>JAUMJM010000012.1:3136875-4628750 GCA_033558235.1 Neomorphus geoffroyi | reverse complement strand
TCTTTGCCTTCTTCTCACCAAAAACTTAGGGTTCTAAAATAAATTGGAAAGTTAGATTTTACTAATAAATTAGGGTTTTTTTAAAGACAGTACTTTTTTTTTTTAAGTTGTTACTCCTTAACATTGCCAGCTTTCATGTCCTGATGTGTTCTGGGGCCAAATGGATCTGATGGCTGTGAGGTGTTATGTTAGCCACAATAGCTTGCATTTCTGGGTTCCTGCTTAATGGAAGAAAATGGAGAGTGTATTAAAATTCCATAAAGGAAAAGAGATTTTAAGGCATATAGGAAATGTGCATGAATCATACTTGGATTTGGATCCTTTGGGGAAAAGTTCTTTTTTGCTTTGTTGTTTGCACCTCTAAATGAGGTAAGAGCAATGCTGTTAATTGCCTCCAAGTATGATGGGAACAGAAATAGTAAATTACAATAAGGATATCTTCTGTCTCCATGCTACCATTCCGTTGTTGAGGGAGCACATTATCGAAAGGAAACTGCAGGCACTCCACCAAATCATGTTCTTAGCAAACTAGAGCTATAGCAAGCTACCTCTTTGCCAGAGGTGTGAACAACAAGAACATGTCCCTTTGAACACATAAAGCATCTGCTCTGTACTAAACAGGCAGGCTCCTCATCATAAAAGTCAAAGTGCCTATACTGTTATATCCCTCACTCTCTACAGGGATATATAAATATTCAGCTTGAGAGTCAGAATAATTCTGTACAGAGAACACATATTTTAACAATGAACTGGCTTCTCTATTACCCCTTTGTTGACCTTTGACTTTTGCTTTCCTGCTACTTATCTGTGGGAAACAGGTAACTACTTTGTTGCCAAACCCATATTGTACAATCCATACCTGTTTCATGAGACACAAAGGAACATATCTGGGTTTAAGTTAGAGTGGAAAGCTGTGCAGGGAGAATATACCAGAGAAGTATCTATTTTTCAGTATATTCCTTCGCAATCTCAAACCCTCCGTCCTGTAATTGCTGAGTAGCATTCATGAGAATATCCTACCTTCCCTAATGTGGGAGCTATTAGATTCATAGCCTGTCTTTAGTAAATTTATTGCTAAAGCCCAACAAGTTTCCTTTTTCCTATAGTTATTCCATGTTACTTCAGGAAATCTTGCTAAGGGAGTCCTTTCATCATTGACTAAACTGGTAATCTATTGCTGCAGTACCGAGGACAGGTTTTGGAGACCGGGAGAATTAAAAAAGCAGAAAGGTGGGGTGCTAACTTGAGCCCCTTGTTGTGTGTTGTTTCAATGTATTAGCTCTCTGCAGGTTGATTTCTTTGTTCACATGTTTTACTTTGCAGTATTAAAACATGTTTCGAGTCCTTGTGCTCATGTTGCATCTTCCAATTAAAAAAAAAATATATTAACATAATTTTGGCAGTGGCCCAGTGTATATATATCGATGTAGGTCATCCAGGCAGTAAATACTCTTAAAGGAGAATACTCTCACAGTTTTGATAGTGTATTATGCTGAAGACTTTCTTTTCTTTTAAGGAACATCTTGACCTTCCATGGTTGCAATTCAGGGAATGGCTCTCTTTGCTGCAAGACCTGGAGTCGGAAGCATTGCTTCCCACTGCCCCCACTCTCTTGTTGACACTATTACATGCCTTAGTGCTTTGATGGAAGTCTCCAGGCCTTGTACTGAGCAGCTCCTAGTTATGTGCAAATGGTCTGAGCTGTTTTGCAAAGTCCTTACCTTGCGCATATGCAAGTTCCAGGTAAAAGAAAACATTTGTACAGCAAAGAAAAGCCAGACTGACACATGCAGCTACCCAATATCAGTTCAGTCCATGTCCATCTGATTGCCTCTCGCTACTTGCTTCCGCTAGCAGTCTGGAATTTTGGAAAATATTTGAATAAACTAGCAAGGGGTTTGTAATTTCATCCGTTGATCTAACCTAACAGCAACTCGGGTCCTGTAAAGACGTTAACATGAATACTTTCTTTAGATGCATGAATGAAATTATTGCTTTAATGTGAAGAATGAACATCTTAATTTGAGAGCAGATCAAATGTATGTGTTCCTACGATGTGGATAGGAATGTAACTGGAGAGGAGTTTCACATCTTGGAGCTTGAGCTACCAGTGGGATGTCTACAAGTGCATATTGTTTGATCTCGATTCTCAGATGAGAATATGATGTGATAGACAGATTCTGGACTCATTTACAGCTGGAAGAAACCTCATTTTCAATGGGTCTCAAATAAGATTTTCTCGGTCAATGAGTTAATCTGTTTTCTTCTTTTTTTTTTTTTTTTTCTTGCGAACATATTTGATGTTTTGGTGTTTTGATGTTTTGGGTCCCTTCCAACTCAGGGCATTCTATCTTATGATTTTGTTGTCCACATCCTACCCCCAATAAACAAACCAAACCAACGCAACCACCAACAGGTTTCTCGCTAATCAGAATAAAACACAAACATTTTTGAGAAAAATAAATCTTAAGGGAAAAAAAAATGATCAAAACATGCTTATAAGCAGACTGAACTGGGTTTCCAAATCCAAATGCCTCATTTGTTTCGTTCTGTATCTGGTGTTACTTACAAAAGACTGGTAATTTTTGATAATTTGATAATAAAATAAGAAATTATGGCCTATTTAGACACTGTTTCCAAAGCATTATGATATTAGTCAGCTGTAAGAAAAATATAGCCTTTGCTTATGCTTTGCATCAATACAAGGCACTGATATGTTTATGAAGATAGCCTGTATATGAAAACTGTGATTCTTCACACTATTTTTCTCTGCTAAATTTTGAGTTACAAAGCAACAAAAAAATTATATCTACTTTGTACGATACAGATTTTATAGTAATTAATGAAAACGTATTTAAATGTCAGCATCTTTAACAACAGTACTAATAATGCACTGTTTTAGAGTTATCTGAAGAAACAAAGTTTACATAGCAATTGAACAGACATACATGTTTAAAAGCTTGAAGTACTTTTGTAACTATAGTCCAGAACACACAGCTTCTTTAATAAAACCTCTGGGGATTTAAATAATGCTACAACAGGGTGGTCTTTCACAATTTGATTTCCCCCTTCTTTTGCTTCCCAGAGAATTCCATTTAAAGAGTATTTAATTGAGGGCATTTTCTTTACTGTGTTTTCCCCTTTTCTTTTTTAAAGGTTTAGAGCTTTGTTCTAAGTGTTTCAACTTGTAATCAAGAAATGTGTCAAGTCTGTTGCCAATTAGTGTAGCTGATGTGAAAATTGATTGGGTCTTGGGAAAGATGGCTGTGTCTTGTAAAACAACAGAGCAGTGTGTAAAGGAGGGCTTGGGAACAGAGGCAAGAAGCAGTAACAACGTGAAAAATGATTAACAAGAGAAAGCAGAGGAACGTGAATTTGTACGAGATCATCAGTGAGTCTGTAATATTTAGTAAAGGTTTAATCAACTGTATCCATTTATTATAAGGTGCTAATAATAAATATTCAGAGCTGGATGGAGAAAATTTTCTCTTCTATGAACAAGATCCTGACTTTGAAGCATGGTTTGTGCTGCAGAACAATACCTCTCTGTGTTGGCTGACAAGTGGAAATGTTTGGGCTCCTCAGGACAGTGTTAGAGACTGTCTCATGCAGGTACAGCTACACCAAGTGAAAAACCCCTTTTCTTCAGATTCCATTGTCTTGTTAGACTTTTTTTCTGGAGAGTGCAATGAGTGCAACGATGCTGGCAGGTAGTACCCTTACACGAGGGCACTCTCCTGAGGCAGCACCAGAGGCATGTCTGTGGTGACTTTAAAGAGGAAGGTTCTCTTGTGCAAGGTACTACTACTGCTACTACTATCTAGGGAAAATTCAGATAAGAAAGGAAATAATTTTTGAGACTCGTATGCTGTAGATATACATTATATTGAGGGCTATTCCTTCACATAAAACAAAACATTGTGGTTGCAGGGAACTCTAAAGGAAGTTTGATTTGATTGTGGTGCCGAATGCCAACAGTTTGAGCTCTCAGATGTGTTTTCACCTGGATAAATGCATGAGAGCCTTTGGCCGAGGTGAAGAAAACCTTACAGAAAGTTTTGAACGAACACAGCGTGCAAACCCAGTGTGTTCAGCATTATATTCTGTCCCTATGTTACTGTATGTATTGAGCAAATCTGATGTACTGCATCTCATTGGATGGTTGCTCACAAGTTTCCCCAGCTGCCGTCTTAGTAGTGGTGGAGCAGTTACACTTCTGGTTGGGAAGCCGTGGCTGGCACAGCCCACCTGGCTATTTCTGTAAAGAACCATGATGCTGAAGCACTGCAAGGTTCTTAGACTTTGTTATTTAGGGGCTTTACACGTGGGAATCTGCCTCTCGACACTGTTTTGTACTCTGCCACTGACTTCTTTATGCAAGTGTTATTTTCCAATTATTTACTCTATTGATGATGAGGGGCACAATTTAATTAGGCTGTCTGTGATTATTGTTAGCAGTGGGGCTGTATTATATCACTGAACTGAGAACGTTATATTGACAACTTCTTCTATATTAGATCAGATATACTCACTCATGTAGAAGACAAATAACAAGCTCAGCACATCTTGTAGGACACAGTTATCCTCCTCTTCTTCCTGTCCACACAGGGATCTGTCTCAGTTTATGAAAAGTGTTCTTGAGGGTGGACAAACGGGATGTGATTTCTGCCTAAAGCCTTGTAGGGCTGTCAGCTAAGAGAAAGTCAAAAGAGCTGGAAACAGGCAGCAAATGAAATCTGGGAGCAGAAGGGGAGACTGTAGTAGGGAGGCTGTTCAGGCGGATGAGGAAGGAGCTGTCAGGAGTGCCACGTAGAGGTGGGCGCAGTCTAGAGTGGAGAACGGGATCGCCAGTTACGCAGCCACATGAGGGCCAGGCGGGCACTGCAGCATCTCGTGATACGGAAGCTGGAATGTTTTTCCTGCCTTCTTTCATTAAATTTCTACACTTTTTTAAGACTGAACTAAACTGAATTCCGGAGAATACTTTTTCCCCCCCTAACATTAGTGAATTATAGCTTTTAAGAAAAACTGGAAACTGTGACTCAGTTCCTTGAAAATGTGGGAAAAATAATAAAAGAACATTCTTCGTATTTCTGTCTTAAAACACTACGAGAGACTGTAGTTCTAATTCTTCCCATTTCACAGACCTGTGCATGAACTTGGTCATTGTCGTGCAGTGGAGATAAAAGTTAAACTCATTTTACCTGCATCATAAAAAATAATAAAAAAGTAAAGGCAGCTTTTCTCTATTAGAAGATGAATATGCAGCTTTGTAAATTTGTTTAAATTGCTTTTAAACGTTACATTAATTGAATGACTTTGTTGCTGGAAGACTGGGAGGAGAAATTAGAAAGATATGACAAACCAGAATAATTCCAGTTGAGGAAAAAATTATTTAAAAATTAGAAGTAACGTAGCTTTTACAAAACCAGAATGAAACAGTAACGTGTGTGTTAATGTTTATTATGATTTTTCCTTTGTAATATTACTGTTGCAATCTTAAAACTAACAAAGCTAAGAAGATGTTTCTACCTTAAAGTGTTATGATTAAATAATACTAAATAAATGCATCAAAATATATATGATATATTAATCTGAAGGATTTTATATAGTTTCATTGACATCAGTGCAACTGCCATAATCTACACCAGCTGACAGCTGGGTCCATAGAATTTGATAAACTGTACCTTATATTGAAAATCGATTGGTTTTTATCTTTAAAAACTGAGCATTTTTTTCCAGTTACAAAGAGCTATGTGATATGTGTAAACCTTTCCAGTCGGTAAATTGCCCATTGAAAATTTACCTTAAGCTGTATTGCGGTTGAGAGTGGGTACTGTTTTATAAACACAACTTACTCTGAAGAGAGGTAAATATTCAGTGGTGTTTATGGTATACAGCAGTAAAATAGCATCTACTATTAAAGCTGTGAAATACATGAATCATACTACCAAGTCAAACTGCTGTTTACTGTTCGGTTTGTATGTGGTTGTTGATATAATTGCCAATCTATCATGAAGGTCTGGTCCAAATGCTTGCTTCAATTAGCAAGTCAGTGGATTGAGAGAAAGGGTCCTCAGGAGATATTTGGAATTTGGGAATTACTGGTGAATGAGGGGTCTATTTCTTGTCTACTTTTCAGAACTGAATGTTTCAGGAAAACAGCTTCTTTACTGAAGCTTTTCTTAAAGTAAAGCTATACAGGATCAACTCTGAGCATGTGTAGAGAAGGCTGAGACATAAGGTAGGATCTTCATCCTGATTCAGAAGGAGTTGAAACTGGATGAACTTTAAAGTCCCTTCTGACCCAAACCAGTCTATGATTCTATGGTTTCACTGCAGGCATACTAATTTTTTGCTGCATCTGAGCCTTCGATAGCAAGAAGACCTGAGAGCTCCCTTTCTCCCTCCCATGTGCGCTCTTGAGAACCGTGGCTCCATCTTTACGCAGGTGGGTCTGACGGTTACAGCAACCTGAATGAAGCACACTTTATCTCTCCTCTTAAAACTTACTTTTGGTGAAACCCATCCCCTTTTTGTTTGGAGTGATATGAACACAAAAGAGCTTGTGACTCTGAGGTTATACTGCCTCCTCCCGCTTACACTGGGTAGTTCCTAACACAGCTGAAAGCGGTATTGCAGTCAATGGGATGACCCTATAGGCCATACCCAGGGCCAGTAAAGTGGTTCTGATGGGAAGATTCCGTAATATAGCATTGTACAAGATATGAAGAGACATTTATTGAAGAGAAAAAGGAGAATATTTCTGTAAACAGTTTTTTGTATCACATCAGTGAAGTCTGTTATGACTGCAAAAGTGCTGCTTGTTTTATGGAAGCAAGCCTGACTCAGGGCAAAGGAAAAGGATAAGGTCAGGAGCAAGTTCTGCTTAGCAGTACCTCTGCCAGCAACCGGAGCGTTAACAGCACTAGGTGCAGAGGATGCTCGAGCTGAGGGCAGGTGGGCAGGGCTGCTGCTTGCCAGATAATTTGAGAAAACTGCTGAAGGGAGCAACAGCTGGGAATTAGTACAACTAAAAACCGGTTTCTGGCTTTCGTTCTTCATCATCTCGGTGTGAATCCCAATTCCCTCCCTAAGGCGTGGTGGTGACGGAAGTTAACTTAGATTTACTGCAGTGAGGTCAATGCCAGAATCAGGCCTGTTTGCTAAGCGGAGTTCAGAGCTAGAAGGGGAAAAGAACAGGGAAATATTTGTGACTAGTTTTTACTTTTTTGGCCTGTGATGCTGGCATAGGGACAAGGGGAGTGGTTGAATCAGAATAAGGAATATGAGATAGAATTGGGAATTAAGGCAGAATTAATTCTGAAGTCCTTCAAGGCTCCATGGTGGAACAGCAGGTTGGCTAGACTTACAAATGATGTAATTTAAGTTTCCTTTGGGAAATCACCTTGGAGTACTTGAACTGCCTTTGGGAAGCTGATGGAGTGTTAGCCAGCACCACTAGCTGCCCTGTTGCTCTACCTTTCAGGTGACTCTAGGTGTTGGCACTACCCTCAGTGACCTGCTTGGTACTATTGCTGCTGATCACTCTCTGTGTATCCCAAGGAAGTTCCCTGCTTTTTAGAGGGAGGTTTCCTGTTCTCCTTTCTACTTCCATGTGCATTTTTCCTTTAAAGTGAACTACTCTGCTTGGCTTGATATTTGTGCTCAGAAAGTAGATCTGATGAGTCTGACAAAGTGAGGGAAAACAGGACAGGGAAAATGAAATACTGCTGGCCATTCACACCGAAACAAGAAGTCAGTCATTCCAAGAGCAGAAGAGTCCGTGAAGCCTGATTCATTGTATATTTGTGCCTCACAGGTGAAGTCTCTAGTGTTGGCTGAAATTAGATACTGTGCTCAAAACTTACAGAGGAGGCAAAAGGATTGACCAGATGCACAGAAAGACAAGCAGAGAGACACACTCGCGTACATGCTGCGATCATGAGTCTTGTTTACCCGAGGGGAGCAAAGACCAAAAATTTTGATCTTCCTAGCAATATAAAAACAGTCTCTCTTCTAGCCAATCTCTTTGAACACTGGAGACACAAACTCCTAATCACATCCCCGAACACAGAAGGTGTTGGGAAGTCCAACTGCTAGGACTGCATGGAGCACATCTCCCCTTTCCCTACTCTTGTCAAAGACAGAGCTAATCCTCCTGGCTTTCAAACATCTGCTAGTTCTCCACCGATACTGAGTCATTCTCAGTCTTTCCTAACCTGTGATATTTGCAGCTGTGTTTCGCAGAGCACATAAATCCTCCACTCAGGAGGAGTGATGGAGATAGCAATGACATTGGCAACTCCTGCTTTGTATCTTGGGAAGACATCTTCTGCAAGCTGCTTCCTTCTTGCTCCTCCTGATTGAGAGAGGATTTGTGGGCCAAATAATTTTTGGCACTGGTTTCTCTGCTGACAGCACTTCAGTTCAGGGATCATCTTGAAGTCCAAACAGCAAAGTGTGAGCCTGGGAGGTGAGTTGTCAGAGCAGTAGTGTTGATGAGAACCCTCAGATCCCTGCCGTGGGAGAATGCCCCGGCATTGCCACAGCTGGAGGACTAGATGTTGCTGTTTTACTCCGACTTTTGCATGGTTGGCCTTGAGCTGAGAAGAATAAAAAATTTTGGACTGTGCAGTTGTATAAATAAACTTGTCTCTTCAGTTCTATTGTCATGATTAAAGAACGTAGACTGATGTGGTTTAAAACTCAGATAAAGACTATGCTTGCCTTCCTTCGCAGCTAATGATAAAAATACTGTTAAATTCAGCAGCACAGACTTAGCTGTAAATATTGATTCACACTGGGATGGTGGAGAGGTCTTCTGTTCCCTTAGGGGAAGGAAGAGAGAAATATAGGAGGATTCCAGGTTGGAGGCAAGCGAGACAAGGCTGCCGGTAAAGAACCAGAAAGAACGATCAGCCCTTCTTGTTTGGATCAGGAGGGAAGGAGCTGGGTGTGAGCACAGCATAGGGGCAATGGTGGCTGTAGGAAATGGAGTTTCATATAGCAGAGAGTGGGCTGAGAGCAGATTTTATTGAAGAACTAGGTGTGGTTGCTATTGTGAGTTGGAATGGGCTGGATGGAGTTAATCACAGTTGATGTGTTCTGAGTTGATTCCAGTGTAGCTTTTCCAGGAGCAAGTCAGGCAGATGCTAGGGTCATCTCTGATACCGCTCGCAGCTGGAGATTAGCTCCTCCAGAGATGCCCTGGCTCAGCACCTTGTGTAAGTAGTTCCAAATCATTTTAATCAAAATGCCAGGTTAGTTGATCCACTTTTATTTTCACTGCTACCTGGTGGTGCTGTCCTAGGAGACAGAAAATGACATTGGTGGTTGGGTTGGAAAGGCCTCTGGAATGCTTTTGTAAAATAAAATTGTGTTGGAGTAGTTTATTTTGGATCGCAAATCTGAGCTATTAATTTCTCTCTCTTCCTCTTCTGTGGTGAGAGGAGAGGCCTAGATCTCAAAATAGTTCCAGAAGAAATTAAATTGAAATTGATATGACTGCAAAATATTTTTCATAGATAAAACTACATACTTTAACAAAAATACAAGCTCTACTAGCTGGAGTGCATTTTCATGAAGAATTGGCTTCTAACTGTTGAATTTATCATTGATTTGCTGATATGATTCAATTTGATACTTTGTAGGAGCATATCCAGGATCGCTTTAACATTTTTCATTTATGTTTCTGTTTATAAATTGTTCACATCTATATATTAAATATTCATGGTTAATATTTGCCGGAAATATTGCTGGATAAATTATTTATGTCTTAAAAGAAAATTATTTTTTCCATTTAAATGATTGAATTTTGTCAAAATGTGGTTTATTTTTTATTTCTTTATACTGCTGATTTAAATCTTAATTCTTTATTCAACTTGGACTGTAACATAAGACTTGTCAGGAAACACTGGATGAGATTCTGATCTCCCAAAGGGATTTACAATCATGCAGCTTTGTTATCCTCAGTGAAACTTTGTTGCTATGGCTGGGGTAAATCTTACTGACTGACTCCAGCCTTTTCCCTGAAGTTGGCTCTGTTACTTACATATGAGGATGTTGTATACATTTTAAAAAAGGGCTGAATTAATGCTGACATTCTATCGACCTACTCAAACTAATTGTATTTTAAATCCAGACAATAATTTCATCCATTTTAGATATCTTAGAAGTTCTAATCTTTAAGCCTAAACATAGCTGAGATCCTTTCAAGGTCAGTGGATGTGTTCAGCACCATGTTTCCACAGCAAGTGCGAAAGCATCAGTTTGAAAACAGCTTAAGATTAGCCTCTGCAACCTTAAGTAGTAGAAAACAGTGTTTTACCCTGTGATTTCTTCTGTTTTATTTGAATAATGTTGACACAATTGCCACTGCACTACACTAAAAGAAAACATGTTTGAAATTGAAACAAGAAGTGCAGAACGCTATAGGCTTTTGAGGGTTTTAAACACTCAAAATAAGATTTCACGAAACAAAAATTACCGTGGAAAGTAAGCCTTGTTCCTACTAAAAGTGACAATATAAAAAAGACATAAAATCCAGTACTGAACTGTCTCAAAAGACCAGCATTATGGGCATTTTATCCCAGTTCTCTCAAAAGACCTGCTTGGCTAATCTGCTGGCATTGCTTGTGACATCTATCTATAGGGCATGAGATAGTGTTTTGCCACCCACCTTGAGCAGGTTGGTTTCGAAGTGTTTGAAGGGAAAACAAAAAAGTACCCTGCCATTAGTGGCAAGCTGGAATTTTATATCCACTTGTTTTTGACAGTTATAGTTGAAGCTGTCACTTTCTATTTTTTTCAGAGCTTCTTTTTACATGTTAACGTGAATACATTAAAGTAGAAAAAATCCCTGCAGCTTTACTGGGTGCTAGTTGACACATGAAGACCTCTGTATTCAATGCACTCACAGAACACGTGATTAAAATTGCAATTATAGCTCTGTGTTAAGCATTTGAAAGCGTAAATTAAGGAGGATTGGTAATCTTTTATATCCCTAGTATTTCCCATTTCCACGCATTCCAGTCCAGTATCTAAGCAATCTTTAATTCGAGCACTGATGAAAGTGAGGCAGCAAATATTTTACAGCTGTTCTTGTGATGAAAAGCTCAAAATGTTTTAACTTGCATCTAAATAAAATGAATAGTTTCCAAATCAGATTTTTTCCCCCTCTTTTTCGAAATGTCGTTTTATAAATCCGAGGGACTCGAAAACCTCTCATACAAGAAGCTGAGATAGCTGGCATGGTTTAGCCTGGAAAAGAGAAGGCTCAGGGGGTGAAACACAAAATTTTTATAGATATCTGATGGAAGTGTGTGTGGAAGGTGGAGTTAAACTATTCTCACTGGTTTCCAGTGACAAGACAAGACAAGGGCACAAGCTGAATCACAGGAAATGCCATCTTAACATAAAAAAGCCACATTTTTACTGTGGTGGTGGTTGAACATGGGACAGGTTTCCCAGCAAGGCTGTAGAGTCTCCATCCTTGGAGATACTCAAAATACAGCTGGACAAGGTGCTGAAAAACTTGCTGTGTGTAACTGACTTTGCTTGAGTAGGGGGATTATACTGGATGATACGTCTTCCTGGTTCTGTGATTTTAATAAAAAGGTGGGGGACTTCTGCCATGATCAACATAATAGTTGCAAAGTTCTTTTTAACTATATAAAGCCTTGCCTAAATTCACGTTAGCCCACATGAAGGCATAGCTTAAGCACCTTGATTCTCACTTTTCTTTTCTCCTCTTCTTCTCCCGTCTACTTGCATTCGTAGCCTCATGTAGCCAAACAAGCCAGACTTCAGTTTCCTTTTGTTGTCCTTTCTGTGCGGAATATGGAATGCAGTGTGCATTGCACACAGGGGACTCCTGGTATATAACTGCAATAAAGTATGAAGCAGAACACACTGTAACAAGGTTTATGATTTTTTAAAACCTGGCTAAAATGAGGCATGTCAATACCCTGAAGAGCAACTTCAACAATCAAAATGTACTTAAACCTTCATCTTAAATTTAGATAAAGAGCATCTTTTAACCTTTGTTTTTACTGGTTAGCTTCAATCAAATCATACAAATAGTCCTTTGTGGGAACTCTGCTTTAGCATTGCATTTTGGGTAGGATTGTAAAGTGTATGCGGCACTGGTCTCTTGTTCTGAGAACAGTGAATCTTCCACATACTTTACAAGCACTGTCTGTCATTACAATGGCTTGCAGAAAACAGCTGTGTCCTTCTTTCTATGTGTTTCCACTTATTCAGCAACTGTTGTATGGAACTTTCCAATTTTCTACTTCCAATTAGGTTCCAATAGCGTGTTCATTTTACTTAGCCCAGGTAATAACTTTGTAATACTGTGAATATGGCTGTAACATTATTTGGCCACAAAGGTAATTGAAAAGTGTTTTTCATGAAAATACCATGCTTTCTAATTTCCTTTGGCTATCTTATGTAAAATCTCTTAAATACAGTGGAGAAGGAACTCCTCACTCTTTCTGGTCATTATAAATTAGGATCTGAAAACAGGTCGGAGAAGGCTGCAGTGCTGTCCAATAATAAGATAGCAAAATTACTGATCTCTATGAAATAGAACCTTGTCTGCTTACATACGATGGACTATTACATTTTTATGGAAACATTTAGGAGAATTCCCAATTAACTTTGCAACACCTGCTCAGTTACTGCATTTATGATACTTCATTTTTCAAAGTCAACTTTATCATTCATCCTTACAGAGAGTATTTCTGAACACATGTGCAATTACTACTGTTTACTCTGCTTTTAAATTCTTTTCTTTTTTTCTTTCTTCTTTATCTCAATATTTATCTCTCTGCTTTTATATGCAGTTAAATCTGTTTAAATACAAGCAGTGTCCAAAAATAGACCTGTTTAAGAATAATTTCCTGCATACCAGCCTCATGGTTTAGCTATAAAGTTGAATGACTATGCTTTCTTCAGTTTGAGTCAGGGCTATATATTAAGAAATCTCTTTTAAACTAGGATATAAATGTGCAAAGGAAGTAAATTTACTCACATGAATGAGGTATGCTAAAAGGTCTTCACTATTAATTTACCAAGTAAAAAAAATTAATAGGTAGTAGTCACAATAGGTGGTGTTGATTCTATTTTGCATTTTTTAAGACAGCAAAAATAAATAAGTTAACAAAATGCATTTATGGGAGCAATTTTTACAATAAATACCAGAGAAACTTCTCCTTTCTCTTAGTAGATTTTTCAAGGAGCAGGTAAAACAATACAATCCTTAGGAAATTGCATTAGGTAGAGGGAGAGAGTGATTAGAGAATAAGATACTGTGTGTAGGGGAAGAGAAGGTGGTTTCTGTTTTAAAGAAAGGTTATGTGACTCTCTTCCCCTCTGTTGCTTTCATATTATAGGAAAGGGCTAACTTTTGTTGCAACTATTTCATACAGCATTAATTGGTATCCATAGATTTCCTACTTTAAAACATGAGTTCTGCTCAAAAAAGCCTCCCTGAGATCTGTGTAATTAAAGATAACGGCTTCTTGAGTTACACAGAAACAGCTGAGAGTTTATGTCTTTCCACAGCGTGATGAGTAACGACGTTACTGGATGCGGTGACCTGTGTTTGTGTGTGAGGGGTTTGGAACGAATCGATATGAAGAACCAGGAAGGGCTGTGCCACGCAGCACATCATTGCTGACTGCATCAGGGCGGTTTGTGTGAGAATGGTGTGGCTGGGCCTTGAAACAAACAAAGACCAAACAGATGGTAATGAAATCATGCTGCCTGGTGCTAGTTAAAATTTTCCATGCTGTCTGGGGTGGGAACTTGCTGGTTTCATGTGTGCATGTAGCTTTTGCTTTACCGTTCTGTATTATTGACTTTAAACACTGTATTCCATTTCTTTTGAGCATGCTGTTTTGTTACATTTAAATATGTGAACGCTAAGAGTTTCCACAGGGTGAATTTCTAAATTAATTTTGGAGTATTGTGGGAGTTGCATAAGAAATAGCATTGCTGAAGCTGGACGTGTTCCGATAGCATCAAAACCTTGGAGTTTCCTTTTCGGAAGCTTAGCTGAGAAGGGATTCTTGGGCAGGGAACCTGTTAGAGGTTTGCAGCATGTGGGAATCTGACTTTTATAGTCCCATCAAGGATCAGAGACTAGAAATTGATTCCATTTATTCCTTCAAGAGTCTGTATCTAGACTAACGGTATCTCACTACACAAGTGTATTAAAATATCACAACATATAACAAATCCTGTCAGGTATTCTCATTGTCACACTTGAGCTTACCTCTGGATGACTAAAATGGGATAAAATAAATATTCCCTGCGGAGCTTCTTTATTTCAGTGTTCTCAATATCAATAAAGTACAAAAATTTGTTCTAGGAGTAACAAGTTCTTGTGATATCCAACACCATAGTTTACCAGGGTAATGCATTTTGTCTTTCCACATGGATTTATATCAAGTTAAGGAAACATGCACCCGAGTGCCAGCTGAAAAGATTGTGTATCTATTTGACAATCATTGTGGAAAAGACCAGACTGAGTCATCATATGGTTAATTAAGTAAAATGTATAGCTAATTCTGGCTATTACTTTGTGGGCTCTTATGAGTTTTGGCTTTGCCATATTGAAACTGGCTTGGAGAAGTTGTTTCTGGAATATATATTTGGGTTTTAGATATGGCTTGAGAACCTATGTGTACCTACCTAGGATGTCAAAAGCAATTTTAAGAAATCAAATTCCAACACTTTTCAAATGCCAGTTTAAAAGACAATGTAAACAAAGCTCTTTCTTCATTCTACAAAAACATTGATGCTGATGAAGGAACTGTTAGAAAAAGGCCACTGCACTGCGATGATCAGAGCTCTGCATGACATGATTGTTAACTAAGTGATATTTTATTAATACTTCTCCAGTTGAGCTTGTTGTGATTGCCTACTTTTTTTTTTGGACTATGATTTTGATTACATTTCAGAATAGCTCTTGTACTCCAAAAATCAAAACCTACTGAGTCTTGGCTTAAGAGGACAGTTTCCTATAACAGGTTTTCATGTAACAGCTGCAATTTGGGTAGTGTTTATTTCTACACTATTTCAGCAGTTGAAGAACATCAGAACTTTCTTTCTTGAATGATCTGAGATGGCAGTTTGATTTTTGTTCTGTAGGCAGAGCCACAGTTGGTAGCACCAGATGATGCTGTTAGAATTGAAGAGGGCATGCAAGAAGAGGGGCAGCTCTTTGAGGACTTATAAAGAAGGTGAAATGCACTCCTTTGACCTAATAGATTGCTGAAATTCCTAAATAAATATATTACTCTTGCAAATTATACACAGCCTCTATTTTCAAAATGATCTGGATGCCTTCTCCCCCTTTCCCAATGATATTTTACTTTAGATCCCCAAGTTTGTTTATTGTCCCCCATTAAGGAATTATTCAATTTTCAACAAGTCATTTTAATGTTTAAAGAAAAAAAATTGCAAAAAACCTGACACAGACAAAGGTGTCTAATTTGCAGGTGACAAGTGTCTACATAGAACCATTCCACCAGAAAAAACTCATCTCGTTATCTTCACAATCAACTTGAGTCAACTCAGCACACAGGTAGCTTAATCCAAACTCATCTGACCTGAAGCATATGAGAAGCACCCCCAAAAGTGTATCGAAGCCCAAGGACCAATCATCTGTATCTGCAAATAGTTCTATGCAGAAATATTTATACATGTAATAAATGATGTGCAAAATGTTGTGTTTGGAAGGAAGTGGAAAATGTTGAGTAGATTTAATTTTGCTGCTACTATTTCATACATTAATTGCTATCCATAAATTTCCTACCTTAAAATGTCAAAATTACTCAAGAAAGCATTAACGGGACCAATATAATTTAAGACGATTACCTTTTTGAACTGTGCAAAGATAATTAACCCTAGGAAGAAGCAGTATTTTTTGTTGCTTGTGTGCATGTCCTGGTTATCAGTGTTATGACTTTTTATAATCCATACTTGTACTGTGGTGTTTATAGAAATATATTGATTTGTAGGATTTGTTTTACTGTGTTGGATGAAAGTGTAATGAAAGAGCAATTTTAGGCATGATTCAAAGCCTCCTAAAATCAATGTGAATCTTTCTGTTGACTTTAGTGGGCTTTGAATCATCTTAAAAAATATGGTAATATAAAAAGTTTTGTTTTGGGCTGTCTTCATAGACAGATTTTCAGCATGCTCTCGGGTAATCCATTATTTTCGACATTGTTAAGGTTACTTTTCTACTGGAAGTGACCAGTTGCAAAGCTCCTTTATTAATTTCTAACATTAGATTATCCTCTCTCGCCCCACTCCCAAGTGTTTGGGAATTTGGCCAGTGTGAAAACACTACCTGATACTTCTCCTTTCCTAACCATAGGAATATTGTGGCAGACATTCCTCTTCTAACTATGAAGACTGATGTAGTGGACTTATAAATTACTCTTCTAGTTGGTTTATCACAGACATCTTTTAATCCTGCCAGCTTTCCTATCTCTGAGATAGCTTGTGACACTGAGGAATATAATCAATTTACATACAACTTGAACACACGACTAGGAAGGAATGGGGGAGGTTAATAGAAGGAAAAACTCTCTTTGCTGCAATAAGATTTTTCTTGTGTGAAGGCTGAATAATTATGACCTAATTAAATGAAAAGGAGGTGACTGCTGCTTTTTTTTTTTTTTCGTATGTTAATAGATGCTTGTCTGAACTCTGATTTAAAAAGGCTGAATAAGTTTGTGGGAGCCTCTGTGTGCCTTTGATCAGGCTGTAGTTGGCTTCTGGAAATGGAAGTGCCAAGATGGTGAATGAAAATCCAGAACACCTCTCTAATCCATCGAAAGGAAGAATTATTTTTCTTCTAAATTTCCTTTACTTTTATTCTTCATCTTCAATAACAGTTGATTTTGACAGAAGTCATATCTTGTTAACAATGTGTTTGTGGCATGATACTACTGGTAGAGTTTGGCCTAGCAAATACTTCCCAGTCTGAGTAACAAAACACTTGAGAGTATTTCCATTATCAGGTGCAGACCTAGTCTTTTGCATGAACTTAATGGATACCGTATGGCTTGAGGCTTAAATACATAAGAACATTATGCCTAATGTTTCATTCAGTTGATTTATTTTATCTGTTAGGCATAGGTAATAACTTAATGCCTTTATTTTTAAAGACTTGATTTCCTCACGGAAAGGCACTGAGGATGTTATTTCTCTGAAATGTCTTTAAATAATACGAAACAGTGATTTGGAAAAACTAACATGAATGTCTTCACATATTTTTTTATTTTCTTTGATTGCTGACCTTTCCTGATGGATTTATTGTTAATTTGTATTTCCCGTATCACCTCTAAAGAATCCGAGAGTGTGGGTGCAAAAATAGAGAAATTCAACTGGACAGTTAAAATAGTGACATAGTGTAGGTTGTGAGTTACAATTCGGTATTTAAAAGGAATAGAGCATATATAGCTTCGCCTCATCTGCAGTCTTTTTGTAAGCAAGCAACTTTTTGTGTCATTTCCCATTTGTTAGAGCAGAATCTGTGCTCCTTCCATCATTAAGCTCTCTTTTTTTTTACACTGTTTTTTTACACTGTTTTTATCTTTTATTATTCTGAAGAAGGTTATGATCTCTTCTTTGTTGAAGTGACCACCGTATGTTCACGTGAGTCAAGCTTAATAAAATCATGAATGCATCTTTGTTATGCATGATTATCCATTTTAATTCCTGCGTAAGGTTGACATCTGTTCTTGATCCTTGTACCTTTAGCTCTAATGAGAATCATCTTCACCAGTTTCTTGTACATCATTCTTACTTACAGGTAATATACATTTGTAAAGATTATTTTAACTCTCAGTTTCTAATTGCAGAGGGCCAAAATTTTTCCTGAGTGTGTCTGGCTTGCTTCCTCTTTGCATTATGTTTGTGCGAGGGGAAGCTGAGACAAAATTAACTCTAACATTATTTTTCAGTAAAGAAAATACACATTCCTGTCCATTGATTTTATTTAAAGCACGATAAGACTTTTGCATCTGAAATGGCTGGATTATACAACATGAGAAGATCTGCATGATAATATGATGGGGTAAAAATTCAAATTCATAAACTAATACATTCAATTCTTCCAAATTTGTAAAAATTAATTACTATGGCAGTAATTAATTGCAGGTGTGCAGAATTTGCTCCATTGGATGTTCATGAGTGGTTGACATTTTTCTACTGGCAAGAAAAAGCTTTGGACAGGAACATACACTTTCTCTTACGATAAAAATCTTTGAAAGAGAAAATGAAATCAAGGAGCTGGAAGGAAAACTGAAATCCTTTCATTTCCCACTGCTGGAGTTTTATTTCCTCACTCTCTTCAGCTATGTGCCACATCTCCCTTGAGGTAGCAGCATTAGTGCATCCTAAATTATTTAATTTGGGCTTCGACTGAATCTAGAGGCTGAGATATCCACAACAACCAAGAGATTTTTTTCAACTCCCAGAACAAAGTGTTTCAGTTCCCATTCTTTCTTTTGTTGGTGCTTGTGTGGCTGTGCCTGAGCAGCAGTTACACAGGAAGCTGTAAAAGCAGTTGAAGACTACTGGGGATATGACTGGGACTGGGATGGTTGCTTTTTGATTTCCTCATGCCAAGATTCTTCATTGTTGTTTTGTGTGAATGTGATTGCCCGGACACCTTCCATGAGACAGCTTGAGATCCCTTTCATTTAATGGAGAGAAATATTTCACTTCTCCAGTGAAAATATTGATAAAGTAGTTCTTTCTTCATTTCTTTAACATTGCCTACAGAAATAAAGCTGATTTTCCTTTCTGGTTATGATCTATTTCATGTTTCATGCCTTTTCTCTCAAGTCAATAAGGAATGAACTATTGCTCTCTTCCATCCTCAGAAGCACTAACCTGCAGGTCCAGGTCAAATATACTGACATTCCCTGAAAGGAAGGTCCTTGGTTATGTTTCTACTGAGGGGAGTATTTGAAGTGGTCAGGTTATAACCTTTTCTGTACGTATATAAAAGGCAATTTTAAAAGACCCCAATTAAAATCTAATATTTTTCACTGCAACAAATATTAAGGCTGATACTGTTCTGTGTTAAACTGGCTTTATAATGAAAGTTCTTTTTCCTTTATAGAATACCTCAGATTTCATCATTTTATTGAATGGACTGAAGCTATGTTTTACTGTGTGGTTTTCGTACGACACAGACCATCAATAGCACGAGACACTGAACCGTGTGGTACTTTTCTCTTACAATTTTCATTCTGTCAGATTTACCTAAGCATTTAGTGAATCCCCAGCAAGTCAGTCACATATGGATTCAAAAGAAGAACCTCAGAGTGCATCTGTCCTGATGGTTTGCCCTTCATGCTAGAGATCCTCAAGTTCAAATAACACAAAAGAAAAGAATTCATAGCAGCAAGCATCTAGCATTTATACAAATAAAAGCCTGAATTCATAAAGCAGGACCTGGGTGTTTAAGTGGTTTATTTTTGACTAATCTACTTACGAATAAGAAAGACAGTGTTTGTCTTTTGTTTTCCAATTACAGCTGTAGTCCCTCTCACCCTTTGTACTGCTACCGTTACATGATAGTAGTGACTGCTTGTGTGATTAAAACTTGAGCATTAATTCAATTCTTAATCTTCTTTGCATAGTTGGTTAGATATGGCTAGCAGCTCACTGGAAGATTATCTTGCAGAATGTTATGAAAGCACGGTGTCCTGAATAGGAGATTCAGATGTTCTGGGGGAAACTGGGGACCTGTTTAAGTCCATGAGATTCCTATCAACATGAAGAAGACCAGAAAAGCCCTAATGATTTTTGTTCTGTGCTCTCTTGAGACCTTGTGTGTCTTTTGACGAGGCACGTGACCTGCTGTTTCTCCATCTGTAAAAATGAAGACTATTGTGTTTACCTTCTTTAACTACTATGAGAAATGTATGTACTGAAAATTGAATAGGCTAACCTGATTGCATTTGTTCCTTTTAAAATCTATTTTCCCTCTTTTCGAATCAAAGATTGAAGTGTGTGCGCTTGTTTGCTTTCTGTAATCTGTCTGCAAAGATTTCATCAACCCCTTTTTTCAAAGCTGTTTATCTGTAGTCCCTTGTGAACATTTCTTTTTAGTGTTCGGTGACTTTCTTAATGATATTTAGGTAAAGCATAGTGAATTTCTGTTACTTGAAATAATCTGACTACAGTAACACAGCAGACTTTTACATCAACAAGCAAGGTGGTTTTACCTGCATCCGCTCTGGTAATTAACACTTAAACCACTTTGTATCTGGTCAGCAGCAGGAATTGCAAATGGTAGGAGGAATTATTGGCATGACAGGGACTACGAGTGTTGCCAGAAAATGAGAAGTTCAAGTCTTTCTTCAAAAGCAGCAGCAGTGTTTTAAATTTACATCAGTGACATAGTGTATCGGTTATGAGCCATGGTTCTCCTGAGTGCTTGGGAATATAGAGGTACGTAACTATTTGGGGACCAGAGGGATGATTACTCAGAGCTACCCTCCGTGACCCTGCCATACCATGGCATCAGAGTGTTGGGTACTTCATACAGTACTGGTATGGCTGACTGATGCACTAAGTGATAATGATGGCTTGCAGAGAAGTTTCTGACCTCATCATAATGATTTTCTAATAGGCGTTTCTTTGATAAATTGCTTGGTCTTAACCTGTAGTGTGAGTTTCGCAAAGCTGACAGCAGGAACGAGTGATCTTGACATTGCTGAGTGACCTATATGATAACTATAGTTTTTGATTCTTTCAGAAGTTACTTTTGCATGTAGTCTCTTGTGTTTTTATCCTTCCTGAGAAGATACTCTGAAGGGAAGAGTGAAATAGTCCTTTAAATTGAAAGTTTTTCCTAGGATGTGTTATAAAAAGAAATACAGTTCACAATAAGGGGGGAAAACCCAAAATAAAATTAGGTTCTGTTATTAAAAAGGAATGTCTCACCTGATCCACACAGTGCGAAAACAGAAGGCATCTTACTGTGTCTTCTGCTTCATCTGTACTTTACTGATGCAGATAGACGTCTGTCCTGAGATTTAGGTTCTTGAGTGGGAACTCTGAGTAAGTCTCTACCAAAATCTTTCAACTGTATTTAGTTCTAATGACACTAAAAACTTTATCAAGTTGTGAAACGAATAATAGAACGTACAAGGTCTTCTGTTTGAGGTTAGTGCTCTGGTTGGATTATATATCTCAGCATGATATAGGTGATTATACCTTCTGGATGGTGTTACCATTGTGGAAAGAAGTATTTAGGAAAGTATGTGTTCATGTTTATGAAGAAGATTCCACAATTATTCCACTGACAACTGTGTCTGCAAGGCTGTGAATTAAGGATATTTTGGGAAAATAAGAGAAAATGCTACATTATGTAACTTTGAAAGGATGTAAAATAAAGGTCCTGACAGTTATCTTCCTCTGGTTTATTTTTAAACCCTTTTTTACCACAACAACAGTACAAATACCCTAAGAACGTGTGAGCATTTGGCCAACAGGTTCTGAGGGCATTCAGTAACCTTAGGCTCACTACCAATAGATAGGACTTTGCATCATCAGCATCCTGGGATCTTCTGAACAGAGATCGTTTTCACCTTTCAATTTTACTTTACTTCATTATTTTCTTGTCAAATGTCTACAGCCTTTTAAAATTTTATTAGACAAAATGCTAGAGGGAGAGCTAACATATGATTCTTCTAGTAATAGGCTGCAAAAAGGTGAATAGAGATTATAGTTTTGGATTTATTTTGGATTACACCTATACAATTAATAATTCTTCTCTGTTCTTATTCAAATTTTTTTTTTTTGCATTTGTTGATCTAGAAAAGCCCAAAACCCATTGTGTTTAGTTTCTTAAATAGAGATTTTTTTTTTTTTTTTTTTTTTTTTTTTGTGGCTTGGTACTTTCATAAATCTCAGCCTAAAAGAACTGGACTCACAAATGCCATTAACTTTTAGTATAACCTTTGGACCCTTCAATCCCAAGTGAAATCTTAAGACAGATTTTGGTAGTAGAGTAGAAATACAGACAATACCATTTTCTGTGCTGCTCTCCGTATCATTGATGGAAGCAAAGCTTCGATGGACACTAGAAATAAGCAACAGGTAGACAAATTCATGAGAAGGGATTCTTTATCACAAAAGCTGGTGTAGCCACCTTGCCACTGAAAGGAAAGCCTGTTGAAAGTGCTCCCATATTGCTATGAAATGCATCCCCAAACTGCTGATTAATACTAAAGGACATGGACAAACACAATAACTAGAAAAACTGTTCCTAAGAGATCCACACAAATCTGAATTTTAATTTTATAGACATAAATACTTACACAAAACTTTCACATGCACTTATTGTATTACATTTCCAACTGATACCCTGAAGGAAATCCAGATAAACTGCTGAATTGCACTCACTGCTGAAAATAACAGTGGCAAAAGAAGTTTAAGAACATTTTTTCCTATTTTACTATTGATATAAATATAAAACAATATCAATGAGTTTTTGTGAATTATCATATTGTGTTGGCTTCAATATTTCATGTTTTACTAATAAAGCCACAGCATGGTCAAGTCTTAAAAAGCTGTATCTATGTCTATAATAATGATACACTGATGTATTTATATGTGTATATTACCCAAGCACTGAATCTGAGAAAACATAGAAAGGAAGTTCAGCACCTTCTCACATTTTCCAAAGGATTCCATGAGGATACACAAAACTTTACATTGGTTTTGTGGCTTGTCTATATATTTTAATTCCCACCACTATTTCTCCCTCCTTGTGGATTCTCATATGGTACAAATTAGTAGTGTGCTGTTATTTTCAAAGGTTATGCTGAGTAGCTTCTGCTTACGGTCTGTCCCTTGGTGTTTCCTTTGTTTAGATGTTTTTGGTTCTTTTGGCCAAGTTTTGATGAAATTTGCATGCTGTGCAGTTATTGCATGCTATTTATTGTCCTATAATCCGACAAACTGAATGTTTGATGCATACTTAAAAAGTGAATGCAGGAAAATGATGGAGAGAAAGGAAAACATTCTATTAATAATAAAAATAGATTTTTATCTCATCTTTTACAGTTAAAATGGTGATATTTTTCAGCATTTGTTGTTCAATACTTTTGATATGGAATGATTTGAGCCCTCCTAGCTGCACAACAGGATTCTTTCATTTAACTTATGTTCAATGCGTAGTATATATTATCAACATAAGTGAAGATTTTAAGCAAACCTTGCTGTTCATGGTTTCTCTTCAACTTTATTCTCTATGCAGCACAATTATTTCCAGTTCCATAAATATTTTGATTGGTTTTTATTTACTCTTTTCTGCCTTTAACACAATGAGGGAATGCCTGCTTTCCAGGAACATAAAAAGGAGAAACCTCTAACCTTTGATAGACTGAATATATATGATTTATAACTAAGGGGACAGAGGAAAGAAACAGCACCACTATGGAATATCTTAGGTGTATGTAATGTCAAGTGAATGAGGGAGAAACTTATTTTTAAGGGAAAAAAAAAGAAAAACAAACTAGGAATGTTTATTAGTGGTCTCTGTTTAGAAAGATCCCATTTGTGGCAGAGATGGGACCTAATATTCTTCGTAGCTTGTCTATGTGTTTACACAACTTCTTCTGTGAGTGACAACTAGAGGGACTAGGATCTGGCTTATACTAATGGACTAGATGTTTTCCACGAGGATAAAGAAAACTGTTGGAGTTGCAGGACTGACTGACTGGCCCATGGCAGCTCTGAAAACATTTTGAGATTCTGGGCCAGAAACTGGACTAGAGTTCAACACAGGAAATAATTTAAGTAGTGGAGAAACTAGTTGTCAGCTTCCCAGAAAGAAATAAAATTCGCACATAACTTCAGATAAGTGGTTTTCTGTCTCTGTTTTATGGATTCCGGTGGTCCATAGTACTTCTAAAGGATCTGGTAGTGGTAACGGAGAGAAGGAAAGTCTATCACTATTTGAAGTAAATTTTGTTCACAGCTCTGAAGTCGTAGGACTTTTATGTAGTTATAGGACCGTATGTTAGCTTTGGTTGCTCCCACTGGCCTATGGGGGTCTTTAAAAACCAAAAAATTCTTCTTTTTGGCTTCTTGTTGTGAGTGATGCTGTGTATGAGAAAAACAACCATAGAAAGTTTTTTTCCACTTTCTTTTCTCAGGATGTGAGAGTTGTTGGGTTTTAGTGCCTAAAATTTTAGGAATAGTTTGTTACTAAAACACGGAGTGGCTTACGTACACAGGACAAGGTACTGACAACAAAAATGAAGATGTAAAAATCAGAGAGTTAAAATCAAAGTACTCAGTGTTACAGTTCGAGTACCTTTTTTCCCACAGAGATTTGCCAGTGGAGTTTTTACCTACATTCATATTTTATCACACAGAAACATTGCACAGAGCTGTAGTTTTTAGGGGAAAGAAGCCTGTCAGTAGTTCGAAGTTAGCCCTGGAGCACCAAATATTTGGCAGTTATATAGCTGAGAAATTAATCTCTTAGCAACTTCTTTTCTCTGTTTACTGTCAATCCCATGCCAAAGACAAAGTGCTGGGGGCTTAAAGAGATATCCTGTTGTGTATAAATAATGCTGAATTGGTTAATATATGAATTGTAATAAACTGGTGGTTTTAAGAGGGTCTTGCTTCAGGGATCAAGTTTGAGAATCCAGTTTAGTATAGAACATTTCTCAGGAATGCTCCTATTGGCCTCACTCCTATAGCACTTGGGTGATAGACTGTACTTTTCCAGCATAAGTTTATTTTCTTTTAATAAGCCAGTTCAGATTTAATTCTAGAGGAATGCAGCCACGCTGACTAGAGTGTAAATCTGGACCGACTACATCAAACATGTTTCGGCTGCTCCAGGTTTACAGCAGCATGAGAAGAGTGTGTTCTATGCCACCTACTCATGAGCATGGACTATCTCAGTGCACAGAACATTAGTCAAATGTCAACATGAGAATATTAGAATTGTGATTTATGGTCTTTCAGGACTGCTGGGAATGGCACTTCACAACTGTAGGTAGAATGATACTCATGCTTTTGAAAAGCAGGATGTGTTTCACTGATGGTGTGAAATTCCTGTTGGCAGGGCTGCAAAAAAGAGGTGACAGGAGAGTGAAACAAATGATTTTCCAGGAAGCCGGTAATTCTTCTCTGTCTGCCTTCAGCACTATTCCTGAGGCAGATTACCCTCACTGTCTTAATTTGCCCACCACCCAGTACTTTGGCTAAGAAAGTCGCTGTGACAAGACCCATCTGTAGAGAAGACACATTACCTCCCCTGGAACTTGATAGGACAGAACAGAGAAGAAAGAAAAAATTTGCCAGCTCTATGTACATTCATTAACTCCCTCTCTCCACTTGCTTCTTTACCCGCAACCCATCAGAAAAACTGGTAATAAGGATTTTTTTTGTCACCTTCTCCTCCTTAGCCTCCCCCGTTTAAGATTAAATGATATTTTCTTTTTTTTGGGTGACTGAAATTCCACAATTTTTTTGCAGCTGTTTAAAGTGTTGGGTGATCCATGTCAAGAAACTATTGCACAGGTGTTGAGGGTTTGACACAGGTTTCCCAACAAAAGGTTCTAATATCTTTTCTATATATGTAGTTCATTTTTGAGAAAAAGAGTAGGGAAAAAAAAGCCTCCTTGAAACTCTAAAATTTCTGAAAGTTCCTGTTTCACAAAATAGTTCCAATTATGTCTGGGATTTTTGTGAGTTTTTATGGGAGGAGTGTGTTTCATAGCTTTTTCATTAGAAAATGAAGCTACTATTCATAAGTTTTCCAGCTGACAATTTTTGACTTAAAGTTTTTGCATAACAGTAACAGTATGACTAACAGTCAGTCTGGATGGTAGAAAAGTTGTTCTTGTAGGGGGAAAGGAGAAAGGACCTAGCAGTCAAAGTACGTACCAGTCAAAAACTGGACACTGACACAACTAGAGCTGAATTCATTAGAGCAGAACAAGCAACAGTGTAGTGCCTTAGTTAAGTGGAGATGAAGACTCTAATTCTTCTGGTTTACTATATGTCAAGCTTTGATACCATGGTAATGAAGCCCTACAGTCTTTTTGGAAGATCGTATCTGGAGATCCCTTTAACGGCATTTCCTGCTTTTCTTTGGCTTTTAGCTCATACGTAGGAATAACACAAGGTGTTTGACAGAAAAAAACTGGTGTTGCCTTTTTGGGGACTCTCTTGCTGACAGTCTTTGCAGATGGGACAGTTTCCACGTACAGATCATGTTTCTGGGATTTGCTGCTCTATCTATCTGACAAAATTGAAGATTGCAGCTCTCAAGGTCGTTCCAGAGTCTCCTGTTTCATTTCAGATTTTAATTTTTTTTAGTGGGCTTGGATGTTTGTGGAAGCAATTTTTATGTGCTGAGAATTTTTCTGAGTTTCATTATCTGACAGGGTCTCAGTGTCATTTCTTGGAACACTTGCGATATTATACTCTAAATCCTTACCTTAGCCCCAATGGCAATAGGGACATTCAGGCTTCTCCATCTTATGCCATATTATTAACTCTTTCACGGCGGGGGGGGTTGAAACTGAGTAATATTTAAGGTCCCTTCCAACCCAAACGACTCTATCGTACTATGATTTTACAGGGACCTGAATTTCTGTGCTGAAACCAAATAGGGAGCTGTATCTACACTGCAGCGTGGGGCAGGTGTAACACCGAATGGGGTGAGACGTGCTCTCTGAGACTCTGCACAGCACTACAGGGCTGGGCTTTGGGAACTGCTGCAGGGAACAACAAGGTGCCATGGGTCTTGCTGGTAAATCTTGGACCCTGTGTTTTTGACATAGCTCCGTCAGTTCCAGTAATCCCTTTAAGGACTGTATTGACTCATTTGTCCCTTTAAACTTGTAAGACTTCAGGGCTGCTGCAAACCGCAACCTTGTATGTAGATATTTTGGGTTCAGTCTTGAATTTAACACAATGGGCAGAGAAAAACAGACTTTACTGCTGCTTTGGGAAAGGGTACAGTGTGCAGAATTTTTCTGTAATACATGGGAAACATTACTGAAATGCACTAGCCATCAAAGTGGAACTCAGAGTGATCAAACCACCCCCCTGCAACACGTGCTGGCTCCCAAAACCCCCTGTGTTGGCAAGCGAGAGAAAAGTTCCCTGAAAGATTTTGAAACTATAGGCCAGAGAATGTAACTAGTACTAAGATTTTGGATCAAAATTTTGATTGGCTGGACTGGAAGTATCTGTCCTACACACATAAACAACTATTTGTAGTTTCTAACGGGTGAATCTCCTTTTCACAATGAAGCCTTTATGAATAAGCTATGATTAGAGAAAATAATTCCAATTTTTAGAACTGAGCCAACAATTCAGTCCTTACTCCTGTTTGCAATTGCGTGCTCAGTTTTATTTGCACAAGAAGCGCAGTTTGAAGTCAGTATGAAAACACTCATTTCTAAACTCACCCCGGCAGATACTACGAGGGAACCCTGCAAAGAAAATATATCTTTTTCTTTTTTGTTCTTTCAATTTTCTGCAATTCTTTCTCCCTATCACTTCTGCTTAAAGACAAATTTAAATATGTTGAACTTACTGTGTGGTAGTCAAAGCTACTGGGTTCCTTAGATTTCCCTTCCTGGAAATTAAGTTTGTTCAGGAAGCGCTTCTTAATTTCTGGATAGTAATAATTAATACGAATTCCCCTCATATTCATGACAGACTGAATGAGTCTGTGAACGGATTTGTACCGTATTGTGCAATTAGAATGGCTGATTTTCTTTCTCTCTACTAGTTAAGAAACAGCCTAAAACTCTCCAGGTTGATTTGGAACTGATCTCAGTACTTGGCACAAACAGACAGTATTTTCAGATTTGGGGACAGTTTTGTCCATCCCTTCTTTCTTTTGACTAGGTCAACATATTTTCCCTGAAATGCCCTGCAACAGCACCCCCAGGGTTGATGATCTGCTGGAGATGGATGAACTTCAGCTGGTAGCAATGTTAGGAACATCTCTTAACTAAGAAAACAGAGGTAATACATGTTATGAGGCTGCCTGGGGCAGTTAGGGGCTTTAATTTTCGGAATGAAATACAGTCTTATATGATCTTTTGTGAATAAAAAGAAACAAGGCATTTTCTTACTGGCAGTTCTTTAATTATTCTAATTGGAAAAGGAAGAGACTGTTGTGGAGGATAACATAAACACCTGAGAGTGCACTTAAACACAAGTAGCACTGAAAAGATGCCAACTCATTCTCAAGTGTACACTTGTTTTCTGAATAGGAGTTATCCTTGAAATTTGCATAACAAAAGGCTCAGAGTGAGTGCAAACACCAGAGTGGAATACATTTAATTAAAGACAAAAGCAAAGGTAAATGATACTTTTTTTTTTCTCTTTGCTTGATTAGGAGCTGCTTGTTTTGGGATCAGGTGAACAGAGCACAGTTTGTTATTTAGTTCACAAGGGCATAAAGGGAGGGAGGGATGAGAGCTTTTGGATGTTCCAAATCACGACTGGATTTCCCCAAACTGTCATCTGGACTGTAACTCGTGTCTTGGAGGTAGGTATGTCCTCACGATAGCGCTTCAAGAATGAGTAAATGTTTGCCAGAGTGGATCATGTTTGCTCTAAAAATAGGGCAATGTAAGAATCTGAAGAAAGATTCTCATGTAATTAAAAAGGACTCCAGTTTAAATTAAATGATGCTATTATAGTAAAAACTTGCTTGAGTATTAAGGCTGGGTGGTTTTTGGTTTGCTACCAATCCCCACTTTGTTTTCCCCACCTGAAAAGTCTGTCCCTGATGTCATCTTTTCCATTTCTCTTGTACTTAATATCATTTTGTATGAGGAAGTGTTCAAAATCTGACATTTATAGGAGAGTGGGAAGGAGAAGATTTATAGCAGAGTATATGTATTAACATCCACTAATAAAAATGCCTTAAAATTTCCATTGATTTTTACTGCTGGTCATTATCTTTCCAGAATTTAAAAAATATCTATATTAAATAGAGTAAAATTGTCTTTTAGTGTTAAGTCTTCAGGATCTAATATTTTTATGTAACCATTATCAAGGTATAGTGCTGTGTGGAGCTTCTCCAACTCAATCCTACAGAATTGTCTAGAAAAACTACAATATTCAATTTTTAAGGATATTTGATTGATTCTTTTCTCCACAATAATCACAGCAATGTATGCTTCCAGGCTCCACGCTATTTTCTCAAATACACAGTACAATTGAAGTCGTGCAGAAAGTTGGTGCCTGTTACCTCAAATACTGTAATCAGCACAGCCAGTAACCTACAGTTAAAGTAACTGTAAAGGATCTAGAAGTCAGCATAAATGATTTTCAGGTCTTTAAAGGTAAATAAATAGACTTGTGCCGATATCCTGAGAAATATAATGCTGCTTTTGTTCTTCAGGAATTTGATGGAGTTCATGAGAATTTTTGACACAGACTTCAGAAAGATTCACAAAGCTGGGGTTAAACAGGGAGAGCTTGGGATGCTGCTTTCAGTCTGGAGCCTGTTAAATGCCTGAGAAAATTCAGGATTGTTGATCCTTTTCTTCTCAATAATAAAATGGAGGAATGAAGACGAGAACTATACCAATAGAGAAAAGGCTTAGTCAGGGCTCTGCTCAGTTCCCGATGAGTGGCTAAACGTCACAAAAACATTGCAGCTACTAATATTAGCCCAGGAGACCAGGCTCTCTGCCAGGCTTAATGTCCCTCATACCTGGCCTGAGAATGTCTCCCCGTGGTACTTGCACAGGAAGGCAACTGTTGGATGTCCTCGTCTCTGTCGAATGTACTTGAATATGTTTAATTTTTATTTCCTGTTTAACAGATGGGTAAGTCAAAGCCAGTGCACCACGTAACATACCTCACGACAGCTCTGTTTGGCAGAGCTTGTTGGCACAAAGTAGATGAATTGCGTTTTGTTTTTCTCCTGCAGAGAAATACAGGGGAAACTCTCTCTTCTTTAAGAAACACGGAAACTTGAGAGATAGAAGAAATAAATGATTCCTTACAAATCTGGAATTTTTACTGATGATGACTTCAATGCTTGGGGTCTGAGTACTGATTCTCAGCTGTAGATGAACTTCTGAACGAGTATTCTTTAAGGGCATGTGAACTACATTAGTATTTGCACTTGTTCCTGTCTCTGTAGGCTCACGAAAGAGCTTGCCAAGTTCATCGAGACTGCACACTTAGCTCTTGTGATCTTGCAGTGCTTTCTGGAAAAACCCTGGAGGCTTAACACTTCATTTGGAGATGTAAGCTCATAATGTTTGGTTTCAGAAGCCATGAAGAAAAATAGGTAAAGAGCAAGCTCTGCTTGAGAGGGAATATCCTGGTGTGATTTATAAATCTGCATGGATTAATCTATCAAGTTCTGATTTATGAAATATATGTTTACCAACTATATTACTTTACTCATTCAAAAGTCTTGAAATTTGTGTGAAAAAGAGCAATTCACCTTAACATTAAACTGCATGCCAATGCACAGCAGTATCTCTCAAAATGCTTGACCACTTTTGTTAGTAAAATTCACATTACTTAATATCCTTAGGAAAATTTGTTAATGCAGATATGCATGATGAACAGAATGCATAGCTACCTTTCTGGGCTTTTTGTTAGGGTGCATAAGGTTAATCAAGTTTGAATAATTCAGTCTGAAGCAACTGTCCATCTGCTTAAGAAATTTATATTTTTAAAAAGGCAGATCTTTGATCACTCATATATTTGAAATCAGGAACCTCTTTCTAACTGTGTCTTGCAACTGACTACTATTGCTAGTAACTGTCAGAATAAAAGACTAACAGTCCAAGCAAGGTCTGAGGTTTTTGGACATCAGCCATTGTGTGGGTCCCCTAGTAATGCTGCAGAGGTATAAAAAATGGAGTTTTGGCACAAACTCATTGTGTTGTGGTCTTCAAATTGAAACAGATCTGTTGATATAATAGTACTATTGATGTTATTGGAAAAAGGCCTTTCTTTTACCAGCAAGAATTACCTCTTTCTGAAAATCAGAGTTTAACTGCAACTATTTTCAGTATTGAGTTTGTCTCTTCATACAGGATTTCTTAGGCTGGGAGTGTCAAACTCACAGTTTCCACAATTCTCCTTCTCCTGCAGTGTAGGGCGCGTCACACTGCGCACGTGAGCAGTGCTGGCAGGAGTGTAGGGGCAAGAAGCCCGAGTAGAAACAAGGTGCTGGGGGGGATAAAGCAAGGTGGAGGGATGGATTTGGCCTGCAGGCCATGAGTTTGACACCCCTGTCTTAGGTAATATCATATCTTGCCGTATTTGAAGGGTTTAGATGGGAAGAAACGCTTCTGGTAAGTCCTAACCTATATAAACTGCAAGAATATTTTGCTGAAGCAACTGTTTATTGTCTGAGAGCTTTAAGAACTCAGTGACATTTACACCCTTGCTGTCTGTTTTAAAGCCAGTTCATACTGAAGAGTATTTTGCATTAGAAGAATGGCTGTAAATATACAGTACCGGGAGAACAGAGACAGCAATATAACAAAGGGTCATATTGTATAAGGTGAAGGAGACTTCAGCTTAGGACAAGAGGCTAGGAAGGGAATGAACAGAAGAAAAGCATCATGTCACTGGCTGGATCACAGCTATTGCAGGATTATTATGACTTGATGCCAGTATGAGGAAATTACAATGTACCAGTCCTTCCAGAAGATGTAATGCTTTTCTCTGTATGCCATAATATTGCTTGCAGTTCTTTTTAGTGTAGCACATTTTAACAACTGAGAGCAATTAATTTCCTGGTCCTGGACCTGAACCGTTCTGCTCTGAGTGTTTACATGGTGCAAATTACTGAGATAACTTAATGCCCATCATTTTAAAATTTGTAACGTGGATGTAGATGCTGTAGAAAAAAAGTCTACCCTTCACAAAATCTCAATGAAGTATCACTTGGTCATGATTAATTGGATCTCATATTTTACAAATTAAGACAGCAATGTAAATCAACAACCTTTATTCTTATTTCATTACGTTAACACCTACACATCTGCAACTGATATCACAGTTACAGCGTGGTAGATATGTAGGGCGAGATAGTATCTGTGTCAAAAGAAAATACTGACTAAAGAAGGAGCAAAAGAGAGAAAAGGTGTATAAGAACTATTGAAGACTGATAGGTTTTATATTGTCTTACAGTATGCCTCCAGCACTTTTTGATAATTAAAGCCACATACAATGGAATCTGAAATACTGCTCTCACTTTTAGAAGTGTTCAAAATCTCTTTTAGTACATTTTGTGGATGAAATATACCTGTACGGAACAGAAAAACAGCATATCAAATAGGAAATATTTTTCCTTCACGACAGTTATATTACGCACAAACATGGTATGTATTTGTGTGTTTGCAAGTTTGGGTATGTCCAGATAGATCAAGAAGTAACTAAATTTGATACCAGTTCTTTCAGTTTTCTGGTGTCCCTGCACAAGGACAAAGGCAATGGTTAAGGAATGATCCCATGTACAGGGACTCTGTGACTACATTCTTCTCTGCCTTAGCACAGAGGAAAGCATAGAAATTAATTTGCCTGACTAAAGACCTGAAAGCTGAGGAAAATACTTAGGTCAATCAAAAGAAGTGGCGTAGGAGACTACATCTTTAGATCCTTATGTCTTCGGCAACAAAATATAAGGCTTAGACTTCCTTTTAATAGGAAAGTAATAGGAATTTTATTACTTGGTTCCTCATTATCTAGAAACGGAGAGGATAAAGCAGAACAAATCAGCAAGGCACTAGAATTACTTTGATTAAGTTCTATATTTTAATAACTTGTGGTCTTGAGTCTCATTGCAAAGGTCACTGAAATCAGAGGAATCCCACTGAATCTGGAGCATGCTCTTGAGCATTGTATTAATGCTGCCTATTCTTTCGCCAATACACTTAACATTGCCATTTAGTTCTGCCTCTTCACTGGTTACTTCACGTAGTCATTCTATGTGTCATCTGCAAATTGAAATCCTGGCAGCTGAATTTGTACAGTCCTCTTAAGGATTAGGCCTGAAATCAGCATGCATTGAGCAGGCAGTGCTGACAGACTCCGAGCAGCAGTGTATGGCAGCCTCACTCCGCAGCTGTATGCTGTTTGCTGACACCAGATTCACAGCACAGCTTTCTGTGAGGGGATTTTTTTCTCTTTTTCCTCTTGTAGGAGACTCAATTCTTCCTCTAAAAAAGGCTAAGACTGATTACAATAGGGTTCAGACCAAATCATCTTGAAGCAGCTCCTGGTTTTCAGTGACAGTGGGAATAACTTAAAATGAGCAACACCATTTCCCGCTAACATATATATATAATCCTTCACATAGCGCCTAATCCACTGGCTTGAGTGAAGAAATCTGCACCTCCTTATATCAATGGTGAACTCTTTTCATTTCTCTATGTGTGAATACACCACGGTGTAGGAGTGGATATGTGTTTTAAATAGATGATATTGCTCCATTTGTACGCTCATTAACTGTGGGCTGAATAAATGTCAGGCCTTTTATTAATACTTAAAGTTGTTCAAAAGTGCACTTCATTATAAGTATCAGTGACATGTTGGAAGATTTAATAAGCTAGTATTGTCTCCATGCACACTTTTACATATGTACAATTCCCACATACGCATCCAATTAAGGAATTCTGTTTGTGTAGCCTCAGCTAATGCAAATCTGGGGGCAATTACAGGGAAATCAGGATTGTTAATCAGTTTTGAAAAAATCCCTAAATAACACATGTTCTGAGGAATTTTGTCCTCCAAAATAAACAACTCGGCGCTTCTATTTTTGCTCCTAACTGTTCTTCACTGATGTATCATATTTTGAAAATCATAACTGTTAAGCAGGGAGTAAAACAATTGTGTTGAGTAACTGCCTGTCAGGGTCCAGCTCTCTCTGCTCTGTTGTTGAGTGTCAGCATACGTTTGCATTTGTACCCTTTGGAGGTAATATCAGTTTCCTGTTGGTGTTTGAGAACTAAGCACAACCATTAGTGAAAATGGAGGGACAGTGATACACTCATGGGCCCAGCAGGCTAACACACTCACCTGTTTCCAAGGTCAGAAAGGCTGGGGTTTTGTTCTCCTCTAGCACTGCAAAATGAGGATCACATAAGGATTGTGACAGCTGAAATGGTATTGTGAGTCTCTACATTTCTTTCCATGCTATTTTTTTAAAAAAACCCCACCCTTTACAGCAATCCATAAAGCCTAACAGCCAGTGCTTGAAACTCATCTGTTGTATGGTTACTACATTGATCATAGCCTTGCACCTCCCATCTCACTGTGGAGCTGTTAAAGAGTTTAAATACGATCTTCCTGAAATGAACAAAGCAAGTGAATCATGTTTCACAGAGATGTAAGGAAATACAACTTCTGAACATCTTTGTGGGTGGAAGGAGGGGAAGTATTGGGGTTTTGTTCTTTTCTTTTTGAGCTAGTATTATTTCTAGAGCAGGAGTAAATTCTGTTTTGTGGGCAAAAAGGTCAGTCTTTACCAGGAGATGCTGTGTGAGACTGTGTTCTCACAAGTGTAAAATGCAAGAAGCAGAGAGAGATCATGTCATTGGGCTTTAGAAAACTGCAACTCTATAATCTTAGGCTGGATTGATGCTGTGCTGTGAAAAGAATACAACACTGAGAGGAACGAATGTTAACCGGATTGTACCATCATATTCTGAGCAGTTTTCAGGGACAAATAATCATCCCATGGGAGCAGGTAATTCCTAGGAGTGAATGTCATGATCATGTGAGAATGGGTTGAATTCTTAAATGCCCAGGTAATATTGTTCTCTGGGATTTCAGACTGTACCTGTTAAAATTGCTGTCTGCAGAAAAAGTATTTTTAAGAATATTAACATCACTTAAAAAGTAAGGTTCACCACACAGAACAGTGGAGATATGAAAGGAAAATTAATCTCTTCCTAGATTATTACTAGCCAACAAACAGCTAGATTTCATACAGTGATTTGTAGCTAAGCCTGAATGCAAATATAATGAGGTTATTGTCCATTGTATTGTATACGTGATCCTGTAAAACTACTCCTTTGTAAATGACCATTTATTGTTGGCTAATAAAAATGATGATTTGTGGCACATCTCAAAGGTTGAGTCTGTTGTTCTGTGTATCCACAAACCCCCTCATGTAATGGACGTCTGTGTGTGTACGTTAAACAACACACTTCATCTTTGAGACATGCTGAATTTTAAGATGTTACTGTTTATGACTGTCACACCAACCCTTTAATTGCTGTTATTTTTCACTATAGCAATAGTGTCCCTCAAACTGAAACGGCAACTGTAACAGCAAGTAAGGAAATGCTGTAAATCTCACAGTATACCCAGAAAAGACTTTCTCAAGTTAGTTTCTGTTAAGAATAGTAGGAAACTAGATGTGGGGAAAATAGCTCATGGGTTTATAGAACAAATTGCTTCTGAGGGTGATATGTATGTGATGTATACTCATAGACGAGCTTTTTTTCATATGTACAGCAATTTCACTGACTTGCTGAGAGGTGCTGGTGAAGCAGGATAATAGCCCTTCATTGCTGGAGAAAAGGCTACTTGTCATAATGCAGTAAACTGTTCAACTTCTTACCAGACACAGGGACTCCTCTCATTTGTGTAATGGCATGTAAAGTGAGCATAAGGTATGTCTGTATTCCATTTGCTCTCATTTTATTCTGCTAGAGTACAGTAAGGGCCTTAGTGAAAATGAAAATCAAAGCCTCATAAGCCTTGAGTATCCATTTTGTTGAAGTAATTTCATGTCATTGTGGTTTCAAATACATTTTGTTGTATACAAAAGATCTTGCACTAAATAACCAGGACATTTAACGTGTCAATTCTTACGGAGAAATCATGAACTTAAAGATATCAGAATAATACAGAGGTGTATATATGACTATTAAACTGTCACGAAAGTGATTATTGAATATCCCTAGTAACTGCTGTAGAAAAATACATAGGCCAGGCACTAAAAACTAAACTCAGAAGCTTTTCATGTCAAGTAAAATGAGCAGGCTGCAATGCTGAGAGGCTGTGTGTGAGAGTATTTATCAGATACTCGGAGCAAGAAAGAAGTTAACTTGGGTAGTTACCAAGAACTGAAAAAGGAATAAAAGCTCAGTATAGAAGGTAGGCACTTTGGACGTGTGGGAATTAACCGTTTGAACTTCAGGGAAGAGGAAATAGAGAATTAGAACTTGGAAGAAGATAGTTGTTGAAAGTTGATTAAATAGCCTAAACAAATCTGATGCTTTTCTATGCCTGGAGGAAGAGTAGGAGAAGAGAGAGACTCTAGTCTTTCCACACTGAATAAGAACTTGGCTATGCTGAGTCCATAATTAGATGCCAAATTTGCCTGGGAGGATAGAGGATTTAGGAAAGGTAGTTTTGGAACCTAATTCTTATGAATTGCCTTGAACAATCTGATAAAAATTCTTTGAAGTTCTCTGTCTCTGTTATAGTGAGGACAATGAAAACTGATCCTATGCATTCCAGCTGCCTTTGTGTGTAAGTTGTGTTTTGATTAGTGTCCATTTAGCTTTTTTACAGTGTTCCTCTTTCTGGTTTGCCTTACCCATGTAGCAGGGGCTATTAGAGGATTCCGTGTTGGAGAGCTGGGTGCAGCATCTTTCTTACCTTGTAGGGTATGTTGGCCTTTTAAAGGTTTTAAAATTTATTTTTCTGGAAAACTCTGTGTATTTGTGAGCTTCTGAAGAAATGAAGCTGCTGCATACATTGTTCCTTAGTGGATAATCTCTCTGGCAGATCTGTAGTACATATGGCAGGTACTCCATTTGTTCCATCTGCTCTCTACTATGATGTACTGGTGTGTTCCCTCTTTTGGCATTTTCTGAAGTCCCCTCAGCCCTTCTGCAGCCTGTTACCTAGGCTGGGACAGGTGTGAGGTACTACAGACTTAGTGGAGCCTGAGCTCCTGCTGCAAGGAAAAGAGGAAAGGGAACATTGATCAGCTGTGAAGAGAAGGACTTTAGCTGAATGTATTAATCTTGTAATACAATCTAAAGGCTTGGTGAGCTGTCAGGTGCTTCATATTCAGAGTGTAAAAGGATAGGCCAGTGTTCAAAGTGTTTGCAGATGGTAAAGATGAAGAAAGTGGCGACTCCATGAGCTGGTCCGAGAAACACAAAACAAGCAAACAGCAGCCGCCCACCTCACTGCTGCCATTCTCTACTGATCATAGAGTGGTGGAGGCTAGAGGTGGCCCGCAAGAGGAAGAGAGGTAGAGGTTACACCCTGTTTCCCACAGTGCCTCTCAGCAGTTATTGCAATGCAGCTGCCAAGGTATAATAATTGCTAGTAAGAATTGGGAAACATAATTCCTTCCTATTTCCTACAATTAAGGGGAGCTCAGCTCCACTTCAGGGAGCAACTTCAGTTCTTTGGCATAGGCAGTAACTCACATTGTCATAAATAAGCCAGGTTCTTGTAACACTCTTACCTGAGAATCGCAGACATCCTACAAATACTGATTAATGCTCCGAATAGCCTTGCAAAATAGAGTAACTAATCTTATTTTACAGGTGGAAAAATGAGGCCCAAGGAAACCGATGGTCTAATTTTTCACTGGTACTAGGATGGGTGCCTGGCATTGCTGATAATCCAGCAATAAGTGCCCAGTCCAAGGCCACACAACAAGTTGGTGGCAATGGGGAGAAGAAATCCAATCCTGGTTCTCTGTCTTTCGAGAAAATCACCAGATGATACTTAAAAAGAACTTCTGGGGAAGAAAAGTACCATATAATTATTGTTTCCAACATAAATATTTTCCTCTTAAAGAAAAGCTTTTCTTTTTTATTACCACTGTCTTTATTAATCCCATGTGATTGTCTTTGTTTAAGCTCTTAGTGTGGTTCATTGAAACCGTGTAAAACATTCAGTCTCTGCTAGCAAAATTTAAGTAGTTAAAATAGGTTTGTGATGGTTTTAGCTGGGATAGAGTTAATTCTCTTCATAGTAGCTGGTATGAGCTGTGGTTTGGCTTTGTGCTGAAAGCAGTGTTGGTAATACAGCAATTTTTTCATTATTGCTGAGCAATGTTTAAACAGAGTCAAGGCCTTTTCTTCTCCTTATACCACCCCAACAGCGAGTGGGCTGGGGTGCACAAGAAGCTGGGAGGAGACACAGCCAGGACAGCTGAACCCAGCTTTGGCCAAAGGGGTATTTCATGCCGTATCATGCTCAGTGTATACAGCTGGGGGAAGAAGAAGGAACAGGGGGCGGAGTGATGGTGTTTGTCTTCTTAAGTAATCATTATGCATGATGGAGCCCTGCTTTCCTGGAGATGGATGAACACCTGCCTGCTGATGGGAATTAGTGAATGAATTCCTTGGGTTTTTGCTTTGCTTGTGCATATATCTGTTAAACTGTCTTTATCTCAATCCATGAGTTTTATCGCTTATACTCTTTCGATTCTTTCCCCCCTCACACTGTGAGAGGAGTGAGCGGCTCTGTGATGCTTAGTTGTCAGTTGGGATTAAACCACAACAACATCTGCTATATTGAAACATTTTCTTGTAAAAATATTGTCTCTACAAGTCGTAAATTTAAAAGAAAATAGGTACCCATGCATAAGAATCCTTCAAATATGAAAACTCATGTTACGAACATTAGTGCAGATGAGTCTTGGACCATGTCACGCCTGATTTTATTCTCAATATCTCCTTGTATAACTTTTTTATTGCAAAAATTTAAACATAGCCTGAAGTGAAACATTGTTGACTTCCTGTCTTTGGGCAACATCTGTAACGGGTGTCGATTCATGGCAGTGAAGTGTTTGGTGGCATGTGCATGCCTGGGCAAGGCACATGGTAAGATCGGGAAAGATGGGAAGGCAAACTGAGAGCCAGTGCACAAAAGTCAGTACATCTGGGGAATTCCCTTAATATGTGGAACAGAAAACAAGAACAGAGGTAACTTCCAAAGGTATAAAAGCTAAAAGGAGACAGTCAAGAAATCTTTAGGGTTTGGTCATAAAGTAGTACCTTCAGTATGTTATTTGTAACTACTAAGAGGCTGGCAATGTGATCCTGCAAATGCCGGAAAATACAAAGAGGCTGAAGTGCTATCATACTGTCATCATTTTAAGTGTTCATTCAATACAAATGTGTACTCTTTGTTACTAGAAAACCAATGATTTAGACAAGTACTGTTTAGGCACTGATAAAATGTTAGCAGATGGAGATCACTGTACCACTAGAGTAGGGTGTTGCCTGAAATGCTGCATGATGTTGAATCAATCCCCTTCATGTTCTCCCCCACCCAAAAAAACCCTTTTATAATTATTATTGGAGTAAATTAATCCATTGGTTTGATTGATACCAGATCTTGGCTTGGTTCCAGACAACTGAATCCTAAAAAGAAAAAAGATATAGTGATAAAAGACGAAAACAGATGTCTCAGAGTTGCATATAGAAGCCAATAATTTTCTTGGCTCTTATAAACAGGGGGCAGTGGCAGGAGGAAGAAATTCTGTATGGAAACAGTAAGCATAAACAAGAGTAACAAATGGTTTCAAAGAAGACTTCGCTGAATTCCATTCACACCTGCTGATGCCTATTGCCAAGTATGGATCGTACTTACAACCACGTTGTTTTCCTTTGATGAAAAGTCTTGTGAAATAGCTATAAACTATGCTATCTCTAAACTGTGTTATCTTCACCCTGTATTTTTAGCCACATAATGTCCCTTTGGAGCACAGGTTAAGCAAATTATATAATTTTTAAATTACAAAGTTTTGTTTCCATTTTCCAGGGGTCTGACTGCCCAAAAGAGGTGCTCTGGAACTGTCAAAATCTGTTTTTGTTTTCCAACTAATTAGTTTTCAGGTTAATCAGTTGCTGATTTCTTTTAACTGATACTTTATATTGCATTTAGTCTGCTTGATAATTCTCAGCCAGAGAACACTGTCTGTTTTTAGATATAATATGAAAAGAAACACCATAATATAAAAATGAGACTGTATAAAACATGATTCTAATCAGAGCTTTGTGAAAACTTTGACCTCTGCAGAGCATGATATACTGCAAAATATAATTTTGAGTATTGCTTTCCAGATTATCTGTCATGTGGTATTCAAGAAATTACAGCCATTCAGGAAAGAAGACAACAGTGATTTTTTGAAATTCAAATAGATATTTCAAATAGGAATTTACTGAAATCCAGTATATATTCACAATGAATCTTTTTTAAAAAGACAACATTTTCAATGTAAACCAAAACATCTACACCTGTTCATGCAAGCAAATTTCTAAAGTGAAAAAATGCAAAATTCAAGATATACCAGTGCTGTATATATGCTGTACTTTGGAATATTTTTACTTTATTCTAGAGAGAAAAGAAAAAATCAGTCTTTTTTTTTTTTCTATTTTCACTCATACTGAGCTTTCAACCAGGTAGGTTTGTGACCTGAATATCTTTCACTTTTTTGTGTGGTCTTACAAATTTAACTATGTTTGTTTTTGAGAATGTTATCATTTCAGACTTCTCAGCTGTGTGCCATTTTTTTCACGGATGTGACTTATCTAGACTATGCCTTATTACCTGTTTATTAGGTCATAGGATATATATTTTTTGAGAACACTGGAGGTCTTTGGCACTGTCTTAGTTTGGATCCTGAAACTGTAACAGGCACTAAGTACCAATCCTACTTTAAGTAGGAAGATCTCCGTTTTCGTAGCTCCTTGTGGGAAACAGAAAATGGACAGAATTATAACATTCTATTAGAGAAAATCACTCTGATCTCATATCAGCTTTTGTCCACTTGAAATCAAGTTTTCTGTTGACTGTTACCAATTTGGTTGTATTTTTATGAACTGTGGATTCTGATTTGCCAGCATCCCTTTAGTCTAATCTTTCTTTTAAAAGAGCAGAATTGCTAGTACTCTGAGTAGCAGAAGCATAAGCGCTTCTCTTTCTGTTGCTGGCAGTGTTGTTTCTATGTCAGTCCATTCCACCACAGAGTACTTAAATGTTCTCAGTCTGCTAATATGTGTCTTAAACAGTTCTGGGGCTTTCCCCCGTTTCTTTCTTAATGTCTGTATAGTCAGGTTTCCATTACCTAGGGTAACAGGGGCTGGGAAACAATAGATAGTGAGAAAGCTTGAATAAAAGACATCAAAGGAGGCTCTGGGGAGTGCACTCCGGGGCTGCCTCTACAACACTGCGTACAATCAGGGTTTCTTAAATTAAACTCAGATGCTACTGCTTCTGCTTTGGCTCCTGGAGGCCCACTGGAGTTTCCTCTTGTTGTTCTTGCAGTACTTTAGCTCGTAAGAAGGCTCATAAATACAGGTGCCACTGCAGCTGGATCAAGCATTAGGCTCTCTGGGGGACTCTGGCTATTTTGGTGTAATCATATGTTTTTATGCTATGCTTATAGATACTCTGACTCCCAGGAAGATACTGTAAATTCATTCTACACAGATCTACAGTATCAGTGTTGGCATCTCTTGATTTCAGTCGACCTATATTGGAAGTGGACTACATTCATATGACACTCCACCTTGAAAACCTTGTTTAGGACTGTGCTGGCTCTCTGTGGACACAGTTGGTGTCTCTGCATGGCTAACGTGCAATCACATCAACTGCCCAGTGATTCCTTAGTTAACTATATGAGCCAGAGAAAAGTGCCTGGAGAGAGAGCTGTAAAATATCTCTTAATGTGCTGTGTTGAAATGTGATGAGCCATAATTCATGGTGCATTTATAAAGAAGGCTTTGAAATCTACCTCTGAGACCCTTAACCCTGGGCAGGTTTATTATGCTGAGACCAACTAGTTTGGGTGGTGTCAGAGTTCCCAAATACATTTCCCTTAAGGTTTTATTACTGAATCAAGGTATGGGAGGGTAGCAAGGCTTTGATGTTTTGACCTGTGGGAAGAGGAGGGAGCAATGGCAACAAGTGACCAAGAGAGATGAGTTGTCTGTCAGGGGCTGAAATATTTGGAACACTAACTTGTTTTTTTCTGGTTTTAATTATTTCCTTTTCCAGTCTTAACAGAGCTGCTATTTAGAAGACTTTCGAAGCAAGAGAACATGTTAGAATTTGTTGAAGAATGAGAAAATAAAAGAAAGAGAATTTTAGGTAAGTAACGGTCTGTAAGTTCCTTGATTTTTATTCTAGGCACCTGCATAACTTGTATGTTTGTATTCAGTGTCCACTCTTTGTTTTTCTTGGTGTCATGGGGCAGGTACTGCATCTCTATATGAACTGTGCTTTGAAATCCATTACCTATATGTCTTTGCTTATATCTTCTCGGACTTAATTCTGCTGGGATGCTGCTGCTGCCCACTGGTAGGCAATACCAACTTCTCACGGAGTCTTGCATTTAGATTTGAAGTTGGTGTGGAGTTTGAGGTTTTAAAAAGTATTCAAATTATTAATAAACAAGTAAAGAAACTATCCTACTCTAATTCACCATTGTACTTACGTTGGTACACCTGTAATTTTCACTCTGGCAGCCGCAGTAGGAAAATGCATCAAACAGTATTCTCATCTGGGAAAAGGCACTGACCATATTAATACTTTTTTGTATTGCATTCATGCTGGATTAACCATTTCAGGCAGAGTAGTGACTTTAAATGAAATGATTATATTTTTTTGGCCAAACTAAGTGAGAAAAAAGATTTGAATAGACTGCAGAGTCAATTGGATCTGCCTGACCATCATTTTGAGAATGACAGCCTTTACTGCAAGGCTACAATCTGAAGTGAGTCACAACCCCATGTTGCTTATATTCAGAAATGTCACGTGTATTCCAGGTCTTAATGATACACTTTAAAGATATTCAGATGCTATGGGAAGAGTATTAGAAGTGTGGAGACGGAAAGATAATCAAAATTTGGTTGCAGTTTTAGTTTGCCTATTGCTCTCAAAGGAATTAAATTAAAAATAATTCTTCTTGTGGATAGCCTTTAAATCAATTCGTGTTCTTTCCTAAGTGGAATGAATGCGTTATTGTCTGTTTCCAAGGAATTCTTTTGATCCTAACTGTTGAGTTGAAGTTTATACAATGCAACTTCTATGTAAGCAATATTTCCTATTGATCTTTTAATGATCCTATTAGTTTCTTTCATTCCCTTAATAGAAATTTTAGCAGTAATAAAAGATAGAATCAGGCAGTAATTAGAACTGTGATAAGTTATAACACGTGTTTCTTTACCAAAGCAAAAACCCAATAAAATGTAAATTAAAATAATGGAACTGTATCTAGCTGTCTTGAATTATACTAGAACACTCACTTTCTCTCCCTTCTAAGGATTAATATACGCTTTAAAAAGCAAATGCTTTTATTATGCAAATTTAAATCACAGTGCAATAAGCGATTTGCTTTGTAAATTGGTCTTTCTCTCCCACAACCGATACAACAAATGAAACGACTGTGTGAGAGGATGTGGATGTTTGTGCTCTCAGGACTTAAGCCACAAATATTCATGTCAATAACCTTCGCTAATTAAATTGGTTGCATGGGTTTCTGTGACTGAAGTCATGTGTAAAACTGAATATGATAAGGAATACGGATTTGCATAGGCAAGCTTTGGTTTTCCAATAGAGCAATGAGATCAGGTTTTTGGTCCCTGTCCAAAGCGATCTCTAAAGCTCTGATCTCTGCAGAAAACTAAGCACATTATGATAGCTGGCAGCTGCCACCACTTTATTTCTGTTCTGAGGAATATCACAGCATTTTGTGAGATCATCAGGTCATGCACAGAGGTGCTTTTGGTGCCTGTATCACATGAGCAGATCTTGTGACTCTTCTTCATTCGATACAACTACACGAAGAAAACTGAAAGCTCTCTGAAACTGAAAGCAATTTTCAGAGTATAGTTTTTCCATAGGTCTCTTAGCAGCTCTTTGACATAATTTTTTGTCTGGTTGGTTAGAGCATCTGTCTCCAAAAATTAGCTAACCAGGGCAAAGCTTGACTGTGCTAGATAGTGATCGCATTTAAGCACAATGTCTTACATTTATTCTTGTTGGTGTAGAAAAGTTCTCTGTGATCAGGACTTGGGAGGGTCCTTTGCAAAGGTGGAACTCGTGCACAGACACTCTGGGCTATGCATTTTAGCACTCCTTTGGGCAGGAGTGACAAGCCCAGTTTTGGCACAAGTACTTGGTCTCTCTTCTGCTCTTGGAGCCCACAAGACACATATGGAATCAATTTCCTGGTTCCAGCACGTGGAAGATCGCTGGCATAGGGGAAATTCCATTGCATATTAACGGCAGAAAACAGGGCAGCAACAACCTTCAATCCTTATCGATCACTGAGGGAAATATAGTAACTAAAGATGAGGAAAAGGCTGAGGTGCTTAATGCCTTCTTCACCTCAGTTTTCAACAGTAAGGCAGATTGTTCTCTGGACAACTGGTCTACTGAAGCGGTGGATAGGGGTGGGGTGCAATACAGCCCCCCTGTCATCCAGGAGGAAGAAGTTAGAGACCTGCTGAGCCACTTGGATCCTCATAAGTCTATGGGGCCTGATGGGATCCATCCTAGGGTGATGAAAGAGCTGGCGGACGAGCTTGCTAAGCTGCTTTCCATCATTTATCAGCAGTCCTGGCTCACTGGAGAGGTCCCAGAAGACTGGAAGTTGGCCAACGTGACGCCCATCCACAAGAAGGGCTGGAGGGACGATCCAGGTAACTACAGACCTGTCAACCTGACCTCGGTCCCAGGCAAAATTATGGAACGGATAATCCTGGGTGTGATCATGTGGCACCTGCAGAATGAGGGAGAGATCAGGCCCAGCCAACAGGGTTTTAGGAGAGGTAGGTCCTGCCTGACCAACCTGCTTTCTTTTTACGACCATGTGACTCGCCTGGTGGATGAGAGGAAGGCTGTGGATGTGGTGTACCTGGACTTCAGCAAGGCCTTTGACACTGTCTCCCATAGTAGACTACTGGACAAGCTGGCAGCCCGTGGCATGGATGGGAATGTTCTGTGCTGGGTTAGGAATTGGTTGGATGGCCGAGCCGAAAGGGTGGTAGTGAATGGTGTCCCATCCAGCTGGCGGCCGGTCACTAGTGGTGTTCCCCAGGGATCGGTGTTGGGCCCGGTCCTGTTTGATATCTTCATTGATGATCTGGATGAGGGGATCGAGTCCTTCATCAGCAAGTTCGCAGATGACACCAAGCTGGGAGGAAGTGTCGATCTGCTAGAGGGTAGGAGGGCCCTACAGAGGGACCTTGACAGGCTGGAGAGATGGGCCGAGTCCAATAGCATGAGGTTTAACAAGTCCAAATGCTGGGTTCTACACTTTGGACACAACAACCCCATGCAGAGCTCTGGACTGGGTGCAGAGTGGCTGGAGAGTAGTCAGGCGGAGAGGGACTTGGAAGTGCTGGTGGACAGGAAACTCAACATGAGCCAGCAGTGTGCCCAAGTGGCAAAGAAGGCCAATGGTATCTTGGCCTGCATCAGGAATAGTGTGGCCAGCAGGACTAGAGAGGTTCATCATCCCCTTATACTCGGCACTGGTGAGGCCGCACCTCGAGTGCTGTGTCCAGTTCTGGGCCCTCAGTTTAAGAAAGATTTTGAGATGCTGGAGTGTGTCCAAAGGACAGTGACGAGGATGGTGAAGGGGCTGGAGCACAAGCCCTATGAGGAGCGACTGAGGGAGCTGGGGTTGTTTAGCCTGGAGAAGGGGAGGCTCAGGGGAGACCTTATTGCTCTCTACAACTACCTAAAGGGAGGTTGTGGTGAGGCAGGAGTTGGACTCTTCCCTCAGGTGACCAGTGACAGAACAAGAGGACACGGTCTCAATCTTCGCCAGGGGAGGTTTAGGCTTGACATTAGGAAGAAATTCTTCACTGAGAGGGTAATTGTTCATTGGAATGCACTGCCTGGGGAGGTGGTCGAGTCGCCATCCCTGGAGGTGTTCAAAGAGAATTTGGATGAGGCACTTAGTGACATGGTGTAGTTGACAAGTGGGAGTGGGTGTGGGTGTTGGGTCATAGGTTGTCTCGAAGATCTCAAAGGTCTTTTCCAACCTTACGATACTGTGATACTGTGATATTGCTGGAAAATGACTGAAGCTGTCTGGAAGTGAGGCAAGAGCTAATTTGCGTGAGCATCACAGTTTGTAAAACTGTTTTTGAAGCTACATAAAATGGCCCTACCAGCTTATTTATCCCATGTAAAATGAGAGGAAGGGGCTTGGTGAAACAGGATTTGGGGGGAAAAAAGGTAGGAATGATGACTAGTCAAATGTTCTCTTTCTCCTCCCCCCAGATAGTATATATTGTCATTCCATTTATAGCTTATCCACAGTTACTCAGACAGCCTATTCTGCTGCATATGTGGGTCACAGTCTCAACACCATCATCCAGAGTATCCTGATTTGTGTGTACAGAGAACAGAACCTAATTTTTCAGGCGGTAGGGTGACATACTCGGGTGAGGGTATACAGTCAATCTCTTTAACTTTGTGTTTCTTAGTCAGTGGAAACGTCAGCATTATCATAACTTAATAGCACAGTTTGGGCAGGCAAATTGTTGGATTTGTGCCTGCCTTCATCAGTTCTGTAACCTCCTCAGCCAAGGACTTCATAGCATAACGGTGCTGTAATATTCCTCTTTGGAATCAATTATTTTTGCAATACCTGACCACAGTATCTTTCACATATTCATGTAAAAGTCTCAATTGCGGTGAGCAGATCTCCCTTCTTGACCTTGGCCAGGCTGTGTGCTGCCACTACTCTGACCTTTTTCCTCTTCTAGTTAAGTGCATGTTACTGAATATCCTGGAAAGCAGCACTGAAATACTGCACTTGCTCTAATTGTGCATAGAGGTATATAGAAAAAATACCATGTTACTGATACCTGAGTAAAATTGTTCTTTTTTTCTCCATATACCACTGGTGAATTCATGTACATTAGAAAGAATGTGCATTCTGGCTAGGGCCTATTTTTTTGTTCTTTCTGCATTTTATTTTTTTTTTTAAAAGCCCCTGTATAAAGAAGAACAGGTGTCCTGTGGTCTGGCTGTACTTTCATTAAAGCTTTTTAATTTCTGTTGGATTTGCTACTGTTTGGATGGGAGGTAAGAGCGGAACCAGGGGGTGGTTTGAACTAATTAGTTTCCTTGCACTTACAGGCCCTCAGATGGATTCTGTAAATTTGGGCATAAAGTTTTATGGCACATGTTTTGCTTGTGATGGGAAAACACCAGCATGAGGAGCTGTACTTCAAAGAACTGAGGTTCCTTTTATGTCCTTTGAACTGTACTGGCAAACATTCAGACAGGTTACACAGAGTGACTGCTGCTTAAGAGCTCTCCTTGAATCACTCTTTCGCTCTGGCTTTCTAAGGTCACTGTAGGTCTATTGGATGAAATTGAGAAAAGAGAAAACAGGACCTTATTAGATTCCTCTAAATCTGTGCAAGCAGTTCTCTGCTCGAAGCAGTATGCTGCTTATTACTCACAAATCTTTCTTATGTACTTGCTCTTCTGTGGGAGGTTTGAAGAGCGCTGCTTCTGCATTCTCTCTTCAGATGAAATTCCGAGTGATGCTGGCAGGAACGTGGATGTAGGCCTAGGTGTGCCAGCAGGGAAGGGTTCCTGAGTTTGGCTTGAAATACTCACGTAAGTCAAAGGGAGTCTTCAGGAAGACGGCATTATGTTACTGTTTTAGTACATACACTTTCTGATAAATATATACATAGGATAACAATTATGCTCACAAACATATTAAAATAGAATTCTTGAATTGTCCTGCTGTTTGCATACTGCAATTCACAAACGTGTTTTCTACTCAGTCACTAATGGGAAAAAAGGCCGTTGATCCTCACAGACGCGTTGGGGAGCGAAAGATGCAAGGGGCAGAACAGTGCGTAGTCCCCAGCTGGCATATGGTATGCCCTGTGTTAAGAAACTTAATGATGCTAAGTTGTTCCCCAAAGGAAAATGCTGGGTTTAGGAACGGTGCGGCAAGGCCAAGACGCTGTGAACAAATGCCGCAGAGTTATCAGCAGGCCTCTGCAAGAGCATTGTCTCCCTAGAGCAGCATTGCCTGCACTGCATTGGCTTCTCTTGGTGGGTTGCTACTCGACCCCTCTGATCATTCTTCACAGATCCTTTCCAACTCCTCCTTTGCACGGTCAATTGTGTAAATGCAACATCTGAAGTGATATTTTTCAGCAGCTGCTACTGCACATCCTACTAAAGCAATGGATATTCTACTAAATCCCACCTTACTATGGGATTTATAAGCCTAATTCATTTATTTGCTTCTAAAGACATCTCCTTAGCTGGCTACTTAATTGAAGATAATTAAAGGAAAGTTGTTAATTTTGTCAGTTTTAAACATCCTACTGCTATCTTATGTGTTTAGTAAATTAAAAGTAATTAAGGTTAGCTGGTTTCAAAAATCTCTTTCCTGTTTGTGCAACAGAGGTCAGGCCGTTGCTAACACAGTAATGAATTAAACACCACCTATTAAAACGTTGGTTTTATCACCAAACAAGCTGAGGTGTGAGACATGAGACATTCTGGTGAAATGCTGGTTGAGAAAGTCTGTTAGTGACATATTTTAAATATGTCGCAAATTCACTGGACATTTCTGTGTGGGGGAGTGTATGTATTTTGTTTCCTTATGATGTAGCAGGAAAACGTCTTTATCTAAGCGTTGTTATAGTTTTAAATCTTTCAGAGAATGTTTTTCTCCCTTGCCAGCACTGGGGGCTTTAGAACCCAGGGGAGAGATGAGGGGCAAATGGGGGAGAGCTCTTCCGATCAGCGCCACTTTCGTTTGGCTGCGGTGAGCGGGAGCTTCTTTGACTCAGCCCGAACTCCATGCGCCCTGTGCTGTCCTGTGAGAAGAGGGTGATCATCACCACTTGGATTTGCTGCAGACTCCCTGGGGTCCAGCAGCTTTTGTAGGCGAGTTGGTACCCTACTCTCCACCCCTTCCCCTAACCCTTTCAGACAAAAGGATGAGGAGACCGCTGCCTCCCGAGGTGCGACATCACATCCTGCAGTGCGTAAATATAACTGGACCAAAAGAAGCAGGGATAGAACTTAATTAGTTTAAAGGTTTTGGTTGCAGTTGCTGTTTGTTCTGTTCTAGTTTTTGTTATATATACGTAGTTGTAGTTAAGAACTGTTATCCTTCTCTATACATATATTCCTGATCAAAATCTCTCTTAATTTGATACGCATCTTAGTTTTCATTTAAAGTGAGACAGTGCTCAGGTGCTTCTTTGACTGCTTTTGTTGTTCAAGAGCTGCCTCTTTGGTGTGGGTAGTTTGCCCGAGGAGTAGATAGGTTGGCTTGTAAAATGCGTGAAAAAGTAACAAAGGGAGGCATACACAGCTGAAGAAATAAAAGAATTAAAGAAGTTATAAAGTATATTTTAATAAGCCTTTTCCAGAACCTTGATTGCGGAATCTAGCCCTCTTGATATTCATAAATTATGTCAGTGTAAAGCACTGACAGCCAATAAGTGTGTGATAGACACATACTTTTTCCAACCGCCTGTTTTTAAGCTAAAGCTGCCAAGCTTATGCCAAACAGAATTGCTGGGTTTGATATACTGGGTCACAAAAGTAATTTTTCTGGTGACTATTTACACCTATCAGAATAAATTTATATTGTTTCAAATAAATAGCAGCTTTTCTTTATTTTTGTCTTTTTATTTTGGTTTTCCAAAGGGGATTTCAGTTGTCTTTACCTACTGTATAAGGCTACATTTTGGTTAACTGCACACAGCCTGGTCTGTACACAGGAAGGAGGGAAGGGGGCGAGAAGTGAGTGAATGATCTGAAGACATTCCCTAATCCTCTTGGTTACTGGCTTTCATAGTATTTCACACCATTTCATTCCATTTCATTTCATTTCAGGTAACAAATGCAAGCCCAAGGCCAAACGATCAGAATTAACACAGTCAGATTCTTAACAGAGAATTTCCAAGACTCACAGTGTAGACGGTGGAGAAATCTAGGCACTGAGGAGTGCAGAGGAAGGGCCATAAATTTGAAACCTAAGTATGACACAGGAATCTTTATGAGGAGAAAAAAAGAAAGAGAAATAATTAAAGTTCTATGAACACTGTGTTCCTCAAGTGGCAACTTCTTCACTCCTGCCTACACTTCTTTTCATGCAGAAATGTCAGTTATTCAATTTCCTTTGATCCCAAAGGATTTTTCTGATTGATTATCTCATACCCTGGAATGACACCTGATAATGCATTGTACTGTAGTGTGATGTGTGCCAAATTTCTTCAAATATAAAATAACACCAGATGATGCATCAGAGGTTTTGATGTGACTTTTCTTGGCCTAATATAACAAGAATATCCATTAAGCAGTTAAATAAACAGCTTCTTGGAAAAACTGTGTACTTACGAGCAATTTGCTGAAAGTAATGAGCATTGCTTTCCTGAAAGTAATGTGCAGGTATCTAAACTATGCCAGGAATATGAATTGTTTTCTTGCCTGCTGATTTGCTGATATGATCTTACTGATCATGTTGTTTACGCTAATAAATGCAGTGTGGCACTGGGAAACATGATGAAGTAGTGGTGTTCAAGGCCAAGTTGGATGGGGCTTTGAGCACCTTGATCCAGTGGGAGGTGTCCCTGCCCATGGCAGGGAGGTTGGAACTGGATGGGCTTTAAGGTCCCTTCCAACCCAAACCATTCTGTGATTCTATGATCTTGTCAAGCAAAAAAACTGGAAACAATATCTGAAAATCCCAAGGAGAGTTTCTTTTCCCCAGTTTTTCAGTGGCTTCTCTCAGACAGCTGGATTTCCTTCTATTTATTTGAGAATGCTCTGGGAAAATAAGTCTAGAAAAGGAAGTTAAATTGTTCTCTTACCAACAGACAGTAATTTCACTGGCCTGGTAATTGCAAAAGTTGCTTTCTCAGCTCTTAATTTGTAACTGATATTAGAGACTGATATATGTTTAATATGGGTACATATTAATAGTATGAGTACCAATAAACAGCTATCTCCTGTCAGCTGTACCCCAGACACTGCAAGATCTCTTCCAAAGTACTGCACAGTTTTTCTTTTTCACCATTGAATTTATTGACAAAAGAAGGTACTGAAGATGGTGATCAGTGCTGTATGGATTAGTGCTTAACAAGCTGGAGTCTTGCACCTACCCAACCTCAAAAATTTGACGGAAACAAAATTCACGGAGAAACCATGTAAATGAGCTTAGTTTGGGACAAATGCATACTGAAAGACCCATAGCAAATCAAGAACAATGAAATATGTCTCACACTTGATGTGTCTGAGAAATTTGAATCTGTGATCTTTCCTTGTCATACAGCAAAGGAAGGACATGGAGTTATTGGAACGAGTCCAGAGAAGGGCCATGAAAATGATCCAGGGCGTGGAGCACCTCTCTTACAAGGACAGACTGAGAGAGCTGGGGTTATTCAGCCTGGAGAAGAGAAGGCTCCAGGGAGACCTTAGAGCAGCCTCCCAGTACTGAAAGGGAGCCTACAGGAAAGCTGGGGAGAGGCTCTTTGTTGAGCGGTGGAGTGGTAGGACAAAAGGTAGTGGTTTTAAGATAAAGAGGGGACATTTAGACTGGATATAAGGAAGACGTTTTTTACTGTGAGAGTAGTGAAACACTGGAACAGGTTGCCCAGGGCAGCAGCAGATGTCCCATCCCTGGAAGCGTTCAAGATCAGGTTAGATGGGGCTCTGAGCAACCTGATCAAGTTAAAGATGTCCCTGCTCTTGCAGGGGTTTGGACTAGATTATCTGTAAAGGTCCTTTCCAACCCAAAGCATTCTATGATTCTATAGTGTGCATTCCTTTTCCTTTTATTAGGAAATCCAGGTGTGCATGGAGTTATTAGTGAAGAAACTCGGTTTAAATTGCCTGGTTTTTAATTTCACCATTAGTAGCTGAATTGCAGTCTATTTTTACCTTGGATACCATCACGTTGTAAACAAAAGCACTGCCCTTCCCATGTAATGTGCAGCTGATAATCATTTGGAGCCAGAATCCCTAATCGGTGGTGTAAAACATGAAGCAAAAAACTCCAGCTGACTCTTATAAAAGCAGTTTCCATCAGAAAGTTAAGCTTCTTCATTCCTACTTGGTTATCTAAACAATCTTTCTTTCAAGAGGTTCTGAACATGTACTGCTCTCATTAAAATCAGTGGGAACTCAGCGTGTCTGAAACTTGTGCAGGTTTATTATTTACGTACCTAGCTTGGGATTTAAATGCTTACCTTCAGCGTTTGAAAATTGTAATAACTATTTTCTTTGAATAGTGAGATACGCTACAGAAAATTGTTCCCTTATAGAAGTCCTGCTGTCTGCAGGTGAGAATTAGGATATTTGAACTCAAAGCCTTTAGCTTCTCTAGTGACTGACAGCATAAAAAAATCTATCTTGTCTTCAATGGAATTTAAGCACAGGCTTACCTTTAAGCCTGTGCTGAGGTGTTTTGTCAAACAGGGATGTAATACTGAATCCAGCTCTTATATAGGCAGGTAGAATTCTAAAGCCTCATTTCTCCGGCCAGCTGAGCATATTCTGCAACATCCTAGATGCAATTTCCTCTCTAGTGCATCTGATTTAGTGCTTTTATTTTCTTCTAACACTTCATACATTAGTGTTCTAACTAAATTAAAACCCAAGCCAACAAATCCAGAGGCATTATTATTTTCCCAGGTTTGTGCTTGTGAGTTTCTCCTCCTCTGTGTGTGAAGTTGCCTTGAAAACCATTTAAGTTGGGATTCCTTCAATATTGTACATTCTTTGGATAAGGCCATTCAGAGGCATAGTGCCTTGAAGGTCAGTTTTGCTGGTAGTCAGATGCTAAAAATCTGTGTTTTCTTGGAGGTTTTTAGAAAGCTGTGTGGTTGCAGTGCTCTGAGAGAAGTTTTGGAGTTAAAACCCCTCAAACTTCCACTTAGTATGATCTGCCAACAAAGTTTGTTTTCTGTCAGTTTATCTATAATATCACCGATTTTATACAAACAAATTTCAATGACTTTCATGCGTGAAATTCTGAACCAGTAGTCAATTTGAATAATTTGCTTCAGCTGCCCTTTGGATGATGCACTTTTAAGTCTGATTGGTCACAGTGCACTTTAGGTCTACTTGCAGTTTTGTAAAAGTAAGGTGAAGGCTTCCCTGTTCTGCATCATTAAAGGTTTACACTTGAGAGTGAATGTATGTGGAAATGATAGACTGAATGATTGTTGTTTAAGGAATGGCACTTTTAAATCCCTGATGTTAAAGTATAGTAATACTATTTCTGCCAGAACAGGATATCTGGATGGATATAAGATATGTCCAAATTTCAGAGAAGTGAAATTTCAGTGAAGGGAATGACTGGCTTTAAGATTTTTTTTATACGAGCTCAATCTGTGCAAAGTTTCGGGTTCTGCATACACAGCGGAGGGCCTGGCTGCTGCGATGTATGACTTGGTATAGATAAAGTTCTGTCAGCCTCCTGTGGAATTGCTTCCATTTATTGTACCCTTTGAGGCTACAGGAAGGCTTTTTTCCCATTTCACATGGGGTATTGACTCTGACAAAGAATGACAGTTTATTTCAGGATATGTTTCTCTCGTGCCCCATTCTCTTCAGCCTCACATGATCACTGTAACCATTTGAGATGACAAAGCAAATCTTGCCAGGGATCTTCAGACATTTTTATCTGAAGCATGCTGTCTTGAACAGCCTTACAAAGGTTCATAGGCTATTTGAAGTACCTCTGGCCTAAATGCTACATTTTATTTGGAATTTATTATGCTGAAATGTAGGATTGTACCAATCACACAGCAGGTTGTTCTAAACGAGCCATACACAAGGAACTGTAAGACCAGTACGGAAATATGTACCTGGCTGCTGTAGAGCAATGTGGCAGTGAAACCATTTAGAGACAATTTAACTGTGAGAAGTTTTCTCAATGTAGTCACTTTGCAGTGATTGCTGAGCTCTCCAGAATCTTGTATGTCTGTGGTGTTGTGCAGTGGCAATGCTTCCCCGGGCCTGACCCCCACAGGAGTGTCAGGAATAGCCAGGAAGATGAATGTACTCTTGTAAATTGGAGGGATTTAACAAGAGGTAATCTGTCAAGAAGCATTGGGGCAAGCATGGTGAGAGAACTGTAAGCCTGAAGGCATCCATCAGAGCTGATCTTTGTTGATGATCAAAGGCAATAGTCTTACTTCCACTCCTGCTGCTTCATGCTTTGAGGGCTCAGGATATAAAATCCTCAGAAACAGTTTTGTAGATTAACAGAAACTGGTAAAAAAAATTGTGCCAACTACACTTAGAAGTGCAATAGAAAGTAGAAATTCTCATCCTAATTCTCCTGTGTTTGGGTATCATGGAAGAGATCCCAGCATATTCCTTGAGAAGTACTATCTTAAACATCTTGGAAAATTAGCATTATCCTTTCAGAAAAGCCTATACAAGTGTCCAAATAAAACTCGAAAAAAAGAAAGTGTGATAAAAGTTTAGTGTGTATCAATATTTAAATGATAAATATAACTGCATGTGCATGTATTTGGTTAGTTTTCCATGTTGCTTCTATGGCATGGAGCACCATGAGCCAAGCACTTCCCAAACTTACAAGATGTTCCTGTAAATCTGTTCTCTAGGGATGATGGGAAGTGCCTCCTCTTCCTTCTCCAGAGCCTGCAGTTTCACTGCCTGTCTCTGAACCAGAGAACATTTTCCTTTGGAAATCCGTTTCAGATTCATGGGCTGGAAATACAGTATTGATGGGTTGCGCTGTAGTGGCCTTTGGCAGCACAGTTGAAGCTGGAGGTTGAGCTTCAAACTAAAATTAGGTTTTAATATCTGGAAATGAACTTACTTAAGCGAGGAGAAATCTCGTTAGAAGGAAAGAGTTGTCACTACAGTGATTAATTTGGCTGTTTTAAACTACAATGTCCTAAGCTTCTCACATGATAAACGATACAGTACCACCCCCTTCTACTGAGAAAATAAATGTGTGTATCAGCTGTTCTCAGTGTCTGACTGGGTCTCTCTGTGTCTTGTCTCTTGATGCATCTTTTTAATTGAGCCTCAATTCATCTTCCTGCTTAAGTGGTGAAACAAGGAGAATGGAATCTGAGTTTGTAGTTATTATATATAATATATATATTTCTCTGTTATAGTACACTGCAGAGCAGTTTTCGTATGATGTTAGAAACTAACACATAAATGAGCAGTGCGACTTTGGAGAGGAATCTGTATGTTTCTCTCTGTCAGGCTGTGAGTACCCATTGCCCCCACAAATTTAAAATATGAGATTTCTATTGCTTGAAAGATAGAGGTAATTAAGAACTTTTCCCACTTTTTAAGGTAATTAATAATACAGATGTTTTTATTTCTGTACAGTAGATATTGAATATGATGTGATACTTAATTATACTGAAGTGATGCTTTCATACATAAAGCAAACAAACAAGAGCTGTTGGCAAGGCATAACAGGGAACCAGATGTTTAAGCTATTACCTTGAAGACTGTGGCTATAAGGAATTGCCCACTTACATCCCAACCACTATAGTCTGCTTAGATTTTTTTAAACAATGTACATTAATGTGTTCTATTTGCTATTGCATATTCTAAAACACTTCTACAGCAACATTTTTATCATGGCATCATGTTGTTAAAGCACACTCTTGCATTACCAAAATAGCTGGTATCAAAACAGTACCACAACATAGACCGCACACATTTGAATTTCAAAAATAACCTTACTCTGATCCCCAGCAAATGACTCCAGAGTCCTCCATTAATGTGGGACATGACTTCAAGATTATGACATGATAGATTTCAAGGATTTTCTGCTTTTATTGAGATTAGTGGGATAGTTTTTTGTGATATTGCTTCTCCTTTTCTCTCCATGCCTAGGCATTTAATATTTTTGCTTGCACCTCTTCATTAATAGAATTATCTTACTCTATCGAATTTAGGTTGTGTGCTTTGCAAATTGCTAAAGAGATCATATTTTTTCTTTCAAAACTGTAAACTGTGGAATGAGGAAGCACACTGATTTTCTAACTGCTTTTATCATCATTAAGATACATAGTCCCTCCCAGATAAAAACATAAATATATTTAGTGCATATCAACATTCAATCTAGGCTCATAGCACAAATCACCAGTGCTCACCGTTGTTCAAAGGCATGGGCTCAGAATAACCTCCATTTAAATTTTGTAATTTTGCTGCTGAAAGGATATGCATGATGATGTGGAATCAGTCTCAGAATATTTTATATATGAGTTGGCTTGTAGTCCAGCTGTTACAGAGAAGATAGCTGCTATTGCTGAGAGACAGAACTGAGAGATCTTAATAATAATAATAAAAAAAAAGCTTTTGCTGCAAATTCACACTGATGAAGAGATCAGGATGTTACTAGTATTCTTATGATTGCTGTGAAGCCTAAGGATTTAGGGTAAAAGGTTGATTTTTCACTGACACACACTTTCTAACCTTTGGCAAGTCTCTGAGCTGTTAGTCCCGTCTATTAAATGGAAATAGTAACACCTGTTTTTGAAATGTGTGTGTTCTGGACACATGAAGCAAATGGCTGAAGATAAAGAACTGCTAAAACACCTTTCTTAAATAATGGAGACACCTTATTTATATAATGAGGATGTAAAAATATGGTATGATGATAATATAAGTGATTGGTTTATTACACTTGGTATTGTGTTATGTATTCAATCTGATTCAAGAAAGTGACCAAATCCAGTTATCATTAATTGTATTTATATTTATCTAAGGTTAAAATGTTTAATCCTCCCCAGCTCAGAATAATGTACCTATATTAACTTCTATATGAGGTTCTGCCTTGAGCAAATTTTCATGGACAAGCTACAGATCTAGTACTACAAGGTTCACCATGAAAATGTTGACACAAACTAAAGTGTTGTAGCAGTGGAGTAATAACCATGAAATCATATGGAGCACATATTTCCTTTAGATGCAGCATAAAACCAAAAATGTCTGAAAGCTGGTGTTTTGAAGAGTTTTATAATAGCAAAACCTGCTGATTCGCTTTCTGTAATGATTATAGCTGCTCTATTGACAGCCCTATTTCATCTTTATTTCAGCGTATGAAAGATTTGTCGCCACTCATTTAAGCAAGTCTCTCTGCAGATGCCTTACACAATGAATGTTTTCCCTTGTGAGGAGAAATAAAGTCTCTGAGATCAAGACACAGTTCTTGGCCTGCACTGTGCTGGGCTCTTGGTGTACCTTGAACCTGATGTTCCAACATGCAGCGTGGTCAATTCCATAAAACATCCAGTGAAAATGTGCTCTGGGTTTCTTCATTAAGTTAAGCAGAACTTACACTGGGTCCTCCACGATAAAACTGCGTTATGTTCTTATGAATGTTGGGTAGTTGCATAATACCACATGGAAACTTCCCCCAAAACCAGAATATGAAGAAAAAGACCCAAAAACCTGCAAATAGGAAAAGGAGACGGGAAATTTTATTTTCTGTTTAAGCATCTGTGTCAGGTATTCTTAATAACTTGTTTAAGAAAAGACAGCTATGATAAGGAGATAATTATAACACTGTTCCACTTTCTCAATATCATCAGCGATACTGTGGCCATTGTCTGCTTTCCTGCTTTCCCTGGAGACCTATAACCCTTTTCACATTCAAATAATTCTTCCCTTATGTCATCATTTTGTCCAGTATATCTTGTCATGTGGATCAGGAGAACCATTTGCAGTTGCTTAATATGGTGGATTGCTGCCCAAGGCCACATTTGCACAGAGACCTTGTGAAAAAGCACTGGAGACTTGTACGGATGGTGGGAGAAGAATTTAAAAAGCAAGGGAGCAGATTAGCAGGGTGAAGTGGTGAGGACTAAGTGGACCTTAGTCCCCTCATAACAAGCATTGTCTGCATGCTGGATGTGTGGACAAGGCTTGTTGTAAGTCGACTAAGGTTGGCATATTAAGGTAAATTTAAAACTCTCAGATAGACATGAAGATTTTTCCACAGCAGCTTTGCTATGAAGATTTATTTAGCATTCACCTCAAGAACATCTTGTGCCTATTTTTACACGCAACCATCTGAGACTTTGTGTAGCTGTAACCAAACTTCCTACAGGTACTGAGCAAAGTATCGATTCAGGGATTATAGTTCTTCTGTGAATTACCACTACAAAGAACAACCAGGCCATCTGTTTTGGCTTTTTGTGGCACACAATATTACCACTGGCTGCATGTGTGCCTTCCTGGTAGGAAGAAATTCAGAGTATCAAGACAGTTCAATTTACTCTGCTGTTACAGATGTTTACACTGCTATGTTTACAAAAAGTCTACTGCGCTATCTAGAAAAATAGATCATCTATTATGTTTACAAGAAGTTTACTGAGTTATCTAGAAAAACAGATGAATCCCTTTGAGTCTAATTCTGACTGGTTTTATATCTGTACAAATGGCAAATAAGTCAAATGAAACAAATCTATTGTGTGCAATCTGTATATAACGCCAAACTTCAGAAAAGGTACATGACTGGATAATATGGAAAAATGTGAAACCTTGGGGTTTTATATGTAAGGGAGCACCCATCATCTTCAGTAGCCCTTTCCCTGGGACAAACCAAAGAATTCCTCTGTATTATGTAGGAAATGTGTAAACTTCCAGACAGATTCAGATTTAGAAACCAAACTATACTGAAATAAAGTGGTCACAGTGAAAACACTTGGAAATAGAATCTTACAGACTTCAATTTAAATCTATCCCCATGCTATCAGAAAATTCAGGTGTGCCAAATTTTCTCTTGCAGGGTTTGTATGCTCTTATTTATGTCCTGAACCATGTGATCTCATATGTTCAACCTACAAGCAAAAACTCACAGATCCTGATTTGCCTGCAAGACCTAACCTTATATACTTGCACAGAAACTAATTCCTCTCGCTTAAGAGTGACAAATCTGGTGGTGACTTCTTTATCCTGTTTGGGCCTTCTCTAGCAAAGACAAAACCTAGGCGATAATGACTGTTGAAGCAGAACTCTGTTAACAGTCATGTTAAAACCTGTGGGTGAGTCCCACGATTGCCCGTCTTCCTTCATAGCAGGATCATCTGTGCCTGCCATTACTTACGCGCTCTGTAAGACATCTGCACAATCCGTTCCCATGTTTTAGTTCAAGCTGGAGCTTCTCTAGTACACTTTTGTCTGCTCTGGACATCTCATATGTATCACTTCTGTAACTGATAATTGTAGTCCTGTTCTCGGTGTAAATCTCTTGCAGACCAATCTTTCCTTTTGGATCATCCAGACACTATAGAACACAAATCTAATTGCATCTTTTTTCTGTGTTCCTTTGTTCTAGAACCTGCTTCAAGTACAAGAACAAAACATGGGCACAGCACGACAGCTGAAGCCTCACCAAGGCTGAAGGTGAGAAAAAGCAAGATAACATAATATTTTTAGAATATATTCCTGTTTATATATCCCACACTGATTGTGACCGTAATAAAGCTGACTCATATTCTACTTTCTGCCAACCATGGCTCCTTTACTGTATTTGTAGTATATTCCTTCATCCTTCCCTTGTCCAGCTTACTATTCCTGCCTGAAGTGTTACAGCCTAACATTCATTCTCATTATAGAATTTTCTTTATTCCCTGTGTACCTGCACAGGATAAGGATACAATTTAACCATAATGAGCACTTGTAAATATTTTCTTACATGTTTCCCTTAAGTGCAAAACACTAAATCTTCAAAGTCCAACAGGCTGGCACATCATGACCAGGAATTCCCTGGGAACTAATGCAACTGCTGTTATGCCTGCTGTTCAGCCTTAGCAATTTATGCAAGGAAAGAATGGCAACAAAAAATTAAGGAGTACATTCCTACACATTCTCTTCGTATTGCAAGCTGGGTGAAGTCATACTGTAGAAAAACATCCCATTTAGACAGTCATAACCCTATGCAAATCTCACTGTAATAACCTGATGCCAATGAAGAACTGATGTACTGAAATACAGGGCAAAACTCCTGATAGTTCAGAAATAGCAGCTTTGTAAGTCCCGCGTACCCAGAAAAGATCTAGAGAGGCTAATATTTTATTAGGTAAAATAATACCTAGAGCACTCCTTGGCAGGTTGACCTCTGCTGGCAGTGATATTTTTTAAGCAAATGGTGCAGGATAATTCACAAAAGCTATATAAACATGGAATTTTCCTCTCCTTCTATGTGCTTCTCAATTTTAAAGTAATGTTAGGTCTAAAAAGTAATTATTTTCCTCAGATGATTACTAAATTTTTTAAATTCAGGTTTTCCCTCATTATGTCTGGTCTCTAGAACTACATGTAGATTATACAATATCAGCTTAATACGACAGTTCCTTTGGGTTTGTGTTACTTATTTTGTATTCTTCCATCTTTGTGGTTAGAATATGGGCCTAATTGAACACTTACTTTTACTTTAGATAGCAAGTACATTGGTAAGCAATGGAAATGACATAGTAACTCACATTAACAGGACTACATAATTTCCTGATAACTCCAATTATCTACTGTCATCCCTGTAATGTAATTAAAATGTTTAATTGTTTTCTTTAGATAAGAGGAGGTTATAAAAGCTGTAACAATTTGTGTGGACTTAATGACCAGCTGGTGTTAATAGCCTACAGCCTGTAGTTATCAAGCCTTTCAAGCAATAATTGATTTCAAAGAAATGCCCTACGTCTGAAGCATTCACATATTTCTTGGACTTTAGCCATATTAGACCTCGCAATCAATTGATCCCACAAATAACACTGATGCAATTTATTTTACCCTGACCTCAGTCTACCAGTGAAGATCTACAGTGTGAATCAGGTTATGTCGTGTCACTGAGCATGATAATCTAATGTGTCGTGCCTCCATGGGACAAGTGTAAGAATTATATGGCTGTGGGGTACTAGGGTTGACTTGAAAGATCAGCGGAAGTGGGAGAACTGGGAAGCCCATGATTTTTATGTCCATTTAAGAGTTGTTATTATGTTGGTGGGAGACGTGTTGCTGCACCTCTAAAACATGGAAAGAGAAAAAAACTTAAGAAAAATGGGTTTGTTTGTATTAAGAATAGTGGTACAGCTGTAAGTGAGAATTAATATACCACTACTCTTTAAGGAAGTTCACCACTGTTTAAAGACTTTTGCTCCTTGTCGTTTTAGAATCTTTAAACCTGCATTAATATGAGGGTGAATGTGATTGCCCCTAGTTTCTGTCATAAGGGACTCTTTCAGTTACTCAAAACTTATATTAACTTCTGCTTGTGTTGACTTAAATTTTTCGTGCTTCATTCCTCCCTCTGACTATATTTTCATATCTGTCTCCTTAGGATATAAACGTGAAATCTGGACCAAGATTGGATCTCAGCTAGATATTGGAAAGTAGTATATAATGTTTTGTAAATTAAAAATCTGTGTTCTCTCAAGTGTCATATATGTCTATTTTCTTTTCAATATCTAATTTGTTTTACACAGTGCAGCAGAGAAGGTTGCCTGAATTAAAAACCCGGGCTATGAATAGACCTATTGATTAGTGAGATATTGGCATATAAAATCTGCAAATATTTTTCTTGCTATCTTCAGTCTGGTGGTTTTCTTGTTATATGCCAGTTTAGCCTTGATGCTTATTTGTCTATCTTACATGTTGGTAGCGTCTTCCACTTTCAGCTGTGTTTTATGGTTTGTAGTTACCTATAAATAAGACTCCAAGGAATCAGCAGTTGAGATCAGCAACAGGTTCTAGCTTAGATGTATCTTCCATTAACACTTATTTTACGAGTAACTTGACATCTGGTTATATCATCTGCAGTCATCTTCTAAGTGCTTTGGAAAGTGATGTGTAGGATCATGTAGTAGAGGTGAAATAAATAGTTTTATGAGCAGCATAAATCACTAGAGTTCTGATTTTTATTTGCAGTAAATTGCTTTGAAAAAAACGTGTATAACACACTGACTTCCACTTTTAATATAGTCCATCCTGCTGTTTCTTAAATGTTCTTCATAAATATAACCTGTATTTCTGACATGTCCTGCACTGAAATACAATAAACATCTCTTTTATCATGAGATCAAAAATGTACAAATTACATTAATTTTGCTAGATCTGTTTAACAATATGAATTTTTAACATTTGCCTTCTTGAAAAGAAACGCTATGTTCTGCATTATTATGACAAACACCACACTCGTTAACAGCTATATTGTGCTAAGTATCAATAAACACTGAAAGATCCCATCCTAAGAGCGTAGAGATAGACCAGACAGATAATGAGTCTAGTAAATGGCAGGCTGCTTTATGGGGCAGGGTAGCAGCACTGTATGTCATTACTGAAAACTAGAGTGTGTGTGAGCAATCTGATGGCATTTAGTCGGAGTCTCTGCGTTACATGTGCAAGTGAAAATATTTACTAGAAACTTTTATTCCTTCCTTTGGAATTCTATAGTAAGGTTGGAAAATATGTAGAAAGAATGCAATTATCTAGCCCAACATTGTGGGATTTTATTGTAATTTCTTTAGACGTCTATTAGTTCCATTCCTTTAATGTCCTTTGAGTGTTATAAAGTGAAAATTATGTTCTTGTGATTTACTATGCTATTCACACCTTTTGATGTATCTATATTCTGGTAGTTAAATTGTCATTGTACAAACTCGGGCCTCCATCCTGTAATTAGATTCATGCTGGTGAACCCTTCTGCCTACTTGGAGCTAGGGTTAATTCATGGAGCAGTTAGCAGTTCTGGCAGATCTCAGATTCCACCAGAGTGGTTGTATCTATAAGGTGTTTAGTAGAGATGCTGACAATGCTGACAATGATTGAAGTAAGCCATGAAAAATAACATTTGTTCTGGGGCCTCATGCTGATGTTTCTCTACTAGGTTCTCATTGCCTCACTGTAATTCATAATTTTAAGGATGTCACCTACAATATTAAGTTCTATTTGTATGTGTCATGCTTACAGAAGGCCTACAGATGGAGAATCTGTGAAATCTTCTCTCTTATTTTTGAGATCTCTACAATTGCACCAGCTTAATTGAGATCCAGAGAGCAGCAGCTTATTAAAGTAGATGAAAATCCTGAACAGACAGGTGCTGGCAGAGGTTCAGGTCTACGCACTCTATTGTATTAAGCTGCCCCTGCAGAGAAATAACTCACTTTTCAAAATAGGGAAGCATCGTTACACACGTGCATATTCCTTTAACCTGAGTATTTGGTTTGTTCTGTCCATTAATAAATACAGATTTTCCTTTGAACATTGTCTGCTTGTTAGCTCAGCTTCTACATGACATTGAAGACGTCTGGGTGCCAGCTGATCTGCTCTGATGATTAATTAGCAATACAAGGAAACACAGTCAATTTGAACTACATCATTGTAAAAAATGTTCTGCCTGGAAGTAACAAACAGCTGCAAGAAGTGTTGCATTTTAAGATAAACACAGGCTCTATATTCCTCCCAACACGTCCAGTTGATGGCCTTGATCTACAGAGAATGAGAAAGAAAGGAGGGGAGCAGATTTCTCCTCCTGTGCTGTCTACCTGCCTGTGGCATTCCTAGCAGTCTCTGTCAGAGGAGAGCAACTTGCACATTTTCAGCTCTAAGGGTCTCTGGCTAGAGTCTCTGCTGGCTTCTGATAGCTGATGTCCTCAGCTTGAAAGGGAAGCTTTGTCCTCTCTTACCTGCTGTTGCCTGCCAGATAGAAATAAGGATGGCTGATACACAAAATACAGACTTCTGTGCAGTTCAGGGCTCAAAAACTGTCACAGTGTAGGACAGATTCATTACAGAATAACTGTCTAAAGATAGAGTTCTTTTTTCTTTCTTAACTGCTGAGTGATAAATCTAACTGAGAATCAGAAGTTGCTTCCACAGAGCATTTTGGGTCTTCTGGCTTCGTGCAGTCCTATGAAGGAAAGCAGGACCCAGCAGTGGTTCAGCCTTACCAGCAGACTCAGATGCTGTCTTGGCACTAAGTGTGAAGTCGGATGGGCCAGTTGCAGTGCTGGTCCCACAGGTACATCTGATACACTGCTATGTGTTTCGGTTTCAGATGATCTCACAAAGCCCTCCTGCTTTCCCCTAATGACGTTCCAGCTAGCTGAGTTAACCCCACTGGCTGCAGTGCTTGAGAGAGCAGCTTTACAGTGACAACACTGAAATCTCTCAGAATTCCAGTAATTCCACTTTGCAGAAAAATCCCTTCAGGAAGACACAATAATAGGGTACAGTTCAGCTCTAGGGAAGTGAAAGAGAATAAATAATTTCTAAAATAGATTTTGGAAATTACACAGGGCAAAAGCAGCATGTTGCAGTGATCTAATACACATTAAATGGTTTTGAGAAAATAACGCTTAAAATGAAAGAGACAGGCAGTGGTTTAGAAACTTGTGATTCAGAGACTAGCGATGAAGTTGGATTGTTGGGTATTAACAGTGGGAAACGTCCCCTCTGTTGATAATCTTAGCAAATACATATAGGAGTTCCATCCTTATCCTGCCCCCAAGCAAAACCACATATATAGGTTTAATTTAATGTCAGGCTTTCAGAGATTAGGAATGAAGACTTGTGGGATTTGTATACAAATCAAAACCATTCAGAGCTCTCTGGGTACCTTCTGAGCTCTGTACAAGAAGAGCTCAGAGCTCTTCTGTGTATGTACAAGGCTAGGTTCTTGAATATGAACTTTACCTAATGTCAGTACAGTTTTTATCTTACTAGCTAATGGAATTTCTGTCTCTTCTGCCATATGCTCATATTTCAAAGGTTAGGATCCGTTAATTTGCTTATAAGGTGAAACAATTTCTTTTACAGAACTTCCAAGAAAACAGATTTTTAAGACATATTTACCTTGCTTAGGTAATGAAAGAAAATTACCCATGAAATGACTATTCATCATACATGCAAAGTATGCGCGTATCCACTGTTACCAGGTGCCTCTTAGATCGCTACATGCAAATCATTTCCATGGTCATTAAGAGCAGCAGTAATAGCAGTGTAATAATATGCAAAGACCTCATTTAGGAGTGAGCCCTGTTGTGACAGTATGTAGAGATACTTTCTAAACCTATAGAATAAATCAGTCTGTACCCCACAGCTCTTGAAGCTGAAAAGCTAATTGGAAAAAAATCAGAGTAAGGTGTGCGAAAAGCCAATCAAATGCACTGTATGTATATGATTTTTTATTAGATACTTGAAATGTTACATACTTTATCTGTTTGCTAGACTAAGCTCTTGACTTCGGCAGTCACTCAAAATATTTAAGTTCTGCTGGTACATTTTAGGAATACAAAAATCTGTTTACATATATCATAATATCTCATAATTAAGGTTATATTGCCACTGGTGTTGTGGGAGTGTTTATGTAATTCTGTTACATTATTCTATCACAGCACCGTGTTATCAGATTAATAATGCTTGTTGAATTATAAGATGCTTATAAATATTTTCTTTCCTTTCCAAGAATGGTGGACAGGAGGAAGGCTGTGGATGTGGTGTTCCTGGACTTCAGCAAGGCCTTTGACACTGTCTCCCACAGCAGATTCCTGGAGAAGCTGGCAGCCCATGGCTTGGACGGGAATGTTCTGTGCTGGCTTAGGAATTGGTTGGATGGCCGAGCCCAAAGGGTGGTAGTGAATGGTGTCCCATCCAGCTGGCGGCCGGTCACTAGTGGTGTTCCCCAGGGATCGGTGTTGGGCCCGGTCCTGTTTGATATCTTCATTGATGATCTGGATGAGGGGATTGAGTCCTTCATCAGCAAGTTTGCAGATGACACCAAGCTGGGAGGAAGTGTCGATCTGCTGGAGGGTAGGAGGGCCCTGCAGAGGGACCTTGACAGGCTGGAGAGATGGGCCGAGTCCAACAGGATGAGGTTTAACAAGTCCAATTACCAGGTTCTACACTTCAGACACAACAACCCCATGCAGAGCTCTGGGCTGGCGACAGAGTGGCTGGAGAACAGTCAGGCAGAAAGGGACTTGGAAGTGCTGGTGGACAGGAAACTCAACATGAGCCAGCAGTGTGCCCAAGTGGCAAAGAAGGCCAATGGTATCCTGGCCTGCATCAGGAATAGTGTGGCCAGCAGGACTAGAGAGGTCATCATCCCCTTACACTCGACACTGGTGAGGCAGCACCTCGAGTGCTGTGTCCAGTTTTGGGCCCCTCAGTTTAAGAAAGATTTTGAGATGCTGGAGTGTGTCCAAAGGACAGCGACGAGGATGGTGAAGGGGCTGGAGCACAAGCCCTATGAGGAGCGACTGAGGGAGCTGGGGTTGTTTAGCCTGGAGAAGAGGAGGCTCAGGGGAGACCTTATTGCTCTCTACAACTACCTGAAAGGAGGCTGTAGTCAGGCAGGGGTTGGTCTCTTCTCTCAGGCGACCGATGACAGAACAAGAGGACACAGTCTCAAGGTTCGTCAAGCGAGGTTTGGACTTGATATTAGGAAAAAATTCTTCACTGAAAAGGGTGATTGGTCATTGGAATGCATTGCCCAGGAGGTGGTGGGTTCACTGTCCCTGGAGATTGGATGAGGCACTTAGTGCTATGGTTTAGACAACGAGTAGGTGTTGGTGTTGGGTTGTAGGTTGGAGTCGATCTCAAAGGTCTTTTCCAGCTTTGTGATACTGTGATAAGTATTAGATTCCCTTTAAAGTGTGGTATTTTGGAACACTTCACAAGTCATGAATGGTGGACATTTTAGTATCTGTATGTGCCAGCTTATGTGCTTAATTAGTTTAGAAAAGCGTCTATAGCAGTCTAGGGCTGACAAATTAATCTCCTTTAGAATTATGCCCTACCTTCAATTAATTTATTTTGAGTTACTGAGTCCTGAAATCAAAATCAGCATTGAAATATTCAAGACATTCCACCTAAAATCTTAGATCTGTGTAATTATAAGTGAATGATATGCTACCCTTCAAGACAGATAGCACAACTAAGATATAAAAGGTAGCACTTGAAGGAGAAGTCTTAAAAATGGAAAACTCAAACTTTCAAGCTTCCAGTAAGGAGGAAAGTTATTATGAGACTATGTTGTTGAGTGGTATGTTGTCAAAAGAAATCAACCGGTCAGGAAACGTTTTTAAGTGACTGGAAAATAAGACGAAGAAGGTGCTTCAAAGGCCAATTTGTGGATCTTCAGAAGCCAATTAAAATCTAGAGTACAGGGTAATTTCTGTTAGGATGGGGAAGCTTGGGTAAGCCATCCTGCAGCAAAGTGTCTACTTATCTTCAGCTCTGTGGTAAGTTGGTACAGAGCTTTTCCTTTTCACTAGTGTCATTATTCTGAAGAACCATTCCATCCCAAAGCATTCTTTGCTTTTAAAATGGATAAGGCTATTGCAAACTTTCATTGTCCTAGTTCTAGCCTTTTCTTGGTAAATAAAGGCTTGTAAAGGCTTGTTTGGAAAGTTGTGTGAGTGACTTTTTATCAAAATTTTGCACATAAATAATATGCAAGGTTCGCTGTGGCATTTGTAGCAACAGTCTGCAAAAAGTATCTACATTCATAATGAAAATAAATATTTTCATGTTGACGTGTTCTCGGATTTCAATGGAGATTGTGGATAAACACTTCCTATCTATACAGAAAAGTAATTTATTGCTGGTTCCAGGTGAATTCTTGCTCTCGTAAACACTGGCTTTTTCTTATCAAATCTCTTGAGAGTAAAGAGATTTAGGAAAGGAACAAGCACTGGAAGATGATGTCTCGAGGACATGAAGGATTGCAGTCAAACATTTTCTGTGTCTGGAGGGTAGATGCCCAGGGGAGAGAGTAGGAGAATAGCAGGAGGGAGATAGGGAAGCGGATTGTTGATATTACAGAACATAGTGATGGAAGAGAATGCGCCGTTTGAATCGTAAAATAAAACATTTCCAGGGATGCCAGGTTTCTAGAGCATGTACTCTTTCCCCAGTGCACATAATATTCACCTATAAATCATTTCAAATATGCCTAACTGTCTAAACAAACCTGTGATCTGATAAAAATGTCTTTTGTCTTCGCTTCAATAACAATGCCAACATCATCCCCATTTTCCACAGAACTCTCTCCTTTATGCAGTTTTTGTATAGGAGTGGGAAAAGCTCCCAGTTTCTGTCAATGATGCCACTGCTCTGCTCCGAAACTGTCTCTTCAGAATACACATTTTCTAGAACATATGTGAAAAGAAGCAATGTGACAGTGCCTGGGCAGGTGAGCTGCTGTGATTTTTTGCTCCTGCTATTTCTTCAACCTAACCTGTCTGCCTGTATCATCTCTATCATTCACCTTCATCTGTGGTGGCTTCCAGGTGGTTTGTCTTTCAGGAAAAGTGTATCTATATTCAGCTGACAGCCTGAGATCACTCTAAATGTCACTTGTTTGCTTTTATGTCTTTGGTCTTGATGGATGTGTTTGAATTGTTCTGAAGGCGTGCTATTAGCTGCTGTTCTTTGTCTCATTTCAGAGCAGCATTATCTTTAGGTGCATCAGAAGTGGTGTTTTGTTGGGCGAGAGCGAGGGAGCCAGGGTAGGAGCAGGACAGAATGACGAAAAGAGGACTGTTCTGTATATTTGGTTGAGGACTGTGAATAGCATGGGTACCATTGCAATCTGTCACACAGACCTCTGTCAGGACTGCAGCTGCTGCAGGTTTCTGCTCTGTTGTGTTATTCAGTCGTAATTACAGACAACAGAACCAAGCCTCAATACTGAACTTGCAAAGCTGTTGTGAAGTTTAACCATCTCTAGTTTTTCCAACGTTCAAAATAATGCCCTTTTAATTTTTTTTTTTTATTTTTTATTCGTACCTGACTATTGCTTCAAAAACAATTCTGCTGCTCCTGGTTTCATTAATATGCATACAGTGCAACGTAAATGGCTCTCGAGGCCTCCCCTTGGTAGATGATTTAATGTGGCAGTTATGAAAGCTGCTCAGACTGTGCTCGATTAGCATAATAATGAAGCTTCTGCAGCAGTGTTATCATCCTCAAAGGAAATAGCCCGAGTGGTCACAGCTCCTTTAACAAGTACCACTTTAGGATAAAAAGCAGAGGACTCTGTTTGAAATGGGAGATTGGAATATGCAGAGCGGGAGGGAGTTGTTTGTTGTCTTTGCTGTGCAGGGAGACGGAGGAGAAAGCGGCATCATCTGCAGACTGTGAGCAGGTAGTGAGGCAGGGCAGCCCTTCACAACACCACGCACCTCCTGGCGCTCTGTACCCTGGCAGTGCAGGAGACTTTCTCTTTGTTTTAAGACTCAGGCTGATAAAGAACCTCAGCTTTCTTTTAATCCTTTGTCTCCTGTACTTGGCCTCTGACATAGTAACAAGGACTGGCTTATTTCCCGACCTCTGGGAAAATCCAAATGCTGTTGTGGTTCAAGGCTGTATGTTCATTTTTTTCACTTCTATGGCCTATTAACAGATTTGGGATATATGACAAGACTGAATAGAAAGCTTTCAGGTGGCTGAGAGAAGTCTATCTCTGTGACTGAAGCGAAAAGGTGACTTTTCACGTAAAAACAATAAAAATCATGAGCACTCACTGAGAGAGCTATTTTTTAAATGTATTTTTAATAAGAAAGAGATGAAAACATAGAGATAATATTTTAGGGGTTTGGCAGACTTGAAAGAATGGGGACATCTTTAATGACCCTTCCTACAGAACAAAGTGGGCAGAGGGAAAAGGTAGTTTATTTCTCATGGAAGGAGCATTCCTTGTGTTTACTGGATGCAGAGGATTCAGTGAAGATGGCTGAAGCACTGCTTAGCTGGCCATCCCTGAGGCCACTGCCACCAGGACAGGAATGGTTTAACAACTACAGTTTACAGCTGAGTGTATTATGCTGCTAATTTCATTTATTTTTAATCTGGCAAATCACGCCAGCAGTATTCAGAAGTTGTTTTATATCCTACTTGGCCATCCTTCTGGGGAGATCACAACTTCCAGGGAACAGACAGCGGCTCTGGCTTCTCAGCCTGATCCATCTTTGCCCTGGCATAGCCTAGTGCTTGATGAATGGAACCCACAATTAATGGATGTGTGCATAGGTGCAAGTGCAGTATCGTTTAGGCAGAAACTGGGGCCCAGCTCTGCACTTAATGGGGTTCCCATACCAAAATTTAGGGGTGTGTGTGAGTGGAGTCAGGCCCATAGCTGCAGTTCCAGGGAAGCCAAAGCAAACTGCACAATTGATTCTCCCCTGATGGATGTAAAATTGTTCCCTTTGCCAGCTTCTGGAAAATATCTTAGAATCATAGAATTACCTGAGCTGGAAGGGACCCAAAAGAATCATCAAGTAAAACTTCTATCCTTACATAGGACACTCCCAATATTCATACTGTGTGACTGAAGGCATTGTCCAAATGCTTCTTGAATGGTGGCAGACTCAGCGCCCTGACTGCTTCCCTGGGAGCTGTTCCAGTGCTCCATCACCCTCTGGGTGAAGAACCTCTTCCTAATATCCAGTCTAAACCTCCCCTGGCACATCTTCCTGCCATTACCTCTAGTCCTATCGGAGGTTACAAGAGAGAAGAGATCAGCACCTGTTTGACCTCCTTCCCTTGTGAGAAGGCAGTAAACAGCTATGAGATTCCCTCTCAGTCTGCTCTTCTCCAGTCTGAACGGACCAAGTGACTTCAGCTGCTCCTCATACGACTTCCCCTTCAGACCTTTCACCAACTTTGTGGCTCCCTCTGGACACTCTGCAGTAGTTTTATGTCCTTTTTATACTGTGGCACCTGAAACTGCAAGAGTACTTGAGGTGGGGCAGCACTAGTGCAGAGTAGGGCAGGACAATCTCCCTTGCCCGGCTGGCAACCCTGTGCTGGATGCACCCCAGGATGTGGTTGGCCCTCTTGGCTGCCAGGAGACACTGTTGGCTTATGTTCAGCTTGCTGCTGACCAGAAGCCCCAGGTCCCTCTCTGCAGGGCTGTCTGTACGTGTATCCAGGGTTGCCATGTCCCAGGTACAGTTACCTTTCTCAGTGACCGTTGATCTTCATGAGGTCTGTGAAGGCAACCGATTACTTTTTGCCTATACATATTACTCTTCTGTTTTCGTCTTGCAGAAATGATTTTAATTTGCTGTCCAAGGAGGAATGAGGCAGAACGGCACAGAGAAAGGTATTTCATTTATCATTCTTAGAATTTTTCTTTGTAAGAGATTTCTGCACAAGTGAAGGTTTTCTGAAGAATTAGTTTTTGATAATTTTCAAGGATTCTTTTTAAAGAGAGGAAACTTATTTTGCAGTGTAAAGTAATGAGTGGATATAATAGGGTTTAGTAATACTTTAAATCATTCCAGTAACTTCAGTGTACAAAGTAAATGCTGTTAAGTCTTTGAACAAAAAAAACCCCATCCTGGAGTGCTCCTCAGACAGCCCAATACTGGCTATTTAGAAATAGATGAAAGGAAAATAAACCAAAGGACATCCTGCTTGATACCAAAGGTTTTTAATATTAAAAATTATTTCACATGATGTATCTATGTAATCCTCTTTGCTGGCAAATCATTTGCCTTGTTTCCGATCCTGGGGTTGCTCTTCAACCCAAAACTTTACTTCACAAAATGCATGAGGAATTGGGATAATCCAGTCCTGCTCCCATTGAAGAAGTGGGGAATTTAGTTCCTATCTTTCTTCCCTGAAAGAATTATCCCCATGGAAGAGCTCCTTGGAAAGGGGAACATGCAAGGAAGGTGGTGGGAGAGGGAGAAAGCTTTGAATATCTTTAGAATTTATCTTTGTGTACTATAAATGTATGGTTGACTGTTAATGATTGAAATCCAGTTGAAGGATTTTTCTTACGTTGTATGTATACATTCTTCAGTGTCCAGAAATCTTATCACCTCATCTTCATTCCAAAGTGCGCACATATCATATCTTGTTGCTCATCATGGCATTGCCCTAAGCACACTTTCTGGGTGTCATGGACTCTGTATTTTTAATTTGCTGACACCACACTTATACTGATTATGTTAATTATATGTACTTTTGTGACCTCTCGCTCTTTCTGCCTTTCTTCTTTTGCTTGCAAAGGTCCATTGGGAGGACATCACTTTCTTTCTTTCTTTCATCACCTCTTTCTTTTTTCCCTTTGTTCTCTGCCACTTTTTTGTTTTGGCTGTTAAAATAGCAATAAAGTCGATTTTGACAGCTTAGGGAATGACCTGTCCTATTTTTGGTTTCCAGGGAAATGGTTTTCATCCGTTTGGTGGTACTGGCTGGCAACTCTGACCTTGGGACTCTGCTGGTTTAATCCTTGTATAAGTTCACTGTACACAACAAAGTAGGTTTCAGTATGCATAAGTATGCATCAGTTGAGAATCAGACGTGCCTTTTTTCCTGAGCTTTAAGGTTGACTGCCTTTAGTTATCACACGCCTTTACAGGAAGGGAGAAAGGGAAGATACAGTGAGCCTGACCAAATCCGTTCTTTCACGTGTGGAGTAGGGACAGAGAGAAAAATGTTTTTCTTAAACTCTGCTCATCAAGGAATCGGGTAACCATCAGCTGTGACCTTTTGCCACTCTTGTTGTCCATTCATTTTGTTGATTACAACACATTCCAAAGCAATTAGGCATATCAATGGAATAAAAAGCTCATCAAAGCAATCAAAAGCATTTAGCAGCTTTATCAGAACTTGCCAAGCTGCAGCTTCAGGAGTGTCCTGGGGAGGCACTGCCGGGCTCTGCTGCGCCTTCTTTGCTGTTCTTGCCTGCAGACCTGTGAAGCTGGACAGCCGCTGGCACTCCTGCCTGCTGTATGAGAAGGGCATAGACAAAAATGAATGAGGAATCCTGCCGGAGCAAACACCCTGGAGTTCCATTCTCCTTTAAAAGGAGGGTAGACCAGAAGAAAAACACCCTGAAGTAAAGAATAAAGAAAAAAATTAGTCATAAAAACCTGTAGCTGAAATAACTCCTATTACTAAGCGTATTTTGCTTTAATGGCAACAAAATTGGAAAACACCTAGGGAATCTGGAATACTGTTACTACTGCCTGTGCCTGGTGCTTCTCGAAGTGGCTCTGTACTTTATGAAAGGCTCAGTCTGCACCTGCAAGAGGCTTTGTGTAATTGCTGCACTGACAGACTTTTCTAGCAGGGGCACAGCATACTCCAGCAAACAGGGCTTTGCTGGTATGGCTTGTGCTGGTTCTTTGAGAAAGTAAGGGTAAAAAACTAAATCTCATGTAGTTAAGCATCACGCTCTACTCAGTGTAATTGTAATAGGAAAGTTTCAAAATGAGACCTTCCTTGTGCTCTCCTTGTCTGCTTGCTGTTGTTACCAGTTTGTACAGTATTTAGTTTGAAGTCACTGTCTTTCATTGGGATTTGCAGTGCTCTTGAGTAAGGTGGCTGGCTCTCTGCAAATACTAGGATAGAAGAGCTTTGGTAATAATGGGCACCTGTGTTATATTTACCATAGAGTAAAGTGCAATGAAACATGGTTTTGTTAATTGCCTGAGCAAAGCATTGCTCTGTGGAATGTGTTTGGCATTGCTGTCATGGGCTGGTGCCATTACCTTCTGGTGGCTTTGTAACAGTAGAATCATAGAATGGTTTAGGTTGGAAGGGACCATAAAGCCATCCAGTTCCAACCCTCCTGGCCATGGCCAGGGACACCTTCAGGTTGTTCAAAGCCCGATCCAACCTGGTCTTCAACATCTCCAGGGTTGGGACACCCACAGCTTCCTTGAACAGCCTGTGCCAGGGCCTCACCACTCTCACAGGAAAATATTTTCTGCTAATATCTAACCTAGATCTCCCATCTTTCAGCTTAAAAATGTTCCCCCTCATCCTATCCCTGCACTCCCTGATCAAGAACCCCTCTCCATCTTTCCTGTAGCCCCTTTCAGTACTGGAAGGCTGCTATAAGTTCTCCCCAGAGACTCTCATTCTCCAGGCTGAACGACCCCAACTCTCTCAGCCCATCCTCATAAAGGAGGTGTTCCAGCCCTCGGTTTATCTTCCTGGCCTCCTCTGGACTCACTTTAACAGAACCATGTCCTTCCTGTGCTGTAATGTAATGTTGGAAAGTGCTTTCTTATCCTCTGATTCTACACTCATCTGCACGTAGTCTATGCATTCAGGTTTTACTGTGTAGTGTTGGCAAGGTTAGTGGCAAAGGGGTTTGCAGCTCTTTTGAAATGAAAGACTTTTATGCATTATAGTCTGATGGGCATGCAGGGCTCACTGGAAAATGAACCACTCTCAGGTGATGAGGCCTGTCATTTCAGATTGGAGAGAAAATATCTAAAATCCTGCAAAATATTTGATGGTTTCTGTTCGTGCTTTGCAAGTAAATAGATAGCACAAGGGCTTCCAGCTAAGCAAGTGAAATTGTCTTAAGAGCTGAAGGAACTGGAGTCAATAATTGTGACTCGGGGACTCTTGCCAGTGGTTTTGGTGGAGAACAGATTCTCCTGAGAGCCTGTTCAATGCTCTCACTGTAACCTAAACAATTAACATGTTAAAAAAAGATCCTAGGTAAGTTTTTTTTCCTGTGATCTCATTGATTTACCCAATGCGTTGGCCAAACCAGAGTGTGCCACGTATTGCCACACGCATAAACCCATGTCCTTGTGATGAGTCGTTACCTTTCAATCCATGGAATTCTTGTACAATTTGTAGTGAAGTCACCTGTATGACTTGGAGTGAAGTCACCTGCAGTCAGGAGAGAAGACTCCTTTGGTCAGAAGGGTGTGTTGCCAGGGAAAAAATAGGAGCATTGATGTCTGTATCTGGGACAGTCATTCATGCAGCAGAGACATCTGTATAAGCATAGGCTTGTTTGTGTAAGATTAGGTATTACTGATGTTTAACGTAATTCTAGTATCAAGGGGGGGAAAAAAAGAAGAGCTTTCTACACTCGTTTCTCACCTAAGTGACTCTCTGGCTTGTGTAGGGCTGTATTTTTTTAGGCATGCTCCAGCTCCTAGTATACAGTTGTGATTTTTCTTTTTCTTCTGGTCCATCCAGGAAGAGAAAATATAAAAAGATGAATTTTAGGTTATCTTTTTTTTCTTTTTAAAACTAAGCTTAAGCTGAAAAATACCCAGTGTTACTTACTTTTGGTAGTGCTTCAATTTTATTGCAAGGAAATATCACTGTGCGGACATATCAGTGTTTGTTTATGCTGTTTAACAGTGCAACGCAACTGTTTTATGTGCTTACAGGATATCAAACATGAACTACTTTTCATGTTCCGTGCAATAAAAAAAGTGATTTTGGACACTGCAGAAATGAAGTGCTACAAGCCTCATTGTATTCTGTGCTTTTCAGATGGGAGTTCCTTGCTTCTAATATAAAGCTAAAGAGGACTGTGAATATTAAAAAGCAGCATGGCCAGCTAGAGTTAAACATTCAGGATGAGACATTAACTTAAACCACATGTGAAATGCAGCTGTTTCTGCTGAGGCTTTCATCAGTCTGTGCTGGGAAGATTGGTGGGTTTTAATACGTGGTCTCAAGCAGAGCCAATAGAAATGTGTGGAAAATGTGTGTGAAATCAGTGTGCATCCATGGGGGGTCCATGGTGTTTTGTGTAGGATTTTATTTGTGATAATTATAATGGTGACAATACCTTTCTCATCACAAAATACCTTTATTTCCTAGGCATGCATAAAAAGGAATGATTTGATAAACAGGTTGGGCAAATCACAGTGCCTACAGGTGAAGTCATGTCCCGTTTTTGTATTAGTCGATCAGAACAAGCAAAAAGAGGAAACCATGACCTAAAAATCCTCTGCAGAAAAATAAGACATCTGAGACCAGCTGGGCACAAAGCTACTGGAGGCCGATGTTTCTGACTCAGGCTCTTAGTGCCACTTAACATGTAGGTGCTAAGGATGACTATGGAACTACGAGCTGCTTGTGAGCAGGGATGAGCAGATACTTGAAAGCTGATCTGTTAGCAGAATACGTTGTATAAGTTCATCCAAAGAAAAGGTTAAGGGGTAGGGAAAGTCTGCTACTAGCCATGAGGAGAGCCAGACTTTTCTTGGCATGGGAGCTGAAGGCACTGGTGAAGTTCACCAGATTGTGCGTAAATGTGTGTCTGACAGAACAGTGGCTGGACGCTGTTCGGAGATCGTATTGCCCTAATTAACTACACATGCAGCCGTTATAAACATGAAGCTGGGATCCTCAGGGCCTTGCAGGCAAAGCCTTCATAAAGGTGTGCTAAAGAAAAGCCTTCCGCTGACTATACCGGGAGGCGATTCGATAAGCCTTTCCCAGCTGGAAATCACTCCTGTACACGTGTGTACAGTGCTAGCGTAGCAAATGCGGTGACAACGGTAGAGCAGACCTTGAACAGAAAGGGAAGAGATCCAGATTCACTGAAGTTCTGCCCTTATGCGTAGACATAACAGGGTCTGGTAGACATAAAGGACAGCTTTTCACTTAATACAAAGACAGCTTGAGTAAAGGGGGAGAAATAGGAAACCAAAGGAGGTGGTGGAGGCTTATTAAGTGTGAATTGTTTTTAACCCCTGATAGGTGATGAAAGTGGCTCAGACATTATCAACTCTGTAACTTTCAGAAGTGTAAAAGAAGCAAAGAGGCAAAGGTTCATTTTGTAATGACAGTCTTGGAGAGGCTCATTTTGTTTGAACAGACTTATAACCAGAGAGCAAATGGAGAAGAGGTCAGGGAACAGAACTCGGTTGGCTCTGTACAGGTGAAGTCGGAGGGAAGAACTGAAAGGTAAACATGGTTACAGCTGAAGCAGGAGAAAGTGTGGTTTTCTTTCAGGCAGGGGAATGGCAGTGTGGATTCCTGGTTTCTGCTTGTACCTCAGCAAATGCAGGGGAGCAAAACATTGATGCACTCTTAAACAAAATAGGAGAAGAGAATGTCTTGAAAATTGCATGTCAATCCGTAGGGAAGCACTATAGCAGTGAATTACTGATCTGCGTAACAAGAGCACCCACACCCCTATTCCTTGTAGACACTGGAAGTAAAGGACAAACCCAATAACGCACAGACCTCTTCTGCCTCTACTGGAGGGCACCCTCTGAGTGCAGATACTGTAATTGTCAAAACAGCAGGTCCAAAAGGGGAAAATTTTTCATTGATGATTTTCAAATGCAATCTTGAAATGCAAATAAATTAATGTTAGCATAAGCACATGCAATCACTTGGAGAAAGAGAAGTTTTACCCACACAAGATCCTCAAAAGAGCATTTGATACATGAAACTCAGTCCTGGCACTCAGGCTTGCCTCAGGAGATGTACTATAGCACAGTAGCCAGCAGCTTGGAACCCATGTGAGAGCTTCACTTCGGCAGCCCTCAAAAGTGGCACAAACAGACTGAGATTTCTTAATCTCAGAAAATCAGCAGCAGTGATAAACAGCATCAAACACAAGCTCTCCTTTCCACCAAACGTGCTGTGAAAAGACTTAACAAAAACTAAAGAGCTTCCTGCAGGGGAGTGTCTAATTCCCATCAAAGTAATCTCCTGAAGGGTAAAGGAAAATAAGGGAAGACTTATTGCTAGCTCTGTTGTTTTCGCCTTTTTTTTTTTTTTCCCCTTTATTTTTACTCAGCCACACTTCTGGCAGAAAAAGATCAGTTCTAGCAGCTTTCTCTCTGAACCTCACTGCTAATGCTAGCACTCCTTGCTGATAACCTATAGCACTAGGACATACGTGCTGTCTCGTTTTGTCTTCCATAAACAGGTCTTGTTTTTCTGTCCTGTGTGAAGTAGTGTCATTTGTTTGTATGGACCACAGGAGGGGAAAAAACCCATCGCAGTGTGATGACATGGAAACTTCTTTTTGGACAAACCTTCTCCCTTTAGTTCAAAACTCTTTATGGATGTAATTAAAGTGAACTAGAATCATAAATGGGACTTGATAAATAGGTTGACAGAATTAATGTATTGGATTACTTTTGGCTTTCTACTGCTCTTACAAATTGTTCTGGGAATAGACTGGTTATTTATCCTAGGCTTTTAAATGTGTCTCTTTGGAATCTTCAAGGAAATTTAATGAATTAATCAGAAATTCAGTGCATGAATTTTCAGGTTTTCATTGTATACCTAGAAAAATCATGTATTTGTGTTTTTCAGTTGCATGAACTTGACCACTTCAAATCATGTTTCCATTGCAAGTACTAGCAATTGACTTTTCAGATCTGTTCCGTAACATTCATTTAAAGATACTTGTTACAGGAGTCTTTATGCCAGATAAACTCTTTGCTAGAATGTTTGTGGAAATAAAATATGGTGTCAGGAGTAGGATTGGCCAGAAACAATCAAAGTTAATTTAGTCAGAAACTCAGAAAAATGTTGACAGAATGTTATTTACTGTTCTGTGTGCACTATTTTTTTTAAAAAAGTAATTAGTTAATGGCAGACATCAGCTATTTTGTTTATTGGTAGAGATACTTTGCAGAGGCCTTTCCTTCCATATTTCAAATGAAAGAAGGGTCTGGAGCACAAGCATTATGGGAAGCAGCTAAGGGAACTGGGATTGCTTAGCTTGGAGAATAGGAGACTGAAGGGAGACCTTATCGCTCTCTACAACTACCTGAAAGGAGGCTGTACGGGGCTGACTGTTGGTCTCTTCTCCCAAGTAACAAATGACAGAACAATAAGAAATGACTTCAAGTTGCACCAGGGGAGGTTTAGATGGGATATTAGGAAAAAATTTTTTCCACAAAAGAGTTATTAAGCACTGGAATGGGTTGCCCAGGGAAGTCACCATCCCTGAGGTATTTAAAAGACATGGAGATGTATTGTTAAGGGACATGGTTAAGTGGTGGATTGGCAGTGTAACGTTTACAGCTGGACTCGATGATCTTAAAGGTCTTTTCCAACTTAAATGATTCTGTGACTCTATGAAAACTGTTCATATCTTCTGGATCCTTCAGACCACGAGTCTGGCGGTATGTAGTCAAATCCCTCAACTCTAGTTACAGATGAAAGAAGTGGTAAAGAATGCATCTCAGACAACAGCAGCATAGGACATGGAAGAATTCATACAACAGGAAAAACAAGTGGTTCTAAGGTAGTTATGGAGACACTTCTTACTAAAGTTTCTTAATTTTTCATCTTCTGTGAGTTAATATAATAATGGTCAGACAAGAGGTATTTTTATATCTGTAAATGTTTTGGGTGTTTGAAAATTAAAGTTGATCTTTAATTTTGTACCCCAATGGCGGCAGCAGACCTGCTGGGGTGCTCCTGAAATTATAAATTGATAAAAGTCCTAATAGGAGGGACTCAAGAGGGAAAAGCCAAAATGAATTAGCTTGCCAAGACATGGCTAACATCGCTGAGTTTATATATGTTTCATTAAGCTGAGACTTGACAGCTTTATGAGGAAACAGTGGGGTTTGCAGTGTATGAAGAACCTGTAATACTGCCAAGGCTGATCAGGTCCTGTGCCACACAGCCTATTTAATAGACAAATATTTGCACAGTGAAAATGTCATTTTAAATGACTGGTTTGATAATCCCTTAAGCCTTTAAATGATCTGCAAAGTCTGGAAATTCTACCCTGATGTTTAAAATCTAATGGTACTTTAGATAATCAAAGCAAACATGAAAAGATGGGTTAAGCTTTGTTCCTAAATTAGGGATTTTTTGGTGATTCCTGCTGCTTCTTTTACCCATCAGTTTTCTGCCATGTTTGTTGAGGAAAGCAGCTGGAATTGGACCGATACCTCTACTCTCTGTTGCAGTTTCAATTTGGGTTCTACATGCACATTCAGTTTGCAGGACACTTACTTGGGCCCACATTTGTGTTTAGGTTGTGGATCTAAATATTTTCGTATTCAAACTTGCCTTGCCTACCTGACAAATGAGTAACAGCAATGAATAAAATCAAAGCTATTTTCATAGTTTTGTTTTTTCTCTTTGCCTCCTGCAATATGAAGAACACTATCAGCTTATGTTTGTGCAATGACAAGCTAGTGAGTCCATCAAAATTTGTCAGTAAGTTAATGAGCTCTTTGTGAATTTCGGAACGTGCACCAGGTTCTTTCAATGTACTTATCCCACTGCAACCTCACAATCTCAGTAATTTACTGTGCAGAATCCAGGCTACATATAACATATGCATCTGACTAGAGCCAACATAGCAGTTAAAAGATTAAATTAGTTTTATATTCCCTCTTGTTCCAGCTGCTGTATAAAGCAAAACTTGAATTGTCATTAACAGAACTGGAACTGACACCTTTCATTTTGTCTTTACTTCTCTGATCCATGACCTTGTATTGCTTTTTTCCCAGTCTTCTCCACAAAAGTGGGTGACTAGTTTGATCTTGGAAGGAGAGACCATCAAATAAGAGGTCTATATGATATCATTTATTTGAGAATGAAGATCTGAAAAAGCTGATAGAGAACTAGAGAAATATGGGAGTAAAGGTAAAATATTTCAAGAAAGAAAAACTAAAGACATGATGAGACAGCAATATCAAAAAAAGACTAAATACAGTACCTATTTTCCTCTCCCATGTATGTATTCAACTGAGAGGTTAGGGCATAGCAGCTGATTTAGTAAATATCACAGCATTGATCAGAATAAAATGGTCACAAAGAGATTTAAATAATAGCAAAGCTACCAGTGTTTTGATTAAAAATAGTATATATGTCACTAGGTACATGTTTTTCATGGAGTATATATTAAAAAGGTTAAATTTTGTAAATTCTCAAAACTAAATTTGCTTATGACAAAACGATATTTGGCAATGTGGATGATCAGATTTAGGGGCAGATGCCCTCCGCAGCATTTTAACACTAATTGCAGCACAGCACTGTTTTAAGACTGGGCAAAAAAATTACCGATGTGAGAAACGGGAAGGAATAAAAAAATCTTGAAAATTGCATTAATGGAAACAGCAGGCAGGTGGCAATAACCAAATAACTTTAATTGTCCACGGAGCTCATGGGAATCAATTTGCTGTGATTATTACCCACATGTTGTAAGAAAGAAATAGCAAATTAAATAGAATGACACAAATGGCAGTAAACTATACCATAGGATCCCCATAGAGAGCTCGCAGCAGTTCTGTCGTCAAGGTCATACTGTGTTAGGTAATTTTGTCCTGGAGAACAGAGGGGAGATGTCAGTCAGGCAATGAAACACAGTTACTATTAGTGCGTTCGTGCAGCCTAACCTAGTAGATCAAATGTATTTTGGGTCTGGGTAGACTAGAATTCTTACAGATCTGCAGTGTAGGGGGTTGAACTCTTTAAAACTCCCTCAATGTCATTTAGTAGCTTACCCTGAAACGAAGCATTGCTGTTAACTTCCCTCCTTGTCTATGTAAAGCCATACTAGGAGATGACTCTAGACTACATATCTCCAAACTTACTTGATCTAACAGAGCAATCCTTTTCCCTCCCCAGAAAGTTTCCAGCATTAAAAAAAAAAATATGTTTCTAACTGCAATTTACCAGAGATTTTGAGAGAAAGCTCATTCAGAGCAGCTAGTACTCAACTAATGCACTTTATTCACATAGGGCACTGGTGGTGCACTTAAAGCATTTGGATGGTTAAATTCAGAGTTGCATGAGGAGCTCAGAATGAGTTTTAGCTGACTAAACATAGACAATTAGTGCCATTGGAGTTGCCTTAAACTCTCTCACTTGACTTCAACTGCTGCTCCACTTGGGCACAGGTAATTTTCCAGGTCTGCAATTCTCTCTGCTATACCTGTAGAAAAGACGTCTCATACCGAAGTATTTCAAATGGCACTAGAGTCACATATTCAGACAATTGAAAGCTATCTCAGCATTCTCTATACTGCATGGGTGTCCTGATCAATATTCTAGACACTTCAGTCAGGTGCAGTTACCTGCAACAGGCTACGATGAATCTCTCCTACTTTTTGCTATTGCTGTTGCTCTATTCTGTATAAAGAAATATCCCTTGACAGAGGAGGCTGGCTTCCCAGACTAAAAGGTGAAGTATTTGCTGGGGTTGTGAGAAACTGGGGTGTAAATCCCTGATCCAGGTTTGAACCTGGATCTTCCACATCCCCAGAAAGTGCCTTAATCATGAGGCCCTCAGCTAATCACAGACCCTGAGTTAATTTGTGCCGGACCTTAATTATTTGAAGGTAAGGTATTTCTGCAGAGAAGCTTTTATTTTTAAAGAAATGGTATTTCTAAAATGAAAAATCATTTTCAGTGAAAGAATTTTAACTAATTAGGACATGGATTGCTATGGGTCTTTCAGGCAGGATGTTCCCTTTTCTTTCAAAAGTGAGCATTCATAAAACAAGTACAGAGTTGGTCTTTGAAATAAAAGAATATTAATGATTGAATCTCTGCTTCTGGAAAGAGAAATTTTTAGAATAGTTCAGTGTGGTTGGGATGCCCAACCAGAAAATCCCATGCTGCATAAGCAGATTAATTTCACAATTCAGATTTGGGTACTTAGATGTTTCAGATGCCAGGCTTGCTCAGTCTGGATTGTTGTGTGTTGCTTGGTTGGTTGGTTTCTGTCCCTGGCAATCCCCTAGATTTTCCACAAGGTAATAGCTCAATGCATTCCAGAGAAGGATCTATACAACATTCTTCTGCAAGAGGGCTCAAATGGTGATGTAAAATCTGCACAATTGGTTTGAAATGAATCCTAGTTTATATATGTGAAGTATGAATTGAAATCTGTACAATACACGTGTTGTTTGGTTTGTCTGACAAGATACTACATCTAGTAGACAAACTAAAAAGCATATATTAACAGTAAAACCTAATCTCTAGAGTAATAGGCTCAGTAGACAGAGTTCGGAGAACTTATTTTAGAGTCCGCATTGGGTTCATATTTAGACACTTTAAATGTATTATATAGTTTTGATTTATGGCACTATTAACCTAAAAAAAAGCATAGTAGTTTAGAAAATAAAATTCACATACTACAACTAACTAATGTAACTCTCTTTCCTCCCCCTTTTTTATTTTAACCCCCCCTCAAAATAAGGCAAACACCTTCCTCTCTCTGTTTCTTTATTCTTTAAAACCAGTCTTATAAGCTAAACATGTCTGGTTGTGAATATTCTCTTATAAAAGCTTCATATGAATTTTCTGCACTAAATAAACAAATCTTAATTATAGCTACCACCTCTGGCAACTATCCACCCTTCCTTAATAAGCAATAGTATGTGATTTACAGAACATACAGTAAAGAATTTAGAAATGAAGTACTTGAATCATATGTAAATAGCCTAGCTTAGTACACCTTAGCAATTGTGCTTGGTTAGTATAAGTTACTCAACACTTAATTGCAGCAGGTACTATGCTCATGCATGCTAATAATACAGCATTAGGCACAAAGAGCCTTCTTGGTGTTTGTGTCTGAAAATGCCTCTTGTCATCATAGCAAAATTACCATTTGGAATGGAACTAACTGCTTTGTGTTTTTACAACTGCTTATTCTGAGAAGGGAACAGAATTTAGAGCATAAGAAAAAGAAAGGGAATATCTATCAGGTTTCATTCGAAAGATATCTACATGGATAATCAGACTCTTGTTATTGTCTTTTCTTATAGTCGTGTGCTGCTCTCAGTTAATGAAAAGAAGGATCATAATACTTTCCTAAGATAAGTACCTTTGTTAAGTCGTGGCTCCTCCATCCCTGGAGGTGTTCAAGGCCAGGCTGAATGGGGCTTTGATCCCCCTGATCCAGTGGGAGGTGTCCCTGCCTGTGACGGGGGGTTGGAATTGGATGATCTTTAAAGTCCCTTCCAACACAAACCATTTTATGATTCTATAAAGCAGTGCAGGAAAACATGGTCCAAAATAGTCAGAAATGTATATTTTCAGGAAATAATCGGAAATACATCTTACTTTAACTGATATTCTCATTGCTTTATGCAAAGAAATGAAAATATATTTGCTTGATAGTGTTGAAATGGAATTTGCTTATACAGTTGGAATGCATAGAAAGTATAGCTCAGTGACAGCTGAGCAGCGTGTCACAGAGTCAAGCTGTGTGTGTGTAACATGATGGGATGAATGTCCAGCCCCAGACCTCTAATCCTTATGCAACTATGTATGGGAATATTCAGTGCCTAATTAAAGATATCAGCTGGCTTCTCTGTGTTGTTATGTATAATGTTGGTCTTCCCAGGGCTGTCAGTATAATATAGAGGCGTTGAGCAAAGCAGTGTACGATGCCTGAGAGGATTCAGTCTGGAGAATTTGAAGCCTGAATGTAAAATTAAGTCATTATTTTTCACAGGTGTAATTCTGTTTGTAAATGGAAAGGAGAAAATTAGAATTTATTTAAAATGAGTCCTGATGTGATTTCAGAACAAATTTTCATTTTTACATCTTTATTTGTTTCTTTCATTAAAACTTAGCTGGAAATGCTTGGAAGAAAATGAGACATGGTTAACTTCTAATGATTGTGTTTGTATACCAACAAAGAATATTCTTCTGTGATTTGTTCATCAAATTCATATGTCATAAGGCTCTTGAAGAATCATTCTCAATGAAAAGTTCTGCTAGGAGCATCCACTTTTTATATGGACCTTCTCTGATTTAAATAAAGTTGCATTTAGGAATTGCTTGGCTCGTTATGACTGGAATATGGACATTTATCTTAAGAAAAGGTATGGCAGAAGACAGACGTGTTTGGATTCAGTAATATAGTACTCTGATGAGATGAGATGAGATGTTGTTTTACTTTATGTGCATGTTTACCCTAGATACCTGTTTCTTCAAACCCACAAACATGAAATGCATCATCTAAAAAATATTATGTCCTGGTTGCAGAAAGTGTGTCAATCAGTGCCTGAAGTGAATTGGGACTCTTAATTCTTCCTGGTACGTATTGATAACAATAAGTTTCATTCTATAAAACACATGGCAACCTTCTGCTCTAGGGCCTCAGCCTGGTATCATTGATGCATTTGAAAAAATTCTACTAGGAAATACGTTGTGGAAGTAAGATTGTAAATCTTTAATGACTTGTTTCACACCTCTGCTTAACATGTTTTGGGGTTTGTTACTAATAAAAACACTTGTAAGATTTTTATTTCATAGGAAATAACTGGCTCGTGTCTACAATTTCAAGAAATTGATAATTACGTTAATCATGTGATCATTTCCACTACGATTTGCTGAAAATCACAAATAAGGAGCTTGGACAGTAAGCAACTAGAGTTGCTCTAGATTTTAATAGAATTTGAGCCTTTCATAAAAATAAAATTTCTATTATTAATTATTAATTATAATTCATTCTAAAATGGAGAAAGGAAACAAATACAGAAATAATCTTTTTTCAGATCTCAGGAGGCCTTTTAAATAATGTTGGTGCAGCCATTCAGAAATACATGTTCTGTATGTGATCTAGGCGTTTTTCTCCTTTTTAAAAAGGCTGAAGATTTATCTTAAGGAAATCCTTGACTGACTGGGAAAATTTCCAAAATATTTAATATTAATAACCGTAATTAGAAACAGAAAAATTGGCTTAAAATCAAGAATTTTGAAATGTTGTAATAACTTATTTCTTTGTTTGAATTTTATCATTTTTGCTTGATGCAACCGTGAGTAGTGTGTAACAGAAACAAAGAAACTGTGCTTGTTGCCTAGGTTGGTGCTTGTTGTGTAGTCTCTGATACGCTTCCATAGAGCAATCTGAGATTTACTGTAATTTTAGTACAAATGCGTTATGCGAAGTGAAGGGTAGTTATGGGTCCTGATTCATTCTGGGAACTCAGGGTAAAAGCAGTGAAACTAAAAGTCCTTCGAAGGTAAAGGAAGATAAAAGAGAATTAAAGCAAAACATTTTGATTTAGTTTGGAACAATGCATGTTTGACTTTGCTTAACTGTAATAGTGGTTTAGAACTTGAAAAGTAGACTAGGTAGAGGAGAGAAACCCAGAAAGAAAATGGCAGAAAGAATTCAACCATTTTATATTTTGTTTGGCAGGACAAAAGGACACAGAGCTGGAAGAAACTGTTTTGTTAGTTCTGCTGTACATAAGACTCTGCTGATTTGGGGGTTGTTTTGTTCTGCCACCAGTGTTCAGTGTTTACTGAAAGTAAAGGCAGTAAAAATGTATTTGGGGTTTCGTAATTTTTTCCTATTTTTAGCATGTTTATCTAATATTTGTAAATATGCTTTTGTAATATCTTCTATTTCTCATTGTTAAATTCCAAACCTGCTCAAATTTGAGCAAAAATTAGGCCAAGATATTTCACCCAAAGTGCAAAATCTTTCCGAAGTTGCTAATGAACAAATGACAACTGAAGATGAAGGAAAAAAGGGAAATATAGGTTACAGATTCACCAGTGTTTTTTTCAATGTTATTAATCACTAAGGAATTTACATTCCATTCATATTACATCTGTTAAATTATCTGGGTGATAAACCTCTTTACAAACATCTTAACATTTTATTGGAACAATTCTCTTCTATAGCTGTGTCTGTAAAGCTGTGAATGCTAAAACACGTCTGATCTTTTACAGTGCAAGTACCTATGCCAAATGAAGTAAGTGGGTGACCTAGTTGACTCCATACAACTAATGGTATAATTAACAGTAACTAATTTGTTGTGCTGTAAAAGTTATATATATCATTTCAGGATATGCTCCCTGAGGTTTAAAAACCTGTTTGTATGATAAATATGCATTTCCTGTAAGGAGAGTTAAAATGTCACTGCCTTAAAATCTTGGGACCTTCAGGGCTGGAAACAAATCCTCTGAAATCCATTGGGAAGCTGGCAACATTTAATCACTAGAGGAAAAACCTCCCATTTCTAGCTCTACAGAGCGTCTTAATATTGATTTTTAAACTCAGAGCTCAATCTTTCTGGTTCAGTATTTGAGGCCAAGGTAAGTCGTGGAGGGAAATGCTCTAACGGAGAGCGTTGGTGAGGAGGAGGAAAGATGTTAAGGTGACAAAATAAATCTAAACATCTTGCAACTCTTGGATGTTTAACATGTTCAAAATACTTTTGGGGGAAATGGGTTAATAGGTAGAAGACAAAGCCAGAAGTGTCTGGTAAGTACAATTCATTACCTGCCTCTGATTTTTATTGCAGGCATAGTGTTCCCATGTACATGGTTTAAAAGAACTGGGATCGTGCAGGAGGCTGTATGCACTGTCATCTTAAAGGGTTTCTGCTTGTGAATCCCTAGTGGACAGTTAGGAAAGCAGAGCACTACACCCCAACCGTGGACTGGCTGTCCTGCCAGCATCCCTGGCTGAGTTCCTGTAGGGTGAAGTGGCTGGCATATGTATGTTACTATGGCGTTGCCCAAGGGAGCCAAGATAGGAGGAACAGCATCAAACTCAAGTGTGTAACCTGTTCTATGTTTCTGCCTTTCTTGCGTTTTTGTCTCTTTCTGCTTCTACACTTATGCTTATTTCTCTTTCCATGCTTGTGCCAGCTTTAAGATGTCCTTTGATATTCACATTGCTGTGCTTTCAAAGCTTTGTTTCATTTCTCATCATGTCCCTTGATGGGTAAGGTGGACTGGAGATTCTTTTAACAGTCATTGAAATGAAAAGCTGGATTGAAATTCAGTTTTTTAAAAAATTAAATGATACATTTATGGCCAAATTAAACAACATATTTCACATCTGGTCAAAAAACCTATTTCCTTCGATGTTACTTCTGTTATTCACTTTCATGAAAGTATGTCCAAAAGACAAACCCAAATAGTTTTGATAACACTATATATATGTGTATGTATATGTATAATATAATATATAATTAACATATAATATAAAATATACTGTACTATATAGTATATAATTACTATAAAATGAATATATAATTTATAATTATTTTATAGTTTACAATATATAAGATATAATTTATTATACATGATATATATTTATTATGTATAATATAAACTGGTTTTGGCTTATCCAACAAGCCCTAAGGTACTAATTATCCAGATCTATCACCAATCTTCTATTTATTGTGTGATGCTAGGGTTCAGTCCTTTTTAGAAAAGCTTAATTTAAAAGAAATTCAGCCAACGAAGAATAAACAGGCTGTCTCATCCATGAAGAGTGATTATGATTCTTTGATGTGCTTGGAGAAAAAAAAAGGCATATCTTTGCCACTCACTCTGTCTCCAGTGCTTTTGAGTTATGGATCTTTCATAACTGGGAAAGGAACTTAGCACTCACCTTTCATGGGTAAAATGGCCTGTTCATATTCAGGAACAGGTAGCAAACAATTTAAAGAGATGCCAAGATTATAGTCTGGAAATATCAACTATCATAAACTGGTTTTAGTTTCTTCCTCCCCATCTCTTTGTATTTCACATCTAGCAGTGGCACCTACACATTAATATTGAACAGAATGCTGGAATCAGTAACGAGATTATAGAAAGGTCGTTACCTTTTTTTTTTAAAAAAAAAAAAGGAACTAAATTCTTAGCCAAGGATGAAGAGGACAAGTTACAATGCTATGTTTCAGACACGTTTCAGCTATATCTGACCACGAGGAGGTTTTGCACGACTACAGTCAGTGGCATCCCAGAGTAGATTGCCTGTGTCCAAGAGAGAAATCAAGTATTTCACAGAATCTGAATTGCCATAAGTTCCACTGCTTTAACCACACTACAGTTGGTGCTTTCCTGTAGCTTGGTTCTGTGTCATATTTATGGTGTTATAATTTCAAAATCTTTCAGGGAGTTTTTCTCTTCCTTGCCAACACAGGGGGTTTAGGACCCAGAATGGGAGGTGGGGAAGAGGTTGCTTCCAGTCGGTCCCACTTCTGCTTACTGTACATCCAGTTACGAAATGTAACATCCCATCTGTTATGTCCTGTCATGCCATGGACAGCAGCAGTGTCCTCTTTTGGTTTCATTTTCCCTGAGAACTCCGGAGAGGACAACTCTTCTTGAGCAGGATTCTTTCCCTGGAGATGAGAACTAGAAAATACAGCCTGTATTCACCTGAGCCAGCTTCAGGCCCTTAACTGAGCCCTGCTCACGGTCACTGGAGAGCGACAAATAATCTGCTCTTTCTGCTGATTAGGATCCTAACCTAGATGTCTCTGTTAGCTGTCCACAGTTACTAGGAACGATTCTCATCACGTGAAATTTGCCATCTTAAGTTCAAAAACGGATGGCCCGCAAGTAGAATTTGTAGCTAGGGACAATTAACATTCAAATGGCACCTGTGTGCAGTAGATTGGAGTCAACCTGTCATCTTTCTCAACCGCTCACATAAGAGAACATCATTACTAGGGCACTAATAAAATAGCCTGAGGCTTCTTTAGGGTACATTTTTGCAATACAGCTGTGTAACAATGAGAACAGACGGAAGTGAGTGGATGAGAGGAACCCAGTGACAGTATAGTCACTGCCTCAAGAAAAGAGAAAGAAAGGACAAGAGCCTGGGGATGGAAAGTGAAGTTGCCAGGAGATAAAATGGTGGCAAAGATGTTTCTGTCAAGACATGAAAAGACACACCTAGAATAACTCTATGCCTTTTTTTGCTAATTGGCAGATAATGTATTCTGCAAATGACATTCTGCTACACAGTAGTAGTACAAAAATACTATTTTTCTTGCTTTGTTTCCTCTTCTCCACTCCCAAGATTAAAAATGCTAAGAAGAGGATCAGAAGAATAGAGACGAGGAGCTGTTGCTTGAGACGCTAACCCTGTCTGAAAACCCCATGGTGCAGTTTGACATTCTTGCAAAAACACAAATTGCTGTCTGACAACACGGAGTGGATAATAACCTTGCAGAAGTAAGTTCTCTCTAAATACCTAGTTGTACTATCTCTGAAGTAAACCTTTTTGTTTCAGTAGTACAAAATTATCGCTACAGAAGAACATCTTGACGACTGAAGCTCTCTATAAGTGAAGTTTGCCTGATTCTCAGCAGGGAAGGAAGCCTGAAGGGCCTCTTTTAGCAACTGTTAACTTGAAGTTTTAAAAGAGCAGCTGGCAGGTCCATGAGTTTCTTTGTCACTGTTTTGTCTGGTATTTCAAAGGTTATCTTTTGTGTACTAATAAGCTTTGGCCTGCTTTATAAGTTAACTCTTTCTGTCCTGTATAAACAGTTTATGTGTCTGTTGTGTGTCTTGTGTTTGCATAAATGTACGTGAATTTGTATTTGTATAGAAACATAGAATGGTTTGGGTTGGAAGGGACCTTAAAGCCCATCCAGTTCCAACTCTCCTGCCATGGGCAGGGACACCTCCTACTGGATCAGGGTGCTCAAAGCCCCATCTAACCTGGCCTTGAACACCTTCAGGGATGGGGCACCCACAGCTTCCCTGGGCAACCTGTGCCAGGGCCTCCCCACCCTCACAGGAAAACATTTCTTCCTAAGATCTAACCAAAATCTCCCCTCTTTCAACTTAAGACTCTTTCCCCTCATCCTGTGTTTGCACTTCCTGATAGAAAGACCCTCCCCAGTTTTCCTGTAGGCGTGTGTGTTTGCAAATATGCACAAAACCACACACAGACATCTCAGTATTTTTTAATGTATATAGCTGCCTCTATGTAAATTTATTTCATTTTTCTTTTCAACTGGTTTTCTTTTCTGTTTTCTCCATCATGAAGTAGACCACCTACATATGTGTTTGAAATGTCAGTCACCACTATAATACTGAGGTGGTAAAAGTGTACTACATATTAATAGATTTAAGGAACTGTCTTTTTTATGCTCCTGGACCTAATTCTTGGCAACAGAAAATTGCTAAAACTCTGCTAAAGTTTTTACATTGACTATCCCATAGCCTTTTACGTTCTCTGAGGGCTTGGCCTAAGGGGCTTGTGGCTGTAGCTGTGGGCTAGAATACACAAAAATCCACAGGGCATGTCTGATAACTGAAACAGAAGAAGGTTTTTTGTTCTTTTTCCTTCTTTTTCAAACGTTACTGTGGGAATCTTTCAAAGCTGCTCATACTTCTTTCCATGATGCATGATAATGCTTACTCACGAAAATCAAGCAAGCCTCTTCTAGCCAACACTTCAGGGGGCGCAGTCATGGTACAGGAATAGGAGATACACTTCAGTCACTATAGCAGAAGAAATCAGAGTTTGATTTTTCTCTTGAAAAAAAAGATAGGGAAACCAGAAGGACTCTCTTACTGCAAATGTGGTGATATCGAACAGATGAGACTTCATTCTGTTCTGGGAATCACTCTAAGCTTTTTCATACTTGGTGAGCTTCAACGAAAGGTGGCACCAAGGGATCACAAGTAACAGTCTTTAAGTACACCACATTCTCTCCCTGTAGTTGTCCTCTTTTCTTGACTCCTCTCCCTCCACTCTTTTTCAGGTGATATTTTCTGAAAATGTCCAAGTCTTGTCAATTTGACGCAGCCTGGAGATGCAGAGGTAGGAATGGTGATGCGGGTGGAAAAGTGTTGTTATTCTCTTTTCTTTTTGATACTGAAGGGAGATCTACTTACTATGTGTCTATTTGTACTGGATGGTGCTAATTCTGCTAAGAAATATATCTGAATTAAATTATGGTTCCAAAAAACATTCAGAAATGAGATATGTTAAGACAGCAGTAATATATCTTTCTCTACATCGTATCAGCCAAACTCAAAATCGTTCTAGCCCTCTTGTGCTCTAACTCCATGTATTTTGAGGAGACTTGAGAAAACACTTCGTTTTCTCTGGTGGGCTTCAACAGCTGTCCAGTGTCTGTGTCTTTGGAATGTTCTCTCAGCTCTTTTATGTTTCTATGTCTTTAAGCTGGGATTGAACCCTGGAGAACAGGGTATACAGTGCTGCTGAAACACTTGTGGGAGCTGCTGAACTGCTAATCTTTGTGTAAAATTAACCTGGAAACTCTAGGTGAGGCAGCAGAGTCTACTTAAATAGAGTGTTCTTCCTTTGGGATTGTAAGAAAGTCACTCATTCTCTCTCTGCTTGGGTTCCCTCTCTGGGCAGTAATTCTTCCTCCTTCATGAACTGGTAGAACAAATCAATTCTCTTACCTGCTGCAGATCTAGGTGACATATGGATGCCTAAATATCCTATGGGGTATACCCCACATCCTTGTGGGGTTGCATCATCTCATGATAGTCAGGGCCCGTTGCTACGTGCTCAGTGAAGGTTTTGAAGTTATGAGTGAAAGGTTTGAACTGTTTCAGATCAGCTTTGCCCTGTGTATTTCTGGCCTTCTCAGGTTCCTAGGCTTTAATCCCATTTGTGACACAGATCTGAATGAAGCCATCACCTCTAAATTTTAGAACTCCTTAATAGCTCAAGATAACAAGTTCGTTATTTTAAAAGGTCCACTGAAATCAATGGGTCTTGAATATCTTTGAGCTGTTGGGGAATTTATTGAAGAAATATTTGTCTTCTAATGAATAAATTTGATCCTGAATGGCTTTGCCTCAGATTTCCTACAAGTAAAAGAGGTAATTTTATTTACCTATCTACAAGATTATTGAAAGCCGTGACTAAATAATATATGTGAAGTGTTCCTAATTTTAATACATATGAAACATATTCTGTAGATCTGTACCATGTTAAAAACCTGACAAATTACATTGAATCAAGAACTATGTCATGTCATATTAAAAAATATAAAATCACCTTCATGTATGTCACCCTCTTCCAGTACTCTCCCTCTCTTTTTAATTTTACTTGTGGCCTTGAATGTAATGTAACAGAGATGATGAGTGGTGGTTGCATCAGAGCACAGCAGCCGGCCTTATGCTGTGTAACAGCAGGGAGGTAAGGATACAGATTTACTAATGGCTTGGTATGTCATCTTAAGCTTTGACAAGTACTTTTTTCTGAGTTGCTTTTCATTGTGTAACTCCAGCATTCACAAAAATGTGTCATTAAATGTTTCAAAAGGGCAAGGCATCATGTTCTCCACCCTAATGAGATACCTGTGCTCCCTGCCTCGACCTGGGGCTTTGTTCATTCCAGTACTTGTTTCTGTCAAGAATCCATAGACACAAAGGGTTAATAGACTACTGCATGTGAAAGGGTGACTGCATCTGTTAAAAAATCTGTAAAGTTCTGTTGTCTGCCTGCAGTTCTAGAGCTGCTTGCACACTGCTAAGATCTTCCTGAAATGTAGGCAGTGTGCCACCTCCGTGTGTGCAGTGTTGCGATGAGCTGGGTAAGCGGAGAGACACCATCGCATCAGCGTAAAGAGAGCCAGCCCCTCTAAACAGGAGTGCGAGAGCATGGAGAACTGGGGGTGTGTATAGGTCTCTTCCCTATCCCTCCTTTCATCCTCCCTTCACAGCTCTGTGTTTGTTTAAAGAATATGTGTGGTATGTGTGAACTATACAAGTTAAGCCTTCCTCCCTGCCATGTGCTAATGACACAGTTCAGATCGCCACCATGTGCTCTGTTCTCTTTTCTATTCACCAGACTACAGTGAATACATCCTAGCAATGTTCACGGCCTGATACAAACTAGGAAAAGCAAAGAAGATATTCAAACCTGATCTTGAATCTTATTCCTGGTGTGACACAAATAATTTTGCCTTTGCTATCTCAGAGAGCGGAGAGACTGAAAGTCAAAAAGGCTTGTCAGTGGGTATTGATAAAGCAGCAACGTTTCAGAGGAGTAGGGACTTTTCTGAGGGAAATACCAGTTTTAAAGACAACTGAAGCAAACATTTTGCGATGTAAATGGAAATCCAGGTTCCATCCCTGACTTTGGTTTCTTATGTCTCTACAACTAAAGTGCCTGATGCTGTTACGGTCGGGATGAAAACACTGCAGATCTGCTACCTACTCTTTGTATCATTCTCCTGCCTTTCCATGAAGTGAATCAGGGCTTCAGAAGGTGTAGAGAGGCTGTGGATGTCCCATCCCTGGAGGTTTTCAAGACCAGGTTGGATGAGGCTTTGAGCACCCTGATCCAGTGGGAGGGGTCCCTGCCCGTTGCAGGGGAGTGGAACTGCATGATCCTTAAGGTCCCTTCCAACCCAAACAATTCTATGATTCTTGCAAACTAAGAAAACTTTTTGAAAAGATCTCCAAGCAGTGAGGACAATTATCACCTGTTCCCAGCTTATTGCTGATCATTACTGGCGCTTTTATACTATTGGAAAAAGGAGTAATGTTGGTGTTTGAGAACATAGCTCTGTCTGCAGAATTTAAGAGGGAAAGTGTGCAGAGATCCTGGAATATGTGGTGGGATTAGGCCATACAAAATTCAGATACTCATGTGGGGTCATTTTCTGTCTCCCTTTACATCCTATTTGAACAGATTGGAGAAAACAATACCATTTCTGATTTTCTCAAATAAATGGCTAAAATGAGATAAAAGCTTTGGAGGATGCTTGCGGCTCTGCAGTCATCAGGGAGATAAAATTAAAGCTAAACTGCATTGAGGATTTCCCTGTAAACTCAGTTTTCTGAGAATATACATTATTCATCCCTTATGTTTTTTAGGCCATCAGATATTTAAAGAGCACGCGTACCTCAGGAATACCTTTAACTCCTTTTTGTCCCATTCTTTTTTCTTTTTTTTTTAATAGTTCTATAATCAGACTTTTCCAGTTCCCTTTCAAGAGCTGTTGTAGAGTCAGACTTGCCAGGATCTTGTAATCCGAAGTTCTCTGAAGTCAATTAACTGAAACTTTCTTATATGTCAGTGGTCTTTGGATAAGGTGCCAAGTTAGCAAAAGGCAGAACTTGAGAATATAAGTTCTTGGCTGTTTTAAGATGTTGTCCTTAAAAACACTCTTTAGTAAACATGTTCTTATTCAGTAGAAAACCTCCACTGATGTGAGATAAATACAGTATTTGTACACGGATTTTGATGTAGAATGTTCATCACTTTTACATGCTGAGTTTTATGGAACTCTTCCACTGCATAGTGCAAAGACCAAGGGGGAAAGGAACAAATTCTCCATTTGCCGATCTTTTGAAATTGTCAGTTATTCACCTCGTACCTTCAGATTTTTTAGCTGCTGTTGACTTGACAAAGTTGTTAGTTTAAATTTGAGGGATATGGTCAGTTACTAGCATAAAATGATGGAGTATCTGCTTTCTGATAGGATTAGGAGGTCAGAATTGAGGATTATAAATGACAGACTACGGGGGAAGTGAGGAGACAATGTAGGATGTCAGGTAGTTGGGTAAAGGAAAGTGAAATGTTTAACTGTGTACAGTGTGGATCTCAGATGTTAATGACTTTTTCCTTTTGACTCAGAAAACTAGTATTTCTTGGCTGCTTACTAATTTTGTCTTGTATGCCCACCACACAACTTCATGTGTGGAATTAAAATGAAATGCTTCCAGGCTTGCTCTCTAGAGCTAATGTATAGACTGTATGAATAATATAGTTTCTGCCTGAATATTCATTCAGGTGGAGTTCCTCCCTAAGCATTATGCAGATGATACTTATATGAATAAGTCCTAGAAAACAGAATAAAAAAATTAGAGAAGCTACTCATATTAAAATTAGGTTTTAAGAACATGAATGAGTTTAATGTAGTTTCTTTTCTTTTTCATACTTTTTTCTGTAAAAAACCCTCAAAACTGAAACAAAGTAACAAAACCCAACAAAACTCCCAACAACAACAACGAAACCCCTAAGTTAAAATCTGCAAATTTGCATTGGAATGTGCTTGTTTGGATGAAATGATTAGAAGAAAAGATTTTCAAGGTTCAAAAGTAGAGAAATGTGTAGTAAAAAACTGACATATAAAATATCTGGTAAGTCAAAACATTCTTCCAGATGGTATTGTAAAACACCTTTTTCCAAATCTTCTTTTTTAGCATGGAAAGGCCTTTGACCTTGTACAGGTCAGATGAGTCCCCTCACCAACACGATATGAGAGGGGGGAAGCTATTCCGTGAGTTTAGCACAAGTAACTAAAATGTGAAGAGGACATAAAGAGGCAAATGCTATAACCACTTAGTTGTAGAGCTTCTTAGATGTGTAGGTATTCAAACTGTCATGAATCACTAGCTGTTCAGGAAAGCTTTCCTGGAAATATATTTGAATATTTTTTTAAATAGGAAATAGGTAGAAAATATTTTTGAAATATCATTGTTCTTGCAGGTGCAAAACCTTTGCCTGATCAGATCTACCTTCTAGAGAATTCTTGGTTTTTACACTTTGACTCAAATCAAGATGAGAATTTAAAGAAAAAAATCCATATAAAACTACTAAGCCAGTATGAAATGTAGGCAGAATTTTAAAAGAGACAATTGCTGTAGGAAGGTGCAATTTTTCTTTCATTTTTTCCTTTAGTTTTCTTTAAGCTTTTTTGAACTTCCAGGATTATAGCTTTAAGGAGCACGCATTCCCATAGAAACCGAGGTGAATGTAAATGTAAATTGTTATTTATACTTCAAGGCAATTTTATGTCCTTAAAGTTCAGCTATTTGTGTTTTCTTTCTTATAGAAATTACGTCTGAATGGCCACGATAACTTATTCCAATACGTATTCATCTTAGTCTATTTTAGTGCCTTTTTTAAAAGCAAGTAGGAATAAGGTTGATTTTTCTGGTGTTTGTAAAACATACAACTTATTATCTCTTTCAGACAACTGAAAATCACATTTAAGTTTAAAGAATTATTTGAAATGCCTTACAGTGCAGTCTGGTAAGAAGCTGATTTTCCTCAGGATCAGCTAAATTGTCTGGAATGTCCGAGTCCCCAGCAATCATCCTATACGTACAGGGTCAGAACTAAAACATTTCTTTGGTCTCCCAGTTGGGTACATGTTAATATATCTTAATAAAAAGGGGGAGGACAGGGGCCCACCCCACACCTGTTGCTGGAAGATTCAGTCTGCATGATGAACAGACACTGGAAACTCAGACTAATCTTTAACATTTTGTTTTCGAGAGAGAAACAGTCAGAACACTGCTGAGTTGTTTGGAATATGTGCTTTGTTCAGATTGAAATGTGAAGAAGCTGCAGGTCTCTCAATTAGGCAAGAACTGTCTGGACATTCAGAATTTAAGGGAAAATATGAATTCATTAATCTGATTGAAACACTCTGATGTTACCTTTGAACAGAGATGCAGATATTGTCACATTTCTTTTCAAACCAGCACAGTTTGAGGTCTTGTGATTTTACAAGACAAGGAGGGGTAAGCCACATTGCTCTTGCTCCCAAAGGAGCTAAGCTTTGGAACTGTAGCATAAAAAAATGCAGAGTTTAGGTACGGTAAAGACATTTTCCTTTGAAAACCAGCCATAGTTCTGTAAAAGACTCGTGCTGAACCTGAAATTTTGCCTGCTCTATGTGTCACTCCATTAAAGTTTATGTGAGCATGAAGGCTAAGCCTGTCTAAAATGATTTATTAGATGCAAGTCAAGAGCACTGAGGAAGATAAGAAGGCCAGAATTCATGACAATAGTCAAAGCTAGTGCTATTGAATTTGGCTGTTGTAGGAACAATATTGTGCTAACCTCAGGAAACCCTAAAAATGCATGCAGGAGCAGAAATGCTATGCTAGCTTCTACTTGCTGTTGCTTAAACCTGGATGCTATTATTAAGCATGTTATTAAAAGGTGCAACAAGGCTTAGGCCAAGCCTTAGGCTGGCAAGATGTACAGAAGAGTGATGTATGAATCAGTCATAGTTATTGTGAAAGGAAGGGAACATGCTTCAAAGACCAAAGGACACTTTCTCCTTTCTTTTCACCACTTGTGGGCAGAGATCTGGAACAGGGGGTTACAGGATGTTTAATGCAACTGCTGTGCTGTGCTAAATGCTATGATGTGGTAAATGCAAGCTTTCAATCTTTTTGTTCTGCCTTATTTGATAGCTCATACAAGAATCCAGAGTAAACAGCTGCATGTCAGCTCGGGGTCCTAGTCTCATGGTTACCCAAACTGGCAAGCCAGTGAGAACTTATTAAGACTCTGATATGATTTGGGTTTCCTTTCTAAACAAGTTAGTTTTACAATATCTCCAGTCTCCTGGTTTAGACATGGCTTATAATATTTCTGCACTGTGCTGTAACAGCAACATTACTAGAAACAGACCATTCTGTATGTACTATGAAGAAAAGCGAGCTAACAGGAAATGTATTTCTCCTTTCCCAAAGGATGTTCTTGTGTTATCAGTATTCTAGATTAAGGAAGATAGTAAACAGAGACTATCTGGAAAAGTCTCAGTGAGAGACTATAAAGCATGCATCTTCTCTGTAATTAAATAAAAAGTCCCTAAGGATAAAATACCAGCTTCCTCTTCATGGTTGGAACAGCTGTTAAAATTTTCCAGTGTCCAAAAATTAATGATACTCTTGATATCTAAGGCATAAACTCCAGACTTTGATGGTATCGTCCCATCTTGGGTCTGATTCAAATTCATTTGTACAGAAAAGGATACTTAAGGGAACAGTTGAATGGTCCTTTTCCCTTTTATATGAGGAGCCAGCATGCCCAGTGTGAAAGAGCACTGAAGCACAATAGGTTCTTCCTGCAGGAGACTTGGGGCTTCTTTGGCATGCAGTGTGTGTGTGTCTAGGGACGAAAATTCTCAAATAAAAGTGATTCTCTTGTGGGTGTGATTGATCACTGTTTTTCTTACCTCGTTTTAGTCTGGATAGTAATCTGTACCGCAAACACTGAAACTAAAAATATAGCTGCATAAATGTTTCCTATATGTTTAGAATTCTGTGTTACTCCCCAGCATCCTTTGGAAACAGGTGGCTGCTGTACCCACAGGATAGTCCTGCCAGACTTGGAATTGACAAGGAAAAGGCAGCTTGAAGTCATGTGTAAGGGCTATTCTGGCTGCTGCCAGTAATGGTTCAGCTGGACTTTCTGGAGCCCACTTCTGTAAATATATAACAATTCAATTGTATAATTGACATTACCAATGTGAATTCAATTTGTCTATATTTTTATACCATAGCAGTAGATCTTAGAATCTTGAACTGGTATAGATTTTTTTTAATGAATACAGATCTCTCCAGATCTCAAGAGGCAGAAATTAAGTCATCAAAAGCAGATGGGTTAGGGAATAAAATGAAAAAAATGGAAGTCATTTTCAGGAAACTTCTTTTGCTTTTAATCCATTGTTATTTCTACAGAATAATTTTTTTTGATCACCTGAGCCACTAACTTAGAGTTCTGATTCCAAGAACTTTGGAATCAGACTATTTGTGCTGTTAAAAGTAGCAGAGCATTTCAACTGAAAATAAACTGCTATTAGGGATGGGCTGAAATGGGATGGGATAGGAAGATCAATGCATACTACCCGGCCGTGTATTTCCTCCCCTGAACTGCAAGGATTACTGCAAAAACTGGAAAGGGAACCTAATCTTGCTTAAATCCTCCTCCTCTCATCCAGAGGATCAGATTAGAAAGGTGTAGTCCAGAATGGTGATGCGTATTAATAGTTGGTAGTAGCTTCTATAAGGTATCTCTTACATTTCCCTTAGTTCAGGTAGAATGCTTGATGCGTGCTCTGTTGACGGCTTTGCGTGTGTGCTTCACTGGCAGGGACAGGAGAGGAACTACTGTTCTTGTACTTAACTGTGCATACAGGAATAGCTAAATGGTGTGCTTCAAATGTGTGCATGAAGGGAGAATCCATGAGAGAAAAAGGCAGTGAGCATCCACGTAATGTTCTATTGCACGGATTCTGCTACAGACGACTTCCCTGTGAAAGGCTTTCACTGATACGAACTGACCTGAGGAAGGGGAGCTGAAGGCAAGTGTGAGGCTCAGACCCATTACTGTGCTTTAGATGTTCAGAGTAAGCAATGAAGGACGTTCTAGACTCCAGGGGTTGCAGTGCCTCAGCTCTACAGATGTCTTGTGGGCTGGATAAAGAAAGGAGTCTCCCCTACTCTATTTCTTATCACTGTTTCACCAGGCTCCTTGGATGCTTCAGCATTTGCCTGTGAGAATGAACTCTTCTGTAGATAAAAAATACTTGAAACAATAGAGAACTCTGCCAAAGAGTTCTGTTTTACTTCTGTTCTGATTGATTTGTGTGGCATCCTGACCTAGTTTTGCAAGTACAAATCCAGACTTGTATTCAGTACAGTTAATCTCCATTTCTTCTTTTCAGATGGACTTAGCAGAGTTTATAACTGTCTCCAGATCTGTGCAGGATCATGTCCTTAGTCACTTCTCCGTGTTGATGCTGGCATTGTTTCAAATGTGATGAATACCTGAGTAAACAACTGTGAAAAATATATGTGTGTATATAAATGTTCAAGATTATATTTATTAGTTTGGCCATTGGCCAAATGCCGGAGTACAACTGCTGTCTTAAATCAAGATCAGTCTCTGATAGTCACTAGCTTTAGACAAACTTTTTCCTTCAAGAGCTTTGACCAGCCATGGTTCTTTGGATTGTCAAATTCAGTTGATTGATAACTACTGGTTTTAATAGGACTGATAGCAAGAGGAAGACTTCTTAGAATCAGAGTATTAAATAGACTGTCTTAGTTAAGTGGTATATTCCTTACACTTAAAAAAACCTGCACTTTAGACTGAGAGGGTGGAAGGGTAATTCACTCCTCTGTTGGACTTAGAATAAGTTATAGGTAATGTCTTCTCTTGGCTAGCAATTAATTTATTTTCTCTCTCCCACAGCTCATTATTAACAGCAAGATCTCCTGGTTTGGGCTTTGATTCTTTAAGGTTTGTCACAGGCTTAGGCTTGGTGCTGCAATAGCACTCATTAGACAGTGTGGCCTCATGTGAAACCGTGTTAGCTTGACTACGGTGTGATGCATTGTCAGCACATTAGAATGCCTTTTCTTTTCAGTCCCCTTAGATAGGGGAAGAAAATAATGAAACACTATCTCCTCTCTCCTTTTTAGGACCTGTCTGAGAAAGATGCTTACACGCATTGTTACCCTGTGGCCCACAGTGCTGCTTTCAGTACCTCTCAGTTGTGCTGCATTATGGGTTTTTGGAGCTGGTGTTGATCGCCTTGGTCTGTGCAGCTCAGCCTCATTGGGACTATAATTAAGCCCTTCTGTTATATCCCAAACACTCTGAAAATAATTTCCTTCATTGACTTCACCTGCCAAGGGAAGGCCCCCGCAACCTTTAATGATGCAGGTAATCCTATTACAGCCAACACAAACACCCCATCAGAGAAAGACTGCAGAACCAGAACTAGTACTCACTGCAAAATTTTCCAGGAAGCTTTTGGGCCAGGGTTAGATACTCTCTGGAGCAGGGGAGAGATCAGTGCTCAGAATAGCCTGAAGCAGAAATTAAAGCTGACAGTGACATGGAGATGCAGCTTCAGGTGTTTACTTCAGAAAAAACCCTATCTGTGGCAAACACTATAAGTAACAGGCTACTGACAATTCTGAGGAAGTCCATTCACCTTTCTACTCCCCAACCTTCAAACTTGCAGGTTTTGTTTTCATTCTACCACAGAGCAAAGCAACAAGCTCTTTTTATAATTGTATTATTTATATATTATTTATATATTTTTATATATATTATTTATAATTTTTATAATTTTATAAGAATTCTGTTTTCCAGTAAGATCAAACTATACCGTATTTTCTGATATCAATATACTCTTTTCCCAAGTGATAAGATGTCAATAGGTGCTTAGAAAACTACAGTGGCAGAGACTGCTCTTTGAAAGCCCTGAGAAGATACCGTCAGCTTTGTTCTACATTCACGATATCTGAGTCCTCGTCATGATGAGAAGGTAAATGGAGATTGTGATTTTCATTTTTACACTTGAATACTATGCTCACTCGTGAATGTTAGTTCTGCTCCCGCTATAGCTGATTTGAATTCTAAACAGTGTTACTTATTTTTGCAAAGCTGTGCCATTCATCTTTAATATAATCATGTAATTTACTCTATTAACACCAGCTGCTACATTTGGCACAGGTCACCTGGAGTGTTTGGAACACTATATTAATTTATCCTTGAACCTATTAGCTAATTCTAAAAATCCATACAAGTCAGAGGACTCAACCTCCACAGTCAGTGAAGTTTTATTTTTGTCTGTGCTCCTGAACTCCTTATTTTGATAGAAGAAAAATGCAGTGGGAGATGAACTTTCATTTTGCTGTGACTTATTTATTTGTTTATTTTCTCCAGAGTTGTCCTTGGCAAACAAACTCCCTTTTAGAGGGAGTTATGCACCGTGGGGGGGATTTATCTCACTTAACATCTAACGCTGGATCTAAATGGCTCGTGAAAGCTTGGAAGTTAAACCTATATCCTTACATGGATGTAATAAGTGTGAGTCACAACTGATCTTCACAGCAGTGTCTTAATCCTTCTGTCTACGAAGCTTTATGATACATTTGATATCTGGCTCTTGATCCTTCTTGTGACAGTCTCTTCATCTGTTCTCTACCATACACACCTGCATGGCTATGGGGACTTCTTTCCATAATGGTTTTCTGGGAGTGGCCACTTAGATTTGGCAAAGTGAAATAGCTGCTGCCTTGGAGAAGTGCTTTTCAACTGCTGATGCCAGCTACTTCTGTCTCTTGTATGTGAAATCTTCTAGGGTGCATTTTTACTGCTAAGGTAAGAGTTTGAAATGCTTTATGCCTCTGTTCTCTGCCAAACTTGGCTTAACAACCGAGCACCTCATCCCCGGTCTCACAGAAAGCACAGGTGAGATTTGGAGTTGCACAGAGGTTTGTACAAGTTAAGGCTGATTCACTCTGAGATAGCAGAAAATAAAGAGGAGTGATGGCCTCAGCAATCATAGTAGCTGAAACACAGTATGGAAAAAACACAAATTCTCCCAGCTTGTGATTTTATTTTTTTTTCAAGCCACAGATAGTGTCACAGTATCATAAGGTTGGAAAAGACCTTTGAGATCGAGTTGAACCTACCTAGTGGCATAGGTATCCTTCCAGCACACTCTCCAATTACTTAATCCATAGAAGAATGCATTGTTTTAGCTGCTGTCCAAACCAAGTTCAACTAGAAAACTGAGATAAAACATGACATCTTAAAATACAAATTTTAATAGGGGGCTGTACTTTAAATACCCTTCCCTAGCTAAGGAATTTCCAGGAGGTACAGTAAGCGCAGGCTTCTGGCAAACATATTCAGACTAGATTACCCTCTGCTAACAAACAGAGGTCTAGTCTCAGAAAAAAACTATTTACCCCATTTAAAACTTTTGTGTATTTATTAAGACTAGACAATAATGTAAGACAGTTTTGAGTAACTGGGAGCGTTACTGAAAGTGATAACATAATTAAGCCATGGGTTGTCAAAGGCTGATACAGTAGCGAAAGGAAAAAAAGTTTTCATTCCTCCATCTGGACCACGGAGCAAATTTGAATTCCTACTGCTACTTCTGATGAATCAGATACACTACAGGTGCTGACCCAACATATAACTAGTTAACAGAGGGCTTCAGCAGGATCATTTCAGGTTTCCCAGGAAAGATGTCCCAAGTACCGTGGTTCTGGCTCACAGTGTGTATTATTGACCATTTTCTAGATTATCAGACTTCCCCAAAAGGATGAAGGGGGAGTTCGTGGTCTGTAAAGATCTTGATGGATCAGCAGTGGTTCACTAGTTCAAGTTCAATGCCCACAGAACTAACTTGCACTTGGTTTGTAGTTCTAGGAAAACTGGCACAACTCAGAGAATTCTAAATTAGTAATCAACTAATGTTCCTACTTAAAATGTACAAATTTTTCTTAATAAATTAAAAAACCTTTCCTATTTAGTCTTATCTCTAATGCATTACAGTGAGAAGATCCATAGCCAGAGGTCCATGCTAATTAGAAAAGGATATGGTGTCTGTGTATTAGTTTTAGTTTTGTGGTTAACCCCCTCGGATTTCTCCATGTTGATGTCAAAAAGAGGCCTTCTCTTAGCCTAACCTCTTAAAACTACTTATCCTAATATTTATCCTTGTGTTATACAGAACACAATCCCATTCCTTCAGCAAGTATTTTATGTGAGGCTGTGTCACCAAACCCTGAGGCCTGTACTGTTGCAACTGATTGTTAATTTAAAGCATGTTTTATTCCTCCAATGATCTCTTTTGAAGAGAGTCTCTCTGCCAGAGTTGTGTACTGCTTTGTTTTCAATGTAATCATCTACAGTCCAGATTTCCTTTGGGAGGGAAAAAATAAACAAACCAAAATGGAAAGACAAAATAAAGATTTGGAGCCAAACTTTTTCAAATTAATGACTTAAAGACTTCAGCTTTTTTGTATCGTCAACCAATGCTGAGGTATTAGGCTGCCTCCCATACTTTCCTTCCCCCCCTTGCTATTTAAAGCCCCTTTTTTGTTTTTAGGATCAATTTTTACAAGTCTGATTTTTTTTATCTTCATCAGAAAAAATATGTTAAAGTTATTAAGCCAGCAAGGACTGAATAGGTTGTTAGGCATTTTTTACCTCCCAGTCCTGTATCAAAAAAAGGCAGTGAGCATGAGATCATGCCCTTTTAAGGCAAGAGTAATCTTTTTTCCAGTTCTAACAAATTTCAAACACATTTGAACAGAAAAGATCACATTTCTGTGCTGTAGGTGGATGGCTCCAGCATTATTCATATGATTCTTTGTATATGTCTGTAGCAGCCCTTTAACAAGAGCAGCGAGCCAGCTCTGAAATACAATAGCACTCAGAGCCGGCCTTTTATGTTTGTTTACTCATTTTTATGAGCCTTCCTCAGTTATTTAATTCTCAGGGCTGAAGCATGCCAGAAGACAGCTCAAGAAATTCATCGGACTTTTCAAAAGAGGAGCCTGCTCTGTTGACCTCTCAGTACCAAGACACTAGAGCTTTCTTATCGAACTTAAAACCTGTGGTTTTTTAACCACCACTGGTTAAAGAAGATCTCAGCTGCTGTGTGTATCAGCCCATCTCCGTTGCTTTTAATAGATCTGCACTAGCATAGACCTGTTGAAGATCTGTTCCAGAGAGCACGATTATCCCATCTGGTGCACTGTTCAGGTTGAAAAAAGGGAGGCAAGATGAGTAAATGAAAGGGACAGCTTGTTGTGGCGTGTTAGGTAGAAGCAGCAGCACACATCACTCTAGTAGAAGTGTCTTTAGGGACTGTAACAGAAGTCACAGAGAAATGTATAAGATGAAGAGGCAGCTTTTGTTGTCTTTGCCTTGATCAGTACTGTATGGCAGATTACACTACAGATTGCGTTAGGTTTCCCAGTTGCATATTCCTTGTGGATATGAGCTTTGCAAACATCTCATCGTGCAGGATGATGAATATTGCATAGGTGAGCAAGATACAGTCTGTAAACAATAGCTAGACAAAAGAAATTTAATTTATGACTTAAAGAATCTGCAAGTGGAAAAAGTGAGGAGGTAAATTAACCATTGAAACGTTTTCTCCATTACTTTGTTTCTTGTTTCATGATAGTCTCTCTGAAAAGCTAACCATAAATAAAATTTATAAATCTGACTAATGGCTATAATCTTCTTCAGCAATTATTTATCTGCAATTTGCTCACTTTCCTTATGGAGGAGATTAGACAGCTACAATCTGGTCTAGCTGAAATAACCCTAGAAGTGAGCTCACTTGTATACATATTTAGTTAGAAATCACTCTTTTCTGTAAACACATACCCAATAAAGTGAGTGTGGTCTTTTAACAGTCTTTTGAACATTTAAAAGATATGCAAAAGGCTGTAGTTACTGTATTTATCATTTGGATCTAGAACTTTCTTTTTATATGTGTGTATGTTGTTCCATGAACAAAGGGGCTGAATCAGCCAGGTGCCACTGTACTAGAAGTAATTAATATTAAAAGGGTAGGCATGGTTTGACCTCCAATAAATTGATTTAATCTTAATATCCTTATTATTGCCTAGAGTGGCTCACTTCAGCAACCTTGCAGAATTTGCTGTGGTTTTGATTTATTATATAACAACCTTATACACATCTAATTTTTACAGCTTTCACACATACAGAATTAGTTACAGATTTAATACCCCATTGATATCAGTGAAAATAATTAATTTTCTAATGTCTTTAAAAGAGAGATCAGAGTTTCAAGTATTTTCCCACTGCTAATTCTCATGTAAGTATAATTTCTACGGAAAAGGTAAATTTTTTGAGCTTAAAATATGACTGATATCTGAAAAGTAACAGATTATAAATACGCATATTCATAGAATCATAGAATAGTTTAGGTTGGAAGGGACCTTAAAGCACATCCAGTTCCAAGTCCCTGCCACAGGCAGGGACACCTCCCACTGGATCAGATTGTTTAAAGCCTCATCCAATCTGGATTTGAATAACTCTACTATTGTAAGCATAGTGAACATTTCTACAAGTAAGGGATAAGAGAATAGTTTTACTCCAGTTTACAAGGACCCATTAATGTGAAGCCCCAAAAATGCGAGCTAGAATGCACATTGAATTATATTTCCTACTACGATTCTTTTATTATTATTAAGAACGTATATATAAATCCACTTTTACTGTAGGATTAGTTTAATAGTGTATCTGCCAATGATGCTGATGTATTCTAGGCTATATCTCTAGGAGGTACCTTTTTAGAACATATATATATGAAATATTTTCAAAGAAAAGGGACAACAGAGTTTTACGTAGCCTCATCTCTGTAGAACTACAGGAGATGGCGTTCCTTCTTACGAATAAGCCCTGTAGAAAATGACAATGTTTATTCATCCTATTGAACAAGTCAAAGAATTAGATTTTTACTCTCTATCTGGTAGTTTCTGACAAATCTTTCTTTGGAGAAATCTTTTTTTTAAAGAGTCCAGATTGTGCACTAGATCTATAGCTATATCAAAGAAAATTTTTTTTTATATCATGGTATTTGTAATAACGTATGATTATGTACACATAACAGAAATGATTTTTGCAGAGTATTTATTTTAAATTCCTCTTTTCTGGAATTAAAATTAATTTTTAACCAGGTATTTATTTTCCAGGGAAAAAGATTGCGGCTTCTTCACTTTCAGACTAAAGTAGCTTGAATAATCAAAGTAGCTCTATTAGCTGATTTTAACTAAGTTCTTGACTTGTGCTGTCTCTCTGGAGGTATACTCACAGATTTAGGTTAATATATTATTGACATGTTTGAAATAAGGCGTTAGAGATTCTGATGGCATGTAACAAAAAGTAGATAAATATTAGTGTTACCATTATGCCTTCATATTAGTAGACTGAAAACTGGGGTGGACGGTTAGGGCTGTCAAGTACTTCTTCATCAATGAGATTCAGATAAATTTCATTTCAGCAGGCATTTCTAGGTAGGCTTGGACAGAACAGTCACACAGACCCCATTTTTGTCAAGTTTCGTCTAATACGGAAATTGTAGGATACAGCTGAAAGATTGATTTCTCTTTAAAATATACTTTAAGGAAAAGACTGTCTGATGGTTTTATTCCTTTCTCTATTAAAACATTTTCTATGAAGCAATACATTGGTACCAACAAGCTGAACATGCCAGCAGGCTGCTAGCCCTTCTGCATGATGGTGCCTCCCAGCTAAGCTGAGTGCCATCCACAATATTACTTACAATGCCTCCACCTTTGAGTGTGTCTCTGAATTTCAAGGAGGAAAGCAGTGTGTCCTAACAGTCCTGATTTAGTTCCTGGCTTGGATTTGTAAAAGACAACTAAATAAATGGTGCAATTTTGAAAGACACCAAAATAAATAGCTCTTAGAATACAAGGCCATTTATTCACATAAATTTGAAGTGATCCTAGAGAGTGTGGAGACTTAGGTGAAGTAGCATCAGAGCTACTAGTAGGTAAGGTTCAAACTCAGGATTGGATATAGATAAATTAATAAAAGAAATTGAAAAAAAGCAAAAGTGATGCCTATCTTTGAAATGGAAAAAAGGAGAAAATCCATGGGAATTTAATATCAACTTCTTGAAACACACCAAAACTACCGAAAAGGATATTTGTGAATTGTGTCGAAGCTGCTTGGATTTAAAATTGTCAGTCTGCAGTTGTTTCTGCATGTGTCATGTCTTGTGCATAAGAAAGGTGTCACATATCTTGTCATCGGTGACTTCTTTGTCTCTTGTGATGCCTGTCTAAGCAAGCCAGAGAATCGGAGTCCTGAGAGACTGCTATAGAACCAACGTGAAGCTGGCCAGATAGCTGTTTGCTATATGGCAGTTATTGGTGGTTGACTGTCACAGTATTAATAGGGGTTTCATCATGTTCTGTCTTATCTGCGTCTGTTTCTTTTTCTGTTCTTGTTGTTTTGAAGATTGAACAAAAGTTGACTTACAAAATTGGTAGATGAGTTGATCATTGAAACAAGTGCTCCAGCATTCTAAAGTGTGAATTTGGAGGAATTTGTAGGCTTCAAAGTGATCTTAATAAAGGTTAGACAGGTATAGGGTGGCAGTGGCAGAAATGCAGTGTGTCCCACCTTTAGAAGGATTGTCATGGCTTAAATGGCCTATAGAAATTTCTGTATTTCTATCCTCTGCATACCTGTGTTCAATCTGACTGGCAAATTGAGAGATGACATCTTTGAAGTCATCTGGAAATGACTAAAATGGAGAAAATCTGTTCCTGTTCCTTACAAACTCAATCTAGGCAGAAGCAGTGAGCAATGACCAGGGCATGTTTTCCAAGGACGGTTCTGTGTGTTGTTATGGAGAAGTGCCTGCTTTTAAATAAAGATAGGAGAAACTCTGCTTATACGCTGAAATTTGGTACATTATATGTTTTGTATAATGGAGTTTTGCACTGAGCTCTATGTTTTTTTGGTTTGATTTGGAATGTAGGATATTCTCTCCTGCTAGTTCCTAGATAGCCCACAGGCAGTAAAGTTAGAAGTGGCCAACATGCAAGAAAACATACTGTAATTAAAAGCTGTTCCTTCTTGATCTTCTCTGTGGATTTCAGTAAGAAAAATGTTAAGAATAAACTCTTGAGCAAAGCTGATTTTTTATGAGCTTTCCATCTCTAAAAGTACAAGTCTTAATTTGTCATTGACAGTACTGGTAGCAACAGCTGTTCCTAATTGAAGAAAAACTCGCCTAATATTTTCTTCTAGAAATCGAACAAACCCAAGACCTGAATCTGCACACCTCTGAACCTTCCTAGGTTTAGAGCTGGATCAGGCTATGAACTTTGCATCTGGTCCATATCAATATAAGAAACCAATCTAAAAGAAAAAAAAAATCAAAGCTGCTTTAGAAGTGGTGTGTATATTAAAGCTTGTTTCATTCATACTCTTTGAAGGTTATGCATTCCTTGCCATGCCAAGAGCCTAAGGTTGTGCAACTTGCTCTGTGATCAGTGAGTTAAGCAGCTTTAAGTTCCAGGCTTTTTAGAGGCAGGTAGTTTTGTCAGAAAGACTACAGGCAAATGTCTATGGATCGTATCCTTCAAAGGGCCGTCCGAATGAAATGATTTTGAGGACCTCAGTCTAATTTTAATGATTTGCATTCTTTGTTGCTGCCCTATGCTGTGGAAGTGTTTGCATGTGCTTCAGCCCAGGTCCCTTCCAGTAGAGAGTAAAGGAGCAGTGAAGACTGGTGAGTGTTTGTTGGCCTTGGTGGAGGAGTGTTCCTCATTAAGAACATGATGAAAGACTGGAAAGAACTGTGAAGGTGGAATTCTACACACACTATGTATATGTATATGCGTGCGTATGTGTGTGAATTTTTCTCCCTCCAAGAATAATAACAAGCTGTCCTTCCAAATACCTGTCTGTTCATCAGAACGCTGGGTAGGCATGTAAAGCCATCTGGGACTTACTCTGCTAGATCTGTGGTATTATCCGTATGTACTTGTTTATTAATGACTTTTTTTTCAAGACGCCATAGCTAAAGAAGCCATAGAGGTGGTAGGGGGAGGTTACCAACTTCCTTTTGCTAAACTCGTGCTTGGTTAAGGTGAGTTCTATTTCCATACACCAAACATTTGCCTACTTTATTCTAACTATGCTTAGTGCATACTGAGTATAGCAGAAACCAGCGAGGGCGTAATACAGGCTGTAAGAAAGACGAGAGAGAGAGGGAGGCAGGCTATAAAAAAACCCTTACAAACATTTATACGAGCCTTTGCATGCAGATGGAGTAAAATTGAAGAGCTCATACATAAATGAGCAACTAGAAGCAAACCCAACATAAACAGTCTTGCACAACCAATCAATAAACTAATACATCTTCATTAGCAAGGTAGTATTTTGTGTTATTGATATTACAGATCTACATTTTTTTGTTGGGTCTCACTGCAATTGTTATTGATGAATAAAACCCTGTGGGTTGAAATTGTTGTCTTTTGAAAAAAAAATAAACTTGTTTGGATGGTTTTATTTTTCTTGCAATGCTTCTAGCCACATCTCCTATTAAGCCATAAAATATTGAGTATGTATCATCTCTCAAGTGTCAATTATGAATCATACTGGACACTGTGTATGAGACAGTAGCAAAACGATGAAGCTATATTGGGATGTATGTATCACTTAGGGTTATTTTAAAAAATGGATTTTGACTTGTGTCATTCATAGTTTAAGTATGACTTGTTCAATAACATGTTGGGCTATAATTAGATAATTTAATGTCTACTGACAGGTTTTTTGTGACTGAGACCCAATTTTAGCTCTGCATACCAAGGAGCTTGCCTTACTCTGTAAGGAAGGATAATGGATAACTTCTGGAATTAAGTGGAAAATTGAATCCAGCTTCCTGTGTGCACTTTAGGTCCCACGCTGGGATTACAGAACTAGCTCTGAACTGCTTGGCTGCTGACAATAAAGATTTTATGTGTGTCATGTTGAATTTTCAAAAGAGTTCTCGAATCATAAAAATAATTTTTACATTGAGTCCAGGCTGTTTGTTTAGGAAGTTAAGTGCTTTGCACTGGTTTGTCTTACCTGCGGAACTCAAGTTTATGCAGCCATGTTGCAGATAAAATGGTAATATACCAATTTAAGGAAAAGGGAGAAAAAATAAGGTCATATGCAAACAGAATTTCAAAGTGTTAGCCTACTTTCCATCATTAAGAATTTATCTACTGCAGAGCTCTTATTGGCCAGATGCTTGCTTGCCAGAGAGCTCACTATAAGAAGAATTTTATAAACACAGGAATCACGGCATTTCCTTATGTTGTATTAATATGTGTCCATGTATCTATGTACATATAAGAAATGCATAATCAATATCTTTACCTATGAAGGTGCTTCTGCCCTTGGCACGAGACTGAAGATCAAGGTCAAGATGCTTTTTCATGTATTCTACATTTTAAAATATTTATATGCTGTCTTCTGTGGCACATAACCTATTGCATTATAGGTCATTTTTCCTGTTAGAGTGTTTCACTGTGAGAACTGCTTGACTGTCTCATGCAGTCACTGGGAGCAGACACATGAGACCCCTACTAAAAAAGATATGGCATCATTTCTAATCTGTGCATACAAATGGATCATGCAAGACTTAAGACATATATGAATATCTGCTTTGAAAAAGTCTGTATTAAAAGCTTCTTCATTTTAACATAGCGGGCTCCCACAGGAACTTTCTGCAATGCTCCATTAATCAAGAAAAGCTTCATTAATCAAGATACAGTATGAATTTCCAAAAACATATTTAAATTAAATACTAAGTCCTGCCAGACTATATTTTCTAATGTATTTAGTTAGAACTGTATGACACTCCCAGTCAAGAGAAGATCAGTTGATCTTAATGCAAACTTCAAAGTAAGGGGTCTTTAAATTTTAGGTTCTTTGTGGTATGAGACTATTACAGTTTCAAAATCTTTCAGGGAACGTTTCTCTCCTTTGCCAACACAGGGGGTTTAGGAGCCAGGACAGGTGGCAGGGGGGTGGTTTGATTGCTGTGAGTTCCAGTTTGGTGGCCGGGCGGAGGGTAGGGGGCAGGGGGGTAAGTGTTTTTTTCCAGTTGCCCCACTTTTCTGCTCAGTGGCTGCTGTGAGCGGGAGCCACCGTTTCTCTGGGCTGGTGGAGGCATCTTGGAGGGAGCTCCCTTGGCTCAGCCCCCAACTCCACACGCCCTGTGGTGAGAGAGGGGTCATCACTGCCTGGAATTGCTGCAGACTCCCTGGGGGACAATGTCACCTGCAGAGGAGCTGCTACCCTCCCCTCCTCCCCCACCCTCCCCACTCTTTCTGGCAAAAGGACAGGAGAGGGTCCAGCTGCCTCCTGAGGCGCGACATTGCGTCCTGCTTTCCATAAACATATCTGCACCGAAAAGATCAGGGAAGAACTTAATTCATTTAAATGTTTTGGTTACGGTGGTGTTGTGTGTTCTCTTCTGGTTTTGGTTACATATATATATATATTTTTATTTTTTTATATATATTTGTAGTTAAGAACTCTTATCCTCTGTACACTTTTTTTCCTGATTGAAGTCTCTTCATTTCAAAGGTCACGGTGGTTTTTTTGGAAACAGGCCCCTTGTCTAGTTCAGATACACATCTTAGTTTTCTTTTAAACTGAGACAGACAGATTTACAATCTTTGTTTGTAAAGGATTTATACATTTTATATAAAACTCCTGCATGAGCTGATGGGAGTATGTTTTCTTTGAAATATTGCTTTGTGAATTCCACAAGAAAATAACCAGGAAGGCCTGTGATGTGATATTTTTACCAGACTCTCACTTAACTACTCATTTGTCTTTTAACTTGTTTGTGGGAACAGTAATTTACTAATCTAATTCATTGCAATCTTGCTTTAAGAGATCAATCCTGCTCTGAGCAAAGTCTATAACAGAACTTTATTGATTTTGCCAGGACCAGATTAGTCCCTTTACACATGAGTGAGACCTTATGACATCATATTTTTTTGGTATAGTTGTTGACGTATTATCTAATGATTTTGTCCATCACAGATCCTAACACACTTTGTAAAAGGAAATTTAGAAGGCATCTGACTTCTCCGAAGAGCTGTAACAGGTCAAACATAGAGCCAGGATTTCCAGCCCACTGAGCCCCAGCGCATAAGAAGGCTCAACTGTGAACATGTGTCATGAAGAATTAGATTACCAAATATGTTATTGATATACTTGATACTTATTGTTTTCAACTACTGAAATGGCCAGTTTTTCCTTTCTAGATACAGGAAAGAGCTGAACTTTTCAGAAGAAATTAAATTTAAAACAAGCATTATTTGGAGGGAGTAATTTAGTAAGGGTGGTCATCCTGTTTGCCAAGAAGTAGGAATTACCTTGCAGTCTGTGCTGTTGAATGTACTGTACATCCATATTCTTGTTGGATTAAATACAGTAAAGAAATTAGGGCCTGAGAATTTGTTCATGGTGTTGTGCCATGTCCTTTGAGTATTCTGGCTCTAGATCAGTTGTAGGATTTGGTAGCTAGCACGGAACTATTCTGAACCCCTTTGGTTATGTCTGCAAAGGAATTCACAGTAATACATACAATAATTCAGGACCTCTTAATCCTTAAAATTTAGACAGAAGGTCATAGACAGAGATACACAACAGAAAACTGCTGGAGTATGTAAAGTGAAATTCAAACAGATCAAGGTATTCAATAGACAGGCTGACTTTAAGAGATACCTAAACTGTTATCTTCATGTACAGAGCTGAAGAGGAAAAGAACTATCAGCAAGACATTTTTTAAGATAGACTCTCCCTGTTGGGATTGTTGTGAGAGTAAAACCTGGATATGGTAATTAAAAACTTTAAACAAAGAGTATGCAAAATATAGAGGAAAGCATGTAGTCTGGGAATTCAGTCAATGAAAACGCATACAGAATGAGATTTGTCTACAGTGTAGCAGCTTTTATCTGAACTGTGGCAGGTCTGCGTAAATGACCGGGAAATGATTCATAAGCCATTCTGCTCCGATCCAAGGCCTCACAGAATGAACAACAATGCACAACCTTTGCATCTTCAAACAGCTCTAGGTTTAGTAAACTATAAGGATTGTGCCCCCTAAAGACCTCCTATGCTTTATTAAAAGGAGCCAAACCTGTTGATCACTTTTATGAATATACAGTGTTCTGTGATTTTCTGTGTGAAGGAAATTCATAGCTTCACTCTCTCTCCATTTTTTCTGTGTGTCTGTGCAGGTAAGCTATGTTTGAAATTACCCTTTATTTTATAGAAAGTAGTTGAACCCAGTAAAATAGCTCTTCTAAATAACATTTTAAATATAAAGGCATCGCAGATGTGTGACTAAATATTATGAGAACTAATCTATTAAGAACAGAACTGGTAATTTCTTTACTAGAGAATCCTACAGCTTTATCACATTGTGCTATGTTAAAGTAACGATGCATCAAGCTCCCCATTAGTTAGTGAGCAAGAAACCCTTAGGGCAATAGAAATGAAACAACTTAATGTGCAGAATACCTGGCTAAAAATTACAAGGCTAGACAAGAAGAATGTTGCTACGCTGGAGGTCTGTAACCACAGTCTGCAGGAGCCATGAGTCCTGGCTGTACAAGAGCAGTTACAGATAGTTCTTACTTGTAGGAAAATATCTCCTGTCTATTTAAGAATATGGGATGTGTTACCTAAGCAATATAAAATATTTGTAGTTTTATATTCGAAAGTGTCTGTAATACAGCTTTATGAATGTATTTCAGTATGGGATATTGAAAAAAATTCTAAACCCCTAATTAACTTTTGATGTGCAAATCCCTTGCTTCAAAATCAGAAAACGAAGAGGTTTTTTAATAAAATCAGAAAATTATTGATTAAAAATAAATAAATAAATAAATATCAAAATGACAAAAGGTGCATTCAGGAAAGATTTCTGTACATTTAAACTGTTAGATTCAACAAAGTTAGTGAAGAGCCTGGATAAGTTTGATCAAATATCATTTTTGTAAAGAGCTTTAAGAAATTCTTTCGTGAATTCATATTTACTTGTTCCACACTTAGAACTGCCTGGCTTCCCAAAGAAAAGGAGGTAAGTTTTCACAAGCCAAAGTATGACTACAAAGATTAAACTTATTTCATTTGCTGTAAATAATTAAATAGCTTTATCTGTGAATCAGAGAACAAATTACAATGAAATTAGGTAATTTCTGTTTCTCTCTCAGATTTCATTCCTAAATCATAATTAGCAAATGTGTCTGCCATGGAAGTTCAAATATCCCAGAGTTTTACAGAATAAAATTTGTGCTGCTAATTGATTGCATGAATCATTTTATGTATGGCAGTGTGCAAGAGACAGAAATGAGACGTTACATGAGGAAATAACTCAAGAATGCAGACATTTTCTGCACTCAAATAGTAGAGCAAAATACAGAAAATAAATAGGCTGTATGAAAGAAAAAGTAAGAGTGCTACTGTGCTTTCTATAGAGGGCAAAACTCTGCTCAGGTCTTTTTTTTTTTGTGGGCTTTCTGATTATTTTGATACTTTGTATGAGATGACATTGCTGGTAATTATATTTTAATTAAAACACTTTCTCATGTACTCTGCTAGGTATTTGTGTGTTATCCTTCATTGCAACTAAAGTTATATTTGTAGGGCTAGTATTTATAGAACTATGTGCATTCTACACCTATATGGTATATAACAACTATGTAGAACTAGTAGGCATAAGGAAAACTATAGGTTCAATTATTTTTGCTTGCCTTATTTCTTCAGCTTCTGAAGACAGAGAAGCTGAGTGACGATTGAAAATTACTCAAGAGTGGTAGATTGAAGTGGCAATTACTCTTACACCCTTGACTGGAGTTCTCTCCTGTGCTCCTTTATAGCAACTAGTATGTTGCTTTCATTGTTGATTTACAGCATGAAAATTCACGTGCTGAATCACCTTCAAGAGATGTTGTACTGCAGTTTTATAAGTGCAGTATTTCCATGCTGACACATCAGTTATTTTAATGTTACATATTGAATTAAATTATTATTATCAATATTACTTCCTTGCACTTCTATAAGAGACAACATTAATTCCCATATTAATGTATATATTAGTATGTGCACCTGAAATATGCTATCAAGTGCTGCCTAAGGTTATTTATCTTTCTGTCCTAGGGTTTGAAGTCCATAAAATTGTTCTCTTTTAGCAGCAAGTTACAAACTATTTTCAATAGAAATAGGACCTACTTGGTATGATATTCGCCTTCATGGGATCCTGAGTTAAAATTAAAAATACCAACAGAATTGGAAGGAGCAAGCCTGTGAGTAACAATGCATAGAAACTATAAGCTTTGATTCTACAGTCTTCCTTTAATGAGAGCTTTATGAGCCAGTAATGAATTATAAGGAGAAAAGTAGGGATCAGACAGTCTCTAAAGTCAGGTGTTTGTATAATTACTGTTATTTTCACCAGGAACTGTGGTTTAAATGCCAGAATAATAACAGATGTGTTACCACCTTTAAATTTTACAACTTTGTTTATAATTTCACTTTCTTAAAACTTTAATTCTTTGAAGTACATCGCACAAGTGCATGTGGCATAATTATTGCTAGAATTACTTGAAGGAGATTTAACGAATTCTTTTCTTAGCCATTTCCTACAGGGAACCTTTCAAATTCACTTTACTGACTCCAAACCATTTCAATTTCTTCTTGTATAATTTTACAAGAAATATGACAAATGTAACTCTTTTCCCAATGTTTTATGTCCCTAATGAGGAGCAAAAGGTCAAGAACTTTGTGAGGGAGAGGGAAGCCAATTACTCTTGCTACTGTGCTTTGGAATACTGTTTGCAACTTGCACTCATTTTCTACCAGCAGGATTACAGGACAGTTAATTTCCTTAGAAAGTTTATGAGGCTCAAAGGATTGGGTTCTTTTTCGTGTGTGTATATATATTTAATATTTGTGGTTCTTGTTTGAAAGACGTTCTACAGTATTCCCTCTGTATACGTGCATCGCGTATATATGTGTATATAAAAAACCTTTTTAGAATATTTAGAACTTGAGGGTTAGATTATTTTTAAGGTCATTAGGTACTTTAAGATGGAGATAGATGTCTGACAGATTTTCAAAAGCGCTTACATGCCTACCTCATCGGTAGAATTTGTGTGCCTAGCCTATGAGGTATTCGTTAAAATCCTAATTACTGGTTAGGCACCTTAATTAAAAATCTGGTTTTAAATCTCATTAAGGGCTATGAAGGAAGGCAGTCACTGGAAAATAAAAAAAAGGTCAGAAACTAAAACAGGTCAGTGCCATTAACAAACTTCTCGTGTTTGTTTCTACATAGCTGACTTGAAGGCTGGATAGTGAGAGTTATAGAATGGTTTGGGTTGGAAGGGACCTTTAAAGATCATCTTGTCTACCTCCCTGTAAGCAGAGCATTTACAAAGTCCTTCTGTCCTTTGTTGGTTTTTTCCCCTTTCACTTGGATGCCTCTGTGCCTAACTGAAACAGTTCTAGTAGTCCTAGAAATAGAAACCGGTGGTCCAGCTTTTAGTATCCTCGTTGCTTTACATGCTCCCAGTTTGAATGTGATTGACGTGAATCTGTTCTAAAACTTATGTGCTTTATTATTCATCTAATGTTTTTCTAACTTTAACAAGACAAAAAATAATCCAAAGCATTTGAAAACAAGCATTTAGAAAAATCACTAGTTGAATGTGGCTATTTAAGCACCATACCAACCAATTGAGGCAAATAAGAGTGGTTTCTTTCTGAAATAGCCTAGTACTTTGGGTAGAAATTTTGTCTGCAGGGGATACCATTACAGGAGATGCATGCTGCGGTAGAATTAAGCAAACGTCAAGGCATGATTCACTGGCAGAACTGAAAATTGTATCCTCTAAGATCTAGAGTTTATATACAAAGAAAGAACTAAGCACTCTCTGATTAAAGACCGTGCAGGTATCCCTCTGTGATTTGACTAAGCTTAGTCATCAATGAACTTAATTCCTATGATCCAAACCCTTTACTGACTTACTTTGGTGTAAACGATCAGAAATTCCAGAGCAGTTCTAGTTATATTTCAGTGTAACGGAGAGCATAAACCTCTGTAATGGCAGCACAATGTGGCATGGTTTTGACTGCCACTTGACTCCAAATGCTCTTTTACTTGACCTTCCTAACGGTGTTTGCCTTGCTCTTTACTGAGTTACAGTATTTTATTTTTTTATTTGATTGTAGAGATACTACACTTAAGAGACTGGGAGATAAATAGACCGATAAATGGTAACCGATTACTGGAGTGGAGTTTAACCAGCAGAGTCCAAATAAAGCAGTGGAGTGATAGGAATGCTTTTGGACGGGTGTTTTTTTTTCGTTTTACTGCCAGTGTGACAGATCAAAGTTTTCCTGTGAATAGGGGTGAGGAGAGAGATGGATGGATTTTAGTTCTTTGTTTGCTTTCAATTTAATTGACTGGCCTAGGAGGATGCATTGTTTATTAGGCACAGGCCACCATCAAACAAATAAATAAAAACTCCTGGCAATTATTTCTGAACATTCTGAGTTTCTAATTTTTGAGGGGTTTCTTTAGTATCTCTAAGAACATAAGAATGTAATTCTGGTTTTAATTTCTGCAGCCAAAGATTTGGAGTAGAGTTGCAGTAGCTCTTTTGTATATAAGATAAATTCCAGCTTTGCAAAACATGCCTAATGAGATCCTGATCAAGAAAGTTGTGAGATGAGGGCAGTGCAGTTCCCCCTTGAACCACAGCCACAGCCTCCAGACTAGATATTGTCCGTAGCAGTGATTATGCACCTTAGACCCAAACAAGAAAGTCTTAATTTGCCCTCATTTTCTCTCTCTGTCCATTGGAAGAGAACTCCTCTGTATGAATACTGCATATGGTCTGTCCTTACCTTTCCACCTAAACTAGCAAGGAATTTTGGCTTTCCTGATATGGAAATATGTATTTTTATATATTCATGTTTGTATCTGTGTATAATGCATGCACACCCAGAAAGAGACTCTATTTTCAAAAGGTCTCACAAATACAGTATTAAAATAATAACCATAATGTGTTATGTTTGCATCATTTCTTGTCATACAGTTTATACAGTTGGTGTCACGAAGGACATTAGTCTGAGGAAGATCTGTCATGCAACAGTTTACTCTCTGATAAGTATGGCCAACTACATTTATTCTCTTTTACAGCTGCAACAGCCTTTAAGAATGTACTGGAGCGCCTGGCAAATTGACTTATAAAATATGAAGTAGTTCAATGTATTACTATCTTTCACAGACTGCACTTGGCATTACACTTTGGGTGTCTCATTCTAGTGACAGAGACAGTAAAAAGAACAGACAATGCAGTACAACAGTCTTTAAATCTGTTGTGTGACATAATGAAAATGGGAAATGATGCAGTATAAACCTGAGTTATTCTCAATGCAGTCTTTGGTTTGAGATTCTTCAACAGGATGATCCAGTGTTCTCCTGCTGTCATAATTTGGACCACAGAGTTCTCCAGGTAGTGGTGCCAACTGATGAGTTCCCAGGGCTCCTGACACATGTTGTCAAGGGACTGTGTTAAATGATGAATGCCTTTGCTCTTTTCCCAAATCCAGCCCTGTTTCATGAAAAGAAAATGACAAAAGACTGCTTCTGGAAATGGTGGTTAATATCTGCTGCCACATCTAGAAATAATGCGTCTTACTGGAGTCCAAAAAAGGAATCAAATCTCTTCCCCTGCCCTCTTTGCAGGTAAGAATCTAACTCATTTTTCCATCGAGAAAGTGGAGAATCAAGAAATTGAGTGGGTTGCATTGGCTTGATCTAGTGTCCATTGGAGACTCTATTTGCATTTTGGATTTAGGTTCTTTGAGTAACCATCTGCCCTCACCCTCTGTTCTCCTATCCCTTTGCCAGCTCTTTTCTGGTGGAGAAACAGCAATCCAGTTCAAACACTGCCTCATTTGAGTCTGTAAGATGGCCACAAATACCGTCTCCTATAATTCTAAACCTACTGCTTGCCTTTGTGTCTGTTAGATAATAAATGTGTGAAGCTTACTAATCAGGTAAGTCCCCAACTGGCTTCTCTTTATGTTCCTTCTGTTAAATAGCTTTCCTCAATTTCTTAATTTAAGTGTTTCATATTTGGACAGTAGATCAAACTGACCACACTGCTGTAATTGGCATCTCAAAAGACCAGGGTTTTTTATGAGAGCTCATATAGCTAATAGCAAACTGAATATGCTTGTGGAACATATTTCATCAGCATTTTCACTTGCCTTTCCTAGAAATGTTATTCCAAATTTGTCTTGTCTTTTGTGGTTTTGAATTCTAAATATCTTGTCAGCTCTGATGCTGAAAATTGCAGGTTTAGCATGTTAGAGAGGAAGTAGAACTAGTTGAGTAGAAAAGAAGGTCATGGAAATGAAGAAAACCAATTCAAGTGGACACAGTGGGTGGCAAAACCTCAACAGGTGCAGTATGTGTGTTACCCTAGGAAACAGCTTTATGTTACAAGCTGTGCAATATAATGCATTTCTTTCTGCTTTGACAACCAGTGCCTTCAGCCTCATGCTTAATAAAGCACCTTGATCTATATACTACTCCCTGTTGTGTCTTGCTGCTTAATTATACCGTATCTGTTTGATATTTGATCATATTTTTCTGCAGGAATAGTTTTGAAAATAATTACTCAATGTGAGCAGGGAATTATTTTAGGGTGGTTTACAGTGACAATTTCCTGTCTGACATTTCTGCAGAGGGAGAGGCACAGTGAATCGTCAGTTCATGGAGAAAGTGGTACTAGGAAAAGTTGTGTGGATGGATGAAACAGTGTTTTCCAAGTGCAAATTTGAGCTTTGCTCCTTAAAAAAGAAGGCAAACAGACTAGGCAAATAGTTATAGGCTCAGAATCCTTTTCTGACCTGTTGTTATTAGACACAAAGGATGCTAACGAACAAAGCCCCAATATCTGACAAACAGGAGGTCTGACATATCTGTTCTTGGTGCTGTTGTAGCTGTCACAGGGTCCAAAGAAGGCAAGGACTGTTGTGTCTCTTGTGGCAGAAGTGGATGCTCTCTGCAGATGGAAGAGCTGATTGAATGCCACAAGGCCTGGTGCTTCCATTCTCAGGTCAGGGATGCTGAAAGCTGTGCTGTTTCCTTTGATGCAGCTGTATAATTTTCATTTTGTTTGGTCTCTGTTTGCTGACATTGAAACCCAGTTTTAAACACTGCCACTAGATTATGGTGACTCTGCTTGTCTTTCAGGCTTCAGCTTTTTTAAGGATGAGAGTTACAGTGTCATCCCTAAGGGCTGTGAGACTGATCCCAAATTCAGTACTTACTTCTCCTGAAAAAGCCGTTGGATACCAGTAAATAGGAGTAAAAAGGCAACTAGAAAAAAGATACCTGTTTCTCTAAAAGCACCCCTAACTAATATAGATGTTTAAATTTTAACTTTTTGTCTTCATTAACATAAAACAAACCAAAAATGATATTTCCTCCAATTTTTGAGGGCTTTTTGCTTTTGCATTAACAGCCTAGGATTTCCCAAGAAATAAATTTCTCGGGATTTTGTAAATGTAAGTTTTTTTTAAGCATAATTTGCTTTACTGCAGCATTCAGTAATGAAAATATTGATCTTATTAACTGTGCTAATTAGAGCTGAACAAAATACCTCTAGCAACAGCAAGCTAATATGCAATGGAATAACAGTTCTGAAATTGCTTTGCCAGTGTTTACAGGAGATGAATATTGTCAGAGAGAAGCTTGCTATCAGAAACATTGTGAGAAGAGAGCACGGTAAATATTTGCTCACAATAAATTTTAAATTCATATTTTGGTATTAAAAGTTTCCCTTGTAGAATCAAATAATGTATTTTTGTTTTCCAACTAATCTGCTTAATAGGAGAAACAGAATTAAGCATGTTTTGCTATGCAAGTTCAAATCAGAGTAATCCCCAGTTACGATAGTCTGTGAGTAGTGTATTTACAAACTGTCTAGAGAAGGGAGTAAGCCTTGGATAGTTTGGAATGACAAAATAGTGATATTTGTGAAGAAATTACTTGCTCTTTTCTGACAATGGCTGTGTACAGCGTATGTTGTTAAATGTTCGGTGTGCACTGGCTTTACAAGAGATAGGCTTTAATTTATATTAGAATAGTGGGAAAAATGATTCTATAAAATAATTTGTGGAAAGGTTGAAAAAGATGGAATTTACTTGTAGTGTGAGCTTCCACTGTTCTTTGAAGTAGTAATAAGTCACATTTATTTTTAGTAACAGTTGTGCAATACACTTGTCCTTTAGCAGGTGTTAAAAATGTCAGTAAAGAGAGATCCTGGGCCTACCGCTTTTAGACATGTCCAGCAATGTAAGTATTGAGACTTCACTCTGAGCTATTAAATGTTGTTCTACCACCATCTTTTACACTGCAAGTCCAATTCTAGCATGTATTCCAACAACAGAGCTAACAGTACCCACTGTTGTAATGAACCATTTCATTGCTACCTGGAGGAGACTGAGGGAAGACTTCATCATGGTCTGCTGCTTCCTCACAAAGGGGAGGAGGAGCAGGCACTGATCTCTTCTCTCTGGTGACCAAGGATAGGACCCGAGGGAATGGCAGGAAGATACCAGGGGAGGGTTAGGTTGAACACTGGGAAAAGGTTCTCCACCCAGAGGGTGGTGGAGCACTGGGACAGCTCCCAGGGAAGCAGTCACAGCCTGACAATATTCCAGAAGCACTTGGCCAATGCCCTCAGACACACGGTGTGAATGTTGGGGTTGTCCTGTGCAGGGACAGGAGCTGGACTTGATGATCCTTGTGTGTCTCTTCCAACTCAGGACATTCTATGATTACTAAAATGTTGCAGCCAGTTTAAATAATGTACAGAGTACTTATATGATTAAGCCATTAATATATTGATTGGTTATATTTAGTTCTGATTATTTAGTTCATGCTTGTAAAGTTTTTTTTCAAATGTAAAATGATGAAATTAAATAAGTAGATTGGGGATTTTCATTGAGGCTAGGAACCCCTAAAGATTTTGTTGGTTTGCATGCGTAGAAAAGAGGTGGGTTTAGACCTGCCGCTAACATATGGGCTGAGACTGAAAGAAGTACCAAACTGATGATGCTGTGGTGGCAAAAAGCACACAGAGTTAAATCCAAAGTCTGTCATGTGCTCTTTAAAGAGACATTTTGCCACATTTTTCTTGGAGAATATTTGTCTTGTATGATTTTGTTTCAGAATAGGGGATTAGCTAATCCTTTTTTTTTTTGTTTGTTCTGGGTTTTTTTTGTTTAAATTTTAAATGCTTACTTCCTTGGACTATGTTATACTGTGAATTTATGTTCCGGTATCTCAGTTCTCCATGTACTTTCCAGTTCTGCTTCTGTAACTCAGAAACTGAATTCATTCATAATGGTTTCATATTTAGGCACCAGTCCCAAAGTCTCTGGCATATGGGAATGTTGATGGGATGACTCACATGCATAAAATCAAGCTTGTGTTTAACTAATTGTAGGATCGGAGCCTTAGTCACTAGTGGAAATGTATATTTGTTTTCCTCCTGGAATTAGCAAAACAGATACAGAAAGATATATTCTTTCTGAGAGAGGTGGAGAGAGGCTGGTGACCAGGGAACAGGGACAAGACCGTGCCCCTCAAATATTTGTTCAAACTGAGAAATTTTCTTGGAATGACAGACTTCAGAATTAATTTTTTTTATTTTGGTATTTATGATTATTCTAAAACGAAAAACACCCACACACACACTATAAGGTAAGATGGATGGTTAAGATAGATCAAAAGCTTGTGTGCCCTGGCTATTTGCCTCTCCCTTACAAGATTCCTTCTGCCATGTTTAGAGCTAATGACAACAACAAATGTCCCTAAGACGGTCAGCTCTACTGTGCTTCTGCTTTTATCATTGAAGACAATAACGGTTGTACTCTTCACTCTGACCTCTGGATGCTCCAAATTCTGTTTTCTTGGCATTTTATGTTCATACATGTTTTCACTATTATAACAGCCGTAGGAGTACTGCTGCTGTGTATGTTTGTCCTGTGTATGTTTGTCCTGTGTATGAAGCCCTGATCTATATCTGAACACGGATCTTGTACCATGCCATGTACGTCTCAGTATTTAGCTGCTCCATAGCTTTCCCGTATTCCTTCCCTGTTCTCATGCTGTGGTCAAGTGTGGCCTTGTGTAAAGCAGAGTTAAAGCTGCAGTGTTCTTCTGCCCATTCCTTAGAGGAGTTTCTTGTCTGCTTTATGTGTTATGTCTTCCGTCACTGTCTTGGCTGAGTGCTGGCTCTGGATATTTACAAGTACAACTCAGAAACTTCCCAGACGCTGTAATATTTTGTTAGTAAACTCAGAATAGGTTTGTTCCAGCTACTCTAAAATTGTCTATCTTTTATGATTCTTCTCAAAGAGCACTCTCATCTTTCTTTACTTTAAAGGATAAGCAAATCATTTGTTCATGAGAGTCTGGGGCTTGAAAGGAGCAAGCAGAGATGGGAAGAAGAAAGGCAGTAGTTGTTGCAGGAGTTTCCAGCTACCTTCTTGGAGAGACTTTCAGGGAGCATTCGAGACCTTCCTTGGCTGGAAACTTCTGGCTCACTGCTGCTGGTGAGGTTTTGCTTCCAGAGACCTTTTCTTCTACCAGCTCTTACAGAGAGGTTCTGTTACCTGTTTCTTGGTTAGGAAGTGCTGCAGCTGTTGCCTCCAACTGACAGCTGCTCAAGAAAAGACAAGCATCATTCAGCTGGCTATGTAAGAGCAGAGGTCGCAGTCTGTAGCTGGCAGAGAGGTAACAGTGGTAGAAGCAGTTAGCAGGGTTACAGAGGAGCCCAAAATTCTGTTCAAGATAGCATGAGACTGCTTAAAGCTGGACAGTGATAGTGTCAGTGTGCCATGAGGCCTGACCTGCAGCACCACTGGAGTGACTTGGCACATTGGAGGCCTCCACCTCCAATGAAAAGGTGCTGCCATTCAGATCTTGAGCTATAGGGGGTGTCTGATGGCCCTCCCTGACTGAGCCACACAAGTTGCAGTTTTTTCACCATGAAGTTGATTGAACACTGGAACATGTATCCAGAGGATGGAAACCTCATCTTTAGAGATATTCAGTGTTCGGCTAGACAAAGCCAGGGTAAACTGGTCTGGATAGCCCTACTTGGAACGATAGATTGGGCTACAAAGGTCCTTCCTAACAAAACTTATCCTGTGTTTATATGGTTTTATTAGAAACATGCTAGTTCCATAGAGCCTGGGAATATAGAATCATAGAATACTTTGGACTGGAAAGAACCATGAAGGTCATCCAGTCCAACCCTCCTACAGTGAGCAGGGACATCTTCAACTCAATTAGGTTGCTCAGAGCCCAATCCAAACTGACCTTGAATGTTTCCAGGGACGGGGCATCTACCACCTCTCTGGGCAACCTATGCCAGTTTTTCACCACCCTCATTGAAAAAAAATTTTCCTTATATCTAGTCTAAATGTCTCCTCCTTTACTTTAAAACCTTAACCCCTTGTTCTATTACTACAGGCCCTGTTAAAAAGTTTTTGCCCATCTTACTTTATGGGGGCTTACAAGAATTGGAAAGCCGCAACGAGGTTTCCTCAGAATCTTCTCTTCTCCAATCTCAACAATCCCAACTCTCTCAGCCTTCTCTATAGGATAGGTGTTCCATCCCTCTGTTCATCTTTCTGGCCCTCTTCTGGGCTCGCTGTAGCAGGTTGCTGTCTGTCCTGTGCTGAGGCCTTCAGAGCTGAATGCAGTATTCCAGTCGTGGTCTCAACAAAGCAGAGTAGAGGAGCAGAATCACCTCCCTCGACCTGCTGGCAGAGCTTCTTTTCCTGCAGCCCAGGATACTGTTGGCCTTCTGGGTCATATTATCTTTAAGATTGTTTATATTTGGCTACTTCAAATAAATATGTAAAGAATGATGCCAATGTGGGACAGCAAGGAGCTTAATTTACTGATTTCATTACTCAAAGTGGTGCTTTATCCTTTTTCCTCCCACCACTCAAAAGGCTTTTGAATTTCTTATATTAGCACAAAAATTAAAGGTGACTCTCTGATCACTTTTTATGAAATAACCGTGTCAGGTTTGAAGTGATATTCATTTAAGTTTGTAGAGGGAGAGGGAACACTGCAAACCAACTGATGTGGCAGCCTCAATAGACTCACAGGGATATGATTGCAATTATCATTGCCATTAAACACTAATTAGTACTGTTAATTAGTTAAGCACTAGAATAAGCTTGTCTTGTTCTGCTGTTGTGATGTTTATTTATTTATTTAGGGGAAATAAGGAAGGTAAATTAATCTTAGGAAAATTCAATTTGGTCCCTCTCACAGGAAGAATGGCTCTTGATCCTATCATTGCTTGTCTCTATTTTATGAAACCCTACAACTTAGGGCTGAGCTGCTGCTGAAGAGCAACAGCTGAGCTATGTATATCTAGGTTGGATATTAGTAAAAATTAGATTCAATATTAGAAAAAAATTCTTTTATTTTTTATTTTTCTTAACCTTAATGATTCTATGATTCTGTCTGTCCTTGATCTTTTACAGTAGCTCTGCTCTATGGCATAATAGTGGGACTGTCATTATTCAAGCCAATGGAGAGTTTGCCTTTGACTTCAGTGGCAGCAGAAATAGGCCCTAAATACCAGAAATGTGCTCGCATGTCTCAGAAACAGAAGTGACAGGTCTGGAGTATAATTACATTTTCTGATTAGTCTGCAGTGATTATGTTGAGGATTTTTTTCTATGTGGCATGTCAAGAAATGCTCTTAGTGAGGCAGTTCTCTTGACTCTTGAAAGGCGAGTTTGTAGAAATATTTAATTTCCCCTTATGGAGATTTATGCTTTGAAACAGTAGTTGGCAAGAAAAGATAATGACTCATGGTGCCCTGAATTGCCAGAACTGGGGAAAACTGAAGTGAGTAACTTTGCTCTGTAGCTGTAAGAAAGAAATGGTAGTTGATTAAATTGCTTTCAGTCTTACGGTTTGGGATACACAATTTTCAAAAGCTAAGGCAAAATTCAGAGGCTCTTGGATTGGTAGGGAAGCAATTCAAGTAATTTCAGAATGGTGTGAGGGTGAAAACATGAAGACCTTCTGTGGGAATGTATGCTAGTCCAAAGACAGGGTTACCTGGGGAGGGAGAGCTTTACTGGCATGCATGTACAGTCCTTGTTTGAAAACGTTATTCAAAGCAGGCAGGTGAAGGTCTGTAATGCCTATAAAAAATAAAGTCACATAGCTTTAGTTGTGAGTATCCTTTCTCACTTACTCGTCTTTTTCTTCTGAAAACAGTGTGTTTTGGCTGGATAAAGGGTTTAGCCTCTCTCCTCTCTAAGCCAGGATTCTGTCTTGTCTTTTGTAGGTGCTTCTTTTCAAATATGGACATCCTATAGGTGTCTGGAGCAAATACTAATGACCAAATTGGAAAAACCCAACAATTATGTCTGAGATGCTGTTACAAGTAAATGACTATAGAATAGGAAGAAATACGCACCAATGAGGGGAAAATTATGTGTCTTTTTGTAAATAAAATGTCAAATATCATTGGGCATATGATTTCCAGAGTTTCGCTTTTAAAATGTTTTTGAAGTTCCCTGTCCAATTTTAATTACTTAAATTTGTTATTTGAACTTTATTTTTTCTCATTTGTACTGTAAACACTTTTTATCCACACAAGGATTTCTCTCTCTTTTTCCAGATCATTTGATCCTGAAAAATGCACAGGATCTACCTTCATCCTCTCTTTTTAATTAAATTTTCCATTCATTCCTGTAAGTTGAATTTTGCCTTGTTTTTTTTCAATTTGTACGTGGTTTACTGAGTTTCTAGATATGCAGGCCCAGCTTTTCAGTAAATCGATTTTTCTTTTTCTTTATAAAAAAAGAAGTTCTCTTTCTTTCTGGCCATATTGAGATTAGATGTATAACAAGCATCTAATAATATTTAGTAAGGGTTTTGATAAGCTACTGTATAGTACTGAGTGGTTGATTATCAGAACAGCTATCGAGGATGAATCGTTAGCTGTGTCTGGAGAAGTCTGTACAAAACAATCCATGACAATCCTGTTTTCCAGTGGAGTGAAGAAAATCCATTAGATATATTCATATTTTGTATACTCTTCCAGAATGCAGATGGGATCTGATCCAAACACTGCAGAGCAGGAATCTTGAGTACCAGCTTCTGCTTCTTGTAATGGACTTGACTGAAAGCTTTTCTCAGAAACAGCTCCTTTTCTGAAGAAGAAATCTGTTACATGCTTTCTTTGATGTTTGCAATTGTCTTAAAAGGATATGTGACAGAAGAATCACAAATTAAGACAGTAATTAGAAGCTGAATATAAAATATTCACTAGCAGATTTCCCCCTTTACAAAGGCTTGAGCTGTGTGTGACAGATTCCAGTCATGTTGCTCTGGATGTCATTGGTGCTGGTGTTACGGCTGTGGTTTAAGGGGCAAAATAAAATGGAATGTGTAAGTACCATTTGGGCTATAACTCTGAAGGACAATGTGATGAGATGAAGGTAGAACATTAGCTGTATATGTCAATGGTCTTGCTTTGATTGCTTTTTGTCATCATCATCCTAAAATTACATGAAAAATAACATTTTTGAGGTAAGTAGTGTTAATGTATTTTACAGGGTGATTGATTTAGCAGAATGTGCTGCAATACGATCTGACTCGCAGCAGCAGAAACTGAAACTGGAGAAGGGCATTTCATTTCCGGCAGACAAAAGCAGTGATTTCCAAGACTTCCTGAGTTCCTGTACCTTGATTTTGTAACATTTTGTTGATTTGACTGTGGGTTATGATTTGCAATAGCAAAATACATCAGTCTTGTACTGGCAAAATCATTAAGGGATAGCTTTGGTTCCCACTGAAGCCTTTGACAAATGCCCTCTTGATGCTAGTGGGAACATTAGTGAAGTGTATGTACCTCTCATTTGAAGCATTTAAATTATGAACTAAGACCTATCTGAGTATCCTTTAAAGTAACTTCCAACAATTAATCCTCGTTTCCATTTCTGTCCCCATTGTCATCAGCTCTGTTGGTGAGGGAGGATTACAACCTGCCTCCAGTACTGGAGACCAGCCTCGAGCGTCTTTCTCCTGGCCCTGCAGGGCACAGGTTTGCCGCAGTCAGGGCTGCTGGCCAGTGCTTTCAGGTGAGGGCTCTGTGCTACCTCTCTACGTAAAGCTGCGAGTTAGTACTACAGAGGAAAATAGTTTGGGATTTTTTTTCTGAGAGGAGAATAGGGGGATTTCAAAGAGAAGAGAATTTTGGCTGATTGAGTCAGAAATCTGGCTAGCTGCTTCGGCTTGCTGGTGTACCCGTTGCTTGTTTCTTAATCCTGTGATATGCAGTGAATTGTTAATGAGCTCAGAGGAGATCTATAGCCCCCACAAATGAAAATAACACTTCTGCCCTCATTTTTATATCAGTATATGAAATATCCTCATCTTTCTTTGTCCTCTCTTGTTTCTCCATGTTTTTCTTTCTTTCCTGCAATCCAGTTTCTTCATACATCTTTTCATGGATCCTGCTTATAGAAAACACATCAGGCTTACTAGATAGGAAGATGGTAATATCTTCTAGGAGTTTTGTAATTTCTTCTGCTGTAATGGGTAGCCAAATGCAAAACAATGAGAAGTATAAAGATATTTAAACCAGCTTTATGTGATGATCAAGTAAATCATGAGGCTGGGAGTTTCTAAGGAGCATAAAGGACTCCTTCAAAAACTAGGACATTACTTCCTAATATAATTGGTCCAAAAAAGCCCCCAGACTATAAAAAAACAGAAAATCAAAGTCAGCCTTTACTGGGAGAGCCCTTGGAAGACTTTATATTCATTTTCTGATTCATTTTTTTGTCTTAAAATTCCTCTGTTCTGCTTTTTGCCACATTTAGAAGCATCCTGTTCTAAGCAGTTTTGCAGCAGATTCAGAAAAGAGCGGCTGGCAGGGCTGATTCAGCAGGAAGCACCACTCAGGCTGTGGCTGACATACATGTTGATGTAGGCTGCCTCAGAAAAAATGACTGGGGCTGCTGCTCCTGCTATGGCTGAGGATGTGAATCATTTTTATGTAAGGGCCTAGGGAGCAGAGTACTTACCCAACAAGGAGAGAGAGGGAGAGAAAGAAAGAGGGAGAGAAAGAAGGAAATTCCTTACTCCCCTAGCTTGAGGGTTAAATCCATATCTCCTTCCTTGGAGAATGCCCACAGGACACCCTGACTGTGGACAGGAAAGAGAATGAGGATGGCTCCCTCTTTGGGGTCCAAATGACTGGCACAAAAAAAAAAAAAAGAAGAAAAGCGAGTTTATTTTGACACTAAAAGAGGGCTCTAAGGGGTGAACAGTCTATTTCTTACTGCTTTTAAGTGCCTAATATAAGAAAGAGGTTAGAAACGCCATGCCATAGCTGGTGGCTCGCTGCTTAGCATGCAGTTCCTGTGGGTCACTCCTCAGGTGTGGGGCTTCCAGCCTGCTGCAGGGCTCAGCCCCATTAGGAGTGAGGTAGTCCATCTCCTCGCCTGTAGGCAGAGAAGCCTGTTATTAGCTTTGGCCCTTATGTCCTCTTCTTTCCTTTAAACCTCATTAAAAATTCTGAATGCAGTCCCTGTCTAAAAAAAAGAGATGGGAATACTTTGTTGTCTTTTTATTTAGACAGTGAGAATAAAATCCCTGGCTGAAGGAGTTAACAACATTGCCTAGATGTAAATGAAAAGCAAAACAAAATAAATCACCAGCACCAAAATCAAATAAATATGTATGTTTCTTTAATATACTCCCAGTGCATTGAATCAAACTGCTAAAAAGCTTTGTGCTTTGGATGGCAAGCTGAACGAGAAGTGAGACCACACAGAAACTTCAGATGAGGAGAATAGAGTTTGTTTGTGGATTGTCACTTTGCTCTGAGAGAAATGTCTCTTTCTTTATGGTTATGACAACTAACCTTAAGTCTCTGTGGAGAACAATATGATGATGAGCTGTGGCACCTGAGAGCTAAATGTTTCTGCCCTCTTGATCTCTCTTATGAGGAACTAGACTTCATTTCTTGAGGAAGAAGAAAAGAGTGAGAAAGGCCAGTCCCTCAGGGAATACAATGCCTGTATCCTTTCACCGATGACATGAACTGGTTTATCCACATCTAAAAGGATGTGAAAGAGAAAAACAGAGCTTATGGCTTATATATCTTTATTGAACAAATTCTGTATTCTGGGCCTTGTGGCTGTTTGAGTGATTCAGACATAATTATAGAGGAGGCCTCATGAAATTCACTTCACTTACTCCTTTTGGTAAACAAAATTGTTATGGTTTGAGCCTGTCTGGGACTGTGCTTTAAAACTGTACATTTAAGTATGAGAGAAGAAAGAGGAGTGTGAAGGCAAGTTGGTTTGTGGGTTTTGCATGCCTCCACGGAGACAAGAGAGATGAAGTGTGATTCTTGTTTTAAATTGTTGCTGGATTTTGTTCCAGGTTCCAGGTGAGCCTGAACGAGTCTTTTACCGAACTCATTTTTCCTAAACGGTCTGGCCGACATTTAGTTCAGATTGGAGTTGAGTCTGGTCTGGAATATTCTGCTACACCCTTCCTGCCCCCCCATTCATCTTGCCCCACAGAGACCACCTTGACCAAAGCTCTGGTTTCCATTCTTACCGTTGCTGGCATTGCTGGGGCTGAAAGCCAGGCAGAAGGAGAGGGCTGTCTTTTCTTAGAAGTTTTTCTCTGGAATGCCTGTTAACAATTTACCTTTATTTGAAAGTAAGAGCTAGGTTGCTGTAGCCGAATTAAGATCACATCTCTATGGAAAAGGCAGCTTTAGGGGAAAAAATTAGTTATTCCTCTCTGTCTTTCTGAAAAGAAATGTCTGCTTGGTCTGAAAACCATTTGGAATAAGTATTTCTATTAATCAGAGATAATCAACATATACATTGAAGTAGCAGAAATAGAGAGGGTACTAGTTGTTAGCCTCAAGAGTTAATAGATGGGTTAGTAGGATGGGAACAGACTAGCTGTAAGGGTGATCTAAAATACTGACATTTCTAAAACAAAGCACCATCTTGGCTGTTTGAATTCAGAATGTATAAAATCAGAGCAAATAAGAGAAGTTTTGAGATTGTCCTGAGATAACTCCAGCTTTCTCATCTCTTGCAAATACTTCCCAAGTCATTTTCAACTCTTCTGATGAGAGAAACACTGCAGCTTCCCTGGAAATTTATTCTAGTATTTAACTTTTTATACTGTCAAAGTTTTTCTCATTTCTTGCAGCAATTCAAGCCCATTTTTTCTTACCCTGTCTACCACAGATAAGCAGTATGCTCTTAACAATGACTTATGTTTTGAAGAATATAATCATGTCGTCTGGGCTTTTCTTCTGCTCTTAAACAACTTCAATTCTTTTCTCAAAGGTCATGCTTTTAAGACCTCTACTAATTTTTGTTTGTCTCTCTGGGAACATCTTTACCTGGTCCACCTCATGAAGCAGTTTCTGAAGTTTGACCCACTACTCCCAGCTGAGGAATTATTAAAATCCCATTTTACAGCTTTTCTTCATATATCTGAGATGCAAATGTCCAGTTGTATATGAGATTCACTGTTTTTTAATAGAATGATTTGCCATTACATACATCTCATTCTGGTCTTCAATAGTTGGAGACCTTATTTTCTTCTTGAATGTTAATTGTCACTAATTATTACTCCACATATTTGGTAATCCGTTGTGAATGCTTTTGGAAATACACTTTTAATCTTCAGGTTTTGTTGATCATGACTTCTATAATATGATGTAGAATTAAAAAAAAATTGTTTTAACCATTTTTCTCACTTTTTTATTTTCATATAACTGTATTCTATAATGATATAAGCAATGCAGCCGTTCCCCTAAAATATTTTCTGTACCATTCTTTACTTTTCTGTACTTCTTGTAGGCCTTCCCAAGTCTTCTTATATCCCAAGAAAGCTTTCCTGATCTTGTCAGGCTCTCATCATGTTTGAAGAGTTCTCTTTGATTACCTTTTTTCTTTTGGTTTTGTTTGGTTTTGGGGTTTTTTATTCCTCCTTGTAGAATATGATACATACTGGGATTCTGGTGTTAGAAGTGAGCATAGTCATCATACTTTGAACTGTTTTTTTGTTATTTTAGTTTATATATATTTAATCCTCTTCTATCTCTTGTCTACCATTGTCCCTTGAAATGAATAGGTGATCATTATGAGCCTTCTAAATTTTTAATTAGGTCTTAGAGACTAGATTAGTGTGTATTTCAATTATTAAAACCCCAAAGTTTTTACTTGACTTCTGAAACAACAATTGTAAAGGAGGTGTAATACGTACACTGAAATACAAGGCCAAGTGCTTTCAGTTTTTAATAATCCCTCTAGTCCAGGCTGGGCTTTATCAATCCATAGTTGGAGAGAACTCATATGGAAGAGATCTGCCTGTGTCCATGGTAAAGTATCTGGTTACTTCTGTGACTTTAAACCTTCAAATTCTCTGCAGGTCAAGATATGAATGGGTAAGGGACACAGCTGTGACTGAGGTAGGGATGGTTGTGATTCCCTGCTGTGCAGCATACCTGTGTTTATTCCATCTGTGATATTGTGGCGCAGTTTCTTACACACTTGCTAGAAGCTACTTCAGAGATGTGAAAGGAAAGAGCGGGTAACAAAGAACTGTGAAGAACCCTTAAATCTTTATGGCTGCAGTACCCTGATTGTGGAAGCTGGCCAAAGGACCACGATTTCCTTGTTTTAAGTGCTGAGTTAACGTTTCTGGAGAAGGTGAGAAAAGTAATTTCTGATGACGTATCCAGGTTGTCCTCTTTATATAAGAGAACTCATTGTTTTAACACAGATTTATTCTGTAGATCTACTGAAATTTTTTGAATTTAAATTAAAAAAAGTGGTTGGTTGTTTTTTTTCCCTTCCCACTTCCAGGTCAAACATTTCCCAAATGTCTCCCCTTTTTACAAAATATGCAGGTTATTTTATTTTGTGCTTGAATTTATTGTCTTCAGGTAGCTTGTGATAGACTCTGCATTTTCTTTATATTTCTCCTGTGGTACAGAACTTCAACAGAAGCTTTACTGTCTTGTGTGTCTGATGTTCTTTACAGTGGGATGCATAAAGAGATTTCTTAAAGCTCCTGTTTGGGAAGAGAATTAGAGGGCAGCAGCCAACTCCTTGCCACTTCCAGATGTGCTGGCATAAAGAGAGGAGGACCTGTCAGGCTGCCCCCCTTCTTTGTCCTGTTTGGAGTGGACGACAGTTGAGGCAAATGCTCATGTCAAATGACACACCAAGTCCCTTACGTATCAGCATGCAGACTTCCCCTTATTTTAGGGCTCGTGTTACACATTGTGAGCTGGATAGTGGTTTTTATTAAGAATTGTATTGCTCTCTTCTGATTTCATTAGACAGCTCTATGGCTATAATTTCCACTGGTCCTTTCCTTCAGACACATGAATTTACCTACCATTGAGATGCAGCTTACTTGTACTGCAAATTTTGACTTATTAAAGTTCATGTTGCCACAGAAACACTTTTATTTCAAAATTATTTATAATTCCTCTGGGGTAACTGATTTTTCTGTGTTTTTCATCATGCTTCTTATTTTATTTTTAAATTAATTTCATAGCTAGGTACAGTATCCTACTGCGCACAATTATTGCAGCAATATAAAATGGAAACATGACAAAGTCATTTCCAAAATCTCAGCACTTATTGGTACCATCACAAGAAAATCAACAGTAAAGTTCTCTCCTTTTTCCTTAAACTGGGTCATTTACCTGACATTTAAAATATTGGCTTTAATATTTCTTTCTTCCTCATTAGAGAGTTAAATAATCCATGAGGCAGTGTGTATTAAAAATCAATTCAAAGTATTAGAACGTTGCTTTTAAAAAAGACTCACAAATCTACCTTGTACCCTAAGCTGATGCCTCGGATGTTGGTTAACAGCCAAATTAATGGAATATTCATCTACAGTCTCATGGAGCTATGCCTTACAGCCTAATTAAAGGAAAAATCAGGACAACCAGAGTTGTCTTTTGTAAATTAAAAGTCCTCTTTTATGTGCTGCAGAGGTGTCAGCACTATTATAAGGACTAATTAGACATTTTACAACATCCTGGTACCAGGAAGGAAGCGGTATTGTATGTAATTTAAAGATTATTAAGTGTCTTTAGCACATTTGGGTTAGATTTTTAAGGATGCCTTCAGTGCTTACCTGCTGTTGCAAGAGGAAGTACTTTATTGTCTCATAAGAAGAAATTGGGCTTTTTGAAGAATTAAATGCTTGTCTGTAATGGCAACATTACACTTCTGAAACCCACTAAAAAGAATGAGCAAACTGTTGTAACCATACAGGATTCTGTTTGTTCATGTCCACTTACAATTCTCAGCCACACAATAGAAACTGAAACTCACCCGTTGTCTGTAGATGGCATTTCGTATCAGTTTATAAAATATGATTGAGATTTTATATTGCTCATCTCTCCTCCCCCAGATTACACCCAGGTAACTCTTCTTTGTTTTCCTTAACAAATATTATTAGTAGAAAGATTGGTCCAATACTCATGTCTTTTCCCAATAAAATTAAATTATCCAATTCATGCACAGACTATGCTACATTTCATCTAAGATCTCATGGTTTACAAGCCAGACACATATTTATATTGTATGGTAGGAAAGGTGGACAAACTTGATTCCATGCTTTATTTTTTAATACTTACATTGCTACCACTCAGGACTTGCTTATAATTATAATCTTGCCTGATGCATTAATTTTTTCTCCAATATTCTGCCTGGCTTATGTGCATTCATGGCCTTGAGTGTGAACATCCTTGAGGTTTTTTACTTATTAATGCTTTAAATGCCTAACCAGAAAAAAAAAAAGCAAAAACCCAAACCCCAACAAATACGTATTCATTCACTTCGTCTTTATCTTTAATGATATAAAAACTGTGACAAAAATTATGCTAAATGTAATACATATTGTGCTTCTAAAAAATAACCGTTGCCCTTCATGAACAAAATTTGTAGTTAGATCATAGATTTATCTGAAGCTTTTAGCATTTATGAGTAGATCTTTAGATGAGGCGTTATGAAGATGTTAATCAGTGTCAGCTCTAGTCATTTCAAAAATTTCATTTAGTATGTGAAGTTGTTGCAAAAATGTATCTTGTGATTAACTGCCTCAACGGAAAGGAAAAGAGAAAGTTCTGTTTGACTAGTGCGAGAGCAATGTGTGTTTAATAGACTAACAACTGTTTTAAAAAAATCTAAGCTCAAACATAATGGGCACTTTTGAGACTAAATTTTCAACGTGGTGTTTAGGGATTTAACCATGCAGCGCGTATTACTGTTAATGGGAAATTGTCCAGTCAAATCTCCACACATTACATCGCAAATGTACTCCATAGTGCTTAAAGCTGGCCTGTTAGCAGTCATTACGGAACTGCACTCAAGAACGGCAGATGAAGAAATACGGTACCTGAACATCTATCGCACAGAAATATCGTCCTCCATTCCCCACCCAGTGTTTTGGGGGATTTTTTAATTATTTTTTTTTTTTTTTCACAAAAATTCTGCCAGAATAGTCTGTATCAGGATCTTCTTGGGCATGGAAAGGCATTTTCCCAGATTGAAAAATAACTGGGTTTCCTGGAGGCGCAGTTGAATCACAGTTGGTATGGAACATGTGGAGGGGTTTAAAATACAGCAATAAAGCTTTCCTTTTTCTTCTCCTTTCCCCCCTTTTTTTCCTTTCCCCCCTTCCCCCTTCTTTTCCTTTCCCCCCTTCTTTTCCTTTCCCCCCTTCCCTCCTTCTTTTCCTTCCCCCTTCCCCCCTTTTTTTCCTTTCCCCCCTTTTTTCCCCTTTCCTCCCCTTTTTTCCCCTTTCCCCCCCTTTTTTCCCCTTTCCCCTCTTCTTTTCAAATAGTCTTCATGCCAATGCAGGTGCTGAACAACCAAAAACGAAAGGTTGGATACGGGAGCCTAATTGCCTCTGGCAAACCAGAAGGCTCCCATTATTCTTTCTGTAGGGTAGCTATTTGGTGCCACATTGCTAAGAACAGATACCTCCTCCTCCTGGTTTGTGTAAGAAACAGTGTGGCTAGCAGGACTAAGGACGTGGTCGTACCCCTGTACTCAGCTTGGTGAGGCCACACCTCAAATCCTGTGTTCAGTTTTTGGCCCCTTACTACATGAAAGGTCCTGGAGCAAGTCCAGAGAAGGGGAACAGAGCTGGGGAAGAGCCTGGAGCACGGTGGCTATGGGGAGCAGCTGAAGGAACTGGGACTGTTTCATCTGCAGAAAAGGAGGTTGAGAGGAGATATAATCACCCTCTACAGCTACCTGAAAGGAGGCTGTAGCGAGGCAGATGTTGGGCTCTTCTCCCAAGTAACAAGTGATAGGATGAGAGGAAATGGCCTCAAGTTGCACCAAGGGATGTTTAGACTGGATATTAGGAACAATTCTTTAATTGAAAGGGTTGTCAAGCACTGGCACAGCTGCTCAGAGAAGTGATTGAGTCACCGTCCCTAGAGGTATTTAAAAGACGTGTAGATGTGGCACTTAGGGACATAGATTAGTGGTAGAGTTGGCAGTGCTGGGTTTACAGTTGGACTTGATGATCTTATAGGTCTTGTCCAATCCAAATGATTCTAAATGCGTCTTGCGCAATGATAGGTGTGCGCCTAATCATTCCACAGGCTTCCTTATCAGGAGCTGAACACCCTACCATTGTTCCGTTGGGGCTACGATGAGTTGCTCAAAGGAGAAGGCCTGAATGCCTGAAGTTGGAGGCAAGATGACAAACTGGGCACAGTTCAGCCAGTTCTAGCTGGACAGAATATCTTTCCAGAATACTAGAAACCGTTTAAAGCTGCTAAGATGATATAAACCATAAACTGACCAGACAGCTACAAACACTGATCTGTCATTAAAATAACCAAACCTCCAAGCAGGGAAGCTTGACAATTAAGATGAGTATGGTAGTTAGTCACTGCTTATCCCAGAAGATCTCGATGCATCAGCTCTTTGTCTTAACCACGTGCAGCTTGTTGGGAGCATTACATTTCCATCTGTACTCTGCTGTCAATTCACATGTAATGTTGAATCCTCTTGAATTGTTCCCGCAATCACAGCCTTATCCTGTCCTAAAGGTCCCATAGACTTTAGTAGCTGCTTTGTTTGACCCTTCTAATGAATTCTCTGAATTCTGCAAGTAAACAATATAGTAACTGTACTCAGAGAAGTGGAATGCTCCGCATTTGCATCAGTGTTGGGGTGTGGGTCCTTGGTGCATATGTCTGTACTGCTGTTCGAGCAGAATGGCAGTCTTTGATTCAACAGATGGATAATTGAAATAACGGCGCAGGGAAATCCCTCTTCCTGCCCCATCTAGGGACTCAGGTTCTTTGTTTAAATAATACATATTTCACATTTCAATTGTTGAATACAGGCAACTGGAAAATAGTGTATTTCTTCCAAATTAGTGTTCGTATCTGCTGGCAGGTTTCAAATGTCCAGGGCCATAGCAGAACCTACAGTTCTGAATTGTGGGGTTTTTTCACTATTAATTTGACAGACCATTGGAATATTATTTGAAAATATCTAGACATTTTTAATAAAATATTTTTGGTCTTAAATGCTGTGGGGATACTTGGCACAATATATTCTGCTTTTAGAAGACAAATTTGCATCTTTACGGGAGCAGTTGGTGTGACAGAATAATTTAAGTGCAACAAAATTTTGGGTGAAATCCAATTGCTACAGTGAAGGTACTATTAGTAATGTGCTTAAATCAATACCATTTATCTTTAACTTTCTAAGCAAAATTAGTTTACAGACCTTGGGAAGAAACAGTGGTAATTGGTAAGCCATGTGAAGTCTGCTGTTTTCTCTCTTTCTGTCGCTCTTATTAGCTCCAGTAAGAATACTGCACATTAATTTCTTGCTCATTGAAAGGCTAACAGACCTTTCTGTATTGTTGGCTTTAAAATTTGTCACATAACACTTCTTTCTCCCTGCTCTTTCACCAGCCCTTCAATATAACATCCCAGGTGTTTTCCTTCACTATATTTCACCCTTGGATTTCCTTTTTCTGCTTAAGCTGTCGTTCAGCACTCCCAGCACTGTAGCAGACCCATACTGTGGAAGTAACCGTTTCCAAACAGTGGGTCAAGCCAGGTTTGGTAGAAAGCTTGACTTCAAAATCAAGACTTGGAAAGTGATTGCAGGGATCAAAAAAGGAGTTAAAACTACAGCACTGCTGCCTTTACCATCCCCTCTCAGAGGAGCTTGCAGGAGATCTTCCTAAACTGCTTTCTGCACAGAGAAAGAAGAGTTGTTGCATTTCAAACACAACAGCACGTGCATTTCTCTTCCTTTAGATATGATTTCAAAGCCTCTTCTTATCCTAATAAACGGGCACCATTAGGAGATGGGATTATATGTTGATAGATATGTTTCTTTCAGTGGTAGCTAGTATGTATTGTCATTTTGGTTTACTCTAATGTCATTTAATTCAGTGGGGTTACTTTGAGCTTGTGATGGCATAATACTGCAACAGCACTCCTGGATTTCCAAGCAAAAGAACCAATGGTGATGTGTGAAACTCAAAATCTATCCTTCTCTCTTTTCAGATATACTGACCAGACAGACTTCTAAGGAAGAGAATGCTTATTTGTGCATCATTTATCTACTATTTCCTGTACCATTTAATCTTACCTGTAGCCTGCAAAATCATCATTACCCATTGTATCTATTTACAGTAGCACCAACAGGCCCTGACTGATCTTCTCTATCACAGAAGGCAAGAGTTGGTGGCCCAAAGCATGACAATATTAATAGACAAGACAGAAAAAGGGAGATTAAAAGTTTAATCAGCTCAGAGTCGTGCAGTAAGTCACTGGTATAGCTGGGAGAGGACTGCAGTTAAGTTCCTGAGCACCACTGCTTGTTACATGCTGTGCCTTGGAAACTGCCTTCTCTTCTCACTTTGAAAAATCTTCTCTGTGCACTTAAGTGGTGTAGGATCCGCAGTCTGCATCTTTGCAGTTGCCAAACTCAATAGCGGGAAAGCGTGTTGAAGTGCATTTAATGAGTGTTATTCGTTTCACTAGTGAAATGCAACTCTTCATTATTTTAGTTAGCCTAAACTTTATATGGAAGGAATGACAGTCATGAGCAGAGCTGGCCAGAATCATCCAGGGCTGTTTTGCAGTTACAAAAAGTACTTACATTACTAACACATTCTGCCCCATGTAGTACCATTATTTAAACTGTGCTAGAATCTACAATGCATGAGGTTTATTTGGTGCCCTTCAAGGCAAATGGAACCTATAGAAAACCAACTTCTTATTCCCCTAAACTCACCAGCCATAAACTCTTCCTGCATTGCAGTTGGGCAGGAGTGCTCAGTGTCTGTTACCACATATGCATTCATCTCATTCTTTCACATTGTCCTTGGCAAACCATCTTTCAATTTGAAAGCAATAAAAAGTGGGTTTAATCATCTGACTTTTTCAGGTTGTAGAAGCGCAAAGCCTGAGTAGTGTTGTTGGTAGACTTGTCACAAGATCAGCAAACTTCGGAATTGAACAGAAGCTGATATCAGAATCCTGAAGCAGTTGTCCGAGCAGTTGCTGTGCCTCCTCAATCACTCGTCATTGTAAGAAAACAATTAGTTTGTATTGTGCGATGACACATAATACGCCCTATGAGGAGCAACTGAGGGAGCTGGGGCTGTTTAGCCTGGAGAAGAGGAGGCTCAGGGGAGACCTTATTGCTCTCTACAGCTACCTAAAGGGAGGTTGTGGTGAGGCAGGGGTTGGTCTCTTCTCTCAGGTGACCGGTGACAGAACAAGAGGACATGGTCTCAAGCTTCTCCAGTGGAGGTTTAGGCTTGACATTAGGAAGAAGTTCTTCACTGAAAGAGTGATTGGTCATTGGAATGCGCTGCCCGGGGAGGTGGTGGAGTCACTGTCCCTGGAGGTGTTTAAAGAGAGATTGGATGAGGCACTTAGTGACATGGTGTAATTGACAAGTAGGAGTAGGTGTAGGTGTTGGGTCATAGCTTGGACTCAACTATCTCAAAGGTCTTTTCCAACCTTATGATACTGTGATACTGTGACTTAGCAGCATATGATCTCAGCGAGCAGTGATTCCCCCTATCAGACCATAAGACCTCCCACTGATGGCCCTCTGTAGCACTCAGGAAGTTCTGCAAGTCTTTGATGTCTAGCACTGTTTTTATGACGTTGTTCCAAGCGATTAGCTTTCCTTGCTGGAAGAGTGGCCACTGGGGATGTGTGCTTTACGCTGCAGTAAACTTGCTGAAATTGCAGTGCAAAGTAACATGCTTGTGGGCAGTTCAGCTGGACTGACACTGTCCGCAAACAGCGTGGCATAGTAACCACTAAAGCCTTGTCTGAGTCGTTCATGAAGGCCAATTTAAAGGAAATTTTCTTTGCTACAGCCTTTATGGAAATCTGTTGGAACAAAGAATTCCAAAGGTTATGGGTCAAATTAGTCTTTTTATAAGGAACAGAGAACTGTGAATGAGCATCTAGGAAAAGCTTCAGTCATGGCCAACCTGCATAGCTGGTGATGAGAAAACCCCCACTAATTGTCTAGGTGAGCTATGTCAGCTCCTACGTTACCGTGAAACATTCAGTGCCAGGGCTGAACATGAGGTTCCAGGAGCAGCCATATCACAGTTTGTCCCAGCAGCTTCACTGGCATCCTGTCTTTCAGTCAAACGAGTTTTCTCCTCCTGGAAAGCCAGCACCTTCAAGCTAGCAGCTGGTGCAGTCACTTGGTGTGCTGGGAAGTCGACTGAAACTTATCTTTAAGAGGTAGTAAAATAATGACAGCTCTTGATTCCCTATTTTGTACACTGACTTTTGTACTTGTTATGATCTTGGATCATGCAGCCTCCCAGGGATATGGAATATCGTGAACTACCTGATTTTAAGCATTCTGATTTCTCTCAAATGCAAGAATAGGAATGGGAAAAAGATCTGTTCTGGATTTTTGGTAAAATTAAGAGGGTTTCTAATGTAATCTTATAATTATTTATGTGCCCATGTAATCAGCAAAAACAGGCTTTGGCTATGTTTTTTTTTTCCTTGGTGGTGCTTACTATTACTTATCCTTTTTCTCTTGATGCCTTTTGTTATTTGCTTTTTCTCTTGTTTAGCAGCTAATATTTCTTTCTTACATGGCATGACTTTGTTGTATTGCCTCCTCTCTGACATAAAACAGCTTCTTAAGTCAAAAATGATATATTGTTATCATTGCACCAAAGACATTGCCGGTGATATCGCGTGGTTTGTGTCAGAGCTTTTAAAGGGTTCACCCCGGGAGAACTTCAATCTCTAACAAATGTAGTTTTGAGAGGAATAGGGTTCCTGACAGACTGGTACTGATATTATACAGTCCTGCCTCTTTAGGAGTCATGCTGAAGGGTAACACTGTCTTGAGCCTTTGACCCCAACACTTAAATGTTGGTTTACTTTTGGCTTGTTTTCCAGGCTTGTCTAAAATACCTGGTTCAGTCAGCATTCTCCTAATAAACAGGGTTCCAGATCAAGTACTGTGCACTTCGGGTGCGCAGAGCGTAAGGGAGTCCCATGGTTTCCTCCCAGGGCCAACTGCACAATCTCACTGTGCAACTGTGGAACACTTGCACTGCTTTACACCACAATGGAAAACAGCAATTGAGGAAGGTGAGCTGATCCAATTTCAGAGACAAAAGCTGATCTGCTCTGACAGTAAAGATGCGTTTTCTGCAATTATTATCTGCAAACCTCTTTTGTGGAGGAAATAGGAATTGATTTGAAAGAATCCCTGGCATTGTAATGCTATCAAAGTGAAATTGCTTATCAATTTGCCATTCATTCTGAAAGTCTTTAAACTAGTTAGAATTATTTTAATTCAGTAAAATCATTGCTTCCAAATTATGGACATATAATCTTGTTTCAGTAACTCATCAGGGGCTCTCTTTTAATTTTCATATATTGTTCTGTATAAATATTCTTTTCTCAAAGTAATTTAATACTGATGAAAAGTGTCAGAAGCTACAAATATCAGTTTTGTTTATAGAATAAATAAATGTAAGAGTTCACCAAATAGCATGATAATTTCTAAGGTGAAAAAAGTGTAGTCTTTCCATCCATTCAAACCTCCTGATGTTGCCATTTGCTGTAGGTTTCCACCAAAAACCCCAGCTCTCCTCTAGAACTGGACTGAAACTAGCAAGTCAAATTGCATAAGTCACTGGGTGGTGATGTCGCCGTCATGTAACAGCCTTGTCACATTCTTTTGTTCAGAGAGCAGCTCAAGCAAATGCTTTTCCTTTCCTTTTAATTAATGCTGTATTGTTCTGACCCTATCTTGATGAACAATACTTTTTCCTCCTTGTTTTTTCTCTTTTCTTGCCATCCTGGAGATGGATTTATAAGGCTCATTGCATTGGCGATGAGGTATGAAAAATTCCACCTTTTGCATTCCATCCAGACTTGACTATAAGTAGAAATATTTTCATTTTAAATTAGAAAGGCTGGTATTCTCAGCCTGGCTTTTGGCTCTTGCGGACCCCATCCAATTTGCCACACAAGAGAAAAACTGTAATGGCAGATAGATATTAATGATGGAATTATTTTGGGGGGATGAATTCAAATCAGTATTCTCTCTTAATTTTCTATGCCAGTGGGTGCTTATATGAGACTTCGGTTTGCCATCTAATGACACAGGGAACATCCCCTCTAACTTTCATTAAAGTAGTTACAACTTATTAGCGTATTATATGATTTGATTCCTTCTGTTATAGTTGCTGGGTTTGGTTTTTTTGTTCATTCTCTGAGCAAAGAAAGCAATCTAACCTTAATCTCAGGTATATCTGATACACTTAGCGGGGACAGAAAATGCTGTCAATAATGTACATTAAAGGCTAAGTAAGCTTATAGGTAATAAACCCTGCCTTTCTTTTCAAGATTTGAATTAGACTTTTATAGCTCCAAATACTATCTTTTGCTCAGTCTCAGAAATCTGCCTGGTGATATTCTCCAGAACAATGTATCTCTAGTTACAAAGCCCAGATCTTATGAAAGAAGTGTCTAATATAACAGAACCCATCCCAAGAGATCTCTGTTTCAGAAACCTGCAGACTGGTTTAAAACAAGTTACATCTTTGGACTGGGAGAACAATTTAGGACACCTACCATCTGCTATGTCCTCCTGCCATCAAAAACTTACTTCTTTTTAATACCAGTGTATATAAAAAGCCTTTCGCTTTGGCTAATTAAATGTCCTGCAGAAATACACAGCAGATTTCAAACACAGGACTGTACAACTGCAACAAATTTGCTGCTCTTTTTTAATTTTAATTAAAACTGTCTCTGAATAAATCACAGTCACAGGGTAGATGATGTCTGCATGTCACTTCTTTTACCCTTTCTTTGTAGCAATGAGTATGGCACTTTTAAAATACAAGACTGAATGGTAAATCCAGCTAATTCAAAGGCCTTCTTTTCTCTCAGTCCATATTCTCCTGTTTCCTTTCCCTTCTCTTCTTCCATTTTGCACTGTTCTCTGTGTCTTTCTTTTCCAGGGTTAATTTGTACTCTCGAAACCTGATGGAATAAGCTGTTAGCTGCAACAGCTTGTGTTGAGTACCAAAGATGGTGTGGGAACAATTAATGAGGGTTAGCTTGGAAATAGGCTTGCTGTCACTAGGACAGTTACTCAAAGGCTCTTTCTAGTTTTGTGTTAGCTGTTCTACAGCCACTCAGCAAGTGAAATTGAGATAGAATCACTTTCAATGCACGATAACCAAAATCTGAGAAAGTATTTCTTTCTATTCACAAAATTGCTAGAATTCTAGCGTAGGAGCTCATTGTCTCCTTCCCCTCTTATGTCTCCTGCCATTTAAATTTTGTTGTTATATGCTATTCTGCAACAAAAAGTGTTGAAATCAGGCTAGTCTAATCTCTAAAAAAGGTGAAAAAGGATTAGGGATGGAGATTTATTCTCAGCCTCTATTAATTTCTCAGGCTGTTTACTTGAATTTTCTTCTCTCTCTCTTTGTTTACTTTTTAACAACTTTTTCTTCCTCTTTCTTGGCCCTGGGTGAAGCTAATGTGGAGGAGGGACTTGCTGAACATGAGCTGCTGGTGGAACCCTGTGGAGTGGGTTGCTGCCAGGGGCAGGAAATGGAACACATGCCTTCCACCAAGGCAAATTTCTTTTCCTAATCAGATCAGCAGTCACGCAGGGAGAAGTGGCACTGACAAAATGTCAAGAAATCAATCCTCACGTGCACATGGCTTCCAACTGCAACTATGGATGAATTTCTGACAGAGAGGAAATGGCCATGGCCAAAATTGTGTTGTACATCATGATTACAGCTGTAAGGAACAGTTCATTTGACCCAAATAGTACCTGACCCAAATTTCCTAGTGGAAAGTTAAAGTGAACTTAATTAGCAACCTCAGCTGGTATGTTTCTTGTCAGACTATATTACTGCTCTCAGGAATACCTGTTCCACAAAGCATGCACTCAAAGGCTGCTAAGTTTTAAATAAATTAACTGTACTAATTTATACATTTTCGCATTATTACTTTATCAAATAAATATATACACTTATATTCTATATTTTCGTCAAGTTTGAAGTAATGGTTTCCCCCTTTTTTAAACTATAACTTTCACCTTGGGGCTTAGCAATCAAGCACACTGCTCACACGTTCTGGCGCAAAGGGAAAAGCAGAGATGCCCTTGTAGCTGTCTTTGGTATGCACTGCATGCAGCTCTGGCTGCTGCCAGGCTGCAGCACTGTAATCTCTCTCCTTCTGCACAGAGCATAAACCAACTCTATTTCCTGGATTCCACAGTTTAGATGTTTTTACATAGAAGATGAAAGCCACTGGAATTTTTCCTAGATTAGCTCCCTGAAATGAAAAGGACTGGGAGTACGTTTCTATCTCTTGAGGCAATAAAAATTCTGGGATAAGAATTTCATAGTAAAAGCACCACAATATCATAGTTCTGTGGACTCTTGATGTAAGGCATAATTTCATGTGCAAAGCTCAGAATAACTTAATGAAGCACTTCACTCTAGAACTGTCATTTGAGTAGCTTTGATCCTCTAGCATTTAACTGCTATTAGCAAAATACTAATATTTCCATCACTTAAGAATAATTACTAAAAAGTTCTCTAAAGAAAATATGTTTTAAAAATATAACTTTGAAGTTTAGGAGTAAATATTGATTAAAGATGTGGAGAGTTATAAAGTTTACCCCATACAGAAAAGGAAAGGAATAATTAAGTCTGTTAAACAAGATCAGTTGAAGAGAAATGAACAGGTTACATCTCTTTATTAAGAAATATGTAGTGAATATTGCTGAGAATGCTTCTGATTTTCTTTAAGGTGCAGAACATAGCAATGTGTAAATGGAAAATGAGGTACGTCTTAAATTAACTCCTGCAACTCTATGTTGCAAGATACTGTTCAAGGCAGAATATAGTAATAGTTTGTAAAAGGCCAAATCATTTTTATCGATGAACATTGATACAAAGGGCTTAAAATCTATTTGTGACAAACTATATGCTGGTTATGGATGAATTTGTTTTTTGACAGACTATTTCATAATCGACTTATATTATTACCTGTGTCATCTTGATATAAACTGTACATACTGCACTTGTAGCCCAGGAAGCCAACTTTATCCTGGACTGTGTCAAAAGCAGTCTGAAGAGAAGTTTGAGGGAGGGGATTGTCTACCTCTGCTCTGGTGAGACCACACCTGGAGTCCTGCATCCTCAACACAGGAAGGATGTGGATCTGTTGGAGTGAGTCCAGAGGAGGCCACAAAGATGATCCAAGGGCTGGAGCACCTCCTGTATGAGGACAGACTGAGAGAGCTGGGTTCATTCATCCTGGAGAAGAGAAGGCTCCAGGGAGACCTTACGACAGCCTTCCAGTGCTGAAAGGGGGTGTGTAGAAGAGCTGGGGAGGGGATCTTTATCAGGGAGTGCAGGGATAGGACAAAGAGGAATGGTTTGAAGTTAAAAGAGGGGAGATTTATTTGAGATCTTAGGAAGAAATGTTTCCCTGTGAGGGTGGGGAGGCCCTGGCACAGGTTGCCCAGGGGAGCTGTGGCTGACCCATCCCTGGAGGTGTTCCAGGCCAGGTTGGATGAACCTTTGAGCACCCTGATCCAGTGGGAGGTGTCCCTGCCCATGGCAGGGGTCTGGCACTGGATGAGCTTTAAGGTCGCTTCCAATCCAAACCATTCTATGATTTTGTGATACTATCAGAGAGAGAACATCATGCTACCTTGTTGTAAAGAATGTTCACAGATAGCTTCTTTCAACATCTTTGAATGCCTCTAACAATGGTAAATCCAACTTCCAGAATTTTCTTCTGAAAATAAAACAAGCCATTTTTTTCTATGAATGTTTTAAGATTTAAGACATCACCATTTAGTATTTGTTATTTGATGCTCATAATCCTAATAGGTGTTAGCAAACGAGGGTGTGAATAGCAAGTATGAAACTTTTCATTTCTCTTCAGACCAAGAGTAATCTTAATTAAATCCACAAACATGGAAATTCTGGATTGAAGCTGAGGGTCCTTTCCAGTGCATCCTAATGCTTCAGGCATAAAGAAAGGCTGCTGGAATAGCTAGTTGTATGCTTGACAGAAAGCATCCTATCCATGGGCTCTAATAGCTGGCAATCAATTTGATAGTAATTACTTCCAGTACTACCAAAGGCTAGCTCTGAACCTTATGTAGTTTGCTGATCGTATCAGCACCATAGTCACTGAGAATACATCACACTGACAGCACATATTATTACCCTTTTTCTAAAATATATCCATGACAATTAACTGTCTACCTCTTAATAGCTCTGTTTTGCATTACTGTGGAGAATGAACTCACTGTTGAGGAAAGAAGGGCACAGAAAGAGTGATATGATGGTGTGTTCTAATCTATCGAAACATAACACGTATGGTATACCTAATTGTATTGGTCTGCTACTGATAAAGCACTATATTAAAGCACACTGCTGCAGTACTTTAATTCCTAGCAACCTCCTCAGCACCCAGAGTGGCTCCATGGACCTACTGTAGAGATGGTCTGAAGGAGAATCCCAGCTTGGGGATGGAGGAACTTTTTCGGATATATGACCTTTAACATCAACTTGCCTGTTACATTTTTTCTTTTAGTGTTGTGAAGATTTTGGTGTTTGACACTTTAGACATGTTATCTAAAATGTTTCTTTAATATATAGTCGAGACACTTACCTGATATCTGATGGCTTGGTGTATGCACATTAGTTTTGGAATAGGTTACTTCTATTATTCGCTTTCCTTCTTTCTCCAGGCAGAATAAATTTAAATTCAAATTTTCAAGAGGCAGGGAAGCAGGCAAGAGAAAGAGAAAGAGAGGCTAGCAGTCTGCTCAGCATGCCAAGGTTCATCCCAAAGCAATTTTTACAGCTGCATTTTAAATTTGTTTAAAAAAAAAAAAGGAAAGGTTATAATAGAAATTTGAACCATCCTTTAACAATAGAAGAGCAGCTGGGTACTGCTAGAATATCAGAGGTTGCTGAGCATTGCAGTTTGAATGAAACTGTAAGCCTAACTTTAAAAGAAGATGTCAAGTGCAGAGCCTTTCTCGCTGAAAAAAGGAAAAAAAAAAGCCTTATTGATCCATTTGGCTGGTAACAGATACAAATCAAACCAAAAAGTATATTCTCTAGCAGTCAAGTTAGATAAATGTCAAGAGCTGCGATTGATGTGGAGTTCACTGCAAAACTTCATGGCCATATAGTGCTTTAGACCAGTGAATCCTGCAAAAAGTAATGACATTCTTTAGCGGTATTTTTGTCACGTTTTCTGTGAGAAAACACATTTACACAATGACCTGCTTGGAGGATGGGCATTATAGCATACAGCACTGGTAAGAGCCAGCAGAATTGGGCAGAATTCCCTAGTTTTTTGAGAAGGCATGAAAGATTTGTATTAGTTCTGGCACAGGATTTGGCCTGTTGAGTTTGCTCCCTTTTTCCATACTTTTCTACGAAGTACCAGTTATCCTCAGGCATATGCTTCCTGGCTTGGTGATGCTTTTGTAGAAGAACAACAACTGCAATGAGCAGCTCGCTCCATGAAATCTGTTAACTGTGCTTTAACAAACGAGTATTGGCTTATCCTTCATTCTGGGGAGCGAGATAGGTAACCTTTACCTGACAGCTACCCACGCTGACGTCCCTTAAGCCCCTGAGGAACCTGTCTGCATGGCTGGGTCTGTCCAGAAAAGAATGATGGCCAGTTCTGTGTATGCTGAAACGAAACACGGAGCTGCCTTTGACTTGGAGCTCAGCCTGCATGGCTGAGTCCTGTGCAGCTCCTGCTGAAAGGGATTGCACAGCCAGCGCAGATCTGAGCGGTGGCAGAACCAAACCCCTTTTGCAGCAGAATCATTATTCACAGTGCTCATCGAATGAGGCAGGCTGAAAAACATCTCAGGGATTCCACAGGCTGGATATTATTGATAGCAATGTAAGGCCTGTATTGATTACTGTGGTAGCATGTTTATTGATTTACTAAGACAGGCACCTTAATATCCAGCCCTGCAGAGCCATGTTTTAAAGTATGGACTTTACCAGCTAAAAAGCAAAACAAACCCATTTCTGCACCATACTTGTATCCAACATTAAAAAAATGAGAGCTTTATAAAAATATACTTTAAAAATTATTCAAAAATAGAGGTACCAATAGTTAGAACTAGTCTAATCCACCGATACATGTCAGCATTCACCTGCTCTAAATTGTACAGAATTGCTCTCAAAAGTATATTTTATTTAATAATTTCAACAAAAGTTGGCCATTTTTACTTCCAAAAAATAAAACCCTATAAATGAAGCGTGTTTTCAATGTGAGATTGCATTGGCATAGAATTTATTTTGTTTTGTTATAAAAAATAGTATCGTGTGTGTTCAAGATAACCATTTGTAGAAAAGCTCTTACTGTCCTTGACCAAAAAAATGACTTAGCCTGCTCTCATTCTCTGTGGTACTGTGGCACAAAAGTGTTGCAAAAGCTCCAGATAACGTAAGGAGGTAAGAGTGAGGCATGAAAAATGGGCATAGCAAATGTCATGGGGTGGATGTTCCTCTTGCCTCTCTGGCTGCAGAAGCACGGCTGCTGCAGGTGAGGTGAAGGCATGCATGAAATTCAGACTCTCTCTGGAGAAGGCAGATGGGGTCTGCTGTTTCTTCAGTGGTCCCGTGGTTTGACCAAAGTGATCCAACCAATGCCATAGTAGAACAGTGTGAAAGGACAAGAGGCAGTACAAAGCCTTGCTGCTGTTTAACTTATTCAACCTGGATATCAATATGGAAAAAACTCAAGATATATATTTATCTGTAATGAGAACATAAACTGACAGTCTGCTGTCACTTAATCTTTTGTAAACTATGATTACACACCAGTATGAAAAAGGTCTCAGGAGCTTCAAAGTGAGATTTTCGATTGCTCGTGTTTCTAAGTGGGTTTTGCAAAGAGTTCCGTGCACTAGATAAACCAAGAGAAGCAAGGGAAAAACCCCTGAGAGTTTTTTGCATTGTGTGCATTTGTGAATTTTGCCTTTGATGGACTGCTTCTGGATGAAGTAGTCCTGTATTTGACAAAATGCTTATAGCCATATAAAATTAATAGAATTAACATTTCAATGGGATAAATACCCATGTGAACATGTTCTGCCTGGTAACAGTGGAGGAAAACTGCTTGATTTGATAAACAGGTGTCCATTGGAGAATTTCTCAGTGTCACTGTTCCCAACATAAAATACTTCAGGATTAGCTGAGTACAAGAAAACATGAGCGTGCTTGAGCCTGTGGGTTTTGTCCAAAGGGTTTTGTTGTGTTTGAATCATTAAGGCAAATGTTTCTGGCACAGAGTGCCCTTTCGGTTCCTCTGCCTGCTTATGAAGTGTAAGCAACCTGAGAACGATGTGAGCTGCTGCTGAGCTCATTCCTTTCCCACCCCTTTGGCAACCTATTTGAAAAATGATGTAAAATCATTTTGTTGCCTGAGGAAAAGGCTGTATTTAGTGATACAAGGCATTACATTTAGGTTTTGTGTCATGAATGCACAGTGTATACCTGTGAATTGTCAGGCTGAGGAAACAGTGCCTTATTCTAAAACAAATGGAGGAAATAATTCAACATGCTTATTAGTGTATGAACGGATTTGTACCTACAACAAGTACGTGCAAACCCAGTTAATGCTAAAGTAAGTAGTGAAGGGAAAATAAAATACCTCCATGTGTGGACAGAGAGAACTAGAGGGGTTTCTTGAAAGCACTGAAAATCTTCTAGAAGATCTTATCTCCACGATGACTTATTTCATCCTTCATTGTTCTTTGATTCCCTCCCTCCTCAGCAGATATTTTGGAGGGCAATGAAAAAATCAGATAATAAGAGTTGGGAGGATTAAACACTCTGATATCCCAAAGCAAAAGGAGCTTTCCTATTCTTGTCTAATCTTTTGAGGGTAGAAAAGATCTTTTAACAAAGTCCGTAGCTCTGAGCACTTTCAAAACTTACCAGGAGCCAAACATATTCATATTGTTGACCCACATACAGATATTTATTCTCAACTTAAGAGTTTTCAACTACATGTTAAGATTCTTCTTTATAGTAAAATGAACAAAAATCTATCTGCAGATTTCTTTTTTTTATAAATGATCACTTATGACACAGAAACAGCTATAGATGAATTGTTATGAAGGTTTGATCCTGTCTTCAGGGACTTTAATCCATGAAGTAGGTGTTGAAGATATCTAGAAAAACTCAGCTAGAACATTGGCTAGAATTGTTTAACTATTTTGACTGTAAAGTATGTGAAAACATTTAATGTATTTGCAATACTAAAACACGCTCTGAGGACACTGGGCTATCAAATTAGTCTCTAAATAAAATAACAAAAAAATTCCTCTTAACTAAGCACAGGAGAGTACATAGCAAGAGTAATTTTACTATATTTTTTTCAAGAGGAGTATAATGAATGTTAGATATATAGTCATTCCCACTACCTGCATTGGTGTTGCACTCAGTTTCCTTATAGGCCATTGGTAAAGGAAGATGGCATTTCCTTAGCCTTAAGTAGAAACAATAACTATTACATTGGACTTTATGAATGGATCTCCAAAAGCTGACAAGATTTTTGTGAATATCCAAAGAAGTCTATGCAGCAAAAATAATTTGGTGTGTAGAGCTCCAGAACAGTTGGTATAGAACTCTTGTCTAGTCCTTCCCCCATGGTATGTCCTGTATGTGTTTTATGTATGCCCCCTAAAGAGTTAATTTCCACACCCAATGTTGAGACCTAGTAGTGAAAGACAAACACAGGAAGAAGTATTGGAGAGGAAAGAAAAAACCAAACCTGCATTAAATCTCAATTTCTACAAAGTCTAAGAAAATGAGCTTTGTTTCATGAAAATCTGAGATGATAATGAATAGCAGAGCACTTAATTGCCAGCTGAATGGCTGCTAAATATAGCCATTCCATCAGAAGTTTTTCATTGTATCTCTAGACAAATGAACAACCTGCTTCTGCCCTGAAGATGTCTTTATCTTTAAATTTTATTCTTTAACATATTCTTTTTGTTCTTTAAAATAACTGCTAACAGAGCTTTCGGGCAGGCCAGGCCAGGCCAAATGAAAGTCCCCTCTGGGATGTCTCTCGCAGCTTAGACTTCTCTTTACAGGAGGCTGTTGTTGTAGTTGTGCTGGTTTCATTCAGCAATTCAGCTATGAATTGCTGTAGAATTGGAAAGAAAGAGCTTAGAACTCGAGCTTACAAATGTTTGCCCCCTTCCTAAAGTCACCAAGTCTGATATTAAAGATCAGAGCAAATGTTTGGAATGATTCATGAGATAATATTACCCTCCCTCTCTCTCGAGTTCCCTGGTTGTCTGATTCCTTATACACATCAATGTGGTCTTTTATTGCTGTTTAATAATAAATGGTATTTTGTTTGCCTACCTGACACTTTTATTAACTTCACTTTTGTGTGTACATGCACATGTTTCTACAAGCATGATCTCTCCCCAACACCCTCAAAGAAAAGCAAGGGGGGAGAGAAAGAATAGCTTTATTTGAGGAGAATTTGTCCCTAATCTGTTGCAGCTGTAGGGGACCATTCGGCCAATTAAAGAGAGCAGGCTTTGGCTCCTTCCCAAATGAGGTGACCACATGTTACACTGGGATTGGTCACCTCAGGGGAATGGTGGGTCACAGGGGCATCTGGTTGTCATTTCCTCTCAGTCAGCATGAGGCAAGCGTACAGCAGTGAGGAGGGAAAAGTGTGGTTTCTTTATCTCTTGTCTTGTCCTGTAGCATCAAAAGGTCCAGCAGCATCCGGTCGAGGCAGAAGAGCATCCTACAATGTAATGCAGTCTAGGATTTGGGAAAGAAACCTGTACCTTTGATCTGCTTAGTTTTGAGGTGTCCTTCACTTATTTCTGTTCCTCTGCTGCAGTAGTGTAAATGTGAAGGGTCTGTTAATGTAAAGGAATTATGGTAGAGTTATGCTGGTTTAACTGACTTGAGAGTTTCTCTTACAAGTAGGAAACGTGTCCACTCTATGAGGCAACAGCCCCATCTGCTACAGACAAGCAAAAAGGTCAAGAGTTGTTAAGTAACGGAGGTTTGATATAAATTTAAGAAGGCATTGTCATCTCCAGTGATTCAAATGACTGACTTAATCTCATGCTCAGCAAATACTGCTGATCATGAATTATGAACAATTTTATTAGCTGATCTGTAGCTTAATTGACTCCCAAACTGCACATACACCTAGGGCTGGAGGGAAATACAGGCTGCCAGAGCCATCACAGTGAGATTGTCTTCAAAAAATCAGAAACATCTGGTTTCAACTAAACTCAGGCACTAATAAACTACTCCTCATCATGGAGGGGGGAAATGCTTCAATGAACTAGCCAGGTCAGTGAACTCATTTTCCTCTGAATGCAGCTGACCCCCAGTTTTCAAACTGTTACGGTTAACACGGACTTGTTATTTAGTTTAGTTAATGAAGTAGTGTCAATGGTGAGAAGGTTTTCTTGATCTGAAACTTTCGTGTTCTCAGTACAATGAATATAGACTCAGAACATTTCTATTTCAGGGTACTGAGTGTCACGGTAGTTAAGGATTCATGAACAAATTTCTGCATGGCAGCTGAGTTGATGAATGTATTTTCTTAGCCAGGGTGATTGAGGCTGTTGCTGTTAAAGTGACTGTGAGGCCCACAGCCCTGTTAGAGAAGGCAAGTGCATATGGAGCAGCTGATGAACCATGGTAACCTCCTTGTAAGACTCAGCCTTGATCAGAAACTAGGGAGGAAGCAATGGGTTGTTCCCCACATGGTGGAACACAGCAGATCATGCCATGGCCTAGGGGCACAGCCCAGCGTAAGACTGGGAAAAAGCTTTATATGGAAAGAATTCAAAAGTGAAGGACAAGTTAAGTTATGGGGAGTGTGCTATTCAAAACAGGGACACTGATTGGAAATAATTACTCCAGTCCAAATACAAACCCCTTAAATTTCCTCATAGAGAAAGCAGACCAAGTTTTAATTTCTCTCTGGCTTTATCAACTCATTTCTTTGTCTTCTCCCAACAGCTTTCTCTGGAAACTGAGTTTATCTGAAGCCTGAATGGCAGATTGTACTCTTTTATAAAGCTCAACCTGCAGAAGCACTTGGTGAACTTTAGTAAACACCTTGGTCACCCTCTAAAGAAATACAATATCTAGCGAACATTCAGGCTGACTTGTACTGGACTTGTACTGGAAATTACAGGAATGAGGGTCTTTGTAAGACTGTTGCTGGACCAGCTCTGTGTTCAGTGCCCAGCAGCATAAATCTTGGTTGCTGGAATATAACCAAAAGTACTTGTTTTAATATTTTACTGCAGTGTTTCCAAACACTGTGCATCTATAATTTTTGCTCCATGACCCAGGTGCCTGTATATCAAATATAAGTTTACTCATTGTTAGGAGTTTGAGGAACATGAATAGAAAAACATCCTGAAGGAGGACGTAGGTTGTGTCTCTATTATTGAGTGGTGAAATACAAGGAGGGGCTAGGGTTTGGATGCCCACAAGGTCTTCTGGTTCCAGGACCATCCATATACATTGTGTTCTTACCATTGGAGGAGTTCTTGCCAGTGTCTGGTCCTAGGAACACATCTTGCATAAGTAGAGAGTTGACTCTGGGTGACGTTGGGGTGATGAGGCAAGTAGAGTGCTCCAGAGAGTGCCCTTTACCTTTGGTTCCACTAGGAAGGAAGCTAATGTAGTTCACCACTGGCATGCTTGGATGCAGACTGCCTGACACCCAGGTATAGACAACAGGCAGAGTTGAAGCTGGAAAAAACAACCCTATGCACCAAACCACTAACGGAGCCATATGCCCAGCTGCTCCAGAAAGTCTCAACAAGTCGGTCTCTGAAGCAATTTAGGAGATTTTGAAGATTAGGATGGCAATTTCAAGGTTGCCCTTGAATCATCACACCAGCTGCCAGTTGTAACTTGCATAAAGAGCATTTAGCTTCCTTTACAAATAGTTAAGGTAGCTGGATTTTGAGTCTAATGGGATACTTTTTGAAAAATTGAGCAGATACCCTCAGCTGTGCTGTGTTGCAGTTGTCAGACTGTGAGGACACTTGCCATGACTTTGAAGTCCTTTTAAAATCTGAAGTTCTGTCTACAACACTGTTAAAGAGTCCCTCATAGTGAAATAATTGTCTCATTTGAAATATATTTAATCCTCCAATTACTGCAGTTTTTTAGCAAAGTTAGAGGCCATTTTATAGTTATATTTAAATACATTTAGTATAGTTTTCTTTCAGTTTGGGAGATGAGACAAATTAGGAAAATTCAGCATATAGGTGCCATGCTTTTTGATACATGAAAAAGAAACCTATATTAATATTAATTTGGGTCTAGGAAATGTAACAGAGAACTGATTATTTACATCCACAGTGGATTTGGTCCTAGGTATGTGATCAAGGATGGTAAATGTACACCATATACTTTGGTATAACTTTATCTCTAACCTACCTCTGAATGCTTTGAAGTTGATGACATGGCCGGGCAGCCAGTAAACTGTCCCTAATCAGTTTGACAGTGTAATCTGGATTAGAACCAAGATGAGATTTCTCATAGAATGCCGAAAAAGGAGTTCATAAATCCTATTTAATTTCATATAGGAAATTGATAAAAGAACCCACAAAACCAATCTAAACTTACTGAGTAGGTATGAGAAGAAATGGCAAACTCAACATAAGCATTTTATTTCTCTCTCTTCCCCCGCCCCCGCACGTGCTTTTGATCTAGAGAGGGGATGGAAATCACCCCCCAGTATTTCAAAAACATAGTAATTTATGAATGCACTGTTTGTCTAGAATGGATGGTATAATAAAAACAAGTGACAAAATACTGATCCTTTGCAGATCAGATTCAGATTTTTCTTGCATAGCCTACAATTTTCCTACTGTATTTTGTGGTTAGCAATGCCAGTTCCAATGAATTCTCAAATTAGAAAATGAGAAAGGAGTGGAGCTAAAACCTAAATTCTTTCTGCTTTATGGTATGGACTTCTGAATCTTTGCATTTTAGGGTGATTTATAGATGTCTTTAAAGCATTTGCAGTTTAGCAATATTGTCTAAATAATGGCAGATAATAAATAACTGTAGGGCATGTGCTTTAATTTTCCAAATGTTACATTTGTTATATCTCAAATACTGTTCCTGAAGTCCAGATATCTGCTTTTCAATTTCTTTACTGGTTAAAGTCAGTACTGAAGATAAACAAACTTTGGCCTTTTAACCTGTCAGAGTTTGACTGACATCATGTTAAACTAACATACTTCTACCCTGAGAAAACATAAGGGCAGCTTTTTCCGAGGTAGAAAGAAAACCGAAAGGCTTTTTGGATAAGGTCATGTTCATCCTCCTTTTCTTTCTTTTACAAAAGCTGATCTGTAAAATGCTTCCGCAGCATGGAGAAATGTAATTGTTGGTTTGCATTATGAAAGAACATGCATAGTTTGACTCGGATTAAGTATAAACTCTGCTAAGCATGACTGGCAGAATTAGGAGTATTCAGAGCCACTGGAGTGAAGGTAGCTTGCATGGGGAGGATGCATGGTTTTATCTGCATAGATTAATCATACAGAGAACAGTTGACTCGTTTTCTGTCTTCTTTTTATTACTTCAGATCAGGTGAGTGTTACCTCATGAAAACTGAAGCATTTGTTACCTGTCTTTCAAAGTTCAAGTAAGGCTCAGTTCTAAAATTCATCACTTGTCTATGGCTTTTATGAAAATAGACTCAAACCCTTAAAATTACCTTTCCTCCTGGATTTCTCTTGAAAGCAGCAATGTAGTCCTAAAATGCTGACTGAAATAAGCATCTGTCAGGATTAGTCCTTCATGTCCTCATCCCACAGTCATTTATATAAGTGAGTTTAACTATTTTTAAAAGATAGACTTCTATTGAAAATTATTATAGTTGTAAAATTGTCACAGATATGTTTATAGGATTCTTGTGCATAAGAATATATTACAATTTAGCCATATGGAAAACATATTAGAAAAAAATAAAAATATTATTTAAAAGTTATAATACCCCTATAGTAATTGTGAAAAAATCTGTGACATTTATGAGAGAATAATGTCCCTTTTGGAGATTTCTAGAATTTACATGTAAACAAAGGAAAGAATATTCATTCTACAGTAGTTCTATAACTTTAGGAAAATTTCTGCACCTACCAAAATGCAGTAAAATGCAGTTCCCAATCTAATTGATCACATCCCTCTAAATTAAAATCCCTAATCCAATACCTCAGGAGGCGATTATAGTCGAACTCTAAATTTCCAGCCTAGTGCCCAGCCCTGTGATGGACTAAACCAGGACCCAGGTAATGGTAAACACTGAGGAGGAGAGCCTTTTTCATCAGAGTCTGTTCAGGTTCATTTCCAATGACTAAGAAATCCTAAGACAGCAAAGTAAATATGTGGGACCATGTGTTCTTTCAGGCACCAAATATGTGGAAATAAGGAAATCAAAATCAGAAAAAATCAAGTTACTATGAGGCTATGTTGACAAAACTGGTAGGTAGTTCAGGAAATTGATATTGATTTAGGGATCCAGAGCACCGTTGTCCTTGTTTTGAAGAAAAGTAAGTTCTATTCTGTATTAATATTATTGATTTAGTAAGTGATGTGATATTTTGTCCCATAAAATTACCAACTGTGGTAGAAATTTGCAAAGTTGTTGAAAGCTGATTCATTCAAATATGTATCTTAAGCTTGTTTAAGTAGATAAACAAAGGCGAAATCTGTAACATGGATGCAGTATTTATAGTTTGTGAGCACAAGAGCTCTAGTGAGCATGCAGGGTTTGTTTGGACAAGTGCTACTGGATTTCAGAACTGGCCCCCAGGTCAGTGTCAACACTTCGTAACTACAGATGGAATTTTCTGCCCAGGACTGGAATCGGGTTTTCCCATATTTGCCTGAGAGCTGATAGATGTAACCCAGTAAAGCAGCGATGTCACTGGTCTCATGTTTGTCATATTTCGTACTTGAAAAATAATAGCAATAACTTCTCAACGCACTTGTTTGTTACTGTTTCAGCAAAGAAAGGTGTACCTGTTTTCCCTACATTCATATGAAAATGAATATAGTGAGTTGATAGGATCAGCAACAAAGTCTTATAATATTTTTGAATATAATTTTCTCTATCCCTATTTTCTCTAAGTGGTTTTGACAAGGGATAGAAGAGGAATGCTGATATTAAAGATATCTCTAATGAGTTGTGTATGGAAGTAATGGAGTGGTTTTGTCTTTGTTTTATGGCTTTTAAAAACTGAGATGAAAAGGAACTCCTAAGGGCATTTAAATAATAGGTGAATTTTATGCCAGTCCTTTTGTGGGATTCAGGCCTGTGACTTCCCCTTTTCAGTATCTGTATTCATAAAGTTTAAGACAAGTTAACAGAGAGCAAACATGCCGTAAAGAATCATTTAACTATGAGACACAGGCATAATACTGGAAATAATTCAGAAAATAACGGACTTTTGAAATCTGGAACTTACCTATAAGGATATTTGAAATCAGTTTAAAGAATGATGTCTGAGATGACAGCGTAGCGAATAAACCAGAAGGAAACAGGAATATGGGCTTAGTGGCCTCAGTGGTTGGCTGCCAGTCCCTCTGGGCTTTCGTGTGCAGGACACAGGTCTTGGGTTTCTTCAGCAAGAAGTGGACACTGATAAGGAGTGATGAAGTTATTTAACTCGGACTATAATGTTGAGAAACTTTACTCAAATTTTGATTTCACCTTAAATGTTAATCTTGGCTCTGCTTGAGGCAATCAGAGATTTCTGGAGATGAATGTAGGGGACACCTAAGGTATACAATAAAAAACCCCTTAAAATATAAAAAAAGTACCTTGACAGGGATTTACTTATAGTAATCATATTCAAACCGTTCTCAACTTGAGTTACACAATCAATCCACGATCTTGTAAATTCAGATTGTTTCCTGAAATAGGTAAGGTCTTTGTTCTGTATAACCAGAATTTCACAACTGATGGTGTTCTGAAATGTGCTGCTGTATAAAATCAAGAGAATGAGGCAAACCAGAGTATGTCTGTGCTTTTGTTGGGAGGCTTGGGATGTATTCTGAATGAACTCTGCAAATTGATTGACAATGTAAACTGCCAAGTCACATGCTTAAAATCTACCAGAGAAAAGTACTGTCGTGGGTTTTTTTAAAGCTCTGTTCAAATATCTAAAGTGACATATTTAATTTCAGCATATTTTGGATTCCTGTTGTCCCCTAAGGATCGCGTTTACCTTTTATTGCATATTCCCTCTTATTTTCTGTGGGACAACACCTAATGATCTGTATAGGAAGATGCACTTTCATTTCAGTAGAGCCTGTAACAATCTTTCTAGATGGATTACTGCTCTTCCCAGTGTAATAGTGCAAATTGCAAGGCCTTGGAGAAACCACCACCATCACACCATGGTACTGCCTGCAAGGGATAAGAATCATAGAATAGTATGGTTGGAAAAGACCTTTGAGATCCTCAAGTCCAACTGTACCTGTCCATTAATAAATCCTACCCCTGAGCACCTCTTCTACCCACCTTTCAAATCCCTCTAGGGGTGGTGACTCAACCACTTCCCTGGGCAGCCTCTGCCAGCGCCTGACCACCCTTTCAGTGAAGAAATCTTTCTTAATGTCTAATCTAAACTTCTCCTGGTGCAACTTGAGAACATTTCCTCTCATTCTATCACTTTTTTCTTGGGAGAAGAGACCAACACCCAACACACTGCAACCTCCTTTCAAGTAGCTGTAGATAGCAATAAGGTTTCACCTCAGTCTCCTCCAGGCTGAACAACCCCAGTTCCCTCAACCACTCCTCATACAATGCGTTTTCCAGCCCCTTTCACACCTTGCATCTGAAAAGAATCAGATGAAAACTTATTTTGATTTTCTCTGAAGGTTTTCCACCTCTTGCGTATCCCCAAAATTGTGCTGGCAAGGGATTTAGGAAGGCAGCTATAGTAACCAAGCTGCCAGCATAACCTGTTGTGTTGCCTGTTTTATCTAAATCCTTCTGGTTTGCACAGTACCACTACTGGATTATGAGTCCTCCTCTGAGCAAGTCTCTCCCTCATTGACATTCCTTTAAACTTTCTCCAAAACTTTCTCTGACAGAAACTTGCCACTTTTACTACATGGTTCTCACCATTTTAGCCAACAAAAAGTTCTTTTTGCTGTTATTTTTCCTGAAGTTGAATCTTTACATTCTGCATCTCCAGCCCTTTGCTCTGTGTACTTTGAGACAAAGACAGACTGTTCTATCTCTGCACCAGACTTGCCACGGATGTGATGACTTAAATTCACTGTCATTCTTCTTAGGGAAAACAAGCCTATTTGTTCAATCTGTACTCAAATGTTTCTTGGGGGTTGTATAACTCCACTTTCTGTTATTGCACCACATTGAACTTGTATATGAATCTTTCACTTTCTTTCTAGGGATTTACATAGAAGAAACAACTTTGAAAATTCCCCAAAGTTTTGAAATTATAAACAAAATCATCCCTTCTTTATTCAATCACATTACCTATGGATTTTACTGGGGAAAACTGAATGTCCTTGGGATACTGTGTTGTAGCGATCTACTACAAACTAGTTAACAAGGACATTTCATGTAATCTAATTTTAATTTACATAACCCTTTGAAACTGGATTATTAAGGCTTAGGCACTGTAATGCATGAGTAGAGCAGGTTGCATCTCTGCTTAAAGTGCAAGAGTCACTTGTCCACTAAAGAGAGTACAACATTTGATCTCTCACCATGAGGATTTGCTGTGGATCTAAGTTGTTCTATTTGGAAGCACAACCTGGATGTAGCAAACTGAGAAGTGCTTCAGGAAAGAGTTAATTTCTTAATAGAAATTATGTTTCACAACTCCATGCTAGAAAGGATTAACTAAGAACCTGCTAATTGGAGGAGGTGGGAGGGCCCTGGGTTTGTAGGCAGAGCAGGTCACACTGTAACTGGTAGAGATTACAGACTAATTACATGAAACTAGGAATTGACTGCCAGGTGTGCAAGACGCACAGCAGGGTGGAGCAAAGGGGTAGCTGGTGGAGAGTGAGCAAGGAAGAACTCTAAAGCACCTGGTGAAAATAACTCTGATTAGTACACTCTTCAAGAGGGTTCATGGAAGGAAGGACAAACTAGTAGTGAGAGAAGGTGGTTGTGCTTTTAAAGATGTCTTTTCAAGCATAACTTCAAGCTTTTTGTGTTACATTTGACCATTACCTAACGCTGTGTGCCCTGTTCATACTCAGCAGATGCCTGTACATCAGTGGGAGTGAACAAGAATTCCACTTTGTTCTGTTAGTGAAATATCCTTGGAAAAAATTAACAGTTGTTTTCTGCTGTGTAAAGGTAAACTTTCATTCCAAGTTAGGCTGCCTTTTGAACAAATCCTGGGTATTAGCTACAGCTTTAGATGATATAGGAATTGGTGGGAACACTTTGTTATTCTCAAGTACAGGCACTGAAGAGTAATTCAGTCATTACGTATTTTAATACAAATTACAGCTTCCTGAGAAGCAACTATAAATAAGCCTCTGCTGCTGTGTGCGTAACAGGCAGATGAATGTTACGCTCTCACAGAGCAGCCCTATAATTAAGAACCAGATGCTCCTAAGTTCTAGCCCTGATTCTGGTCTTCATGTGCACGCTTGAGTGATTGCCTGCATCAGTGAGTTATAATTAATTAGTTAGTGACTGGGAATGTGCAGAAGGTATAAAAGCACTACAGAAAGTATTTAAGGAGGTGTGTTGTTGCTCTGCTTCCCTCCCATCAGACGTAGTTAGTGTGACCCATTGAAATGTGCCTAGGTAAATAGATGTTTCACAAAAAAGGGGTGTTAATATTTGTTCCATTTTCTTATTAAGTGAAGTGCAAATGTGAATTGTTATAGCTTTCAATGTTATACTGTAATGAAATTCTATCTTTTACTTATTTGATAGGTAGGTAATGGTGATGCGTTTAAAGTCTTAGCCATCAGCTAGGGTTTTATGCTGATCTCGGCTATTAGTGTGCATGCACTGATAGGGATTTTTTTTGTGGTTGTTTTATATCACTGTAATCTTTATTAACAACAGAGATGATACCAGCTACAAATGGTGATGGTGTTGTAATAGTAGAATGAAAATATAGTGCTTTCCTAGAGGCACAAAGAAAAGTAAACTGTACATGACGATGGGTTTTAAAAGAATGACTGTGCTAGATGAAGGACAAATACAATCACATGCACTTAACTGCTGGTTATTTCTAAGGAGCGTTGTAAACATGTCATATATTCTAGAGATGTTAGGGGAGGTAACTTCATCTTTTAATAGGGCTGTTTCTTGCATTTCTAGCAGCTATCAAAGTATTTAGTGAAATATTTAAGCTGTTATGGTATATTTTAGGAAATAAAAATTAATTTTAATATTATAGCATTAATATTCCTTGGTAGGGTGTTAATCACTTGACTACTAGGTGTTTAAAACACAGTTCTTTAAAACAAGAGATGTACAAGGAAACTAATGTGGCTTCTGTCTGTCTTTGGGAAAACAGACCACAGCCATTCTCCAAACGAAGGATGATACAGTGGCATCTGGTGGCTCGGTATCCTACACGTAAGTAACTTGGATAACGTACCTGCCTAGCTGGATAGCAGCTGAGTAACCTGCCATCCAACAGATACCTGGGACTTAGCTGCTCCGTGTAACATCTGGTGTGAAGCGTCGACAAAAGCACCACCTTGCATACTTAGGCTCAGCTACAAGAGGAATGAGCTTTGCCAGATATCTTCTGAGCGTGCTAAGGGTTTCAGAGACAGGTCAAGATGAGAATGAAGGCTCAGGGTGTGCTGTAATATACACAGAAACAGGCAGCCTGGGAGTGGCATCCTCCAAAATACAGTGATCGTGATATCGAGTTGCAGCTGCGAAAAGCATTTATTCCTCAAAGACTGAGCTGCAGGTTCTGACCATGTAAACCGTTTGTGGTGCAGGTGTGAGCAAAGCAAAACCTTTCTGCTTCAGTGCAGCAGTGTTTCTGTGATGTTTCCCTGCCTTTCTAATGGCATTTCCATTATGGATACGTGACTATGATTGCTTGGGTTTGGTTTCTGAAGTTTAACTAAGGGAATTTCTTGTTCTTCTCGGATATGTGTTGTGGATCCAATAAGAAACCGAAGATTTTCGTCTTGGAGTGTGAGATAATGTAAAGAGTCAGGGAGAGAAGAGGATGGCTGTGTGCAGTGTGGCCTTGCTAGTGGCATGGAGGGAGCAAGAGAGCAGTCTTCCCTCTTCTTAGCAGTTCAGATTATTACATTGCACACTTCTCGGGGAGAAAGCTGTTGCTTAAGTTACAGTATGTCAGGTCTTTGCTGTAATAGAAAAGTACGTTTTATTTCATTATTCTTGATACCGATAGTAGTTTCCTTTAGTTTAAAACTAATCTAAACCTAGGCCATCAAAACTAATTAGCCACCTTTATTTACACTTTGCAGTCCACTCTCTTTGAAAACACAGATGCCATCTGCCTATTTGTCAAAGCGCTCCAGCCCTCCCTTTTTTTGGAAATGCTGTTTTTCTATTGCTTCATCTTACTTTAGCTTACAATAAAGTTGAATTTTTTGAGAAATGAGGTGTTGGCTGTACAGGTGGAACATCTTGGAACAAAGATTTTGGTTGCAATTTGTGACTTTGCATCACTGTCTTCTCCCTTTTGCCTGAGGCACGTCCTAAACTATCAAGTCAAATTGTTGTAAAATGGCAGTGTGTCCCAGAAAATCCTCTCTGCTTTCCTGAGAACCAGTTTCTTTGTGAAGAAGGCAATTGAAACCCTGTAACCTTGGAAAGATGTCACAATAAATGAGGCCTTTGTGTTCATTCTTGACATTTCTGCTGATTGTTGCAAGTATGAACATGAATATAATTAAATATAATACTATATGCTAAGATGTTAAGAGAATCCCAAAATTCATGCATCACGGTAAATCTTAATCATACAATTTTATATGGCTTGAAACTTACTAAGGAAACAAAATTGTGTATTCTTCCTTTTCTTTTATTTTTACAGAGCATATGCTCAGTCTGTGTAACAAACTCAAATTATGAAATATTTTGGTTGTTGGGGGCTCAGGGGTATGGATAAAGTTTGGATCATCAGTTCTTGAGTGCACAAGAGTTGCTGGTATTTGAGATCAGAATATTTCATAGAAAATACTTCAGAATAGAATACACTACATTGGTTTAAAGCTTAAAATATTGAATGTTATCAAACTAAGAGTGTCTAAACATTTATATAGTATCCAATTTAAATGTATTACGAGCCTTAAACTTGTAGGGTTAGGGAAAAAAAAAGTAAGTTTACCATTTTCAGTCCTCTGCATCTCTGTTTTCTGTTCTGTGTAGACAGTATTCTTGTGAGGTTTTGATTTATTTTGGGTTTTTTTTCTGTTGAATCTTCTCCAGAATGCTTGAATGTGTTAATGACTCATGGAGTATAGACGTTTTCTTTCAAATGAGTTCTATTTTGTGGGCTGGTGAATTCCTAGCAGAGCACATCATCTTGATTCATTTGAAAATTAAACTTAGCTTCTCTTCTAAATCACATTGGTTTCATAAAAAGATATACACCACTGAGACTCATTGATAAGACCAGAACTCTAGTGTTTTGGGTCTTTTTAAAGTTAAAATTCTACTCAGTGCTTCCTTGAAGTTGCGGGGTGGAGGGTGGGAGAGGAAATGAATATTTCTATTTGAATTAAATTATTTTTAACTAACATTACCCTCCTCAGCTATGTATGGGCTTCCCTCCTCCCTTCTTTTTGGCAATGAATACTGTTCTTCTGATTACTTGGAGAGGGTGAGGTGGTGGTGGTTAAATTCTTGTGATACTAGTCCTATGCCAGTTAATCTTCATCTTTTCTGTAATGAAAAATGTTTCTCTAAATCTTGCGTACGTCTCTTGCTTAAAAATACAAAATCAGCTCTCTTTGTAAATTAATTGTTACCCTTTTTCATACAAATGACAAAAGAAACCTGACGCATATTGTAAGGTGACTGCAGTACTGCTTCAACCCAAATTACCTTGTCTTAAACTGAAGATAAGCAGAATAGCAGAATTCTCTCTAGCAATAAAGCCCACTCCTTCAAGAGGAATTAAGAAGAAATTGAAGGAATGTTTGTGGAAAATATGGACTTTTTGTGTGTTTTTTGTCTCAGGTGGAGGCATGCGGAAATAACAGTTAAAAAAGGAGTGAAGTATTTTTAAGAAGTATTTTACTAGTTTTGACTGCTTGTGGCTGTGGTAGTTCTGTCTCTGTTACCGACGTTGCCACAGCTATCTCTGGCAGCCTGTTAACAAGTCCATGTCAGATCCTGAGGCTTGAGACATGAGGCATCAAATCTGGGTTTCAGACATTAATTGTGCATTAGTTTTTTCTGCTGGGATGTATTCAATATTGATGGCAAACAGCATATCCACCAAACTGCCTCTTGGAAGGCAATATTTCAGAGACCTTGTACAGTCTATTTTATCAAATGGCAGACAATGATTTACTAAAGTGTGAGTTGTAAAGCTCTATCAGGGTAAATGGGTGAAAACTCAACTGTGGGACATCTCTGTGAAGTTGAAGTTGACATGTGCTAAATAATGTATATTTAAACTTAGTGTTTGATTCATTCTGCAACATAAGGAGAATGGACCCGCTTGGGTTTGGTGTTAGAATATTTGGTGTATATGTCAGCAAATAAAATATCTAATGGAGCATAATGAGAAATAAGTCTGTACTATTACATGGAGTTCAAATACAGTTCAAAAATACTAGCTGAGCTTCAAAAATATGAAATTGTGTAAGGATGTGTCTCTTGAACTAATCCAGGGAATCTTCCCAATAGTAGTCTTATTCAAGGGGTTAGCAACTTTACAAGCTGTGTTATGCTACTCTTCTTTCCTAAATCAGAAACTCTGTGGGATTTGGTAGGTATTGCCTATCTCAAGAAAAACAGCTAAAGATCGGCCAGTTCGCAAGGTCGTGAGTCCTGTCTCTGCCTGCTTTGCTCTTAGAGGCAACTGGCTCGCAGTCTACAGTAAACTAGACCATACAGATCAGGTTTGGATTTTGGACCTGGCTGATATTTACTGCTTTTAAAAACCTATTACAGCTGAGGTTAGGCACTAGTGCCAGAGTCTGCACAAAGCAGTGGCAAGAGGGAGTTCTTCTCCTGTAGCATTGGTATTTTGGGCTGTAAGCTGATAATTATTCAGATTTCTGTTAAAGGAGGACTTCAAAGTATTTTGAAAAGCATTTTCATTGCATGATCTGAATTATAATATACAGATATTATGACTATCTAAGCAGAATTCTGCTGTGGTATTGTATGTCACATAATTATATATATTAGGCACTCTATAATGTAAAAGCAATAGGGGCTACTGGATGTGAGAGAGGTTTTGAAACGCACTGAGAGAAAAACACTTAAGGCATATGAGGAAAGAGAGAACTGTCAGAGAAGCTGCGACTTTGGCAAGTCCTCATACAAGTGTGTGAATTCCTTTTGAGTCTCTTGAATCCCTACACCAGAAGAAAGCTGCAGAAGCTTTTTTTGGAGAGAGGGTGGAGAGGGAAATCTCTTTGGAGCTGGTATCCTATCTAATTACCCACTGGAGTACTCTAATACCCAAGCGGAAGGAAGGGACTTGATGTGTAAAGAAACTAAACTTTAAATGTGTTTGGGTCAGAGATGCAATTATCTACACAAGAGTTGGAAAAGTTCCAGGGGCCTGATCCAAAATCCATTAAATTTAAAAGAAGTCTTTAATGGGCTCTGGATTATGCCTTAAAGTAGATGTACCTTAGTCTTCCCATTCCTTCTTCCTCTCAATTTCCTGTCTTGGAAAACTTGACACTTTATTTTGCCCCTGCCATTTAAAGTAGAAGTGAAACATGTTATAATAAAAACAGTGGAGAGGACCAGAAAGATTTAGGTAAATTAAGAAGTGTGGCATTCATAAAATTATTTCCAGTAGCCACTGCCTGGGTGGCCATTCTCTGGTTTGTAAAAGTAAGTTTCTGCCTACAGCCACCATGTTATCAGATTTGTACATGGAAGACTGGACAGTAAATAAAGATATTTGTTGTTTTTACCTCTACTCACTATCTCTGTAAAGATGGTTTTCACTTTGAAATTTCTTTTTTTTTTTCCCTTTTCTTTCCCCTGCAGTCAGACTTTGCTGACCACTTTTGGTTATGGCATCATGCTTTCAGTCTGGTGTTATCATTTTTTGTTAAGAAAGCTTTTTATAGATTTGGAATTATTTTATCTCTTAATGAGTATTAACATTGGGCAAAAATATATCTGTTTCTGTGTTCCTCCTCTGTTTGAATGGAAGGTTGTGAAAAAAATTGATTTGTAGGCTGACTGGGATTCTTCCTGCTCTATATGATATCATTGAACAAGAGGTGTACTCCCACCTTCTCAAATATGAAGGACTAATTTGTTTTCAAAGTGTGACCTTCTGTTTAGGATGGCACCCTTGGTCTGATATTGTGTTGTTGATTCTTCTTCCGCTTGATGTGAAAAAGTTTCTACACTGAGCAGGTTTCCAAGGGAACCCTGCAAAAATCCTATGGGTCTGCATGAAGGGCAGGATTGTGTACTTCACTCCATCTTTTTAAGAGGTAGATATTGTAATCCCGAGGAGAGTGAATATTCTACATTTAGATGAATTTTTGGCAGGATCCATATGCAAGAATGTCAGATACAATAATTTTGTTATAGCACAGTTCCACGTAGTCCTAGAAATACGTGTCTTACTATCAAGACTTCTATTCTTTGACCTGGTGGGTTTTGGGTTTTGTGTAGTTTCATTGGGTTTGGATTTGTTTGTTTAATTAGGTTACATGATTGGAGGGAAACAAAGAAACAAAATCCTCGATGCTTTTGTTGTTAGTGGTGATAACAACTCAGTGCTATGGGTGCATAACGGTACCTCTCTTACTGGAACTGCCCAAAATACACATCAGGTCTCTCCTATACTGGAAGATTCTGCTTCTGGAGACATTAAGACATATGAGATTTGTTTGTCTTTGCCTTGTTTGCTTTCCTAAAGCAGTCTGGAGTTGTAAACCCAAGCGTAATCAATGTTGTGTGACTTTTCTTTGAATGGCATAATTACATTCAGATGCCAAGTGTGAAGTGCTTTGACAGTCTCGCAACAACTTTTATTCAAAGCTTTGAAGCAAAAGAAATGAAAAATCAACTATTGTCTTTTGGTGTGAATAACAACATTGGAGGCTCCATTATGCTTATCCCCCAAATGTGATGTGTAATGCTGTTTATATGCAATAGGCTGTTTACAGCAAGCCATTTAGAGCAGTAGCTCATGAGACCCCATGCACAATGCTATACTTGGAGAACTCACCAGATACCATCAGTAAAATGGACAATAAAAGCAATCTGAAACCTCCGTTCTTAGTGGAATTTATCTGATAAATACCTTGCTAAATCTTAAGTGTTTCATTCATCTCTTTAAACTGTGATATGCTGATCTGCTTATCTCTTCAGCCTCACGGGCAACATTCTCTCTAGAGGTTAAAACACATAAGGCAAGCTGCATCCATTCATGTTAATAGAGTTGTCTCCGCAAGGATGAGACCTGCAGAATCATTAATTAAACATGCTTTTACTAAGGAAAGTCTCATGATGAAGATGGATACATGACTCAGTGTCAGTAAACTCTATTTCAAATACAGTTTTTAATGTTTGGCAATTTTCAATGCCCGGTAAAAACTTATCAACAAAAGAGCCCATGTATCTAGAAAACATAATTTTTAGGAGACATATAACCAATCTCTTTCACCTGCTTCTGCCATGTGTAATATGCGATAATGGAAAGATAAGAGATGCATCATCTTATAATGTTGTCTTAGGACTAGAAGCCAGGAACTATTTTGCCATTAAAGCTCTGTGGAAGATAGAAATTGTTTAAAATAAATTTTTTGTTTAATCACAGTTGTGTGATTTCAAATTTGATTTACATCCCATGTCAGAAGAAAAACACAATAACTCTAAGTTCTTCTCAAAGACATTCCAGGAAAATTTTGTTCAGCAAAAATATATTTCAGTGAAAATTAAAACATTTCTATGCCAAGCGCAAAATAAATCTCAGTGTTTTACTTGAAGTATCAAAATGCTCCTTGTTGATGTTTTTTTCTGATGAAAAGAATCTACGTATCTGTGACGTATATTTGCAGTCATAAGAGGTTTCATCTTCCTCTTTTCCTCACTTTATATGCTTGTGTCCTTGTTTCTTTCTTATATAGACATTCATCTTCCCATTATTCATAATTTGAAACACCTCTGTATTTTCTTTAATGTGGGTTTTTTCCTATCTGAGATATTTCTCACAAACTTTAAGTGGATCTCTGTCTTCAATCTGAATGAATGAGAGCTACCAGAACCTACTGGAATACGAAACATAATGGAGAGGCAGGGAGTTTTGGGCTGTCCTTGAAAGTGGAAAAGCAGCCGTGTATTGCATGGATCTGAACAGCAGGGTGAATTTTCAGTTTCTGTTTGTTTTTAATTAATGTATTCTAACGAAGGTGGTAAGCTGAATCCTTCCTGTTGCTTCCCTTCAATACCAGTAGTAACTGTGAAAACACTTGGAATAAAGTGAGTAACTTTATAGATTCCCTTTCCGCACAACACAGTAGATGCTGGATCCCTTAAAACTTGGGAAATGCAAGAGTGCCATCCACTAATTAATGTAGTTCTGGGATTTTGCTTTTACAAAGTAAGCAGAGGGTGATATATTTTTGTATTGTATTTAAGGAATATTTTAGGATACCTACCTGGAAAGAGTAAACAAGAGTTTGTGTACATGAACACAAAGCTGTGAGTGGTTTATAGGATAAAAAATGGTTAATTTTGACCCAGAACACAAACATCTACCATCTGTTCCAGGCATGTCAAACTCATGGTTCCAGCTGTTCTCCTGCTCCTGCAGGGTAATGCACGTCACATGCTGCACACATGACCAGCTCTGGCAGGAGCATGTGGGCAAGGAGCTCGGCGCTGCCGCCGGGTAGAAACAAGGTGCCTGGCCAGATAAAACAAGGTGGAGGAACAGATTCAGCCTGCAGGTCTTGAGTTTGACACCCCTGATCTATTCCATGAGCAAATTTTGCCAGTAGCTCTGCCACTGGATAGATGCATCAAGAGTCTGTTTGTGACTAGGGGGCCATTAGTGTTTGTAGGAGTTACGTCTGGTTGCCGCCTTCTCTCTGTATTGCACTAAAACTACAGAAGCGATACGAGTCTCTGGTTTGCAAAGGAGTGTACTCCTTAGACGACTCTTCAAATACATGCGGTTTTTTAACAGCGGTAGTACTGGAGGCCGTGACTTTCTTGTAATCACCCCTCTGCTACAATTATACCAACCTGAGCAGAGGGAGTGGTTTCCAAGCAGAACTGCAGGTATGCAATCTGGCACTTCTGATAGTTCTTTTCTCAGGCAGAGGCTTCTTATACAAGGTGGAAAAAGGTGGTCAAAATGGATAAAGGTAAAAGAGAGACTTGAAAATAGCTGATGAGCTAAACATCAGCTGGGTTTGATGGGCTATGATGTGGGGCTTAGGCTCCAAGATACCACTCAAAGATCTGAACCTCTTACTTCAGAAGGAAGTGGCCTAAATTTGGGATAATGACTTTTTGGAGGATGACTCTTATTCTTTGTCTGGAGAAAATCTGTCGGAGGTCTTAATTTCACTCTTGCACAGGACATGAATCTTACTGGAGAAATCTACCAGAGCAGTGTGGGAGCAGGTCTTTCTTACTAGGCTTTCTCAACTGAGAACGAGCCTTTTCCTTTGGGACCAGGCACTAGACCTGGTTTCTGACTGCCTATCCTCAGTACATGTGTGAATCTCTAAAAGGATTCATTTATAAGCAGAGTAGAATATCAGAATCGAGATCAGTCATGCAGATCTGAAGGAAGAATTTGGCCTTGAGTGTGGATTAGTCGCAAAGACAAAATTCTTAACAGCATACTTGTTAATGAATTACAAAGTCTTTATTTTTAAACATTTTAAGTCTGCTAAGTTCCCACGAGGATCTCATTATGCTTCGTGCTTGGAAGAAAATGGAGAAAATGTAAGCGGTATTTTGGAGGATGGGTAGTCTGGTTCCAATACAGGCCAAGTTGATGCAATTTGACACACGTAATTTAACTGAAGGTACTGATAAACAGAATGCACATTATAGGTAGCTGCAAGCTCTAATCTGCGATATGTGCATATTTATGAATGTGAATAGAATTAAAAGCTGATGCTTTAAGCAACACAACTTATATAGACTGTCAGAGAAAATGCATTTCTTGAAGTGGCAGAGAAGTGCAATGTGGACCTGCTGCATCTGGGGCTGCAGATTATATGATTTCCCCTTTCTTCACGTAGAGCTTCCTTTTATGGCTAGAGATCTGAAAAATCCTGGAAGATATTAAAAAACCATAGTCAGTGAGGTGGCACATTTTTATTCAAACCCATATCACAGACCCTCTTGATTATTAGGGAAGAGGTGTGGACCGGAAGCCACTTGAAGCTCGATGTGGACAACGTGCCCATCTTACTTAACAGCTACAATTTTGAGGGGGGAGGTATGGTGGTTGGCTGTGAGTTGGGAAATACAGTCACTGAATCAGATTGCAGTGCATGTGCACCTGGTACCTGCCCGAGATGAGCAGAAAGCCATTCATCTGGTTATGGGGGAGGAGGGAATTCAGCTCGCACATCTAAAGTGAGCTTGATTTTTCATTCTAGCTTTGTAGCTTACCTTTAAGAGAAAGCAGAACAGCAGTGGCTGTCCAGTGAGTGATTCTGTGCCAGCTGATGTGGAATGTGAAGTCTTTCATGTAATTAAAAGCAGTGATTTAAAACATCTGCCCTTATCCCTGTTTTTTCTATTTGACTGTTGTTCCATAGTGAATACTTCTTAATTTGATGGAGACTTTTTACCACATTGTATCATATTTCCAGAGGTATCTTTTCCTTCCTTTTTAGAAGTGACTATGTATTGTCTTGTGAATGATTGTTTATATCTCTGATGATTCTGAGAAGCTTTCTGTAAGATTCTTTTCCCCATTGTAGCTGTTTAAAATTTCTTGTATTTGTGATTTAGATTATTTTGGTTATTTTTTTTCTATGAAGAAAATAAGTATTAGATGCCATAAAAGAAAAAGAAAACCAAAAACTGAAGGATAAAAGATGTGAGGAAATACATGCATGTAATAAGTTTACTGAAAAATAAGTGTTGCAAATGCGCTGACACAGATGGCTGTGAATAGACCAATAGATTTACGTGTAGAAGTGAAGCATGTATGGTTTACAAGCATAATTGTGTAATATTTGGTTGCCTGCTTTTGGATTTGGTTTTAGGTTTGGTTTCTTCCTCCTATAACAACTGCAATTCTGACATGCTATATGTCTGTCTTTGCTGTTAAAAGAAAAAACTTGCTAATCCTGCTGTAGGATGCACGCTCTGTTGGTATGGCTGTGCAAATCTGCTCTCCATTTATGTCACCTGAGGGTCTAATCAGTTTTGTTTGCTCAGTCAAAGAATTGAGGAATAATACCAGAAATTTGTGGAAACTGTTCCCTCTTCCTCAAAAAGCAAGGACTTCTGACTGAAAAGGCAGTCTAGAAAATTAAGGTAGGCATAGGCTTATGTAAATTGTGGTGGGTTGACCCTGGCTGGATGCCAGGTACCCACCAAAGCTTCTTTATCACTCTCCTCCTCAACTGGACAAGGGAGAGAAAAATATAATGAAAGACTCATGAGTTGAGGTAACGACAGGGAGAGATCACTCAGCAGTCACTGTCATGGGCAAAACCGGCTTGACTTAAGGAAATAAATTGAATTTATTACCAATAATAGCGGAGTAGGGTAGTAACAAATAAAACTGAATCTTAAAACACCTTTCTTCCAGTCCTCCCTTCTTCCTGGGCTTGACTTCACCCCCAATTTCTCTACCTCCTCCTCCCAAGCGGTATAGAGGGATGGGAAATAGGTGTTGTAGTCAGTTTATTACATGTCTATTGCTCTTTTGTCCTCACACTCTTCTGCTCCAGTGTGTGGTGCCTCCCACGGGAGACTGTCCCCCATAAACTTCTACAACGTGTGTCCTTCCCATGGGCTGCAGTTCTGCACAAACTGCTCCGGTGTGGGTCCCTTTCACGAGGTGCAGTCCTTCAGGAGCAGACTGCTCCAGCGTGGGTCCCCAGTGGGGTCATAAGCCATGCCAGCAAAGCTACTCCAGTGTGGGCTCATCTCTGCATGGATTTGCAGGTCCTACCAGGAGTCTGTTCCCATCTGGTTTTCCCATGGGGTCACAGCATCCTTTGGGTGCTTCCACCTGCTCCGGTACACACTCCTCCATGGGCTACCGATACCTATCTGCTCCACCGTGGACCTTCTTGCATTGCAGGGGACAGCCTGCCTCACCATCATCTTCCCCACGGGCTCAGGGGAACCTCTCTTCTGGCACCAGGAGCACTTCCTCCCCCTCCTCCTTCACTGACCTTGATGTCTGCAGATTTGTTTCTCACGTACTTTCACTCCTTCCTCTGGTTGCAGTTGCTGTTGTGCAGGGGTTGTTTTTCCTCCTTCTTCAACGTGTTATCCCAGAGGCGCTGCCACCACTGCTGGCTGGCTTGCTTGACCTTGGTCATCAGTCCTGTAGCTGGCTGGAATTGGCTCTCTGGGACATAAGGGAAGCTTCTGGGAGCTTCTCACAGAAGACACCTTTGTAGGCTCCCTGCTACCAAAACTCTACTATGCAAACCTAACACATAAATATAGTAAGGACTTTTATATATTGAGAGTTTGCAGCATTTTTTGATTAACAACTTCGTGTATTTCATTTTGACCATGAAAATAGTATTAAGCAGATGTGCTGCTGCATCATTTAAGTCCAAGCTCTAATAAGGTATCTAAACACAAGTGTTCCCTCTGTCAAATGCAGTTACTAAATAATAATATTTTCAATTAACTTAATGTTACATTTGATCTGGACTTGCTGCTGTTCATAGCATAAATGGTACCACCTTGATTTGCTCTTTTTTTTCAGGGGAATGGGAACTCTGAATCAATTGAACTTGCATAAAGTGCTCTGAGATGCATCATTTTTGTTGAAAAATTATCCAGTCTGGCAAATTAAAAGGAGGAGGAAAACAGACAGCTTTGGGGTTTACTGCTTTTTTTAATGTTAGGGAAAAAAATTGTTAGAGTTGATTTGTTAGAAGCTACCTGTTTGCCATTAATATCTGATTACTTTTTAGGACAAATGAGTTATTAAAATATTTATATGGTTAATTGGACATATATTATTAATAGATGATATTAAAAATATATTAAGTAACTTTATACTTATTTATAGCTTATAATATTTAGAGGGTTATAGGTCTTTAACTGCCCAGTAAAACTATAGTGAATTTACTGATTGCTGTTTTATTGGTATTATAACTTAACTACTTCTTTGAAGCTTCATTAGGGACTATTGAGGCTTTTTAAGGATGACAATATCTTTTACATTCTGGCTATTACTTCTAAGAAATCTGTGAGGTGAAAGTAGTAGATAAAGGTATTTTATATAAAAGATAAAGAAATTGAAATAAACCAGAATAACACTAACTGAAATTGAGACGTTGATGTTGATTGATAACCAAATAACTTTGTACTGTAATAACAGATTGATAGAAAATACTCCTTTCATGTCATTGTTGGCAGTCACAGAAGAATGGCAAATACAAAAGTTATGATAAATGGTTCCTGAATTTTTCAAAGAAGAATGAAGAAAAACCTAGTGTATGTCTGAAAAGTCATGCAGTGTGAGATTATTCCCTTGATTCTTCTGTTTATTTGGGATTCAGAAATCTCCAAATGTATGAATACTGTACTGTCACTACTTGGGAGTAGATATATTTTATAGTATTCCATCTAGTATCACTAAAAGTGAGGAAAGAATGAATGCTCAGGGCTTAGCTTCTTCCTAGGTATAATTTCTGGATTCGATTTACACCAAATGAGTGTAAAGTATTGAAGTCTTTCTGGTCACAGGGTCTTGAACAGCATAAACAGGAAAAGACTTGCTTTTAAGTAGTAGTTAGAGCTGCTAATAATCCCAATTAAAGTTAGAGTAATTAGGGCTACTCTCATAACTACTTGGACATGTTCTTGCATGTCTTGTTGGGTTAGGCCAGTAATCCCAGAAACTTGTAAACTGAAAATTAGTACGTTGCCTTCTTCCTTAAGCAGAAGCAGCCGGTGCTGTGCAGGGCCTTGGGCTCAGAAGGCAGAGCCCTGGGACCAGGGGCAGATAGCGCTGAATCTTTTGTGTTATGGGGCTGGAGAAGCTTCCATTGCCCAGTGCATAACCTAGAGGTGGAAGGAGCTAAAGCCCTCTCTATGTGTGAAGTACTGTGAGGAATGGCTCTCCTTCCCATCCATCCTAAATCCAGCTCTAAACTGTTCCATTGAATAAAAGTGCAAGGGTCAGGAAGGACCGTTTTCTCTCCAAAGGTCAAGTAGGGCTTTAACATTTGTTCAGTTCAAAGGGTCTTCTAAAATTTACTCTGTTCTGTTTCAGAACAAAATTATTAATATGAAGCCTTTCATAAAATATGGTTTTCAGCTCAAAACAACAGCACAAAAATTTACTCAAGATAATTGTGTGGACTGTCTTCCTCAATTACTTTCAATAAAACTGAATATTTGCAGCTCAAGTCATACCAGCACAGTCCCTGCCTGCTGGGCCAGATTTGGTTTTGAACAGCCTGTAAAATGGTCTGTGCATTCTCTTAGGTCAACAAACTTCCCTTAATACTACTTTTTTTCCCCCATTACCATTACTCTAGCTTTTAAACTCTGGCTCAAAAAAACAGGCAGCCATAGAGGTATGTAATTTTTCTAAGTACTAAACCATACCTTTCATCTTAAGTTATCAAGTAGGTACAATGTTTATGTGATTTTGCACCAAATTCCATGTGTAAAGTCCTGTCATTTACTGAAAAACCTTCATTTACTGAAGCCAATAGCATATGTGCCAAAACTTTGTGATATATTAGATGTGCAGATTTTATTTGGTGCATTAGTAATTCGCTATTGTGTCCATTTGCCAGGTGGAGGTATAGTTTCATTAAAGAATACAAGTGAGGGACAGGGGTGGGAAGTCAAGTTACTCAAAGGCTTTGTTCTTTTTCATTAATAAGCTAGTTTACACCTAGGCTATTAAACAGTTGAAGGCTTTTTTTTTTTTTTTCTGTGAAGGCTGTAGCAAATATGAAAAGGACCTAAACTTGGATTAACACAAGCCAAGCCAATAACTTTTTTCCACCTTCAAGTAATAGATTCTATTGCCCCATAAACTCAAATCATTCTTATTGCTCATTTTTTCCTCTTGGTTCTTCCTTTTTTCTTCCTCTTAATATCCTTGGAATATGGAAACCATTTGGATTTAGTAGAGCTGCTTTTGTTCTCTGTCTTAGAACACAACTTTCTCTGCCACCCATATGCTAACTGGGTCAGTTTGTGGGGTTTAGTAACCTTTTCCAAACACACATAAACAAATCCTACCTGTTTCCCTTTATTTTTGGTGAGGTATATAGGTAATCTCAAATTACTGAATACAATTCCTATATTGATACTGGATTCTCTGGATTAACTATGAGTGTTGGTCTGTCCTCCCAAGTAACAAGTGATGAGATGAGAGGAAGTGGCCTCAAATGTTGCTAGGGGAGGTTCAGATTCAATATTGGGAAAAGAATTCTTTACTGAAAGAATTATCAGGCACTGGAACCAGATATCCAGGGAAGTGGTTGAGTCACCATCCCTGGATTTAAAAGACAGTAGATGAGGTGCTCTGGAATGTGGTTTAGTAGTGGACAGGTACAGTTGGACTGTAGCTCAAAGGTCTGTTCCAATCTAAAGAATCTGTGTGTTGTATGTTGAGGGAAACAAATTCAGATTTGGCATTGGTTCTGTTATCTGACTGACCGAGGGGCAAAGAGCAGGGACAGGGAAAAGATGTCTCTTTACCTCTGCTACCCTGTCCTTCAGTCTTATTGACTCACTGGAGGCTGTTGCTATGTACTAGGAAAACTTATTATGCCTCATTCTGGGTGGACCTTTTGCTGACGAGTGGGTTTTGTTCATATGACAGATTTGTTATAAGTAAAATGTTTTGTAGACAGTGTTATTGGTGACTTGTGTGTTACCTGCACATCTGTGCAGCGGTTGGTCAGGTTGTCTTATTGGTCCAAGGAAGATCACACCCTTTACTGTGATTTTGGAGCCTCAGATCTAGAAGGGTGAGGCTTGGAGTTCTGACTACACCAGCTTTAAAGTTGAGTTCCCTGATGTGCATCCAGGATTTCTGAACATCTGTGTGTAGAACACTCAGTCAGTAGTTCCAGAGGCTCCTTAGGTTGCATTGACAGGAATAAATACTATTGCATATGAAATAAAACTAGAATTAGGTCTCCTCTTTCACAGTCCTAGCTCATATGATGAGGAAAAGTCTCATTATCCAAAATTTATATAAATATTAAAGTTTAGAGATCAGAGTAAATGTATAAAAAGCTTTGCAATGGGACTATTAGATCTTTTTTAATTTTAAACTTGAATAGAGCTGGAGTGCATTCAAATTTTTATGGGATTGAGGGAAAAGAGATTGTTGTGGGGTTTTTTTCTCCCCCACAGGTTATGTACAATATAAGCTGGAAACAAATTCACTCAAATTCATCCATTTTCTGGATGAACAAAGCATTACTGATGTTGCACAAAATACAGATAGAGTGATTAAACGGCAAGCATGTTCTGCAAAAACTTTGCTTCATCCCAGCTCACCATATAATTAAATTGCTGAGATTAAGAGTTTAGTTAACCCTAGGTGTTTTCCCAGGCCCTGTAGCCCTCAGAATGGACGCTCTTCATGTTGACTGTGAAAGGAACCTAGGGCAGCCATCCTCCAGACAGGCACGCCAGTGCCAAGTGCTTATGTTGAGTGGAAGCAGAAAATATACCAATGCCAAATGACTGGGAAAGGAGAGTACATCCACACTGACAAACCTCCAGTGACAAAGAGTGTTATTTGTCTATCTAGCAATGTATAAGAAAATGCGTTTGTGCTTGCATGGCTATATTCAGTGCAAAACTGGTGTGGTAAAAACTTGAAGTATTGGAGAGTGTAAATTAACAACCCAAATACTACTTAATTCTCAGAACAAGATGAAAAAGCAGACATCACACGAGGTATTAATAAGCATCAGTATTTTTCCTTTAATTTTTCTAAGGTCTAACTTAGTGTCGATATGCTTAGCATCATACTACTGATATTTTTCCTTCCCTCTTTGGTGTCTTTGATTTTTAAAATGTGGATAACCCTTCATGCACTGAACTAGAACCTATTAATTGCTGAAGCATTGTAATTGTCTACCTTTATGCCAACTGGTGTGACAAAAATGCTTCAAGTTCAGACGGTCAAATGGTATCTGTAAAAATCAGAGACTGCCCAGAACTCTTTTGATCCTGATTCTTAGTGTGTATATAAAGTTTGGAAAAAACAATTTAATAGTAGGAATATCCATATATTTTAAAATACAATATCTTGCACTGTGAACAGCATATAAATTAAATCTAACAGTTTTATTTCCACTTCGCTCTGGTTCCCAAGTTTGTTTTTCTCAGCAACTATTTCTATTCAGACAAAACTATACTTTTCAGTTTGTGGTGCTGATGGCTCAGTATATGGACTCTGGGTTTTAGGCAAAAAAAACCCACCAAAATTTGGCAATTTACTATTCAAACAGCAATGAAAATTAAATAACATGCATCCACTTACTAACGTGGTTCCTAATAATAACAATGGTACACTATAGCAGCAATAACATGAAAAAGGTATTTAGAAGATATAGTATGATGAAAAAGAAGCAAAGGTGATTAATTATCACTCAGATGCTTTAATTCCTAGCAAATCTCTTTACAGTAAGCTCTTGCAGCCATAGTGTAGTATTAAGTGGTTATTGAAACTGATTATGGTGTCCTGAATGAATCTTTTGAGCTCTGACTGATATGGGCAGGAATAAAAAAGAGGAATGGAGGCTTTTGAGAAGTTAACATCCACACATTATCATGAAATCCCACTGAAATCAACACTTTGGGCAAACAGCAAAGAAATGTGGGGTGGGTTTTGGGTGTTTTTAAGTTCTGACAGCTTGCTCTACTAATAGTGCTTCAAAACCTTTTGATTTTGGTTTGTATGTAATCAAAACCCAAATTTTGCCCAAAGAGGCGAGTGCGACAGTAACGGTTGAAGCGCACAAAGGAGCAGGTCCCATGTGAGTAAGCTCTGTTTGCAATCATTGCTTATATCCTGGTGTTTATACAGTTGAAGTCTCCTGGGTTGGCCCAAAGTAACTTCCCTTGATTTCTGTTAGTCCTGCAACTGGAGATGTCTCACGGGAGAACAGAAGCCTGGCAGGCCCTTCATTCCCTCTCCTGAATCTGAATGGACGCTGCTGTACGACATTGACTTGCACAATCCAGAAGGCTGGCATAGCCAGCAGAGGGAGGAATCTCTGTTCTTCTTGTGACTCACGGGTCACTCTCAGCTGCTGCACCACCAGAAGATGTAACTTGAGTTTGTGTTGATATTCCAAAGATTTTATATGTCTAACACACTTTCACACTCACTGTGTCTTGCGAAATGACCTTGAACTTCAACTTGGTTGTACTGTCTTCAGCTCTGAGTTTGATGTAGGACAGTTCCTGGCTTAAGTTAGTTTACATTCCACAGCAAGAAATATACTTAATTCTTCTTGGTTGTGGGTAGGGGGAGGAAAAGTTGCATCAGATGTTTCTGATTTGCCTGTGGCTCTCAGGCAGCCAGCTCAGATAGGGACTTCTGAAGGGAGTGTTACAGAACCGCAGGCCCCCAGCACCCACTTGTCAACGCCATGGTTGCAATGCTATTCTTCGCTCATCTGACTTATCCATCAGGCAGACAGCTATATCAAACCCAACAATATGCTGTCATTCTCTGAAATCTGAGTTTATTCTCTCTTTTGACGTTATAAATAGCTAACTTTGTATTACAGTCATGTGGGAACCTCATACTGCACAGTGTTGAAGTCAATACTGCAATTCCTCTGAGCTGCTTTTCCTCCTACAGGAGACCTTGAACAGCAGAAGGCACTCGGGCCATTTCAGCATTTGTTCTTCACCTGACACTCATTCATTCTTTGGCTGGTTTTGTTCCACCCTCTTTTTCTTATATGCTGTCATTTCAATGAGAGGATTTGAAACTTTCTCAATACATTTCCCACTGTTGAAGACTTCATATTTGTTGCTTTTAAGCATTAAGAATTGATTTCACCCCCTTGAACGCTTTAGCCTTTACAAGATGTTTTACCATATTAATCACCATAAATTCCAATGTAAGCTTAAAGTCTTTAAGAGTCTTCACATTTAATACGTGAGTTAGGAGCAAGTTATGACAAATGTGCAGAATGAAGGTGTTCTGTAGGACTCAAAAAAGGTTGTGAAGTAGTTTGTCATTGGCAAGCATTGCTTTGCCTTACATTCCTCTACCTGTAACAAAGCTTTTAACACATTTTCAGTTCATGAGGCTTTCACATTGTGTAATTAATTTGAAAATTCAGCTGTTCCTGACTGAAAACTTCTGGTGTTTTCATCTTTTAATAACTAACTAAATCCGATTGTCCTTTTCTCCAAAGCAAGTAAAAAATATATTTGTACTTGGAGACAAATGCAGCTCAGCTTCAACAAGAGATGCAGATACTCATTTGCAGGAGTTTTTAATTAGAGACTTGTTTTTAGAGAGGAGAAAAGAACTGAGCATTCAGCTGACCACAATGTGTTCTTTGAATTCATTACTTGCTGTGCTGGAAAACTGACTGGTCAAGGAAACCAACAGTACCTGTCACGGTTGCTGTTTCAAAAAAAAAAAAACAATTACCTCTATCAGCACGGTATTTAGATAAACCGATCACTGCTTTAATCAATTCTGAGTGGTGAAAAGTTGCCATGGATACAAGATCCTGCAGTAATCAAAACAGAAAGTAAGTTTAGAATTGGAAGTGACAGATTTATTCATCACATACTTAACAAGCCTTTGAAGGGAAAGGGAGAGTTTGTTGGAGTCCTTAGGCTGTGTATAAAAAGATCGGGAAGAAATACTCACAGGATTGCCAATAAGCACTCCAGTTGGAGAGGACGGGGTAATATTAGTGTTACAACTATTGCTCAGATGTGCCTGCTTGCAGCTTATGCTCTGGATGGCAAAGCTGTCGACGTCTGCAACCCTGTTGTCATTTATCTTTAGTCTCAGCAAGAAATGGCCAGCTGAAAATTGCTGTGTCTTGTCAGCGGAAGGTTTTGAACTCAGCTTAGGAGGTGCTGAATGCAAGGTGGTCATTGGGCCCTTTGTTTGTCCTGAACAAATTTCAGAGAGCACATTTTCAATGTCCCTTACTAGAAATAGTTAGAACTCTTCAGGAATATTTTTTTTTTATTTCTGTGGGTTCTTGCTGCACTTTTTATAGTTCTGTGAGTTTAGTAAATTTTTCAGCTTTGCATTGAAGGGATGTGACCCCTTTATTTGCTGCTGGTACTGTGTAGCCGTTTGGTGTCTGGTACATCTCAGAAGTTCACTTGTACATGTGAGATGGGAAACCAAACAACAACAAAGACCTCTCTTAATAACTCTGAAAGGTCATAGAAGACAAAACCAACTAAAACAACCACTAGAAACAACCAGAGGAAAGTGCTGCAGTCATTCTCCTGGGTAAGCTCCTCCTAGTCTGAGAGCTGTGCTGAAGTTAATTTTCTCTCTTATTTAGTCTTTTCAAACTCCTCAGAAATCACTTTTTCCTCCCACTTTCTAAACTGAATGTATATGTAATAAGAGGACAAGTGAAAACAAACTCATTTCCTGATTTTTCCTATGTATAAACATACAATGCTAATTGGGTTCTTTTGTAAATCAATGTTCACAAAATAAAATAAAGCATGTTTCCTCAGTTCAAAGCATGACTTGGGTTGAAGGATTTTGTGTTCAGATCAAGAAACCTTTCTAGCATTATACAAACACTGAAAGAAAACCAGTATAATTGATGGGATATCTTTTTTTAAATTGTTTATTTTAATCTGAGCCTCTATAGTAAAACTTGGAGATGCAATTTCACTTACAAAAACCCAAAAGAAAATATTCAGTGAATCTGTGCTACAACACAGCTATGTTTAACCAGCCTCTTGTCTCAGTCGGGTAATCTGCCAGGTAGATTCTTGTACAGCATTTAGTAGACATGTGGTAAGACTTTAAAAAACAGTAATCACGTTTAAGTACCCAGTCAAACTAACGTTCTCTGAATCCATATAGTATAGTGCTTAGTCCCATGTTTCTTTGAGATAACTTCCAATATGGAGGGGTTCTTGTTTCTCCACATTCTGTAGTATTCTTCCCTCTATTTAGCAATTTAACTCTTGTCCATATTGTGTTTACTGTCGCAAAAATGAGTCAGGTTTCTATAGACTCTTCAGTTTGTGGATCTTGGTATAGGTGAGTCAATGCTTATATATTTATGTTCACAAGCGTATTGTAACCCAAACATTGGAGGCCATTATTAGAGATGAATAATGAAAGAAATTATATATGGTTTCAACTGAAATAATCCTACGGAGCTGGCGTAATTGATATACTATTACGTATCTTCCTTTTTGGTACTCTGAGAGTGCCAGGGAGTACAGGGATAAGATGAGGGGGAATGGTTTTAAGCTGAAAGAGGGGAGATTTAGATTAGATATTAGAAAGAAATGTTTTCCTGTGAGGGAGGTGGGACCCTGGCACAGGTTGCCCAGAGAGGCTGTGGCTGCCCCATCCCTGGAGGTGTTCAAGGCCAGGCTGGATGGTCCTCGAGCCCCCTGATCCAGTGGGAGGTGTCCTGCCCATGGCAGGGGGTGGAACTGGGTGATCTTTAACCTTCCAAACCAAACCATACTGTGATTCTATGAATTCCACCTGATGACAAAAAAAAAAAAAAAGTGTTCATAATCAATTCCAAGTTTTGTTTGCTACCATTTCTGAAGCTAATGCTATTCACTATTCATGAAAATTTGAAGGACACCACCTTATGACTTACAGAATCTTGAAAGTCATGAATAACAGGGTTTTTGGTTTGATTTTTTTTTTTGGCTGGAAGGGGATACCATACCAAAACAAAACCCCAAACACTCGGAATGCATTTGTCCAAAATATTTGGTTTGATTTTACAAGCATCTTCTGATAATTTAAGAATTTGGGGAATGATAAAAGAGAGTCAATGCTCATAGAACTCTTGCACGGATATATTTTAAATTACACTTTTATATTTTTTCCTTTTTAGTTTTCCTTTATAAATGCAAAGAATTATCAAACATCCATCAACTCCTATGTGAGCGCTCCCGGTCTCTTTTGGCACGTAGCCAACTTCATTAGCGTAAACTCATTTTACCTGGAATGTCAGAGGTATGCAAATGGACGTGACTTTAAAAGGTTATTTGGGCAGCTAGGAATGATAAGTCTTTATTCTCTCATTAGAATAAGTTTATGTTTTACTCTGAAGCAAGATCACACATTCTACAGCATTCCATTTCAGGGGCTGAAATATTTCAGGATACTATACAAGATCAAACTTGCATCTCATTTATCTCAGTAGCTTATAGATGATCACACCACATATTTCTGAATAGTTTGAATGTTGGTTTTACTTATCAAAGAAAACCTGAAAGAGACCATTGCAAATGTATCACTGTGCATGGCATATAAGCAAAGTATTTTTGTAGTATTTGTTCCAGGTTAATCGTTACATTATAAAATTAAGTTGTGTTGTCTCACAGCTTCGATCTACAATAATTTTTCCTTAGTTATTGTGTCAGAAAGTACAGCATGACCTTATTAAACTGGAAATCCCGTTAGTCCTTTGTGTCAAAGTCAAATCGCAAAGAGAGTTGCGCTTGAATACAGTTTGGTACACAACCAGATTTGAAAACTCTGAACTTAGCTTGCTTTGGCTATCCTGTAGATATTACAGTTTCTTGATGTATATAGCCATTTTTCTATTTATATCCTGTTGTAGTTTCAAAATCTGAACTGATGCTATGCTGAGAAAGTATAGTTACATATATTACCTAATAGATCAATTGCTTCTCTGATTTTCTCCATGAAATCTCCCAATAAATCTAGATACAGAAGAACTGTTATTGTAGGAAGTTTATAAAGAGAGAACAGAATTTATTTTATACTAAAGCAATAGACTGTAATTCCTGAGAAAGTAATGGAAACATTCTCCCTCAAAAACTTCAAGTTGAGATGTAAGGACCTGCTTCTTGTTGTGGTTGGTTAAATGGAATGGCATGGCATGGCATGAAATCACTGACATGAGATCACATGGAAAAAACTGCATGCACCTGATCATAGGTTCAAAATTTCGGTGAATTTTGATTCATAGCTATGTCAGTTCAGTAATTAGGAGGAGCTGGACAATTATGATACTTTATTAAGCTCCATTGTGTCTGATTAAGTACTTCGCCCTCTGAAGAAGGATGCTGCAAATTCATATTGGGAGTTATATATAATGTGCTGGTTGTCTTGTGGTATTATTGCAATACAGTCATATTGAAGTAGAAAACTTGTCCTGACAAATGAGTGAGCCATCTACTAATCCTGACAGGACTGAAATGTATTGCTTTAAAACTAGAATCTCTAAAGTAATGAAATCAAATTCATTTCCTCTTCAGGCTGTCAAGTACAATTGGAATCTAAATTTTTAGAAATGTTTTTCCCGTCATTGGTTCCATTTTTCAGGTTAACTTGTTTAATGGTTCCTGAAAGGTGCTAAACTGAGATCTGGGTTTCTGGAGAGATTTTCAGTGTTGTGTGTCCTGGTTAACAGCAGGGTGATGTTCATTAGTATGACTGGGCAGACAATTAGGCTGGTAATACTAATTCAGGTCTTGATTGCTTTGATAACAGAAAAGAATAAAGCTGGCAATTAGGAATCAACTACCAAAAAATATTTCAAATATAAGGTTTTTTCTTTCACTCATTTTTTTTGATGAGTCTGTAACATTTTGGGGAATCATCATAAATTATTACTAAATTTTGAGAGAGTTAATAAAGATTAGAATATGGAGCCACTAAATATTTTTTTACATGTTGAACTATAGATGGTTATTTTAATATTTTTAAGATAATATTGATGGGCTTTGTAACAAAATAGATCAAAGTATTAATTGTGGGGGGGGAAAGTCACTAACACTATAAAATATATTATAATGTAAACGTAAAGATGAAGTTTAGATAAACTTACCAGTCAATGATGCAGCATGCCCGTCTAATTTTATACTTAAAAAGAATGTTTAGTCCAGAACTTTCTCATCTCTCTGATGAGAAATATTTGCTTTGCCTCTTTGGATGCCTAATGGGGGCATGCGAATTACTTCAGTTTAGGATATTGTAATATCCAAAAGTTCAAAGTTGTTTTGTTGCAGGACATTCAACAAAAGTTACGCTAGCTGCTTTCCTGGACTTCCTTCCAGTCTACATGGATTTCCCTGTTCACTGACTTTTCCCAGTGCTCAAAATCTGCACCTTCAAAATGGTGTATTAGAATGTTATTTACTCATAGTTATGCAAGGAATGACACGTACTCATAACAATTTAATTTCCTCCTGTTCGTGGAGGACTATAAGAATTCCTCCTGATGCTAATTTAAAAAATTATTTCACTTGTATAGATCAATTGTTTAATGTTTACTCTCTGAATATTTCTAGCAGAAAATTACAGTCAGGAATTGTTACTGACACAGCGAATTTTAAATTGACACTAGAGAGCATTTATGGGAAATATGCTTCACAGTTGGAGTAGGAACATTCCACAGAAAGCCATCACCTTAATATTCTGTGATCTGCATGGTTAAAAATAATCAACATGTTTTGAATGTTTACAAAAATTAGTGAAAAACATGGAGTAGAATAAGCATTTTTAGGAATTACCTGCAATACATTTTTTTAAGCAGCATAAAATTGCAAGTAATGAAACAGTTTACAAGGGAAGTCCTAAAGACAACCCTTTCCTCTGAAATTCGCAGTTAAAAAACCAAGCAGGTGACAATTCCATAGCTGTATGCAGGGAGGCTGCATTGACAGATGGATGTCTTAAGTCAAGAAAAGAAGGATTTTCAGTGATAGTGGACATAGAGCTGAGGCTAATACAGTGTGCTTTTGTAATGTGAAATAAGGAGACAGATGAATGCAGGGATATAAACCAGAGTTCACAGATTTCCATATACGCTTTGTGCAATTTTTGCATTAAAGGCACTATTAAATCATAAGTGTAATGGAGCATGCTGATGCCTTCTTCATATATGAAAGATGTGCTCTTCCTTTCTTTTACAACCCTTAACAACTCATAAACACTAATAATAAAAGAAACAGAAAAATTGTCTTGAATTAGTGGAATTGCAGAAATGTTGTACCAGAATAGCTGAAAAAAAAACATGGAAAAGTTTTGGGGTAGTTTCAAAATATTAATGGTGTAGAAAACCATCCTTCCTTTGTTTTCTTGATGTAACACTTTTGAGATTTGCGAAAGGTGACTCGGTAGGGATGCTCCTTGCATGAACTAACTTCTTTCCTGGATGCTTTCGTGAATGCACTGTTGTTCTCTGATTCTCCTTTCAATAAATTACTTTGTTTCGATTTTTATATCCAGCTAATTAAAAGACAATTTTAGAAAGTATTTTTCCTATCTTCATATCCCAGGAATCTGAGAACTTTGAGTCTCTAGACAAGTGTATTAATAGAGGATCCTCTCATTGATAAAAGATGTCAAGCAGTTGTGACATCTTCAAACCTTAGACCCCCTCAGCTGTGATCTCTTAATTGCAGGCACCACGGATTGTTCCTAGTTCAGGGAAAACACAAAGCTGAATGGCTGTCCCTAACCCTCTGTGGTGGTGGTTTGATCCAGCTCCTGATGCTTTGCATTTGCACTGGTCTGGGAAGGTGGCTGGTACAGTTAACTTGTCTCAGCTGAGGCTTAGCAACGTCTTACGATGTGTTTTATCATTTGCTTGTGGTTGCCTGATCATTGTCTTTGTCCTTCTGGCAACATAAAGAGACAACAAGGCAGGTTTAAAGAAATTTCCTCTTGATTTAAAGAATAGTTACAGAACCAGAGTAAAATAAAAGCACCTTGGTAAAGAGTTAATAGGTGTCTCGTGTCTTCTAGAAAGCCATTCTGTAAATTTTGAAAATTACGCTTTGGATACACCTATACAGTTCTTTTGGGTGATGTTTCAGATAGCAGTGCACTGAACTGGAGTTAGTGGGAGGAGAAAAGCAAGCAAATAGTCACAGGTGATCTTCAAAGCTTTAGGTATCGCTCTATAATAAATTGTATGCTCTCAGATGTGAGTTGCCCCAAAGAAGTGAGTGCATTTAGGTTCCTGAGGGAACATGGTACCTGTCAAAATGAAACACAGCTAAGGGGGCCAACTGAGTTCAGGAGGTCTATTTTTCTGCTACTGTTTCAGGATAGCTTGTTTATAAGAATTCCAAGAAGTCCAACTCCTTGTTGTTCAACTGAAAAAAGGAAACAACTCTTGTTTTGCTTCTTTGAGCTGTGCAATCTGAGATTTAATTTATCTTCTGTTGTTATGTGCAAATGCAAATGTTTTCAGGAATATGCCTTGTGACTTCATGAGGTTGTCTGCTTTCAGTGCAAAGTATGTCTAGTTATAAAGGCTGGTGGTGGCTGTATTTGCATTTGAGGTACAGACCCTAAGCATTTGAAGAAATATCGTAATACTACATGCACTTCTGTTTGCAGAGCTTGGTTTGTTTTCACTAGGCCCTAGATTTTCTTTCTCCAGATTTTCTATACAGACGCCAAAATTCATTAATCACATATTAGCTCTGGGATACTAACCCCAGCTTCACTCTTGGCCTGTTCAACCTAGAGAAGAGGATATTGAGAGGAGACCTCGTTGCAGCCTACACCTTCCTCACAGGGGGAGGAGGAAGAGCAGGCACTGATCATTTCTCTCTGGTGACCAAGGATAGGACTCGAGGGAATGGCAGAGGAGGTTTAGGTTGGATGTTAGGAAAATGCTCTTCACTCAGAGCATATTGGAGCACTGTAACATCTCCCCAGGGAAGCAGTCACGGTGCCAAGCCTGGCAATGTTCCAGAAGCACTTGCCCAGTGCCCTCAGACACATGGTGTGAACATTGGGGTTGTCCTGTGCAGGGGCAGGAGTTGGACTCAAAGATGCCTTCCAACTCTGGACATTCTATGTTTCTATGAGATTTTTTTGCTATTAATTTTCCTAGTCCCTTGTTTCTCCCCACTAACAAAAGGCTCGTTCTGGATTCCCTGAGTTAAATTGTGCTGTATGCCAAAGGAGTTTAAAGATTTCTGAATACCAAAATTGAATGATATGCATTCATTTTCTTTGCTAAATAACACGTGCACTGCCATATGTTTCAAGCTATCTTTCATCTGACTTAATAGGCACACATTATCAGTATATAATGAATGTACAAAGTTATTTCTGCTAGAAATGACAATTATATAAATAATACAAATAGTCAGAAATTAAAATTACTATGGCTTGTGGTTTCTACCTCAACAATCTGACACCGCAGAATTGTATATGTAGGGGATGCTGCTTTAGAGTAATTGGTAAAGGTTTTCACTTCCTCTATGTGAGAAGATAAATATTGTCAAAAGACAAGACAAAAAGACTAAAATAGTGTGACTGACCAACAAACCCTTAACGTGGAAGAATGGTCAGTGGAGATGGGTCAGGGTGATGTTGAACTCGGGGAACAATGCAGGATATAACTGACAGCTGTTGCAATCAGCTGACTTTACCTCAGCACAAAGGAGACAGAGGGTGACCTTTGTCTTAAATAAGGAGCTAGGAGCAGTTAAGTGGATCAACTGGTGGTGCAGTGTTTCTCGCTGAGCTCATTAAAAGAGGGAATGTCTTCCTGAGTCAGCCAGACCAAGAGGGGGAATATGTGGCTCAGCCCAACATAGAGTATAAAAACTGACGAGAGCATTGGGCTTGTGCTTGCCTATATACTCCTTCACAGTGTCTGCACATGCCCAGCGTCCTGCTGGTGAGCATGTTCTGGAGACCAGTAATGGGAATCACGTGGGGGTTGTGGTTGAACTGTGTATTGCCATCAATATTTATTTATTTATTTGCTGGGTTTGACTTCCATCTGTATTGTGTTATGCAGTATATTCTGTATCACTCCACTAAATTCGATATCCTGTGTTAAAATTGGCTATCTTCAAATAAGTCAATTTGATATTAAACATCATACCCTCCATGTGTGGAATATCTGAAACACCCTGGTCAGTGAGTATTGGACTATGACAATTACTACTAATAGGGATGGTCTTGCTAGAATGATTTCTTTAAGCAAAGTAAGATCTAGGCATAAAATAACTGTTCATTCTATATAATTGTTTAATGTCTGAACTGGTACTAAAACCCCCTATTAATTGAAAGCTAATGGGCAAGTGAAAGCAAATACAGCATCCTGAAAGACAGAGGATGTGAAATTGGTCATGGTGGAATGAAAAGGCTGACTTGAGAAGCAGAGCATTTCAGTGCAGATGTAAGCAACACATGTAATGGCTTTTGAGGCAAATGAATCTAGCAAATCAGCCTAGAATTGCTGCCAGATTTAGCATTTCTGAAGGTTTTATAGCAAGACAATAAAAAAAAGCAAAACAAATTAATCTTTTCTGACAATACTCAGATCGGTATTGTAGTTATTTGTACTGTCTTGTGTAGCTTTTATTGTTAGATTACGAGATTAAATCAATTGTAAAAGTTGGTTAATATTTTCTGGTAACTCTCTACGTGTAATGTTCTAGGCTTTTCCGTAAAAAAAAATGGAGGAAAATGCTGTATTACTTCTATTGAATTTTTTTCTGCTCCAAATTTATCCTTTTACTGCTTTCCAGTTAGGGTGGAAGAATGTTGGTTGGGAGATAAGTTAAATTAAATTCTGAAATATTGCTATTAATACTATGTAGGACTAGAAATGTATATAAAACCTCTGACAGGCATTGCTGATAAAAAATATTAGCCTTTTTCTTTCTTTTTTGGAGACAGAGAAGATACTGCAAAGAGACTGGCACTTCAAAGTATACTTGAATGAGAGAGTCTCATTTTCTTAGATCTAAAGTATCTTGAGGAAATGAAATGCAACAGATCTTGACATTTTACTTAGCAATTAATAATTCACATAGAATGAATGGGAAATAAATTACCAACTTTACATGTGTTAAATATAAACAACCTTTTCCCTTTAAAACAGTGGGTAACTACAGAAATTGAAAAAAAAAATGGAAGTATATAAAATATTAGGTTACAAATAATATTTTTTTCTGGGTATTGTTTTTCTGTCAGCTGTCAGTGTTATTTTATGATGTTCACATAGGCAAGCTAGAACTATCACGTAATTTTACCACAGCTAATGTTGGAGTTTACTTTTTAAAAAAGCCCTATGCATATGGAAAACACCTGTTGATACCAGTGTGTAAGGCTGAAGGGCAACACAGCTTTCAAAGGGTTCAAATGTCATTTATCTGCATCATGATGTAATCTATAAACACTTTTTGAAAGTGTTCTTTCCTTGCTTGCTGATAGGATTCGCATTATGAGGAATTTGTATCCTTATATCTGTCTACTAAACAGGCTTATTAGAAGGGTTAGTTTGGTGTGACTGGTGATGTCCTGTGTTGCTGGGAAATGAAGTAATTTCACATCTAACAAAGAATTTTTATAGGATATGCTATGAAAAAAATTTCCTGTTGGAAATACTTGTGAAGCATTTGACGTCCCATAACTCTAGCACTGACTACCACAAATTATATTAAAGAAGGGAAATGAAAAAAGTAATTCTTTTGCTGATGGAAGTTGGCAGCTGTATCACTCATTTTCTTAGTGAAATAGATTCAGTGGAATTAATGTTGGACATAAAACTTCCTTTGAGAGGCAGAACTGCTTAAATTACAGCCTTATAAATATGATAGGTCTTCCATAGGAATAAGAATGAAAATTTCTAATGAACTACAGACTTAACTGGAAAAATGGTTTAAAAGCACAGAGAGAGTTGGTTTCCAAGAACCAAACTTGTGACTCCTGCTGAGTTGCAAAGTCCTGCTTGCGCAGGCACGCACGGGACTTGGTGTTTGTGCCTGGTGAGTTTGCAGTGTAAAGGCAGCCGGTGCTGTTGGGAGCCTTTCCGAGGTTTTCAATGTGCAGAATAGTGGACTTTGTTTTAGACACTTCATTTTTTATTTAATTCTCCGTTTCAATCTAGAATTAAATCTTCAGACTCTTAACCAATATGGTAGCCACTCTGCAAAGCATGATATGAGCACTTTTCCCATGAAAAGACGTTCATTGTTCTGTTCTTCTCCAATCTAAACAACTGCTTCTCTTACTTGAAACAACTACTTGCATGTTAAGGGTGTTTCTGACCAGGAAGTACGCAGTTGCCTTAATGTTGTTATTTCTTTTAATAGCAAAGTGACTGTTATCTTGTATTTTGGCCAGATGTCTTATTTATTCTTCGTTTCTTTGTGGAATGTCTTTATCTCTTTGGAAGCAGGAACTCATAGGAGAGTATGTTTTATATGGATCATGCAATGACTCTCAGGGTCAGTAATGATGCCATTGTTGAAATAATTGTTTTAAGGAAACTGCCTGTAGGCAGAGAGAATTGGATGAATTTAGGTAAGATTGCTAGCATTTACATAAGAGTATAGGCGCATTTTTTCTATCAAAGCTTTCTTTTTCCCAGATAATTTTATATTGTATTGTACAGTTAAATACATTTTTTACAAGCATGGTTAGACACCACAGGATTGTCTTCCTTCAATACACATTTCTGTGTTGGTTGTTTGTTTTTTTTTTTCTCCAGTTTGCTCAAACTTTTTAAGTGTAGTGGGAAGCAAGGACTTAAAGAACTAAGCAGTATTTTTGTGGGGGTAATTTAAATATAAGTAAATCAAATAAAACTGGAGTTCTTTGACAGCTTTCAAAAGCCCATGTCATAATGTCCAATTTTGGATTCAGTTTTCCAAAATTCGGACTAATTTGGAGCTTAGCTCCCTAGTTTAGTCTTCGACCAGTCTGACCCATACAAAATTTCCCTTCTCCAACTCGCCTGCCCGCTCATTCCCTCCTCCTGTTACTGCACTTACGTGGTAGCTGCTACGCTCTGCCTTTTGGAAACCTAATGGATGGTTCCTAAATTCAGTGATTCTGACAGCTGGAGGGACATTTGTGATGAGTCTGTCAGGACTTTCTTTACTTTTCATTGCTGGAGAACACTTCATTGATGAAGCATTGAATACAGAAGCCAGGTGCCAGTTCCCTTGCTCAGGTTACTGCCTTTGCCTACACTGGGATGTATCCACATGCAGTGCTTGAGAAAAGTGAAGTCAATGTACTCGAAAGCAGAAAGTATTTGAATCTGTTTGTGGATGCTCTCATTCAGAAGCTAAGTAGCCTTAGATCGCTGTAGCTTCATTTTTTGAGTAACAGGGGGCATCATGTTTTCTGAAGAGGGTCAGGTTACTGCAGTGCCATAAACCTGCATGGCAGGCTCTGGTAATTGATTATTTTTAACAGGCTTTATTGCGCTGTCTTCACAGGTTTAGATGATTCAGTTTTATTTATAGGGAGTGTAGGTAAGTGGTATGATGGAGGTTACAGAGAGTACAGTTAATTGACATTATTTTTTTTTAAAATTCAGTAAATGCTTAAATCTATGATTGACTATTTATTTGTATACTGGAATAAATACATGGCAAGTGCCTGTACCAGTCTTTTAAAATGTGAATTATCTTATTTAGCCACTGCTTTGTTTAAAAAAGAAAAAAAAAAAAAAAAGACAGACATCTTAGTGTGTCCTTGGATGTTTGAAACAGTAATATGTCCTTAGCTCTTTAGTTTAGTTTAGACTTCTTTCATAATTCATGAAGTCACTTTGAGCACAAACTATTGAAATGACGTGGTAAACAAGAGCTTGCGAATGTGGGTATACTAAATGCATTTCACTTGCAGAAATCTCAGATCTGGGCAACCAGTCAGTATCTCAAGAAATCCACATAGGCATGAGAGCTGCAAGTAAGACAGCCAAGGTATATTTTTGTTCTTTCTTTTTTTCTAAAGTAAAATGCAACCAAAGCCCCTCTCAGTCTCTGTTCCCTCAAGGATGCACTCATTATTCTATGCAGGGTCAGGAGAGGAAGGACTTGGGTTAAATTGTGCTTAGCAATAGGTCTGAAGAGCTTAACTAAATCAGACTGCGGATAAAGGAATCAATAGTAAGAGACAAACAAAATAAACAGTGCTGCTCCCTGAATATCACATTAGTGTCACATGTTTTCCTTGGTTTAGTGAATGAAAAGATTTGGTCACATATGAATGTCTGTCTGTTTGTTAAGGGGTTGAGGAGTCCCCCCTCTTTAAACAGAAAAACAAAAGCAGACAAAGATGGATGGGGAGAAAAGGTAGAAAACAAAAAGACGTAGGATGGTGTTAAGAACCCAGAGTTTGGTAGTAGCTTCAAGGAAGAAGAAATAGGATCACCAAAATGAGAAGACACTCCCCCTCACCCCTAAACAAACAAACCACCAATAACATCTATACACCCTGCTGCACCACATATTCTAGCAGTTTTAGGGTAGAATTAATCTATACCAGTTTTGGTGTTTAAAGCACAGAGATGTATTTTTGACAACTTGTAATAAAATTAAATAAAGAGGTGCTGCTGAGGGATAATTAATCCCATTACAAAGACAGAGTTCATGAGACTGTGTTAAGTCTTAGTGCATCAGTAACATTGTAGTATTACTGCCAAAATGGAAGTGAAGGCTCAGGTTTCTGTATAAACATGTATGGATAATACCTATTTTTCCTGTTTTTTTGTTTTGCTCTGTTTAGGAAAATGAAAAATTTGTGAATGCTTTCTGTTTGTTCCTTTGATTTTACTAGTCAAAACACTACTCCTTTTCTTGCCTTTTTGATCCAATCATCTGGATCTGTATGCAGATCTGTGATTTATAGTGAGCATCATGGAACATTTTATTTTAACAATTCGGTGGGTTATTTTTATGTTTTCATTGAATTGTCAAACTTCGCAATTTCTTGGTTGCTGATTATGAATGCTTTTGATAGAATTGCTGAAATGGTGTGATTTTTGCAATTCAGCTGCATTTTATTTGGCTATATGATTTATAGCTTGCAAATCATTGGTGGATCAACAAGCTACATTCTGAGAAAATTCATGGAAATGGTTATTTTCAAATTTGTGGAGGAAAGGAATGGAAATGACAATTATTGCTGTGTTGTTGCCGGTGTTGCTGTACTGCATACCCACTAGATATGATATTCTATTAGAGCAACTCTAGATTTCTAGAAACAGGGGTACTTTCTCGGTAAAAGGAAGATAAGATTCTTTTCTTCCAGATTTCAGTAGCATAGTTATGTCTCCCTGACAGCGTCAACGTTTAATTACAGAGCTATCCATTTGGCGGTGTGTTTGTGACACTGGGCAATGCATGAGGCCATCGTGTTTTTGTTGTTTAAACAAAAGAACAAAGTTTTAGACTGTTGACTCCATAGGCATTGTTGAACTTTACTGTTACAGAGTAAAAAAGTAGTACTGAAAACCAAATAATATGCAATATGTGAAAAGGCTCTATCGTGAAAGGGAAAAGAACCCCAGACTTCTTGTGCCTAGTGCAAAAGGGATGAAATTACAGAAGGAAGTGTAGTTTTCTTCCTTTATGAGAAAGGACACTCTGCCAGCTCTATGGTGCAGAAGAGACTGAATTGAGGCTTGTCTGTCAAAGCAGCAGAAAACAAATGAGGGGAAACTTCATGCCTGCAAAGAGTCCAGCAAAACTGCAGACGAATGAGAACATGGTGAGGAGTGCCATCCACTCATCTGGAAGTGCTTTCCAAGAGTCCCGTGTAAAATGGATGCATTGGGGAGAACGTTTACCTGAACAACAGAAAGTAATCCCTAATTGAACTTCCAGAGTCTCTACCTTGAAACAGTCACAATCATTCTAAAATATTTGCTTTTATTCTCCCCTCTGCAGGTGCTGATTGATAGACTGGTTCTACAGTTGCCACTGTAATAGAAATCATCACAATTTAACCAAGTACAGCTTGGTGGGGCTTTTTGTGGCACACTCTCAGTAAATCAAGATTAAATCCCAACAAATTGGATTACAAACACTTGGACTATTTAGAAACAAATCCCTGTGTACACTGTTTTGATTTATTTGTCAGCCAAAATTAAAAAAGTGATAAATTTAAAAGCAAACGTTGAGTTTTATTTTGAAGTAAAAACATTCATATACTAATATGCATTGAAATGTAACTTAGAATTAGGTATTTGTCATGGGTCTAGGTTGTATTTTTGTACATAATTAATTTCTTGCTATCTCCAAATTTCTAATATTTAACAAAGTATTATGTTTTAGTTGATATTGTGGCTAAACCCAGAAGTATTTATGGACTCTTAAACAGGACGATATTTCTTCTTTCATGTCTGGGTTTAAAGTATTATTGTCACTAAAACATCAAGTTAGGAAAACAAAATATGTTCATGAAACAAGGATCACCCACATGCCATGCACAGTCTTTATCAATTTGTACAGACTGCTTTCACTGAATCCGGTCCCGTTCACATCTGCTGCCTGTGGTGTGAGTTGAGGCATTATATACAAATATGCTGTATTTTTCAATTCTTTGTCAGATACCTACAAGTTTATTTTTGTAATTTAAATTTTATTACAGGAATATCATATCTGGACCTTTAGTTGACTTTGTGCATCACTTTCACAGCAAGACTCTGCTTGAAAATCATTAAAGACTCAATGAGTCTTACAAGTACCATAACATGAGTATGCTCTCATCTTCCTGTAGGTGTTGGTCCCTGCAGAGTATGTAAACAGAAATGCAACCAAGTGTTGGCCACAAGAAATGATGAAATAAATTGTTTAAACAACCCAATGAGTTTGGGTGAGCCAGACCACGTTCTGGCAGTGGTGTCCTCTCTGGATTCTGTAAAAGGAAAACTCTACAGCATTTAGAACAAGAAATCTTTTCTCCTTTTTTCTTTTGATAATTATAACCATCAGCTTTAAAGTGGTATATCTCAGCTTAGAATAAAATTTATTCATCAAAATAAGAACCATTAGAATCTACACATTTTTGCAAGCAAGAAACAAGTCTGTCTGGTCTGGAAGCATAGAATGTTGGAGTCCCGAAACTGATGAATTATTTGAAGGTATTTTGAACTGTTTAGTTGTGGAAAGCCTTCTTCTGAAGGAAGCTGTCAAGTTGCTTGAAAATGTGGTAATGGGTGGGTTAGATGAGGTAGAGATTTGTAGCCTGGTTCAGGCAGCTTCTGCAGCATCATTTGCAAGATACACAGTTGAGTGTTGTCATGAAGAAGAACTGGTCCTTTTTGATTATTTTCCTACTTTGCATTTGAGGGAACAGAACAGGTAGTGACAAGGTCATATACATGACACTGAGGAATCCAACCATTATGTTCACTTTAATTGGTTGTGAATGACATATATAGAACTGCAACTGCAACAGCTGGAGTTACTATCAATCTGATTTTTACTTCTTATCTAGGCGTTTTGGAGGAGGAGTTACATTTCATCTATTACCTGTGAAACTAATAGGAAAACTGAAGTGAGAGAAATCCAGCATCTTGTCCAAGTACACAAATTATTTTGAGGCTTTTAATATCTTTCATTCCAGCACTGCTCTTGGTGCCTTTGCTGTTGTTCCAAGGGAGAGTGATTTAGGGCATTTCTCCTTATTATTTGAAGAACTTTCCTCTAAAGTACTAAGATTTTTTCAAACAATTATTGCAGGAAAAAAAACCCTGCAATTTTTAGTTATTATTTTTTAATCTATTTTATAGATTTATTTTTAAAGAAAACCTTGAAAGCTCTCACCTGTAATTTTTCAAAATGCTTCCTGATCTATGACACCCCTAAGAAAGGAGAAATTGTTGGTATTTTAGGCCATGTATCTTCAGTTTGGTGGGTGATTTTTTGATTTCTTTATTTATCTATCATCCCTCTTCAGTTTAAGATGGGATCAATCTCATTGTGAAATGTGACACAATTCTAGCAATAATTGAGGTGATTAGTGGTAGCCATCAGTTTTCTCCTTCTGAATAAAATGTGGCGAGTGAATAAAGCCTGATGGCATGGCTGTGCAAAATTTCATTTAACAGCTCATTGCAGGCAGGCCAAGTTGGATTGCCAAATATATCAAATCACTTTTATAGATCTAAGCTGTCTAACTCCTGATTTTCTTAATCGTAAATGGTATAACAGATATTGCTATGGTTTTCCCATGCATTGTAAAAGGAAAGTGTTTTAAATAAGGAGCAGAGCAAGCTGATTTGTTTAGTTAAGTTTACAGGTATAGGTTGTATGTGCTCCAGATGTTTGCACACATTCCCAGGGTGCTAGGGCCCTTTATTTCTCCTGCCTCCAGTTTGAATAATCCAAACATGTCCAGTCAGTAGGTGATTGCTGTCAGTGAGTTACTGAAAGGTTTCATCTGTTATATTTATGTACTTTTCATTCAAGAATGAATAGCCCTTGCTGTGCTGTTTTCAATTCCAGGTATGAGGAAATATGCCAGAATACAAGCTGCTTGCTTTGTTTGCAGCTACTTTCGTGGTTCTGACTCTTAATACACGGGATAAAAGGAAAGAGAAATAGAAATAAATGCCAAAAATTTATCTATTCCTCTCTTTTGGTGTTGAAATTTTATCCAGATTCTTATCACATATAATCTTAGTGTCTATAATATTTTAAGTAAGTATTTCATAGGATCATAGAATGGTTTGGATTGGAAGGGTTCTGTCCAACCTGACCTTGAATGTTTCCAAGGATGGGGCGTCTTGCACCTCTCTGGGCAACCTGTGCCGGTGTTTCACCACCCTCAGCGAAAAAAGATAAATCTTAATATAGAGGCTAAACTTCTCTTCTCTTAGTTTTAAAACCATTATGCCTTGTTCCATTGCTGCAGGCCCTGCTAAAAAGTTTTTCCCCTCACATAATCAGAAATTAGGCAGAGCTCCCGAGACTGCCTTTGAGTGTCACTTGCTAACATCTGATGTGGCTCTGTTAACTGTAAGAGTCTGATCTTCAAATGGATGCAGCCAGAATCTTGTTCTGGCTGTCTTGAACAGGCACTGGGGAGCCTCCTACCCTTCAACACCTACTTCCTAACTCCTGTAGTCACAAAGAAAATAAACAGCATTACCCAGTTTCCCTTTCAGCTAGGTTGAATAGGTAACACTCAGACACACTGAAAAATAATTACCTCTAGATACCTGATGGGCACTTTCTAGATGATACCTGTCTAGTATCTCGCTGTTCTCTGGCTTGGGTCTTGACTAATGCCAGTTTTGATGTTTTGAAGCTGAGAGGTAACATACATCTCACTGTAGAGAGTGAGCAATTGACTGTGGAGTAAGTCGTGGGCTATTACTCACCATGTCTGTGTGACTGTGTAACATATGAAGACACTGACTGTGGTGCTGACAGGTCTGCTGTTCTTTTGGACTTGCTGATACGTTAAAGTTTGATCTATGGCACTTGAATTTATTGTGTATGTCAAATATCAGAGAAAGTGCTTTTTTTTTTTTTTTAAAATCAAAATCTAGATTTAGATCTTCGATCTTATTTTTCTAGACAACAAAGTCTATTTGTTGTATCAACTCACATTGTAGTTAGTTTTTGAAACCATGGTGCCTTTTACCGTGATAAAATATGCTTTGAGGTCCTTCAGAGGTACTTTAGCCCCATAAGCAGAACAATACAACCTCTAACAAATGCTAGAAGGGTGCTACTATTGCATGTGCTTGCACTGGTACACTCAGTTACATCATTTATGGCTTTGAACTAAATCAGAAGACAATTTCCCGTCCCCCCAGTACAGTTAAATTAAACAGGAAGTCGTTCTCTGTGAAGGTTTATTTCAAAGTTGACTATGTCATGATTCTGGAGAGGTAAATCTCATCGTGTATATTGACTGCTTACGTGTATGCCCTGTGGCATTATTTCTAACTGTGTTCCTTTAATTTTTTTTTTTTGCATTGGTGAATTAAGGATCAGGCCCTACAAAATTGAGCACTGTCTTCATGGTACCCCAATACTTTTATGAATATCAGCACCACAGTGGAGGACAGTGGTGTGTATCACAGTATTCATCTTGACACTTTCATACCCTTGAATAAAAAATGTGTTCATAGGGTTTTATAAAATAACAGGCTGAATGTTGTGGTATACCTGCGTACTAGATAATATTGGAGCTGCTCAAATATTGCATAATTTTTCCTCATAATCTATGAAATCTCAGCTGGTTAATATATCAGTTCAGGTTGCATTTAAAATTAACACAGACAACTTCAGAGTAGGAACGCAAAAATCCTAACAGGAGCAATGGCACTAATTTATTAATGCAAAGCATCAGCTAACTCTGTAGATGTTCAGGATTTTCATTTGCACCTCTATGAACAAAATAAACCATTATTTCTAATATATAAGATCCTGAATAAACACTAGAAATGTCACTTGATAGTGGAGAACCCCCAGTTCTACTTTTCTAGATACAGTTAATCTTGGATGAAATGTCAATAATTTGGATGAGTACCATTTATTGAAATTACATTTGTTGCTTAGTTAGCAGCATGATTTGTCAGCTAATCAGAAAATTGTAGTTATTATGAGTTTATTATAATATTTTCTGGTGTTTGAAATGTTAAATTTAACTATGGGAATGTATTTTAATATGAGAAGTTTCACATCAGGGTCAGTACAATTGTCATATAATGCTTCACCAAGTCAAACTAAATTCTAACACTTTGTTGAAGATCCTCTTATTTAAGGGATTATTCAATATTCTGCAAGATAGAGGATCTTTAGCGCTAAGATGTCAAACCTAGAACACACCCCACCAAAAAAAGCAACAAACCCAGGAAACCAGAAATTAGAATTCAAACACATTCTGGCATTTTTTGAGTACTTCACTGTAACAGAATTTCTATGAACAATTACTGCTGTTCAAAAACTAAGTTGGATTTGAAAATAACTTTAAACAAAGTTTTTGATAAAAGCTATTCAAATAATTTAGCTTAATGTTGTTGTTGACTTTACCCTTAACTACTTGTATAGGAAGAAATCCTGGTATATCTTGGGAAAAGCCTTTTCTCATTACATTTACGGGGCAAAAGCTAGTAGACATTGAATGTTGTTAATTTGGCTATGACATGGAATAGGAGATAAAGCTGGAGTTCAGCTGAGTGAACCCAACTTTAGATGTCATCACCTTGAGCAAAGCCAAAGCTTTATTCTCTCTGCAGTATTATTCTGGTTGTGTTTTCTGCATTTTACGTCGTGCGGTGGAGGGATAGAAAAAATATTTTGGATAGTGGAGAGACATCTAAAGCAGATATTGAATCTATTTTTTACCAACTTAATGTTTTGTGGAATTCTGAGAAGAGTGGCTTATTTCCTAGGTGTTTGGTTTTGTTTCAAATTCTAGCTCTTGGAATGGGTAGAGTATCGTATACATGAATAAAACTGCATATCAGAACAGTTCAACTCAGCCAGTCCATGCTACTCAACAAGAGGAATGTATTATAGCATTATTTTTCACTCATATTGGTACTTAGAAGCCTAACAATGAACTGTGGTTCATGTAAGTGACATGCTTTCACAAATGATAAATGTAAGCAAATCATCAGCCTTGTGGAAATTTTTCCAAGGAAATGAAGATTTATGAGACTGTCCTATTTATGAATGTATATGGATCTCAACCCACATGGATCAGGTATTTTTGACTTCCCTTAGGAGCTATTGCCCCTCTTTAGTTGAAGCCAGGCAATCTGGTCTCAGAAGCTCGACAAATGTCATGGAATGAAAACATTTGATATGAAGTGATAATGTATCCTGCCTAGGAAATTGTGAGGATATGAGTTCAGGCCTTACTGGGCTTGACACAACCTATACTGATGTCTAAACAATAGGAAAACATCTGTTGGAGATTTTACCAATTGGCTGCACATTCTTAGTAAATTTAATTGACTTTCACTTGTTTTGCTTCTCAAATCTACTTATTTCACTTTGGAAGTTATTTGTGCACAGATTTTCTATTTTCATCCTAAATTTCAGGCAAATTTGTTGATACCAGTGTGTATCTCATTCTGTGAATTCTGCTTTTAGGAAAAAAAAAGAAAAGTAAGAAAGGACATTTGATTTTCTGCACAGTAATCAATATAGACACCTTGGATATGAAGCAGCTCTTAAATAAGAGCTAATGTAGACCTAAAGAACCTTTAGTTTACAATGCTGATTGAATATCAACTCGTAGATGAATACTGACAAGCATTGTGACTCTGATCTGGGTTGTAAATTATATCCTCTGGATGCTGCCCAATTTTTCACCATTTATCCAGTCAATAGTAAATGAAGTTATATGAGTCAGGTGGTAATTAGGAATAGACATTCTCATTTTTCCTTATTTAAAATTTGTTTGGACATTGTGGGATTTATGGTTGATTCAGTTGTCACTGGTTCTACCTTCTCCTTAGGAGGGCCTACAAGATATAGGAAGGGGAGAATAGTGGGGTGGGGAAATATGGACCATAAATTCTTATTTATTTTTTAGTTACAAATAAGTAAAACAAAGTAAGAAAACATTCTACTGTTCCTTAAGTTGTTTTGGGACAACTTGAAATACATTTTATTCTTCTCAGTTTAGATCTGCATTATAGGTTTTCTATATACTTTTACCTTGCAAATAATTCCTAAGACCAATTATTCCTAAATATACCCCCCAAAACGACCCCTCTAGGAGAGAGCTACACCTCAAATTATTTTTGACTGTACTTGTTAGTATTTCAGAAGCTCTGTTTGCTCAAATAGAAAGACATCTATCAAATACACACGCGAACAGAGCTTAAAGGATTTTTCTTCCTGCCTCATTAAAATTATAGTCTGTAACTCTGTAGAAAATGTCACTTGAAGTGTAAAAGCAGAAAATATTGTCTTGAGCTATGCATGATGCATTGGACAGGTTCTCAAAGTCAGTTAACAAGGGTTATCTCCTCCTTAAAGCTTGAATAATCTGACTGAGGAAGTTTAGATTTAGTGTTCTCTGTTTCTTCCCTTCTCCAGCTTTAATTTGTAGGGTTTGTAGAATGCATTCATATTGCTCTAAATGACATAGCAGTTTTGGGCTATATTCTTTTGTGCCTTAGCTGCTAGTCAAACAGTTTCTTGTTTTTGTTAATGAGTCTGCTGGGCTAATCTCTGAATCGATCGGCAGGATATAGAATGTGGGTGCCTTGGAGAAAGGCTGAAGGTGTAGAAGGTACAGCTAAGGTGCTATTCGTAGAGATAAGGACAAGGCAAACGTTTCCAGCTCCTCCTCTTGCTAAAGGAAGGAAAATTTGTGATAAGTGTCCTTGGAACCAATTGTTTAGAGGATAGCAAAAATTGTTTTACCTTAGTAGCCTTAGTTCCTGTGGGTGGCAAGGAAGGATGTTAGTGGCCCCATTTGTTCTTTGCTGCACAACAGAGGGAAGTTTTGCAATATTAAGATTGGCAGAAGTCACCGATCTATCAGAGAACAGCAAAAAATGTGTCTATTGAAAGGCAGCATTTATATCACTGGCACATTTGTTTGAAGTCTGCAAATTGCAATTGGACCATAGAAAATATTTTATTGAGGGCCTAACATCAAGGATTGAAAATGTTCAATCTGTAGCTGCCTTGTTTAACAGAGACACGTTAATGTAACAAGATTTTGTAAAAAAAATGGCTAGATGTTATCTATTTTCAGGAAAGTTGAAGGAGATTCAAAATACATTTTAATCAGATTTGGAGTATTTTAGACTAATGTAAAAAGATGCATTTTTATTTTATCTAATAAGAGATTAATATAATGAACTTCTGTTCGTGCTGTGCCCAAAAAATTATTAAAATCAAGCTTGACAGTAGAATATTATTTTAAAGTAATAGTTACATAGAGGATAATGAAACAATTAAGACAATATTATAATGTGAGTTATAGCATGAATATGGTGATGCTGTGAGTGGCTGGTGAGCAAATATGTAGTCAGAGCCTAGGTCTGCTTGTCACAGAACAGACAGAGGGACAAGAAGAAAAGAAGCGGAGCATATGGAGAAGCTTTGGAGGACTTGGGGATATTGAGATGGGAACCTGGTGAAGAGCAGGAGGAATTGCAGAAGATAGATTCCTAGATATAACTCAGGGCGTATTGTTCAAGTGGGGAATTGTGGGGATTTCAAATGCAAATCTACCAAAGTGGGGTTTCAGAAGTTAAATAGAAATAAATTCTTGCATAAAGACTGAGAAACAGTATTCCTATGTTTGAATACAAACATGTTCAACTAACCTTTAAGTCCTGAAATTAGGACTGACTCATTTGTTGTCTAAGGGAGGGAAAAGTAAAGGCACTGATATAGCCAGATCTTCAAGGGAAAAATAACTCATTGCATTATTGATGCAACAATTTATTGACTAGTAATGTAATAAGGAAATCTGAACAAGCCTCTCCTTTCTCCAGAATTTTAGCCTGACAGTGTTTCTTTAAAGGAGTGGGTTTTCTAGCAAGTCTGCAGAAAGCCTGCTGTGAGGAGAGGGTGAGCACAGAGGAAACATTAGGGCCAATATATCCTTCTGTGTTAAGGAAAGACAGATTTATGGTTTGGCGTCTGTCCTTATCAAGTTGATCTGTTTTGTCGATCGAGTATTAAAATGACTAGCTCTGGACAAATCCTTACCCTGCTGAGAACATTAAAATGCTGTAGAGTTTAATATAGAGTAATTGGAGAGAACTGTGCTTGGGAAGGAGATAAAGTGAAATTCTTAGAACAGATTTTAAGGCTGCCGTGAACCCTTTTTGTCTGTCTTGAATAAGTGTGTTCCACTTTAATGAGATTATTCTGAGGTTTCCATCAGGTTTTATGCACAATTTTCTGCTGGTTTTCCAACAAAGACTTCTTTCTGTTTCTCAATAGAATTTTCTTTCTATTGGGTTAACAGTAATGTCTTTATAGTCAATCAAATGTAGTCAAGTTAACTGATGGGCAAATTATTATAAACAATTATTGTTCTAATTTATGTATTTCAATTATGTTGATATTTATTTCGTTGTTTGGTTTCCTATTTGAGTTTCTCTTTAGTAAGTCTTGCAATCCAGCTCCAAGAGCTTTTCCTTTCCCAATCCCAGGCTAGTTGGAGTTTTATACTTTAGGGGTATTATTTCCCTGCTGTATACTATCATTCTGTGTGAGGGAAAAGGACGTAACCTATTCAACAGGAAGGCAAATAGGAGAAGGGTTAAAGGCAACCTATAGCCTAGCATCATTTGCATACCCCATGAAACTCAATTCAACCAAGTCTACTCCCTGTAGTTATGAAAGAAAATAATGCACAAGTTAATTTTGTACTTCAGCCATTGTTTCTCCTGAGAGAAAAGGGGTTATTATAATTCCAGTTTAGTGGAAATATGTAAGGCTTTTACTCATCTTGTGTGTAAAACTGATAACCCATGCAGTTGGGACTGCTTATTTATTTCTTATTAATTCATTTCAGTCTTTATAAGTCAACTGAGCATTCTGCATTTGTAAAGTGATTCTGGAAAATTATTTTGCATAAGTAATAGTAAACACTGGCGTTGCTTCCTGGCAGGGAATGAAAATGATTCATACAATTCTCAGTGGCCTAATGAGCAGAAACAGGGACTGGAGCCATGAATAGCTTGTTGGCTGAAGTTTGGCAGCAGAAAAAGCAATGTTGATCAGCTGTGCCTTCACTAGCAGGCATCTTTAGAATCAGTGGGAATTACTTATTGTGAGGCATAGAGAAACACAGAGGGAAGATCTGGCAGAAAATTTTGAAGCAGGGGGAGATAGAGAAATAGAAAAATCTCATACCTGGAAAACAAAATTAACTGTAAACAGTGTTTTGCTTTCTCCTATTAGCTTATCAAGATTTGTAACAATGCCAACAAGATTTATATTCTGTGAAGTGCTCCAGCAAGCTTCCAAAGTACACCTAGGATTTTACAGTCTGTGCAAATTCAGTGCTTCTAGGTCTGCCAAGTTCTAGTATTTAAATGGGACCTCATTACTTCAAACAATTTCACTGTCAGCCATTACATAGGAAATTCTTCCTCCTTCTCTATTTTTAAGTAAATTCAGTTTCGACTTAATTGTAATTTGGATTTTTATATTCAAAATCAGCAAGCAAGCCAATGAAAGCACTCTAAGAAAACACAAACAACTGGGGTAATCAGATACCAAAAATAAAATACGTGAAACAAAATCTCATCAAGAAATGAACTGACACAATTTTCTCATTTCTCTTTGTTTCACAACAGCTAGATTGTCAGATGACTAATCTGCTTTGATTTGAAATAAGTTTTGTGTCTGTAGATTCACTTACTTGTATCGCTGCCTTTTGTCAACATGAATTAGGGAGGCTTTCAAAAAGCACAACTTGGAACAGTTTATGGTTGCTATTATACTGTTGCGATATTTTGTTTTCTTCACATCTATTATTATTGTTGAAGTGTCTGTCTGCTATGATTCAAAGACTGGTGCAGGGAATACTTTTCTGTATACTCTGTTTGGTGTGTCTACAGAATGCTCTTAGTCCAGATCCAAAAGAAAAACGAATAAGTCTCAGCACTTAAGTGCCTCCAAGTCGATGTTCTCAATCAAGCAAAAAGGAAATGGATACTTCCACATGAAAGAAGATTTTAAGCAAGCTTGACAGGGGAGGGCTGTGGGTACAAAATGTATTTCTAACAACCTGAATTGTATTCCGTTCCCTCTAATGCTCTGTTCAAACCCACAAGGCAGAAAAATAATTTCTGTATAAATTCTTGCATGATTTCAAAGGGAAGCATCGGTGACATTTTGGGTAATTTCAAGCATATTTGTCCAATGAGACAATTTGTCCAATGAAAGAAAGAACAGAAACAAATAAACTGAGCCCGGTATTGTTTAGATAAAAATATTGAATAGAATGGAGAATGGGAATAAACAATGAATAAAAAAGAATAAGGAGAAAGGAAAGTCTAATACGGAGGCTTTTACAGTGCCCTGCAATGCAGGCGGTTGTTTCATGTAGCTCTGTAGTTCTTTATACCAGTAATAATGAACAACTGTACTATATAATATATATGGCTGTGCATATAACTATCACAAAAACTACAGGAAAACCCATTAGTAATTATTATGAACATTAAGAAAAGGTAGTCTTTTGCTGTCTGCACATGGTAGTCATCCTAGCTCAGTGAGCTCATTAGAAAAACAAAACGGTTTTGTTTGATCATGATTTAAATGGTACTCCATGGGGACTGCAGCAAGTGTTCCCTAAGCCAACGCCAATGCATGAAGCCCATGCAGTTCTCATGGGGCAGGGGAAAAAAAATAAAAATCACAGCATGCTACATACCACAGCAGCACCCTCCAGTTTGTCTCTTTCTAATCTCACAGTGTGTGGAAATACAAGGTAACTGCAAGTGTGTTCATAGATTAGTTTTTATAATAGTATTGTCTTGATTTTTGGGAACACAATATGTTTAATTGGGTCAATTAATAATTAAACACTTCCATTTGATTTCCAAACCATTGCCAAACAAATGTGGAGACTTTTAATTGTCTTACCTTAAAGGATTGCTTTGTTGCTCTCAAAGGAGTTGTTTGCGGCTTTTGTGAACTCCTTGGCATCCCATCCTTACATTTTTTTTTTTTCCCCGAGCTGCTCTGTAAACTACCTATTAGTTCATAACCCATAGAAACTGAAAATGCTACAAATAACCAAGCTAAGCATTTGAGATTAGTAATGTTCAAAGAAAGTTTGGGCAAATTATCAAGATGAAACCAGTATGGGGTCATGCAAAACTACTTAAACTACCATAATTTATCAATGTTAAAGCAGGAAGTGGTGCTGAGAGGTGTTTCTGTGGGAAGGTATTGTGCACACAGTATTATTTGCTAATTGCAATAAAGATGTGGATCAGAGAGAGATACAGATTATGTCTGCTAAATCTGTAAAGACACCAAGCAGTCAGGGAGTGTGGTTTGCTGTGTTGCTATAGGGAAAATGGACCATAGACTGTTTAAGTTCCTTTGGCTGCTTTGATTACCCTTCAAGAAGAGAAAATCTGGATGCAATTTTAGGTCATATCCTACAGCGAGCTTTGTATTCGATAGTCTCTGTGTAAAAATGAAGTAAAACCCAGCCATGAACCATGGTTCCCAAGTATAAAGCACATTATCTTCATTCTTTTTGAAGTAAAGCTGCTCAGGTGAGCAAGAAAGTTGTGTTCCTTCCCTTTGGAGGAATATTGAAAATCTGGGTGATCTCTATTGATCGCTAAGACTACGGTAGATATGGCTAGCAGTTAGCTGGAGACCTCAAGTGAGGTCAGGGACATTTATTTCAACTTTAACCTGTGGGGTCATTCGGTGCATCTCTAAAACAACAGCGGTTGTCTGGATTTTTTCTGAGCTACAGCACAGAATTCTTGTTCGTTAAAAAGCCATGTTGAACTATATGAACCATAGAGTAAATTCTAGTAAAAACCCCCTTCAAATATTTACATTGTGAAGGTGAATTGACTCTCATTCAGTTTATTAAATGTATTTAATCACAACAGCGTAGACATACCAGTAAGGATAAATACCAAGGGATCAAACACTGCTGTAATGTAACTAGCGTCAAGTACCTCACTAAGGAAATATTTTTGATTTTCTTTGTTGATGTCTCTAAATTCATCCTCAGGAACATTTTGTGGGGAATAAGGATTACATGCAAAAAACCAAGTCTGAAATGCTTTTGCGAAATATAGCCAGCAAAACCTGTCTGAGATTCCTGCGGTATAATCAGACCTTTTGCAGGCATGTTACTAAAAAATGCAACCTGTTATCTTTGTCTAGTTCTTGTTTAGGAAAGCACCATCATGTAGATCAGACTTAAGCTTTACTTCTTATTTTTGTCTCCATCCTCTAAGTTCAGTGGGTATTAATTGTTCTCCATTTGAACAAGCTTGTGTTTTTATTCCCTTTTATGAAATCTTTCTTTTTCATAAATATTATTCTGTTTATTAAATTGCTAAGCTAACATAACAAATCAACACAAAGAGAGACAGCTGAAGAATTGCAAACATTGAATAATTAGGAGATCAATAAACAGTTCAGTAATTCTGAGATGACTTTGAAGTGACCTTCCAGAATAAAAAAGCCCTAAGCTGTGTAGGACATACAAATTTTAAATGATAGTTACTGTGCCAAGACAATTTGAGTAGGCTGGTAATGTTGATTTAGCTGTCTTAATTGTGTTGAGCTCTGCAAGTCACAGAATAAAAGAGCAGTGGTGAGAACAAAAGAAACACACAGAGTAAAGAAATACTCGTTAAAAAAATATACATAAAAAACCCAATCAAAGTGAAATAATAAAATGAAGTAAGGAGGTAAGGACTGAACACAATAAACTAACATTATGGTAATATTCAGCCTATCCCCCCTCCATAATTCCAAGTAAAGCATAATTCCATTCTGAAGCATAGTATTTTTAACTGCCTATATCAAGGGTAATGATGCTAAAAGGCAGGACTCTTGCATAACAGTGTGAGAAATGACCCCTTCAGCCCCTTCAATGCAAGCTGTACTTTTCTAATTTATTTTTTTTGTATTTTGAGGTCAGTGAGAAATAGAAGAAAATTCTTTAGCTTTCAAGTATTTTCCTGTAACGCTGCCAGTTTCCCTAAGACTGACAGCAATATTGTTTGATTTTATTATTTTTTTTAATTTTTCAAGTGACTGTCTAACATCTGTAGAAAGGGCTTTTGCACCATTTATGGGGTGCAATATGTAATCTTCCAAAAGCACCAATTTATGAACATAAAAATATGAAAATAGAGTGACGCAAGGTGTGTGAAGGTGTGGTTCCACAAAGCAATGTTCATATCTCTTGTCGATTCATCTTTACGCTATCTGAATGTCTAACTTTGTTCAGATACTACTGCTCAGACATGTACATTTTCCTTTACCCTTGACAGACTTATTTTATAAGTGAATTGCTATTCTAATTTTTGATAGGTCAACAGCTGAGAAACAGAGACAAAAGATAGTTTCTGATAAGTCCAACCTCTTCCAAAAAAGCCCATATAACCTTTTCTGTATCCATTGTTGGAATAGTGTATTCCTTGTGCCATCAGCAGTTTGCGTAGATGTGAATTGTGTATTTCACACCTTAGTTGGAGGAAGCTGGATGCAAAACCATAGCAGCATAATCTTGACCATGTGCAAACCCAACAGGATCCCTGTGCTGTGATAGACTAGATTATTGCAACTTTTGATGGGGAGGGAGGGTGAAAAACGGAAGGGAGTAGGAAATTGGAGGAGAAAGACTAGGTAAGGTGTGTTAAAGAATTGCTTAGGGCAGAGATATGTGTGAAACTCATGAACTATTTGGCAACGAATGTAAACAGAGAACAATGATGAGTTTATTCCAAACTATTTTCCAGTGATAAGCTTGAAGAAAACTTCTCAGCAAACATAAAATTAGAGAATAAGAAGATGATGTCAGCCTAGAAATAAAAAAGTAAAGGTTCACTTGTTCTTCCTTCTTGTCTTAGGCAAATAATACCAGGCTACCACTACTGTGTTTCCAGCTTCACATTCCAGTGTAAAACAGCACATCTCTTTTCATTTCAGATGACATTTTACGTTAAGGCTGTGACAGTTTAATTTCAGTTAACCACTGCTAATGGCATAAACATACAAAGAAAGCAGACAGTCACACAGTCATTGACTCTATATGTAAATGAAGTAATCCATTGTGTCAGGTCATTGTGGAGGATGCTGATTACTAAAAATTAAGTAAAAAAAAAAAAATAATTCTTTCCTCATCTTTCTGAAAACCTATGTGTCTGACATATGTTTATATATCAATGTTCTTTAGTTATGCAAAATTACCTGTAATAAACTGAAATTTTAGAAGTCTGAAATATTAAGTCACAATTTTGTTGATTCACTGTTCCAGGTGCATGTCTATTAACTGACTCTATTGTGAAGTTTAACTATCTTTTTAATATTCCTTCATTTTTTTCGTTTTCAGACTTGTCATTGTTGTCTAAACACATCACAGTTGTTTTCAGAAGCAGATAGAATGTTCTCTCTGGCACTGACTTAGTTAATTGGAGAACTGGAGACTCTAGAATGCAATGTACTCCTGAAAATTCTGTTCTTCTGTAGGAATGATCGATTTTTACATCTTTTTAATTAATAAGTATCACTTTAAGTGCTTTATTTAATATTCATCTTATACAAATGTCAGTAACGGTCCCCTCTACTTTTGGGCTAGAGTCAAGCACAGGTTTTTCCTGAAATCTTGGAACCATTTAGGTAGGAAAAGAAACTTTAAGATCGGTGTGAGATCCTTTGTAACTTCTAAGAGACCTATTGATCGCAAATGAATGCTAAGACCTGTAATGATTTAGTGTCAGCTGTTTTCAAACACCAAAAAATACATACAGATAATTTCCACAGGTACTTAATATGGAATTGCTATATGTTGATTTGGGTTTGCTGGATCAAATTGTATTTGTTATTCCATAAACACTCTTTAATTTGTCCTTAGGCAAAGAAATTATACTATACAGTTTTTCAGTAGGTTAATGTAGATTATGACTTTCTTCTGGCAAACTTAATCACTTATAGAAAAGGAAAAGTCTCCATGTGCAAAATTAAGACAAAGAAAGGTAGGTGAAGGAAAGGAACAAAGAAGATAAATAAAAGGATTTCTGAATTCCTTCCACACTTACTAGCAGTTTTTTCTCCATTGAGTTGTACAGAGCTTAACTGCATTGGTTTCATGGGTCTGCTTTTAGAAAGAGAGACAGAAGGGGGTCACTTTGAGGAAAAATTTGATTACTTTTTTCTGCAAAATAAAATACCATTCTTTAAAACATGAAAAAAATTACATTTGTCTCAAAGGAACCCCTTCTGTCACTCATTCATGCTTGGCATCGGGTGCCAGAACTAGTCCTGTGGAATCAGTTATTAAAAACTGTGCAAAGGCTCTCATTAACTTTGCATTGTGCCCTACAAATGGGTCTCTTAAATGTATAGGCTGTTCAGCAAATGCTTGACATCTTAAAAATCATAGACTAGTCATTTAAAACATGCAATAATATTGTTATAACAATATGATTGTTGTAACGCAGATCATTTGCTGGGCGCTCTATGCATATGAGAATTACATTTGTGTGGCGTAATCAAAGTCAATGAGAGTCTTTCCTTTGATTTCAATAGGCTTTGGATCAGGCTTTTTGAGAAGTACCATTAACTGTCAGATGTGGTTTTGAGACTATATGTATCAATCTGATTAATTAGCAGCAATCTAAAATGTTTTCATTAATGTTTTTTTCAAATTCAAGCTCACATAAAGAACTCTGTAATATCTCATTGTTTTGGTTCCTCCTACAGGCCTTTTAAATTCCTGTTAATTCCCATTTGATAGTAAATTTAACCTCCCTACCAACATAATTGATTAAATAACAGGGATCATAATGAAATTCCAGTAATGCTTTCTGCGTGCAAAGCTGAAAAGGGAATAATTACTGTCAAAGAAACTTCTGGATTCATCTTTCTCAAATTCTACTTCTTTCTTTATAAAGTACAAGTTCTTTTAATCTTTTAAACTCCTCCAGAGTTTTTGTACTGTGTAAAGAAAGATGCTCTTTTGTTATTTCTTTTTTACAATGAGTTAGCACATAGAGGTGACCCTCGCTCACACCAGTATGTTCCTATGCAAGCCTTTTCAAAGACACAGTTTGTACCCACAGCAGGACTTGTTTTTCCTTCTGTCAGAACATTTACTATGTTGGAGATTGACTACTGTGTTGTCTGAACGGTAGATCTGAGAAGCAAGGACAGTTTAAGCTTACATAATGTTGTCATTAACGTACACTGACGGCAACATTCATCGTGTCAATATTATTTAAGGGGGGGCTGATAATCTACAGATTTAAATAGTTCTACAATATTTTTTTTCAATCACTTCTCACATGCACCCCTCCTTCAAAATGTGATCTGAAAATTGTCTAACAAGCAAAGCAAAAAGTCTGATTAGAGTTTTGCCCTTAACTTATTACTTATTAATTGGAGCAATGAATTCTGTAGCTTTCATCGTCAGCCAATTCCAGCCTGCTAAACTGCATGAAATTTTATCTTCATCAGTAAGTTTTGCTTTAAAGAAACGATGTAAAAATTGGTTATGATCAGTACTGTGTCTTTGCCTTTAAGAAAGATAGGTTTGTTTTCATAATAAAAAAATCAGCTAGGTTTTTATTAGCTGTTTTCTTAAGTCCCTGAGGCTGGTCTTATTTTCCCTTTGCTTATATTTTAGTGAAGTACAACTTTACAGAAAAAGAATATTTTATTTTTTAACTGATGATTTAGGCTAATAGCCTTTGATTTTAAAGTCTGTCCTTGAATATAGACTATTGGGGCTTTTTACCTGTTGTTAGGGTCACTTAATATCATGCTTATGTTTGCTTTTTTCCACGAGCCTTTGTCTGAATTATTTTTACATGAGTGGAGGTGTCACAAATAAGTCCTCAAAGAACCCATTTTTGTTCTAGTGATGATGTTTCAGCAAGCATGCTGAATTATGAAGAGTTTTGCAGTTTATTCTAAAAACTTGACAAATATAACCATTAAATTTGCCTGTATACAATGAGTCTGGGCTCAAGGTGTTTCACATATCTTCAAAGGAATCACACACGCTGAGGTAAATGATTAAATAAGATTAGGATGAGATTTTCCTGACCAAATTCTTCCACGGAGAACCTGAAATTCTGAAAGTGAAATAGCTTTGTAGAAGGCACTCACACAGTCTTATACAACATAAATATTACTTCTGGTGTAGAACAGGGCCTCAATTTCTTTCAGATTCTTGGAAAATATAGGAAAACTGAAAGAAGGGGATTTAGAATTAGATATTAGAGAGAGTTTTTTTACTGAGAGGGCAGCGAGACACTGGCACAGGTTGCCCAGAGGAGTTGTGGATGTCCCTACCCCTGGATGTGTTCAAGGCCAGGTCGGATGAGGCTTTGAGCACCCTGACCCAGTGGGAGGTGTCCCTGCCTGTGGCAGGGGGCTTGGAACTGGATGAACTTTAGGGTCCCTTACAACCCAAACCATTCCATGATTCTACGAAAATCTTATTGTTTGGTGTTACTTTTAGTGTTTACTCCTGGAAGGGTGTGTTTCTACACTGTGGTTTCTCTCTTGATTATCCTTCTTTATCATATCTGACCTTGGAGCTACTTGGATTATTTCTTTATCCCATCCACTGTTGTCTTCATGAGCTTTCCCTTCTCCATACTGGTATGTAACAATGCTCTCAAAATCAGAAAAATACATAGAAACAATAGTAATTAGCTTAATCTTCCATCATCCTTGTCAGGCCACCTCTGCAGTCTCACCCAAATTCTTCATGGAGAAGAAATGAGAGAGAGAGAGACTGTGTCTACTTAGCTAGGTTTCATCAAGGAAGTGGCTCCTCTATAGTACCAAAGCCACATGTTCGTATTCGCACTGTATAAAGGGGTATATTGGCCATCAGGAAGGCAGACTGAGCTTTAAAAACAGATTTGCATCAGACTTTCTTTTACAGCTGTTCATATCCACCAACATCTCAGAGAAACGTGCCGTTATAACTGCCTTCCATGTGAATATCGAAGATCCTTACTTTTGATAATGTGATTTATAAAATAGCCTGATACTTTTGGTACTTTGTGCGTCATCCTCTCACCTTCTTTCCATCATTCCTCCGGCTGATGGATAGATAGCTGTATGATTGGTAAGTGCTCTGGGCCTTTTTTGCTGATTTTGAGCAGTTTTAAGTGTATGTATGTTCTCCACCTTCTCAATGAGTGCAGACTACAGTGTATCCTCACAAACCTTCTGTCTTCTCCCTTCTCCTTTCATAGTATCGCGGGCAATAAATAGCTGGGCCCTGGAGTTTATTTATGGAAAGAAAAAGAGCCTCTCAGTGGGATATCAGTGTCAGTTTTTCCTGAAGTTTTCAGAATGTCATTTTCTTGGCATAAACTTTACTGTAATTAAGTATTTTCCATGCAGCAAAATTGATTCTCCATTCTGCAGTTTATAAACTTCAGCATTTCTTTGTGAATCCACAGCTCATCTGCAAAGAACTGTGCCTGTTCCACTCAGCATGCTCCCTTTTCATGTTACTAATAGAAACTGCTTGTTTAAGAGACAGAAAAAAAGGCTATTGAAATATAATCAGACATTATGTGGGTTGTTGTTGTATTAATTCTCTTCTAATTACATTGTTGGCATCCAGATAACTCACATTGAATCTAAAAGTAATATTAATAGAAATAGTTCTCCCAGGGTAAAAAATTATCTACTGACAAAGCTTATGAATTATTACACGCATACCTGAGCTTAAATAAAATGTGTTTTAGCTTGTATGATTTTTAGTTGTACAAAATAGATAAATGAAGATTAAAATTTAGATAGAAAAATTCTATATAAATACACTACCTTGCTCCCTCCCCCAGGCACGTATACAAAGAATGAAGAATTAGTCCTGCAAAACTTTGTTTATGTGAGTCTTCTATCTCTTGGATATGTTTATGTGTAGAAATTAAAAGGATATTATGAGGACACGAATCTATATATTTTTTGTCTGTAAAATTAATGGATCAGGTTTGGCTTATAACTTGCACTCATTTTGCATGTTGAGTCACTTGTGTACATTTCTGAAGAACTTGGTCTCGCTTCAGATTTTGGTACCATACAATATGCCAGTTCTTCTGAGCTAATCAGAACTGGCCCAAGCCTGCTCTTCGGAGTTGATTAAAATTATGAAAATGATTTCATATTAACTACTGAAAAAAAGTGATCATATAGAGTTAGTTGTAATAGTTGGACTGGTTTTATATTTTTGTAAGGGACTCGGAAAAGAGAAAGAAGAGGAGAGAGTAGTTGTGTACGCACGTGTTCCATGTATGTTGCAGTTCTGTGTTTTCAGTGCATTTCAGTGGTACAACTAAAAAACATATGTATACATTGAGCAGCTACTTGAAATTTCAGATTTTGATTAGAAAGTAGAGTGTGATTTAAAGCGTTCTTAGGTATAAGCGGTGCACTGATGCTAGTTAGTTTAAATAATGACTCCCCTTTCTTTCCTCCTCTCCCCCGACCCTACAAATAATATATTGAAAATAGTTTTAATTATTTCACACCTGAAAAGGAGAAACATAGGGAAACATAAGGAGTTTTCATTTGTCTGTCATTTCTTTGTTCATTTAATTATGGTTTTCTAGTTCACAATTGCCTAGGTACCCGAGTCCTAAAAATCTCATTAATGCAAACTGTGGGAAGAGAGGAACCATTTAAATGCTACCCTGTTCTTCCAGCTGAGTCAGGTGAAAGAGTTGTACTTATCAGCTGGCTGCCAATTTTTGAAACTGTTTCAATAGGTGAACTTTCCATTGTTGTTGATCCTACTTGCTTTTATTATTTTTCCTGCTAGGAAAAAATACTTTCTCCTGCTTGAGGTTTTTATGATACATGGGTACCCAGTATTGATTAGTACCTTTCAAAGAAGAAAGGTTTGTTGTCTTTTTTACTCTAAATACAGCAATTCCGTAAATGCATTTCTACTAACTGCATCATCTTCCTAGGCTGTATCCCTTAGATGGAAAAATATGTATATCTTCATAGGCCAGAAAGGAAAAATTACAAGTAAAATACCCATGAATTTCTTATTTTTTTAGCATCTTGTGAATGGCAATTCTCAAAGGAAAGTCTTTATAATGAAATTGGTGCTGTGTTGTTCATCTGTGGTAAGGAAGGAAAGAGCAATGTTCTTACCTTTCTAGTAGTTGTAAAAATAAGAACAGTTTCAAATTCTCTTTAGTGGTTCAGACTGAATCAGACAGCACCTTACAATAACTGTCAGCTAGTCCACATACAAAAAGTCAGAAAGCCAGGATTAAAGGAATTAAAAGTGAAGGAGGGGAAAGTATTCTTGTGACCTAATGAAACTCCAATGCAGAACAGCAAACAGAGAGGACAGCAGGGGAAAAATCTACCCTCGGAGAGAAACTTTGCAGTAAATGCAAACCATCCACCATTGTTTGGTCTTGCCTGCTTGCCAATCAGTCAGTAAAACTGGCTGCCAGTATGGAATGATTATAGCTTTAGTTCCATGATTGTTCCTCTTTGCCAGAGTGTTCATTAGGAAGAACATTACTATTCCAATCTTTCTTTTAGCACTGTAGGATGCTACTTGACTTTTTTTAACTGTTGGGGAGGTGGAGGGAAAATCTGAGAAATCTTTCTAAGGAGGTCTGTGTTAGTTGTTCTTTTTAATTTAATACTTTCAAAATACCTTGAAGTGAACAAGATCCTTTTTCTCCCATCTCTCTAAGTTTTTGAACTATTAAAACTGATCTTGCTTCCAGGCCTGTGAAGCACTGTGGGTGGGAAAGCCAATTACATCAATATTTTATTTTCAAAAATAGCATGTATTTTTCCCACTATCAAAACCTGCTACGTTTCCAGCAGCATTCAATACAATAGAATACTGTTAAATATACCACTGGCATACAATCAACTACCATTTGTTTTACTGTTGAGTGATTTGTTACAGTAGATAGAAACCATTCAATACCATTGACAAACAACAGACAGTCCATAGTTCTGAATTACTGTTAAACTATTTCTGTAATGAATGGAGACTTAATTTCAGCTCTGTTTTCTTGTGGGTGCCAGACAGAACTGTGCAGAGCAGAACAACAGCTTTATTTATTAAGCCTTGCAATGCAGTTTTGTCTAATTATTGCTGACTTGTCCGACAATAGCCAATGACCTTCATCAGGGAAAGTGAAACAATTCCTCTTGCCTGATTCCTCCTGGTCAAATATCTTTCAAAAACCCACTAGATTATCTCATTGATTACATAGAAATATTGCAAACTAATAGTGTTTCAGAGTCCTTTAGGGTCCAGCTGTGTTTTAGATACAGAAATTTTCCTTTCTGTAGCAGTATTCTGGCAAAAAATAAAGGCATTGTGGAATTTTTAGGTTTTTTTTTTTAGTCTTACCTGTGTTAGGAAACTCAAGGGTCCACTCTGAAGTGTTGATTTGCAAAAAAATAATTCCCACTAATTAATTTATTAGATCAGACAAATGTTATGTAATTTTTTCCATCCATGCTCTATAAAACAAAAGATATGAAGCACGCTCTGCAAGTAGATTGCCCTGGCACACTAACGCACATGTAGCAACCAAGTATTGGGTGCCTTTTTATTTGTCTGCTAACAATCAGTATTTACCTGAAATACATGAGGAAAAAATGCAGGCAATAATAGAGTTGGAGAGTTCTCATCTATGTACTGTAAGCTATATACTGGACTCTTGTAAGTCAATAAACCTGTACAGACTAACACCAGTGACTTGTCTGCAATTCTTGTTTCCATCTCCAGGCTTGAGAATTTTCCACAGCAACCTGAATTTACTTAAGTTTCCTCCATCCCAATTCAGGCAGAGATACTTGCAGGAAGTTCTGGACATTCTTGCAGAACTGACTTTATCAATAAGTAGCAATATAGCTTTGCGAAAGTCCTTAGGGACTTTTATAAAGTTTATGACACTACTATTATCATTCAGCCTCAGTAATAAGACTTACTTTTGAGTTTGTTCCCCTTGGGAAAACTATAGTCCTTCTCATCCTAGGTTAGAAGAAAGATCCAGATATTGTTGACAAAGGCCAGCTCTGAAGGTAGGGAGCCACAATTACCTTACTAAAAGACCTAAAGGGAATAGCACATGGCTGGGAATGACTGCCCTTAGCAAAGGGAGAGATGTGTTAGCTTTTCATAATGAAGACCTGTATGTGCATCCTTAGTTGAAAATATTTTGTTAATGTACTGTTTTCTATAAATAATGATACAACGAGTTCCCACCAACTCAGTGATTGCTTTCACGCTTTTTCAAATCAACAAATGCAATACGCTTTTCTACTTAAAACTGAAGAGAGGCAAACTTGGTTTGATACGCTGCAACGAGGAGAACCGGGATAATACACTCAAAAACTATAGAACAAATAGAAAACTTCAGAAATGCTGGACTAACATAAATGATGGACTAACACAAAGAAAAGCTATTAAAAAGAAACTTAAAGTTTGTGTAGGACAGCCTAAAGGAGTATTTGATCAAATAAACAGCTTGTTGAGCCTGTAACCATAGTAAAGTTAGAGTCCATTATGAAATAGAATAATTTTATTCTCTGGAAACATTGGTGATATTTCAAATTCCTGTTCTTTCAAAATGTCCTGTTTTGTAGCAAAAAACATAATTTAAACACAGTATTAGAATGTGATTGGTTGAATTTTGATACTTGCTTCTTCCGGTTAATGAATGAATTACATTGAATGACTAATACTGATAAGGATTGAACTAATTGGAATAAATGAGGTCAACCTATTTCTCATGAATAATATTTAGTTCCCATAGAAATAGTCCAAGGAGGCTTGGGCTGGATGCTCTGAAATGTCACCACAGGGAACTTGTAATCAAAGAAAGCTTTCCATCAAAATTTGGTCAGCTTTAACAGCAGAAGAGTTTTGGAATATGTGACCACCCTGAAGAGCATCCTGGTTTCACTGAAATGACATAGTTATCAAATATTGGGTTTTATTTCAGTAAATTTCAATAAATTTGTGGCCTATGTGCATAGCCTTGAGGCTCTTGGACAGAGTTAGTTCCTTACTGAAAGCTTCACACTAAAATCCTCAGCTAAAAAGTGTAAAAACATCTAACCAAACAAACAAAAAGGGAAATATTTTGTCTTTTAAATCAAAAGGAATTTAAATTAATTCATCCAACAAATGGAACGATGAATGCAACTGGAGTTGTAAATTTTGAATGTTGAATGATCTTTGTTTTATTATTCATATAGTTTTGTAAAAGAAAAATTAATTGCTTGGTATGTTTGTGCCTGAAGCCCATCAGTCTTTGAGAATAACTACTTCTCCAGCTGAAACAGTAGGAGGGTCTTCTCTGGGTCAAGTTCAAAGGAGAATCTTCTCCTATTCATCTTTTCATTTAATAATAACCTGAAATAAATAACTGGGTAAATAAAAATTGACAAAACATCAATGAAGTAGACCAGGTACATCTAATCTAATTTGTCTGGATGTGAATTTTTAAACAGCTCCATTAAGGACCCACCTACTCTTTCTCATTCACTTTTGAGGTCTGTCCAGACTTTAACAGATTTATTTTTTTTCATACCGATGCTTTGTCTAAAATTTTTCCTATTCCTCATTCACTTGCCATCACTTTCCAATTGTAACATTTTTTTTTTTCTCTCCTTGGTCTCTGCCTCCAAATTTCTTTCTCCCTATGTCATTATTTAAGCTGTGTGAATACATTACCAACTTGTGAGCTTAAGGTTTTGCTAAGCTTTCACTTAAGATACAGGTTTTTTTCAAATGTCTGTGGAAATGAGAGCCTAAAACTACATGTTTAAACGTAGCATCTTGATGTGCTACCTGCAAATAGAACCTTATATAAATGACAATGAACTAGGAAAACCACATCTCTGATTAGGAATCTCATCTGTGAAACTACGGTATTGTTTATTCCTCATGCATCATTTTAGTCTGGGAGGTGAAAATTTTGCTTCAGAGAGGTTCTGAAATTTTAAAATGTTTTGTTATAAAATAGGGGGGAAATAGTTATTTTTAAGCCACTGTGAATTTCACTTCCTCTCTCAAGCTAACCTTCAGCTAAATTGGAGTGTATGATCAATGTTTCCATGCAGTAGTCAATGCTTCCGAAGTTCTCACTGCCATTTCCAATTGATCTGCTCGTTTTAAGGACAGGGAAACAGAGTTGTTAAGATATAGTATAAATCCCTCGAGCCTACTACTCAGTTAAAAAAATAGTAACAAAATCATCCTTCAGGATTAGGTGAAAGCAAGAAAAGTCTCCTAATTTAACTTGACTTTCCCCAAAAAATTCTTTACTGAGCCCTGCAAAGAACCAGAATACCTCCAGAGGATCAGGCTGTGAGTTCATCATCTGGCTGTATTACTCTCAAATTTATTTGGACCTCATCTTACCATTAAAACGAGCTTGACAAAATTTTTAAAAAGTTTGGACCTAAATGAGGGGGAGGAGATGTTAAGTTAAATATCTATATTATTATTTTCTCTATTATCTTTCTTCAGTCAGTCCAAACCATCTTGTCCATTTATCTTGCATCAGTAAAATCACTGGTTTAAGCTGAGCAGCGATCAGAAGCGAAAGGAACCTTTTTGTTAAGCCATCTATTTAAGTTGCCCCTGAGGCACACTCGTTTTCCCCATTTTTCTTTCCTCTGTGTAGGATGGCCTGCACATTGCAGTGCCATTGCGCACATCACACAGCCTTACAATCATGAGGCAGCAAATTCCTTGTGGAAAGTACCATATTATCTGCAAAAAGTCAGGCCCATTGCTAAAGCTATAGAAATTGTATTGTGGCCTATACTTAAATGAGTTTAATGAAGGACTGAGGGAAAGGTTCTTTAGGTCATATCGGAACTTATGCAATATTGATATTGGAGTTCCTAAGCAATTTGGTGCATGCAATAAGAGCAATTTCCCTCTGCTTATGAACTTACTAAATACATTTAGATAAGCAGTTAAGTAATTTCAATGAGTTTTTAATAACTTTATTCTTTTCTCCTTTTTCCAGTACTCATAATACAATGTGGTTAATATATGATTATCTTTGTTAGCTAAATGGAATGCAAACAGCCTCTGGCTTATACTGGTAGCTGATGACTGCTGCCATTCCATGAATCAATCAGCTGAATATATGCAACAACTTCTGACAGCAGATATAAGCTATCTGCTGCTGTTGCCGTGTTGATTTCTTATTGAATATTTTCCTGATGTTAGGAATCTGTTAATCCTTACGGATCCACCAGCACTGACTTGCACGCCTTTTCATGTTGTATCATATGAGTACGTGCTTGGAGTACAAGACCTTATTACATGATGGTGCTTTGGTCTGTGTGGCTGGTTTGTGAGCTTTAGTCAACATCATCTAAAACTGAAATTTTGAAGCTGATAATGCATTTGAGCATTTTTATAGTGAAGAGCAGTTTGAACAAGAGCTTGAACAAGAGACTGGGAAATGTTTTGGCAAGTAAACCCAGCTTTCATATCACTTGAATACGCAAAATGACTGAACAGGAAGTGGCAAATCCGTCCATCAAGCTTAATGTCAACTAATGTCAAAAGTACTAGCTCAGATTATAATGCAGTCAGTATTGTCAGATTAAAATGATGCTTGAAGGATAAATTTCCTCTCTGAGAGTGAAAATGGTAGGTATAGCAATTAAATGGGACACCTTTATCAATATATAATCTACAGCTCCATCGTACACTTTCATTATTTCCCCTATAATTAGGATTTTAATCCTTGTATTTGTTCTTTTTAAAAGCATATTAGCATTGCAAGGCTTTCCTACTGATTTATTGATTTATTATGTATATCATGAAAGACTCCTGTGGAGCATTAATAATGAAGGAGAATGTTATTTAATTCTATACAAATATTTAGGGATGGAGCCAATATTGCGTTGCTTTATTATGATAAACCCTATTTCTTCTAATATCAATGTCACCTTACAAAGCTCCTCATCTAATACGAAGAAAGAAGGATTATTAGAATTGACAGAGTACTTGATTTTTCAAGGCTATTATATTTCTTGTAATTATTCCTTCTGAATTTCCGCAGATAGTGTGACTTCCACTGAAATCCTGATTGCCCTGTTAGTCTGATAGAAATTCTATTCAGTATTGAATGGTTAAAACAAAACTGCTACCAGATATCTAAACAAGACACCCGATACGATTTTCTTAATTTTTTTATTTTGGGAGCAGGAGATGCTGGCAGATATCTTCATGTGACCTTCCCTTAGCCATGAGTTTTAACAGATGTACTTACATTTTAATCAAATTGAAAACCCAGTCTTCCTGTCTATGCATAAAGTATTTTCCTAGTCATAGCCAGAGTTTACATGATATGGGAAGAGAAGAAGAGAGTATTTAAAAAGAAAAGGATAAAGAAAATTAAGAAGGGAAAACCTACAGAGGAAAAAAAAAAATCCAGTTGGCTAACAACCAGTGTTTATATTTTTTGCTGTTCAATATATAATTTGGCATTTATTTTTTACAAGAGATGTTGCTGTTTTTAGTAAGCATAAATTGCTTTCTCTGGGGATTTCTATTAAAGGTAAGGAAAGGGAATAACATGAAAACAGCATGTGTGTTTTATAAATTATGTTGGTTTTTTTCTAAAGAGAGCTATACTAACCTCCAGTCTCGTGTGGCAAAGATACATTTTCCATATGTTTCATATATATCTATATTATGTGTATATACATTTCTCCTTTTTTTTTTTTTTTCATTTTGCCTTAGGTTATAATCACATCAAATGTCCAGACCCTAGGCTGAGGATATTCTCTAAGGAAAATGCAGGATGCCACAGGAGGTGATTCAGTGGTTGTACTCTTCCTTTTGAGTCAGAACTGGACTAATAGTTTGGCATGTTTTCCTGGAAGAAAACATCTGAATGAGAGAGAAAATTGCAGTCTATTAGTAGGGAAGTTAGTGATGTTGTCATAACCTGAATATGCATCAGCAGTACTAGTAGATCAATTTAATCTTGCATAAACTCCCACTTTTAGAGAGGTTTTTAGTTCTCTGACTGGAGGGATAGCTTTGTTTTGTTCAAATAACACATCAAAAAAAATTTAAAAGTTTACAACCACGTAAAAATGGCAATGAAATGTTCTGTGTTTGAACTGGACTTTGGATTTAAACCTTCCTTTTAAAAAAAGCTAGGCTAGATGCCCAGGTGCAGGACTGTGTTTGTGGTAGAGGGCAGAGAACTGTTTCTCAGAGCAGAGAATCCAGCTTTCCATCACTGATCCGAGAGACTGTCTTTACCAAGGAATTACTTGTCCAGCTCTTCCTGATTTCCTTAAAGGAACTCAAAACGTGATTATCAGCAGCAGCTAAAAATAATTTTTGTATGGCAGACACCGAGATGGCTTTCCTGTCTTCACAGAGGCAAACACAGGCATGGTGACCTATGTATTCATGATGCACATGAGCTAGCAATGAAAATGCTGGCCTTGCAAAAAGTAGCCAGACATTTCACCTTGAAGAAACATCCAATAAAGCAAGTCAGGTGATTGTAACCTTGTATTATCTGGTATTAGGCAAGCTCTGTTGTAAAATAGATTAAAACTCTGAGAGTCAGTGTCCAAATATCTTCCTTAGCTGCATTCCCATACTTCTAGAACTAGTCTCGAAGAGGGGACCTTTATTTATCACATCAAACACGATATTTGTGAACTGTGATCCATTAAAATATTATATGTATTTTTCTTCTATTTAAGCTGAAGCTAGTTAAATTTGTTCTTGAGATATAATACATTAATAGTAGACATAATAATAAATTAATAGTAGGGAAATCATTCCCTGAGGATGAAAATGTGAATTTTTCTTTATCGCAACTTTTGCCGGTAATAATTGTTATGAATTTGCTTGATGTCTATAGATTTAGAGTCTATATAGAATTCATGTAACGTTAGATGCTCAGACACCATGGCTAAGACTGTACAGGGCTGCCACGCAAAATGATTGATCTAACAGAATCTCTGTGAATGATTGTATGAAGGAAAACAGCCATGCTTATCAAATGAAGTATTTAGCTTCATGTAGCAGGCATCTTTCTAAAAAATATTACACTGGAGTATAAATTCAGGGTTATTCTTAAAACAGTGAATCAAGGTCTCATAAGTATAAGTTGGCAGCACTTCACAAACGTCAATGTGCTGAAGTAAATAATCTTTATATTGTATACATGAACTAAGCATCTGCCATGTGTTTGTCCTATCTTTGAAAGAAGAGGCAAAGCCAAAACATGGACATTTTCAGGTAAACAGGCCCTCATTTTGTGTTATTGCAGTGTATTCAGTAATGAGATCCTGAAATCGAGCTTACATTTTCAAACCTGAAAGGGAATGAATCAGTCTCCTTAAGAAAACAGTTATATTAGCAAAAATTCTGTCGTGGGGTCAAAGGAGAACTTTCTGACTTAAAAATCTAAGATAGGTAATTACTACAACGAAATGTAGAAAAAAATAAGACTGAGGACATGGTATAAACAGGTATATTTGTGTCACTGTTCCTTGAAACTGATCTTGATTTGTCAAAAGGCCTTCTGATTTGCTTAGGAGCACAGATTACCTGAAAGATAATTATAACTGGTGCTATTTCAGCTAATAACTTGAGTAGAATTATTTGATGCTTAGTTCAAGGTTTTTTTGTTGGTGTAAGAGAGGAAGATGTGGACATCTGCGCTTCTGAAGAGCTCTGATATGTGCCAGTTGACATGGACTGTGGTGTTGAATAGAACATTAGTTCACTTGGTGTTGATTCCTTGAAACTGAGGTGTAGATTACATATGCACAGACTCACAAACTCAGCTGGTTATACTATTAATCCAAAACACAGGGCTTGCTACTTTCCTGTCTAGAGTGCACATTGCAGCCTGTAACGAAGTCACCATGCTGCACTAGCTTGCAGCTGCGGGTTCCCTTGAACTGCATGAAGCTGTATGAGATTTTAGGAATTGCTTCTCTGCACCATTGGCTTGATTCTTCAACCACTTTCAGCCAACTTATGGGCTGTTGTTGGGGAATGGCTCAAGGAAAAGGGACATGGGTCCCTGGATGAGTTAGTTAGCAGTATGTAGCAGTGCTTTCCTGAGCTAGTGTAGCTAGGCCTCCGTTAGCATAAGTGAGCCATTCAGGACGCCCATGAAGGTCACGATAACATTGAGCAAGTAGTAAGCAACTTTCCTGGTACCGAGCCAGCGTAGAAAGGATACATGGTCAGGACTTGAAACTACAGAAGGACGTTCAGTAAATGAAACTATAGTCAGGAAACAAAACCACAAGTAGCCAGTTAGGTTATGCCACGTATGCATAATTAAGGCAAGGCAAGGAGCGTAAAAGAAGCTGGGTCGCATCAATAAAGTGGAGCTTGCTTATGAATCACATTGAATTCGTGTCTTGTCTCCCTCCGCTCGTCGCAGGCTGCAATGCATCTTTGCTCACTTTGCTCTGTTCAATTTGTTGCCTAGTTTACTCTGTTCCTAGGAAAGGGAAGAGACAATGGATTTGGTGTGTCAGCTTCAGAAGATTATAGATGGTGTGAGGGATGGGTCAGAGAAAAGAAACAGTGAGAACAGTCTTTTCATGTCAGCGTTTAGCTTCCAAATGGATCTCAGATATCTCTATTAAAAGTGACAAGGGCTGACAAAACATGTCATGGATTCTGTAACTATGTATTGCATTATTGTGAATTCTACCAGTGCCCTGTAAGAACTGTTCTCTAATAATATGCAGAATGGAATGGGTCATATTATATTCAGAATGGACAAACAAAGCCACTTCCTTTTTCCTTTTTTTTTTTTTAGGCCGGTTTATAAGAATGCCGTGCCTGAAAATTTATGCAAGGTTTCAATCAATTCTTGTAATGGAATCATGACTAATCCCAATCCTCCTTTTTAAATAGCTCTATAAATTCTTGAACTGCAATGGAAAGAGTGGTGGTGGTAGAGGGTGGGCAGGAAACAGGAAAGTTGCTTAAATTAGCAACTTCTGGACTTTATGGTATTTTTGTGACTCTTGATCACAGTGTAGCCAGAAGCTACAACATGAAACCAGTGGATTTGAGTCTCATAAAAGAAAGGACTAAAATCAAGTCTAATTAGTTTCATTTATAAAAAGGGGAAAAAAAAAAAAAAAGAAAATCAGCAGACATACTTTCCTTCAGGACATTGCGCACTGAAATGTTTACAACCTGTAAACTAATAAAACCAGACATCTACACAGAAGGCTATCAATATAAGGCTTCCTGGGTGGGAAGTGTAAGCCTTATTTCCCTCACTCTGAAACAGATTGAATGTTTTTTGTTATATGTATTTGCTAGTTTTAGAGAGAAAATAGATGCATTCAGTGCTCAATCTAGCTTAGCACCACTAGGCTCATCTGGGCTACGCATAAGGTGAAGAGTTGTCTCAGGAGGAAGAAAGACAAGATTTGATTTGTTTGTCTTTAACTGGCCTGCAAATTTATTTGAAATATCCTGGGTTAGCTGACAACAACTTCTCCCAAGGAGGTGATCATTCCTTACTCTGACTTCATGGAAAAATGCTGTTTCCTCTAGTCAACTTGAGTTAGAAAAAAAAAGACAACTACAAGAAACACTTCCATGCCCCAAAAGGTGGCTACTCCAACGCTAAGAGTGCAGCAAGAGTCTCACCCTTTAAATGGAGAGGGAAAACGTGCTGGGAGGTGAAAGATGCATTTCTTTCCTGGATGATCTGATATTCATAAGATAACTGTTATACCTGTTCCCCTAAAACCAGACCACTAATCCTGTTATTTTAGTTTTCCTTTTTCCTAGCCTAAATAAAGGGAATCTTTAAAGGATCTTCATACTTATACTTCTCATCTGACCAAAAATGCTATCTTTTAAAATTTGATACTTCTAAACATTTTTTTTGTTTCCCAGATCTCAACTTTGAAATCAGGCTTGAACACCCAAATCTTTATAAATTCCATATTACTTTGAAATGATCTACCATTTCCATGAAAAATTGTACTGAGGAAAAAAAAGAATAATTCTGTATCAATTTTCTGCAAACAAGTCACCTCCCCCACCCTCCTCCTTTGTTTGTCTTGAAACTAATATGTTTGTGCATTTTTTGAACGCCCACTGAACATTTTTGTAATCTGGGAAATGGAGGTATGGAGGAGTAACCAGAAGGCTTTGAACAGAAGGCCTATTAATGTCATTAGTGAATATATTGCAGACTTATGTGCCAGTGAAATAATCTTTAAATGCAGTGCCTGGGTATTTCCTCAACCAAACAAGACTAGGGCAGGGAAAATAAACAGTTTTGTTGGTTTACCGTGGACCATATGTGAGATTTTCAGCCATCGTTGTCACACATTCTGATTTCTCTTCTGACTTGCTCTGCATAATTGGTTTTAATATATAGTGTGCATTGTAGACAGTTTGCTACAAAAGAATTTCTGATATGGCTTCAACAATAATTCATAAGTTGTAGGTGTCTAGATGTACTCCCACAGCAGAGGGACTGATAGATCAGAACTGGATTGGTGATGTGGTTCAAAAATACTGTATCAATGCTAAATTGTCTTTATATTGCTTTTATTAAACAAATAGTGCTTCAGAAAGTAAAGTTCACATCTGCTTCCCACTGAGCAGGATTAAAAAACATTTTCCTGCTTCTCTCTAAAGTCTTTTTGAGCAAACCACATAGTTCTCCCACTGTGATCTGTTTTGCAAAAGAAGCCTATTAATTGAAGATGTTTTTCAGTATTGCCAAAAGGTCACTACAATCAATTATGGAGAATATTTGTAAAGAAGAAATCTTGCCCATAAAGCAATATATCCTGAGTTGTCTAATTTGTTCACTGTAATAAGGCCATGCCCACTTATTGATTAATCAATCTTTGTTGCCTGTTTGCTGATTATATCAGGAAGTCTCTTAGTGTAATGGGATATCATATACAGAGTTGGCTCTGGGCAATGTATTGCAGAAATATTTATTTCTAATATTAAAGTGCATATGCTCAATTTGAGGAGATGATTTTTCTAGGACAGGCCATTTTGATTTGTTATGGTAAGCCTAGAACTGAAAACGGAACTATATTTGGATTTGAAGCATGAATAGTAATATGGCCGAGTAAGGTCACCAACACAGAATATTTGTAAATCATTACCTGTTGTATTCCATTCAAAAGTCTTAATGTTATGCAGTTATACTGCATCAGAGAGATACAGTGAATGAATATAACTGAGTAAAATCAATCTTCTATTATATGCCAAAAACCTGGCTGTGGATAAATTCAAAATGATTCTCAGGCTATATTTAAAAGTGTATGATTTGTCTAATTTTTAGAATCATAAAGAGGAAACTGAGCATACTAAAATTAATTCATCTTCATACGCTCCATATAATCAAGGATTTTATCTTGTCACAAATATTAATGTGATTTGTAGGACACAGATTAGTGGCAAGAGTTATGTATATAGAAGATGTTGTAAGTTATGGTATAATTATCATTATCTCTGTTGGCTTGAGTGCCTCATTTCCACTAAATAATATGCTTTATTTTCCTGTGACTCCATGATTCATTTGTGTTCTTTTGTACTGTAGTTTATATAAATGAAACACATTAAACTGCCCCACTGCTCACTTTGTGCATATTTAAGCATTTAAAATGTCTCAAAAATCCATTATCGCTCTGCAACAGAAAGATGAGAAAAATGTGGGAAAAACTCATAAACAGGTAGAATTAGAACATGTCTATGAATTAACTCTTGACAGGCATAAGATATCTAAGCTTTAAGCTGGAATTTGTGTTGGAAATCAAATAAAATAATGCTAGATTTTAAACTGAGGAGAGATAATGAACTATTGATGTTAATGCTCAGTGTTGGTATTACAAAGCAATATTTTTTTTTTAAACTCATGACTTTTCCAATAAACTAATACTTGATGATCATAGCATCTGCTGTTGAAATACTCAATAGGACCAGGGAATCAAAAGGAGAGACAGAAGAACACAGAAATAATTTTCCATTAATCCTTACTTCAGTATTTAAAGTGCTAAAGTTTAAGTGCCTCTTCTTGCTGTATAAAATGCTTATAAAGTAATTTAGCATGATGCAGATCTCACTGTGAGTAGTAAATGGGAAAGAATGAAAATAGACCCTAATTCTGCAAGTGTTTATGTACAAACAGCTCCATTTGTATGACTTGTGTTCATTACAATTTACTGTTGTATATAAGGAGTATTTAAAAATAAAGAACTTCAATGACAGGACAGTTTATACAAAACAGTGGTACCACATATCAAAAATGCCAGGCTTGACATCAACATGTGCCATGTCTACAGTGCTTCCAAATTACAACACAGTATTTTTACCAGGAGGGTACTTACAGTTCAACTAACACATCCATTGAGAATGAGAATGTAACAGTTCTCTCTACAAATTTTAATATGTATATTGATTCTCAGTGCATTCTGGAAAGTGGATTCAGCTTTTCCAGCTCTGGAAATCTAATGTTCAACACATGGCCACCTGCAGTTTCTTTTTACCATGGTAAAATTTTTGCACCTTTCCCCAGGGAAAAATTGAAGTATCATAGATGTTTTCTGGTTTACACGTGCTACGTAGATTATACCTTAAATATGTGACCTGAAATTTGAATCCAGACAGTTTTTTGGCACTGATATTCAAGACTTGAAAGATAACATACCAGAAATTTTAAACTCTTTTATGTGGCAATTGTAGTTATTGGAAATGCAGCCTGCTTCTTTCGCTGCATCTCCAAATCAATGCCAGCCAAAAAACTCAACATCTCAGTACTGACCTACTTGGGGAACGCTAGAAGGTTATGACATTCCATAATCCTAGGGAAACTGAAGCGGTGGAAGGTTGTATAGTTCTGGTGTCATTACTGTCAAAACCAGGAGAAAACATAGACATTTCCATAGAGGAAAGAAATACACTCTCTGAGCTTTTACGATAAGGAATGAACAAAACGAAGTGGAATAGTGTCTTTTAATGCCCCACTGTGTGTTATTACCACAAATTTCTTTCAATGTTTAAGTAAGGACATAATTTATATAATTAATAAAACGGTTTGAATTTAAAAAATGGTTCACAAAACCAGCCTTATAGAATAATAGAATAAAATATGTTTTCCGTAGCCAAATCACTACAACAGTTTCATAAACATAAATAAAGCATAGAAAGAAGATACTTTTAAGATATACATAGTATAGTCCCTAGAATGCTTTTAAGCAAAGAATTGGGCTTTATTTTATCTAAACTATTTTTCTGCATTATCTTAAATAAGAATAGAACTTGCTGCTGTGATATATTTAGTTATTCTTAGCTTTCTTTCAATTGTTATAGTATACATGACTCCATTGTACCTTTTTATGTCACTGCTTTGGCAACGAAAGCATGTTGTTTCACATGGGCAGCTGCATAAGACTTCCTAGCAGTTGCACGTAAAATACCCTTGACTCTAGCATCTATGGAGGCAAAATATGCTGACATAAAATGATGTGTGGAAATTGATGTAGGGAATATACGGACAGCCATCAGACTAATAAAGAAAGTTAGTTACTCTAAGAAAAGTTAATGATATCATGCTCTTGCACTCAGGTTCTCCTCTTGTCATTTTCCATATATCTCAGTTTTAATTTAAACTAAGATGTGTATCAGAAATTAACATATTTTAATCAGGAAAATATATAGAAAAGGATAACAGTTCTTAAGTACAAATATATATATCCAAAACCAGAACAGAATAAACGGCAACTGTAACCAAAACCTTTAAACGGATTAGGTCCTATCCCTACTCGTTTTGTTGCAGTTATATTTATGCACTGCAGGACACTCTCTTTCTGAAGGACAGCACAGGGCGCGTGGAGTTGGGACTGAGTCAAGAAGCTCTTGCTCACCGCAGCTGCTGACCAGAAAGACCTCACCCCCGCCCCCCCCCCAAGACATCAAACTGGAACTCAGACCCATCAATCAAACCACCCATGGGTCCTAAAACCCACAGTGTTGGCAAGGGAGAGAAAAATTCCCTGAGAGAATTTGAAACACCATGCAAGTGTAAATAGAGGTTGTCAGACTGTAGTCCTTAGTGAACTCTGGTATAGGTTGGTGGAAAATTGGGTTCAATCTGTGGATGTTTGTGTATTGACATAAACTGAAATACAAGTATGCAGTTGTTGGCTTCAGTTCCTCGATAAAGTTATTAGAGAATCTATGAGCTAAGTGCCAAAGGTGAAAAATAACGTTATGTGTGTCAGTATGCAATAAATTGTCCTGTGAGTTCTACATGTGGATTACTATGATGCTGAGTGATTTGACTGATTTATTTATCTAGTGACATGCGGTTGATCTTGAAACCAGTTCAGTCGCATATATGTGGTGGTGGTTCGGATGTTCTCAAAGGCCTTTGTGTGGGTAGCAAGGTATGACCACTGTGAAACATGGTGCTGATGGCAAATGTGCTGGATGGATGTATGAGTGCTAACGATATTGATATTCACCAATATGCTGTTTTAAAAATGAGGGTGAGCTTAGATGATTCTGTTGATTGTGATCAGCTGAGAATGGAGTGGCAAATGGGGATGAACTGTGTGCCACATGCAGAGGAAGGACAGCTAGGGGAAGTGGTCCACAAGATCCCACAAAGATCTTGCAGAAGATTTATACCTTCAATTTTATTGAAACTGACATATGCTGTGGATGCTGGACTTCAGGATGATTCTCCCCACTTACAGAGGTGGTTGCAGTCTGTGGTCCTAAGCTACCTTCAGGTTTTAAATCTATCAATACCTTAAATACAGTCTATCGGTGGTAAGGCTGTGACACAAGGCTACACCGAAAGGGAGTTTTGTTTAACATTTTTGGTTTAACCTTTTTCTAGAAGAACAAATTAACTACAAAAGTTTGAGCCCAACAAGATAATAGAACATCTTTCTAGCAAGTTTACTACTGTTTTGGTCAATGTGTGTTACTCAGAAAATATGCTGTTTTCATTGTAGTAATACCCTGAAGATGTTACAAAGATAGTAAAACAAGGTAGTTTTCATATTCCTTATGACACTAAAGGGTTACATAATGTAGCAATACAAAAGAAAATAAATGAATTTTGTCTGAGAAAGGCAAGAAAACCATTCTAGGTTTTAAAAGCACATAAGACTAAATTATAGAAAACATATCTGTAAGGTCATGAAAAGGAAAAAAAAGCATCCTATATTTTTAGGCTTCAAACTCATGACACAGGGCAATGCTTTTAACAGAGTGAAATATTAATCAGCAAGTAATTCATAAAAAGGTGTTATAAAAAGTGGCTCAATTCTAAAAATTCACTATTCTCCATGACCTCCAGTCCATTTACAGAATGTGTTTGCGTAACCACTGAAGAGGTTATAAAGTAGTCTCCTAAGGTCTGACTGTTAGTCACCTCAGGTTCTTGTGAGAGACCATGAGTTTAAACAACATCTAGTTTAACTCAGGATACTAATTCCTTTGTGGTTTTTTTCCTTTTTCAGAAGAGTTGATTAAAGCTCAATGACACAAGATATTATTGACATCATAGTTAAACCTGACAGGTTTTGATAAGACAACAGCCTGAGCTGGTCATATTTTTTTCTGATTCTAGTTCATCCAGATATAACCCCAGCAAAGTACGTTATGAGTCAGACCTGAATCAACAGTAGCAGTAGATTGATTGATCTTGTTTGCCAATACCTTTGGACAACTCCTGAAAGAACTCTAATTATCTTGGAGAACAAAGTCCTTGCAAATGGCAATTGCCCGATTGATTAGTTGCCACTCTTTTTTACCTTGCAGTCTGAAACACAAAGCTAAGGACTCTAATTCTGAGGTTCAGCCCTTTGAAAGAGGTCTTTGAATATGGGTTGTTGTTTCAGAAAAAATCCTGGACACCAGAAACTTCCTGAAGCAGAGGAATTTTAGAATTTTCTCTTTGCCATCTAAAGAAATTAATGTCAGAAGACTGCTTTAATGAAGTGCTACATAGTGGTTGGCTTGAACTGCTACACCCAGACATAAGCTTACAATACATAACTTTGGACAAGAAAATACCTTATTTCCTCCAGTAATTTTTTCTACACTATAAATATTCTCTGAAGCAGTAGCACAAAGGGAAACAAATGGTTTGGTAGATTAAAAAAAACAAAAATAAAATTCTTCAACAGCCCTTCTTCAAGGTAAAATCAGGTTTCAGAAGAACATACTTGTCAAGAAGCCTGGGAGAGCATCTGCCACCTTCTGTTGCATAGGGTCTAAAAGGAAATTAAATCTAGTTGGTGACACTCCATAGAGGTAATCAGGCGTACTAGGGGACACTTGTACATGTCCTCTCATAAAAGGTCACCAAAATCTGGAGGATCTGCAATAGCTTGATCAAATGAAATCTAACTGTACCGGACCGCCTTTGTTCTAGAACTGCATACAGAGCACTCAGTGCAACAATTTTCTTATGAGCCTATTAACTCTCTCAGTCTCTAATGAGAAAATGATGCACCCTAAGACTGCCTGCAAGACTTATTTCAAGAACTGGACTATAAGGATAGAAATGTGAAATCTAATTGGAGATTTCACTGAGATGAGAGAGGGTTAGATCAAGCCACTGATGATAGCATGAAGTGGAATTCTCAACTGGTCTTGCCATTAGCAAGTAATTTTTTGTACTGCTGACACAATGAGAACAGAAAGCGGACAATGAAGCAGAATTATTAAATACCTATGAGCGATAGACTAGATTTCTTCTCTGATTTTGGGACATAGCTGAGGTCTATTGAGATAAAGAATACTCAAGAGTAGCCTCATGGTATCTTGTAAATCCACTAAAATATCAACTACGGTAGATGTTGAAATGGATTTTTTCTAATTTACATACTAAAATGTTTTAAAAGGTTCACTCAGCCTTGGTAAGAGTTACAACGGAAGATAAAAGAATTATTTATTTAATCAGAATCCACTCTCAGCATAGTAGCTCCTTCCTATGTCTGTCAAAGCATAATAGGAGTTAGCTTCTCTTTATAAACTGAGAAAATAGGATGAGTGCAATTGTAGAGATTCTGAATTTTCAGCTCTGCTGGGGGAAATGTGGACCACCCCTTGCCATCTTGCAAGAGAGACTCTTACCGCCCCACTACAAATTATACCAGTGTGGGCCACTCTCATTTACTTCTGTGTTATCTGCCTCAATTTGCACAGGGAGAAAGAACAACTTTCTAGAGGGTGGGATGCTCCCAGTTGAGAGAAGCGTGGCAAAGCCAGTGTTATAACATTTGGACCAATCCCCAAGTATTTGTGGTGAGCTCAGAGTAACTGTAGTGCTAGCAAGCTCAAAATCATGCACATACTTCTGAAAATGCTACCCTAGAATCAGGTGCTTGTTAATTTTAGCTATAGCATTTTTTGCCCAGAAATCCTGCTCTCTTTCTTTAATGTTATTTGCTTTACAAAATCAATACATATCAAGTTAGGTTTTGTGAAAAGTGTGTTTTACAGAAAGCAATAGGACAGTTTTCACCACAAAAAAAAAAGGTTTATGTGTGAAGGAAGGGTATACTTAATTGAGAAACAAAGATTTACATTCTAGTTATACTCAGCAATATTATAGAAAGTTTATTAATGAAAAAGTGGGATACACACAGTTAATAATTATAAAATTTTTGGCTTACGCATTTCATCTCTATGGTTCATAGCTTTAGATATCTCCCTTTCTCTTCGATGACTAACAAAAAATACTGTATATCTATGGAGTGCTTATTATAATTAAAATTTATCCAACTTGCACAAAGAGAAAGATTTTTCAGTATTAACTATGTTTTTCAACTGGAAATTTTATCTTAACATTGCTAATTATGTTAATATCTTCAATGTCCCACTTTATTCTAAAATGAACTGATAGAAGAATTAAAGGAAATGGTTACTAGATTGTGCCATCAATTTTTTTAAAATTATTTTTAACTTAAAAATTCATAAGAGAGTTTTCTTTGCTTATGTTGGGGCTGTGAACCTTGTAGTTCAGAAACTTCTTCCTTTTTTATGTGGTGCGCAGCCTTGGGCTTACATGGGTGCTGGAGGAAGGGTGGTACTGCTGTAAGTCTGTCATTAAACCATTCTGAAAATGAGGAGTAACTGATTCTGCAACTGATGAACAATTTTATTTTTTATTTACTGGTGTAAGCCATAGTTTTCTTTGATGTAAAGCCTGAATTTAGAAAAAAGTTGAGGTGTAACCTGTGAAGCTATAAGAAATCTGCTTCTGACTTCCTGGCCTGTTCTCAGCACTCACCCTGTCTGCAGTTTAGTTGCATCTAATCTGTTTACAAATAGCAGCATTACAGTCCTTGATTTGTGTGTCCTTTTAATTTCTCCCTCCCCACTTGCCCCCCTCAGTTGCATCAGACCATTAGGATTATGAACCTCCCCCTGTTTATTAGCCTGGGATCAGCAGTGGTTGGGATGTGAGGAGCTCGTGCCATGTAACCGCGTAGCAGCCACCAGGCCAAACTAGGCCTGCAGCCCAGGAACTGTGCATATCCCCTTCAAATTCAAAGCTGTGCTAATCCCCAGAGTTAGAAACTTGCTTAAGTCCTGAGTTTACCATTTAAATGATCTGTAATGGCAACCCCAGACTCTGTTATCAAAGGGCTGTCTCTTCCCCGATTCCCGCACAAAGCGTGACTGGGCTCCTGCACGGCAGGGTTTTTCCCCTCATCCCCTGGAAAGGATGGTGACGTGCAGTGGAGGTTCACAGTCAGCCTCCTCCCTGCCCTGAGCCTGAGCCGTGTGGATGAGGGAGAGCTTGTGGGGCTGGGTGCTCTGGAATCCCGACCCCACCCCCTCACGACGCAGCCCCCAGTGAGCTGGGTTCTCCAAGGGGGGAACCAAGGCATGTGGGCCTGATGTGGGTGGGTGAAGCAGCTCTGGCCAGCAGGACCACACCAGCACAGGGCCCGTGATGGCTGTTCTCCAGGAAAGTTAGTGAGGCACTGTCCCCTGTGTTTTTAAACTGTTTTTTCCCTGTCATTCACTCGGCGCTCCTGAGCGGTGTCAGATGCTACCATTGTCTACCTGCTTGCCTTCTTTGGCCTTCAACTTAAAGGATGGCATGAGAACGCTGATTTTAATATGTTACAGAAGCAGCCATTTCAAAGCACAGGACTGTTACCCAGTAGTGTTGTAACACCTTTTTTTTGCATGGTGAAAGAAAAGGGCGACAGAAAAAGGCATCAGCAGCATGACAACCCAGTGTCTGGCTGGGCTGAAGTAGAAGCAACAAAATGCTCGCGTTAGGCTTGTGCTACCCCTGAAGGAAGTTTTAGCTTGGGTGTTACCTGTGAAGGATGCATTAGGCTGGCTCTTCTGTCTTTAAGGCTTGCCCTCTGAGAGGGCTAGCTCACATGCCTGTGGCAGCTTCTGGCCGGAAGATCTGCAGGGGCCAGGCAATGGTCAAGCAACCCAGCTGAGTTCAAGCTTGGGAGTGCTGGAAGCATGTGGAGAGGAAGAGAAAGAAAAACACTGACCACCCCAGAATGCTGGTGAGGAAAGAAAACACCAGAGGGCTGTTGAAACATTCACAGAGGATTAGCACAAAGTTACTGTGTTTAGCACAGGTGTTTCTGTAGCTGTGATACATTAGGAAAATTTACTATGTTCAATGACTCACACATTCTCCCATGTAGTGTGGTAGTTTATTTTACTGGGCTAGAGTACAAAGTGAGGAGGAACACCTGCTGGTATTTTGGTTTTCCTGTAATGTCTAAGCTTTGTGAGCTTTTATTTAATCTGCATGCTTCATTTTTTTTTTTTTTTGAATGCATTAAAATAAAACATTTTAACACAATATTTACAAGGAAACAGATTTCACCAGAGGCATGTAGAAATATTCTGTTCTCTACCTCTATGGAATTACTTACCACAAGCTACTATCACTATGAAAATTATGGACCTAGCTCTCAGTATGCCTACATTTCCTTTTGGTGATGCTATTCAATTCGATGAGGGATCTGAAAAGTGGGGAGAGCTACTTATTCAGTGCTGATGTGTGTCCTGTGCTTTTTGTCTCATGAAGTTTGTTAATCAAGTATTAATTAATATAGCTTATGAAATTTATTTGTGTTTTAACTGTGAAGCTGAACTACACCAATATTAGCTCAATTTATTTTAAAATAACATAGATTTGGGGAGGGAGATAAAGAAAATAAAATTAGCTGTATTCCTGCTTTGAGATGAAAGAGCCATGTGTTTAATTGCTCAGGAAGAACCTGGCAGGGCAGTGCATAGGCACAATGGGATGGACTTGAGGATATGACGCTTTCATGCTCAGCCTTCCAGGAAGAGTTTAAATTGTGAAAGGAAATATCCTTAAAAAGAGTAGAGCTGGATTCCTACCCTTTAATCAAATTAATTATTAATTTCTACAAAGGCAATGATGAGTTTTTCCCAAAAGCATACGTGGTGGTACACAAGTAAATAGAGGGCTTTGCTACTATCTGCAGGAATGAAAAATAGATAAAAGGGAACCCCCTTGATACTCTGTTCCAGTGAAATATTCAGGACTGATATTTAAGGGAAAAATCAACCAATATTTTCAGAACTTGTCAACTGAAAAACTTGATCTGAAAATCTCTGAACTTCCATGATGTCCTTTATAAGAATTAAACTGATTTAGGGGGCCTCTACCAGTTGTTACTCAATGACTGTGTATTTGCAATTTTCTCTTCCCCTACTTTCCTCGTTAAATCTCTTCCTTATTAAATTACTGTTTATGTCTGTGAAGACTGACTCTACTTGTATTGTTGTCTTAAACGTCAACTTGAGTGCTGAGGCTCCTCATTAAAGGATGGGCTGACTATGCTGCAGCAGAGGAGGGGGAGAAGGTGCAGCAGCAGGTGCTGCCACCCCACAACTGACTGCGCTTGCGGACCCCAAGGGTTCAGGCAGAGGTTATTCTGGCAAGGGTCTGTTGACCCTGGAGCCCCCAGCCCCAATTCCAGAACCTTCCCAAAGGAGATTCCATGCATGCACTGATTCAAGAACTTTTGCAGCAAAACCACTCTCTCACATGCTAATAGGACACGGACTTGCCCTATAAATAGAAGCCTGCCAAGAAGGCAAGCATGCAGGCCTGCCATCCCATGAAATCTGCCTGAAGACATTCTCCAGAAGAACTGCAGGACCACGTGCTCCTGAAGACCACCTTTTTCAGAGACCCACTCCCCTACTCCCTCTCTCACTTCTCACTACATCTTTTCTCCATGGTACTATGTTGCATTGGATCAGATCTGAGCTGTGTTGTTCTGTCTAGCTACCTTGAAGGTATCAGGTTGTGATCTGAACAAATCGGGATCTGTTTTGGCAACTTTGGAAAGCTGCAACTCGGAGTGCATCTGAGTATCTGATTTGTTATTTTGGCTGTGCCCAAAATAAACACCATTTTGAATTTACCCTGGGAGATTTGTTGGTCTCTAATTTGCCCCACAAACATCAAAAGACCCTTCATCTCTGACTGTGCAGGTCGGGGGGACCCGATGTCGGGAGCAGGGCTTGACAATGACTTAGAAGGAATATAATAAAACTACAGAATTTATGATGTGGGTGAGTTGCTGTAGCAACGTTTTCTTTAGAATGCTTGGTATTGTGTGCTTATTTTTGAACTTTTTCCTTCTGATACACTGCATAAAATACATGTTGCATATTTATTTGAAAATAATTATTTAATGATGAGTTTTAAAGCATAACACCTTCAAAGAAAGGGGAAGCTTGAAATAACCTTTATGTTTAGCCATACCTGGATTGTAGCTCCTTATTTTCCAAGGAAGACTTTCATTGCAAGGAAGAGTTGTTTTTTATTACATGTTCTCTGATCTACAAAATGGAGGTTCCAGTAGAGCAAAAATTTTCATGGAGAACATGTTCAAAAGTTGCCAAAATGATCTGAGAACACGTGCTCCTGTTATAGTTTGTTTGTTTTTTTTTTTCTTCCAGGGAATTGTTTCTGGGGAAAAAAAACCAACAAAAAATCCCTGAAACTATAACAGCTCCACATTATATCTGTCCTGCAGCCAAATATGTGATAGTAGGTGCTGTACCTGACCTTATTTCAGATTGGTTACCATGTAAGTGAAATAGTGCTTTACAGATGTTAAAATTTAATACACATGATGATGTATTGAATTTAACTTAATTTAATTTAATTTTTAGGTGCATCTTTTACTGAAGGTTGGTCTTACTTTTATGTTTTTGAGAACCTAAGACATCTCTAGTTCTAATAAGAAAGGTATCAAAGGACTTGCAGAAGTATGTTTCTGGTTGGATTAGGAGATTTTACAGTAAATTAGACATCCATGTCTTTCCTGTGTCTTCAGATACTTTCCAAAATGGGGCATTTTCTTTTAAATTCCATTCTCTTGAACCTGTTAAGGACATTCAGCGCCTTATTTTATAAAACTACATGGAAACTGGCCCAGATTTGCTGATTCAGCTACTCTTGATTCATGAAGATGCAAGAGCACTTTGTCTATTGATAGAGCCAGATACCTAGAGGGATTGTTTATGGTCTTCTTTAAGTGCCTATATAAGAATAGAGGACAGGCAGGCACTTGCATTCACATACATTCCACATATGTTCAGTAACCTTACTTATATGAATAATGCCTTTTATGGAAAAAATGCAAATGGGGAGAATTTTATCTGTTAAAAGAAAGAAGATTTCCTTGGTTATTTTTTTTTTGGAGGGGTGTGTGTGTCTAAAAGCAAGAGGAAAACATAATAGATGCATTCTACATTAAAGGGGGCAGAGATATACATTAAATTCCTTATGTCTTTTTAATGATCTGATTGTGAATTATATTCTTGTTGCATTTGTAATTGGAGGGCGTAACAGATGGTAAAGGATTGTTCCAAAGTAATGTGTCTATTAAAATGATCCGCATTGCTAAACTGATTGTTGACTATAAGAGGGTTTCTTAGACATTGAAATACTCTGTGTGCTGATATGTACTTGCTTATTACAGCTCATTACATACGAGCACAAACAGGCTATATATATATATACACATAAATAAATCCATATCTATATTACTTATATGCTATGTATGCCTTTAAATGCCACTTATTGCAACTGTGAAGAAAATGAAACCTGATTCTATAAAAAGCTTTCAATGTGAGTAGACAAGACTTGCTGTTTTATGGTCATGTATTGTATTGTTTTCTTTACCTCCAATTTAATCTGGAGCTAAAATATAAAAATTAATTTATCTGATGAGGTGCTATGATACAACACAGACAACTACGGCATTGTTTTTATTACTCTGTAGAACCTTTCTTTATTTCTCTAGTCAGTATATTTGACCTATCTTATCTTGTCATAGGTCTATCTTGTTTCAAGATCTGGAGATTTTTTTTCATGCCCTGCAACCATTTTTTTCATGCCAACTATGATGTTTTCCAGTATAAGGCATGCGCCAAATTGATATGATCTAATAATTCTGAATGTTAAGGATTTCACTCCTGGTACCAAAATCCTCACATTTTAGGGAGTTGGGAAGGTATGAAAGGCATGAGAGGAGGTGATCCTAGTTTTTGCAATTCTTATGAACAAGCTATTTGATGTATAAAACAAAATTATTCTGACAACTTTGTATTGACTTAAAATGGGTTCCATGCAACATCCCCAAGTATATTTGAGGGATGATGGCTCTTCTTTGACCTCTTTATGTCTAAAATATCTGACATTCTGATTGCTTCATCCAAAAGCCCATCCATAATAATGCGCATAAAGCAAACTCCTTGGGTGTTTCATTTCAAACATCAAATTTCAGTGAATTTCTGTAACAGAGTATGATGCTGTAGCTCACAGAAGAGGTTGTGTGCATGTATATGGTTGCATGTTCTTGAGATCGCCATAACTCCGTACAGAAGTACAGTAGCTGGTATTCCCTCATGCTGCCAATTCCAACCAGAGGTGGAAGACAGGAAGGCCATAATAAATGTTGAGCCCACACACTCAGTGGGAAAAATCAGCTCATGGCATTGTTTAAAAACAGGATTTGACAAGCAAATGACTAAGTATATTTCTTTAGTGATCCAACATTTCTTCTTAATGAGGCAAGTTGTCATTGACCCTGCTTGTTGTCTATAAATTCTGATTGACTCGATCTTCATAATGTCAAACTGGTCAAAGACATCAGTAAATTGCATGAATAAAACATAATACTTGGTAATTGTCCTTAGCTGGTAACATACTGTAATTTTCTTTGTTCAATAGCCTTTGTCCAAAATAGCATTTCCTAAATTGACAGTTACTTTTACTTTCTTAAAGTGGATACCATACCCTCTGTAAACACTTTATTTACTTGAGTTTTAGGCATTATGAAGTGTTAAAGGCATACCTGGTGAAAGTAAAGCATAGACATCAACTATTTACATATATAGAACTAGACTAAGTCTTCCAGTAAATTTTATCTTTTGTCTAGCTTAATTATAGTGTCCTTAGTAAATTTAACATAGCAAGTGGAATTTACCACTAATATATCACTTTTGCTTTTGTGACAGAGAAAAATTTGCTTGGCAACTGATAGGAAGTAGCTTGTATCAACAAGTTCTCTTTCAAGAAAGAAAATTAAGCACTTTTCTGTATCTCTGGAGGCTTCAAAACATGAGTTCAATGCATCTGGCAAATAAAACAGCAAGCACAGTTTGCCATAGGAAAGGTTGACCCTTAGCTTGGTCTGAGTTACTGTAGTATCATATTTTCTTCGCATGTAAATCATTCTAATACATCCTACTCATGGAAAAGCCAGAAATGAAAGACCAAGAATGCTTTTGGCAATGCCTTCAGGCTTTAGGTGTGTATCTGGAATTATATGTGCTTGTCCTTGAAAAATAGTTAATTTCTGTGTTTTGCATTCTTCTTTATTGCAAAAAATAAAAAAAGGATTATTGTCTGTCTCACACTAAGGTGATTGATAACATTTCTCTTTATTTTTTAGACCAAGTCTCTTACATATAAATATTTCAAATTACTTCTGCCAAATAAACTTGTTCTGAAGCAGGCCTTTTATTTTTTTAGGTTCCTTTTGAGAACATATCATCCTAACATGCCCTCTGACAAACTGCCAGAAGGATAATTTTTAACATTAAATGGTGCAGAAAAAGAAATCATCCTATAAGATCTGCTTATAGCTACTTCCTACTGTGCTCTTTACTCTGGCCCTGGAGTGTTCTTGCTTACTATGTACATAGTGCTTTACCGCAATGTACGTATCCTCTGATTTTAGAAGGATGCCTCATTGCATCCTTTTCCAGCCAGGCAGAACAAAATATCAGTACAACCCCAAAGTGAAGAAATCAAAGCTAAATAGCTCACAAGCCACACTTTCTAGTTGAAGGACCTTTGAGCAATGAAAACATGAAGCAAAAGAGAGTTTTGTGTTGATTATATTCAACTTATTTTGCTGGACCAGCAAATACATCAAGCATCTGATCAAATTCCAACAGTTCATCCAATATTTGGAAAGAAACGTATAATCAGTGCACAACCAGCAGGGAGAAGGAAACATTAAACTAATATACTGAAAACACAACTCTATTAGAGAGACCTGTTCAGCCAGATGGAATAGCCATCGCTTTCTCCTTAAGTGTGTATTTCACACCACTGTAAATTTGCCTGTGCTGATTCACAGTCACCGTCTTGAAGCCTTGAGTCAGATTCTTATGGAGTGTAAATCAATCTAGTTTTATTAGTTTATGTGAGCTATACTAAGGATCTGACTCATTAAATATCAACTCAGCCTAAGGAGTACTTTTTTATTTCCATACAAAATACAGCATATTTGGTCTCATTAATCATAGACCCAAGAAGTAAGAAATGCTCGGATACAAATCTAGAAGTTACAATGAAATTAGTTTCATCCCTTCTCCTCCCTAAAAAAATCTAATTTAAAATAAGACAAAATAGAAATCTTTTTATTCTGGAACAAATATTTATGATATTTCCACAATATCAGGTATACAGTATCTTCCTTTAATTTGCAATAATTTTAAAAGTGCCTAAAAATAATTATTATCTTACAGCTTTAGCTAGCTTGACACATCTGTGTAGGAGAGCAGATGCTCCTAAGTATGCAGAACAAAGAATGACTAATAGGAAGGACCTTTACTAAAATAAATGGTGTCATAGTGCAATAGCATTTAGCCTAAGTGCTATTCATTCACCTTGGTTTTCTAAACTCGATCTATCCAACAAAGTATTACACTGGAAAATAATGTGTCTCTATTGTTTCATTATTGAAGATGTATTAGGCATTATGAGAATCTTTTGATCAATAATAATTTTGGACTTCGTTCAAAGCTTGAATAAGTGCTGTGGTTTGCCCATTCCAGAGACTTAGACAGGGGGGAAAAGTTAGATTAGATTAGAGAGTAAATAAGCAATTAGTATATAGAATAACTAGAACTGAGCTAGCCCTCAATGAATGGATTCAATGATTTAATCTGTCACCCTGATTTACAGATGTGTTAAATCTTTTTCTGTTCCAGTTTCTGTTCTTGGCTAATAAGCCGAAAATTTTAATAAGAAATTCAGAACCTGCTGGTTCATCCTCCAGTGGTATTTTTAGTCATGTGCTGCATAGATCAATTAATTAGGTATTTGAAAATTTGAGAGTTAGATATCTATCTAAGAAAACATGCAAGCTGGTAACTTAGAATTCACAAACTGATGCACTTATTTGAAAAGCAGAGCCCTCCCTCCTTTACTTCCCCTCCCATCCTTTTTTGCTTCTCTCTCTTTTAGAAAACACTTATTCCCTCTCCAAAGACACTGCCTCAGCCATGTAGTTCAGTCTATAGTGGCAAACAGGTGAAATCTACATTCACTTTTTTTGTTGGGGGAGAAGATGAAACAAAAATCATTTGGCTCTACAATACAGGAAGAATACAGAATAAACCAGCAGCTTCTTGCCCATTTATCAACATTTTAAACCCCAAGCAATGAGGAGAATGACTGATGTGCTGAGACACTAGTGGGTAAAATTTGAGAGTTTCTAAGGAGCCCTGTTATTGCTAGGTCCAAAATATGCCATTGATGTATTTATTATGTGAGCTTGGGTGTACTCCAGCATTTAAATAGCCAAACAAAGATTTCTAGTTTGTTTGTTTGTTTTCTCCTGAGATTTCCAAGATCTTTTTCAGGCCCATGTCGCTTATGAAAAAGTACTTTAGCCATTCTTCTAATGATGTGAAGGACTACATTAACCTTAAGCAATATGCCTAGCTGCGTGCTCTCTAATTCCTGTTGCTGAACTGGCATCTTTCACCCACTGCTTGTGCAGAGGAAGCAAAACAGTCTTTTCAGTCAAAGATATTACCTTTATAGTGTTGTAAAGGATTTAATGAGATACGTGTGGGTTGAGTCAAAAAGGGACATCTAGTTTTAGATATTTTAAGTTATAGTTCATCAGTGTTGGAGCTTAAGGAGAAATATCATGATTGAATGAACTATACTTTTTGTTTTTTTAAAGTGCTGAAGTATAAATGAGAAAACAGCAAACTGAGAAGGATACAGTTCAACACAACTTTTTAATATGTAGCTTTGGTTTTAAGAGATCAAGATGGTTCTTGTGTTAGTGAAACAATTTCAGAAAATCAAGCTCTTCTTGACCAGCTCGCTGAATCTTTCAGCACTGATGCTGTTCTGAAGTGGCATAAGAATTTGAATCCTGCATAACCAAGTCTTTTGATTATAAGTACAGAACATTTTTCTGAAGTTACTGCACATCAGCTGGTCAGTGGAAAGGATCCCTTAAGGTGGATCCTTGCAGCAATCATAAAATAATTATTTGACTCAGCCTTGCATGAGCATTATGAATGCAATTTTCCTGCAGATGAAGAATACACTTGGAGATAAGTCAGCACATCTGAGCCAGTGTGCCGTCATGTGCTAAGCCATAAAAGCTTGACTGGGTGTCAGCATTCGCCTGTCCTACACTGAACACTTTCTCCATGCAGTTGCGAAGAAGACAGAATACTGCTTGGCTGCTATGTGGTAGTGTTGTTTTCCATATATAGCAACACACAGAGTCTTTTAAGACATATCCATGATTAGCCAAGAGTTTTGGTTTCTATCAGGATTTAGGAATAATCCAAATATTAATATATTATCCATTACTCGCTGGCTAAGTGACTTGAGGATGGTGACTAGTACAAGGTTGTGGTTTCTCCTGAAACGATTGGCCCAGGTTTATGTATTTTCCAAATATATTGCTTGTTTTATGATCCATTATGCATTATCAGTGACAGGATAGAGGACATACCAACTTTTCTCCCTTTCTTTGGTTCCACTGCCTCAAATAGAGACTAGCATAAATTCCATTGCACTCCTCAACAAAGATGGACAAAACTTCTAATTTTTTTTTTTTTCCTCATGATTAAAATACATTTAAAAAATGCTAAGAAGAATTTTATCTTTGTGACAAATATAAAGTCTTCAGTTATCCAAAAAGTTAAAAATTTGGAAACAAGTAGAAATAAGTTACCGCTAAACACACTCAAAAAATTCAAAGGTTTACCTTATTTTTTCAGTTGGGTATTAAAATAAAAAGAATCCAGTTTCTGGGTTCTTTTTTTTTCTCACTAATGATAGCATATTTTTATTAAGTCTTTGTGATATCTTTTGATCCAAGCTTACTAGGTTAAGGCTTTTTCACTTCTCTACGGGGTTAACAGGATGTGTAAAACAGTGAGATGTGGACTTTCCTCTTTCTTGAACTTGTGTAAAATTATTCTACAAAGGAAGCAATGGAAGGTTTGATTATTGTAACAATGCGTGTTCAGAACACTGTGCTTTTAAAGACTTATTCAGCTTCTTTCTTTAACAGAAATAAGCATTACCACACATTTTTTTTCTTCAAGATGACTAAAATACAAAAAGAGTTATGATTTTTAAACTCAATTGCCCATTTAAATTTCATTGTTCATTCTCTTATTTAGGACCCATGATAAGTTTATCTTATTTTGATGAACCACAAAGCACGGAAAACAGATTTTCACATACTGATCTAAGATGAGATGTTTTCCTTAATTCAAGTGATTTTGCAAGAAGTAGATCTTAATGTGACCTACTGAATTAGGACGATACACTTGAAATTAAGAAGCTTAATTTTTAATTTCATTTCTGATTTAACACATGGTTTTGCTCTTCACTTGAATGTTTGTTTCCCAGTCTATTAATATGAGTAATGATATTTATTAAACTCAACATAAGGCTTAACCAAAGAATTTTACAAAGAACAACGAACAGCAGAAAGCTTAAAGAGAGGTGGTAAAAATAAGGAATTTACTGACTATTAATTTACATCCGTGATGTTTCATGATATAGCACAGACTGGCATGTAAGATGGAGTTACATGGCTATAATAGAAAGATTTAAACTGAGAAAATTTTTTTTTTTTTTTTTTTTTTTCTTGAACGGCCAGTTCCAGCAGTGTAGTGCAATATAAGTATTGGATTTTTGTACCATTGGCTTTCTCAATGTATAGAAATTGTGATTTTTTTTGAATAGTCTTCTGTAAGTTAGGATTTTATTAATGGAAATTAATGTGTTTCTGTCACTGAAAAGTATTTAAGTAGTTAACCTTTGGACTGCTTTTGAAAGATTATTACACAAAAAAATTTCTGAAGATCCTTATTATACACTTAGTTCCTGAAAGATCGATGATATTCCCTTCCTTCTCCTCTATAGAAAACACATAATTCCTTACTCAGAGTGAACTTACTTAGAAAGGCTTTATGAAGAGGCTGTAGCGTGTTATATCATTAGTGTTAATTATTCCAAGTTATCTTGTGAACTATGCCATTAGAAAACACAAAAATATCTTAAGATCAATAAATGTAAACAATTACTCAACTTTTTCTCAGCATAAGGTGGGCTCGGATAAAAACTGAAATTCTTATTCGATAATAATAGATAATATAGATAATAGACTACATTAGACTTCCCATCCATTTTTTCCTAGAGACAAAGACAACTTCCTTTTTTAGAAACAGGAATCCTAGTTGTGAACTACTAGCATTTACTTAGATCCACCAAGTGTTCTATGTATGATTTACACAGTATAGAAACAAATGTTTTAGTAATGTTGTGGTTATTTGGTTAGTTTTCAAATAAGTTTTGCTGTGTTTATTAAAGTCTCCAAGTAATGTAGTTGCAATGCTAGAGGCTAAAACTGAAGAAAAACACTATTGTTAACAAATTCCTAAAATTCTGAAAGAATTTCTGAAATGGTTTTAAGAATTTTATGATATAATTAGTTTTATATTCAAAATTTTTTTTAATGTAAATTCACGGTTGGTTGTTCGTCCGAAGATGTTTGCATCTTTTGGGTTTCTGACTAGTAGTGTTAAGAAAGATACAGTCTCGTCTGGGCAGGTGGAGAGGCAGAGCAGGAAAAAGCAAAGCATGATTATTCTGTTTTACTTTCACAAGGTTTCCCTTGAAACTACTCGGATTTCAAATGAGAGCTGCAGAACTGGGGAAATGAATTGGAAAGCAAAGTTTGGACAAAATGATCACATGATAGGAAGAAAAGTCAAAGGTCCATGACAAATGTAATTTATAACAATGTTTTACAATTTCCCCCTGTCACAGCTGATCTAGCCCGTCAGTAATTCACACTGTATTATGTGGGAATGAATACTCCATGGTTAAAGTTGTATTCTACTTTCCTTTCACAGCAGGAATTACATGTATTATTTGGTGTAGAAGAGCAATGTATCTACCAAATTAATGTACATGCTCTAACTGCTTGAAAATTGATTTAAAAATCAACAGGTTTGAGTTTTGGTTAATTTTGACCCTTTTTCTGAAATGCTTCACTAGGCTTTCGTTGCATTGACAATGTGCTGAGTACTGTATCAGGAGCACACATGGGTAAAAAACCAACAACATTACTTTAGGTACAAATAAAGTACTGTCACAAACACTTTCATTTCCTAAAAGCGAACCCCAGACTAAGATGGATTTTGATTTTGAATGTTGACTTATTTATCAACTTTTCCATTTTTCTTCAGCATAAGAAGAGACTTACACTACAATTTTCCTTTTTTTTTCCCACTGACAAAGCATGAGTGGGGCACACTGGCAGTATCTACGCTCCTTAAAGATCCCACTAGGCAGCTTTTAAGGTCTGGAACGCTTAATGTTTACTCTTACCTGATTCATCTTTCAGTGTAGTGGGAATTAAAGTCTCTTCATCCCCTTTTCTACATTGTAATGTCATCAATATTCTTAAATATCTTTCAGAAAAAAGCCTTTATGTTGTTGCTGTACTTACTTACTGAAAATCTGACATTGTCATGAGTCAGTGTAGGAATTGCCTTGTACTATTACAAACTGTAGAAAGTTAGCATTTAGTGCACATTTGATATCATTTATGTTACATTTTCAGGAAAGTATGATTTTCCTTTTAATTTACCAAATCACTTTCATATAATATTTTTTCAGACATGGTAAACTATGAGTGGTTGAAAAATCTTACTAACTACTCCATGTTTAATAAGGCACATTTAAATATTCTGAAATCTGAAGAAAAATAAATATTATTTTAAATTTTATATTAAAAATATTTTAATTGGAAAAGCTATCATATGTGAATAAATAAATGACTCAAGATTGTTCATAACTTGAAAAACCCTTAGTACTGTCTTTCCTAACAAAACTATTTTCTTGAGCAGTGAAGGTTAGACAGAAAGCTGGGCCTCATGGTCAATGAAATTTAGTAAATTTAGTAAACTAGAAATCTCTACATGTCTAAATACAAGTAGCCGACACTGGTAGCCTTTCTTTCAAATATCAGCTAAAACTATGTCTTTTCAAGGAAAGTTGAGACATTATATAAGGTAAAACTGTGTTTTCTAATGGCTCATAGTCTATTTTTATATTCTTTAGTGAAAAGCAACAATTAAGAATCTGCCTGCAAAAGCTATTGGCTAATTCCTTATAAATACTGTAATTACTGTATTTGGCTAATTATGTTTAGATTTTTGCAAATTTCAGCAGCAATACTGAACTCTTAAGCTATTTGATTCCTAGATTCCAGGACTTGGGAGGAGCCAGAGGATTTCTTTCCAGGGTTTCTGTCAGAGTTTTGGCATTTCCTAACATACCTTCAAGTCTTAAATTAATTGTGTGATCTAGTAAGAGAAAATCATACCTTATTCCTTCTCATACAAAGCCCTTACAGAAATCACTGAGAAAATCTAAATAATCAGGAAAAGGAAAGGTAAAAACATCTCCAATAATAGACTAGTATTACCCTGACTTCTAGGTCAAAGTACAGAATGTCGAATGTCAATTTTATATGCAGTACGCTTTTGCATGAAGTTATTACATTTTGGTAATAAGGATTTGATAGAGAACTTCCTTGACATGACCTTTGTGATATACTCTCACCAATAAATCTCTGTTGTTTAATGTTTTGTTTTCCTGTTCCAAGCTTTTATTCTCTCTTAACCTCACCATATTAAAGTTACATCTTTAATTACTGTAGGATGTGAGCAGCTGTGTAAAACCAAAAAAAATGATGCGTTTATGGTATTTATGGTAAATAAAAATCACAAACACTAGAAGCCAACACATGCTGCACATTTTTCTGTGATGGCAATTAAATAATTAGTTATCAGTGACTGAGTCAAACAGTACAATATGTTTCAGACATAACTGGTTGCAAGCTCTCAAGGGCAATATATAGATGAGATTTTCTTGATAACACAGCTGTAGGAATGTTCCACGTATTTCAGCTAATTTAATCAACTTGATTTCTGGGAAATCGTGCGACTTCCTTAATGGAAATTAAAAAGGGAAGAACGGTCGGCGGCCAGCATCCTAGTAAATCAGTTGGGAAGGGGATTTACCTTATTGTACAATAATCTACCTAGGTCTGTTGTGAGCTAAACCAGCATATTGAAGACTGAAGGAGAGAGAAACTAGAAAGTGGATGGTTTTGTGATTGAAAAAAGTACATCCCAGAAATGCGTGGAGATCCTCATGTGTTGTAAGCGAAGGCAGCTTTGAACTGCTTTCAGGTATAATAATAGTGGCTAATGGGGCTGCAGTACGTTGTCCCTCAGGAGCGGAGGGAAGCTTGACTTTCAGCTTGCTCAGCTCAATGGATTGAGAAGGCTAAGGGTAGGCAGAGCAGATGAATTTTTGGAAGTTAGACCACCAGTGAAAGAAAACAGCCTGTAGTTGTTTTGTATAAAGTCCAGGAGGTGGAATCTGTGGAATATCAGATACAGGTGGAAGAGAGGTTCCCAGGAAGAGGGAAGTTTACCAAGTGCACGAATAGAAAATGATTTCTGCAAGAATGATTAGGGCCACAAGAGGGCATTAATGGGAGAAACCAGCCTGATAAAATTTCCCCTACGTGGAAAGCATAAGCAGAAATCCATTCTCATGTTTCTTTTTGGTGAGATTGAGATACTAATCTCTCCTGATTTCATTACTTGAAGCAATTAGTTTTTCCGAAGAGTACAATTCTGTTACTTTTTTTTGTTTTACATATCACATTACCATTGCAGATAATTTTTCCTATGCTGAGTATTAATGAGGATAGAATAGAGACAAGAGGATTATTGGAGCATGCGTCATACTGCTATTCATCACAACATGCAGACATATGACAGGGTTTGTCAGAGGTTTGCACTTTTAAGAACAGAGGATAAAGTTCTAATTTAGAACTTGCCCATGCAGCTTAAGTCTTCTATCATAAAATCTCTGTAGTTTTTGTATTATTGTGTATTATTATGAGTTCCTGAAGAAATGCACAAATCTCTGTATCCTGGTCTAAAATTCTTTGTGGGCTTCCTGCAGCACTGTGTAACCGCACAACAGATTAAAACTCTTCCTAAGAACTATTTAGTGGCGAAGAGAGCGATTGAACAAAATTGGAGCTTACTGAGAAAAACGTGTTGACTGCCTCTTATGGGCCCTACAAAGGGCAATCAAGCTGCATTTGGCCCCTTGAGAACTGACCTGTAAAATCTACTGATGATGGCTTCACCCATCATGTGTTAAAAGGCATCCTATAAAGTTGCTTTGAGTGCTCAGAGGCATTTTCCAAGTTTTTTCCAAGTCCTGACAACTATATTCGCTATGATCTTATGATTCTTAAACATTCAGTCCATCTGACTTTGAGAGAGTTTATATGGAAAATAGAAAGTCTTATGGCCATGTCTTCACAGAGCTATTTTGTTGCTTTTGCCTTACAGACAGTCTTAAGGTTATTGTTGATTACTACAGAAAGACTTATAATTAAGTGCTCAGCAGATTAGGCGTACCATGTCCTGCTGGACCTATTTTCTGGGAACTGAAATCTGGCTTCTGAAGTGGCCCTTAGCTGCAAGTACTGATGCTAAGAGGATTAGTCACAACTGGGAGATAAAGATCCTTTACAAGAACTAGAGGTTCTTTCTTAGAGGTGTTCAGAAGCCTTAATGGCCTTGGAAAGTCATGGGAATGGTCTAGAATAAATAAGCCACTTGGGTACTGTCTGCAGTCAAATTATTAGATGTGCCACACAGTGAGCTAACATGATTACTGAAGGGGAACAAGCATTTTTTCTTTTAGAAGTCATGTACAGTTTATCTATAATTTGTGATAGTACTTTTTAGCTGAATAGAATCATAGAATCATCTGGTTGGAAGAGATCTCTGAGATCATTGAGTCCAACCATACCTGTCCCCTTACTAAACCATGTCCCTAGGGAACTCATCCACCCACCTTTTAAACATCTCTAGGTATGGCGACTTAACCACCTTCCTGGGCAGCTGTTCCAGTGCCTGATCACTCTTTCAGTGAAGAAAATCTTCCTAATGTCCAGTCTAATCCTTCCCTGGTGACACTTGCATCTATTTCCTCTCGTCCTATTGCTGCTGCTTGTGAGAAGAGCCCAGCACCCACCCCGTCACAACCTCCTTTCAGGCAGTTGTAGACAGTGATGAGGTCTCCCCTCAGCCTCCTCTTTTCCAAACTAAACAACCCCAGATCCCTCAGTCGCTCCTCATAGGGCTTGTTCCCCAGCTGCTCCCCAACCTCGTTGCCCTTCTCTGGACGCTCTCCAGCCCCTCAAAGTCCTTCCTGTAGTGAGGGACCCAAAACTGAACCCAGCGCTCGAGGTCTGGCCTCACCAGTGCTGAGAAGTGAAGGGTGAACTGAGCAACTGTGTCATCACAGGAACAGCAAACACTTGGGCTCTTAGAGTACCAGAATTATATTCCTGTTGCTTAAGATCTCTCTGGGTGATTTTATTATTTTGGATTAAATTCTGCATTTCCATGTGGTGTTTGTACAGTTATTCCATCAGTTGTCACTATGACTGCAATTATATCAGGCTTTGAAGTTTATCTGTTCAGGTGAAATATAAATGTGGGGATTAGAAGAGTCTTTGATTAAAGTGTCCAACACTCCATCTATTATTTGTACAGGGAATGTCAATAAAAATCTGTTGCCTCTCCCAAGCTCCTAAAAATGGACGCATGTTAAAATACTCTAATCTCTTTGGAGTCTTTGTAGGCAGTCAAGGTTTGATTTCTGCAAGTTTGTATTGATGTTCTTTTTTCTATTTTGAGACAATTGAATTAAAATTCACTTCAATTCATAATTACAAAAATTTACTTTGGCTCACTGACAAATCTTGCTGGCATTCCGTTCCCAGAGCTATCATTCACCAAGATGCAGAGCATCAAAATTATTTGGATTCTGCCTAATTTCTTTGAATTTTCTTCTTTGAAATTACACAACACCTTTTGATCTACATTCACTTGTCTTCCTCTATTCCTATGTGATTCAAGGGTTTATTGATTATTCTTCTTATTTTTTTCCTACTATAATAGTGACCTTCATAGGAGATGGTAGGAGTTTTTAAAGACTTCTACTAAAGCTCACCTCAAGACAGGAGTTACGCAATTAGGGACAGTCTCATTATCCTCTGCAGGGGAATTCAGCTCAAGTGAACTGAATAGTAACAAGATGGTGTTTACAGCAATATACACCGTTATGTGCTATTTGAGTCATGCCCTCTAATTTGGTTTCCTTTACTGGGCAAGTGTGAGCGGGAAAAACAAACATATGTAAAAAGTCTGTCACCTCCAGGCAACGAGGAAAATATTAATGGGGAGGAAAATATATGAATATTGTTAGCACCAGCAGCTGGAGATGAATATCCCCAAAACTGCCCTTTCTGATATGCTGAACAGATAATTGTCATCTTCTGCTGGTAACAACAAACGTGGAGAGGATGCACTATACCCCACACCGAGGCTTCTGAATCTCCTCTGTCCCCTGCTTCTTCATGTTGGTTAAGAAGGACATCATCTTGAAATACTGGTCTCATTCCCACTGAAGTGTTTTAAGCCCCTATTTTCTTCAAGTGCTGCTTACTGGAGATTTGCCTCTCATTCCTGTCCTGGTAACAGAAGCAACGTTCCAGCTCTCCCAAATGCTACCTATCTCTTTGAAAAGCTCAGGAGAAAACAAGCATATTTTAGTAAAAAAGAGTACAAAAGAAACAGCGTGAACTGAGGATGAGCTGGAAAGGAAATATGCTTGGCTGACATTCTGAAGTGTTATTTGAATATCCTTTCTGTTGCACGCAGGGTATGCAACTGAAATATGCGAGTCTGGCATTCAGGACGGTAGAAACAGAGGGATTAGAAGAATGTTAGAAAACCACAGATTTCAGTTTAAACTGGGGACATAAAAAATGAAGTATAGAAAGTTAGGTGAATGCAAGGAATGTTTTAAATTTGCAAGCTAACTATATAGTAGCTGGTTCAATATACATTTACATCCCTTCTCTTTTTAGCCCTTGTGCACAGTAGTAAGGTCTAAACCAGCTGCATGTCAAAGCAATTCTATTTCATTAAGAGTTACCGACCATTTGTGAATGGATTTTCTTGAATGAAAGGCTAGAAACATTAAGGAAGAGAGAATTAAATTCAAAGCACAAATTAATGTAACTGCGACAGATATCATAAACAGTCCTGGGGATTTAGAATATCATGGGCCACATTATTTCCTTATGTGAATGAATGAAGAACCAATCCCATTCTGGAGCTTGGTGTATGGAATTCTTGGAACAGCAGGTGAAAAGCCACATATTATTGGGATACAGTAACTTGATGGGGAATATTTTTATTTAATCAATTTTATCTTCTTAATATTTTTAAAATTTTAGATTTTTATGAAGCAGCTTGCTGCTTTTTTCTTTGCTTTCCTTCCCATTTGCACAAAGGAGGTAGGTGAAAATCTGTAAGTTAACTTTATTGAAAGAATATTTGTAGAGCTGTTTTCTTAAAAAGAATATAGTGTTTCAGCTATGGGATTTGAAGAGCACTGGCAAAATCTGTATTCCAGAGAGAATTTGAGACGGGTAGAAATCTGTGCTTATAGTTAATCATGTTCAACAGCTTTACAACCCAAATGAAAAAATCTGCATTTCACTGAGATGGTGTCTGAATACGAGCTCTGCTCTTCTTAGTCTGGGCACTGCCTCTTCTCTCAAAATAGTGGTTACCTCCTCTGTTTTTCTTGTTGGCTTGCTCCACTTGGTTGTGAATGTTTTAGTATTGATCAGCTCTGTCCTTCACTCTGGGATGTCTGCCAAACACCTCATGCTAGCTATTATAGGATTAGATATATTTTGTCTATCTGGGTTCTTCAGTCTCTCTTGTTCCCTGGCATCCAGCATACAAGGATTGCTTTAAAATACCTTGCTCAGGGCCAAATCACCCCTGCTAATAACAAAACCTACAAGAAGGCCACCAGCAGGGCAGGGATTTTTCATGTGGTTTAGAGGGATGAATATTTTTAACATCATCTATCCAAGAAGCAGAGTTGGAGTGTAGGCTGCCAGCCTTGCAATGCCGTGGGGTAGTCAGCCTTCCGTTAACACTCACCCTTAGTTTCTTTGCTGCCTCAACGTTTACTCTTCATATGCTATGCTGATATACGCAACATTTGCTCAGTCTTTCGATTACATTCTTATATCCTTCCTGGAAGGTTGGTTCTAAAGAAGTACCAGATAAAGTTATAACGATTAGCTCAATCTCCCTGATGTTTCTTAGCAGTGCCTCAAGCGATATCAGCACCATCTGGGACACGCGCTCACATTCATGCCTTCCCATCCCTGCCTGAAGCTTTTCTCATGGACCCTTGACCTGCACTGATTCATTCATCCTGTTGGAAGAAGTGTGGCAAAGATATTTTTCTACTTCTTCAGCCTGATAGGAGTTTTATATACTCTCCCATTTTCACAGAGTAGTAGCCACATATCTGCTTGTTCAAGTTACAGCTGGAATTTCCAGTCTTTGGGTCAATAGGTAGAAATACATTATACCATGCTCCTACTCTGATATAAGAGCATTGGCATTCAGCCAGTGTCTAGAAGACAACATTACAGCTTTGCCTAAGCACTTAGCTACTGCTCTGGCCTGTAAAAGTTGACGTATTTGAAGCATGGACAGTTCTCACTGTAATTAAAGGCCTTGATGTGGCAAATGTCTGTTATATGCAGTATCTTGCTTCTTAAATGCAGTTAAGTTCTATTTCTGTATCCTGGCATAGAACTATCAGAAATATTTTTTATTTATAGCTAGAAGATCACGTGCAATGGCTTAAAGGCATCTTTCTGTCTTCCTTATAAGAGTAGTGGCTCAATGAACAGGAGGACTGAAATGCAAAAGTTAGAGGGCTTTTAAATATTGTACTGAATGAATAGCTTCAAACCTTCCAGTCACCTAAGAAACTAACATGTAATGCCACCTAATCCTGAACTCAGGCTAAAGGTCTGGTTGCCACACCTCCTTATAGCCAGATGGACCTTAGAGCAAAATCGTACCCGGCATCCTAGTCAAATCCTTGGGTTGGAGAGCTTTCCAGGCAACAAAAAACTACTTTCCAACTGTAGGTGTTGCACACCTTTATTAAAGGAGCCAGTGGTGGTGGATGAGCCTGATTTTTACCCTGGCTTTTGTAATTTTTCTTGTAGCCATTTTTGCTTGTGTTCACATCTCTTATGGCCCCTATAATGTCTCAGCAACAGGCTAACCAACTGAAAACATGTTTGTGGCCAGAGGCACCACAAGCTGAAGGCAGTGCTATGACAGCGTGGTTTTTCTTAAGTGTTCCTTTCTCAAGGATGGCTACAGCTCTTTCAGGCAAAGCAAAGATGACACCTGAAGCAGAAGTGCAGGCACATGCAGAAAGGCTTGAATGAATGTGTGCCTGATTCCTCTTCCTATCTCTATACCCTCCTAGGACCTATCTCCTCCAACTGCATAATTTCTAAGATCAAACATAGTATAATACACTTACCTTTCTATGTCCCCAGAGAACCTGTCAAGAAATAAGACATTAGTGTGTTTCCCGAAGCTAAGTATTACAAAATCTTCGTAGCTTCATTCCAAGTTGGTATAAATTGATATTGTATCACTGAAGTTGATTTTCAGCAGCCAAAAATCCAATCCAGATTAGATTCCCTCGCTATTTTTTTTCTTACTTAGCTACTTTCCTCTCAGAATTATGTAAAACATGGCAATCCTACCGAAACGGTCTGAGACTGAAGCTACTCTCAGTGACTCACAAATGTTTCAGTCTCACTGTGCTTAGGCTTTGGAAAATAAGAATAATCAGGAAAAAAGCTCTTTCTGGAAGGTTGTTACTGCAGACTTTAATAATGGGAATTTTTTAGTGTTTTTTGGTCTTGTTTGTTTTTTTAAATAACACCTCCTGTTAAAAAAAATGATAGTCCTGTTTTGTGTAAATGTTCCTTGATAGAAATCGGGTTTTCCCCCTTCTTTCTTTTAGTATGTTGTTTCAGTTTCTTTTTCTATTCCTAATAATCTCTTCTACCTTTCTGATCTCTTATTTTAGTTTCCTATTATACTATAAATTAATTTTTGATCTTTTTTAGGTCAAAATTGTAGTTCTGTATTCTTGATTTCTTCTTTATTTTTAAAATTTCATTTCTTCTCTCTTTCCTATATCCAGTATCATAAGGTTGGAAAAGACCTCTGAGATCATCGAGTCCAACCTATGACCCAACCTACACCTACTCCTACTTGTCAACTACCTCCTTCCTAAGTTTTGTATTCCTTTATTTTTTTTTCCATTTCATTGCTTGTGGACCTCTGTATCACTTGGCCATGATTTCAGATAGATATCTAAATATTTATATGATGTTTCAGTAAACATTCACTCATTTCATCATCATGAATGAATTAGTCATTCCAGTTCCTCTATGGAAGGTACGGTCTTAATTCATTGGATGTAAGGAATACAACACAGTGTTTTGATCAAGACTACACGAAAAGTTATTTATAACACAAAGGATTAAATCCAGACTATATGCAGAGTATACAGATGAATATGCTTTTAGGGGATAAGATAGTGTATGAACTTTTTCTTTACTGCAATAACTACTGAGTGTTATTGCCTATGTGCATAATCTTTGGTTTCCATACAGGACTGTAATTATCAGAGGGCTGATTCTTTTTCATTTCTCTCATCATTGGCAGTTACTAGGGAATAGCAGGAATGTCAGAAGGTAGTGAAGGTAAGTAAGAATGTCAGAAGGTAAGTACCTCACCTCGTGATAACTGTTCACGTGCATGTTTAAATGTACCTTCAAATCAGCTCCTCTATGAGTTCATCTTCAGAAAACAAACTCTTAAGTCTTCACATCTTTAAACTGGGCTAAACAACTTGCCTGTGCCTTTTCTCTGTGCATCAGTGCTGAAAATGAATGCTTAAATATATTCCTCTCATCTTCCTTGTATTTTTTAATATGTGCATGCATGTATATACTCTAGTATATGTTCTCTAGTGTGTATATTCTTCCGTCTGTAATAAAATGAACCTGAAAAGAGGATTAAGCAAACATACCTGCTTCCCTATTTGCAAAGTTTTAGTAAAAGTGCTTATTAATTCAGGTAGTTATAACAGCACTGTAGAAGACAATAGAATATAATGGAATTTATCTAGGTTAATAGCTTTTCTTAGGTGCTATTTAGAAGGTAAGAATTTGCTTTCCATAAGAGTATACACTTCTTTTTTTGAGCCCTTTGGTGCCAAGAAATAAGGGAATATCAACTGTAGATTCTCTCTGTGTAGAAAATTGGACTTTGGTTCGTAACTGAAAAAATGTCATTACTGGGCACTAGTAGATGCATCTTGAAGGACACGTTTCTGCACTGGGGGTGAGAAAATAAATATTTTTTGTCTTTCACATACATGAGTTGGGAGGTTAAACATTTATGGGATTCACTTATGGAGTAAGAAATTATTTCTAAGCCTATTACAGACAACAGGAACAAAATCTAATTTAATTGGCCTAGGACCAGTCCTAAAGGAAGAAAAACCTCTTTTGTGTTAAGTTAGCTATAGTGGCAATCCATCCTTTCCCCACAGGATCAAAATCCATAGTATATTTAACAAAATAAAAACAGTGCAGTTAAACTTATCAAGGAAGAGAAGGCAAGACATTCACACACCCTGTGAATGCTGGAGAGTTATTGTTCCTATTTATATTATCGAGTAGTGTGGAGCAATAGGAATCAATTTGTAGAGCAAAATGGTTTGTGCAATCTGTAGAGCAAAATTGTTTGTGAGGAGACCTGCAGTTTGTAATGTAATCTTGGTTGGCCACAGTGCACTCACATGACTTCATAGGACTGTCTCAGTGCTGGGGTAATGTAGCCAAAAGCAATATAAACCTAGAAATCATAGAGAAGATTGGTATTTTTGACAGACAGAGAGAGAGTAAAGTGATCTTAGCTCTGTCATACTTGCTTTACCCACAGGCTGGCCACTACTCTTGCCCAAGTATGTGAGTGAAATTGAGCATTTAATAAAACACTAATTAAAGTAAATACTGTAAAAGCATTAACCTCCATAAGGTGTTTAAATTGAATTCCTGAGTACTTTGGCGTAGTTCCAGCTTTCAATAAGTTCCGATCTAACTGTATCAGATCACCAATTCAAAGGCTCTGATTTTAGTTTATGGAATATTCCCGTTAATAATGATACCTTAGACATCCATTAAGTCTGGAACATTAATTTCATGGAAAACTTCCAATACAACCCCATTATATTTTTTTTAAATTTTTTTTTCAAGTTAAATTAGCAGTGTAGGCTTTTAACAAATGCAATAAATAGCTGTATTTAATGGAAAGACTACCCAAATTAAAACCAGACCAAAATAGAAAATACAGTCCCTCTGTTTAAGTCATGACCTTCTGAATCCACTTAAAAGTTATAAACTAGATGAAGCTATGCTGTTCGATTGTTGTATGGGCTAAGAAAATAGAGGAAGACTTATGAAACACTACTGTGATTTCCCTTTTTCTTTTCTAGTAGGTGAAATCGCTTAGTTACACACATTAAAACAATAGTTTTGACCATGCAGTTGTCATGCAAATGTGTAGTGTATGACTCTAGCCATTCAAAATACCATGGAAATCTATATGGCATTCAGATACTCCCGTCAGTTTTCCTATTTAGATTGTGGATAGAATGATTTCACAAATAGGATTATTTCCCAGACGAATAAATGTAAACTATTGAACTTACCTGTTGTGTTCAGCATTTTCTGATCTGTAAGTCACATTCAGCCAGTTACAACAGACAAAACAGAGGAGGCTTATACCTCCTCATCTACTGGGTAACAGGAAAAAGCCTCATGTTAGTGTGCACTGAGGAAAAGCCCGGGGGAGCTCAGACATTGTGTGCTCTGCCTGGCATAATCTAGCTGGCCCAGCAATACGCAGATAGATAACCATCAGTCTGCCGGTAGCAGACCTGCAGACTACATGAGCTTCTCAATATGAATATTACGGGATATAGAGGATGCTGGAGTTGCCACAGTGGTGCACTTAACCAGACAAAGGACACAAATCCACAGGAAATCAGGTTCCAGTCACTTGTCTCATCTTCATTTATTGTGCCATCTGAACCACCTAGCATTTTTCTGTTAAAGGCTGTTCCAGAATGAAGTATTCTAAAGAACTCAAAATATTTTGATCCTGTCAGGTGGAGCCAGTGTTAAGTTTCTGCCAGCTAATATCAAGCATATACAGAACTAATGTTATTGAATTAAATTCCTTCAAACTGAACTTTTTTATTAGATCTCAGTGAGTTTGAAGCTTTGAGCCAAAAATAGAATATGTTCCTTTCTTATACGTGTCAGTCTGTGAGAAATTCTAGTCAGAATTTTCCTTATAACCTGAATAAATTAGGAAATGTAAAATAACCCAAACCATGTGACTTATTTTAATGTACAGAGCAGATGGGACAGAATTAACATTGAACTTGTGGCTCTAGCTCTGCTTTTACTAGCTTCCAGAAACTAGCTTTTAGGCATGATGGCTTCTCAGCTGTTTCATGTTCATTTTTCAGTCATAAGCTTCTAATAAGGCTAATCAGATATGGAATGTTTTTTTTTTACCTAAGGAGACATTTTTGTATGTCTTATGTCTTATTCTGATCTTTATATTTTGTTTGTTTCTTTTGAAAAAAAAAAAAGAACTTCCATAACTTGAGTCCCTTCCCTGTTATCAGGGCTTTGATGTAAAAGAAGACAGATACTGATACCACTGTACCCATGCAGTCTGGAATACTACAGTTTCGAATAATGAGAAGGAATCAGAGTTTGTTGTTGCGCTGTTGTTGAGTGCAAAGCAAAATAAGAATAACATTCACTGGATTATAGTTCCTCTTTGCACAAGTAACAATTAAAGTACAATGACTATTCCTGTGCTGTGTCTTAATAGTCTTTCATTAATTTAACTCTATTTCCCAATATTGGCATCAATAATACCCCTTAAGAAAAAATTCTCTGTGGAAATATATCCTGCCCCTTTTGCAACAATGCAGTAAAATAGTTGCTTTCTTTAAAGAATGAGTTCCTTAAAGTGATATCCCTACCATGTAGGAATTTGTATTAAAGTAAGCCACTGAAGTGATATACTTAAATTTATAAGCCACACACCCTGAAGACAGGCATTCGAATCTGATGAAAGTTAAATAAGAAATTAGTTTTTTCTGTCTAAACTCCATGACTCTATCTACACTGCGTGCTTTGCATTGCTGGATAATCAAGATACTCAAATGCAAAAATCCACTCCCTCAGGAACTTTCAGTGTCTAGCATTCCCTTTGTATGGAAAGTGACTTAATTTTGTCACAGTATAGATAATTTCCTTCACTCAGGTCACAGACACAAGACAACACTTACACAGCCATAATTCTTGAAATAAGAAAAGGTTTGAGAGTGCCGCTTGTCCCCCATACAAACTCAGACTGAGCAGAAGGCTCTTTACAGGATTAGAGCCTTCAATGTAGTAAAAACCCAAAGGTTTTAGCAGGCAACATGAGTTAACATTAAATACAATATACATTGTTTTGAAGTCCTTAAACAAGGTTTGTAAACATGCAGGGAATGTATTACTTTTTTTAATATAAAAATCTCTAAGGTGTAAATGCTAGTTTGAAAAATTACATTCATTTAAAATAGCAACACTGGACGACTGTGGTTCTGACTCTGCTCCTCCGTACAGTAACATAGGTAAGCCTTCCATAGCCTAAACAAACTGCCCAGGAATATGGCAGTGAAGTCCATACCTTTAAACTTCACTAGAAAAGAAAGAGATTTCTCATAGGCATTGGAAAAATTTTCTAGTTAACCCTTCAACTCGTAAGAAAGGTATGTGTGTTGTCCCGAGAGCTGAGTTACCATATTTGATTGTTTTAAAAAATGGATAAAAATATTTGTACAGAATTCACCTGATCTGTTCAAAATTTCATGCCTAGTAGGATTGCTCTTTCTAATTGCTCTTTAGTTGATTTACTGTAATTACCTTGCTTTGAAGTTTGGTGAAAGGAATATACAAACTATATTTTTGAACTAAGCAAGATTTTGGGAAAGAATTCAAATCCAACAAGTATGGTGAGCTTTCCTGCTGCTGGGGATAAAACATTTAACAAATGAATAATAGAGTCAGATTTGATCTTGGCAACAAAAAAGTTGTATTTAGCACAAGAAACTTATAAATTTTACATTTTAAGTATATTTGGTTTCACAGTGTTTCTGAGAAAGTAACACTTTTATTGTCATTGAAATAGGAAAAAACCCTCAAGGTTCAGAGAAATGCAGACATTTATGTCACTTGAATGTGGTGATTCTAAGAGGTGTATCCCAATTTACCCAGAACAGAGGAGTCATCTAACTCCTCATGATTTTCTCAGGAGTGTCAGACATTCTGTGTACGTATTCCTGCATACATAAAGCACAGATTTAGTTTTCATCTAAAAAAAGTAATTTATATACCTCCTCTAAGTAATTCCTTTTCACTGTTAACCGGGATTCCAGTGTCATCTTGGATGCATGCAGAAGTTTTTCTTGTCAATAAAAGAAACACTTGACCTACATGAGACAATAACCTTAGTATTAGCACATCTTGTTGTGTCTGAGTAATTCTAGCATTGCCTGAAATTTCTCTAACCTAAAGCTTTCGATTTTCTTCAGCAGGAGGCTTGATCCAGGTCTCAGTAGAATTAATAGGAGTATTTCTGTTAACTTAAACAGGAGCAGAGTCAGGGCCAAGGTCAACAATACTAATTTGCTTTAGCTTCAGGCAGATTTCCTCCTTTCTCAAGAGCAAATCTTCGCTCCACGTTGCAAGAAATTTAGTAACGATAGGTAAAGCTTGAAAAGATACAGTTTCTCCTAAGGACCAAGGAACATTTGATTTGGGTGTGTGCATGTTCTATCCCCAGGCAGATTTCAAGGACCACTTAGATAGCCTTGGTTTCTCTGTAGACGGAGCTTGGCACTTTTTTGGGCTAGAGCTTGATACAGTGTATTTTGTCACCAACTTTTCCTTTGAGGAGTAGTTGAAGGTTTTCCATGTATCCACAAGCCCTTCGGTAGCTGGTTTGCATTTTCCATAATATGATTGCCTAGACAAGCTGAACTGAAGAAGAGAAACTAAAAATTCTGACTTCCCCAAACTTCCAAGTTTGGTTAAGGTTCTGCTCCTCTCCCTTTTCTCTCCAGCTTTCATTTAGATGCTGTCTGTGTTTTAGCATCCTTAGAGATTCATAAAAAAGTACCTTGAGCACATCAGTACAAAAATATTAGCAAGCTGATGACAGATATTATTTCCCAGTACATTTAAATGTCAAGGTCCTGGTTCAAATCACGTGGTGATTTTTCTTGCATTTCATGCGTCTCTTTGGTCGCTAGTACAGAAAATCACTAGTACAAAGGTTTTAGATATTAGCAGAATTCATAAAAATAAGATTAAGCCAGGACTAACCAATCCAAGATACATGTAGTCAGAGTGTTGAAATGGGGATAAAAGCCGTAATTATCCCATAAAATGGTAAATACAAGGAACATATTTTGATTCTATGGAAGATTCCTAAAGTTAACAGACTAAAAAGCAGCAGAGATAACCCATTCAGCTTTCAGAAGCAGACAGTTGTTTACCTTGTTACAATGATGAATTTTATCTCAATTGTTTTTTCAAAGAATTTTCTGAGCGAAGTAAGCAATCAGGAGTTGAGAAAATTCCAATTATTAGGAACATCATTTTTTTCAGTCTGTCAATGAGACTGAGAAAGATAAACTAAATATCCATATGCGTGTGGATATTAGAGATCAGTTTGAACATAGGAGATGTTTGTAGCTGCAACAAATACACTTTATCTTTTCACCAAAGTATCCTAATTCTCAAGGGACCATAGTAAAGGGTAATAGAAAGCATCTCTTTGTTTTTACACTATGCAAGAATTTTTACTAAAATAATGAAAAAATACTCCCTAAGAGTCAAACGTATTATATTAAATGTTTAATGTATGTTCATATGTACTTTTATTATTGTAAGTGTAAAATAGTATTACCATAATCTATGTGAGGCTACAACTATGTCACGATTACCTGATAGAAAGTTATAGAATCATTTGGTTGGAAAAGACCTTTGAAATCATTGAGTCTAACCATGCCCATTCACTACTAAACCATATCCCTGAGCACCTCATCTACCTGTCTGTTAAACAGCTCCAGGGATGGTGACTCAGCCACCTTCCTGGACAGTTGTTCCAGTGCCTGATAATGCTTTCAGTGAAGGAATTTTTCTGATATCTAATCTGAACCTCCCCTGGCACAACTTGAGGCCATTTCCTCTTTGTCCTATCACTTGTTACTTGGTCAGTGAAATTCAAGTTCCTAAGTCAGTCAGATGCTTTTGAAGTTTTCTGCTTTTTATAGTATATTATGAGGAATGACATTTAAATGGAAAGATCTGTAATGCCAATGTCTTTAGGTAAAGATAACGAGCCCTGAAGTACTTATGAAAAAAGCCAAGAAACCAGAAGGGAAAAAATACAACAGCAAGATGGCCAAAAGGGAGGAAATGTAGGTACAAAAAAAAAAGCCTGGCACCATGCCCAAGCAAAACTTTCCACGCACATCAAGGTTAGGCATCACAAGTTTTCCTGAGGATAAATCCTACATATAAAACAGGGGATAGCTAAACAAGCCACAAACGATACTTGCTGTCTCTTTCCTGACCATATTACGAATGCTGATTAGAACATTTGGGCAGTGACCGAGGCAGCGTGTGCCAATTAGGCAGTCACAGACAATGAACAACACCAGGATCGACAAACGGGAGCTGCAGTTAGCAAACTCACTACAGTCACCTAAGAGTACCTTGGCAAACTGCAAAAAGAAAACAAGTCATGTGACCATGTATGGTCATCTCGGGAAAAAGCATAATAAATAGTAAATGAACATTTTCATGGGATAGGAAAATCAGATCATCTTCCTTGTGCTCCTTCCTGGATGTCTTACTTTGTATGTGCTGTTATATTTACTATGTGGAATTACAAATTTACTTTAAATAAAATTGCTAGTGTAAAAGTTGCAGAGATGCCACAGAAGATGACAGATTAATAAGTATTCTGTGCATTGACTGTATTCGTGTGTACTATCCTTTTTGATTAGTCATGTTTGTGTTTAACCTTTTATTTTCTTCTGCTTTTCTAGTAAGGATCAGAGACTTAATATGGACTTCATACTGTCCCTGCCTTTAAGAATCACATTCCTTGAAAAATGATGTGAAACGAACCTTTTCTAATGCATACTAATTCTTTCCATCTCATCTACAAATTTGTGGCACCCTTCAGAACTTTCTTTAAAGTACTTCCACAAAGAGTCACTCGAAAGGTTGGAATACATATGTGAAGTACAGATGGGAGTACTTGTTCAAATAAGCTAGGGAACAAGTCAAACGGTAGCTTATGCTGTCAGCCAGCAGTAACTATTTGTAAAGGCTGGGAAGTATTGAAATTATTGTAAGAGTGGTTCATCTTAACATTTATAGCCTAGCAACCAGTTGATAGAGACCTGATTTGATTATGGTTTACCTGAAAAATGCAATCATTCAGTAGGATTAAACTAGATTATTGAATTACAAATTATACATACTGTTCTCTTTTGCCTCCTTCATTATCGCCTTGAATCCTCTGTGAGTTACCTCTGGGGTTCTCCAGTGTGCTTTGCTTCTCTTATTCCTGCCTTTCTCTGGTGTAATTTAATTCATGTAAATTGTTTCCATTATGATTCTCCAAGCCTGAATGTTTGGGAAAGTCTCAGATAGTTCATATGCTTACTTAAACCTCCTAAAATTTTAGTTATCTCATAATGTAATCCCATCTTTCCTGAAGGTCTCGGAAGCCAAATTTACTTCAGTGTTAAAACCAGATACATAAAAACAATAAAGAAAAGTTATTTCTTGATCTCTGATTAGGAATTTCATTCTTTAAGGTGCAAACAGAACATTAGCATACCTTTCTACCTGTCAGCTGTGTAATAAGAGGCGTGCATGGGTTTGTAAAGACAGCTTCACATTCGGCCAATAAGTAAACAGTCTTCTTGTTATCACAGAGTATCTGAGTTTAGATATGTTGTAACTTAGAGTACCTCACACATGTCTTGTGAAGTCAGAAAGCAGTTCTGAAAGATTCCTTCTAAATATTGCTAGGGGAATCCGTGGCTTCTTGCACTGCTGAAGAGCAGAGTGCAGTTATGGGGAGCACCATCAATAAAACCATACAAATCCTAATGGTGGTAAAGACTGAATTACGCAAATGATCAGAGACTGCGAAAATCTGCACTGAATTACTATTGAAACTGACTTTTTAAGTATCAGTCATCATTTTGTGGCCTGCTGGCAGAACTGTCTGGAGAAATGCAGTACCTTACCTTGCAGTCTGTTCTTCAGTCCCTGAAATTATGTTAAGTATTTACTTACAGTAGAGAAATCATAAGCACAGCTACAGGACCAGCCTTCTCTGGTCTGTATAGACACTGATGCATAAAGGAAAGGCTACAAATAGATCAATAACCTGCAATACTTTTTAGGACATTGATCCAGTACTTGCCCTTGTTTTCCTAAGTATTATATATGTTTATGAACTCTTTCCAGTAATCTCCATTCTGAATGGTTGCTATCTTCTGTACCGTTACCGTATGTGTCTTTAATAGTTGTTTCTTATGTATATACGAAACAGAAGAGGCATCAAGGAAGCATAGTAACAGCAGTGTTGTCTAACATAGCTTTTTTAATACAAAATCACTACACAAATTACAAAGAGGCTTTTTGTCGTAATTTTTTCTACCGACTTTTGGAATATACAGACTACGTTTTAGCTTTTCAAGCAAGAAAACTAAAAGTAGGAATGTCCTGGATTTCTGGTTTAAACCAAATAATATATTTTCTCTGTGGCTTTAGAAAAGTCAATTGACCTACTTGAGTCTCATTCAACCCAACTGGAAAATTGGATAAAACCCAGGGCTTCAAAAAACCCCAAATTCTTTAGTGAAGCTTCCTTCAAGTGAATACTGTGACATGGTATACAGGTGACAATTTTAAGTGATCAGTGTTCCAATGCACTGATCTGCTGAGCAAACACAGCACTGCAGGTAAAGCAAATGCATGAAGAGTTGTTTTTTTGCAATAGTTGTACATAACAATTTTGTATTCCAGTGTTATTTCTAAATTATTTCTAAAATAAATCTAATGCCTTTGGAGCCAGTCCTTCTTGCTTTTTATCCCTCAAACCTCCTTCATCTCAGGTAGAAACAGAGAAACTCTGTGCATGTTATCACAGACACAGGGAGATGATGTTTTCACAGGTATAGTGTCAACTTTCTTCTCCAGAGAAGTGTCTTTATAGAAAGCAGTGGAAGTGCAGGACACAAATTCCTGAGTGTTGCTTTATCTAAGCAGTCATGTAGACCGGTGAAAAATAGCAGTGAGGTCTTTTTGGATGAAAATAGCATATTTACACACAAGTTTAGCTACCGCTCTTGCATGCTCCTTGTCTACTTTTGATTGCCATGGTTCTTCAGGGTGCAGTAGGAAGGCTCAGGGAGGAATGGATTTTTCTCTTTCTCAGCTCTGTTCCCTCTAGTGTTCATAGAATCGTAGAATCATCTGGTTGGAAAAGACCTCTGAGATTGTGGAGTCCAACCATACCTGTCCCCTTACTAAACCATGTCCCTAGGGAACTCATCCACCTGTCTTTTCAACACCTCCAGGGATGGCGACTCCACCACCTCCCTGGGCGGCTGTTCCAATCCATGACCAGCCTTTCAGTAAAGAAATTCTTCCTAACGTCCAGTCTAAACCTCCCCTGGTGACACTTGTGGCAATTTCCTCTTGTCCCATCGCTGTCACTTGTGAGAAGAGACCAGCACCCACCCTGTGACAACCTCAGGCAGTTTTAGACAGGGATGAGGTCTCCCCTCAGCTTCTTCTCCAAGCTAAACAACTCCAGTTCTCTCATTCTCTCCTCGTAGGGCTTATTCTCCAGCCCCCTCACCAGCCTCGTTGCCCTTCTCTGCACATGCTCCAGCCCCTCAAAGTCCTTCTTGTAGTGAGGAGACCAAAACTGAACCCAGGTTTCAAGATGAGGCCTCACCTGCTGGCCACGCTGTTTCTGATACAGGCCAAGGTGTCATTGGCCCTCTTGGCCACCTGGGCACACTGCTGGCTCATGTTCAGCCGCTGCCAACCAACACCCCCAGGTCCTTATCTGCCAGGCAGCTCTCCAGCCACTCTTCCCCAAGCCTGTATCGCTGCATGGGGTGGTTGTGTCCCAAGTGTGGGACTCTGCACTTGGTCTTGTTGAACCTCATCCCATTGTTTTAGCCCATTGATCCAGCCTGTCCAGATCCCTCTGCAGAGCCTCCCTTCCTTCAAGCAGATCCACACTATGACCGTCATTCTGAAGCTTTGTAATAGCGGTTGTATTGGCTTGTGTTTTGGATAATTCTCCAAATGCTGAAAACTTGAGATCAAGTAAGGGTTGTGTGCTGTACATGGGAATCATGTAGCTGACTCAGTAGACAACAGGAAGACAAGAAGAAAGTTTGGACTAAGAACTGTGCAATGGGACTCTGGCCTGGAGACAGCAGAAGGTAGAAGGGGTAGTTGTTTAAACCAATGATTGTGAGGAGAAATTAAAGCTGTGCAATTAAGTGAAGCAGAATATTATGAGTGCTTAATGTTAGGTAATCTTCAGCTGCCAGAGGTGTACAGCTCAGTGAACTGCCTGCCAGTCAGTGTGGTAAGCGTGATCCCAGTCATGGCAGGCCAGGACCAGTAACAGCTTTGGGTGAGTAATTTTTGTTATTAGTTACACTTACTCTTGTGTAACTTCTCTAGAGGAGCATACGCATATGGAGCATTGACATTTTCGCTTACAGAAGAGGAGACAACAGAATGTGGGCAGATCCTCAGCTGTGTATTTTGTCACTACCCAATCAGTTTACACCAGCTAAGCAGCTGCCCCTGCATTACTCAAAGCAAGACTTACTCTTCCATATGTTTGCCCCACCATCTAAATGGCTCCATCGCTCCAGTATTTCTAATGGATGATGGATGGGGTAGTTTTGTTTTTCACTCCCTCAGAACATGTCATATGAAGACATAACCAGCTGTCACAGCCTTGAAAACTTTGCACTCCCAAAGACCTTGCTGTGTTCCAGTAACTTACACTATTTGCTCTTGCTGTTTAGGAACCTCATTGAAACACTACAGAAATGGGAATCTTTATGTACCTACAAAATGATGAAGGTGAAGCCTTCATATGCACCCTGACATTTGTGGTGTGAAATCCTGTGTGTTATTCCTCTGTTAGCCCAACTTTGTGTAACAGTTTGGCTGTTCTCAGTAGAAGTAGTACAGATGGTGACTCCTGGCAGGCAGTGCTATTGGAAGACATTATGCTGTGTGTGTACAGGTTGTTAAGCTAACTGACAGTTTTTATGCAGCATAGACTGCTGAGATCTTTTAAAATCAGAAAATTACCATTTGCAAGTCAGAGGTCAGCTGGTTCTCTAGAAGACTTAAATAGCCCAGTCCTGTAGCCGTTGTGCCATATGTTCCTCACTGCTTGCTGCCTTGAAATCATAGCCATGAGAATCAAAAGCCAGTTGTCTGTTGTAACCACATTGCAGTGAAATACAGATGCACTGCCTGTAAGCCTGGTAGATATACAGGATGTAATGCAGCATGGAAATGGTTGAAATCTCTAATACATACTGGGAAAGTCAAAGGAGCTTTCTATCTGTGAATGGTCTACCTTGATACAGAAATAGGGAATCTGATGTATCTGTTCACAGTCCACAATGGAAAATGACTTCTGTCAGGGATGAGGTATTCCAGAGGGGTATGGATGGTACTAAGATTAAATCCATTTTTGTGTTTTTAAAAAAAAAGAAGTAACCAGCATGCTAACAATATTTTCGATGGAAGAAATTGCTCATAGCCCCTTGGACAGAGCAAACTAATAAGGAAGGGCTGAGTAAAATTATGAACATGAGCAAAAAATAACATAATTTTATTTGACATAGGGGAAAATGACCTGGATTTGAGGGAAAACTATATTTCACATGAAAATTCCTTTGGAAGAAGGAAGCTAACTACTAATAAATCCAAAAGTCAGGTCTAGTAGTGGGTAATTGTGTGATATGTACTAGACCTTTAGACAGCAGGGAATACCATCAAGTATGTGAGCTGCTTTTCCTTCTATTTCATCTTGCAGCATGCCAGTCTGTGCCTGAGTGCAGTGAGTGTGGAAGAGTGCTGTATTAGCGTGGCTTTCCTTTCTTTGAGAGGAAGAATACTGGTGGTGAATAACATTCTTCATCCTTCTTGTGTTCTGCGAAAGAGGAATGCTTGCCTCATGTCCTGCTTAGAGTAGAATAAAGTGAGATAGCATGGGACCTAGATTTTAATAAGCAGAGGACTGTAGCTCTTAATTAAGATGATAAAGAAACTAGAACAGATTAGTTTTAATCTTTTCAAAACTGTTACTTATATTGTAGATATGGGAGAACATGAGTTTTATATAATTATTTGGAAGGTATAAATCTTAAAGAACCACAAAGGGACAGAAATCGAAGATAAAAGGAAATCTGAAATGGATACCAGAAGATTATTAATATGCAGTATCTATTAAGGATGTGGAACAGCTGCTTGAGGAACAGGATGGAAGAATTTTTTTCTGAGAATTTTTAAAAATGGAAATAACACTGGCATTTTTATGTACACAAGTATGAGAGGAAAACAATAAATGGATTAAAATTTTGTAATACTGATGATATCTCTCTGGTATATTTAGAGGGTTCTGTCATTCTAATTTTGAAATTAGTCCTTTTAATTAATCTAATAATATTTGTCTTCACTATAAAGATGAGAAACTACCATCTGACAAATCAAGTACATCTCATGAGACACCATATTGTGAACATTTTATTTTTCCTCTGATCTGTTACTGGATATAAAAAGGTAAAATTCAAGACACATGTTCTTCCACCTAACAGTATCTTTATTTACCATGTAAAGAAAAGGAAAATATGTTTCTTTCCTGCAGTGGCTCAGGGTATATCCAATCAGCAAATTCACAAATTTGTGATGCTTTTATTAAATCGGTTAAATAAGCCTCTTTGCTTTTTCTTTATTGATGGCATCTTCTGAAGTAGTCACAACTTGTGGTGTTGTCCTCTGGACTCTTTGCTGTTGGGTCACGACTCCCTTGACAGGCAACATTCCAGCAAAAGTCTTCTCAGCCTTGAGGAGCGCAAAAAGACATTGTGGATCTGGCAGGCAATACCTGTGTTTGTATATTGCACTACAGTGACTGCCCTTTTGCAACAGCATGACCTTTGCTGCTATTTCCCAATGCACCTATTCAAATAGACACTTCAAGAAAATATTAGGGTCACAGTTAATATAAAAGAATGATTAACTGCACTCTGTTTACTGTGTCCTTTAGTTTTTAATTTTTTTATGTACAAGCTGTTATCTAAATAACTTGAGACATTATTCTATCCTCTTATTTCTTTCCTCTTAATGAACAAATATTTTTGCATGTTGGATACAGTCTCTGACTTATAAATTGGAAACAGATTTAAAGTGATATTAGCCTAAATCGTGGTATGTAATTGACAGTGTTAAGGGTATTTATTTAAACTAGAATAATCTAAATTGAGATCTCGCATTATGGAGTACAGGCAGATCAATGATGAACCCAAGCCATTCTCAGGAGAAAGGACATATGTTTCAGGAAACCGCTGGGTTTCCCTGTTTGCTTCTCGTGTTGAGGAGGGGTTGAGATTAAAGAAAAAAATGGTACCATTTTGTAACTGCTGTGAAATCATGAAACTAGCGAAGAATTCCCTATCACCTGACCTAATGTAAAGGCTGAAGTCTGAAGCTAGTGCCCTGCAGGTGTGCATTACTACCATATTCTAGCCAAAGACAAAGGTTCTGTTTGTGGTATACATTGTCATTTTTCTCAGAGTAGCTCAGGCATCAGTGGTTAGTACAGACTCAGTATGCTATCAAAGTTCTCTGCTTGTGGGATTCCTCCCCACACCTCTTAAAGATCTCTTTCCTTTCCCCCCCATCCTCTCATGTTAATGTCAGCTTGGCTGTTCTTATGTTTCATTGGAATGGGAGCTGAGAATCTCTGTCTGGTCATTGAAGTAAGACGCAAAATTATTGAACCATCTAGCGATGTGTTATCTGAATAACATGCATCGCATCTGAAAGCAGATGAGGTAAAATCTATTTCCTCCTTTAGCTTTGTAATGTGATAGATTGTCAGATTAGGAGATTTTTGAATTGTGAAGTGATGGGCTCTGGCAATGAAACTGAGCATAGTCTGAATCTGGTTCTGCTTTTCTACACTGAGTTATAGACCAACTTCATTGAAATCTGATCACATAAATGAGTTAATGATTTTCTCCACTTATTAGAGCAAAGAACCACCTCTGGTACACTTAAAATATTCATTATTTGACTATCAGTATCCCTCGTGTCCTAGATGCTTAGAAAATTGGTTGGAAATAACTTATCTAACAAAGCAGTTTCTTATTTACTGTACTTCACGTAAGTCAAAAAAAGAAAAAAAACCCCAACCCCCCCAAAACTCCTAGCCACTGCTATTATAAACCATTTAATACATTTTATGATAGCAATAATGCCCTTGAAACTGGTTATATTACTGTGCTTTGCTATAACGTTAACTGCCTTTGTCTTCAGCTTGGTCGATTAACTGAAAATCCAGCTGTTAGCTTATAATGGCATAATTTCTTCAAGATTACTACCTGATTCATAATTTGGAGATCAATATTTTTGAAAGATAGTGGAATGGTGACAAAATGTAACAAAAAGTTCACAGTTTGCTTGTTATGTACTAGTGATGCATTTCAACAAGATGTTTGAAGCTTGCACATAGTTTATTTCATTATCTGTGTCACCAAAGATGGAAACATACAAGCAGCACCTTTCTTTATGAAAAAGAACATGTGTTGGTCTAGATAATCAGTGGCAGATGACAGACAGGGAAGGTGACATTAAATGTGACAGTCTAATAACGGAGACTTGATCTTCATTGTTCTGTTCAGTGGGAATTTTGCCTATGGCTTCAGTGGAAAAATATCCAAGGCCAAGAAGACAAGCAGCAAATTTTCGATGTCTTAACATGTAAGGGAGTGGAGGAGGTAAGTCTTAAGCAAAAGGGTACTCCAGCTAGTGTAGCCTTCATCTTTACAGAGAAAAAAATATTATTCACTGAATTGATAGAACTAATCACTTCAGAGGATGGAAATCCTACAAAACTTCCCTAAAGTATATCCTTATCATATTTGTGACCCACATTTTCATTCCCCCAAGTAATATTTTTCTTTGAGTAATACAATGCCAAATCTGAGAGATATTAATTATTAGTTATACAGCATTATTAATTAACCCTGCAATCCTCTCCAACCAAATCTACATTTGTTAGTGCAATTTTGGTGGGAGCACAGGAATTACTTTACTACTTCTTCCAGTAACATCAGACCACTGGGTTTTCCTCTCACACCCATCTTAAATTTTGTCAGTTCTTCTGCTAGGAATCTTCAGCCAGCAAGACAGAGTTCTACTGTATCATAGAATCATAGAATGATTTGGTTTGGAATGGACCTTAAAGATCATCCAGTTCCAGTCCCACTGCCATGGGCAGGGACACCTCCCACTGGATCAGGTGCTCAAAGCCCCATCCAGCCTGGCCTTGAACACCCCTAGGGATGGGGCATCCATGACTTCTCTGGGCAACCTGTGCCTCACAGTAATATGAGTAGGCTATATGAACAACCTTGAAAAATATACTCATAGTAACTTTTAGCAATGATTATCTGAGCTGAGGCATGCTTTCTCTATTATCAGTTTCCTAGTGGGAAGAAAGCTCAGAAAATCTTTTTTCCTACTTCATACAAGGTATCTGTGTTATGATTACCCTTTCTCTGAGACCAAAGAGAGGAAATTGGCAACACAGATTTCCTTTGAAGGAGGACACCTGGGTTCATTCTGTTACGTCCATATAAACAATAATTCAATTGATGAGTTTGCACAGTGTCAAGAAATATACTTTATGTATCTGTCTTTGCAGTTGTATCACTCGTGACCAGAACAATGAGAACTGGGGATGTGAAATGAATGTGAGATAGTTCTTCAAAAGCCTGTAGAGACCTGTGTCTTGCTGAAATCTTTGGTCATCAATTGTTTATTAAGTTATTAGAATGAGTCTTCACAATATTCTGTGACAGGTATATCCTTTGCCTTCTTTGTATGAGGACTGAACAGTGGTTTAATTTGCCTGTGTGCACAGGTGTATAGGAAGTTGTGGTGGTCAGTGTCACAGGATACAAAAAAGTGCATGTAAGACAAAATGGTATCGAAACTATTAACCTCAGTCAGAGCTAGTGATGTTCTGTAAAGCAAGGATGGGGAGGGCAGACCCTTTGTAGAGAGCTTTGTTTGGGTTTTCTTCCCAGCTTTTTAACCTTCTCAGACCTTCCTCTTGAATGGCTTGGTCAAATATTTATTATCATAAGTTCTGATTGTTATTCCTTAAACTATGCTGATACTAATCCATGAAATGTGAACATAAAATAAATAAGGGCTTACCAAGGAAAAACATCACTCACTTGGTGTATCAGTTGGACAATAATAGTCAGAAATAAAGATAATAAACTTCCTTTGTTTCAAAAAAGAAAGGCTAAAATAAACTCCTTGTGGTTGGTTTTTTTTAATTACTGTCTCCAAAGACCCTTACATATGTTGTGGTTTAACCCCAGCCAGCAGCTAAGCACCATGCAGCTGCTCACTCACCTCCCTCCCTCCGCTGCCCCCAACAGTGGAATGGGGAGGAGAATGAAAAAAACCCTCTGGGTCTGAGATGAAGACAGTTTAATAGGACAGTAAAAGGTGAGTAGAATCTACAAAACAAGTAGTGCATAACACAGTTGCTCAGCACCCAATGACCGATGCCCAGCAGTTCCTGAACAGTGTTCACTGGCCCTCAGCCTTCTCAGCTGTGTCCCCTTCCAGCCTCCTGTGCACCTCTGTCTTCTTGCTGGTAGGCCAACATAAGCTGAAAAGTCCTTAGCAACAACTGAAAACATCAGTGTGTTGTCAATATTATTTTCATCCCAAATCCAAAACACAGCACTACAGCAGCTACCAGAAAGAAAATTAACTCTATCCCATATGAAATCGGGACAGCATATCAGTGACATTAGTAAAAGAAGGGCAATATCTCAACTATTTTATTTCCATCATATCATCATATTATATAAGAAGTCTGCCCTGGAAAATAATAGTCTTAGTCTAGTGTTGCATCAATCAGTTTATTTTTACGAGGTCTTATTAACTGATAGGATGACTTTTTTTTTACTGTTAAAATATTCAGAAAATAAAATGATACACATTTGAGCAACTGTATAGAAATAGAGCTGACTGTTTTGTAGGTTACCATGGGTTCTTTAATAAATTTCAACTGAAGTTGTAAACAAGTTGTTGGTGACTGGTGTTAATAGTAAAACTCATCCTTCACTCCCTCCTTTCAATACAGTACTATGTTTACTAATATAGGATCAATACTGCACTTTCCCCACTGAGAAATCTGAAGCTTCCTGAGTGGGTGGAGTGACTGGAAAAGACTAAGTAATTTTGAAAAAAATATAAGGATAAATGTGCCTGGTTTAGTACATTTATATCAATAGATAATCTGAAATATATTTGCATCAGTAAAGACCTTTGAAAGGTAACACTACAGAGAAATTTATTCCTCCCCTCTTACTTGCTTGTAGCTGTTTCTACTACGCGAATCTCCACTGAAGCCAAGAAGAGATACCAGGATGTGTTTCTTTACTCCAAAATGCTATATTTGACTGCCACACATAGTGAAAATGAGATAAGGAGAGAATCTCTGTATTTATACCCCATACTACGAAGTGTATACATTATGATTTTAACATTAAAGAACTAGTGATGAATATTCATGTTTATCAGTCTTGTTCTAATTAAAACTACTTAATGTTAGACATTGATGTGAAAGGCCAAACTAGCTCTTTCTAGCTGTTAAAGTAAATTGATTTAACATTCTACAGATTGTGTGGGTTTCTCATGCTGAGAACTTGTGTGTTAAAAGAATTGGTAACAACAAAACCAGAGGAAATTAACATAAAGTGTCCCAAAAGAAGAACATTTTAAGACTCCTTGTTAGAGCCTTATATGGTGACTAAGAATGGTCTTTAACCTCACAAAGCTGTTGTGAGGATAAGTGGTTTCAAGTCTTTTTTTCAGAGGAAGTATTAACATGTAGAAGAATCAGGATCTGGATTTCATAAACTACTGGATTCCCAAACACTGCAGTAGTGTAGGTCCTGCAAACAACATTAAGTGATGCTATTTGACACGAAATTTCATGATAGGAAAGAAAATCTTTTTGCTGCAGAGCTGTAAACAAAGTTTGGCTCTTATATTCCCTCCTGAGTGCAGGGACTGACTGAAAGATGGATCCTTAAAGGCAGTTCTTGGATTTAGGGACAGTCTCTACTCAGCTGAATCACCTGGAGTCAATGTGCCCAGCCTGCCCAGGGCCTTAGCTTCTGCCCCTGTAAAGAGGAAATTATGATCATAGTATGGACAATACTGTGAATTTATCTCCTCTGTCTTATTGAGGTCTTTCTCCAATGTTTGTAGAGTTATGTGAAATATAGAAAGCTGTTCAGCTGTTTTCCCCCCTCAACCCCTCATTTGCAGGCAGTTCTTGCTGGCTGGGACTGATTTGCACCACTGACCAGTTGAACTGCTTTAGTTTTGCTCATGAACAACATCGTTTCAACTTTATTTATTCCTTCCCAGATGAAGTATGTTTACTCTGGCAGAAGTTCAGACTTGCCTTAGTCCATGTCAATGTAGGGTGTCTCAGACTTTCCTCAAACCATTGTTTATCATCTCTCTGCCAGTTTGGAGAGCAGAACTTATTTTTTTCCGTATAGAAGACCATTTTAAAAAAATAGCTTTAGGCATTTTCCAAAGATTATGATTTAAAGTCTTATAATCTCCTGAGGTACTTGAGAAATAGGCCAGTCTCTGATCAGTCTTGAGCAGTTGCCAACGTGCCAGAAATATAGGGAGAAGGATAAGATGTGTCTGCTTTTCTAATTAGCTTTTTTCATGTTGTAACTTATGTAACCCTCTTTTTAAGTGACAAAAAATTAAGCCGCTCAGAAAAATGTATATTTTCTGCTGGATTTTATATCATTGCTTTGAATTATTTCAAAATGATAGGTAATAGTTAAACTATACTGGTGTAAACTACAGCTGAAATTATGTCTTCTCGGGAGATGCCTTTAAAAGCTGATAGGAGGAAAAAGGTAATTATGAAGTTCTGAATCATCTACTGTCAGCAAGCAGTTGCAACTGTGTTTTGATCCATGACAGTATAGAAAAGAATGCTTAATTTTTCATTATTTATTTAAACGTGCTTTAATTTCAGATCATGCACCTGGATCTGGACTTGTATGCTAATTCTAGAATACATTTTCAAAAGCGTATCTTCAAACCAGCGAAACTGTATCAAATTCCTTTCTTGATCTGTTTTTTAGGGTTTAAAATTTGGCCTTACCGCACTGGAAAAAGTGTACTGGTCTCACTAGGGACATTACATTGTCACAGACAGTGGGATCACATGTGCAGGGGAAAAATGCTATTACGCTTTTAAGGTGCTGTTTTCTAATGAATATTATCTCTGTTTCACAACTAGAAATAATTGTACCAATGTCTGAACTAACATAGTTAATGTCATGAGTATTACTTTATCACACAGCAAAGTGCAAATAAGCTTCTGCACCAGATAAAATCAAAAGGGTGATATTGTGCTGAAATGCACAAGAATTACCATCGGTGCATGTGGGAATTAGTAACTTCTAGTTAAAAACTGGAGATAAACAGCTGAGAAATGGTACCATCCAAAGTCAGTGAAGATGTTTCTGCAGTGGTTGTGAGAGAAAGCCTGGATGTTAGCTGGAGGCAGGTAGCTCAAAAATAGTGGAACTATCTGGAAGCATGTTGTGGAGGTAGCCAGCCCTCCAAGAGCATTTGTCCTTGGAGCTACAGAAATGGATTTGGCTTGTTGCCTTGCTTGTGGTTTATATTGTTCACAAGCTGATGCATGTGTTCTCATTATTGTAGTATTGTAGTTTCTGTACAAGCATTTTCTTGTGGCATCCTCATAATTAAGTACACAATCTGAGGGAAAAGGTCTCTGTTTTGTCACAAATGTTTTAAGAATAAATCCCATCTCATTGTCTCTGTGCTCACACATGCAATTATGTTGTATCATCTAATACCTTTCCTTCTGGAAGCTGTGAGCAGAGGAATTTCTACTCAGTTTTGGCCATTTGTGAACATTTATTCTGCTAGATAGCCATGCTTTCGCACTAAAGAACTGTCTCTGTCTGCAGTGGCAAGTATATGCAGGCTTTTGATCAAGTGTTAAATGTTTCCCTCCATCACTTAAAAAAAAATAATTAGTAGGCAATTGCATTTGACACTGTATTAAGAAGTGCACAGCCAAAGCTAACAACTTCAATCTTCAAATTGTTGGAAAACTAAAGATCAAACCTGGGGAAAATAAAAAATATTTAAAAATACTATGAAACTTTTAAGAATGTTATCTTGTGCCTCCTAGATTGGAAGTCCAGCAAAACATAGATTTTATATTGATTGTTAACTATTAGTGAGGCATCTAAATTAAAATAGGGAAGAAAAGTTACAATGAGTTTATAGAGAGAGCTTTCTAGAATTAAAGAGCCAGAGAACTCACCAGAGAGGATTATTTGTGCTCCAGTGTTGATGAAATCCAATACATGAGCAAAATTTATTTTGGATATGGCAGTATGATTAAAATGTATCCATTTAGATGCTGTAGGCAAAAGCCAACAAAATAAGCCAGTAGAATTAATATAAATATTCCTCCAATTGTTCCAGATGAAAAGTGCCACATTCCTTAATCTAGTACAGATTCATCTATCTTTCACTAAAGAGAAGGGTAAATAGACCCACATGTGCTTCATCACTGGATATAAATTCACTCAGATTACTCAGATTAATGAGCTTAATTGGTACTGTTTTTATGAAATTACATGAATAAACATGGGGATCCTGTTCTGCTATGCAAGGGAGAAACTAACAGCATAAGTACTAGTGGGTCACATTTAAGGGAATATCCACAGTGAAAGCAGAGGATTGAAATGGAGGAAGAAAGGAGAATGCAAATAAACATCTTTTCCTGTCAATGTTATGATGCATCTTGTATGATTGAGTCTAGGAACTCAATTTCTGATGTCATCATTTCCAGACACTTAAAAGTAAACAAACAGGAAAACCTACCACCACTGAGTATTAAAACACAGAAAATACGTTGTCATGTTTGAGCACAGTCAGAGAGCTTTTCTGCCTTGGCTTTGCTCCACTGGTTAATACAGTGCATCTTTACAAATAATACGAGCAGAAATGCTTTACTTTCCCAAGGTTTTTCTAAAGGTAATTTTTTTCCTTTTCAACATCTGCTTGATTGGAATGTGACCTCAGCCCTCCAGTACATCACGCTCGCTCTTGGTGTGTTTTGGTTGCGTTAGGCAAAAGCGGCCGTGGGGGGTGTATTTCTCAGTGATGAGGTGTGGAGCAGTTTCTCGGAGGAGAGTGAAAGAGCAGGAGCAGCCAGTTTCTCCTGACACTGTGACCTTTGAAGTATTCACACACGCTGGCCACAATCCCAGCCCTTCTGCAGCTGGAGTGCAGCAGCACACAATAGTGCTGGAACGTCTCCTGTGAGAATTCCATAGAGGCATAAAGGGGTAAGGAAAACAAAAAATAAAATTAATGTAAACTGTGTAGTACTGGGCTATTAAAAAAATCCTCTGAAATCAGGACATTATCAGTAACAGTGTTGTTCAATCAAATGACAGTCTTTGTAAAGAGGGTAATTATTTGTACATATTCACACCTGAGGAAAATGAGAACTGATAAAGTGGTGTTCAATGTGAAATGAGAATAAGTCAGTCTTCACATAAATGTTGTGCCTTTCTGCTGGAAGGAATGATTACATTGTCATAATAAATGCAAATATCATCTGTAGTGTTTATTTAGCAGTTTTATCAAAAGGTTGGTATTTTTATTTTCTCTTATGCCATTTCTTTTCTTCTATCCTTATAGCCACTAAATATTCGACCTACTGTTTCAAGCTCCAGTCCAGTACTCAAGGTGATAAAAAGGTGTCAGTAAGTTCAACTGTTTTGCTTGCAGAGATTCACATGGGTTAGATCTCCTGGTTCCCTAACAGTGTTTACAGATTACATGTCTGTCCATTTCTGCAGGCAACTTTCCCATTGAGGTAAACTGGGATCAGCAAGTAAAAAGGCTGGTACCATCATAGCACATCAGCTCACCAGTTTAGGTAGTTAGAATATGGTAACTGTGATTTTTTTTTATCTGAAATAAAATATTTAGGAACTTGTATTCCAATCAGATACAGAGACTTGTTTTCCTTCTTTATTTTTTATTAGAGGTTGTGGAATAATTTGGAAAGTTGATCCTGCAGCTTACTTATTCATATCTAGGTCTGTTATATCCAAATACTTTGGCAGTTGAACAAAATCCCAGAATTAAAGTAGTTCCAGCTTCCCCCTTGGCAGATGGAACAGATCAACGTTGTGATGCCAAAATCATCCAAAAAGATTTACTGTTCCTTCCCTTTGAAAGAAGGGGGCAAATTCTCGTTTCCATTTCAGCAGCTCTTATACATAGCCTCCTACCTAACGTGCTCTCACCAAATAATAATCAATGCATGTATGACTGATCAGTATTTCTTACAGTCCCACTTTTTTTTATATATACATAAATGGCAAAGCTCTTCAGTGCTTTGAGCTCCTGTGCTGGTTTGGGCTAAAGCAGAAGGTTTCTTTTTTCCTGGCTTTTCAGCCTGATAGTTACCACCAAGGTGAAAAAAGTTTAGGGATTAAGAGGGTCACCCTCTCCTCTTCCATGGCTGACAGAGAGAACCCTGTCTGTCTGCCTGTGAACCCATCCATGTGTTCCTGAGTTCAGTTCCTACCTGCTGCTGATTCCAGCCTGGGACCTTGTCTGCATCTGCCCTGCAGCATCAGCGGTGAAGTGTGCTTAGCAGGGGGAGCTTGAATTTCTTTTTGTATGCCTATATTTACATATATGTGTATTAGTAAGAAAACAGTAATAATGTTATCTTCCTTTTATTAATATTGTTGCATTATTGCTTGTTTAGTGTTAAGTTTCCAACCCACAAGTCCATCATCCTACGTTTCCCTTTTCCCTTTCCTGTGCGCAGGGAATTGGGACTGAAGGCCCAGTTTTAGCTACTGTCCTGGATGGGGAGTGTGCCAAACGGGGACAGCTCCAGCTGGCTGTTACTGACATGTAGTATGATACTTACTTTATGATTTAACACTATTGCTTGAAAAATATTCCTGTTTATCAGCCCAGTGAACCTAAGTCTTACTGAAATTTTGTCCATAGAGTGTATGCAACTGTGACACTGAAACACATTATTAATAATGCTATGAATGGCCAAACCACTATTTACTGAAATGGCTGAACCTGTTCTTTATTAGAGTTACAATAATACAATAATTTGTGTATATGTCAATCCTGATATGGAGTAGGTCAGGAAGCCTATCTTATTGAGGAGCCTGAATTTGACATGAGTTAGTTCTATGATAAGGTCTTTTTGGAAGATGTCAATCAGCTGGCTTTTAAGCAAAGCGTTTCATGAACTTTAACAGTCTAGGATGTTTGTTCTCTTCCTTTATCTACTGAGCATGAGTTCAACTGTGTTTGGGGTATCCATACACTCCTAGGAGGGCTTATGTTTTGATCTAGGACAGTTGGGCTGCGTGGAAACATCTTTCTCCGATATAATTGTTATCAAGGAAATAAAGGATTGGGATATTGATTGCTGGAAACTGATGCTTCGGGATCTCTGGCAAATTACTTCAGGGACATGAAGTAAGCGAATGTACATGAAGTACATGCTGTTGGATAACTTCTTGGAGTAAATTATATGAAAGCAGCTAGCTGTTTTCTTGGAGCAGCTACCTAATTCTTGCAGCAGAACCTTCAAAAAGGTGAGCAGTCAGTACAGGGTACAAATGCTGAGGTGTAACTTGCCTTATACTGTGTGTGTTGGGAGATAGCTGTGACTTTGATATTTTGTTTGAGGAGAATTTGTACTTCAAGCTTATGAAGGGGTTTTTTTTTCTTCCTTTTCTTCCCCTTTTCCATCCACTGGATGGACTGATTTCAGAAAACATTGTTCATCTTTGGAATCTGCTTCTTTAGGGCACTAGTCATGGCTGAAAATTTTCTGAACGTAGGCTATGGCTTTGCTTTGTCATGGGAAATTGTAATTCCTTGCTTATCATGCACAAATAAATCATAACAGCATTTCTTGAACAATAGTTTCATACAGAAAGTGTTAAATATTTATGGATTGACAAATTCTTTTGAAAGAGAACCATCTGCGTTTACTTGGTGTTGGTCATCAAGTTTTGACTTATTTTGGAGAGTACCAAATGGTGAGTATTTCTATAAATGTTATTTCTTTTGTTCTGCTTAGACTTGGACATTTCAGAATATTAAAATTCACATAGACACATATCGGGTAATAAGTGATTATGGACTGACAGTGTCATTCTTAAGAGCGATGCAAGTCATTGTGCTTCAGTAATTGAGAGAACTCACTTGTCTCCAGATGGTTGTAGACTCTGCAAATTGCTATAGAATTTGCACTGAATAGATTAGTGGAAGACAGAATTCCCTTTAAGCATATTTGAAATTGGTGAATTTGGAACGGCAGGATTAGTCACTTGGGTAGGTGTCAAAGTCTTAAGTGCAGTGCCGACTTGAAGTTTTGGGGCAAGGTTTTCTGGTTTAAATTTTCAGGTAAAAAGTCAGTGTTAATGGGCTACTATAGGGTCATTTCTGTTCTCGTAGTTTTAATATAGTATACCTTCATTGATTTCACATTTGGATAAATAAGCTGCAGTGTATCAAATTAATGAAAATTCTGTTTTTAAAGGACTTTATGGAGAGATCTGCCTCTGCTTAGCATTTTTCTAATAAATTCTACCCTGTGGATTATTTTTAGATAGAATTTGTTTAGCTGTCTAAAAACTTTAGCCACTTGTTAAATTGTTTAAATAAATTTTCAATGTTTGGATTAGCTTAATTAGTTCACACAATCCTTTGATTTGTTCAAAAGTGTTATAGCATTCCCGCTCTGATTTTGACACTTGTTTTGGCCACTTTCAGTTTTTAGATGCAAGTAATTTGCTTAGATAATGCATTAAGAATTGAAACTGATGTGCAGCTTGGAAAAATACCTGTTCCATGACCTAACGTGCAAAGGCGTTGGAAGAACAAAAAAATGTTTGAAGGCAGCAAATATGCAGCGTTTTGAGGGAATGATTGGTTAATCCAACAAGCTTTGACTGGCAAATGATGTTTGTTTCTCACATGACAGAAAAGAGGCAAGGCTTCACCTGTGTTATTACTCAGCAGATAGCTCATCCTTGCTCCTTTAACCTGAACTCTGTTCAGATTGTATTTCAAGTATCTCATAAATCTCTTTTGATTGAAAGCAGTATTATTGGAGTACTTTATAGTCATAACTTGAACAGTTTGTGGAATAAGTGTTCAGAGGAACTGTGAGGTGCTGTTCCTAGCTATCTTGAATGATGACAACATCTGATAAATGTGTCTCAGAAGGCCTTTTCTGTGCATGTTCACAAGAGTACAAGGAACTGTAATAACCCCAGGGGCAGCAAACAAGAACTTTAATTCGTGCTGGAGGTTGTTTACTGCACGTGAGCCATAAAGTGGCTATTCTGCTCTAGGTATAGATGGGTCCATGTGAAAGTGAAGTAATTTGCAGACACCAGACACCACAGATCACAACTTTGAAAGGTGCTTTTGGTTTACATCTATACTAGTGAAACTTTCTTCAGTTGTTTGTTTTGCGCTGTAGTTTGTGAGGGTTTTGTTTATTTTTTGTTTGTTTGGATTTAGTGGGTTTTTTGAGAGGGTTGGGGGGATGTTTTTTGTTTGTTTTTTTTTTTTTTTTTTAAAACAATTGCAATAGAAATAAGGGGCCTGAAGAGAAGTATTAGTAGGAAAACCTTGTTGAAATACTTGTGAAAAAGTTCCCCCAGGATTTGCCCAGTTTTAAATTTTGTTGCAGTTGAATATCCTGCCCAATCCAGAGTCTCAGTATTTTATACTAAATGAGTAAGGTTTGGTCATTCTGATGATGTGACATTCTTGTATTTGCATTCTGCTAGGATTTATTACTTGTGTACTATTTTCAAAGCTTTCAGCTTTATCCTAGGCTACCTCTCCCACAGCTGCCAGTAAATAAATTGATACTCATAAATAACCTGGAAATGGTTAGAGGGCTAACATGGTAAGATCACTGTCTGTCACAATTACTAGCATTCCCCTTCGGATTGTTCACTGCTTGCTCTGTCAGCAACAGGCCTTTTATTATTATTATTTTGAAGCAGCATGATGCCTATCTTTTAGTGGCACTGTTTCAAGAGTAAAGCCCCCATGTGTTACTGTATTATCTGAAAGAAAATGTTATTAAACAAAATTCTCTTTCAGAATGAAACACAAATCTCAACTCTAACTAGAGCATACCTCAATAATACATTTGAAGACATGCACAGCATTGCTACTCACATATGCTAATAAATAATTAAAGGACATTAATGATTTTGGCCTAAGGGTCAATTAAGAAGTCCCTGACTGCATTGCAAATATCCTTATTCATATCTTGTGCCTTTACTCTCTAGGTTTGTTTGTTTATTTTTGAACACTACTGCAAAGAGGGAAAGTTTTACAACATGAGCCAGCTCCACTTCTGAATAACATAGGGTTTTCTGAATACCGATGAGCACAGAAATCTAAGACGATTGTTCCCACCCCTCTGATCCACTGGGTGAAGTCCATTGGGTCCACCGTTGATGTGCTCAGTAATGAAGACAAATTGAGCAGATTCTTCTGTTCATTCACTGCATAATGCTTTATAAACAATAAGACAGAATTTAGAAAGTGGAATTTAAATGGACAATATCAGACTAGTCTTGCAATTTTGTTTAATTGAAGACCAACATAGGTTTTCCTATGCAACTTCCAGAATATAAAATTTCCAATTTAAATGAATTTTTAAACAAGCATTCCCTTGTGGTGCATATAACCCAAACACTATATTAGAAACAGAAAATGAAACTCGCTCAGAAGTCTAAACAAATGTATAAATGGCTAGTTTATTTTCACTTCAGAAGTAAATGAGAAAAGTAAGCAAGCAAAATTATTGGTCAAATGAAAGGTCAATTTAAAACATTCTTTTAAGTTCAGTAATTAAAGATGTGTATATACAAACAAGTAGAGTTTTTTATTTTTTTTCTTGGTGTGATTTTGAAACCTGGCATATTTGTGGTAACATGAAGTCTATAGATATCCAAAAACTGGAAATCATATATGCCTGAATGTGTTTGGGTTTAAGAATGACACGAAAATTACATCTTTTTTGCCTTAATTACCACAATAATTACAAAGAATATCTAGTGATGTTGTTTGTGTTGATAATGTTTAAAATACTGATTTAGTTGCAGGCCCAAACTTTATGAAGTCTGCCTAAGCCATTCTTTGTCTGTTTGTTAACTTCAGGGTTGTTTTTAACTAAATACGCATACAGTATAATACAAGAACATATACAAGAATTATTTTTATCCAATTCTGTTTTACGTATTATCTTGTGCTGGGGTATCAGTGAATGCTTCAAAGAAGTATCCACAGCAGTCAGCGACTACCATGAGACAAAGCAGAATACGTATTATCTAAATAAGCAGAAGTCAGTTGCCTGTATTGGCAATTTTCCCTTGAATCAGTGCAACTCCTGTTTTTACTTGTTTTTCATTCTTCCCTACTTGCTCTGTTGAGAAAAGAGAAAGTCTTCAAATTCTGCCAATGTGTTTGCCTTGTAGGCAGGCAATTCTAGCTACAAAGGACTTGAGTCCTTTCTTGGTCTGGCCTTATGTGGAAGTTGGTCATGAAACTTTCACTTTTCAGCTTACATACACCAGGAGGAGTGAGTTTTTCAGAACAGCATTAGCCAGGGGAACTACATTATTGGGGCAAACAGGAACTGAATGATATTTAAGAACCCTTTCACCCACCCCAAACCATTCTATGCTTCAATGAAAACTGGGAAAAGGGCCACCAACTTTACCACTAATGACAGAGGATAAATAGTAGTGGAAACTGGTATTCCAGGATAAACAGCAGAGCAGTTCTATAGCTAAAATAGTTGGGCTTTGTGGCTGGCAATGAATTTCAGACAGCATAAACTTAAATGATGCTACTGACTCCAGAGGAAACTAAATCAGAATTGCATTCTCTGTGATGGTTCTGGGTATCCAACTGTCACAGCCTTCTCAAGAGCTGCAGCTATCGAGAGACAGAGTAAGGGGATTTAGGGGTCTCACCTGTCATTAATCTTAAAGTAGTCATACATTTATTTTTCTGTCACTACTGAATTATGCTCTTGTCATTCCATTCTTGCCTAATACACATTCTGTTCTTGCCTAATAGTATCTTATGTCCCAGACGAGGCTATCAAACGGCTGCTCCTGAAAGAGATGCTGTTTGCACATTTGTTCTATTCAGACACCTCTGTTTCAGCAGCCTGAAAAACACAGTAGTATATTGATCTTTAAAATCATTTATTATTGTGAATCTCAGAACTGGCTATACCGTATTGATATTTTAATCCTTATTTTACTGATCTACTTTTAAATTCCACAGAATTGCAAGTTTGATATCCTAAACAGCTTTTTTTTGTGTATGTGTATGTTTTCTCTGCAATTACAGGATGAATGTTCTATCTTGTGTGTTCTTGGCTTCCTATTGTGCTGGATATCATCTCAGTCTAGAGAGGGGAAAAATAAAATGCAATCTGATTGCAGTGGATTGATAGAGTTGTCCTGCACTAAGCCCATTCATAGGGGCCTCGCATCATTCCTGTGGTGTGTGTGTTGTTAATTTATGCCAGCTTTATTGAATGTGGGTGTCTCGATCTACAGGTCTGAAATAGTGAATAGTGAAGGATTGCTTTTTGGAACATCCCCAGAGGGAGTGGAATTAAAAAAAGAGAGGCCACTGACAACTATTTGACTTTCCTGGGATGGAGCTACTTGAGTCTTAAAAGGTGTTGAGAAGTTTTCTTGCCTGTTGTTCTAATAATGTGCATGTCAGTGATGTCAGCATAACGTGCTGAGGAAATGTCACACATGTCTGCAATTGGCTACCTCTGGCTAGCCAAGCACAGCTGGAAACCTGGAAAACAGATGTTGCTTCCAATCAAGCAAGGGTCAAAGCAGTCTTGGCACTTAGAATGTCTATATTTCTCCATCCAAAAATTGATCCTTGGGTAGTTTCAATGGAATAGTAATTATTTTAGCAGCTTTTCTCTCTTTTTTTTTTTTTTTTTTTTTTTTTTTTAAATGTGCAGCATTATGCCTATAGAACAGAGCAACAAAAAACAGTGGGTGTGCATCCAGGCAACATGGGACAAGTACTGAGAAAAGCTTCCGAACAAAAGAAAGTCTTTAGTGAAGTTCAGAGAGCCACACCTGGTAACTATGTAATACTTAAAAGTATCTACTAAACAGAGTTTCCTACTGATCAAAACAAGAAAATTTAAAGGCACCTGGCTGAACTATGCTTTGTAGGCCTGAGAACAGCGGTCAGTTTATGGCTCTTTATCCTAAGAGAATTCTCTGTTCTTGGTATTTTGTTCTCTGTGTACCATCCTCAAAAGATTGAAGAGGATTGCTTTGTGACTGGCACGTAAAGAGGAGAGAATTTGGAAAAAATGCACTGTACAAATTCCAGTGTGGACTGCACAGAAGCTTTGAAAGAGAACCAAGTCCTTGCTTCCTAGCTACAAATGAATAGCTGTAAATCTGGACTTGGTTTACAGAAAGTAGAGTTAAGTTTCTTTCCCTGCTGTGAATGGGCAACAGCATATGGAGGCTGAAATCTAGTGGTGGAACATTGCCAAAAAAGGCCTTAATCAGGGAAAAGAAAGTGAAAGCCTTCTGAACAACCTAGTAGCAAAGCTCCTGGTAGGCTAGAGTTGGGCATTACATTTACAGCTGAGAGTAACAGACAATGAGAAAAGAGTTAAAATGTTTGCACCTGAAGTTGTTGATCCACCTGTGGGTAGGAAAGTGGCACACCAGAGTTTTCACCTTAGAGCTTTTCTGTTAGAAATAGAAAACTGGATTATTGCAGTCATAAATGAAAGAATCTTTCCTTTTGTTCATTTGTGCTTTTATTTACTGTGCACCCAAAGTAAATGGCAGCTGTAGATCACTTACTATGTCTAAGTCTAGCGGGTTGTTTTTTTTACAGTAACTCTATACAGATGTATCTGAATTAATCTTACACAACTTATGCAGGACACTGCTGTAAATGTAGCCACAGCAGTGGAAAATTCCTCCATGAACTCTGTCTCCACTGTACAGCTTGAACCAGTGTCCTGACCGTGTCTGTTGTCCACTTATCTCCTTCTCTTCCACTCTCCCTCACCTCTTAATTAATGTTTTATTCAGATCATTTAATTCTTTAATCCTCTTTCAACTTTACTTTAAGTTGGGACCTTCTATTTCAATATTTGTTTTTCCACTTCCAATCTTCTCAAAGCCATTACTCCTTGGCTACAGGACCCCTATTTTGGGACATTACTTAAGCGAGTGTTTTAATCCATCTTGTTAATGTTCATGTCCCGTTACTCCTTGAACTTGAGCCTCTGTGCACTGATGGAACTGGAGCAATCACAACAATAGCACATTGAAGGAAAGACAGCAGAAATATTGTTCATAGGAGGCCTTTGGAGAGGTCATCTAGTCTGGATTCCCACTCAAAGTAAGGTATTCTCCAACGCTAGAGAAGATCAGTTATAGCTGACTTCAAGGGATGGAGATTCCCTGACCACTCCAGGTAACTTGTTGCAGTGCTGCACTGGCATCCTAGAGAAGATATTTTTCCTACATATATTCTCTAGCTTTCTCTAGTTTTATTGTTCTTTGCCTGAGATTGAGTGTGTTTATAAAAATCTTTGAGTTCTGCCCTGAAACAGTATAATTTGTCCTAAGGTAAGCATTTAACCAAAGAGAAACAAGATTTAGGTATTTTCTTCCTAAGTATTTTTTTTAAAAATCCAATTTTTGCAACATATACAGTGCAGCCTCAATTATCTGAATGTCGTAAGAAACAGATCGTGGTGTGCTCAAGTAGTCAAGGGAATTTTCAGTGTAATTAATAAATGCCAAGGGACATAACCTTATTTCAGATGACTGACGTTATACTCTTGCATAAGAAAAGACTCTTGTTTCTTCATTGTAATGTACTGACACATGAAACTTGTGACAGAAATAGAGGGTCTCTGTGCAGAAGTTCCTGCCTTCAAAGCATTTTGTTTTGTGAGAAGGCACTGAAAATCTATTAGGGAAACAAGAGATTGATTATGTTTCATCAAATATACAAAATAAAATATAAAAAATTAGATCTTCTAGGTATTTTGATAGAATTTCTTTAGAGATCTGTACAAAAAAAGGTTTTTGAAAAGGTGTCATACTGGCAGAGTTAGAGAATAAAAATTCTAAGTTTAAAATGGTGTTATTCCTGTATTGTAATTTAATGGGCTCTGATGGATCTAGGCAATTTATGCAGTTTCTGTTCAGTTTCTACAATTAGTCCTGATACCAGAAAGATGCCAATGCATTCATTAAGCTCTGTGTTTTTTGAAATAGATGTTGTCTTCTAGAAGTTGGCCAGATCACCTACTCATTTCACATATCTTACAGCGCTAAGTGGAAGTAACTTACATTTACTATTGACCTGCTTGAGATTCTAGCTGATAACTCAACAACAAAAAGCTCTATCTCCCACACCAATTTCTGAAGCTGCTCATCTCTAGAGGTGAAATATTTTTAAACACTCATTCAAGAAATAATTTAATTGATTTTTCAGCTTCTATTATTCCCTCACCTCAAGAGCCAGTGACCGAAATTGACTCTGTTCCCAATTCAGCCACCTTCTTTTTACGTTGCATGCATAGAAACTTGTCAGCCACTGTGTTCAATTAGTGAAAAACCAGCACGGTCAGAAGTGAAGAGAGAATTTGGCATTGTAGTCTAAGTAGTCATATATAAAAAGCAGATAGTCTGAAGAGCTCATAATTTCAAAGATGCAAGGGGTTAACTTGATAATATTGCATTTGACCAAACTCTTGATTAGAACTTTACACAAACCTGCTTTGGTAGTTTTGCCTAATTTAGGTTATTTACACTTCAAATCCAGTAGAGGAAAATTATTTTAACTTGAATTTTTTGTTTTATTGTTTGAAGATTTAAATACCATTCTTCCCCTGCTCCCTCATTGCCCAGTTGGATTATTGCCAAATAAATATGGTAACAATTGCATTCAGATCTCGACTTGTGTAAAATTCAGAAAGCAGTTTTACTTCAGCAGACTGTTTGCATTACTGGTTTACTTATTCATTGTGTTGGTGGTTGTTTCACTTCTTTTACTTGTATACAGAAAAAAACCAAAGGAAATATGTTATTATACTTCTGAGGTTGCTCTGGCTGCTCTTTAATTTCTTATACCTACTGGAAAAGTTCTGTTGACTTCTAAAGTTTATGGCAGATAACCTGTATTACAAATGAGCTTTATTTAATGATCAAAATCTGAATCTCCTGGTAGTTAGTCCTTTCATTTACGTATCAGTAAAGATTTTTTTTCCCACCTGAAATTTCAAGGATAATTTCAGTGGGAGGGGATAGCATCCATATTACAGTTTGGCATAGACACCAGAGTTAATATCTTTATTATTCCCCCACAGTAACACAGAGGCTCTTAGCCTTTGGTCTTTATGAAATGTTACATTTGTGTTTCATTGAAACGTGACACTTCAAGTATTCAGTGCCGATAATTTAATTTCAAATGCCAGGGACTTCAACATGCTATGATGACTTCGATTTTAGGCTTTGAAACTCTGGTCTTTAACACATGAAATTGTTTGTTAACGCCTCTGTGCCAGGACTGACTTTGTCTGGTCTATGATTTGTGAGATTATGTAGTCCAAAATTACAGTCATAACTGTTCCCTTGAAATCAAAAGACTTTCTCATGATGTATCTGGGCTCCTTATTTTTTTTCTTTGAATGAAACCTTTTGAAGACAATTATTTATTTGAGGTAGGCTGATCAAATAATAATTTTGAATAGGAACAGAATTTCTTGAATTTTTTTTTCTGTTTAACAGGTCTAGTTAGATTAATTATATCAAAATAAGAGTGGGTAGCAGCAGAAGAGCTTGCTGCTGTCTAGAAAAAGTGCTTTCCTAGTGAAATGTGTCAAAACATCTTAGTCTTCTCTTAGCCCATGAGATTTCTGTATTTTATTTGTCATACAGTCAAAATCCTCACTCTGAAATGAAAAATGCCCAGCATTAAGAGTGGCAGTAGTGATCATTGAAAATCTGTTGTCCTCATTTTGATGCCTTTATGCAGCATTAGTATCAAATAAGCCCCATCAGAGGTCAGGGACCCTGTTGTACCTATGCAGCCTGTAGCTTGTAAGGGAATCTTCTTGGCCCAAAATACTAATCCTATCCGTAGGAAGGCAACAAACACAGTGGACCAAAACAGAGAAATATGCAAATTAAAATGGAACACGAGATGTACTTTTGAAAGTAACTCACTAAGTCATGGTGTTATTTTTCCTGTTAGGATGGAAAACCGTACCGTATAGTCCTCATTCTGAAATTTAGAAAGAAAATAATAGAGATTTTTGCTGGATTTTTCTCCAAATAAAGACACTTCCAGAACTATGCTCTGCCAGATTAGAAATACTCCTGCGATTCCTAGTCTTAATGGTTTGGTCTGACACTGTGTAATAAGCACTGGCTCTGACATACCGAGTTACTGGCCTTTGACAAGCAATATTGCCCTTGCTGCATCCTGGATTCTTCATGCTTTTCCTTTGCTACAGGTTGAATTCTTCCCTATGGCACCTGCAAGTATAGATGCTGCTCCTACTTGACAAGGGTTAGATAGAATGGTTCTCATGGGGACAACACGATTTCAACTGTGATTAAAAAGTATGTTAAAGAAACATCATCTTCTAAGTCATCTTGTAAAGCTCTCCACAGAAGACATGAACTTGTTCAAAGGGTGTTGCTGCAGAGGGGACAGGAATACTTCCAATTTGTTGCATGTGTTATAACACAGCTTAAGCCTGTTCCATGCTCAGCTGAAGCAGTCGGGCAATGCATGGAAGAATGCAGTGTGTATCACATTGCTCTTCCTGTCAACATGTTGCCCTTGATACAGCATGAAGGCCTTAGCATTAATTAAGTGGTAAATGAGACTTAATGATATTTATACTTGTAGAATCATAACAAAAATGCATAGCAGAAGCAACACCTTTCCTGGTGTTTTCATTATTCCATTAGAGAGTATTTCATTAGAAATATTTCTCTATTTCATAGAGAGTATTTCATTAGAATTAAGATGTTGCAGGGGTTTGTTCTACTTTTTAAAATGACTTTAAATTATTTTAAGTCTCCATTTTTCTGAATAAAGTCTATTAATTTCAAAGGTTGTAGTGGGTTTTTGGGAAAAGGCCCCCTGTCTAGTCCAGATAGACATATTAGTTTCCTTAAACTGAGACACTTCCAGAGAAAGAAGGCCCATCCCCTTATCTGAAAAGGCAAGTTGGCAGTGTTGGTTGCCAAAGCCAATTATCAATTCCAACTGCAAACATTGTGTGGGTTTTCCATGGAGCTGTGCTACATATATAGCTCTGTTTCTCTTAAAGGGCAACATATTGCGAATAGCAAACAGTGTTTATAGTATGTTTAGTAACTATGGCAACCACAGACAGCTGAGTTTTGAAACATAGGATGGACTCCTGCGCAGGTTAATTGCTATACCCTTTTATCAAATGCCATGGAGTTGATGCTTTAAATACATCTATGCACAAAATACACTTCTGAATACTCCTAAGAAGTGACTTAAAGAAACTTGCACTGCAGGGATTCCTCAGGCCCCGTGCCTCACTGATGGCTGTGATGAAGTTCGCAGAACGGTATGGGTTGGAAGGCACCTTTAAAGATCATTCCGTTCCGATCCCTTGCCATAGACAGGGACACTTTCCACCGGATCAGGGTGCTCAAAGCCCCGTCCAGCCTGGCCTTGAACACCCCCAGGGATGGGTTATCCATGACTTCTCTGGGCAACTTGTGCCACCCTCACAGGAAAACACTTCTTCTTAGTATTTCATCTAAATCCCTCCTCTTTCATCTAAAAACTGTTCCCCCTCATACTGTCCCTGCGCTCCCTGATAAAAAGCCCCTCCCTGGCATTCTTGTGGGCCCCTTTCAGTACTGGAAAGCTGCTCTAAGGTCTCCCCAGAACCTTCTCTTCTCCAAAACGGGCCAAAGTGTACATTTTTTAAGAGAAATATAGTAATTTAGGGTATTTGAACCTTTGTACCCAGAGAAGTTGTCAGGCTGCTTAGTATTTACCTTCTTATAATCAAGAAACCAAAACGTTAAATAATTTTTGGAAGTATATCTGACATTAAGTCTTGTGGTACCTAGTTTCATATCATAGCTCTTTCTGGTGCCATAAATTGAGTTTCTAAAGGACTCATTCTTAATGTGATTTCTCATTCTCATTTAGTTTGAAGAATTATGTATTTCACTCAAACAATTAAACAGACAAGTAAAATAGACCTATTGAGTCATTGGAAAAATTTTGAGTCACAATATGATAATAAAATACATCAAGTCAATAATATCAATCCTGCATCTGTTCTAGATTCTTAGATAGGCAGTGTTCTATCAATTGACTGAGAAGCAGGCATATCATGTTTTTTCATTGCTTGTGTAGATCTGCACTTAATCTTAAAATGTGAAGGGCCTCACACTTGTACATTTTAAGATCACATTTTGACATGCTGTTAAATAATGATGAATGATGAACATAAAATAGAGCAGCTTTTTTTGAAGATTAGCAGTTATTTTTTTTTCTCTAACAATAAATTCCCTCATCAAAGCATTCAGAGAGATGAGTTCCGAACTAAAATACTGACAAAGGGCTCTGCCGATAAACAGCTGCAGTATTAGTTATTGTTAATGTGGCAATATTAATATGGCAATATTAAAAAAGGAGGAGGGAGAAAGACCCAAACCACCCCCCTACCCCACTGTGTTTAGACCATGGCTTTTAGTCAGGCTTCAGGTGTCTGTGACCAAAACTAATGGTCAAAGCATCACTGCCCAGAAGATAGATCTGCCCTCTATCTCATGTGGTGTGAAAATTATCATGTGCCCTTGTTCATATGCCCAAAACTGCCTCCGACCAAAGACCTGGTTGCTGCTTAAGCAGTGAAAGTTCTAGTGAAAGTTCTGATCTAACAGGAGCTTCTGAGCCAGCAGAGCCACTGACAGAAACAGGCCTTGCCCATAACTGCTGTCTTTAAACTGGAAAAAAAGAAGTAGCCTTCTTTTAGGCATTATCTGGTAGTTAGAATTCATTGCCCAGGAAGCTTAACGGTACCATTCACGGTTGCCCCTAGGCTGGAGGCATTTAGATACACACTGTTCTGTCTCTGGGGAGAGCCCTGACTTGGAGTTAACAGATATTTGGTTCCAAGTAGAGCATTCTTTTAAGGCCCTTCTGGCATCCATAACAATCCTGCTTCTCTCTTGTTGAATCTAGGTCACTGTGTAACAAGCAATGCAATATTTTAAAGTGGAGCAACCAGAAGTGAGATGGTCCAGTTTAAAGTACCCATGTGAAACAAGCAAGTCCTTACTGGCAAGCCCTGCTAGCCAGACTGATTTCTGCATTTTGCATTAGACAGTTCTTGTAGAAAAATGGGAAATAATCCTGAAATCACAGTCTGGAATCCAGAGGAACCTCTGCGCTCAGCATTTCATACTTGATAGTTCTAACCAGCAACAATGTGGGGAGATTTAGATGCTTTACCAAATGTGTAGAAAGCCTTGAAGCCTTGCATGGTTTTGAATTTCACTTTGGGGCCACCTTGTTTAAGCACAGACTTTGCAGTGCCTAAATTGTAGGCAGTGGAGTCCTTTATTGGACCTGGCCCCACGCCTCATCGTGAGATGGTCATGGTTTTATTCCCAGCAGAAACCAGGTGTTCTTACATCTGTGTATTAAATTTAGAGTCAAAGAGGTTATGGGAGAATACATTCCCTATATATCCTATTTCCTTTACAGAAACTGCCCCCCACTATTAATTCAATCATCCTTAAAAATAGTGGATGAGGAAATGTATTGACACAGTCCTGTTTATACAGCTATTTACCACTCTCATAATTAGAAATGTACAGGGGTCAGACTAAGCTTTAACACGGAGATGACTAAAATTTTTTTAAAGTGGATTCTATCCAGAATAAGAAATGCATCCTGCAGTTCTGAGGGATGCTGGGCTAGAGTCTGTAGACACAGAATTGCCCTTACTTGACTCTAACGTTTTTAAGAATTATATGTCAGGAACCTTGAGGGGTTTCAAAGAACAACGAAATGTAATACTGAATCTTTATGAGAGCTGATAGAAGATGCAGACTATTGATTAGGGAAAAGTGTTCATTTTTTCCAAAGCTACTCTTATCTATTGATGTATTTTTTTTTATGTGAAACCATCTATTTTGATTAAATTATTAAAAACCACTAACTTGTCAGAGTAACACTTGGTTGGTGTAAATCATTGCAGCTTCACTTTTGCCCCAGTTGAGGATCTGGTCTATGTACTTTATTTTTTATTATTCAGCCATAAAATGTTGACTGACGCACCACAGCGCAGCAACAGCCATATCAAGTCAGGTTCAATATCCCATCCCTGTGCCCGGTAATTCTCAGTGGCCAGTGGAGGGTGCCTGAGGGAAGACAGAGCAACAGCGCAGAGACTGGCATTTGCCAGCAGTGTTTCAGAAGCCGCTAACCGTTTGCAGTTTGAGGATTTTCTCATTGTGCATTGGTGGTAGGTGGTGGTGGTGGTTGTTCTGGGTGGGGTTATCTTTCATCTCCACTCTCATATGGTTAACTTTTCAGAAAACATGAGATGATCACCAGCTGCTAGCATACTCGGATAGCTTAAACCTACCACCTGGGCTAAGGCCAGCGTCACGTCTCTGCAAAGTCCTAGTCCAGAGGGCCTATCTATGGTGCTGAGTAGGGGCCAGTGCAGAGCCAGCTGGCGTGTAGGACAGCTTAACATAAAAACCAAAGTGGTCTTTAGATTGTCTGATCATGCTCTACTGGTTTGAGGCCCGTTTGATACCTTGAGTGATACCCCTGATTCAGAGAACATTTGAAACATGGCAGTATATCAAGTGCTGTTATCTTAGTGGTATCCATGTGACTTCTGTTTGTTTCTTGAAAGATCCTGTGGAGAAGCATTGCTGGAATGGCAGAGGTTAAAGTACGACCTTCCTAGGCACGTGAAAGAGAGTAGGAAACTGGTGAGAGTTCAGCATGGGAACCTTTGTTCTCACTTTATCATTACAAACCTTGTGAGACTGAAATCTTTTGCCTGGCCCAGAGTCCAGTAAAGCTTGGCTCTTAAGGAACTGGAATACAAGTGGTTTGCATGTCCTATACATTTCCCTTCCTTCTTTTTCTCAAATTTAATGGCTGTAGCTCAGGGACTGTGGGCAGGAAAAAGGGATTCATTCTGCTTTTTGTTTTCTTTTGAGAATGCATAAACTGGGATAATGTAATTGGTGCAAAATTTCCCATGAGTTCTCTGAAGCTGGAATCATAATTCATACCTTTAGCAAAAGAAGCTTCAATTGCTAGGAGTCTGAGGGAATCATGCTTTTTACTTCTTCTTCTCTAGACACTGTGAACATCCCTACTTTCTTATGGTTTCTAATAATGGGGCACAAAAAGTTATTGTGCATCTAAAACATTCCCATAATGATGTTAAATCCGTTGGTTTTCACCTTTTCAATGTGTTGTTAGAATTGGCACCTGCCATAACACTTCACTTAAACCTAATACGTACAAGTAGTTTCAATGTAGTCAGGAGGTGTATAGTGATCCGCTAGACTAGGGACTAAAAGATTAGGACTTTACCTTTCTGAGCTCCAAACCTATTGAACAATCTGCGAAAACCAGCTCTTCCCTTATGTTCATTGAAGTTTAGGCAAACGGTGACTTAGCCTAAAATCTTTTCTGAAGGAAAAGGAGTTTTAGGCACTTCAACTGCTTATCTACAAACTTAAATATGCCATGACAGAGAGCCTGAAAATGTTAAAACCCAGTAGAAAGCAAACCCCCTGCCAAATATCACAGAGGTAGAACACACCTGGACACTGCTACCCCTGCTTTTCATCCTGCTACATTGTGCTTTACCAGCCCAGGGAGACAGGACACAAAAGGATTTTCATGTTGAAGATTCGTGACTGACCATTTTATGTCAGGTGATGGAACAATAAGTGAGAAAATGTGAAAACTCTGACAGAAAGAGTATTTAGAATTCTTTGCATTTTGTGAATAAGCTCCTGCTTCATAATTTGATGCTGAATTTGCACTGAGCTGTCAGAGATGGAATGACACCACTCAAATAGGGTAATACATGAAAGGAGACTTATAATAGGAGTTTTTGTTGTTCATTTTGAGACAGATTAATAGGACTCATTAGCACTTACAGTTAATCACTCATGACTATCTAATGCAGTATTGCAAGCATATGTGGAACTCCTAGTTTTGAGGTAAATATACTCCTCAATACTGTAGACAGAGCAAGATTTATTTGTCAGCTTAAGCATCATAATGAATCTCTGAAAGCATGATGTTTCTATTAAACAGGAATTATTTTTTCCTCTCAGTAATTTCTTACAAAGGTGAATACAGCCTAAACACAATAGTATAACTCTTAGGCATTCCCTACTCCCACCTACCCCTCTGATTTTCCTCATATCTACTTTTGAGTCTCTCCTCACTTATATACTCAAAATAGCTAATCTTGCTATAAACAGCTACTGCAACACCTAGGGAATCACTCACAATATTAGACTTGCTCACGTAGGAACTACTTAATCACATAAGGAGGATTTTCTGAGTTGGGTTTTAAGCACCTCAGGAAATAGACTGTGATCTAATTTTTTCACATAGCTATGTAACTCCACCGAATTGAGTAAAATTTTTACTTTCCTTTACTAGTGGTGGATGAGAAACTCCTTTCTGTCATTGTATTCAGAAAATGCCTCCAAATCTCTAGCTGTGTCATGCATTGTTTTTATGAAATTGCATCTAGGTGTAACTTTATTAGCAAGATTTTTAGAATGACCCAGTCTCCTTTTATTTCACTAAATCCTTGTGGATGCTCTTCAAAGCCAAGCTCACCACAGCACAGATTTGTTCAAGTACACCTTAGGAATTTCAGGTGGGCTCCCTGTTTCACTCCACTTCCCCCTACAGCACAGAGAAAATTGCAGTCTGAAACTCTGCCTGAGGATAGTGGGAATCACAGTGAAGGAATGTGCTGACCGTATATAGATTGTGCAGGGATAAAAGTAATAAAACCAAAACAAACACCACCACCACCACCACCCCTCAGTTACTGGGCTGACTTTTGAGACACAAAGATCCCTCAGAGAATAGTCAGAAAAAGAAGGGTTAAGCAGGGAAAAATTTAAATATGTGGAGCACTCTCTATTTTCTGCATGGCTCCTGAGGCACTGCAGCCAGCTGTTGCCGATTCAAGCAGAGTTGTAATTTTTCACTTGGGTCTGGCAAAGAATTAAGGAGTAGTAACCGGTCTCCTATGGGGTATCCAGTCTCAATAACTAGCATAAACATAATGTGAAGGCCAGATTCTCAAAGATACATAAGTGTTAGGTGAAATGGATGGCCAAATAATTGTATCTTGAGGTCCATACTGTGGGCTTTTAAGTTGTCATCTTGTAAAAAGGAAGAATATACAATATTGAAGAGAAATTCACTATTCCAGCACTGGTGGAGGGTGATCGTAAAGCCTGATGCAAAGATATTTCCCAAACAAAGCCTACTGTCAGTGTCTTCTGCAGGGGCCTGCTTGAGCCTTTGGTATGTTCTGTTCACTGGCAACATGTGAGCTGGTGCCCTTGTGAGAAAGAATAGTAATGTGTGCACCAATGTGCTGGAGCTTGGGACTTGCTTCTTCCTCCAAGTTACTTGACTTCTGTCACCTGGGGCAAGAGCCTTTACATGGCTTCTGTGACAGTATAGTGCCAAATCAGGGCAAAATCACTGGAAGAAAAGAGACAAATATCAACAATCCTGTTATTTCTAAGGGCTGTGTTGAAGCAGGGCTGTTTAAACTCTCAAGTGATGTACGATAGCACATGTTGAGAACCTCTGGAGAGCTGAAAGCAATTTTTTCATTATAACCAGAAGTGATAAATTACAGTAACATACATGAACTTGATTGCTTTGCATCTTCAATAATACAAATATTATACAGTACAGGTAATGTGAAAGGTTATACATCCTGCTCTAACCGCAAGGTAAATATATATAAATATAACTAGCAGCTTTAGCAGCTTGCTTCTGCAATAATTATTCCTTGCGAAGTGCAGTTTGTTGGTTTAGGGTTTGGGTTTGTGTGTTGTTTTTGTTTGGTATGTACTTATATACACATATAAATGTTGCCTTAAGCTCTGAGTGGGAGAATTTGAGGCTTGTAATATACTCAGGACAGTATCGGTTTTGACTTTGTCATTTTGTTGCTGATAAGGCGACTTTTTTCAGTTGACTCTGGCAGCTCCTTATATATAAGCACACCCTCCTCACCTCTACCAGGAGCAGATTCTCATATAGCTTTGATGTTTTTTTTCTGCTTGTGAGGCATATTTTCCCATAGTACATCAGGAGCAGGCATGCTGAAAATTGGCTTTTCCAACTGGACACAACCGTATAAATAGTTGGCATCATCTATGGCAATTATCACTCCAAACTCCTTGAAAAATTGCACTTCCCAGAAATTTGAAAAGTGAAGGTCTGCCATTCCCCTAATGTGCTCTGTATTTCACTGCAAGAAACACATACGCTGTCAGGAATTTTGACTCTATTTCAACAATAGTTTAAAGACATTAGGGTGCTTTTGTGTGTGTGTGTGTGTGAGTGTTTTGGTGGGTTTTTTGAGAGTATTTTTAAGGAGGGAGCAGAAAAGAAGGCAGGAACATCCACAATTTTGCAGCTCTTATGTGATCAAATCTCAGAAATATTGCATTTTTACTATCATCCCTCAAATTAGTTTCACTCCACATAATTTAATAGAAAGCATATTTTAAGGGGACTATCATCACTGGAAACTAAATGTCAAAAGGAGTGCCATTTTTTGTGTGAAAAATTTAACCCTGTGAATGCTTGTACCGTATCGTCTTTGTGTGAACAGTCTTCTAAGCTCCTGTGTGGTCACAGGGAATGCGAAGGAAAGGGACACGAACAGTAGCTTGCAACTGATGCCTGCATTTTCTGAGTATTTTTCTATTTTTTCTTTAAAAAGGAGGTCTCATCATACTAAACAGAGCTGTGCCATTTTCAAGGCTTGCCTCAGAGCAAGATTTCCTTCATATATGTATATTATTGGGTGAGGGAACGCACTGCTGAACATCTTACATCAACAGGGGTTTATCATGAGTTTTGAGGCAAATTTGTCAGTTTAATCATGTATAAAATGGCTGAACTGAGAACATGAGTATTTTACGACCTACGATGACTAACATTTTGATTCAGATTTTTATAGTCTGATTTGTTGTCTGTGTAGATTCTTATTCTGCTCTTCGCTACTTGGTAGTTGTTCATTAAGCAATATGACCAACATGAAGCATTCTGTATGCAATAGGTGCTAGATGTAAATCTTTTATTTATTAATCTCTTCCCCATAATTGGAAAACAACTTTTAAGCTTTTCAGATCAATTGGAATAGTAGTCTAATTTGAGGAACTTAACATACACAGATTTTCGTTTAGCATCAATTATCTGAGAAGCGTTTTCCTTCCTCTTGTGATAAATATTTATCCTGCTGTAAAATCAAAGTTAATCTTTACTCTGTTTCTCTCTGTTATCACACGAGAGACAAGTGTTTCCTGCAGCTAGAATGTTATACCCGAGCATCTGCCTCTGTACGAACAAACTGCCAGATAGTCTTAGCAAGCAGTCAGTTTATGCAGTTGACAGGTTTATTACTTTATCAGTTATTTCCTCAAGGACGATTTTATTATATGCAAATCATTGACATAAATTGGGGCAGAATGGATTTATTAAGGGCTCTAGATTCATCTTTCACCATTTGGTATGTGCATTTTTATTATGTAATGTGTTTACCTCTAGAATATTCATTTGTCTGACCTGTGCTGTATCTACAGGATTTGTCAGGGTTGAGAAAATGTTGGTTTGTTTGTATTTTAACTTGTTCAACCTTCCAGCTGGTCCAAGTTTACAGTACATGAGGCAACTAGAGAGTTTTGAATTAATATAAGGAGTTTAAAACTCGTACTTGTGATTTAACTTGATCTTGATCTTTTTAAAGATCTTTTTAAAGATCAAGATGGAAAAAAATCAGATCCTTATGCGTGGAAGCAAAAGGCTTCTGTCACTTGGTCTGCAGAACTGATCCAGAACCCCATATGTTGAATTCACTGGGCAACCATTTTGTAGATGGTAGTAAAGAAATCAGAACCAAAAGTTCTGATTTTCTTTGGTTTTTTGATAATAAGAAAAAAATTACAGAAAGCAGAAAAAAGTACAACACCTAAACAATTAAATTGGACCAGATATTTAAAGGAGGGTTTAGGGTAGGGATGGGGATCTTATGTTTTCAGTTTTTTAGTTTTGGTGTTTTGTTTGTTTTTTTTAAAGTCTCCTGTGCTGGCTTGCCTTTATTGGGTGCACTTTGTGCACATGTTTGTGCTTTCTCAGGCACCCATAGAAGATGCCTTGATGTTGGCTTCCTCAGTGGTGATATCAGAACTGTACACTTTTTCATGGTAGAGGAGAGTGAACCTGTGTGTCTCCCTAGATTGAGAGAAGAGTGTCTTCTGTTGAGGGTAGCTAAAAAAGTTGTCTGATCCAGGTGTCCTTCAGCTGTGCAGGGAAAGCTGTTAACACACTAGGACCTCGTGTAATGTGTTTTCCTCCTTTAATTCTTTCTTTTTATTAATTTAAAAAAAAAAAGTTTACTTTTATCAGTGTCAGGAATGATGATGTTTCTAAAATATTAAGACTTTGAGGTGAAAGACGTCTTCTTTCTTCTCGGAGCTTAGTTAGGACTAGGTGAAGCTTAAGGCTTGAGAAACCTGGGCTCAAATGTTTGTTCCACCACAGAGCTGAGCATATAATATAATCAAAGATGGTGTGTTTTCATGTCTTGAAGTATTTCTAAGACTATATTTCAGAATAGACCTCTCAGCCCAATCTTGTTTGGAACAGTGTTTTCTGTTGTGTCCAAAATAAGGTTCTGGATCTGCCCCAGGCTGTTACTCCCATAGACATAAGTATGGCACATATGTAGATACCTTTTCAGAAGAAAAGTGTGCGCTTTGTATGCTGTGTTGGTAATCTTTTCATATATTACATTAAAACGTATTTTCAGGTTTTGTCAATCACATTTGTTACAAGGAAACAAATTTATGAAGTACCTAAAATAACAGTTTGGTTTATATAATGTAAAACACCAGCTTATAATAAAAATAAGGGTGAGATACTAGAACTCATTCGCACATAGAGTGGACAACCAAGCTGTTCGTCTTAGTGTCTTGTCTTGTATAAGTGGCAACTCTTCTTTGTTAGTGAATGATGCATGCTTGCTGACAGAAAGTGTTCAGGGGTTTTGTGCCATTGTTTGGAGCGATTCTTTGGAAAGGTCTCAACCTTCCAATAAGAAAAGGACTTGAACAAACCCACGAATCTGATGACAGTTGAACTGTAAGAGTGCTTGGAAGGCTAATTCACATCTCATGTTTTCAGAATAATTTTTTTAAGAACTTCAGCACACTGAGCTCAGATTAGCTGTGGGTAAAACTGTGTTCTTGGGCTTTGCGCGAGTAAAGAAATTCCTTTCAAAAGAAGGCAGAAGACAAATACAATGTATTCAGGGTACTCAAAATGCAACTGTCTTCTAACTGTATCAAATAGAAGGACTGTGAATAATATAGTTAATGTTAGGAGGGTTCATAATCCAGGCCAAAAGTTTGTGATATATTGATCAAATATTTAAAAATTAAGCAGCACTTTTTTCTAACATCAACCTCCACCACCCCTACTACAATTTAACTCATTTATACACCTGGTCAGTATTTCTCCACTTCAGAAGATAGCCTGTTAATCACTTATAAATAAGCAGGAATCAGATATCAAACTTAGTCTCGCGCATCCAGTGTAGCTGGCACACTTTAGACAGAATCGTAGAATCATGGAATAATAGAATGCTTTGGGTTGGAAGGTCACCCAGTCCAAGCCTTCCTGCAGGAGTGGGGCATCTTCAACTCAATCACTATGCTCAGAGCCCCAGCCAACCTGGCCTTGAGTGTTTCCAGGGATGGGACCTCCAATACCTCCCTAGACAACCTGTGTCAGTGTTTCACCACCTCCATTATAAAAACCTTCTTCCTTATATCCAGTCTAAGTTTACCTTCCCTTTGTTTAAAACCATTACTCCTTGTCCTGTTATACAGAGTAGTTACTATTTTATAAAAGAACCTTCGCCATTTGCATAAACTCAATAGAGTTATGTCTGTGAATGATACTGAAAGACAGAGCAATGTCACTGCAGTAAAGTTCACCATTTGTTACTCTTAATTATGTTTACATGCATAACTCATAAATATACTTCATGGACAGAGAGGAAAAAAGATAAGACTGAATAAAAGTCCAGAATTCGTCACAAAACAGCTACAATATAATTAGACAAAACATTTAATGTGCTTATACCAAAATGGTGTTTGGTTACAGAGCTAAATAATATATCCCTTCAGAACAAAAAATAAAAACATAATAAGGGTGGGGCATGGGAGAGTGCAAAAAAAGAAAAACCCCTTACTCTGCCTTATCCTGTGTGATCAATAAATCTATTCTTCTAATAATATTATACCTTCAAAGAATGTAAGAATATGATTGAGGAAGATCAAACAAAGGGAGGGCCAGAATTGCTCTGGTGTTCACAGGAGTTGATGAGGTCCCATTTCAAAAAGACTTTTGGCTGTACTTCGTCTCCCAAACAAGGCTTTGTGGAATGGTGACTTAGTCCAGCAGAAGCAAAGTGGTCCTTCCAACCCCTTAGAATGCATTAGGGGACTACTTGTGTTTTCTGAAGATGGCAAGCTCCATGCCACATAAAATTGACAATTTCATTCAAACTTTTCTATTATGCTTCTTCAGAATTTGACTGAAGGCCAATGGAGAGATTCTCTTTAATTTGAGATTTCTGCATTAGGCTTATGAATTCATCCCATCTAAATCATGTGTCCTTGGAACTAGTGACAGTATATATTCTGAAAAGGAGATGAAACTTTATGCTTTGGGGCCAGAGTGTGGAAAATTACTGCTGGGGGAATATTATTTTGCATCTGCCTGGCTCCAGGATCCTATTGACATGGGATGGAACCAACTGCTGTCCTTGTGATCCTATATTTTTCTCTATGCAGCCTCTAAAGAAGTAAATTTACAAATCTGGAACAGTATTTTAATCTTTTAAAAAACTTAACAGCGTAACTGTGGGAGGACATAAAATTTCCTTACTAGTTGCAAAACTAATTATTTTTAATTTTCTCTTCTGAGGATCAGGTTGACACACAAACCTGCAAGGGACCTTATAGAAGGCACAAAGGGCTATAGAACTGAAGACTTACTATATTATACAGTCTCTGGTTTTAAAGTCTACAGGATTATTGCCTGTACTGGAAAAAATATTCTATGCTAATACTCATTCATGATCTATCTGTTTAAGACATCCTACCTCACATATTCATCATTACTGTGTCATCACCTCATAGTGTATATGTACCTACAACAGCCATTAATCATAACCTGTCAGGGATATTATGTTATTTATCTTTGGAGTCCTGAGCAAATGGAAGATGTGCCCGTCCTCTGGATTTGAAAATAAAAAAAATTCCCTACCTCAGTTAGAAGTAAATCAGAGCTTTAGGAAAGCCCTGGAGGATTTCTTAGCTAAGTATTGAATTTACTTACTGTGTCAGTGTATGATTTAATTGAAATCCAACTCAAAGCATATCATTCTCCTTCCATCTGATCTCAAATGAAGAAATTTCTCAGTCTGTGGTAAAGCTACAATTCATTTTCAACAGCGAGAAAACAATTTGTTCTATCAAGATGATGCACGTCCTGCTTAAAACTTGAAACTCCAAATACTTGTAAAGGCAAAGCATCAGATAAAATGTTACTTTGTTTGCAAATCAGAAAGATACCCTACACCCAAACATATGACACTAATTCAGAAATGGATCTCTAGTTTCTGCTCTTCCCTAGCACTCACTTGTGTCAGGTACAGATGAAATTTTCCGGGGAGGTGCAAGTTCCCCTGAAACACCTTCGTTCAAGTCTATATCAAAGGGGCCCTATAATGCTGAAGTACATATTCTTTATTCAGCTGAGTGTTCAAAGAAATTCTTCACTTCGGCTAATGTTTCCAAAGGTTGTTATTCAGACTGTAGCCGGTCACTTGCAGATCCATTTGCTGGACTTTGTTCAGAGTTCAAATATTCAGCCTTTAGATGTTCAACTTTGAATGCTTTCCATCCAATGTTTCTTGTGCCTCACCTCTTCCAGCTCAGACTAATTAAACTTTGTAGATGAACACCTGATCTTTGTGAAAGCGTAGCATATAAGTTATACATGGAAAAGTTAGGAAAGATTTGTAAGTTTAAAAAAAGGAAGGAAAGTGAGGGGAGAAGAAAATTATGGCCCAGCCACCTTAACTTCAATGTTTGTTCAAGTACTGGAAGCACCGGTCTATTTTTAGACTCTTTAGAAAACAACAGAGATGAGTAACAGTCAGCACAGATCTCTAAATAGGAAATAATGTACAACTAATCTAATTTTGTCTGATGCAGCAGTCTGTTTGACAAAGTAATAGCAGAAGGACTCTAGCTTGACTTTCATCCTGCCACTCTTGCAACATTCTCATAACCCTGGGGTACAGGGTCAGGCTCAATTGAGTAAGACAACATTCTAAAATTTTTCAGTTATTTGTTGCTTAGTTAATTCTTCTGGTTTGACAGGGTTCTAAAGTGCTCATGAATTTTTGGTGATATTTAATATTTTTATTGATGCTTATTAAAGTTGCAGATGACAGTGATGGGAAAGGAGCTGAGAACATGCCAAAAAACCAGCAGAAGAATTCAAAATGACAAATTCAAGATCTTGCTTAAAAATATATTGCATTGTCCTGATTAAAACCCAATCTACTACATTTTTATAAGAATAAGCTGCTCATTCACAAAATAAGGTAAAGTTGGAAATCCTTCAGAAAAGGACCTGGCGATTATAGGAAATCTCATATAAATCATGAATGACAAATATCACGTTGTCACGAGAGAGTACGTACCCACACAATATATCACAATAATGTTCTATATGCAGTGCCGCGACCCATGATATATTTTGCAACCTGCAAAATTAATTAAATAATTCTCTGTTGTAGTTAGCATAGGGAAGGGGTGCTTATTGTGTCTAAGTCCTTGCACTGCACTGCAGGGAAATATAAATTGACTGGAAAAACTGTAAAGGAAATCAGCATAACCTTCAGGAAGAGAAGGAAGAAAGGAAATGGGAATATTCAGCATCAAGGGGATCATGAGAAAATATTTTCCAATATGTAAAGACATAGGGAACTTATTCTCCCTGTCTAGGTTAGGTAAAATAAGCAAACGTGATCTTAAAGTACGGTAAGGAAGACTTAAATTAGACAAAGGAGAACTTCCTAGTGAAAACCAACATGAAGTATGTGATGAAATTATTTCACCTCTCAAAGCACTGCTTACACCAACAGTCTGTACTTCTTTTAGGTGGATGAAGTAGTTTTACATAGATATGTTCATTGTTTTGTGGGTCTTTCAAATCCAAACCAGGCTCCTGGGTCTTTTATTCATACTGTAATTTCAGAATCCCTGAAGGGCTGAAAACACATTTATAGTATGCAGAACTGTCTTGGTTTGCATCTTTTTAAATGACTGAAAAAAAACTGTTCCCAGCCCAAAATCTGGATGCAGCCTGAAATTTTCTGGAAAGGGTTTCTGCTCTGTATTCAAGCTTGAATTATGCATCCCAAATCCCTATCTGATTTGGAGCTATTTTGTGCAAGAAAGCATTTGGAATTAATTATTTTTTTGCAGTTTTTAATTAGAAAAAGAATCTGACTGATTACATTCTCCCCTTCAATTAACTAAAATAATTTTGCTCCTGGGCTTGTACCTTGCATGCCAAATTGCAACTAAACGTGCATAGTAAAGCCTGATGGTAGTATCCCTAAAAATAGAGGTTCAAAAAAAGAACATTCTGAGAATTCAAACTACACAAGAATGAACAATAACGCTGTAGTGTTTCAGGACAATCTAAGATTCTTTGTTCTCCTCTATTTGTTCCCAGAAGAACACTTGGGTTTATGTAATGCATGAATACCAAGTTTTGTGATGGGAATACTTTACATCTACAAATGCCTGTCCCACTAGGATTTGTAGCACTGTTTTAGATTTCTGCTTCCTGCTTCAAATTTCTGATTCAGATTCCTAAAGTTTCACCATCACACCAAATGCCTTTTCGGAAGCGTTCTGTTTTAGTGTTTTTCTGCATTATACACAGTTCTCTTTATATACCTGGACACTGTCAAAGTAATTAAAAACCATGGTCTTATAGCAAAAGCATATATATACACACACACAAATAAAAAAGTAGCAAGTCATCAGCATATACTAAATACATTTTTGATTTTTTAAATATAATTTATGTTTATATTAAATCGTCTCAGATCTTTTCTGAAGAGAAGTTTCTATTTGTACTCATAAATGACTTAAAATACTTATGAATGAATATATGAGTTCAAGTCTAGTCAATATTGCCATTGCCAGGACAGAACAAATCCAATTTGATCTCTAATGTGTTTTGTGATCTAGGATCCAGTTTTTAAGACTCATTCAGTTTAAAGCAGGATTCTCAATCTTTATAGTTCAAAAAAAAAGGAGTGACTGTCTTTAGGTATTTCTGCAGATCCTCACATCCTCCCCATGTCTCAATTATTCTGTCTCATTCTACCCTGCAGCTCTTAGCTAATATCTTTTCAGTCAATTCACACAGCTGAAATTCCTGTCTAGATTCATCAAGTGACATCTAGGCTACTGCATTTTCTTTTTCTCTTGCCTGTGGAAATGTGATCTTGCTCTCTTAAATATTCATACAGGAGATTGCAGATAGAACCATTTTTCTAGCTCATCATTGAGTTTTTGCATCTCTCTACTGATTTTTCCATTGCATAAAAGTGCAAGCACTTGTCCTCACTGTCACCCTGCTCGACTTATCCTCAGAGAATTTTATTCTTGAATCTGATCATCCCAGCAACGAGGCTGGTGAGGTGGCGGGAGAGCAAGCCCTATGAGGAGAGCCTAAGGGAACTGGGGTTGTTTAGCCTGGAGAAGAGGAGGCTGAGGGGAGACCTCATCCCTGTCTACAACTGCCTGAAAGGAGGTCGTGACGGGGTGGGTGCTGGGCTTTTCTCACAAGTGACAGCGATAGGACAAGAGGAAATGGCCGCAAGTTGCACCAGGGGAGGTTTAGACTGGACATTAGGAAGATTTTCTTTACTGAAAGAGTGGCCAGGGATTGGCACAGCTGCCCAGGGAGGCGGTGGAGTCGCCATCTCTGGAAGTGTTTAAAAAACGGGTGGATGAGTTTCTTAAGGACATGGTTTAGTAAGGAGACAGGCACGGTTGGACTCAGTGATCTCAGAGGTCTCTTCCAACCTTGTGATTCGATGATTCTATTATTCTTTGCCATTTTGACTGAAAACTTACTAAGTGTTTTTGAGCTGTGTCTCACTGGGACTCCAGACATGGGACACACTCTCCAAAAAGTTGTTCAAACCATTATTTAAAATTCCATCATCCTCAGAAATATATGGCAAGCAATTAACTGCCAATTAACCTAGTCATTGTCTCATGCTAATCTGAATGGTTTCCTCTCTAGTCCCAGACTTAGATAGCGGATGATTCCGTATTCATTAATCCAATAATGTTAAGCCAGGATTAGAAAATCTTGAAGTAAGAAGTCATTTTTGTTTTGAGCTTGTAGATCACTTAGAATAATACAAAATATACTTACTAATTCTGATTTATTCATTCATTATGTTAATTACAGCTATCATAATATGACTATAGCAAAAAATTAATGAAATAGTGAACATAGAGCAGGAGTTGGGGAGAGTGTCCTTCAAAGCCTGCAAACTGTCAGGTTTTCTGTGACATTGGAATTTTGTGATATCAGTGTGGTATTGCTCTGACCTGCTTGTTTTAGTCCGGCTCAAAAAAGACAACCTGACTAATCCTTCTAATTGCGATAGTGTAATTTTAAATTTTAAATAACAAATAACTTCCAAAACTGATTTTATAATCTATGCTCCACAGTGAGAGGCATTGTTCACTAATTAATTGGGGTGGAATCATTATACTGGATGAGAGCATGTGCAGCAAAGCACAGGTAGCACAGGTAGCGTAGGTTAACGTGGATCAATGCCAGAAGGTTGCCCAGAGAAGTTCTGGGTGCCCCATTGCTGGAGGTGTTCAAGGTCATGCTGGATGAGGCTGTGAGCAACCTGATCCAGTGGAAAATGCCCCTCCCCATGAAAGGGTGTTGGAACCGTGTGGTCTTTCAGGTCCCCTCTAACTTAAACCATTCTACTATCTTTATTTTTCCAATAAACATCTGCTGGGAATCACTAAAACTGAGGATTTGGGGAAATAATAAAATACAAGTAGAAAGATCAGGATGGCTTTCACAGTATTACTACCTGCATTGCTCAAGTTGCTCAAGACCAAGATTTTTAAAAATAATTAAACTGTACCAAACCCAGCAAGATTAGTTTTGGAGTTAGCTGCTTTTTCCTTTGTTTTGTGCAGTTTGGGGTTTTTATTAACACACATGACTTACTTAAAGGTGCATCATTTAGAGCTAAGGCATTGTTTGTTTGTTTGTTTGTCTGTCTTTAAAGAAGACATGGAACCTGATGTACTTTATTTACACATGAATTACAGGGGGGAAAAATTACAAGACTTTATTTAAAGTTCCAAAAGTCAGAAACAACTTGATCTTCAGGACTTCGCAGCTGCTGAAACTGCGTACATTAAGAAAACTGTAAGACCAGAATACAGGAAATGGAGACTAAAGAGGCAGAAATTCTTGATGCTGTGAAAAAATATTTACCATATTGGAGATATATCATTATTCTGAGCCATAAGAGCAGTGTAATATCTTCTTCAATACATTCACAAACACTGGAACAATTCAGGTATGCCAATATTTGCAAAGGGAAATTTAGAATTTTGAAGTTTAAAGCAGAAAAGGCAAAGTGGCAAACCTCAAGATTTCTTTCATTCTTCAGAACTGAGCCAGTGACACACAGTGACTCCATTTACAGGCTTAAACAAGTTATCCTTCTAAAGCCCTGTCTCTTTATCTTTACAGATAATGGATTGATTGATCTAACAGGCTTAGTTCATTATTCTGGGATTTAAAATGAATAAGCTGAATCAAAATGAGTAACTCTGGATATGACTGAGACAATACATGTCCTGTGCAAAGGCCAGTGTGGAATACTGGGAACGTTCTTCAATATGGCAGCATTTGCTTTGCAGACATCATATTCTTACATATTCCTGGACATTTTGGATTGAGTTTTTTTGGTTGTTTGTTCCTTTGTTTCTGAAAACTTAAAGATTTTATTTGAATGCAACAACCATATAATAAAGTATAATTTTTTTTAATGGCATTATGACCACCAGAAACTCCTGAAGAGCTACAGGTTAAAATCCTGCTTGAGGCACTTGTGTAGTTCAAAACTATTGCATTCCATGAATAAAATAACAAATATTTAGCATGAATCACATTTAGCTGAGTTTATAAGCAGCTTCCTGGTAAAAATAAGCATGTACCAACTGTTGTTTAAATAATATTTAAACTTGGGAGTGTAGAAGGGTGGACAGGAAAGTAAAGTTTTGCCCTCAACAAAATATTGGAAACACACTCTGATTTAGTTAAGAAATTGAAAGGAACACAGAAATTTCATGCTGAATAAAACCAGGCAATCCAATATCCTGCATCTAGAAGTGGCCAAAGCCAGGTTCTTTAGAAGGGCCTATAGCAGGCAGACTTACTATGGCACATCTTCACACCTATCTAATCCTGGTCTCACTAGAGATTGTGCTTCAGGGGTTAATCAAGTTTTAAATCTTCCTTCCAAAATATATAGATGGTCATGAGTTATAGCAACTCTAGCTAATTCTGCTGTCCACATATACATTCATAACCGTTTTGATTCTTAAATTTTATTTGCAGTATCTTCCTGTAGTAGAGTTTGCAGTTCAGTGTTGCTTTCAACATCCCACTTTATTATTTCTTTTGAGTCTCCTTTTATTTTTATACACACAGAAAACACTGTTTTACTTTTGCTCTAACATATTGGAGTATTTGTTCTTTTACTGTGTCAGGCAGTCTCCCTTTGTCTTCGCTGTTAAAGAATGTATGTGATAGAAACATACCAAGCCCAACCTAAAAAGATAACATAAACTTTTTAATAGTTCTCTTGAGGGCTGCCAGAATTGCATGAAGCGTGTCTTATCAGTTTTAATAGGGTAGATAATTGTTTAAAACTCCTTAACTCTTAACAAGTATTCACCTGTAGAATGGCCTGTCTTCATTTAGCAGAGCTGTGGAAAAGTCTTTTGGCATTTTCCATGGGAAGCAGCAAAAATGTTCACCGATGTGCTAAAGTCATTTGATGTAGGGTTCTGCGAATTATATATTTTCCTCTCTGCTCATCTCTTTCTAAGTAATTCTCCTGGTTTTGTTTTACTCTCCAATCTCCAAGAAATTTGATATTCCTCAGATTGTTAAAGTCTTCATACATCAGTTGACTTTCTAAACACCATGCTAGATTTGCTGTATGAAATATTGCAAGGAAAATACAAGAGAAAGAAAGAAGAAGAAGAAAACCTATCAGCTTTTACCACGTGCTGATATGAAAAAAAGCATGAGAATAATAGTCAGCCATAAATCCAGAAAAATAAAACTTGAATTTAGAGTTGGGGTTGTTCAGCCTGGAGAAGAGAAGGCTGTGGGGAGACCTTAGAGCAGCCTTCCAGGACTGAAAGGAGGCCTGCAGGAAAGATGAGGACAGACTTTTTAGCAAGGCCTGTTGTGACAAGACAAGCAGTAATGGGTTTTAAATAAGGCAGGGTAGATTTAGACTGTACATAAGAAGCTTTTTACAGTGAGGGTGGTGAGTCACTGGAACAGGTTGCCCAGGGAGGCAGAGGAGGCCCCATCCCTGGAAGCATTCAAGGTCAGGGTCAATGGGGCTTTGAGCAAGCTGATCAAGTTGAAGATGTTGCTGCTACTGCAGGGGGTTTGGACTGGGTGACCTGTAAAGGTCCCTTCCATCCCAAACCATTCTATGATTCTATGATTCATTCTGTCATAATCTGGAGTCATTCAGAGAGTCTATTTCAAAACCAGCTGAATCGATGGCTGTTCCCACATGACACCCTGGGCTCTGAATTGGGTTAGTAAGGTTCTAACGTAGCTTAACACTTTTTTTTTTAGACGAACTAATTAACTCTTTGCTGAGACTTAGAGGAAGTTCTAGTTAATAATTATTAGGACAATTGCTCCTAGAAATAGTCAGTCAGAGTGCTGAATGCATTGAATCAGAAAATCAAATGAGAGCTCCTTTTCAGAACAGATAGATCTCACCCAAGTAGTATCAGCCTTCTATGATTAGATCTGCATTTTTACCAGCTTCAGAAAGAGAGGAGCGTGCAATAACAACGACATATAAGGTGCAGCTAGGCAGCATTTTATTCAGTATGAGCTAATCCAACAACTCACTGCTGCTGAGAGGGGTTGTTAGGCTTATTCCTGATTTTAATATGGTCCTACTCACAGAGCTATCTCTGGTGCTCATGTGGCCTCACAGTGAGTTGCTTCAACCCGCTAAATCAGCTGTAAAAAAACCTCCAATTAACTGTACTACAAGGGTCAGGTTCTTCCAGCAGCAACAGTATATTTCTTTCTTTGAAAGAAGAACAGAAAGCCCCTCTCTGAGATCTTCTTTAGCTGCTAATCCTTGCCTCCATTTTTCATGTATCTCCCTTTTGCATTGTTAAGGCAGGGATTGACTATCTACTTAGTTTCTTCTGGCACAGTAGGGTACAGATGAGTCAAGAAGGCTGAAGGAAAGAAGTAAGCAGGAGGCCTGATTTAGCAGTTGTGAAGTGCAGGAATGTCCCCTAGGTAGTCAAGAGATCCCAAGGCACCAGCAAAGGAGAGAAAAGGGGGAGAGAGACCAGTATTAATCCTGCTCAAAACTCATCACTCTTTGCTCTTTTGATGTTTGTCTCACTTCTCCTTGAAGGAGCCAGGCGATCCCTTTTGTTCCTTCTACTCTACTTGTCTACCTTTCCATCTTGCCTTCCTTTGCACACACTCCCTGTTTTTTATCTTTAATATTAAAATTCTGATTAAGGACAAATTTGTCCTGCTAATCCCCATTTTCTTTGTGGCTAATGCATAATATCCACAATAAGAGAAAGAAACTTTTCTCTGTTGGCTAAAGTACTGCTTAAACATTTAGCAAACTGGAGGAGGGATGATTCAACTGATATTAGGCTGTATTTTTTATTTTTAAAAGGCAGTCTCATTTGTATAGGTTACTTCACTAACTGCCCTCTGGCTATGAATGTGTACCATATATCTACAGTGTTTGCCGTCAGCCTGCTTTCATCTCTTATTTTTTTAGTATTTTTCTATCTTTAGATCCCATTTATACTGGCTTTGCTCTTTGAGTTAATTCTTAGCCACTCTACATTATATATTTTATTTTAATAATATCTGTTTACCATGAAGATGGTTCAAATGGAACAAAAACAGGCATCAGTCCAAGCTTCAGCTAGTCTACAAACTAATCATAACAGTAAATATCACACATTTTGTGCAGAAAGTACATATGAGTAATGAGGTTTCAGCCTCTGCTGCAGGCGGTCTTGTAATGAGTGTCTTGTAATGTACCAAAGTATGTTGCTACTTCCATCTGCTTTTTCTACCTTACTTTATTTACTGCTACCAGTTAATCTACAATCCAGTCACGATTCCTTCTCTCATTCTAAAAAGGCAACAGCTCATGATCTTGTGCCTCGCTACTCTCACCTGATTTCATCACCAGCTCCATCAGTTTCTGCTCTCTGCCTTGCTGCACTTTGCTCTCTGTGCTGCTCCCTTTCCACCTGCAGTGTCAGCATGGGTGACCATAGCTGTCTTTCAGAGCTACAGGTAGTTTCTCATCTTCCAGTTCTGAGGTGCCTCCTTCATCAAAGAGCAGACATGGTGCTAAACCTAGAAATGTTGAAAATAGCCCCAGAGAGACTGAGCTCTCGGGCCTGAGGGGTTTTAGAAACCTGCTGGTACTCAGTTAGAAGAAGCCACTGTGGGATGGTAAGCTGTGTAGTTGCAAGAAAGGAGTACTTTGAGTGGAAGACAATTTATCTCCATTGTGTTTGGGGAGAAGACAAGGGGAATATAGACTTGTCTCAACAGGAGAGATGTATATTGTTGATACTCTTGCTCACCTCAGCTGAAATAAACTGCAGTTAGGCTTGTCTAGACTGAGTAATTAAAAACACAGTGAGACAAATTATTTATCCTTTATGTTGTCTTCAAACCGGGAAATGTTTACACATAAAAGACCCCTTGATGGTCTCTTCTGGATAGACTGGTAAATTTTTTTTATATCTCCCCTTCAGCAGTTGCTGAAGTACATCAATCATTTTGGAGTGGAAACAGGAGATGGCTAGACCATGTTTCCCTGAGGATCAAAGGCAGACTGAATTTAGAGCATCCTGGAAGTTGCTCTAACCTGGCTGAAAGCTGGAGCTGTAACTATCAGGTGACCTTTGCGGTATCTCTAAGCATGCTATAAGTAGCGATGAAACACTTCCTAATATTTTTCAAGTGTTATAGAGAAAGTCAGAGCTGCTGTGGTGTTTTACCTTCTGTTATCTTCTTGTGTTGTGTCTTGCTGGCTATTTCTGTTTTTTTGTTTGGGTTTTTTTTTAGTGAGTTTGAGTTCACTGAAGTTATTTCCTGCTTGTTAACCAGATGATAATCCACTTCCTATTAAAATATGTAACAAACCACCTTCCCTAGAATGAATATACTAAATATGTTATACTTAACTGTCAGGTCAGCTCTTGCTACCACATTTTCACCTGCTTTATCTGAATTTCTGAATGTGTGTATGTGCTTGCCTCCAGTATGGTTTTAAGGATACCAGTACCATGTGTGAGGAATCAGTAGAATGAGCGCTACAGTGGGGAGTAATTCCAATGGGGACAGTGCTGTCCTTCAGAGAGCTTCTCCAGGCACTGGCATAGTGATATCCCCAGTTAGAGTTAAGAGATTAGTTCTGTTTCCTCATTGTCCTGAGGAATCGGGAGTTATCTGAGCAGCTCCTTCAGGCTGTCAGTGACAAATGTAATTCAGGACTCAGCTGGCTGCAGAGGGAATTAGGGCTCTGAAGGAATCTGAGGCATTTTGTAACTCCAAACTGTAGTAAGGGCTGCTGGCCTAGGGAGCAGGAACTTTTTTAGTGAGGGAGTTAATACTTTCTGGCCAACCAAGTTATTGGTTTTATACACACCTCAGACTGACCTCAGAAAATCTTTCATTTCCCTATACTCTCTAAGTGAATGTCTAGAAAATGAGTGCTCATATACACCATGTTTGCTGGGATAGCTTTAGTCACCAAGCCAGCTGGAGAAAACAGCTCTTTCGGGCCTTTTAAAGCTGGTCAATGATCAGCTCTAGCAAGCTTGATTGTGTCCATTTAGCTCACCAGTGCATACTGATTTCGAGAAAGACATAAAACTGGGACTTAAAGACCAGCAGAAATGTGGAATCTTGCACACGGTGAATTGAAGAGTACTTACGAAAAATATCATTGTCAGAACATGATCACTGAACCATGATCTCTGTATGAAGGCTGAGAACCTAATAATATGTAGTTCTTTATTTTTCCCTGTCCTGCATCTCAATGAAGTATAAGATACCCCCAGATTCTTCCTTACACACTGAGAAAAAGTAAAAAATTATGACCAGTTTTTGTCCTGTTTGGCTGGAGCTTTACTGCCGTACTGGTCTAACAGAAGCCACTGAAAGAAGCTCAGCTTCCTCTTTCAAGCCAATGGTGACTTCTTTACAGCAGCAGGATTTTATATGGGATCAGGATATTCTGTACTGAGCGTCAGGAGCAGTTGTTCCTATTTGTTGGATGTGAACTTAATGGGTGAACAGCAGTGAGTTTATTTGCCAGAAATATCAAATGCTAACGAACAGCTTGCTGTAGTCCTGGCCTTGGCTTCTGTCATTAACCTGATTAGACTAGAATTATCTGCAATGTTCTTGGATGTTCTTTTACTAGTATTAGAAGGTCATTAAACAATGGGCATATATTTTGCAGTCTCTACTGGGATTTCTTTTAATTTCAAACAGGTAGAGAGGGATTTCATGTTTCATTTTGAAATGCAAATTTTTTATATGAGTTGGCGGATTCTCAGCTCCAAGCAGAGCGCCTGAATTGGCTGGGTTTTATTGCTAACAGTTTTGTTGTTTTCGGTTTAATTGTAAAGATTGTAGCAGAGTTGGCTGGATTGTTAGGGTTTTTTGTTAAAGCATAATGTTCACCCTTTAAAGATCACTTGAATATAACCTGGTTTCTTTTTCCATCAAATATATGCTGTTTTGGTATTTGTTATTTATATAAACAAATATATTATACTAGTTGCTTAGTTGTCCATTATGGTAAAAAGCTTGAACCTCCCAATGGAAGTATGGGTGGATGAACTGGAAGAATATAGGAAGTGCTCGAAGACAGTTTATAGCAGGGATTGCTATAGCTCTTCAATGTGTGATGTCATTTTGTGGACCTTAGCAGTGGGTAAATTCTTTGTTCTCTCTTTGTTATCTGTGTCTGCTTTATTTTACTCTAACACTTCCATAAGTAGACTCAGCTAGTTCAGAAATGAGTGCTAGAAGTTCATAACTTCAAGATACAGAATTCAACTTTTAATAAAGACCCAAGTTTTTGCATTCTATGCAGGTATTTTGCAGCTCCTCCCTGTAACAAATTCTGTCCAGATGTTCTTTGTCTTTGTCCCGATGCAAACGGAGTGTGAGTGTTTCTCACAAATGAAATCATGCTCTTGTACAAATCCTAAGCTTGGCAATTGCATCACTATAGCTGTCCATGCCATATTATCAAATCTCAGCGTTTTTATTGTGTTTTGGCTTTAGTCTCTGTAATATTCCCAGTGATGAGAGATGACTTTTTATCTCATATCAGTTTTTCTGGCAAACAGTACTATTAACTAAAACTTCTCCAGCAGACTCCCCTGTGGTCCCGGTTGGTGCAGCTGTGGGGAGGTGTGGGGCTGAATTTATCCTGTAAAATTCCAAATATTGGCAAAAGATGTAAATGAGGAGAAAAAGGGAGGGCATAGGGCCTCAGGTTGTTAGAAACCATTGTAGGAAATTAGTCTCTGTGAATCCTGGTAGTTCTGTTCACAGCATGTTGTGACTCTTACAGAATCAGGGTTTCCTCCCTCTGGTAAGGTTGCCGCTTACATGGATGGAGAAGCTTCTCCCATAGCAAAGCTTAGAGAGAAGGGTCAGACTGCATAATTCTGGGAAAGTGATTTTTGTGGCTAGTGAGAATATGCATAGGAATCCCAACCTTAAATAATGCACTTCATATTTTTATTTTGGGGGGGATTTTTTAGCTCCACATTTTATCTAGCTCTGTTTGTTGTGATGGGGGTTATCATGATGTTGTTTTCCTCAGTGCACAGGCAGTAGGATGCTACTATTAATGCTGAGAAGTATGGACAGATGTATGCATAAAAAACTTTTTCCCAGGAAGCCAGCGTTTGCTACCTAAATATCCTTATTAACTATTTTACTGCCTTCATTTTTAGACAGTGAGCTAAGAAGCCTAACCCACCATCCCAAGCAGCCTCCAAGCTGACAACACCCTAGTAGTCTACTGTCGAAACCGTCACTTCCCACTTGACAGTATCTGATGTTTTTTATGTGGCTGTTAGTAAAAAATACTGCGAGTGCTGCATATGAAAAATTGAGAGCAAATAAAATAGATGTTGATATGAAGTTAAGTAACGTGATGGGTTTTGAAGAGACTATTATTAATAACATAAGAAATTCTGTGTGACCTGTACCATTTTCATATTTAATGAAGTAAAAGAATTAATTATTCAGAAGTTGAAGAAACCATAGGTTTTCCACTGTAGTGCACTGACATATCACAAAATCTAGTGCTCTGCTGTAAACAGACACGGCCACTAGGATACCTAAACACGTATATAATGCAGTCAGCTTACTGAGCTAGATCTGAGCAATTAACGGTATTGAATATATTTTGAGACAAATTTGATTACCTTATTCTCACTACATATTTGTTTTACAGCTCTAACATTTCTACTGACTCTACTGAGGCTGTAAATAAACGGAGAATTTCTCAGAGACCATTGCTGGCTCATGATTGTGACTTGCATTGAGTGATGAGAGTGTGGCCACGTGCTCCAGTCCAGAACTCCCTCCTGCCTTGCTATTCCTGCATGGAACTTAGCTCAGAGACCCAGGTGCTCTACCCAGGCTAAGGAACTTTCGTGTTTGCTGGTTCAACTGGTAGTGAAGCTGAGCACGTATCCCAGATACTCACACAGGATGCTAACGGAGCCAGGTGCACAGACTGTCACAGACAAGGTGCTGCATTCAACCACGAACACAGACAGTCGTGTCCGCTTCCTTCTTTTCAGCTGATGGAGACGGAAATCCTTCAGTGAACGCACACACACGGCACTCTGGGTTTCATGGATCCCTTGAGTACCAGCACATCTTGCCGTTTTCAGCTACGTTAGGTCATACAGCCACGTTGTGTTTGTGCATCAGCCATGTCAAGGCACAGAATCACACCATGGCAAACAGCAGCAGTTTAAGATTACAGCAAGGAAGTGCTTATACTGGGATTGTTTTAACGCAGGGCTCAGACAGGGCAGCTATAGATTTCCCCCTTCCCAGTGACTTCGTGCCAGATGGAGGTAGCTGGCAGGTCTTGGAGAGGGAGAAATGTTTGCAGTGTTTCACAGCTAATGAATAACCAACATATGCAACATACGAGAGAAAGCATGAAGTGGGGGCCAAAAAGTATATCCTAAATAATTAATAGGACTTGGCATATTTGCTGTGGAAAAATAGAAAATATTCCCCAGGTGGTTTTTGACTTTTTGAGGTTTGTTGCGTTTCTAACTAGAGCTTTGGGGTTTTTAAAGATAAAGAACTTTGATGAACTTTTATATAAATGTTGCTTAATAAATGGTGTATCTAACCCCCCCTCAACAAACCAAACACAAAAATCCCCAACCCCCTATATCCTTTTTAAGTTCTTGAATATAGTAATCAACCTGAACTTCATAATTTGAATTTCTATTAGATACCTGAAAGTAAATGTATGGTTGGCTATAAATAAAAATGTATCTGTCACTTAGCAAACAATACAATCCAGTGCACAGTGATATAAAGTAAACAAAACAAAATATTTCGAGCTCGTTGTGCTATGAATGACAAAAATTACTCTGGCTGAGGATGCTGTTTGCTGCTGTGGTGCAGATCCTGCGTGTGTCTGCTGACAGCATAGCTCAAAATTCTTCAGTACAGGGAAGAATACCTGAAGGGCTGCAAAGCTCAGATTTCAAGTTTACTGATGTTTGGGGTATAGAGATTGTGTCTTCATAATGAGGAGACCAGGACTTTGTCTGCTCTGCCAGCATTGCAGACATGCTCTCCATCTGCTGTTTCCTAGCTTCTGTACCTGTAAAATGTAGTAATACTGTTTGGGAGGAGTAGGAAGCACAACTTGCTTTCATTTTTAAATGCTTTTATATCTTTAAATGAAACCTGTATAGAAACCAGAAGGGTTCCCTGCCTACCTAAGTGGCAGGGTCTCGGTGTTCTTGTAGGGTCTGAACCAATACTCACTACTACGAGGTTTATTAACTCACTCAGATGATGATATGGTCCACATATGAATGAGATCTGGATGCTACCTGGATGAATAAAATGTTGGATTTTCCACCCAAACCGGACTATTTTAAAAAAACATATGTAATGAGATATATCTGAGGGATTTGCTGTTGATTGTTCTCTGGGGATCCAAGGAATCCAAACAGAACTAAACAGAAGCAGTTTATTTTTTTTTTAATATTTGCTTGTTGGAACCTCAAAATATCTAAAGAACAATGCAAGACATTTAACAGTTCTTGGTACACACCCCTAAACCTCTAATTTCCTAAAAAATAATTAATTAATTTTCTTCCATCGCAAAACTTAGAAATTCCCATGTAGACACTCAGAATTTTTGAGACCTCTTAATGTAAGACTTTTTTTCATGTTTCATGAATATGGATTTGATGCAAGACTCAGTGGTTAAAGTTGGAAAACATTGGTCTTCAGCTCTAATTTCCAAGAATTTTTTGTCTTGTGCTAGGATCCTTAAGGGATGAGTTTATTAACTTAAAGCTTATAATCAAACTGTCTTTATGTATCTTATAAATATTGATCGACTTATTTGTTGCAAGCAATAGAGCCAGCAGTGCTGTGAAGGCAAACAGGAAAAATCATCGTCTTGTTCTAAATTTATCTTCCCCATTATGCCATCTTTGTGTAGTTTTTTCCCTATACCTAAGTCCATTGTAATAAAACAGGTAACTGAAAATAACCACAAAAGAACTTCTGAATGCTCTTGCAGTTGTTCATCTTGCAAGTCTTCCTCATGTAATTTGTGGATCTGTTCAATGGACTGATCAGCTCTGCTTCTGTGATTAGATTCATTAATTACAAAGCATATTTGCTTTAACTCCAAATATTTTACCTTTTGCATGGAAAATAAGAAGTGGAAAAAATAGTCCCTAGAACTTCTGAAATTTCCTTCTGTTTCACATTTCTTTTTTTCTGCCATCTCCTGTGTTTAATTATGGTTTTGCTGGCAGTAACTGAAATTAATGTGTAGTGGTGATTACTTTGTGCAATTATAATGCTTCTAAGATGTATATAAGTTTATGTCTGTGTCTGTTTAATTTGCTGTCTTGGAAATTACCTTAGAATCTATTACATTACAAAAGAATTTTACTGAATGAACTAAATTCCACTCATTTACTCTTTCTTTTTGAGTATAACATAGCTTCTTACTCTGTTCATGCTGGTTATAGAAAAATCTCATTTAAAACCTAAGACAATTCAACAGTGTTTTAAGTGTGAGCATAGGGATGAAGCAGCTCATAGGAGATGAATGCTTATTGTCCATTTGTAGAGACATTTACGTGATGCACAATTTCCATCTGCTCAGATGATAACACCTGGATATAGGTAACCTTTCTGTGAGTTCCCCCTCCCTATTAAGGCTCTGCTGCTTAAAATAAAGTGACTATTCGATAAAACCGAGCAAAATGCTTCAGGCCAACTTGCTTCTGAAAAACAAACTGAACCCATCAGATAAAGCCGTCAGGACTTGGGCTTTATCTAATACTGCTCACTCTTTTATAAATTGATTCACTTTTCTGTCAACCCAACATGTCCATGAAATAGCTTGGCTGCTGTTACAAGTGCAATTATTATTCTGCCTGAGGTGATTTGTGTGGTCTTAAAGCCCAGCAAACATCCATTTATACTCAAAGAGATTGTAGATAAAGTAGAGGCAAGCTTGCACTCCAGGCAGACAATGATTGGCAGCTTCACGTTAACGCGATGATTGCAGACTAGCCCTGTGGCCCGGCGGGAGTTGGCATCAGCCTGTGGGAGCTGGTCCTGGCCACAGCCTGGGCCACAGAGTGGGGCTCTGGGGACACTCCTGCCAGGGAAAGGGATAACTTTGCTACCTGGCTGCATGCAGCTCCTAACCTAGAAGAATCTCAGTCCGGTCACAGACTCTGTGGGGAAGACCATTCGTGCTGATGGATACCTACACGCCTTTGCAAAAGCAAACGGCACGTATCTACTTTCTTGTATGTGTCACAGATATATACAACAGTGTGCATGTGTGTTATGATAAGCTTTTAATTGCAAAGCATTGCTTGCGATTCTGTCTAAATGAAGAATAGTGATTATTTTTTGCAGGAGCCCTTTTATCTCTTCCCTACACTCTCCCTACACACCACCCCCCTGCCCCAAGAATTAATATTTAAATTCATAACTTTCTTGAAGTGGCAAAAAAGTCAATTTTTAGATGGACACTAACTTCCTCATAACAGACCGACCAGGCAGTATATTATCTAGAGCACATGGCTTCTTAATATCTGTGCTGTGGATCTTGTATTTTCATTTCTTCTCCACGTAACCCTGAATACACTTACTCCCTAATATATAATGGAATATAGGATATGCCTTTATCTACCTAGCTCAGCAAAATCCAGCATTAAACACAGAGTAATCTCAAAATATGATGACTAGAGATAAAAATAAAATTACTATAGAACTACAAAAGCAGACATTAAATACAGCTATAGGTGTAGTATCTGAAACTATCTAATTTTATTAAATAGGAAAGAACAAACAAAACACAATAACAAAACCAAACCAAAACCTGGCAAGATTTCAAATTTAAATTGTACATTCTAAAAAGCTTTGGAGTTTTTTTTAAGAAAGATTATATAACTAATTCAACAAATAAATGAAATTAAGATAAGTACAAATATGCCACTTTAAATAATCATTGTAGGGTATTATTATCTCATGTTTGGAATTAGCTTGCCAGATGAAATTACTTTTTCCTAAAAACCTAGCATGACGTGATGGTGATATGAATGGTTGTGTAAAGTACCTAACCTTTTCTTAAAACCGAAAAAAACTATCTTTATGGGTAATCTTATGTCATTGCACAGCTTGCTAATAAAGCTGTTCATATTTCATTATGTTAGACTATTTATCTGCTTAAAATTGTCTATTAAAATGGCTATTTTCCCAAATAGAAAATTCCAGAAAAGCCCAGTGTGAGTGAGCTTTAATATTTCATAGAGAAGAAAGATTTATATTTTTTTTCTCTGTTTTTTCCTGAGAACAAACTCAGCCCCCTACTCCCTGTCCCAGTGGCCTGGGGAAAATAAGTAATTGCTTTTTACAAAAACTTCTTGTCTAACTGGACTTTTAACTTAAATGATCATGAAAATGTAAGATTAAGAATTCACAGTGTTGGTGAAGAAAGATACTGCCCTTGGTCTGCTTGGCCATACTGACATGCGCCCGCTGCCAGGGGAAGTATGGCCAGTTGGATTATTTTTAGTGAGATTATACTTCTTCAAAGGATAGGAGTGAAAGTTGTTATTGGTTTGTCCTGGAAAAAGATCCCACACCCCACATATTTTACTATTCGTAACATTCTTAAAATGGAGACCTAAAGGTACTCTTTAAGCCATTTCTAATTAATTAAATTAGAGTAAATAAATATGGATGAGTTCAGAGACCAGCAGTTCTCACTGATGTCACAGAAAATGTGTTGACCAAGCATTTCTGAAAAGTCACTCACATATTGGAAAGAAGTTCACGTAATGCTAAGAGCAAAGGAAAATAAACACGTAGGCAGTGGAAAATAAATACACTGTTTTAAAAGGCTATGGTAACACAAGAAACTTTCTCTCTCGAGCCAAACTCCTACCAATATTCACTTATTGGTGGTATTCCCAACCACCAATATCAGTGGTTGGAAGAAAAATCTTTTGTCTGTTATTTACAGTACTTGTTCCAGTACTGAGTAGAAAGACACTTTTTTAACCTATGGGACGTAACAGTGTTGCTGAGCTTTACCATCTGTTAGTAAGTAGTTCTCTTAGAGATCCAGACCCAATAATGAAGGGTTATTGATGCATGTGCCTCAAGTAATACACAGATATATGTGGAAGAAATACAGTGTCTGCATACTTTTGTTAGGAATGTGCTTATATACAGTATTAAATTGTGGCCCAAGAGTGAGTTTTTCCTGTCTTAACTACACAACCCTGTAATGAGTGAATGAGTTTGCAAATTAAGATGTTTCATAGGCTTTTGATCATCACACAAGTATGTGAAGCTTCTTTGAAGCTCCTGTGATAGCTTAACATGCTGTAAACCTCTGGGAAAGGATATGACTAAGCCATAGATAGTTTAATGCTTGAACTGGCCTTCAGGCTTCCAGTTAATGGTTTTGAGTGTAACTAAATGTATACACTAAAACAAACAGGTTTGGGTTGTTTGGTATTTTTTCCCCACAATTGGCACAGTACAACGCTATTTAAAGTGTGAAAAGAATTCTTCTGAAAGAAACTGTAAAGTGGCAGAACAGAGCTTTCCCCAGAGAGAGAATTTGCAACACCAAACATACAAACTTCAGGGTCCACTGACTAAGAAAAGGTACAAGGAAAACTCATTTTGAAGAAGCAGAGATCAATATTTCTGACAGCAAATGCAGGCAAGAAGTTGCATCAAGAAGAAAGATGCTGTAACATTAAAAGAAACAGGATTTACTGTATTACTTATGGCATGGAAAAGAATAGAGGCATTTTTTTAAATGATTGGTGGAGTAAACTCAGGGGTTTGAAAGTTACGGCTGTAACAGCATCTTAATCTAACATACAGATGATTGCTGGTCCCACAATTTATCTTAGTTCAGTTACTCCAGAGTGCAAAATAGATAGCCTGGTAATTAAATTAAAGTTGTTTTTTTCTCTCTTTCAGTATTTGTTAGCTAGAAACCATTTTTTTTATGACTTAGCAATAACAAGCATTGATTTGTGTGCCTTGTAATCTGTTTGTTCTTACATGCATCTCACCCACACCCACCCACGCTCACTGCTTCAAGTCATCACAATGCTACGGTGCTAAGGGGGTAACACAGTTAATTTTTAATGTGTAATCACTGTGAGGAGGTTATAATCCCTCACTTCTAGCCTGCTGTTGTCACAGTTTTGCACTGAAAATTTTGGCACAATGATTGAAATATATAAAAATTGGCCTCAACAAGAAATATTTGGCATTATATAAAATATAGAGACTGATTTATAGCCTATGCAGTGCATAGAGTTGTAGTCGATTCCACTTTAGACAAAAATGTTAAATGAACTAATTAAGTATTACACCCTAACCAGATGGGTTTGTTGCTGCATCAGTAATACAAGCTAGTAATAAATGATCTGCAGACTCAGTTTTTAAACTATCCATGGATAATTCTAATTAAATTTTCCTACAGAAAGTACACCAGAATACCATAATAAATGGCAAAAGTATCTGATCCAGAAGAACTGCTGATGTGTATTGCAGCTCATTATGTAAATGGAAGCACCTGGGGGTCATTCAGAGGGCTAAACCCCTCCTTCCACGTGAAGTAACTTAAGATAACTGCCAGAGGTAGGTGTGTTATCAGAGTACCTGTTTTCCCATGGGACCTAACAAAATCATGGTCTGTGTTCTTCTAAAAATGTGAAAATATGTTTTAACAAACAGAGCTTGGATTTTGGTTCTATATAAAGAGATGAGGAGAACAAATATTGTCACTTATAGAGTTGTGGATGACTTCTGAAGTGAAGTTAATTTTGAGTTGTCTGAACAGATAACTGAAAAGTGTACCCATCCATGAGACAACTCAGCTGACAATTCTGGTACAGGAGTGGAAAAACAAGGGTTTGGGTCCAGCTGCAGCAATGCTCAGTGGAGCTCCTCCCCATAAACCACGTGAAGAAGCTCTGAGACCTCTTTAGAACTAAGCATTCATGACATGTTTCTCACTTTTTGGCCTACTCTTAACTACAGCTTCTTACTAACAATTCCTACATGAGAATTTAAATACTTAAGAATCATCCTACTTCATAATAGTATAAGCAGATGATTGTTTCATGAAGTCCGTTTCACTAGCTTTTTCACTTGACTATAGTTCAGGATTTAGCTAAAAGATAATTATTTTCTCACACTCTCTCCCCCAGCCAACCAATTCCTTTTCCACTGAACAGTCCACCCATTAAATCCTTATTTCTTTGATTTAGAGAGAAGGATTTTGTGGGGGTCCATGCCAAAGGCTTTGCAGAACTCCATACAGAAGACAACCATTGCTTTTCCCATGCCCTCTGATGTGATCACCCTGTCGTAGAAAGCCACCAGGTTGGTCAGGCAGAACGTGCCCTCGTTGATGCCATGTTGGCCGTCCCGAATCACCTCCCTATATTCTGTGTGCTTTAGCATAGCTTCTAGGATACAATATAATAATAGAATAGAATAATATAGAATAAAATAATAGAATAGAATGGAATACATCCTTAAGGCACTGAACAGTATTGCTAAATTTGGGTGGAGACAGTTGTATTCAGGAACATCCTGGAACCTTACAGTATTAGTTTCTTACCCAACTGTGCGTATTTTTTCAGACATGAGTTGCTTCTTGCTGTCTTGGTGACATTCAGAGTAAGTAATGGTTCACTAGAGTGAAGTATTTACCCGGGTTGTTTGCAGCATTTAATCATTAGATGCTCCAGCCTTGGCAAACTGCAAAAAAGAGCTCACTGGTATAGGTGTCTCTTAATCCTGCTAACACATGCAATGCGCACCTCACTAACATGCCAATTTAATTAGCAGAGCACTAATTACTAGAGCTGTGGGATCTTCACAGCTTCATCTTACAAGCAAGTTCTCTTTTCCAAAATAAAAAGCTCTTTGAATTGTCCTTACCTGGAAACCTCCTCTCCAAGGGCCACAGGCTATTTTATTGCATTTCCCTCCTCACATTCTTTTATGCTTTCTGCAGACTTAAAAACGTCATCGCTGTCCCTTATCTTTTTTTTTCTGATTTTACTTCTCTTTCCTTTATTTCACTGGCCACTATTTTCTCCTGTGTGTCTAGGAAGTCATTTAAAGAATCTTACTCATGTTTGCACATCCTGAACATAGCCATATCACGGTATCATAAGGTTGGAAAAGACCTTTGAGATCATCAAGTCCAATTATGACCCAATACCTACACCTGCTCCTACTCGTCAACTACACCATGTGATGTGCCTCATCCAATCTCTCTTTAAACACCTCCAGGGAGGGTGACTCCACCACCTCCCCAGGCAGTGCATTCCAATGAACAGTTACCCTTTCAGTAAAGAACTTCTTCCTAATGTCAAGCCTAAACCTCCCCTGGCGAAGCTTGAGACCGTGTCCTCTTGTTCTGTCACCGGTCACCTGAGAGAAGAAACCAACCCCTGCCTGACTACAGCCTCCCTTTAGGTAGTTGTAGAGAGCAATAAGGTCTCCCCTGAGCCTCCTCTTCTCCAGGCTAAACAACCCCAGCTCCCTCAGTCACTCCTCATAGGGCTTGTGCTCCAGCCCCTTCACCATCCTCGTTGCTCTCCTCTGGACACACTCCAGCATCTCAAAATCTTTCTCAAACTGAGGGCCCAGAACTGGACACAGCACTCGAGGTGCGGCCTCACCAGTGCCGAGTATAAGGGGATGATGACTTCCCTAGTCCTGCTGGCCACACTATTCCTGATGCAGGCCAGGACACCATTGGCCTTCTTTGCCACTTGGGCACACTGCTGGCTCATGTTGAGTTTCCTGTCCACCAGCACTCCCAAGTCCCTTTCTGCTTGACTACTCTCCAGCCACTCCGTTCCCAGCCTAGAGCTCTGCATGGGGTTGTTGTGTCCAAAGTGTAGGACCCGGCATTTGGACTTGTTAAACCTCATGCTATTGGACTCGGCCCATCTCTCCAGCCTGTCAAGGTCCCTCTGTAGGGCCCTCCTACCCTCTAGCAGATCGACACTTCCTCCCAGCTTGGTGTCATCTGCGAACTTGCTGATGAAGGACTCGATCCCCTCATCCAGATCATCAATGAAGATATTAAACAGGACCGGGGCCAACACCGATCCCTGGGGAACACCACTAGTGACCGGCCGCCAGCTGGATGGGACACCATTCGCTACCACCCTTTGGGCTCGGCCATCCAACCAATTCCTAACCCAGCACAGAACATCCCCATCCAAGCCACGGGCTGCCAGCTTCTCCAGTATCTCCGTATCTATATCCAGAGCAGGAAAAGAAGATTTTAAAAATCAGTTCTGTTTGTCTCGATTGAGCAGGCTTTCCTTCTAGATCACACTTCTGATTAGTCTCCAGATTTGGGGCACGTGTAACCTTATTTAACCTTATTCAAGAAAGCAGCTCAGCACACTTAAGCCCTTTTCTTTTTGACAAGTGAGCACTCTCCTGAATTTAGACAAATCCTGTCTTCACAGACCACTGGCACTTTATAAAGATTATATGGTTTAAGAATAAAATAGAGAAGCATAGAAATATTTTTGATGATGCTGAGGTTAGCAGTGTTGAACACCCAGGCACAGACAAAACTTAAGGACTTTCTATAGCTCTGGAGATGGCTCTGGAGAGTCTGCGTAGCTGCCACTGCTCGCAGCGGCAGGGGGGGAAAAGATGCAAGGTAGAGCTGCAGAGAAGGAGAGGAGGATGTGTTTTACATAGAGTAGTTCTTTTCTTTTGCTTTTGTGTGTGACAAAGCTTGGATTTTTTTTTTTACGTATCCATCTACTTGACATTTTGGGAGTAGTGGCAACCCTTACTATATTTAGTTGAAGTGTGGGTCTTTTTCAGCTTTTCAAGCACGAAGTGAAGCCTATACAGTCAGTCAATGGCCTACTTTGATATTGAAAGCAATTCTTTCCTTTTCATTGTTTTCCCTAAACAGTAATAAAAGAGGTGTTATCTCCTTCATTCCCTTGATGCTTTTAAATTTAAACCCAAGACCATAGTATGTATCTGACAGCCTTAGGTGTGAAGCAAAATCTATTTGAAACTGAAATTGAAATGAAGCACTGGGGCAGGAGAGGTTTATGAATATTTCCTTGTGGGAAAAAGGAGTGTTGTCAGATTTAACACCTGTCATGTCCCTTCCTTGAAAAAGATGCACATTCTAACTTCTACCTTTGAGAGGATCTCGGTAGGTTAATTGTAAAATGCGGATATTTGTTAAAGCAATTTCCTTGCTTATAAATAGGGAAGAGAGGAGACATAAACCCTTCAGGGGACCAGAAAATCTTGAGGATGGTCTTTTGTCATTTTCATTTTAGACAGAGCCTCTTTATGTAAAAATAAGCTCCATAACATATGTGGAGGGGAAATGGTGACTGTTTGGAAGGATATTAGCTGACTAGGTACAGAACAGGAATTTAGTTAGGTGCAGCTCGGGCTTCTAATTTTAGAACCTGATTTAGAAACGCTTCAGTGTATACATAACTCTGCTCTGCTCACAACCAGAGAGGAAGGAAGCATAAAGTTTAAGCACATGCACATGTTCCTGCAAGACATTTTGGGAATGGATTAATGGATTTTTTTTCCACAAGTCCTGATATAAATTGATGGTAGTAATTATGCAGCTCAGCTTTCTGTTTAGTTTGGGGGTTTTTTTGTGTATTTTTTTCCCAAAGATATATTTTTGTTGTTGTTTGGGGTTGAAAAAATATTTCTTTAAAAAAATGAGGTATTTTTTTCCATATTATATATTAAATATATAATATATATTTAATATATAAAGACTCTTACAGCTTTTAGGATATTTTTTAAATGCATTTAAAACCAATTTAGCCTTTATTCTTCCTCTTTCCTCTTGTTTGTTGCTTTGATATTTTTATTATAATTGCTGTCAACTCTCAAGGCATGCTGTGACTGAATATTATCTTCCAGAGACTTAATATGACTTTCACTGGGCTTTCCCTTACAGCGAGCCATTTCTCTATGGATGTTTCTCTTCCTGTGCTGAATACCGTTTCAGCATGCTAAGGCCCTATTGTCTATGCTATATTATAAAAACACTATTTATATGTGTATTCTATAGCAATATCTTTGGAAGGAAAGAAAAACAGTTTTCTAGAAGTGGGAGGAAATAGATTACTTGAAAAAAGGGGCAGTTATTCTCAACAATTTGATATCTTATTGCATATAGAAGTCGTGCAGCTTAACAAATGCATTTCTGAAAAATCAGGAAAATGGCATTTCTTTTCAGGAAGTAGTGAGTATCAAGAGCACCAGTCATTCAGCTGTAACCAAGTAATAAGTAAATCAGGTTGGTTACTGGAGCAATTCACTCAATCATGACATAAAATCAAATCACAGCGATTTTAAGTTTGGACTTAATCCACCATGGCTGAAAATCAGAAAGCAAAAGATCTGACCAAAGGTCTTGTTTTACTACAAATTGACCCTAGTAATAGTTTCTATTAGAAAGCATTTTCATTAGAAAAATGAAACATTTGCAAAGTATTTTAATCCACCCATGTGCCCTTTTCTGTGGAGCGTGGGGGCAAATATATCCTTAAAGGATATTTTTAAGTGGTATCTAAGTTCTTTACTAAAGTTTAGTGACAATACTGAAAGTCCTTTGAACACGTGTGTTTCCTAGTCATGGTAGGATTATGTAGCATGCGTATTCCTGTATCAACACAGCTCATGCAGAGAAACTTTACATTCAACATTCAATTTATTTGATTTACCTTCTTGAAAACAAGCTCAGAGGAGTTCAGCCAGAGAGACCTGGCTTTCTCAGTCACCAGTGAAGAAATATTAAACGCACAATCCAATGTGTAATTAAAGGATAATAAAGTGCAGATACAGCACAGGAAATTTGTGGAATACAATGCTATGAATTGTACATAGCTAGAGATTATGTGAATAAGAAATAAAAAAGGAAAATCCAAAACTGAAGGGTACTGAAGGGTACTGCAGTGAACGCTAAAAAGGAAGTAATTGTTTAAGAATGAAAATCTTATTCGAATGCCTGATTTCAAAGACTAAGTTTGCAACAAGGATTTTGGAGCACTGCAAGTGGGAAATTTGCTATGAGGTCAATTCCATGCTGAAAACCACTGTGCAGAGCACTTTTAAAATATTTTAATCACAAAAAGAAAATGATGTGTGGTCAAATTATCTTATCTTACCTGAATTAGGCATAGGATTATATCAAGTGGCTACTCTGAGATTAAGATGGCTTTCTAGCCTTATGCTCTTGGAAAATCATGTGCTGTTCAAAATCTGAAATATTTTTTTATTGTATTGCCCTGCCTGAATTATTTTATTTATTATATACTATTATTTTGGAAAAAAATTACTTAGGGAATCATATTACTACTATTGACAAGTTTTAATCTGTCACTCATAAAATCACAGGACTGGGTGAACTGCAGTGATATGGTGTATGTGCATATATTCAGCTTTAGAAATGATGTCAACCCTTTAATTTGGATTTTTTTACATGATTAAATTTGTCTGAACTGAGACATTCTTAAACCGAAAGACATAGATTTAGTAATGTTTATTTATTTATATATTAAATATGGCTTATTTAAACGGTTGTCACAAGATCTTATTGGATTTATTTCTTATTTTTAACTGAAAATAAACTGTAGTATTAACACAAAAAAAAGTATTTCTGTCAGTTTCCTTACAAGTTTATTTTAACGCATTTTAAAGCTTAAAGGATGATAACTGACTGGCTGATACCATTTCTTAATCAGAAGTGTGGTACGTTTACGTGAAATACAGTCTCTCTGCTGCATTTTAAATCCATTCTTCCATTTAGTTTGTGATTTTCACTGATTAACTATGAATCATAGTTTTGTTTTGATTTGCATAAGGGTCACTGCCAAATAAATGTTTTTAATTCTGGGTTGGAAAGCCAACTGAAAAGCATAAGAGACGAATTCGTCAGTTCAAAATGTCAGTTCAGAATGTCTTTTCAAGTTTATTTGTTGGTTTGTTTTTTGTTATGGGTTGGTTTTTTTTTTTTAAGCTGCTTGAATCACAGGGAAAGTGATCTTATTTATGTTCCAAAATATCAATTCAAATGTGTCCGACAAGCCACACACAAGAGAAGTCATGTGGAACCATCATCTATCTGATGCAGGAACATCCAAGAAGTGAGTTCCTATGCGCTGTCCCCCTCTGCCAGCAGCAGGGGTGATCTTTTGGGTAGAAAGAGATGTCCAGACCTGTGAAGTGAGTCTGTATTGTTATAGATATACTCGCTTGGATGGATGCTATGACTCTTTCCATGCACTGGATAGTATTTTATTGTGTGTTTCATTTCATTGCAATATCATTTCATTTCATTGCAGTATCTTACTGTCTTCTTAGCAAAGTCTCTCCAGACATAGAATAGATTTGAGGAAAAAGAGAGGGGTTTGGGTTTTTTTTTTATTGTTTGGGTTGATTTATGCATATATCTAAATATTTTGTGTATGTATATGCCACCAGTGTCATTTATCGTCATTAGTGTTCAACAATATGTTTATGTTTTAAAATAAAAATTATATTTATTGCCCTTCAGGATATCTAGTGGGAGAATTCTGTAGCAGCTTTTCTGTATATTTCCCATGTAAAATATAAGGAAACATTTGGACACTAACATTTATGTAAACTTGTGTATTTATCACAGTTCAAATGTCAAGAGAAAACGGTGATGTTCTACCATTTTGGAAGCATTTAAATTGAAGTTTTTGTAGAAAAATAACTTAAAAATAAGGAATTTGATGGTATTAGAAGGTAAGCCAAATTTTGTGGTGGAAGCCTGACAAAAAGCACAAGATTTTGGGATAGAGGCTTAATACTTATTTTTATAACACCTGTAAGTCTTGTTCTATTACAAAAGACACTGTATAGATGCATAACGTGAAATTTGTTCTGCCCTCATTTCAATAAAAGGAAATTTCCTACGTGTGGAGAATAAATAATTCATGTAGGATTATGCAGGATCATGCAGGAAGTACGTGTCAAACGCATGATAGCAAAGTTGCACTGAGCTCTGTTCAAATAGTACCCCTGATTGCCAGCAGGAGTCGGAAGCGTGATCCTGAGTGTTTACACAGGAAACAAGCTATACCGTAATGCACTAATGAATGTGAGAAGTAGTGGAAGGCGATGGGTAGGATGTAGGCACGTAAGATCTGCTTTTTGCATACATGACTATAGAGGGTTAAGGTTTATCCAAGTCCTTTTAGATCTGCTCTCAGGCTTTACCACCACAACACAAATAGATGGAGAGGAGTGCAAGCATCAGCACGTGCTGATCTGCGCAGGTGCCACTAGGTTTGTAAAATTAGTCTGGATTGGTTGGCCACGTTGGACACCTACGAGTCCATCAAAAGCCTAGTATAGATGGAGATGCTCACAGTTCTGGATAGAATCCAAAGCTTTAGTTCAGTGATGGAAACATAGACGGGAAAGCCAAGTAAAAGCCCACAGATGTGAAAATTTTGAATGTTGCCACTATGCAGGAGGTTTTCGTTTTGGGCTTCTTAGAATCAAACAAACTGCTCAATGCCTACTAGACATATATGTATTTTTAATAACTCTTTATCTGCTACCCATTTTGAAGAAAAAACTAAACCATAAAATATAATGGAGGTGGGAAAAAAAAGAATTGTTTTAATAAAACCCATGACTTAACCTCAGCCAAAATCCATCCAGTCTAACATGGTTTATTGTAGTGACATGTGGAATAAATCAGTAGTAAGCAAATTAATATGGCTGTGAGCTTTCCAATTAAGACACGTATCAATTTATTCTTATAGAAATGTTGTATAGTTTATGTTTTTAATACTTTATGAAATGTGAAAGGATTCTACTTACCCAGCACATAAGGCTCCTTGAGACTCACGCATATTATTTAACCTAGTTGTTCTAATAAGCCTTTATGTTTTGCCAGCTCAGCTCTCACTACAGTCTCAGAAGCTCAATCTGCTTAAATTAATGGGGAAAAAACAGCTTGAAGAAGAAAAATGTGTTAGTAAGAGGAGAGGGGAAAGGAAATGTTCCTGTTCTCCCCACTGAGAAGAAAAATGATGAAACTTTTTCTTTTTTTCACAAACCCCACAGTATTCCCCTCGCTCTCTATAAGAAAAATTAGCCTTAAGAAAAAGAAATACAAAGATCATAAAGCATGAAGAGAAAGAGGAATTGATCTTGGATACAAGATGGGATTGAGTTATAATATAACAAGTTACAGGTCTTTTCCTCCTGAAAGGCAAAACCAATTGATTTATTATCATGACTCCCAGCCCGCATTTTTTTAAGAAGGAACTGTAGATGCTAGGTAGCACGTCTCCTTTTATTTGCCACACTATGTCTTAATTACCAGTGCTAGAAGTTCATGGTAGTATTTTCCAACTTCAAAGGCTTCAATGGCTTAAACAGAGTGGATCAAATTTGTAAGAACACAGTGAAAATGAGATGGTGTCTCTGTATTTTAAAATTGTTGTTTGATTTTTTATTTATTGTACATCAAAGTGAAAATAAATACACAAAAAAGATAATGGGTTTAGTCATCATTCCCTTCTTTTGCCATCAGAGGAACTGAAAAGGTTCTCTTGTTTTAAGAACTGAGATTCAGAGCTGCAGTTAAATTATTTTTTTATTATTATGGCAAAGGCAAATTATCTTAAATTTTTATTCTCTACTTATTTGTGATTTACATCACTATAACACCAATAAAGTCTGCAGCTATTCTGGGGAAAGGCTGGTACAAATGGGAGAAAATCTGACCTGTGAGGTACAGGAGCCAGGGCATGGCATGGAGAATTTTACTTTGTAGTGTCGAGTTCAACAGACCATGTAGGCAGTTATTGTAGCTTAAGAATGTAAATAGGTATTTCTAATAGCACTGCTATCACATGATGAGGTTGGAGACGTGAGCAAATCTCTTTTAGTGGAATTGCTGACTGGATGTCAAATTACTTACTTGGTGCAGTGGTGAAATACAGCATAACGATGACACAGCAATGGTGCGTGATCCACACCAAACTGAAGAATCTTTATTGATGGGAATGGTTAGAGTACTGAAGAATCTTTAACCAGACTAGGGATGACTAGAGAATGACTGCCACAATTAAGTGTGAATGTTGGTTTTAAAATAGCATATTTGGTAATGCTATAGAAATGTGTTTTATATTGCAGTACATAATTGAGATGGAGTCCAAATTCTTGTATGAATTGTCTAAGTAATTCTTTGGAAATGAAAATACACACCGTGTGAGTTTATACTCTTCCATTTATTCAATCTAACAGCGGTTTATTTCGATGTTACTTTTTATTGTAAGAATTATCTTAAATTAGCATTTCTGTTTATGAATGCTCTGCTGGAGACTCTAAGAACTTCTTGGTTTCTCCTACAATGAAAGATACTTGGAAGGCCATTACATTCCTTGCTGATTTGTGAAATCCAAGCTATAATCAGTGCATCAGGTGAAAAATCTATTTTCCTCATCCAGTGATTGTCAGGGAGAATGGATTCAAATATATTTATCGTTGTACTGTAATAAGGAACAAAAAATATTATTGCTTTTCCAAGTGCTCTGGCTGTGACAGTAAATTAAAATAATCAATGTCATCAGTGAAAAATGAAGGAAAATATTATGATGAAGCATATGAAAGTGAGAGAGAAGATATCCTCCATTGACATAATAATAAAATCATAATATCTTTGTAAAATGACGGAGATTTTCTTGTCCAGAGCCTTTTCAAATATTTTATACTTGAAAACTGTTGAAAGTTGCAAGTAATACATCTAATAGATCAGCATGTTAGGCACCGATTTGTTTGTACTATCTGTCAGTATTGCCACTGTTAGGAAATTATTTCGTATATTGTAAATCTTCTACAGATGAACATCTTCATCAGCTAAGCTTTCCCAATGCCTTTTTCCTCAGAGGAAACAGCATCAAGCTGTAATAACCGTTCCATTGTTCCTCATTGAGAAGTTTCCCTTTTCCCTTTTTTTCTTTTAAATTTAGGGATTATTTAATTGGACAATCCAAAATATTCCTTGGTGCACAATATTAAAACACCTGTACGGTGCACTCCACTTGATCTGAGACATGCTTATAGGAACCTGTTTAGTCTTAGAAAACTCATGTCATACTAATGGCAACACATGTTCCTTAACTGGGATGGTAGTTCTGTAAATAGTAGACATTTGTCTTCAGTTTTATCGAATTTGCATCCGAATTTTGCACCTCTGTGACATAGATTACACAGGTGAAAAATGAAAAAGACTGATTTATTTCAAGTGAAATAAAACAAGCAAAACGTGCTGTCTCCTTTGACCCTTCCCTTGCACAACTCCTGTTTTTCACCTATTCCTCCTCCTTAGACTTGAAGCACAGTCTGGTTTTCTCAGGCTTTGCAGAGGAAGCATTGTACAAGGATCTCTATGAGAAGATCTTAGGCAAAGAAAACAAGGAAAACTTTAAGAGTCTCAACTGACTCTCCAACTGAATAATAATTCCTGTCACCCCCAAACAGAGTTGTTGCAGCCTACCTCCACTGTGTTCTCTATTTTATTTTCTTTTTTATTTGTCCAGAGTGAATTCTGTATATATCTTCCATTCCTTGAAATTGAGGTTGTGAAAATTACAAAAAATCTGGTTATACCTACGTCATCCTTCCCCTACCTCTTTGAGGACAGATACTACCTTTCTGCCTTAATGCTGGTCCAGCAGCTGAGCTCCTCAACCTGCTTCTTTGCTAAGGTGTCTTAGTTTGACTATTCCCTGTCACTTTATAACCCTTTTTTTTCCTAAGGTCCAGATAATTTGCCTTCTCATGTGCAGGTACCAGTGCTGCGAATAAGGAGCCGTCATATGACTGAATAACAGAGCAATTATACTGAAGTGAAATAAAAACCTTGTACAGAACTATGCTCCTGTTCTTCACACCCTATGGCAAGCTCTGCAGACCTAGACACCTTGATGGAGAGATACAGGCCTTTTTCCTTCTCTTTTTAATATTTAAGCAGACACCGAGTCTGTTTCTCAGACATTCATGGCTGTGAGTAGTTCTGCCCAGTATGTTAAATCCTAGCCTAAATTTTAGGGCCCGTGTTTTGCAAAATAGTCTTTGTAATGGATATTAGATTTATGGCACTGTAAATAGAGAGCAAGACTCTCTTTTTCATCACCAGGGAATAAAGACAGCAGTACAGTTTCTTTTTTTGTGCTTTTGGGTCAAGGTTTGACTTAAACAATAAGCAGTGAGAGGAGAGCGTGGTCACTGCTTCTAATGGTGCTGCTGGTATGAATTCACTTTCCTCCAGCTTTTGGTAAGATGTCTTAATAAGGCCCTGACCTCTGCTTTCACAGTGTCAAGCACAGTAGAAATAACAAACCATGAAAGAGTGAAGTTTGATGGCAGGATCTATTGGGGTTAAATTCTTCCAGCAACCTTTAAAAACTTGATTCTGCAGCAGCGGGAAGAAGCAGGATGTCCTTGGCAATCAGAACAGTGATTGTGTCGTACAAACTTGCAATAGAAGAACAGGTAACATTTTTGCTCTCCATTTTTGAGGGAAAATTGAGATAGAGCCTGTGTGTGAGATCAGCTACATTGACTATTTCAGAATATCTTTTGAAAAGACTTTGATGCAAATTTTAATAATAATAACAAGAAACAGGATCCTAGTCTGTTACTGATGTATCTCCTTCCCAACACTGGCTCAATTTTTTGCCTTACAAGTACTGTGACGTTAAGCGAGTGGAAACAGATGGGAATAAACAGATGCATGGCTGCACTTTGCAGTGGGCACTATTCTGCCCTGTTTAGTCCTCGATGAATGTAAAAGCAAAGAGAAATTACTCTGTGCTGTACAGTGATGACACAAAGTCTCGCTTGAGAAATTCAGCTTAGCGCGTCCAAAGTACAAGTCAAGAATATAATATTGTGTTCTAATCTATAGGAGTGATTTTTGTCTTAATTACATTTTATAAAGCTTCTAACTCGCCAGGTAAAAGGCCTTGCATTGAACAAAAGGTTGGACTCGATGATCTCAAAGGTCTTTTCCAACCTTATGATACTGTGATACTGTGAAAAGTCTTATTTTTAGTGAAAATTCATGCTTTTCTTGGAAAAAAATTGCACAGACTTTTGAACATCGTGACCTCTTTGGGTATTTTTGAGTCAAACAAGGACCAGCTACTGTGCCTAAATGACACCAGCTGTTTTACCACAAAGGGATCGCAGCACAGATATAGCTCAGTTTTGGAGAACTTTGGTGCAGCTCAGTACATTGTGACACTGTATAGTTTGTGGTAAGATAAAGACAGGTTAAAAGTCAGGGACAGAGAGGTGAGAAGAACACGAGAAAGAAATTTGGGGCATATTAATAGCCTTTGTAGCACAGGGCCTAATTGAGAGCATTTCTATAGCTGTTCTGAACTTACCTGTTCTGCACTTAAATATTTCAGCTTTTCAAGGTAAATCTGGATAAAATGTTCTTTTGAAATACAGTTACTTTTGTGGAGTATAAAATTTCTTGCTGTTCCTCATATGATCTTCAGTTTGAAAGCCTGCAGTTAAATGCAATACTGTTTATGTCATTAGGGTGTGTAAAGGCCCAGACTGAGATGAGGTCTCTTTTGGACAGAGTGCTGTAGAATCAGCACTGATATCAGTGTAAGAGAGCCCTGTTGTGAAGAGCCATCGAGCTTGTTCAGGCTGACAAAAAAGCTAAGCATCACAGAGGCTGAACAAGGGAACAATAAGGCCAAGTAACAAACTGACCCCTCTGAAATGATGTATTCATAAAACTATTTCTCCTCTCAGTGGACTATTCCTGCATAACCTGTAATCTAAATATAAGAGGAAAAAATACTGTCTTTGCGTATGTGTATATCTACATACACGGGACCACACTTGAAAAAGGAGTTCAGGGGGATTATCAATGAGGAGAGAAGAAGATGGGGAGATTTGCTTAAGAATGTGGAGAAAGGCATTTGCTGTATGTGAATATGGAGGCTGTTTCAGACACGTAGCAAGCAGAAGGGGTGTGTGTGCAGAAAGGAGACCAAGAGAACTCGAAAGGGTAACCACGAGGGAATAGGGCAAGAGGATAATGTGTGGAGGAAAGGAATTTATGACATATTGTGACTGAAACCACGCATGTATTGCTCAGTGCTACCCAAACCAGCATATTCCATTGTTAAAGCAGTGCTGTAAACCACCTGAAATACTACAACCGCTATCTCTGGCATCATTAATGTTCTGGGATTATTTCATAAATCAGGTCCTAAAACATAATAGAGTGGAGAGGGTCAGTGCTTTCTATAAAGATGAGATTGAATTGCAAGAGAATTAATGATACCATCATTACAGCCTTTAATCTATTTTATAGAGAACTGCTTCTTTTATGAACAACTTGTCCTTTAGTGAATTCTCTAATATTTCTGAGTAAGCAAATTTTTTGAAGTTTTCTCCTGAGTGTTTGAAATAAAGAACCTTTTTTTTTTTTTATCTCTTCCTGAGGAAAGGAATAAAAACTGCAACAGTTTCTTTAGGTTTATGGAGATTACAATGGGTTAATGTCTGTGGGAGCAAGCAAATACGTGAAGTTTCACTAAGGCCAGGTTTAGCTCTATGCACTGTGCATCTGACTTTAAGCAAACAATGTGGTCATCGGTCTAACTTGTATCCCTGCTACTAACACCTGAGTAATTGCAGGTGGGAAAATAGATGTATGCTTCTGGGCATTTTGGAGAAAAAAAGATAGAATGGCTAGCTGTAGCAGGAAAAAACAAGAAGAAATTATTTTTTTCTCAAATAGGACATCTAACAGCTTTGTCAAGTGTTTTAATAGAGAAGTTTAACATTTTTTATTCTTGTATCTTTAGCTTTTTATAAGGGAAGAATTTCTGTTTTTCTTTTTAACTCATTACATCTTTACCTTTTACTTTCATGCATCGTGCATTAGACCCACCTCCTCTTTCAGAAGCTTTCTATGGTAATTACTCCAGTCTAAAGATGATTCCAAATCTAACAAAGTTAATGAAAACCTACCCTTCAATCTAAACTGTAATCAGTTTATAACAAGCTTTCTTTTTCCTGTGCTTCATTACTGTGAGAAAATCTTTTTCATACCTCAGAATGATAAGGCAGGGTGGAAAAAAAAATCATTTTCCATCACAAGGCCTGCAGGAAAGGAAGATGAGCTTAAGCATGCAGAATTGATTTATTTGCATTCTTCTATTGCCTTGGTCTTTGAAAGAAGTTAGTATCAGATCTCTAATTTGGCCTCTGGAATGGCAGGCCCTAGCAATCAAGCACGTTTCTTATAGCAGACAAATAATCTAGACCAACCGAGCCCCAGTATGTATTGATTCATTTGGAAATGTGGCAGATTTATAGCAAAAAGTATTTTGGAATCTGTTAGCTGGACGTGTCAGGCTTTGGGAAAAAAAAAAAAAAGGCATTTTGGAATTGGTTTGCTCTCCCGATAAGACTATCTTTATCTGCTTTCCTTTAATGCTTGTGGATATCACCCCGACCCCACCAGCCAGTCACTTGTAAAGTTTCTCTTTTCCACTCATAGCTCTACTCTTTACATTTTCATTCATCTCCCACTGTCCCGCAGGCTGCTCACACAGTGAGAGTCATTGGTGTCAGCAGATTGTTAGTACAATACTGGTACTTTTTAATCTAATATCACACAGAATTTACTACAAAACAAGGTTGCCTACTCAAATATTTCCCAGTCTAATTTCCTGATTCAGCCCTCGTCCTCAAGCAACCCCAGCAAAACTTCTTTCAGCTAACACAGTGAAAAGTAAGACCATACTGCTCTCTGTGACAATGGAATGATTTTGTTTATTGAATTCTGATTCTGAAAAGGGTGCTCATTTTTTAAGAGAGCAGGTAAAAACTTTTCTACTGTTTTCTGGTCCTGTAGAGGAGCCTTGGATTTAATCATAGATTAAGAGTTTTCTGCTTTCAGAACAGGGAGTCCTTAGTGAAGCTAAACACTGTTCCATACCTTAAGCTGATTATGATACATATCTGCATTTTAGGGAATGGCATTTGGAGGCAAAAGACATTTAAAAAAAATGCCAAAAGCAACACTGGAAAATTAAGGCCCAGTCAAAACTGGAACCCAGCAGTTCAGTTGTTTTCCTGTTTAGTCTCTCATGGAGCATTGTGAGAATTACTCCAAATGAGGGCCAGATTAGCTCCTGACCCCTTGAAGCCCAGCTGTGGGCTTAGAGATCATCTTTCTGTTTTCTAAGACAAAAAGAATAAAACCCTGAAAATCTTAACCTGAAGTGAATTTCCTTGTCCTTTTCTTTCTGAATTAGAGGCTCAATGGATGAATTGAGTCCTTTTCAGTTGGTTTTTTTTTTGGTCAGGCAAACCTTTTCAGAGGAACAGCAGTCAACAATGCTTCAGAATCTGTGAATAAAAGTGTGTCCATACCTTTCTGCATCTGGTTTTGCAGTAGATAGGTACACAGTTTGAATGTTAAGCAAGAAGCAGGAAAATGTAGTCAGGAGACACGATAACCAGTAGCAAGTATCTCAGCTGAAGTGTAATATTGATCAGGTAATCAGGGAAGCTACTCTTCTGCCTCTCAGTCTGGAAGAAGTTTGACATCCAACTCTGTTAAAACTACCAGCCTGTCAGTGAATTCAGATTAAGTGTCTGCACTTCAAGAGGAGTCCATAAATTAACTCCTAATGCTGATGACATTCAGAAAGAAAGACTTTCATTGACTGTCATGGTTCAGCACCTTTGGACTGGCAGACTTTTAGCTTTCACTTGCTATCCAGCCCCACAAGTCATGTTGGGTTTATGATTTTGGGATTCCTTTGCAAAAGAAACTGAATACAGTTACAATTTTGGGCAATTAGCAAAAGGGAAAACAAGCAAGCAACATGGCTTTTTTCTTTGATAAACATGTCTGTTACAGGGGACCATTACTATTTTCATCATATGCATTTTGTAAAATTTGCCGTGTAATTAGTGTTGGAAAGGGCAAGTCACTGTTTCAGGGTCTTTGGTCTTTCAGAGGTAGACACGTAAAGAACAGGAAGAGAGAACTGTATACAAAGCTATTGAGTGCAAATACTTGTTTGACTTTTGGCAGTCTGCCCTTTTTCACCTTAGTCTCACCTCTTTCCAGAACTAACTTTGAAAGCAGAGTTATTTGTTGGAAGCTATGTAATTCTTGTTCCATTACAGATTGAGTGGTCTTCTGGCAGGGAATATACAGAAATCCTGCTGTTGGTGCCTACTGCAGTAACATCACAGGAAACGATCTGTGTAGTAAAATTTTAGTTTAACTTGTATGTAAATCATTTCCCATATGTGTTCCCATAATTTCTGTAAAATTTAAGAGAAAAAAGTAATGAAATGCAAGTGTGATTACTTAATAAAACAAAGACAAAACCCCCAAACTGTTGTGTACAAAAGAGTAACATTTTTCTCCAGCATTTCTAAAGCTACTTTTAAAATACAGAGCTTTAGTCCCCGTTAATATTCTACAGGGAGGTTTAGAAGTTAAATGAAAAGTTTGCCATTCTCTACTGCGTTTTGGAAGGCTTTTCACAAGCGCTCATGTACAATTTGAACAAGGATTCCACATCTACAAAATATTCTTCCCTGTATCAGCAGTAAAATTCTTCTATAATTAGGTATATGAATATGACTCTCAAGTCTATTTCTTCTATAGGAAATGAGTCAAAAGCTTCGGAAGCTTCCGACTATGGAAGCTGAGCTTCTGTCTGTTAAGCAGAACACAAGCAAAACATTTTCATTCAATCTGAAAGGAGAATGTTAAAATGTGATATTAGGTCTGCCATTACCTGACTACAGAAAGGATGGGTTTCAGGTTCAGATTTGTACATTCGAGTATTTCTACACTAGTAAAGTGTCATACTACACTAGTAAGGTGTCATACAGCTAAGAGGGAAACAGGAATGCTTGTTAAGTATAAAAAACAAAAAGAGAAAAATTGTAGAATCATAGAATGGTTTGGTTTGGAAGAGACCTTAAAGCCCGCTCAGTTCCAACCCCCGGCCATGGGCAGGGACACCTCCCACTGGATCAGGTTGCTCAAAGCCCCATCCAACGTTGCCTTAAACACCTCCAGGGATGGGGCATTGCCCAGGGAAGGGATTGAGTCAAAATCTCTGGAGGTATTTAACTGACAGGTAGATGAGGTGCTCAAGAATGTGGTTTAGTAGTGAACAAGTACGGTTGGACTCGATCTTAAAAATCATTTCTAAACAAACAACTCCCCTGTGCCAGTGCCTCCCTACCTTCACAGGAAGGAATTTCTTCCTAATACCTAATCTAAATCTCCCCTCTTTCAGCTTAGAACCTTTACCCTGCACTCTCTGATAAAAAGCCCCTCCCCAGGTTTCCTGTAGGCCCCCTGTAAGTACTGGAAGGCTGCTATAAGGTCTCCCCAGAGCAAATGAGAAAACTGAGAAATACCTTTTGGTAAATATATCCACCAGAAAGAAAGTACACCAGTGGCAAAATTCACTTATAAAATAATATGTGCCAGTCGTCTAGCGAAATGCACAGATATTTTATACCACAAGACAGTGATCACATATTTATGTCATGAATCACGTGAATTTCCGCCCATGCACTCTGAAGAGCTTTCCCGGGAACAACCTTCTGAAGATCTGGCTAGCTGTTTTGTTTGAACTCTGACTGGTAGAGTAAAAATTTATAGTTGATTATTGATTTGTTTCTCTGAGTTAAAGGTGTATCGGAGTTAGAAATTGTCTGCTAAGAGCAAAACATTATTATCCTGTAAATAGTCATGACTGTTACAGAAAGGAAATCAAATGCAAACTTTTCCCTGAACAGCTTATTGTCTGCGAGACTTTTTATTCCAAGTGCAGTCACTCTGTTCCCCATTTTCTCCACATTTATAATTGTAGTTCCTAATTATTTGGGATCATTATGTGTCTTCCATCTTCCAAAGGTCAAAGATACTAATTCTCTTCATGAATAATTTATTCAACAATTGATTGGGTAATAAGTGAAATAGCTGAATACGTTCTTCACTAGAAAATATTAGAGTATATAGGGATTTAGCCATGAAATAAAATATGGAAGAAAAAAATGTTTGCAAAAAAGTTGTTACAGCAAATAATTCAGTCAGCCACAGGAGTGGCTATTGTACTCTGAAGATCATCTTCAGAGTATATTTTAAATTCTTAAAATGTAATATTACATACATTTATCTGTAGTCAAATGTTAAGAAATTAGATTTTATCTTTACTTGCACATGTAGTTCTTGGGTGAATGAACAGTTTGGAGAAAATCCTACCCCTTTTATATTTTCTCTTTGTTATTGAAAGTTTAACAGAACTCCTAGCTCTGCCAAAGATTATTACGTTGTTTGCTAAATACCATATACACATCTGATGCAGGGTAAGTCTTGTTCGGATGACCTCTGTTTAAATAAGCAATATAAATAATAAGCAGCAGAGGTATAAGGAACTGCAATTCCCTGCCTGACTGATTCTATAGTAGAAACCAGGAACGCTCTTTTCTTGTTTATTGCTTTACACCCATGGTCTACGCAGTGTTAATTCCCTCAACATTTAGAGAAAATTGTAGTTAATATTGCTTGATCTTCTTTTAAAAGAAGTAATCTCAAACTTTCGTAAGATTCATTCAAAGACATCTAGACTTCATGTTCCCATTGATGCACGTTTAGGCAAAGTCCTCAATTTGCAATAAATGCTGGTAACTCTTCCTTAACACTTTGTTTTCAAAAGCAGTGAAGAAAATCAAGGCATACATTCAGTCCATTTTAGTTTCCGAGTATAAAACACCGAGGGAGCTAAAGAGTAAATTCGATACTAAAATAAACCGTACATAGAGTTAGACAATTGTGAAAATCCCTTGATTTTTGAAGGCTGTGTAGGGATGCTCAGGGAATGGAAAAAAATAGAAGTGTCTGACAGTGATTTGATATCTGAATCATTTGTTTAGCGCTGCAAAATATAGTCATGCTCCTTTGCACTTGCTTCATTTCTCTCATACGATGGAGCAGAGCCTGGAACAATGAGGATCTGCCAAGCTTATTATGACACTACAGATTGTTATCCTCTTTCTAGACTCAAGGCAAATCCTTCACAGGGACAATCTGTGCCCGATGCCTGCTGTTACTGAATGCAGGCAAAAGGGCTGGTGTAGAACAATTGCAGTCTCCTGGAGATGATTGTACCCAGACGAAGAAATAATCTCTAGATAACTTGACTGACAAGTTCATTGTTGGCTAGCCTAAAAAAGGAGAAAACCAACAGTGAGCTTTGAGGGTTAAACTTAGGTTTGAAAGTCCATTTGTTAGACCTCAACAAATTAGGATCTCTTATATTTTGCCTGGAATTTTATGCTAATGTGTGCTTTTACAGTTTCCTATTGGAATGCCGCGGGTATATGCACAACTACAAATAGTTTTGCTTTTGAACTGAGTGTAAATCTGAAGAGTTTTTAAGATTGAAATGTGATTTTTTTTGTAGGTTCTTTTTTTTTCTTTAAGAATATAAAAAACATTCCCTTTGTTTCCCGGACAAAACAACTCAGTTTATATTACTTCATTTGCCCAGTCAATAAAGTATTTGACTCCAATGTTTATGTATCTCTCATACTGCTTAGGCACAGTTCCCTAAAAATGTTCTAGTTTTGTGCTGTTTCGCAGTTCCTACAAATAGTATTCTTTTATGTTCTTTTTTTTCCTTATTTGTATCATGACCATAATAATATAAAATATCTGTTTACCTGGTTGAGTCTTATTGAAATTATCTTCACATTCCATAGTTTTGTAGTATACTGGTTGAACTCTGAAAAATACCCTGCAGCTGTGGCAAACATCTTGCCCCTGTCCTCCAGCAATCCATTGAGTAGGTTTAGAACTTATGTTCAATGATTGATATTCTTTTGTAGCTGCAAAAGAGGAATAAATTTATTTGCCTTGTTTCACGGAAGCGTTTGAGAGTCTACTGAAGAAAGATAACAGACCTTGATAGGAAAAAATAACCTAACCCTGTCCACACATCCCTCTTCCCTGAAAAGTACATCAAGTTTTTATTTTCATCCCGAACTAAAGTTAAAAATAAAAATTGGAATTTCCATAGGAAAAAAAATTCTGAAAGACATTAAGGTAAGGCCATTATTGAATTCTTATGAATTCTTATCAGTGCTCTGTTTCAACAGCTGACGAAAATAAGATTAAATAAGTAACATCAAATAAATTCTCAACCAAGGGCTTACTTGCTTGGAAAAGAAAAGAAAAGTTGTGGAGAAAGTAACTCCTAACAAAGGTTCTGGTTTTGATAATTATTCCACTAAGTATTATTATTATTTACTGTATAGAATTGTGAGTTTCATGGTAATTCTCTTATGTGACGATGAAAATATCAGTTTTGGTTTTATCTTATTTTTTGTGGTTTCCTGAGAAGAAACTGTCAAAACATGACTAAATGCACCCTCATGAACACCAGACCAGACTGTGGGGCTTTTTGTTTGGTTGGTTGTGTTTTCTTAACATTTGTGCTACCCTATACTTGGCAATACAAATTGCAAATATTTCTGCAGAGGTGAAATTATTCGACCTTACCAATATGAGCCTTGTTGCCACCATCCTTTGTAATAATAATAATACTTAGCTCAGCATATTTGCTGTGCTTTGAGATTGCACTATAAATAACATCTTTTGACTCAATAATGAAACACAGTTATAAAAATAAACTGTGCAATGAAAGAGTTAAAATAAAGACCTGGTGTAGGGTATTCAAGGGAAGAGGGAGGTTTAAGAAATTATTTCCTTTCCCAAATACGTGTGATAGCTAAATAGGCTGGTAAATCCATATGCTGTTAAGGTAGTTTCCAGACTAATTTACTAGTGGCAGAGGAATTAATTCAGGCAGTTTATTGTAACAGTGGATCAAATTCAGTGCTGAAAGCAAGCAGAAATCTGATTTTTACTTGGAGGTCACGGATGGAACAGCATTGTGCCATAACCAGTACTGCTAAAGTTTAAGCTGCAGGTTGCAGTAGGAACTGAGTGTTGGTCTTGGTGTCATGATCTTACTTCAGTTATCCAAATTTGTCTCTAAAGTATGTGAGTAAAAAAACAAGCGGAAGAAGATGCAGTTTGTGACATGTCCAGAGGAGAAAAAGAATACAACAAACTTTTCACATTTCAACCACATTATGTTTTGATCTAGGGGACACAAAAAGTATTTAATAAAAAAAACACACACCAGGACTGTGAGCAGGTTTGGATAAAGCTGAAGTTGCTGGGATTTAACAGAACAAATATGTAAATTCTGGGCAACAGAAATATCTACCTGAGCAATAGATGAGTATATATTGTGAAAAGGTTGATTCCATCAAAAGCATTCTTTTTCCAGCTACTATGAGATATCTTGAAATGATGATCAGCCTGGAAACAATGGTATCTCATTTTAATTACACACTAGCAATTAAGGGATATCTTCTGCATACATGACCAATGGACATTGGGTGCAAATCTTAATAACTGACTCTGAACAGGAGGAGGTAGCTCAAGTATTAGGACAGTAAGTGCGAATATAAGCTGTCCACACCTAAGGAAGCTGATAGTCTTTTTACAACACCAAAGTCAACGCTAGAGACTGCTAGGTTTTGTTGTTATCAGCGCTATCAAAACCAGAATGTCCCTGTCCTCAAGTAAGAAGTAAGTCTGTCTTGTGCTCAAAGTCTAAGGACAGTCTTTTCTATGAGAAACTTCTGTTAGGAAAGCAGACTCTGACTGACATATTTCACCAAAGGAAAACAGCAACTCCTTTCCTGAGAATATATAGATTTTTCTTTAAAATTAAAATAAGACCAGAAAAAAAATACTGAAAAAATCACAGGTATTAGTATTAGAGTGTGAGAGCCTTCTTGATGTTTTTCTATTCCTTTTCTCATTTATGGTAAAGGGCTTCAAAACCGGAATTCCAGACTCTATGCTGCAATATATTTTTCTGGATTTGTTGCTGGTTGTCAATATTTAATAGTTCCAGCGGTCACTTAGACATTCAAAGAAAGTAACCAGAAGACAACTCAGAGCTAAACAATAAACTTGCAAATGACAGTTGTGATGTCAGGTCTGCAAGAGGCAGGACAGATTTAAGCCTCAGTTTAAGGGCACGGGAAAATAATCATCTCTTGTTACCAGTTTAAGAGTGAAAGCGTGAAGGAAGATCTCTCAGTACTTCTTAACAACTGGTTAAAAAGTCCCAAGATGACCATTTGTTTTCCACATAAAGTACTTAGAATGGTATGGTAGATCGGGTGGGACTGCTTCAACAAAGAGGAACATCACAGAAGCTGGATACTTGTAATTCAATGTGTTCACCTTGTTTCTGTCTAAAATAGAGGTAATTAGTTGGAAGGAAAATTTTGAAAAAAAAGTAAACCTACGTTTTCTCTTCAGTGCTCCATGAACTGTATTGGTTACCTACGTGTTCTCCACTGGATTTGGGGTTAATGTAAACCTAGAGTGCACGAGTGGTGTCTAACCTACTCAAACATCATCCAGTGATTCAAAAATAACTAGAAGTTACAGGAACTGGCTGAAGTTCTTGTCTGCACACATGAATTGTGCAGCATTTTCAGCAAGCAAAAAACCTTCAGTTTCTTTATAGTCCACCTTCTAAGAAAAGTGGCATTTATTGTACTTTTAGGATGCTCAACGTGGTTATTAGAGGAAGAAACCAGGATGAGAAGAAAAATCATAGTGAGAAAAAATGCTATTGGAGAACACCTGGGCATAGACACAGGAAGAAGGGAAATGTTAAGACAGTTATAGAACCCTCCTAATGCACTCTTTGATGGAAAAGTTAAATCGTATCTGATTTCTCCTCTGCTTATGATAGTACATAACAACAAGATGGCCTGGCCCATGGTAACTACCTGTATCGTAAAATAATTATGTAATATAACAATTAAAATGAATGCACAGCTAAGTAAATTAAGAATCACATACAGAAATGATGATTTATGCAATTCTTCATCAGTAGAGCACTACATACATAGTTAAATTTCTCTAATTTTACTTTATAGAAGGAGGTGCTGTGATGTGGTGAATAAGATCCAAACATTTAGTGGCAGACCGGAAGGTATTCTATGTTTGTACTGTGCTCTCCAACAGTTTATCTTACTAAAGCTATTAATCAATCATGCTACACTGAACTAATAATGAAGTGAAGAGTGTCCATTTTCAAATGTATCCTTGTTTTACTGTACATTTAATATGTGAGTTTTAATACAGGATCATTGAATTCATAAATTAAAAATAACAGTTAAAATTTAATTTCAATATTTGGAGAGCAAATTTTGTCCACCAACCTGTATCTTCCAGATTCTATGATATATCTTTTGACCAATACCATTGTGTGCTTGATGAGCAAGACTGTCACTCAGAAAATTCTTGGATTTAGGAAGCCATTTCACGTGACTAAAAGCACAAAGCTGAAGGCCACTGCTCCCTTCCATAGATCAATGTATTTCCTAAGCCTGAAATCTTCTCTCTAGTCTGAACTATATTTGTTTCTATCAAGTTCCATTGGCCACCATTCTAATACACAGACTATAGAATTTGATCTAATGCTTTACAAAGTGTATATCGTTCTCAGATTAAATATCAATAAACAACAGCCCATTCTTATGCTAAAACAAAAGTTCTACCAAATTCATAGCCATGGTAAATTCAATTTTATTTGGTAACCTAATAGCTACTTGTTGAGAAAGGTTATTTCACTTATAAACATCTGCTTTTAATCTGTCTTTGTACTGTGATTGTTTAAATATACCATCATTTTTTTACTTGATGCATCTACTAGAGTTGTTCAGATTTTATCAAAATTGTTAATATTGCTCTGCTTTTCTTTTTGCTACTAATAAAAATGGTGATTCAGAACAGTGATTTAGAATACTTAATGAAATAACTTATATCTGTATCCTTATTGCCTCATTTTTGCAACTTGCTTTAGTTTACCTGTAAAATAACCAATGGTATCAAGTAATGTAGTGAAGTTCAGGATATGTTTGTTGTTCTTTAATTTCTATGAGTCACTGTACCGAAGGCTACATTAAAGCTAAAATCTCAGTTTTACTAACTGTTGGTTGGTACTGAATATCCAAATGATAGACTTTCATGAGTATCTTTTCTCCTAAACAGCTAGTTAAACGCTGCATTTAAAAGCAAGTATTTTTACTGGGAATGTTACGGGATACAAAACTATCCATTGAGTGGTTTCTGCAGATTGTAATTGCTATTGCAAGGAATATTTAAATGCTTATTATTGTGCAAAGATTTATATTGTTCTCAAGATAGTGTGTTCCTAGAAACAATGATGTTGGTGGTGATTTTCTATTAATCTGAAGACAACAAACCCATTTGTAAGCATGATGTTGAATATACATATGAATGGGGGTGTCAGTTAGAGGTGACTTTTCTACTCTGTGAGTTTCAGAATATGGATTAAGAAGGTCAGTCATTAATGCCATTCGGCTAACCAGTGAGTGATTTGATGGAATTCATTTTAGTCTCAGAGCACCAACTCCGGCATATATTAATTTCAGTATGCAAAATCTGTTATTGTTCATCATTTCCAGTCAACTGCTGGGAAAAGAATTCTACATAGTGCTCCTGCTGGTTATGCTGAAAAAGTTGGTCAGTGGCTTAATGTGAATAAGTTTCCAGAAAATATTAGCCCAGGTTTCTTCTCTGGTAATTCTGCTTTCAGGTGGTAACTTTCCTTAGATTGCCACGGTAAATGTCTTCAACAATGCTTAATTTTTCTTCTGTGTAGCTTTCATTCCAACAGAAATGTTTCTGTAGCAGAACTATCTTTCTTTTTATGAGTCATGAAATATTTTTATGTCCACCTCTACGTAGACTATTTCTATGAGTTTTTAAACCCAAAAGTCCTTAGGTATTCTCTAAAAAGTTAAAGGCGTCTCTCCTAATATTCAAACGGGAAGAGCTTATGCCTTCATAGACTCTGGAATTTGTTACTCTGGAGGTCTGTGGAGCCCTGTACACGCAGGTTTGCCAGCTCCTGTTTTTCACAGCAGCAAACACGCTTACTGTAAAGTTTTTATACTGAAGAGAAACCAATAACTCTGAGGGTCAGAGCTAACACCAAAAATGGAATGTGAATCTCAGTATTACAGCATTTTACTTACGTGCACTAACATTGATGGGATCCACAGACCTGACTCAAGGAACAATAAGAAACTTCTTACACGGTTTAACAAATTTAATTTGCTAATCTCCATACATTCCTTCTGTAAACATTGGAGAGAGAGAGGCTCCTTCAGAGGGTTGATCAGAACAGAAGTTTATACAAATAGATACCTTGGAATAGGTTACTCCTGCACCTGTTAAAAGAAGGCCTAGACAGATCAACAGGTCTGTCTCATCACCTAAATAAGAGGGCGTATTGAAAATAACAAGACAAAGAGTTGAGGGCAAGGCAAGTTACAAGGTCTCAGCTCTTCCAGACAGAACCTGGATATATAAAACTGCACAGGTAGGTGGCTGTGATGATTAAGACCTTATTTAATACAAGTCAGTGCAACAACTAGATGCAATAAAATGAAAGAAGCTTGTATTGATCTTTCCCTCTGGAGATACAGTCCCACCTTAAGGATTTTACCCTTAAAAATGGTTCCAACTTAGGCCAGATCCAATTTCAATCTTGTTTTCTGAGAATGCCTTGTGTTGTGAACATGATCAAGTCCTCTCTTTATTTCCTTTTCTACTGCAGTGTATCAGATTCAACCTGCTATGTCAGCCCTGCAACCAAAGTTTTAACTACAGAGCTTGCTCTAGGGAAGTAAATTGATTTTTTATCTGTGAACTATGTACTCCAAGTTTTAGAATTCTAGTGAAGTTGTGAAGTTGTTGAGGTTTTTAAGGATAAACAGCAAAAAATCCCACAAAATCAACCAACCAAACCCAGCAAAACCCAATATTGCCTTACTTGTCATGTCCTTCATCTGTAGGATGCAGTCCCCTCACGGCTGAGTCCCTACCCAAGGGGATCAGGTGAGTTCTATTCCACTGGAGAGGAAATACAATTGGATTAGTCCGCTGCTGATAAGTCTTAAGGAACTAAATTGTGCTGAATAAACTTCATTCAGCTCTCAGTTTCTGCATTTTAAATATTATTTATTGATGACTATAGTTTAGATTAATGCGTAACTGTAAATGGTTGTTACTCTCTAAACAACACTGAAATACAGGTTCTATTTTGAACATTAGAGACATTGTGGAGTTTCTGACTTTAGAGATACTTAAACCCCAGCTGGGCAGGCTGTTGAGCAACCTGGTCTAGGTCTAGGTGACGTCACTTGAGTAGATCAGGAGACCTCTAGAAGTCCCTTACAGCTTCAATAATTCCAAAATGTTTTCAGCTTCCCAAAGGGGGATAGCATAACGTCATGATTCCTTCAGCTAAGCATGCCAGAAACGTGAATCAGATCCTTCACGTAAAGCTACTTTTGCATTAGAAGAGGGCAAACGTGTTCTCATTTAATTTTAACCATGGGGGAAATGCACTCTTTCAGTTTTGAGTTCTACGGATAAACACCGGCATATGGAGAACGGCAGGTATTTCCAAACATGCAGTCATTCTTTCAGTCACCACAGAAAGTTTAATTCAATACAAATAAACAGAGCTATAAATACAGAAACACCTTCATTTTCTTTATGGCATAACATTTTTAAATATCACTGAAAAGATTACACGTGTCCAGTGGCATTTGTAATGGAATTAAAAACTCAAGAAAATAAGATTAGAGGTGTGTGAGGAATTTACATCTCTGTTTTAACAGTGTTACCAGTTACAGACGCGTAAAGAATCTCTTATGAATACAGCAGGGATAACAAAAGATGTAACAAGCTGTTGCTGGAAAAAACGTATAGAAAAGTATATGACCTAAGATCAAGCAACAAAGGAGAGCAAAACTGGGGCTTCTAGACTCCCTGTTTTCAAACTCAAAGCAAATTCAAGCACAAGCTCTGTTTGCTGCAAAGAACTCATGCCCACTTTATACATGAGGTTCTCTAACACACAGCAAAAAGTGACCTTTAAACTACCTTGACAGATAGCAGCTGACTAGAAAATTACAGTCATTAACGGGATATCTAGAGAGCAGACTATTGTAAAAAATGATACTAAAAGGCAGATGTTAACAATTTGCAACCCCAAAAGACAGCTACAATAAACCCCTACTTTTCTAGTGTTCTGAAAAATTGTTATTGAGATTCAGCATACACAGAAATAAGAGGTGGGTATGTTTTTGTGGGCAAAGTGAAGAAAATATTCTGATTATTCAAACAAAAATTCATAATAAAAATGCAGTTATGTACAATCGCTGAAAATGAAGGTTGGAAAGGATATTAGTTTAGTCTGCTCCAGTTGAGGTATTTCTGTTAATTAATTATTAAAGTTATATATTTAATATCTTCATTTTAAAACCAATGTAAAAAGTTTCTAGAAACAATGCCTTTATAATTTCTCTCTTACTAGTTGGTAGTTGACAGGAAAAAAAAAGGCAATTCGTGTAAGCCTTCCTTTCTGAATTTCTATAGCAATACAAACCTAATTTCCTTTATTAGTGAACGTAGTCAGCTGTGGAAGCTTTAGCATTGTGCATAAAATTAGAGGCATTCTTTCAGAATATTTTTATATGAGTCTGTTTACTGTCCAGAGAAGAAATCATGTGGAATCCTTCAATGTTTTGGTGTGGGGTTTTTTTTGAGTTTTGGGTTGTTTTTTTTAATATTAATTGACTTTGCTTGATGGAGCACCTAGAAATACAAAACTAAGCAATACTGAAACGTGATGCCATAGTCTTGTTGGTCATTGCAAGCTCATGTCAAAATTATCAGCAGTGTCAAAGAGGTACATTCCTAACGGAACACTAAGTTTCAGATGGCACTGAATTTCTCAGGGATCCATGGTCAGCAAGAATCACCATATGGGGTAGCACCATGTAGCTTCCTTTGCATTCTACAATACCCAGAGTAATTCACAATTTTTTGTCACTTTCCTGCCAAAAAGATAATAAAATTTGGGTGAAATCCAGAGAAGCACCAAGAAAGAGGAAATAAGAGTGACACATTTGAAGAAAAACTCATGGAAACTAATAATGGAAAACTATAAGTATGTTATAAAAAACCCATGAAACAGAGTTGTGGAATGTAGAGTATGAGAAAAAAATTGTAATGGAAATCCTAAATTCTAAATTTAGCTTAGACCAGTGTATTTCAGGGAAAAGAAAATCTGCCTGTGCATAGAATGAAATTTAATGAACAAACTACGTTTTTCCTGAGTTTAGATATGATTCTACTCATTAACTTTATTTCACAAGTTACCAAAAATGCATATCAGAAGTCATAACTACACTTCAAGTGTAGAAACCTGTAAACACTTCGGATTATGATTCTTGATATGGAGGACTTTTTAACAATATAATTCTTGTGACTTGAACAAGTTTATTTTCATATAAATCAAAGCCATATTTCTTATTTCTGTCTCATTTGAGGTATCCTATGGTCTGCAAATATCCTGAGTAGAGGCTGTCCTCTTCTCCAGATGTTTCAGGAATGTAGTCATTGTCTCTTCTTTATTTTTAAATTTTTCTTTAAGTCATTAATAGCTCTGTTTTTAAGGTGGATGGTTAAAAGTTAAGTGCTTGGGAGAATGACTGTGAGGCCATGTTAAATTAAGGCCAGCAAGGGCACTAACGGGGACCATAACTCATGTGTGATTTTGATCACTGACCCTGAACTTGCCTTACCGTCTTTCCCATAAATTATGACAGACTGAAGAGAATTATAGTGAAATATTGTTTCAAGGAGTGGCAGGCCCCCTCCTGTCTTAAGAGAGACCCTTGGAAGCAGAGTGTGTTGTATTTGGATCCTCTTATTCTTCAAATAGGGAGTTTGAAGCATTTAAATTTTGGGCTTCTATTCCATTCATGTCCTCATTCTTCTTAAGAGTTTTCTGAAGCTTCCTCTCCTATCTATTACTGGATCAAGCAAACTGTACTTTCCTTTCTTATTACTACTTAATTAGCTTACTACTTTGTCCCTGTATTTTATAAGGCATGTGTTGAATCTAGATACTTGTTAACATCTCATTTGCTTAGTTGGCGGATTTGAGGTTTCTTTAACTGCAGCATCTTAAAGACTTTTTCTCCAACAGATGAGGTGACAGCAGTGGGGAGCTGTGAAAATTTATCCCTCACTCTGCTACTGCAGAAGCTTTGTTTATAATGCTAATGAAAATAACAATAGACAGAAAAACTAAATGCAATAATTTTTTCTTGGAGACTAAAGACAAAAAATATTGGAGGGATATTAAAGAATAAAAGAGAAAATCTGTCAGTTTCACACTGATTTATATTCTGCTTCTCATCACTGCACAGACTGAGTGTTGGTATGAACTTCTTGGGCTGAAATAATTTGCTGTCAATTCCTGTTTTCACTACAACTACTCAGTCTTTTTTAATGACAATGAAATTTTTCCAACTTTATTTAGGGTAACTTCTTGCCTTTCAATCAAAACTGGGCTTACTGTCCAAAAAGACGAAAATATTGTACCACCTCATCATCCACTGAGACTTTTCAGAAGGCAATAACTGACGTAGCCTTCTCCTGCCTTTGTTTGAAATTGGGGAAAAAAAATCTTGATGATTTTATTCACAATAATCAGGCAAGAAAATGAGAATGGATTGAAGAAACAAGTTCTGGTTTTCAGGAGCGTAGTTTTTAAGTGTTGCAGTTGTCTTTTATTTTTTTAACATTATTTTGTCATGTATCATAAACAATTTTTAATAGATGCTCATATACATCCACGTATATTTTTTACATAAAAAATTTCAAGAAGCATTATATTCAAACTTTTATTTTTCTTCTTTATTTTTCTTCTTTATTTTTCTTCTTTTTTTTTCTTCTTTTTTTTCTTTCTCAAACTATTTTAAACTGAAACTTGCCTGGTACCAGGCTTTTTCAATTATTTTTGAAAAACATTCCTTTTACCCTGCAAGCAAAGTTTTTATCAATTTAGTGTTCTTTAGATTCACTGTTGAACTGCTGTTATATTTTAAAGTAAACAGTGGACTTAACATAAGGTGACATTATATTTATCATGATTGATCATGGATCAAAACTATAGAATTTGTGTAACCTAAGCATAAGACATTCCTCAAAAATGACAAGGTCCTATTCCTCATCCCATCAAAGACACATGAATAAGATCGTTTAGGGACCATGAGATCTGCCTGAAACCAGTGGTTCTCTAGGTCCTGGCTCATATGCATTTCAGCAACTCTTAGCCTGCAGGTCTGTCAATTTAATTTTCATATTCGAAACTGTAAACAATAAATGCTAACCAGGAAAGCTGGCAGGTTCCAACTGATTTTGATTACTTGGGCAGTTTTGTTGGGTCTCTGTTGTTTGTTTTGGGGTTTTTTTCTAAAGTGTGGTTGAAGGTCAGTGTGAAAAATGTCCAGGTGACTTAGAGAATGACTTGTGTTTGAAAGCCAGAGGGACCTGTGCTCCTAATCAGTTACATGTGTCTGGGAATCCTCCTGGCGTCTACAGTCAATCCTCTAACTCCACTACAAATTAAATGTGACCTTACTTCCAAAGACAAATTTCATGGTGTGAATTAATTCTACAGTCTTCTTTTGTCTGTAGCTGGGCAAGACAGACTGGTAGAATGGCACTGGGAGGTGTGAGTGTACTTTTTTTGTATAGATTTATGCCATTTCAATTCCCATAGCAACAGTGTAGCCCTCATTCATATTAACCAGCTCTTCATTTAGAAGCTTTATGGGAATTTGAATGATAACACTTAAAACCACAATTAATTTGCTATTGCCTTCATCCATTATTTGTGAATTTGTCTAAAGGGACGTTTAAGTTTTGACTTGACCTGTCATGCAAGTAAAGGAGCTCATCATGAACATAAATTTACAATACTGTTATTTAGGAGGTTTTTGTGTCTTGAGGACTAGTAGGGAAAATTGTCAGAGAAAAACTGGTATTGAGAAAAAAGAGTTCCTCTTACCCTCCTATTCATTTTTTCTAATAACCTCTTTTCAATTGCAACTCCAGCTTTACCAGAATTAGGTCTGAATTAGGTATAAGGACAGAATCTAAGAACGCAAACACAAAAAGAAACAAGGCTGAGGATATTAAATACTATGCTGATATTGTGCAGACAACAAGTAATAGAGCATCTACCAAATCCTTCCGTTTGTTTCCTACAGACAGAAAAGTCAAAGGGCAAATTTTTTACTGGAATGTGTTGAATCAATTAACATTTATGATGGAAACCAGGCAGAAATGCCACCTTCCTGACATTTACAATGGGCAAACTGCCCAGGCTAGTTAGCCATGCACTGACTACTTCGGTCCTGAATTGGAGGGCTCTACAGGTTTCCCATCCTGATTGCCTCAACTTCCAGGCTTCTGCCTGTGTTTCATTCCAGTCTGATAATTGATATTCTCACTGGTCAATTGGAATGTGCTGAATAATGGATAAAGTCTACTATTGTAAAACTACCTAAATATATGAAGTTTTATATTATGAAATTCTTGTAGAAGATAGACACTGTATATATACATAGACATCACGCTAAATATACACTTCTATGTAGATAAGCATTACGTTTATGTTTATATACATGAATGTCTATATTTAATAGATATATCACCAGAACTAGAAATTCCAATTACCAGATAGGTCACCTAATTAACTTGATACATACAATACCAAATTGAATGCCAGCTGTTAACAGTAAGCAATAAAAATACAATTTACTGATTAGAATATGAATATCAGAAATATTCAAGAGATTATGAATGGAAAAATATGAAAAGACTGAAAATATAAATATATGTTATAAAATTGAAAATATGTTATGAAATTGAAAATGTATAATTAAAATGTCAAAGACAGACTTGATAAAGTTAAATAATTTAACCATACTAGGATGATACAGTTAAACTGATTGCACCTGAAAAATCAGATTTCCGGGTTCTGAAAAGATTGATAATAGATCGGTGTACATGGCATACCGGTCTGTCTCTCCGTGCACACATTTTCTACAAAAGTGGTTTGCAAAATGGTTACATTTAAATTTATTTCATGTGTTTTAGTATTTGTTCTGCTTTCTGTACATAAGCTATCAAGAAATGAAATCTGATTATATCTTTACAAAACACGCAGATTTCTTCAATATAGTGAGACTTTTTGGTGATGTTATGCATAGAATTGATTGGATTTAAATAAATAAGCTTTTCCACACAAATTACTCAGATGTGAAAGGGTATTATCTTAGATGATATTAAGTATAATGCATTGCAAGGACTTAAAACTGAATTCCACAGCCTTACCAGACTGGAAAGATATGAAAGCGCTGAAGATTTATGACGTGGCTTTGCAGTTACAAATTCATTGTAGACTTACAGGTTTGAACGCTTGCTGATCCACAAATATTTTCCATTTGGATTCTCGTCATAAATGGAGGGGTTTAAAAACTGGGGGTCTGTAAGAAAGAGAGAAAATGATAGAGCCAGAGCCTTAAACAATGTTTAAGGAATCTTGGAATTTCAAACCTGTCTAATTCCATGGGCTGTGCTAAAACCTTAGAAGATACACGATGTGCAAATTTAGCAGAATCTGTTGCAACAGTAAAAATGCATTCATGTCTTAAATTCAGAGTTAGTCTGGCAAGTCGGCCTACATGCCGACTTCTTGAGCTGAAAGACAGGAGATTTAGATTGGATATGAGGAAGAATGTTATGGTGAGAGTGATGAGGCAATAGAACAGGTTGCCCAGAGAAGCTGTGGCTGCCCCATCCCTGGAGGTGTTCAAGGCCAGGTTGGATGGGGCTTGGAGCCCCCTGATGCAGTAGGAGGTGTCCCTGCTCACCGCAGCTGCAGAGCGGAAGTGGTGTTCATCGGAAGAGCTCTCCATGGTCCCTCTCCTGCCCCGCCCCCCCCACCTCTCCCCTGGGTCCTAAAGCCCTCAGTGTTGGTAAGGAAAAAATGAGTGAAAGATTTGAAACTGTAACAGCTCTCTATCCGGACAAGGCATTATGTCAATTTAAATAAATGATCTGATCTCCCTGCACTTCGGTATCTTAAAACTAATAAAATACTTTATTTCTCACTGCATGTTTTTGCCAAAGATCAGGGGTCTTAATTCAGGTTTGTAGGCTGCCTGCAAAAGAAGTGTGATATAGATAGAAATGATGATGCATTTGATTATTGTTAGAAATTAAATCTGATGAACAATGTTACTTTAAAAAAGACATAAAAAGACTGTATTTTGAATTAAGTGAAACAACTCTGTTCTTAAACTCACAAACTGCTCAGAGTTGCCTGTATTCCTAAGTGTTTGATCAGGATGCTCATAAGAATCAGGAAATGCCGCTGTTTTCCTTACCAAATAGTCCAGAAGTTTCCATAGTGTGCTAAAGTAAGTTATCTCATTGTTCTCTCTCTCTCAGCTCATTGTTTCCTCCTGCTTCTAACACAAACCCACTGGATTATCAGTTCACATGGCACAATAGAATTGAAGGAGTCTTTCTTCACCCTTCTCCTAGGTAGTTTTATTTTCCTATGTAGTGCTGTTTATCTTGTGTTTTTACAACTTGATAATGTCCAGCTTTTACAGAAATAAATCTTTAACTAAATGAGGCATGGAAATAAATATTGTTCACTTGATTAGAATTCAGGTTAAACGCAACTACCTCAGATATCTGTTTGCACAAAAGTCCTTGTCCGAAAAAAGAAACCATTTTAAAAATCCTTGACATGATAAAATCTCTGAGGATAATTCCATTTAATTGAGTCTTAAACCTTGTATAATATATATGTACCCACTGAACAAGAAGCGGTGAAACTTAAAACGCCATACCAGGCCAGGACTTAGGAGACTTAAAGGAAATTTTACAGAACATTTAGAGGAATTTCTAGGAATTTCTAGCATTTTCTAGGAGTTGCTTTCAAACCTTTCTAAGAATTTGTGATTTCCAAGAATTTCTTTCTATTTCCTAGGAATTCTATCTACTATTTTTCTTGTTTTGAATTTCCAGGTACTTTTGAATCATTATTCTGTCCATAATCTTTCTAGAAATATCCCCACTGCTTTCTAGCGGCTCCAATTTCAAGAATATTCCTGAACATGAGCCAACAGTGTGCCCTGGCAAGCAAGAGGACCAACTGTGTCCTGGGGCGCATCCAGCATAGCGTTACCAGCCAGGCGAGGGAGGGGATTGCCCCGCCCTACTCTGCACTGGTGCAGCCCCACCTTGAACACTGTGTTCAATATTGGGCGCCAGACATCAAACTGCTGGAGAGCGTCCAGAGAAGGGCAACAAAGCTGGTGGAGGGTCTAGAGCACTGGTGGCAAACTCACGACCCACAGGCCAGATCCACCTTCTTTTATCCAGCCTGGCATCTTATTTCTACCCAGCAGCAGCGCCAAGCTCCCTGCACCTACGCTCCTGCCAGCGCTGGTCACGTGTGCAGCATGTGAGACGCATGTTGTGCTGCGGGAGCAGGCTGATGCGGCCCCTGGTGAAAATGAGTTTGACACCCTGGTCTATAGGAGAAATCATATGAGGAGAGGCTGAAGTCACTTGGTCTGTGCAGCCTGGAGGAGCCTGAGAGGGGACCTCATAGCAGTTTACTGTTTTCTTACAAGGGAAGGAGGAGCAGGCACTGATCTCTTCTCTCTGGTGACCAAGGACAGGACCCGAGGGAATGGCAGGAAGATGTGCAAGAGGAGGGTTAGGTTAGACATTGGGAAAAGGTTCTTCACCCAGAGGGTGGTGGAGCACTGGAACCGCTCCCAGCGAAGCAGTCACAGCCTGACAATATTCCAGAAGCACTTGGCCAATGCCCTCAGACACACGGTGTGAACGTTGGGGTTGTCCTGTGCGGGGGCAGGAGTTGGACTCGATGATCCTTGAGGGTCTCTTCTTAGGTCATATTATGATTATATGAATCTATGAAAAATCTTTGAATGATTTCGAGGAAGTTCACTGTGTTTTCTGAAATTTCAGTAATCTGGAAATTTTACAGGACATTCAAAGAGAATTCTAGGAATTTTAGTGCATTTTAAGGACTTTCCCATTGCATTTGAGAGTTTCAAAACTTTCTACGACTTTTTCTGTTCAGAACCACTCTAAGAGTTTCCTAGTGATTTCTGAGATTTTTTTTCATGTTTTCCAAGAATCTTTTGATCTAGAACATTTCTAGACAAATCCCAATGCTTTCTAGGTATTTGCCTATCATGTGTTCCCTTGCAGAAATTCTTCTCTTTAGTATCTTTCTAAGAGTTTTGCAATCTAAAACCATTCTAGGATTTCTCAGTGCAAAGGATTAAGGAAGTGAAAAATGGCCTGCACAGTTATATTTACAAATTAATGTGTGGTTGGGTAGAAATAATCAAGCTTTAAAATAAATTTGTGAATTACAGTAGCTTACAGTAGCAATTTATGTCATGGAACTTTCAGTAATGCTAGTTATAAAATGTACCTGCCAAATACATATTTCTTGGAGCTAAGTTTGAGTATCAGACTGATTAAATTAACATTTCAGCACAACAGAGGCATATTATGCCAGACTTTGTCACTGTGCAAGATGATTTGTAGTTGACTCAATTTTAATGATCAGGATCACTGTTCTTGAATAAGTTTCATGTCTGCCATGGCAGAGAGACCTACAGCCGTTTAATTCTCCTGCTGGCTGTAAATTAATTAAATAGTCTGTATATAAAGAAAATAACATTAATTTATTTCATGGCTTTTTTTTGTCTTGTTCATAGTCTATAATTACTGTTTCATGGTCCTGTCAGATATATTTTAGGACATATTTAGGAAGAAGTGATTTTACCATCTTTCATCACCATTTGTCTTGTGCCCATAGAGAGTTACTGGATTTATAGACAGAGGTATAAACTTTTCAAGTAATAGTCTACTTGCTTAACCCAAATACCATTCCTTTCATAATTTAGCAGAAATAATTCCTTGCTGCAAAAACTAGTTTGCATTCTTTACCTGTAGAATAAGCAAGTGCTTTATAAATGATGGCTTTAAAAATCCAAAGTCCTGGACATTTCTGGCATATCACCTCACACTTCGTCATTCAGTGAGCAGTTTTTTACATAGCTCTGTAAAAATAAGCCACCATGCATATGAATTCACACATGTAGGATCCAGTGCCAATTTCTATCAAGGCTCTTGCAGCAGAGATCATAAAATTGTTGAGGTTGGAAAAGACCTCTAAGTTCATCAAGTCCAACTGTTGGCCCAAACCCATTGTGCCTACTAAACCATGTCGTGAAGAGCCATGTCTACATTTTTTTTTTAACGTGACTCCACCACTTCCCTGGGCAGACCGTTCCAGTGCTTTACCACTCTTTAAGTAAAGATATTTTCCTAATATCCAATCTAAACCTCCCCTGATGCAACTTAAGGCCATGCAGCACCTCTGGGGACTGAGTGTGTTCAATGTTGTATGTTTTGTGAAGAGGACTGGAAACATTCTCTGGTGTTTCACACATATCTAGGCATTAAGAAAGTACCTATATATCTGAAATGGTCACATGAAAAGCAGAGCACAGCTGAAGAGGAAATGTCATGGATCTTAATTTTATTGCTTTCTCAATAATTAAGCATTTAGAGAGAAGGCTGACTTCTCTACTTACGTCAGTAAAACTTTACATGGAAGCTATAGAAGAAGGTAACAAGTATTCTTCGTAGAGAACTCTTAATGAGTTTGATATGAGGGACTTCAGCCATGAAGTGAGCCTTGGATCCATTGATTGAGTTGTGTACATAGAATGAGACTGTTGAAAGGCAATTCTACTTGTCTCTATGGCCTTGTGCATTTGTTCAGCATTTGGCAGAAAATATTATTTAAAAGCACAAATCACCACTATTTTGTATGTGTAGCATATAGATTTGTCTCCATTTAAACAGTCCTAGTCACTGAGAAATAGTCATCTTCATATATTCCTCTGCAATATCTCTTTAGAAATAAAAAAAAATAAAATTACATTACTTGACACTAAAAAGGCTTTAAAGTAGCAGTCCTTTAAAACACAATAGTTGAGACTCGTCTGAGATTTCATGGGTTCTGTAATAACGCAGCTGTTTTCCTGAGGGTGTTCTCACAAATTCATAAAAAAAATCTATTTGTTATGAGCATTCTGAAACCCCAAGGAAAGCAGCTGTGGTTTTGACAAACTGGGCCACATTTTCAACACCTCTAGCAAAAGAGACATTTATAGAGGAATTCTATGCCTTATATATCCATGAGCAACATATTTTTTTAACAGCAACAACAGAGTGCTCTTAGCAGACGTTTACTCAGCAAAGCAGCCAAACTGAACATTGAGTTGAGCCACAATATAAAATTAAAAACCTGACCTCCAGCAGAAGACTTGCACTGAACTTAAAATATGCCACCCAGCGTGAACTTAAAGACCACTAGGGAAATCACTGAATGATATAGACATGCTAGATGTGAACTTTTCAGAGTTTATTTTTAACCCTTTTCCTCTTCTCTTTGGTTTTTAATGTGTTCCTGAAACTATAAAAATATAAAGAATGAGAAACATTACTAGGGTACTAATGAAATATACAATCTGGACATGATAGGAACTTTCTTGCTTCCTATGTAAACCATTCCTGCAGGCAATTAGTTTCTTATTTTTATCTGTCAGTCCAAAAGTGGTTATAGTCCCAAATAGTACCCTTTATGCAGCTTTCAATTTTGCACAAGTTTCACAAAGGTTTTAGTCTGTACTTATTTTTATACTATATCAGGGTTTTTTCTGCTCCTCAACCACATTCAGTCATTCTTAGGTTTTGAAGATTTTAATTTCTTTCCTTTAGCATTAAATGCCTTGCAGACCCATTGTTTATGTACTGAAACCATCTTTCTTGAGTATTTTTCCACAGTAAATGTTTTATCACAACAGTTTCTCTACCATTTTTTAAAGTTGAATTATTCAGTTTGGAAATTAATTTTCCCACTCAGACAACCCAGCCGAAGTGTCTTTAATCCACTGACTTTCCTCAGTTTACTGTTCCATTCCATAATTTAGTATTGGCATGGAAGTTACTCAGATAAATGTATTGTCATTTCCTCTTGAAATGCCTCTACCTCTAGATGTCGCTAAATTTTCCAGTTGAATGGCTAATCCATTTCCTTTTAATGTCATTCTTTAATGACTCATTCTTTGATCCTAGTCCCTCAAGATATGCTTTCTCCTGTTCTTTTCTTTGATCTTAATCTCTTTTATTGTACTCAGCTTTCTGAGTTACATCTCCTTTTTGCTCTCCTTCATCTTGCTCTTGCCACTCCATTGTGGGGCTTCATCCATCAACTATATACATCAGCTGCCTTTTTTTCCTGACTTTTCAAGACAGCACTTATCTGGTGGGTCTTTTGATCCCAGTCTACAGGCTGTTTAATTTCATTTCATAGCTCATTCTTCTTTTCTCGGAGATGCCTTAGTTTTCCAAGCAGCTTAATAGTATTCTTCCCTGACACCTAGCTCTTCTGGTTTCACTGGTTTTGTGTTGCTGTCAGCCCCAGTAATCGTGGTGCCAGCACAAGCCTAAGTTCTGTCCTAATATTCCTGGTTGAAATGAATTAAGTCGACAACTATCTATTTTTCTCATCAGATGACAGATAAGTCCGCTTCATTTACATTTATTCAAAAGGTTGTGACAAGGTGGGTGTGATCTCTTCTCCAAAGTGACAAGAAATAGGACGAGAGGAAATGGCCGCAAGTTGTGCCATGGGAGGTTTAGACCAGACATTGGGAAGAATTTCTGCACTGAAAGGGTGGTCAGGGATTGGCATAGCTGCCCAGGGAGGTGGTGGGGTCACCATCCCTGGAGGTGTTTAAAAAATGGGTAGATGAGTTCCTTAGAGACAGAGTTTAGTAGAGAGACAGATACAGTTGGACTCGATGATCTGAGAGGTCTCTTCCAACCTTAAGATTCTATGATTATCACTAAATCATTCCCTAAGCAGGAATTTGGTTAATTTTACATATTTTCATTATAAGAAAAATGTTTCCAAAAATTTGAGTACTCATAGAAATGAAATCTAGTTTCTATGCCTATTTATTAAGCTCCCGGTTCCTGAATTTAGAATACATGTATTAAGATTAAAAAATATGACTTTTTGTAACTTAATGAAAGAATATGAAGGATAGATGGGTTACTCACTGAAAGATAAATTCTAATCAGCTGTATATCATTGAGCAGAAAGCTAGAAGAAGGCACAAGGAATCTGCCACTTATAGTTCTAAGCACAAATCAGAAGTTTGTAACTGTTAACTGTGTGTAAATTGCCATTTTTAGAGCTATTTTGTCTATGTCGGGTGAATGCCAAGGAGTATTGGCATTGTTCCGTCCTCATCCTTCCATGTGTTAAAGATTAGAAGACATTATGGACCAGTTACCAGACAGAGCATCCTCTGAGAAGTTTAAAAAATCCAAAACATGCACACATTTGGGGAATCTATTCTTTACTTTTCTGTTGACAGATGCATGCAAGTCAGTGGCCAGAAAGTGAGAGAGACCTTAGCTGTTCTCAATTTATGCATCTCTGCTCAAGTTGATAAATTTACAGTAAAATAAAATATCCTAAAATCTGGTCCAGTAAACACAGTCCTAGCTTCTGAATTAATCCTTCTAAAGAACAAATAAACTGATGCTTTCTTTTAACTAGCCCCCATTTGATTTAGCAGGCATAAAATTAAGAAATTAGAATGTACTTCTTAAATTTACATTTGTACAGTAAAATAGTGAGCTGTATGAATGGCTTAACGCAAAGCCTGGTCCTAGTGGAGAGACTCCCACTAACTGGTAAGATTTGGATCAGACTTGAAGAGTGTTAAAGACTACACAGCAGAAAATGTTTCCAGGTAAAATCAATGTAGGCTTGTGAAGTATTGTGAATGTGCTTGCAGCTTACTCCTGTTAGTCCTGCCAGTAATTAATCTTCAAAATTAGTTTCTTTAATTTATTTAATGTTGTACAATATGGGTTTACAACTTCTCAGCTACAACTAATAACATTTTGGTATTTTTATACTGTCTTGGACAGGAATCTTTCCACAATGTAGAGATAGCAGCAAGTACCGAGATAGTAAATGAAAAGTGAGACTGTAAAGAAAAAAAAATACAAAACCAAGTAAATGTTCATGAGAAGCTTCAGCCTTTTTTATCTTGGGGGTGTCCTTTTCCCGTTTGATTCCTTCCTTCTCTTTCCCCTTGAAAGAAATGGGCAGGAGATATAATCTGGAGACAGAAATAATAGTGACTTCCTGACAAAACCCACTCATGCTTTCATTCTTGTTTATGGATTAAGAGTATTCACGTTGAGAAAAAGCATAGCTCTTTCATCAGAATTAGGATGCCAGTGGGGGACAATACAGAAGAGAAAATCTAGGTATTTCCAAGGTATGGCTTGGCTAAATTCAGTGTCTTCCTCACTTCTCTAAATAATTTACTACAGGGAAGAAATCTCAGGTTTTCTTCTAAAAGATAAAAAAAAAAAGGAGGGAGAGGGGAAGCATTATTAATTCTGTGTAGACTTTGCCTCCTGAAAGTGAACCGTATTCCTGAAGAAGGTCTTTTTTTCCCTTTTTTCTTTAATTTTGTGATTGCAAAGCCAACCATGTTGTTCAACAAGTTTTAGAATGCATGCAGTTCTCTTCCATCTACCTCCAGCTGTGTCAGTGTCAAATAGGAAACAGCCTGTTCTTTAGGAGCTGTATAGAGCCATCAACAAAACTCCTCTAAGCTGTGTCAATTGTCATAGTTACACTGTCCAAGGAGGTCTCCCATAGACCATCTCAATAACTTAAATATTCCTTCATCAGAAACTGTTTAGTTTTTAGTGGGAAACTTAAACAATGCTTTAGTGGGTAGTGAAAAGCGAGTGCAATTTTTATTGGCTTGTCAGAGCACTACGTTCCACTTAAAATGCATGCAATATCATGCTCTGATGCTTATAGTTATACAGAACTATGCTTTATTACATCATCCAGTAGATTTTACAACACTAAAAATTGATGCAAGATAACTGGAAGATGATCTATAGTAAATATCTCTCAAATGAAATATCAGATAATCAAATAGTGAGGAGGAGAGGGGGAGGAAAAGAATTTAGCATTTACATTATCTGCTGAATATTGACCCTATCTTGTGAATAATGCAAGAAAACACAGGAGGTGATCATGAAATCCAAGAATATTTCATATTGTGTCTGTACAGGAAGGCAAAATTCAGTTTCCCAACTTTTCCTGACTCATTTTTTATCCTTAACAAGCGCTTTCTAACATGTTCAAGAGCGAGGGATTTTACAGAGTTACTGACAATACTGTTTGCAATCGTGTTATGATGCCAGGCATTACAGATATGTTGTACATGCATTATCTCTGTGGAGAGCATGATCTTTTGAGGCAAAGGTATTAAAGTGTAAAGCGCTTTAATTCATGACCTGCAAAACTTCTTACTGACTAGGAAATTAATCAGGAAAAGCTTGCAAGACTGGGGATTTTGTTGGTGGAAATCAGGGGTTTGCAGGCTGTATCTGCACTTAGATAAGGAGAAAGAAAAGAGCACAGTGATCTGCCACACAGATGAGCCCCTGATCAGTCTGTGACAGGGCTGTGGTGCCTGTCCTGTGGGGATGAAGGCAGTGTGTGCTGAGGTCCTTTCTCCAGGTTGAGGTCAGCAAAAGCTTTTGAGGATCTGTATGCATCAGCGTGGAAAGTAGGAAGCAGTCCTGGTTTCTGTAACACTAACGGAGTTGCAATGAACCAAAGCAGTTTGCAAAGAAGAGCAGAACTGTAGGTTTTCCAGTGGTTTTGGTTGGAAAGTCAGGTAATGAATCAGACTGAAGTGACTCCCAATAGGTACTCTGGCCCTGTGACCACACAACACTTCAGCTCACAATAAGTCATGACTTTCCCAAAATGTAACATTCCAGACAGGAATGCACACACTGGGCAAGCCAGTATTCTATTGCCCTCAGTAGGCGTAGTACTAATATAGCTTTACTAACTATGCTGATGGGACTCTCTGAATTTCTGCACAATGCCTTTTTAGTACATTTGTTCATCAGGATGGTCTTGCTGAAATTGCTGACTCGCCCAAGGGCTTCCTCTGTGTCTTGTGTCTGCTGCTGCTTTTGAAGGAGCTGTGCTAATGTGGCAAGTTGATCCTGATATATAGAACTGTATTTACATAGCACAATACTGGTGAGGTGTCATTGGGCACAGCATACCTCAGGAAAAGACCTGTTGTTTTGTTTACACAGGCCAAAGCCTTTTAATCTTGATGCTTAGAGATATGCAACCCATACGCAGTCCTATGCACCTTTGCTATCGTACTTTCTCTTGGAGTTACTGCCTTGTTATATAACAAGATGCAAATGGTAAACACCTGAGGAATCTACTGTGCATGTTTAGGTTTAGGCTCGACAATAGGAAGAAGTTCTTCACTGAGAGGGTGATTGGCCATTGGAGTGCACTGCCCGGGGAGGTGGTGGAGTCACCGTCCCTGGAGGTGTTTAAGGAGAGATTGGATGAGGCTCTTAGTAACATGCTGTAATTGACAAGTAGGAGTAGGTGTAGGTGTTGGGTCATAGGTTGGACTTGATGATCTCAAAGGTCTTTTCCAACCTTATGATACTGTGTGTGATACTGTGATATATGTGGTAAAACCTGGAATAAGCGCCCAAAAGAAAACAACAATAATAGTAAGAATAACCTCCTTGTTTTGTAGCACATGTGCTCCAGCAGTCTGACTGAGCATGTGGACAGGATGTCTCCAAACCCTTCCGTTATCAATGCATCAATGCATCAATGCATGTATATTTTTATGAGAGATGACTGGAGAATAGCTGATTTGATTTTAGTAGTATTTTTCTAAAACTATGAAATCACCTTGAAAGGATAGTAATTTTTTGTGTTCCTTTTTGAAACCCTTAATACTGACATTTCAAGGAGAGTGTAAATAATTTAAAACAAATTCCAGCACTCAGATTTAGGATTATGTTCATGCTTTTCACAATAATTAAACACGCAAACTTATCATGTTTTGTTTACGGAATAAATTTTTAATGTACATTAAATAAAATCTGTTTCATCTCAGTAAATATATGCCATTTTAAAACATTAATTTCCATTTTGTTTGTACCAATATTTTTCATTATTTAATAGACCAGGTTTTGACTGCGAAGAAATTGAAGTCAGACAGCAAGCAATTTCTGTTTCGAATTTACGACACTGTACAATGTGGGGCAGCACCTGTCTTTTTAGACTTCAGAGGGTAAAAAGTTTTCTTGATTTACATATTGATCAGTAAAATGGAGTCTGGTAAAATAAATAAGTTAAAAACCTGCAGTTGTGCTATACCAGCTGTGAATTAAATAATGAGATTTTCCCATTTAAACATTCATTTTAATTAAACAATTGTTTCCTCCTTCAAATAAATCAGTTACCCAGTCCAGCAATATTATTAAACTAGTTTATAAATATTCATGCATACAGAATCATAGATTGTATTTCAACATCAGAAACCCATTTCATTTGCATTGTGCGGTTTTGGCAGAAATCTCGCACTGAAGCTGTAACTTTGTAACTCTCCCAATTGCGTCTTCTAAACCTTTGATCAGTTCTACAGACATGCCAATCCTTACAAAAGTATACCAAAAGTATCAGGAAAACTGCAGGGCTTAGAGTTTGAATCCTACCCTGTTCTTGGTTTAGAGCTGGCTCAGTTTTCCACCATCCTTTTAGGGCGTACACTGGGGTAATGTTCTGTAGATGGCATCTGCAACTAATGGAGCCACCTATACAAAATGAAACGGTTTACAAGGAAGCAGTGACTGCACATGGAGTCATCATGCTTTTGACAATATAAGACATAAGGTTAAATACTGAATCAGTGTGATGATTCAACTACTTCTTCTGTCCTACAAGTAGTTTCTCCTCAAATGTGGGTGAGCTTTTAAATGGCACTGCGTTTTACTGGTAATATAGTAGCATTTGCATCAATGGCTTTGGCATAATTCAGTCCTACTAAATATGTTGCCCTTTTCTTCAGGTGACTTGTGTAAACTACACAAAATTAGCTTTACGTGCTTTAACTTGTTACCTGTTTGCTGTTAGATATGCAGGGATTGCATGGGACATACCCTTTGCAATTCCAGATTAATAGCCAAGAAAGGATTTCTTCCTTTTCCAGGAAATGGCATGGAAATCATTTAGGTTTATATCAGGTGTCTTATTTGATGCCCACAGCTTTAAATAAAAATGTCTATCGATAAAATTATTTTCTTCTTTTCTTAAGAGATCTTCTGTGTTCACTTAAAAAGATCTCCAGTGGAATAGTTTTTCACAGAATTTTTAAAAATCTGGCAAGTCTTTCTGACGGGGGTTATGAGAAAAAGCAGTGTGTGGAAAGTGGACAAGTTAAAAAGAAAATTACAATGGCTTCTACAGGTGGAAAAGCTTCTCTTGAGCTACAGGAATTCTAACAGTTTCATAAAACTTTTCCTCTGTAACTCCCTGTCTGACCAGTTGCTGCATCTTTAACAATTTATCTGACGCCTAAACCATGTTTTCTAGGAAGTTTTGTGCATCCTTCATTCGTTTAAAGGTCAGAACAAAGCCTATAGAGATCATGGGTTTCAGAGCAGTTACTGATCATAAAAATGCGGGAGGTTACCCACATTTGTCATACAGCAGAAGGAGAAAGAGAAAAATGGACAGAAAAATGCAAAATCTGAAACAGAGGAGCATCTCTTGTTATTCAGACGCGGATATTTTCTTAGTCTTCCATGTATTTCTATTATAATTTTGTTAGATTTGTTTGTCTTAAACAAACAATAATTATATTAAAACAATAGTAGCTTTGTATGTGTTTATGTAGGCCTGGATATATCACAGACTCACAGAACAGGTGGGAGCTGGAAGTGACCTCTGATGCTCATCCTGTCCAACCTCCCTGCTAAAGCAGGTTCACCCAGAGCTGGCTGACAGGATCGTGTCGAGGTGATTGCATTTCTGTATCAGTTCTAGAAAGTTCTGAAATATTACTTTTACAACCAATGACTATGAAATAAGGCTTTAATGCTAGTTCATCAAAGGCTTGGCCTACGTGCCTTGTGCCACTTTTTTCAGATTACTGGTCTAAATAATGTTAGAAAGGAAGGACGAAAGAAAAAGTCTTAAAGGAAAAGTCAGAGCAACTGACAAAAGAAGTAGACCTTTAGGAATTTTTTTTATAATCTGTTCAGAAAATTTGTGTTTAAAATAGGAGAACTGTCTGGTAGGAATATGTCAACTTCAAGTGACATCTCTAAATACTGAATCCAGTTTCCTCTCTTTAAAAATCAAAAAGCATTTAAAGTGCTCAGCCTGACATGATTGACTTCACTAAACATCATATTTTGTCACAAACATAACCTTTTATTCTGCACTCAGGTCTGAGGATGTGATTATTTTAGCATGGAGCTCACCAAAAGTATATGGAAGAGTAAGCAGATTTTGAATCCTTGTTTATGACATCAAAATACTGGTGGTTTATAGATCAGCTATGCTTCTATAATAAAACTGGATTCTTTAAAAAAAGAAATAAATAGGAAATTAACTACTTTTAAGCTGGCTTTAGAGCATCATGTGTGGACAAGATATAAATAGGCATTGTGCTGGGGAAAGAAAATGAATTCTGAAGCTGGGAAGAGACTGCCAAAAAATTTGTAGCAATAACAAATACAGTAAGGCTGGATAAGTCCTCTCTATCAGGTCTGTGAGCTTTATTCTGTGGCTTGTCTCTGCAGCCATTGCACCCTTGTAGCCAGAGGACAGCTACAAACTCTCATGCTCCAATGCTTCTGTGTAACAATGAGTCACTCTTGTCTCCTCTGAGACTTTCTTGAGCCTCTTACGTATCAGACAGAGCACAGAACACAAGAATTTAGAGAAATACTTCACTAAGTTCTCCTACCTCAGCAGTTCCTGTCACTGTTGTTAGCATTATGTTGTCTACGAACTTAACCTTTAAGCATAAATACCAGCTGGCACGGACTAATCAAATTAAAAAATGTAATTGCATAACCCAGTATATTTATTTTCAGAAGCACATGTATGCACAAACACATGTCTGTGTGCACACACATCAGTAAACACATAGCCCTGAAGGAGGCTGGTTTTTAATCTGTTAGGGTAACTAAGACGAAAGGGATATGTGCACTTCATAGTGAAGAATTTTCCTCCATCTTTTCTGGCACAAATAAAATATTGTTATAAAATCTCCATTAAATAACTACATTTATTATGCTACTACAAAAGCATCTGCCTCTAGGTATGAATTTCTTGCTTCTCTTTGGTTTTCACTTAACTGCCAACCCAGGTCTCTCTCTGCTCTCTGGTCCCTTCAAATGCTTAACGAGTTCACAAGATGTAGCAAAGCAATTCAGTAACTGGCTTCTGTCTCCTCAAACCACTTGCCCTCCCCATCATTGCTTTCTCTGGAGAAAACTATTTTGACAGGAGTCTGTTTATGAGTGATATCTCCACAGTAGCAACAGAAAAACAAACAGGACTTAGAGAAATCCTTACACGGAAGAGTAATGTATCTATTCCATAAATTATTTTTCTTATTTCTTAAAGAAAATAGCTGAAACCTCAAAAGCCTCACAAGGAAAGTCCCTCTTTGAACTCTTCTATAAGTAAATACGATAGTTAAGGAATAGAGGTTTTACTGTTTCCAGGATTTATTTTATGGTGCAAAAGTAGAACATGGAGTGATTCGTGCTTCCTGTTTTGTAGAGGTCCAGTGGTCCTGCCCACATAGGCTGTGCTTTCTGTAGTCACAGCCAGGTGGTACAAAATGCTACTCTTGGAAAGAAATATACATAAATTAAAAGGATTTGCATGCCTTACACCCCAATTTCCTACCATTGAATGTAATTTCTGATTTATAAGTATTTCAATTAACAACATAGTATTTATTGCACACTAATGTCTGATTAAGTTTAACCTAGGCCTAAGACAAACAATATCAGTGTTGTGTTTGCTGTAGAATTTGTATGCAACTATATTTTAAAAGCTTCTCAAGCAGTTATTATGTTGCCTGTGATTACTAGATGTGACCAAAAAGTAAAAAACCAAAGAAAACCCCATCCCTCCACACCACACATATTTGTAAGTGTATTTATGCTCTTAAGCAATACATTTTAAACTCGAGTTATATATAAAAATATGATAAGCTCGCGATATTTTTATTGCAATACCTTAAACTTCAATCATCATATCATTCTTCCTAACCAAAAAGTAATCCTGAGCCAGTTTAAATTTGCATTAGCTTTAATAGAATTCTAGCAATTTATATCAGGTTGAAAGCTGAAGCAGAGATTTCAGCTGAGTAACAGCTTTGCTGCCACACTAACTGCGAGGGATTCTGTCAGTTGAAAACAATCATACTGTGACCCAAAATATAATCTTGGTCATGATCCAAAGTCCATTTCCCTCAGGGCTCACTGAAAGTTGAGTGTAGTGAACAGAAGCACCCGTGTTTGCTTCAGTGGGGTTTGGGGAGACTGTTAGAGCTAGGAGACAGGGACAGTCATAAAAATATTCCACTGAATACATCTGAGATTGGTTTGGGGCTTTTATTTTAGGGTGGGGGGTGGTTGTGTTTTGGGGTTTTTTCACATTCCTAACTGATGCTTGAATTAACAGAGGAAACTTGCAGGAATATGTAAACATGACTGAATAAGAGCACTCTGAAATCTCACATAAGACAAAAATGCAAGAGAATGATTGCAGAACCTTCACAAAACAAGGAAATATACTTAATGTTGGTAGTTGATGTTTTTTGGAACAAGCAGTCTGCCTAGTGTCAAGAAGTGCAATCATTAGAAATGCATTAATGCAGTAAAGTATTTCCAGAAAACACGTGAGCACAACAAATAAAAACCAAAAGTAATGTGCAATGTTTAATTCAAGATAATCTAGTTACTTTTATGTGTCCAATTAGCTTTAGGTATCCAATTAGCGCTAGAAATCTAGCCCCAAATTGCTAAACTCAAAAGAGAAATAAAATACAGGCAGAGTTATGATATGAATATATTAATAATTGTCTAAGAATGTATATGATATGCATCCTGAACAAGAGATTATTCTATAAATTTTATTTATTAGATGTAAACATAGTAAGATAATACACAGGCTAAAGCTATGCTTTATTAATTTTGACTTCTACTAGCCGAGGTCTTAAGAAAGCTAAGAGCTATGGCCAGAACATGCACAGAAAAGAAGAGCTTGTCCAATAAATCAAGAATAGGTAATTGTATGATTATTCACTGCAAATTTTCTCATTCTAGATTTTGAAGTATCAGCCTTAGGCCAAAGATGATTGAATAAAAAACCAAAAATAACAGCCGTGAATGCATTTTTATACCCTGGTTGTGTTTACACCAGGCAATGGCATATTTCTCACTGGAGAGCTAAGATGAGATAAATCCAATATATTTAGTTGATGTCTTAACAACCTTTTTTCATCCACTTGTGCAATTTTCCCATCTTGTGCTACTTTGACCCTCAGTCACGTTATATATTGAAAATCTGTAAAGACATTCAGATATCTCAGGGCTGTCGATGTTTAATGGTAGGTTTACTACCCGCTTTCACTTTTCAGGGAATTCCTTTAATGTGACACAACAGCATCTTCCGCACGCAAGAGAAGAGATCGGTAAAAGTGTGTACTTTATACCTGAAATGTTGGTGTGTGAAAGGAAGTTGGCAGATTGTTTGGAGCCATTCTAAGTAGAGCACTATTATACCTGGGATTTTATAGCTTTAGAGTTATTTTGTTATTTCTTAACTTGCAAAATGGAAAACTTTATTTGAATTATTAATAATAATGAGATTATTATTTCTTATTAAGAGATGGAAAGCTGGTGATAAGTTTGCATTACAACACTTTTTTTCACTAAAATCAGTAAAATAGAGGTGACTGCAAATACTTAACAGCATAAAAAGAAGAGGAAAAGAGATAAATCAATGATTTGCTAATATTAATCAAGTTGGGTTTTATGCTGAAAAAAAATCAAGACAAAATTCTGACCATTGTCACCTTTGGCAAAGCCTTTCTAAAATGAAGAATTAACAATTAGTCTGAACTTCAGAATTTAGCTTAAGATTCCTAGAAGGTATACAAGTGTTTTTACAACAGAATGGGTCTTTACTGAAGAAATACTCTCTGGTGGAAAGAACAATTATTGAAGCCTGTTTCTCAGAAACATTATTCTCTAGCCTTATTGAAATTCATAGAGTTTTTGACTATGTGGCCTGGCATGTGGCTCAATGTTTTGCATGAACATGGGCTAAATGAATATACATTAGTGTGTCACGCAGCTCAGAAATATGGCTGTTCTACGGAAAATAGATTGTCTGGTTGGGTTGGTAGAGGAAACGGAACATTTTGAATTAGTAATCCCAGTCATGCTTGTTTGGCAGTGTTATAGACTAGCTTGAGATCAAGGGAAGAAATCGGAAAACTGCTGAATTGGATCTTTATAAGAAATATTGCTCCTGGAAACAAATTAAGGGAAAAAAAATGACAGCAAGCTATTAATTCCCTCAAGAAAGTTAATAACTTCATTAGCCTACTTTTATTTCAAAAACTATGAAAGCGTCAATAAAAACAAAAAGGGATAGGCTATCAATAGGATTAGAAATACTGAAAGTGGGTGATTTCAATTATCTACAATGAGATCTTGTAGACTATTACATCAGGAGAAATATTTATATGCAGGTGAGGGAAGAATGTTATACACAAATAAGTAAGCATCAAGCAAAGCTGTAAAGCTGCTAAAATCATGGAATAGTTGTGGCTGAATATTTAAAGATGAGAGAAAATGTTTGTAAAGAGACTTAATGCAGATAGGACTGGCTAAATAAGACAAAGAACAGTTCACAAATATTTTCAAGATTGATATCCACATACTGTCTTTGCAGTTATATGTTTTCTTATTTGTTGTTACCCAGTAGATGAGTGACTGATGCATGTTTGTGAAAGTGTTTTGAACCTCCAAAGCTTCATAAATGTAGCTGTGAATCACTCTGGCTCCAACTCATCTCGAAAGTACAGTGTGCGTCATTTGCTGCTGCGTTTGCATGCATTGCCTGCTCCAGTCCTACACAGTGAGAAAGTAAGGCCATGACGCGTTGTAGCTGTTCATCATGAAGAACAAACATTCAAAGTAAAAAAACCCTAGAGTCTGATAGTTATTATCTAACCTGAGAAGTCTGACTCATTCATCAACAGTTGCAAAACCAAAATCATTATATGCCTCTCCTACTTTGCATTAGCAATGCTGCTCAAAAGAGAATCACATTTTGCGGAATAAGAGAGTAGCAAGGTGTGGGTTGTGACAGAAGGCAGCCTGGCTCTGCTCACCCTCTTTCCCCATTGTTCCTAAGTCTAGGTAAGACATTCATGTTGACTATCAAATGAGCGCAGTCACAGTACAGTTAATTTGAGCAGGCACAATTAACGCCAGCACCTCCAGTGAGTGTCCTTTCAAAGGGGCAGGAATTTATATTTGGTTTGTGGCCTGGGGCTCTTATGGCAAAAGAACTACCTGTTCTGTCCATCAGGAAAGATGGGAAACACTGCTCTGTTAGAGATGAGATGATCATTCATAAATGGTGAACAGTAAATAAGCAGTAGAAAACAACCATTTTATCTGAAAACTTCAAGCATGTGACAAAAGTAGCTTGACACAACAACCTCTTGTTTGATGCATTTTATACACACAGAAGCTACATGAAGAAGGCAGTACCACAGTCTTCCCATTTTCCATTACTACTACTGTGTGCTGATATTTTATACCATGTAACTGGAAGGTTGTTGTGTTTCAGACATGTTTGAATGCAGCTTGAAACACGGCATAAATCTTTACAGTTTCAGTGTTATCATCTCTGCCTGTGAAATCTTGATATATTTAAAGCAATTGAAATGTTATATTCTGCTCTGTGATGTTGTTTTATGCTTTGTAAAAGGCATTCACAGAATACATTTAACTGCATTCTGTGGCAGATCTAGAACAGCTTAAGAATTTCAGTGGATTGTAAGGCTTTACAAGCATTCACTCTGCTGAACAAGGATGCCAGTGCCAAGCTGGATAGGGTTTGTTTCTGTACTGTCGCAACGGTGCTAAACAGAAGCTCACCAGGTACACTAAATCTATCTAAGAGTTGCCTAGGTGAGAAAAGATATAATGCCAAAAAGCACACCCACAATTTCATGTGAATTGTGATGTGTCTGTTGAAGCTGAATCAGTGAAGAAAGGTGCCCCTCCACAAGCTACCACTGCCATCACTAGGCTTGTAGGAACCTCATTTGCCTTAAACACGCCAGTTCATTCTGAAAAAATGACAGCTCTGACTTACACTGGTGATGCCACTTCTCTACAGGGAGCTCAACCACAAAGTCTGTGGTGCTTCTAAAGGATTGCTTATGTCACATCAGCATAGGAACAGGCAGTGCCCAAACCTCTCTTGCAGGTGCTTCTAATGTTTCCAAACTACTCTTGCTTTCACTTTACCAGACAAGAAACAGAAGCAAAGTTTATCACTGCTATAATCAAGCAGACTATTGGAATGTGTGTGTGACCTCTTTCTTGATAGTAAATGTGCCCAGGAAGGAGATACGCAGACATCATTAAGAATCATAAATTTCAGTTTTAGAAACGCATTGCAGTTGAGAACCATAGACGTGCGTTGCTGTCTGTGATGTTTGCACAGAGGGTATCGGCACAATGGGTTTAATACCTAGCTGTGAGTGTTACTTATTCGATGCTCTCAAGAAAACCTGTAAAGACAGATATTGCTGATAGCTGACAGAGAATCAATCATTGATTGAGCTGGTTTCATGGGTAAATGTCTGCGTGAGATATAAGGAGACAAGTGCCTGCTTGCTTGCTTTCATTTACTATTTCTTGAGATTTTTCACAGTAGTTTTTGGAGCCACACAAATTACTTTGTGGTTTGTTAGGAAGAGGGAGAGGGAGTGGCAGGGATCGAGTAGCTATGAGTTTTCAAGATTTTTCTAAAAGGAGACCCAGATTCCATCTTTTGTACTCTTGCTGGATATAGCAGTGAACTGAACTTTCTTTTCTATGGATGACTCCTAGAACAGGACGCAGTATTCTGGCGTATTACGACATGCCAGCTTTTTCTGTACATTCCCTAACCATTGCTTCTTCCGACACAAGCTCAGCTGGTGTTTCATCCTCTATCAAACCTGATCTAATGAGTGCTTCCTGTTTCAAGGGAATTCCAAAATGAACTCGTTCACGCATGAAAATTAAACTGTTCCTCTAAATGTCTTTTATGGAGCCTTTGAATGCCCAAATGATATCTGACTGATATAATTTCAGCATTTTTAATTCCTATCTGTCTGCTAAGTTTGTTCATAGAGCATATCACAAACATCCAATGTGCTTTAACCAGTTCCTTCTAGGCTGATAATTCACCATTTGCACAGTATCATAAATAGCAAATAACTCAGCATGAATTTGGCCAGTCAAAAGTAGATATAGAGTAGGATTTTGTATTGTTAATTAGGCACAGTCAGACGACAAATAGCCCTCGTACAGGGGTGTGATAACCATTGGCATACAGCAATTACACACTGTGGCAATTAAATCTAATGCAGCAGAACTGTGAGGGTGGGTAAGGTCACAACAGTAAGTTGCAAATGAGTGATCAGGAGTCATATCAATTAAACGTATTTTTTCATCTTCAAATATAAAACTTCCTGTGGTGTCTCCAGCACTATGTTAGCTGCTTTGTTCATAACATTGATGTTATTAATACATACAGGCCTCCCTCAGGTCAGAAAGATAGTTGCCTACTTAGCTGAAATTCAATGAATTCAATTAAATACTGCAGCCTTGGGCTAGCATTCTAAAATAATGTTCATTTCAGCCTTTCTTATGGCCTTGGAATTTTTTCTTAATCACATTGAATTTCCTCAGGGTCCATGTATGTGAGGAAGGGAGGTTCAGGGTCGGAAACAAGCCATCTTTCGAGATTCACCATCAGATGTGTTTGTTTAAGATAAGACCAAATACATCCAAAAGTGACAGAGCTGAAAGAGGGATAACAATTACTGGCACTGACAAAGTAACATTTCCTATGCTAGATCCTTAGTAGTGGAAAATGAGAAAGCAATCTGATTTTAGCAATTATACATGTTTAGCAGCATACCTAGTCCTCTACTCTGAAGTGTATTTCTGTTCGTTTCTAGACCTAGTGAATAGTGAAAGCAGGAACAATAGAAGTAGCACTGGTCTACATTTATTTCTGTATCTAGTGCAGAAAATACTGGGTTGACTGCTTCTTAGCGATGGATTTCAATAAATCTTCTGTTGGTAGCGTTTCTTTTTCAAGAACTGTTCACCTTCTAATACTTTTTTTCAAGTATTTATAGGCAAATATTTGGTAAAGAAAAACACAGAGAAAGGAAAGATTTGAAAAACCTTAAAAACTCATGGTGACTCACTTTTTTATTTAAACAGACAATAATTTTCAATGAGAAATCCTAGAACTCGTGCAGTCAATGGAACAAGCATGAGAAACACGAGATTTCAGAGCCTTGAATTCCTTCCATCCAAATTCATTACAAGCCACAGATTAGTGGGTAAACCCCAAATTTTCCATTCTCTCTGTATAATTAACAATGTTTCTCCTCAAAATCTTTTAACCTGGAATAAAGATAATGGTTGTGAATTAAGGCCTGAAGGCATAGCATGGAAAATAATAAAAAAATAATTTGCTAAAATGCCTTTTGTTTACAAAAACTGTTCAATGGCTATAGAATCCAGAACTAATTCTTTAGCTTTAGAAAATCAGTTAAAAGTTCACACGCTTGTTTTCCCCAAGGCTTACCAGCATTGCAGGTGATTTGGTGGAAGAAAACAATGTAGTCTCCTAATAACCTAGCATTAAAATGTTCCTGTGACTGCAGGTGAATATTGCCATCTTAAAGTACTCAGTAAAATCTAAGATCTGATTGTAGAGAGGTACATTTTTTGGTCTCACAAACATCAGCAATCGCTTAGATAGCAGATCTAGAAAACTAAGCTTAAAGATAGTAAAGATACGCTTACAGGCAAAGAGACAACATCAAGTGTTCCCCTTGATCTGATTGCAAAATAAAGGTTCAAATAAAGTCACTTGCTCAACCAAAGGAAAGCTAATATTTTCTATCTGACTCACTAGTTTAAGAAAAATTATGGTCACCTTAATCAGAAAGATGCAGCCGTCGTATTTTGAGCGGTATTATTTTGTACAACTTGATCAATCTTTGTTTAATGTAAAAAAACCTTAAAACACTGATAAAATTCAAGATAATAGCACAGCTGGTGGGTTTTTTTATAGCTAGGGCACAAGTTCTTGAGCTTGAAAAAATAATGTAATTTTGCACTTTTTCAGTAACTGTCTTCATGAGTCAGATTCTCAGCTGATGCAAGTTATCTTGTGTATATTGAAATCAACACAATAATGATAATTTATACTGGTTAAAATGTGGCTTACTGTTTCAAATGAAATGTTCAGTCACTGAATTTTTGAGTATATAATTGAGATACTCTTAAAAAAAATGCTTTAATTTTCTCATTTATAATGGAGGTGTAGGGTGGGAAAATAGAAGGACCATGAAATGATTAGACAGCTTGTGTGACTAATAGAAATACTGTCCCTAAAGGGAAAAAGAACGTCTTACCAATACAAGTGCACTCAATTAGAGTTTTAAATTAGAGTGTAATTATGTTTTTTAAGTCAGAAAAAAGAAGAAAGCTTTTAATCTTCTAGGTGGCCTCATTTTAGGAAGTGTTTTGGCTAAGAAGATGCTTGGCATCTTTAATAAATTTGGACTAAATCCAACCCCTGAAGGGCTGGAAACATTTGTATTAGTTTTCTTGTACCTGACTTTAAAAAGAAAGAAAAAATCACTCCACCAAAACCCAGCACAACAGTCCATATCATCAAATTCTTACTTACTTGCTTAGATCTTACTTTTGGAAAATGAAAGGATTGTTTACTTTAATAACTTAGATCAAATATAATGAAACATTCTAGATTTTTGTTTAGAGGTAAGCTGTGTCAGAGGAAAAACAACAGAAAAACAACCAATAGGCAAGCTGGAATGTGCAGATCCAAGTGTCTGGTTCACGTGTTTCAGGTATTACACAGGTCACAGTGCACGTCTTGTATCTTGTCTCCCACACAAACGGTGGAGATTTGAGTATGTCAGTATCTCAGAGCTAGTATGGTAGCATAACACAACCTGTGTTAGCTTAACCTAAATGCTCCAGGCAGCACTCCCACTGAACTCTCGTAGGATCTTCAACAGAGCCAGTCTCCTCCTTTTTCTGAAGCCATTAGCATTCGCAGGGAAAAGAGACCTCAAGTATGAGTCTGTAACCCTTCAGCTACTGCATCTGCCAAAGGAACCTGAAGGAAGTTTCTTTCCCCATGAATGGGGAACTGAAAATAGAGGTACTGCATATTCTAGCACTTGTGATATATGCAATGAAACAAAGGAATCATTGCCCAGATATATAATGCAAGTTCCAACTAGTTGAAGAGGAAACAATATTTTGCTCCTTACATTTCTTTTGTTAAAAATAAATGAATGTATTGTTATAGCAAAAATAGCCACAAGTTTATGCTTTCAGGAGGGGTCATGCTGTAGAAATAACAAGGTGAAGTCAAAGCAAAAGCTTGCCTGCTTATATGTTCATCAGATTAAAATAAGAATCAGCGGATCCCTGAACGCAAAGAGGAAGTTGGCAGTATAATGGAGACAAGATATGCACATGATTGTTCTGTGACCTCTGTTCTATTTCAAATTATCGTTTGGCTTTTTCTTATTTGCACCTTCTGTATGCCAGCACACCAATGGAATGCTAGCAGCTAAGGCGTGGAGGTGTTTGTAGGCTTCTTAACCATAAGTACAGTCAGAATTGATTGACTGTATCCAATGTATTAGAACAGATAACCAGGTAGATAATTGCATGCATTTTTAACAACCTTTGGACTGGAAAACTGTAAAATTAAAAAGAGCAAGTAGAAGCAGGGAGTGAAATGTGCTTTGGTGATTAGCTGGGAAGATTATTAGGCTGGACTTTCTTGAGATTGTACAAGAAAAAGAAATTTTCACCTATGTAATCTGAATATAATGAAATCCTTATTTCAATTCTTTCATTTGCTATTTTGCCTTTTTTTGTTTGTAATAGATTTGACACCTGCTGTTTTACCTCATGCCTTTGTCTAATATCAACATTTCTCTTGGGATAAAAGTATTATTTTTTTTACAATAATATCTTTGGAATTGCTCTCTCAATTTTGACCTAAGTATTTTTTATCAGAACAATATAATCTAAGCAATAACCAGGAAGATTTTGCAAAGGCTTTCAAGCTTCCCTGTTCCTTTCAGAATACCTTGGACCAGTAAGCCTTAGAATCTCTAATTTGTGCTCCAAAATACTGGCACATAATAAGAGAAACAAGTGATCTGTAACCTGAAATAGTACAGCTTCACATAATAAAAAAGATTTTGTGGGTTTGGTGGAAACATTCCTGTCTTCATGGAGCACTGCCCCATAGCAAGAAGTGTAATACATGGACATCAGTTGACATCAGATGAACATCTGCCTCTGTTCTCTTGTCTTTCTGTATTCTTTAGTGATTTCTAATTGTGAATATGAATCGCACGATTGGAAGAACATGACAACAAAGAATCACATAAATCCTATGGTATTTCTTTTGTTGCTGCAAAAGAATTGCCTGCCTTCTCAGTCAAGATTCAGGGTTTAGAAGCAGCTTTAGGCCCTAATTGGTAATAATTTTTGTGCGGTAAAACTTAATGACTCTGACAAGACAGTTCTTGCACGGGAAGTTAAGTGTTGGTTCCTTATGATGCTCAGAACATTTTCCAAATTGCCTTTAAAATTCCAGGGTGTGAGCAAGCCTCACGCCTGGTAATACTCACTCCTTGGAGCCTAGAAGAAAGTGGATGAGGGGCTCTTTATCAAGGAGTGTAGGGGTAGGATGAGGAGGAATGATTTTAAACTGAAAGAGGGGAGATTTAGATTAGATCTTAGGAAGAAAAGTTTTCCTGTGAGGGTGGGGAGGCCCTGGCACAGGTTGCCCAGAGAAGTGGGGTCTGCCCCATCTCTGGAGGTATTCAAGTCCAGGTTGGATGGGGCTTTGAGCAGCCTGATCCAGTGGAAAGTGTCCCTGCCCATGGCAGGGGGTGGGACTGGATGCGCTTTAAGGTCCCTTCCAACCCAAACCATTCGATGATTATTCTTACAGCTTCCTGCTTAAATTTTTTCATCGTGACTCTGTATCCCTTCAACAGCAAACCGTCTGGCTTCAGTACTTTAAAAGTGTATTTTAAGAAGGGAAAGGAAAGTAAGAACATGCTACCAGCTGTACAGGACTGGATCATGTTCACGGTTGGTTAATAAGAACTGTTCTGCTTTGCTTCCTTGTACATACCCTACAGCTCAATCGCGTGCTTATTCAGTGTTATATGTTTAATTCTTCCATGACAGAGAAGGCATTTCACAGGGCACAAGCGGGTCCATCTATGCATTGTTGCTCTAAGGCTATAGAACAAACACTGTATGCTGATCGTTGTAGGAGTCCATAGGAATGCCAAGGAAAAAGCTGGATTATGGTCTGATCTGCAGAAATATAGCAAAGTCAGACATTTGAATACCAGCAGACATTTGTTAGTTCAGTTGGCGTTTTTCAGACATGTGGCATGATTCAGACAGTGTGAACAGCAAGGGCGGTGCTCGGCCAGTTCCACTGACATTATCTGGAATAATAAATAATAATTATTTTCTTTCATGAGATCTGGGAGCCAACAAGTCACATTGCCATTGTCTTTTAGCTCTGAGTCACAAAAGACTTCTTTCTCCTTCCCTGCAACTGGGTGGCAGATTGGTTAGGGTGACATTATCTGGGTCCAGATGGTCCCACCTACTGCAAAATCTGTAGTGCTTGTTTATTTTGTAATGGTTCTATGCCTTGATCTTTTAACAGCTCTCTGGAGAAGGAGGGGGAAGGGTTAGTGGGCTTAGTATGTTGTTCTTCTGGGCCACCAGTGGTTAATGTGCCCCCACATTTTCTTTTAATATGTTTGTGACTGAGTTGTTTTCTAGAGAAAACTGAAGAGATCAGGGATTATGGAAGATTATTGAAATTGCTTTACGGTGTGCTTCCCATTAGAGACACGGGGAAACTATACTTGTAGAAAGGACAGCACCTCCTTGAAATGCAACTCTACTCAAAAAGTAAAATTGTAATTGTTACCGTCATGTGAGTATTATATCTAACATTTCTCAGTAATCCCATGGCAAACCTACTTAGACTCACAAGATTAGTTCAGGTAGGAAAGGACTTCTCAGAAGTTCTCCGTCAACCTCTGTCTCAAAGCAAGGTCACCTATGAGACCTATGAGTTACTTGGGACTGTATCCAATCTGTGGCTCTGCAAATTAAATTTGTAATCTGTGTTTGGTTTGGTTTGTTTTTTAATTCTGCTCCTGCAACTATAGATTCTGATATCCATATTAGACCTCAAGGACAAGGGTATAGTTACAGCAAAATTACAATGACACCTTCACCTTGAGGCACCCACAGGGAGTAGAGATCATGACCTTGCAAGTGCAGTCCTATAGGCTGTCCTGAAGACGTGCCTGAACATACTAAAGAGTAGCATATAAAATGTACCACATATCAGCCAGCTAACTGCTGTCAAAGTGAGGCCCCCATGTGGGTAGGAGGTGATCAGATTTGGAAGTTCATACATAAGCTACCTATGAAAATGTCTTGCCTTTAGAGAGAAGACAATCCTTTGATAATTATCTCCAAATTAGCTTCTCATTGAAGCTAATTAGAACATAGTGTGGCTGTCTCCATACCTCCCTGGCCTCAACAGGTTCATCAAAACATTGCAGAGATACTAACTCTGGCCTTGACGATGTGCTCACAATACCACAAAAGTGTGCCTTAGAGAACACTCTGAATCAGGTCACTCAAGATAAACCTCTATCTGTGATTTTCACATAGGTTAGCAGGTTGAGGTAAGGTCTAGATGTTATCGCAGTCTGAATTCCATCTTCAAGTGAAGTCTACAAAGTGTCTGATCCTTGCAAAGACTGTTCTTCAAGAGTGTTAACAGAAACAAACACCTTTTCTCCCACCAAAAGTAAGGCCACTATTCACTAGACCCCCTTAGGCTAGTGGTTGGAACAGTCTTTTGAGATACAGAAACTGTGGGTTAAGCTCTCTGAGATTTGCAAGAGGCTAATATACATATCCACCACTTTGTCAACCAAATATGCCATACAAGTAATTCCTCTGTTAGCATTTTAGAATTGAACTCTGCTGACTTCTGTGTTTTCTGTTGAATTCAGTGTATTAAGACACGCTAGGCCTGCTGAGTCAGGCCCTTGAGAAGATAAGCAGATGTTCCTGAGCTCTAATTGACAGCAGTGTGTAGGCAAGAGTGAGAAGGCTCACTTCTTAAAATAATATGCTCTAAATGAAGCATGGTCCAGATATCATGTTTAGAGAACAGATAACACACAGGGCAACCTCAGTGGTGTCAGTTAAGATGACTGTAATTATCCAGCTGACCCATATCCAAACCTTAGAATTATTACACTTCTGACCTAGTTTCTCCCCTTGGTAAGCCTCCCTTTACCCCAAACTCAGTAACCCTCTGTGCGTTGCTGTGAGAAGCCAAGCACACGATGAATTCAAGGCGTCAGTGTCATTCTTACAACAGCTTCAAGGTTGTCATGTGAGAAAAACTGTTGATTTCACTTCTTAAATCAATTATTTATTGCAAAGGCAACTTGTTTCTGCGGTTGTTGTTGCCTTTTACCTTTCAATAATGTAAGCAGCTGCTGTCTGAGCTGCCTGTTATTCTCTTGCACTAAAAAATATCTGTGTTTTAAAGGCTTGATTAAAACAGGAAGGAATTTGTTTCTGTCTCAGTGCACGAATCACCTCATAACGCCATGTGAGCTGCAGGATATTGGAGAGGGGGTAGAGGGGATGAGGATTATCCTTTTCCATGTTTGTTCAATATTTCTAATGAAACCTGGGGATGAAGATTTCTTCCCTGCTAGATTTTTAACTGCATATATGAGCACTGTGTAAAGAACTCAGCCCACAAGCTAAAGTCACAGTAATTTACTCTTTCAGTGACAGCTGATTATGTACAAGTGGGGCAACAGAAGCTGATACACTCTCTTTACTCCTAAATTTTCCTAAATGTGATGAAGAACTTAAAGTATCTATTCTGCTTCATGGAAAAATTCTCCCCAAAGTGTCAGAATATTCTTAGTGGTCTACACACAACTTAACCCTGGAAGGGAGTCATGACCAAGATGTCACAAAAACATGTGATGTAGACTAAATTCTAACTCTCTCCAAAACTGACTTGATAATGCATTAATACAACTGAATTGTGAACACCATCCTGCCTTTTTGGATGTCCATAAGAAGGTCTAGTCCCCAGTAGAATTAATGTGGATTCTTTATGCTAGATGAGGCACAAAATGCTGCGAACCAGCACTAAAGGAAACAGGAGCCTTAAAGGCGTAGCCAACATATACGCAGGGCTATGTTGCATCACAAACCTTTCTTGCACACATTCTTACATGTTCTGCCCACACAATCTCTGATAACATTTACCTTTGCATATTCTGTGGATCAAAAAATAAAAATTTGTTACACAGAATTTTAGTAAAGACTTGTTAAATCATACTAAATCCAAAGGAAAGGTTTTTCCAAAAAAAAGGAAAGGTTAACTAAACTGTACAAGGTACAGCAAATGCCATGAAAAAAATTCTTTGGTATAACCTTTTTTTAAGGATCAAATACGTGTGCTTTGTTTTAAGAAGTTTTTCAAAGTAGAACACACTTTGTAACATTTGAGCCTTGCACACTTGCAAGGCAACCCTTCTTGAAGGGCCTTTCCCAGCAAGAAGGTAGGGATGTAGGGGTATCTAAACCTTAGTTCATCTCTCCGAGTTATCGTTTCATAGGGAAAAAATACAATAGCAAAAAGAAGGAAATGCCCATTTCCTCATACTATTTGGAAGGGTCTCTATAAACCATACATGGAGCATCTGCAATATGTTTCCATCAGATTAAATATTTTACATAACCTGTTTGTGCTTTTATCAAAACTAAAGAAAATAACCCCTAAACCTCTTACTGTCAATGATCCCCTTGGTAATGCAAATCGCCGTTATATGTGCTCCTGCATCATCACAGCTGTTTTGTTGGAATAACAATAGAGATGAGCAGACCTTAACAAATATAAAGATTTTGAGCACTTTTCAAGTGTGACAAAACCTGTTACTTTTATATAAATGATGTCAACATTTGTGAAATTCTCACAATGCTCACTCCAACTGTCTTTCTTTACCTATACCTTTTCATTTCTGTCTTTCCCAGCATCTGGGGGAAGCATGGTGAGAAATGTAAGACGCTCATCAGGATACCTAATTCAGTGGTAAAAAAACCCTCTCCAAAAATTCACCAGGTAGATATTTCTAATTTTTTTCAGACACTCTCAAAAGTTGTCTCGAACATAGTCTCCTTTATTGCAATATAAAATTCTTTCCTTTTTGAGAGACCATCAAGGTAAATCTTTAGATGGGCGTCAGGATCTATTTTTAAAAATTCAGACTAACACCAAGAAGAATGGATTTCTCTGCATATGCAAGGATTAATCAAGCATCTGTTTCCCTTCTGAGTTTGCCATTCACAACCATTACAAACATGCTTCCTTCAAACAGCAATAGAGTCTTTCCCAAGTCACATAAGCCAAAGAGCAGAGTGTAATTGTGACCCTATATGTCATAATATCATCTCTGGTTTACTCTCCTTCAGCCTTTTGAAATCCTTGCAGTCTGCCCTCCACCCAATCTGGGTGGACTGCTTAAAACTAATTTTCAACCTGTGATGAGGTGACAAATTATGAGCAGTGGGTGTGTAAAACTGATTTTTTTTTAAACAAATGACTCTTATGTCTGAGGAGAAAGAAAATGCCCTCCTCTGTTGAAGATAAAAAATTTTTGGTGTGAGTTAAAATAACCTCCTCCATGACTGACGTGACAGTAGTCTCGCTGTTTCCTCTATGATTATATGATCCCTGCCATATCTGGGATGGAAAATCGCTGTGCCATGCCAGTTATACAGTACATTCTAGTAAAGGTTCATTTCATAGGGCAGTATTAAATTAGTTTCCAAGACGATGACAAACTACAAATTGGGCAGTTTCGCTGGCTGGCTGGAGACACTAATGAAATCGAGAAAATGCAGTTGTCATTTGCAGTGGGACTTGATTCTTGTCAGTAAAGATCTCTTCTGAGAATCACAGGTTTGACAGAGAAAATATGACAGTGAGAAGAATGCAACTGGAAAATCATTCATAAGCTTTTCGTAGTCTATTACTGTATCTCATTTAATGGAACTAAAGTGCTTTTGAAAGCACACTCCTTTGCACCATATCAGTTGACCTGATCTCTTGCAAATGGAGGTATTAATTTTGCTTTAGAAAACTGTTCCTTGAAGTAGGGAACCAGAAAACATTTCTCATATAATTTACAGTTTAATGTGTCCTTAATATTTGAACAGGCTGGCAAGGGGTAAGCCAGACTATCTATGGACGACATGGTTTGGCTGGAGAAGACTTTTCAGGGCAGATCTGAATATTGATTTTCGTATTGGACTGGCAGAGCAAGGCTGTTATTGACTTTAGGCTCCTAAGTATGGTCTTAAGCACTAGACAGAATCTCCTACCCTCCTGCACTGTCATGTCTTAAAACCTCACACACACCAGTGCTTCAGTCTTCGTGGAATTGAGGCTTTTTCTTCCTCTAGTATGGCCCAAAAATAGTCACCTACGTATCCCTGAAACAAACAAGGAAAGGAAAAAAGAGCGTTAGTCTGCAGGAAACCCCTGTAAACATGAAAGCACACGTTTGGAAAGAAACCAGGCATTGTAACAGTATCAGTAGTTTGCCCTTCAGTAAATACATGCTACCAAGAATCTCACCTTTAAAATTTATTTTCTCTGTCATTGTGCATACCTAGCTGGTAAGGAAACTGAAATTCTATGTATAAGGTAGTTTTGTGGAATTAGCGGAGGGAAAATGCTTTTGTTTTTTTACACTACACAGCTTTGCAAAGGTGTTTGCCTCCTTTCCTTATCAAGCCTGTGAATTGTCAGATGTTGGAGAAATGCTTATATATACACTTTTATTAAAACATTGAGAGTGTTAGCAGTAGGTCAGTGGTTGCTTGGTTGGGGAACATCACCTGTTTGTCTATTTATGGCAGCAGACTTTAGGGATTTTGTGAAAATGTAGGTACTTTGAGGATAAGACAAAGCAATCAAAACCACCAGCTGAATAATTTTTAAAGACTGAGCCTAAGATAACAGGGGTGGATTGGAAGGGATTTAGATTTGGTATCCTACTAACAAATCCGTCAGTGTTTTTCTATTTCCCCTGAAAACCTTTAAATTAGATTAATATATTTGATCTGGTTTGCGTCTAACCCAGTCTTTAACTCACTCTCCCTCTGACAAAGCTATTAACTTGGATACGACTTACAGTGTGTGTAATCCTGTTTTTTTTCCTACATCTGTCTTGCAGGTTCGTGTTTGACCTGTATCTACATTAATTGGTTGAAATATCTGTGAAGTTTATCATCTTTTGTAAGGCTAGGAAGCATAGCAGATTTACTGATTTACATACATATTAAAATAACATGTTATTAAAAGTCCTTCCCTGCACAAGGTCTTCTACATTTTAGAAACTAAGCATTTTATTCTAATTTCTGCAAACAAAATATATTTATTGGCTAAAATAGAATAATAAGAATATTTGCTGCTTGAAACTCATTTCAGAAAGAAAAACGTTGATTGGTATCCTTTTAAAAACAAAAGTCTATGCTGGAAATATACAATTGTAATAGAAAATATGATTCATTTTGCTTGGTATTTGATCAACTATGATCAACTGACACAGAATTTCTAATAACATATTTTCCTGCTTTTTTAAAAAAAAGAGAGGCCAAACAACTGATCCTACAGCCTACTACTTCCAACAACTACAATACTGCCAAGCTGTGGGCTAAGTCTTTGCCTTATTTTCCCTATTACTTAGTATCTGATATACAGCTCAAGTTTAGTGGCTTGGGATTGCTTGGCAATTAGTATATCTAAAAATGGAAACATCGTAAAACCTGCTGCAGTTGCTAAACTTGACTGAACTCAGTGTTTCTAATAAGATTCCTGTATCATCCATGATTTTCTTATGGAGCTAAATTTGAGCATTAATTTTAATGGCTGAATATCAAGTGAGCAGGTCTAGATGGACTTTACGTAGTGTCACCTGGAAGGGGCAGTGCTGAGGAATTTAATGTCGAGGCACAAACACACTCATACTTTCATGCTTCATTCATACATATTTTTTTCCTCAAGCAGGTAGCCTTTCTCCAACCACTCTCCAATCTACTAAGCTCTGACTGTAGTTATTAACTCACTTACAGCTTGAGTGTAAGATTTATTGCTTCAAATATTTGAATTCTTTCCAGTACTTTTTCTTGAGGACAGGAGATCTATGGCTTCCAACTGGCCCATCTGCAAGAGACTGTGCTATGTCGATGAAACTAGCTTGGCTTAGCGCTAACCCAGGGACCTGTACATCATATTGATGGTCAGGGCAAGTGAAGAGGACTCTTGACAAGCAGGCAGTGGGTGTGGCTGGGAGAATTTAGAAGTATGTTTAGAAGTATACTGAAAACAGACAACACTTGGACACACAGACACTTGGACACTATTTTTAGTTCAGTCAACTTCTTTTGGTTGACTTCAAGTCAAACCAACTTCTAGAATGGATCCCTTTGTGACCAGTCCTTGGGCTGAGACCTATTGCGTGAGGTTCAGGGGTAAGTGTTGGGTCCTGCACTTGGGCCACAACTAACCCGTGTAATGATATCGGCCTGGGGAGGAGTGGCTGGAGAGATGCCTGGCAGAAAAAGGGGTATTGATTAATATTGGCCAGCTGAATATGAGCCACCCGTGTGCCCAGGTGGCCAAGAAAGACAGTGGTATCCTGGCTTGTATCAGAAATAGTATGGTCAGCAGGAGTAGGGAAGGGATCATCTCCCTCTACCTGCAGCTGGTGTGGCCACACCTCAGACACTGGGTTTAGTTTCAGGCCCCTCACTAGAAAGAAGACATCGGAGGGCTGAGGAGTATGCAAAGAGTAGTAACAAAGCTGGTGAAGCATGTGGAAGCCTTATGAAGAGCAGGTGAGGAAAATGGGGTTGTTTAGTCTGCAGAAAAGGAGATGGAGACCTTATTACTCTCTGCAACTACCTGAAAGGAGGTTGTAGAGAGGCAGGTGTTGGTCTCCTCTCCGAAGTAACAAGTGATAGGAGAAGAGGAAATGGGCTCAAGTTGCAACAGGGGAGGTTTAGACTGGATATTAGGCAAAATTTCTTTAGTGAAACAGTGACGAATCATTGAAAAGGGGTTCCTAGGGCAGTGGTGGAGTCCCCATCCCTGGAGGTATTTAAAAGACATGTGGATGTGGTGCTTAGGGACATCATTTAGTGGTGGACTTGGCAGTGTTAGGCTAAGGGTTGGACTTGATGATCTTAAAGGTCTTTTCAAACCTAAGCTATTTTATAATTCTATGATTCTATGATACAAACACTGTAAAACACATATAAAGTTATTTTTCACAAAGCACATGGGAGGGCATTACTGCGGTAATAATTTCAGCTGAAATATATGGATATAAAGTCCTGCTTTCATGCAGAAAAGAGAATTACAGTATGTTTCCAAGCATCAGCATTTTAAAAATTCTGTGTAAATCCTAAACTTTATGTCAACAATCTTTGATTATATTTACCTTGAAGAGTTTTACTCTTCATAGGTTTGAAATGCATACATTAAATGTTTCAGGTTTGGCTTCAAAAGGTTTTAATCAAGTGCTCATTATCCATTAAGCATATTCATCAGTCAGCATTCTTAAATCTTAAATTTCTCACTATGGAAAAGTAACTATTGATGCTATTTTAAGATCCAGTAGTAGAATATCTTCATGTACTGATCTCTGTATTATAGACACAGCAACAAAAATGTTTTAAATAGTCCCAGTAATAAAAACAAACAAACAAACCTCATAGTAACTGATGTCCTTTTTTGTTCATCCTGTGAAAATGTGTGTATATTCTTTCAACTGACTGCAGTGTGATACAATTGGCATGAAATACATCTGCAAAGTAAAAACTGGCAACGTATCTACTTTATTTTAGTTTACACACAGAGGAAAACCAAAGAGATTCCTTTATCGCATATGCATTAGAAATAAAATTTCACTCCCGCTGACATCAGTGGCAAATTCTGAATAGCTTCAGCTGAGCTAGGATTAAATTTTAGAAGTTTGTTATATGCCAGATAGCAACTTCTTTGTCTAAATCACGTGTTCTATAAAGCACTGAGGTTGTTTCTGGTTTTTGTCAAAGATAATAGCTGTCTGGCTGGATCAAAGCAATCCTTGCTATTGCCATAATTATTAATTAGGTATTAAGTATTATTAATTAGGTTTTATTCCTTAAATCCATATTTTGCTTGAACTTGGCATCATTCTGCTTCAGAGAAATTTTTTACCATCTCTGGTTTACACATTAAATTTTGGTAGAAACTTTTTGCACCAGAGAACGTGACTTAAAAAGTTATTCTAAATGAGGTTTCCTTAACTGTTCCTTTTCGGGTGTTGGGGATGTTCATGCTGTTTTCTTTAAGACATGTAACCAAAGTGCCTAAATATAGAGCTTTGATTCCTTGTGTAATCATTGTTTAGAAATAGGCTTCTGTATAGGTGTTTTGATTCACTCCCTGGAGGATGTTAACTTTCTTTCTAATTAAATCATGTAAATTAGAGGCTTAAAGTTTGACACTGTGAAATCATCCCATGGTGGCCAGTATGGATTTAAATGCTCTGTACAGCAGACTCCCATAATTTTGTTGGGGATGTGTTTCTACAGGTCACATTACCATAGGACTGGCAGTTTTGCCTGATATTTAACTATAATTCACTTCCTTTATTCAGTCAGTTTACACTTGGCCGTGAAGGTTTGTTAAGTTAATTCTTCAGGGAACTCTAAGGCGGGTGTACTGCGCGGGTGAGCACGAGTGGTAAGCAGTGACGACTTAAAAAAACTCTTTGTAACCTACCGTGTGTACACATGCATATTGATTTCATTTATATAGACATACATACAGTATATACATACATATAATGGTTACACAGTTAATCTTTAACACGTAATCCAGTCCCAGGATGGTTTTAGGTTTCTTTTTTTTTGGAATCACTTTTGAAGTTCATTCAGTACACAATCTACTGTGTGACAATCATATAAAACTGTGTCAGACTCAGCCAGTGACTTTAATTGTATCACAAATGTAATGTGACATGAACAATGCACCCTGGTGTTCCAAGGAATAACACAATCTGTCACAGTGGCAATGTGTAAATTAGGCTTCTCCGAGTACCATTGTTACGGAATCTGTGACCCTCAAATGAAGATATTGCACAGGAGAGCAGGAATCTGAGCTCAGAAGAGAGCCCTGTCCTGTGACATGATTATGCTCGCACTGAATTCTTTTCTGTGACCTGTAAATAATTTAAAATTGCTTTTAACTATCCTGGATAGATTTCAAACTATTTTAATCAGAAGTTTATTCTGAAGACATTTAAATGTATAGAAAATTTGTAAGAGTACAGTTACATTTTTTTTTTCTAACTGAGAAGGTGTGCTTAATCCACCAGAGAGTAACATGGTGTTGTACTTTCAGAATTTATCAGTTTTCCTTTTTCTTGCCCCCTGTGCACACAAGCATTTTAACTGTTGAGTGTATATATTTTACTTTGAATTCAAAGTTCTATAAGTCACGTTCCCCAATGTTTCTAAAACTCAAACAGGTATTCATTTAACATTTTTAAAGAAGCAGTAATCGGAAGCCTCTTGCATAGTATCACAGAACATTAAAACTGTACCCATCTCTAAGTATATTTTAAAGTCTAATGCTTCAGTCTATTTGATGGTTATAGACAGTCTACAGTCAGGCAGCATTTTTGGCTTTCTTTGTTAAAAAGAGATTTTGATATGTGCTTAGTGTGCATGGTTAGCAAAACTAACAAGCTTCTGCTGTCTATAATCCGTAATTAAATGATATTCAGTGGACTGTGATCTTTGTATGAGACAGTCATTTAGATCTAAGGAGCACTGTACTCACAGAGCTTGGTTAAATGTTATTACAGATCAGGTTCATTAAATTTTCTAATTAATCTGGATGATTAAAAAGTAGTTGTGAAGCCCAAATGGGAAATCAGAACAACAAAGTTGTTGAAAATTCATCTAACTGTGGAAAAATATCTGGAAACATACTACTCTAAAAGACAAGAACCAAAAAAAGTCCTGCATTACAATCAAAAACCTGGACTTGTTTGAACATTTAGTCTCCACTACCTGGAGCTAAACCACCCCTAATGGTCTTAGTCCTAACTCAGTTGTTTAAGTCAATTAGATAATGTCTTTTTTTTTTCTTCTGACTTTTCATTTTTTTTTGAAAGTCAAATCTAGTGTATCAGTCAGCATATTGTAGGTGAGATTTGAAGTGACCAGTTCAACATTGAATTCAGAAAGGGACCTAAGCCCAGCATTCCTGACCAAAAGCAGAGAAAATATTTAAAGGCTTGAAGCCAACTCCACATGGTGCAGTCTCAGAAACCTTTTCTTGCCACTCCTCTTCCAAGCTAAAGCATCAAGGCAAACTTATTCATTGGGTCTCCTTTCGGACTTCAGTCTATTAAACTGAACCAATCTGAATGATATGCTTTCCATTCTCCAGGTCATTATGTCAGGGTGATTAATGTTTTCTGACAATTACTATTATATAGGTCTTTTTCATGGCTGTAGTGGGGCATAGTCCTCCTTTGCGAACTGGTGTTCCCATCCAAGTCCTGCATCTGGATTCTAAACAGGGTGGACACGTCATGCACTCTGGATCTATTTGCAAGCTAGTCTGGACTTCAGAGTGATGTCTGAGCCCACTGAAGATGGAAAGGTATCAAAAGCCTATCAATGTTGCACCATCACAATTAGACTCTCCAGACTGTGTTGAAGTGGTGATTGTTGAGTTCCTCAGACGTGTTGAAAGAACTCAGAATTACCTCTTGCACCAGAGGTTTCCATTAAATTAATACTATCAAATAGGCTGTCCTATTCCAGAATAATCCAATTTCAATTACATTGCAGTCAGGGCCCCACAAGACCACAGAACATCCTTATTTCTGCAGGTGACACTAAGTTGTGATGGTATGTTCAATATTTTCATTTGTCCTTTCTGTGGTGTTATGTTAGAAGTTAGATTGTTTTTCCCTACAAGACGAGCTTTTAATTGAATTATTCAGAAAGCAGCCAGGTCTGAAATACCCTAAAATGTTTCTAGAACCTTCATTTCAGCAATTGACACTCTGTTAATGTCAGCCCCCTTTGTCAAGAAAATCATCCAGACCTGAAGCAGCATTCTTTGTGCCAGGATACTTTCTACATCAAAAAGTAGTTGTTTGTGCCTCATGTTCCACAACAGCAACATACAGAACTTAGAAAGTTTACCTGATTGCAATGAATTAAAAAATATTAACCACTAATATATTGTAGAAAACTTTAATATGCGTGGACTTCATTGGTGTGATTTGCATCCATTTGGAATAACGTACAGCAAAAATGTAGTTCTAGCAATGATCTTATGCTTGCAAAACTTGTTCACCCCAAGAGAAGTAGGGTCACATAATAAAGCAGATACAGGAATGTCTGTGGTAAGGCTAAATGTCAGGGTGGTTGTGAACAACAAGGTGGCATGTGTATCCATGAGTGACTACTTTAGTTACTTCTTATGCGTTCTTGGGTACCAATGCATTCTGTTTAATCAGGTTGTAATTACTCCATCTAACACTAAAGTAAATATTTTATTAATTTTATTTTGTAGTTTCTATTTGAATCAAGCCTGTTTCCTACAAAATACCACTAAAAAGGCCACATATGGCCTTATCCATACTAAGAATCTATTTGAATATGTTAGACCTAGGTGTATGCCTTCACTACAAAAGATGATATTTCATTTAGGCTGTCCAAAGTTAGATGAAATATTTTTCTGAGTTCTTCTTTAGCATGAGGTATAAGGATATACTTGCCACTCGAGGCAAGAGTAATCCAGCTATTTTTTTCTCCAGAGGTCCCTTCCAGTATCCACCATTCTGTGACTCTTTGAAAGGTTTACTGCTTTTCTCTGCTTCTAACCTTTTCCGTTGGTGGCACCCACAAAACATAGTCAGTATCTACCTCTCTCCTCTGACAGGATTCTCAGACTGAGTACTGAATAACCTAAAATCCCTGAAAGGTTTTCTATGATCTTCCAAAAAATTTGAAGTAGACATTTAACGAGACATCTAACTTGTTTTTCTTCTCTAGCTGGGATTTCAGTTTAACAGTAACAATTATTTTTGATTAAGAGCAGCAGGGCCATTAATATCCTAAATATAATGGACATAAGGAAACACTGTCCCTGATCTTCATCTTACAGTGTTATATTTAAAGGACAAGACTCATAACTGGGGATCTCATCATTAGATTATGATGTCATAGTAACATTATGTGAAGAATTAAAACATAAAATAATGTGATGATCTCCTCTGATCTTAAATAAACTTTACAGTGATTTCAATGAGTTGGATTGTAACAACTGTTAGTAAATATAAAGGATAAAGCCTATTTAAAATACATCAGAAGTTACTGAAAAATGTAAAAGTTTAGTAATGCAAATGCTACATACAATTAATACTTGTGGAATGTAATGATGTTGTTTCAAAATTCCTTTCCATTATAATACTCTAGTGTCAAATGTGACAGCTAAAATTGTTTCAATGACCCCCCATCCAACAGAAGACATGGGTCTAAATGTTTGGAAAGTGGTTCTTATGCAATTTTTTTTATTGATATATCTGTCGGATATACTCCATTTCATAAATATTTTATCTTCTCTGCTCTCTTTCAGATCAATTTCTTCTTATCTTATTCATTTTGCTGACAATAGTTTTCTATAGAATACAGTGATATGAGCATGGGGAAAATGTAATGACAAACCTCAGTGACAACTGTGCACATTGTAGGGTGGTAAACAGTCCAAACAAACCTTCCTTCTGCATTTAAAATAAGGGAAGTGGAGCAGATGTTTTGCACACACACACACACACACACACACACACACACACAAAAGAAAAGGGAAGAATAAAAAACACTACAAAAAAGCACACTGAAACAAAATTTTATATACTAAGATCATAAGCAAGCCATACAGATACAAAATGGGATTGATGTGCCTCGTGAATGGATCTCAAGAATGAAGACCCTAGTTCAGCCTTCATATATTTAAAGATTATATTTTACCCTCTAGCTCACATACAGGCAGTTTTTCTGCTTGGCTATGAATCTTCCAGCTTAAGGCAGATACAGGAAGGATTAATTAACACAGAAGCATTTGGAAGGATTCAGAGTTGCTGAAGGAGTACAGCAGAGTTGCACAGAATAAAAGGGCACCAACAGTCATGATTTTGGTTTTACTATTCCAGATAGACTTCTTGCCTGAGAAATTCCTTCCCCCCCCACTGCTGTATCTCCATAAGTGGAAAATCGAATCACTGATTGCTGTGTGAGGGTGATTAAAATCTCAAAACATGTCACAATGCTCATGGAAGTTCACCAACAGAAGGGAGAGCACAAAGAGCTGAAATGACAAAGTAACTCCCACATCCACCCCACCAGGACCGGGTGAATAATTTTTTGTGAGTCACTGAATGGCAGTGGATTTTGTGTTCAGAAATAGTGTCTGAACGAAATCCAGCATTCTGTGATGTGTGTACCGTTCAAAAACAGGCTCTGCATAATTTTTGCTACGATTGTTCTGATCCTCTACTAGTTCACGAGCCTTTCTTTGTGGCTTCCAGTATCTGAGTTTGCCATCTTTTTAAGAAATGTACATAACATTTTCTGTTACATTAAGCAATTAGAAAATATCTGTGTATTTTTAATAAATAACCACAATTATGTATTAACTAGTTTAATTATCTACTAACAGGTAATGTCTACCTACTAATCTACTAAATAACCTAGTAATCTGCCTACTAACATACTAAAATCTTGCTAAGTAGTTATTAGTCACATAGACAAGACACTGCAGGATAGACACCTTAGGCTGTAGCCCTTGCAGGGTAAGTTAATGTGATTACTAGGGCACTAACGTAAACATGATAACACATTTCAGATAAATTGTGGCTCCAGACTTGCAATCTCTACTCCATCCTGGTTTCTGAACCTTGTTTACTTGGAGGAGCAATACACTTGGTCCAATTTTCTTCCTAACTGCCCTGAACAGTAGTGACAACTTCGCCGCTTGTTTTGTCAGACCCAGAGATAATGTCATTATCACTGCTATTCTGAGAGAGAAACAGCAGCCATGCTGTGTTATACCAGGTTTCACATCGTGTAACCCCATCTGCCCAGGAGCTGCCAGCTTTCCTTCCCCACTAGTATCCTCAGTATTTTTCATCTCAGTACCATCCACACCAATACCATGCCAGTACCTCCCCTTACTACCACACCACATTATCACAGCCTTGAATCCACTGCACTCCTCAGCCCCTATATCTTTTGCATATTTCTGGTCTCCAGAGCCATCAGCAATTACTGCTTCAGGCAAGAGATCCTGGTGACATCTGTATCCTCCCTGCCCATCTTACCACATCTCTTTCAACCAATGTTATTTTAGTTAAATTCAAAGTCGTCTCCACACAGATCCCACCCTCAGGATTTTGCAGACACTGCAATAATGTGTTAACCTAAATATTTAGCATCATACATTCCGAGTGACTATCCCACAACCACTCCCTCAACCCAGTATCATTCCAGCTCGCAGACAATCCCACGACACCATATAGTCGTCTCCTCCCACCCTTTCATTCTGAAGGGCTGTGTGGAGAAAGGCAAGTGTTACCTCACACTAACAAGGAAAATGTGATTAATATTTTCTCTGTATTTAATCTAGTCAGCTTACTTATCAGGTGATATAATTAATGAGTATATATATTCACATTCCTACATGGGTTTTTGTTCTGAGGGGAAAATAACCTCTAGTAAGTGTAAAAGTTATGCAAATACCCTGCTTGTGGGTACCTACCTAACAGCTTATCTGTGAGGCAGGGAACATGAGACTCTCCTCAAGAATAGCTCAGCTACAGAAAGACTGGGAAATGCTTCTATTGATATCTTCAGGCATACGCTTGGCAATTGTACTTCTCCCAGTTCTGGTTAACAGAGGTGTAACTCACCTCCTTGGCTCAGAAATGTGAATGAAAATGCGTGGTGGGGTAGCTCATGGCTAAGTGGCTACTGGATGTGATAGTAATTGCAGAATCATAGAACAGTTTGTTTTGGAAGGGACCTCAAAGGTCATCCAGTTCCAGCCAATCCCCCACTGGATCAGGGTGCTCGAAGCCCCATCCAACCTGGCCTTGAACATCTCCAGGGATGGGGCATCTGCAGCATCTCTGGGCAACCTGTGCTAGGGCCTCCCCACCCTCACAGTAAAGTATTTCTTCCTAATATCTAAATCTTCCCTCTTTCAGCTTAAAATCATCAACCCTTGCCCTATCCCTGCACTCCGTGATAAAGAGTCTCTTCCTATGTCTCTGCCTATGCTTAAGTCACCTCAGCAGTATGGTCAAGCTGAGAGAAAAACAAAGCTGCTGAGAGAGAAAAGAAAAAAGCAAGTTGCTCAGAAAACAGGAAAGAGGGCAATGTTTGGATAAAAACCTACCTCACCTAGGTCCTTTTTATGTTCTCCGTCATGAGTCATATTTACTTTTGCTGATTTGACACAACTGAATCAAGCATTAAGCTACTTTTAGAGAGAAAACAACCAAACAGTAGAAACAGTGGAGGAAAATGGTTTTAATAAAAAAGTCTTTCTTGATGAGAACTTTCTTTGTAGGATTCAGCTAACTCACAGCAAAGAACCAAAATCTTACAACAAAACTCAGGAAATATGGGATATATATTCCCCAGTGATGTCATTCACATTTTTTCCCTCCTCTTTCTACTGGCAGCCGTACTCTCTTCACCTTTATAAAAGGTTCATGAAATTAAATGCCTCTATGAAAAGTCCACATCTGGGTCACAGTTGAAAGGCTGTCTTTTTGTGCTGTTAAGATGATACCTTGTCAGCCACATGAATGAGTAGACACATGTGCAAGCAACCAGGCACATTCAGGCAAGACATACCTGTCAGCCACTGAGTCTTTGCAGTGATTTATTAGAATTTAGGGTTCACTCCTGCCTTCTGTGTTGATTTCAAAGGAAATTGCAAACGTACATACTCATCAGTTTCTGTTAATGGAGGTACAGAATCAGTAACTACATAAGAAATTAAGTTCACTCAAAACTACAAAACAAATGGAGTAATCTAATAAACAGTAGGTTTGTATTTGTTATGGGATTTTTATTTTGTTATCCCTTAGAGGTACATATTTGATCTCAAGAATGCTTGCTTTTGAGTAAAATACACCGATATTTAGATCACTCTTATTTTCCATGAAGACAGATTAAAAAAACCAGCTCTGTGACTGTGTTATCTTTAGATTATCCCTGGGGGTATGACACTCAGATTTGAGTAATGAATATAAGTTTTAGGCTTCTCCAAAAGTTCTCTATGCTATAGCTGATCAGGTTCAAAGGACAAAATGGGAACCACACTGTATTATTTACTGCTGAGCACTCCTTGAAGTACCATGGTCTTCAGCAATGGTAATCACCATGTCTGACCTACTCATCTGGCCTGATTAACTGTAGGATCTAAACATCTCATAATTTCATGTTTATTCATCCTTGCATCACCTAGCAGAACATTATTTTCCTGTTCTTCTGGTTGAGAAGCAGAAATATATGAGAAAAAAAAATGGAAATGACCAAATAACATTTAACACTAGAGCAGAAACTCTTGTACTGTCTTCCAGATCGAGAGAAGCATTTAAGTGCCCAACTGCCATTGATCTTAATGGCAAGCAAGATACTGAATCGGGCGAAGACATTGTTTATGGCAATATTCACTTTGCATTAATGGACATGACTTGTAGGAATAAATCTTTTCTTAATAAAACTCAGCATCAGGAAATATGAGCAGTATCTCATATATTATGATGTGTCCATAGTTTGTATATGTGAAGCTCAGATGAAGAGAGGCAGACAAAGGCTAAAAGTATAGACTAGTGCCCATCAAGGAAAGGTGAATGCAGTTTGCCTATCATCGTTCTTTCTCTTCCTTCCTCTTTCCTGGATTGTGAAAGGATTGCTTTACAGAGAGCAAATATTCTTTGCACACGTTTGTGTAAATGCACAAGCACAGAGTTTTCGTGTAAGTGTAACCAGATGGAATTATTAATGGTGAGTATTAGTGCATCTTTCCTACTTCCCTGGCTCTTTCAGGCATTATGATTATCATTGCTGTCTTTAGTTTAGTATTATCTTCCATGCTGAGATCACTCTGTGCGTACACAGAGGAGCTTCAATACAGCCACTTCAAAGTGCAAAGGAAGCAAGCTGAAGAAAGGGCAGTTGAGGAGATGATAGACTTCAGATTCTACTCCACCAAATTTGCATTTTTCATGCCTACACAGAGAAAGAGAGTTTCGCTTTTAAAGCTTTCCCTTGCAGAGATACCTCATGTGAAGGTTGCACAAGCAACACAGTAGTGAAGCTTGGTTTCCTCAGGAGTGTGTTCCTGGTGTCTAGGAAAGTGAGCCCAGAAAAAGGCTTTCCAGGAGCCCTGGCAGTGCTGTGCTTTGTAAGTAGTATCTAGCAATTCATGAAACACGTTCTTAGGAGCTCTGTCTATTTTCCTGCGCCTTAACTTGTCAAATTGGTTGAAAAGTTGTCCAAAACTGATTCAAAATTTGTAAGGAAGACTGGACAGGCAAACTGATGCTTGCAGCATTGACATGGATTGTGGAATTTTTAGGGAAGCATTTCAAGATACATGCAAATTATATGACACATGCCGTATGACCCGTGTATGTACATCTAAATTGTATGTAACGTTCTATGACCTGCATGCTCACAACAGCAAGAGAGGAAGCGCTGGCTAAAGGGACGGATGAGCCCTGTCTGTCAGTGTCACAGTTTGCCTCCAGGTGGTTCTGCATCTTCTCATCGCCCTGTCACTTACGCTTTCTATCCCTGTGTCTTGGCACAAATAGGACTCTACTACTGCTCCCAAATCTAGTGTCAAGGTATGTCAGTGAAGCTTTTTCATTCTTCTCTTGTTTTGCCTAAAGTTTTCGGACAGGTAGCTCAGCAGCATCTTTTCTGCTTTAATTTGACATATTTCTTCCCCTCTCCATCCACAGAAGATGAAAGAAGTTTAATTCAATTATGTAAAAAGTCTGTAAAGATTTGATGTTTGTGAAAGTCTTCAAAGAAGTCTCTGAAACGTTATGGATCTTTATTGTTGCAGTTCCATTCTATTTGGTAGTGTATATGTAAGCAATCAAAAGTCTAATAAGTAATGTGATATAAAGTAGGAAACAGCATTCAAAGCCAAGTACTATACAAAATTATAGAGTGATGAGTAATTTCCATTTACTTTAGAGGGGTTTGGATCAAGTCTTTATAGCAGAGAAAAAAGAACTGGATTCATCTCTTTTCCAATAAATTGTAAAATTGCCACTCAGTGGCAACAGGTGTACAAAGAGTGCTCCATCCCTATAATCTTACCAAAAAAAGAGTTATCTCTAAAAAACTCCATAAACAATGTAGATATAAATCTATATGAAAATAGATGACAGATGTAACCAGAATCACACTCAGTGTTCAAGCTTTCTCTTAATTAAAAACTTCTTTATACCCGCAGTGTGTTATATACAGAATCCACATTTATCTGATTATTTTTAAAAGAACGCACATGCAATATTACATTTTGGCACTGCATAAACCTTCATAAACTCATAATGAAAAGAAGCAAACATTATTTGTCCTTAAAACCCAGACACAAAACTTGAATTTCCTCCTGGAAATTTTAATTAGTGACTTGAAAAAATGCTAAGGCAAAATATCTGCTCCCAGTTGTCTGTTTAGGTTAAATTAAATTATTTCTGAAAGTAATATAATTAAAATCCTTTTAGTTCTTAATCAATATTTTATTTACATTTATTTTCCTCGTAGAGCTTCATTGGTTCTTTTGAAATCATGGGGCAGCTTATTTCCTGCTTATTATATACTCAGATGCATCTTCACTTTCACTAATAGAAATACCTCTTGCAATACAAAACCACTGTAGAAATCATAAAATTGTGTGTTTTTCTCAGGTGGGCAATTGAAATTCTACCATGTCTCAACAGGAATGATGTTAATAAGTTTTTAGCTGATCTACATTTCTACGTGAAAATATCCTTCACTAGAGATTGTGTGAGTTATATATTACACAAAGGGCCTGATTCACCTACTTTCACTTAAGCTTCCGCAAAATGAAGTGAATAGGGAAAGTAAAATATATTATTTTTATTTAGTTACACTTAGCACTCCAGCAGTCCCAAAGAGAAGACCTAAACCTGGACTGAGCCAAGCTCTACACCTATTAGAGCTCCACTCATATTAAGGCCTCCACGTAATTGTTCTCCAACAGGCTTAATGACTAATCTCATGATGCAGAATATTATATCCCTAATATGAATAAGCAGTTGATGCAGGAACCATATCCACAATGATTAAAAAAGGCAAGCACTCTATTTTATCTATGCTACATTTTTGAAGATTTTGGTTGGTCCCTTCAGTTTCATTATGACATCACTTAAATCAGCCTTAAACTGTGTTCTGCAAAATGTAAACACCAGCTCCAGTTAGACTTAAATCTCAATAGTCGGTGATTAGTTTAGATGAATGGAGGGACAGAGACATCTATTATATATTATAATATAGTTCAGAACATTTTTTCAGCTGCACTAGCTAATCATTTTTTCTCTATGAAGTTTGATTCTGTAGAGTTCTCGGGGGCTACTGGTGTATTGTCTTGGGGACAGGAGATGTGGTGTTAGAGTCTCAGGTCTCTAATTAAGTCTATGCACCTTTTTAACCCAGCACATGATATTCCCAGTGTCACAAGGGCTTAGCAGATGGCAGCAGTCGAAGAGACAGCTCCCTGTAGCTGCTGTGAGGATCTATGCCCAGCACACATGGTCTTGGAGCAGGAGGGAGACGGTGTCTTCCCAGCAGTGTGAGCTGAAGGCATCAGAAGTAGGGGAAAGTCAGGCAAGGTGCACCAGGTTTTATGCACAGCGTTTAAAACTTGACAGCCCTGTTAAGATCGCTACGCTGGCAGACACGTGTGTACGTCTGAGGTTTGATATATTTATATACACAGTGTGTATACGCTTAAGCAATGGAAGTTAGTAAGTCCAGTGTTTCAGCAGAACTGAAACCCAAACAGGAATTTTGTGATGCAAAACAAATCCTTCACATTTCTTCCAAATTGTTCGTTTTACTTTTTTTTTTCTCCTGGGCCAGAACTGAAGTACAAACACTAAAATGTTAACTAAAGAAAATGTTCTTCTGAGATCTTTACATCTCTTCTGTTTAGCCTGAACCTATTTTGCATAACCAAGAGTGTAATCCGTCTATTTCAGATAAACATCCAGGCTGATACTATCAGTCTTGAATGTTTATAATTAAGCAGTTGAGTCGGTCTTTAGCAGTGATATAAAAGTGACATTTTTCAGTATTTATAAACATGTACAGGTACTGTTGAAAATCATGACAAGTACAAGCTCTTTAGCTCCTCTTCTATGTCTTTGCTTTACCTACATATCAGATATAGGTTTTCATAGCCTAAAGTGACTTTCTCAACTAAAATTTGGACCTTAAATTTCAGGTTATGGTTTGAAAAACTTCTAAAAATAGCACAAGTTTGTTTGAAGGGAGAAATGCAGAATGATCCAGGTTTTGGGGCAGTGTAGCCTCAGTAGGGGTGTTGTGGACACAAAACTAGGAGGCATGGCTGATACACCAGAGGTTCATGCTACCATCCAGAGAGACCTCAACAAGCTGACCAAATGGTCTGATCTCAGGCATTTCATGAAATTCATCAAGGGGCGTTGGATCACCAGTACTCGGAGGTTTCTTTTGTACACCTCTAGCTCATCCTGAGGTTCTTTCTAGTAGAAACAAAACAGAATGGTCCCAATTTTAATCTTTTTGAGATCAGAATTTCTGAAGGTAGTAACAGATTATTTAAGTCTCAACTAAATTCTGCAGTGAATTAGTTGAAATGCTCTTGACATTTCTTATTTGTATTTAAGTGAACATAAGTAGTTTACTGTTGCTTTGGGAGAAAAGCAACCTGAATCAAATTAAAGCAACTTTAGTTCTAGATATAGAGTTGTATACAATTTAAGGTAACCAATTTTAAAACTATTCTTTCAGTTATTGAGCAACGGCTCTTGCAGCATTCTGGTGTGAATAAATTTTTGACAGCCTCTTTGTTTGCCTTCTATTTCTGCTGCTACTCTTGTCCATATACCTGAGCAGTCTGATTTTGGCTTACTTTTTGAACAGGCAATATTTCTGGTGGCTATTTAGCAGGACTGCCTGTCTTTTGGAAGTCTTGCCAGACAAAGGGTAGTAGTCATCACTGGCCTTCTCTGTAAGTCAAATAAAGATTCTCTCCTTTGACTTCGACAATAATTTAACAGCATGGTCCTTGGGAGAGCAAGAGAATTGCAGTCCATTAGAAAATGACACCTATTACCCTTAAATGTCTTTCAACACAGTGAGTAGTTTTAGAATCGAACATTTTAAAAGACGTCTAAGAAATAAGGAATGTGCTTGACAAGTCTGAAAGGACAACTCTATACAGGAAGCCATTCTCTGGTATCATATGCTGCACAACTGGAGTATTGCAATACAGCTTTCAAAATACAGTTGTAGTTCACGGGATGTTTCAAAAGCACAGAAAGGAAAGACACACATTGAGTTTAGAGTAAAAACTTCCTGCCAGCCTCTTATGGTTTCTTCAGGCCATTTTATTTCTATGGGTTTTCCACAGCCCATCATATGCCATCCCAGTCATGCAGGAGAGAAACACCAACCAAAGTCTGTAAGGCTTCAGATAGTCAGGGACGCAGGGTCTGACAGATGGAATAAATGCGCACACACACACACAAAACAGAGAGAAACTACAGAAGAAATCATATGCTACTACAATAGTGACTGGGACAAATCCACTATTTTTTCACATGGCCTGACTAACATTCAAATTACTTGACTACTTTTACATGAGATAGCAGAAAAATCAGATAAAGTACAAAAACCTCAAAAAGGTTGAATTTTAATTTCATTTTTATATATTTTTACCTTCAAACCTGTATAACATTGAAACTGTTCCTGATTACAACATTAGAGGCTTAGAAATGATGGCCCCTAAAGGCTTGTATTTTTAGGTCCTCATGTGTTACTTAAAAGCTACTATTGCTTTCAACAGAAAATAAATTAATTTGATAAATAATCGTGTTATGTTTTCAAATTAAAACAAAAAAGTATCTGAACTTGTATAATAATTTAATTTTCCAGTCACTCTAATGTTTTATTCTAGTTAATTAAAATGCTTTCAATTTTTTTTACTAATGATTTTCATTTGCGTTCTGACCATTTCCTGATGTTTCAATTATTTCTGTTCACAGATATCTGTTATAATGAGCATCAAGTCAAGATCAAGGGTTACTAAAATTTATGACACTGTTAGCCAACCAGCCCTTGAGCCCTGTTTGACTTCATAACATTTCAGATGACTTGATGTGTGTAAACAGAGTTAACTCCACTACTGTTGCATATGTGCTTAATGAATGTAAAGACATTTATGGATCTAGTCAGAATTTTTTCAATATAATATTTTCTGCCTCAACTGACATTATGCCAAAACTGGAACATTTTGGAAGCAAATTCTGACTTTGATGAAGTTTTGACAGGATTATTTCTAAACTCTAGAGTAGACTTCCTGTAAGATGACAGTAAAAGATGGAAAACCTGAGTTTCTCAAGCATTTTGCCAAAGTCTCCTTTTTTTGCCAAAAGCTTTTGCACTCTTGGCTTTCATTCCAGAGTGACACAAAAAGATTCTGAAAGCCAGAGGAAAACACATAAAATGGGAGGCTCCCCAACTTAGCTCTCGCTCTTTGCTGGAATTACTGTCGTTAGTCTGTAGCAGTCAGTCTGCCTTTATAATCTGCTCATAATTTATACCTCTTCAGTTGTGCTACGGTTATTTGGAAAATCCTATAAAACTGTGTTGGAAAGGGAAGGAAGAGACTGTTTGGTGAAGCAGCGTTCCAAATTGCTGCAAACTTTCTCCACAGACAGAAAGGCACTGAATTTTGTTGATCTTGGGACAAAGCGGAAGGAACCAGGCTCCTGAAAGAGGAAGAGAGGAGAGGAGATGAGGAGAATGAATGACTGTTACCCTCGGTGGGAATTAGGTGGTCAGTGCTTGTGAATATTCAGTCAGGCACATTCTTTCATCTTAAAATGCTTAAATACTTTTAATAAATCTCAATCTTGGAGACAGAAACAGACGTGCTGCAGAAAGAGAAAACCAAGATGTCTTAAGAAAAAGGCAGAAAGCCTGAACCTGATTTGATAAAACAAGTGTAATTGATGATTCAGAAGGTCAGGCTAATCACGTTAAAATTGCTGAGGGGCATGTATTAAGTTCAGGTTTATTTAAATGCTTTGGAGAGAGGACTCTGGAATTTAGGGAAACCTTTGATGGGCACCTTACAGTAATGGAAGAGGGAAACAATGGAGATGTCCCAGCATATGAGAGATGTGAGCATAGATGTCTCAACAGAAAAAGAACAGATTAAACACAGCCTGGAGAAACAACAATTCCCAGCTCATAACCATGGAAATAAAAACAGGCTGGAAGAACAGGATACAAGAGCCTTAATATTTGTCCTTCTGTAGTCAATTTGGTGTTGCTTGCCCTCTAAAGGAAGGACTGTGAAGACTCTAATAATATTCCCACCTGCTTGCCAATTCAGGAAAGAAGATGAAATGGCATTTTTTTTCTTAAAATTAATTTACTTTATGCAGGTATGCATATAAGGAAGAGCTGGCCAGGTTCCTTCTTGTTCAATACCTTAACTGAATATTCTCCTGGAACGAATTAGTACTCTATGTTCAGTTCATATGCCAACCATGTTCTGATTTTCTGAAATAGAAAGCACCAGACGTCTCAGAATAAACATAGTATCCTATGACTTACCCAGGATCATGTGTTTATCGCAGTGCTGACAAAGTACAGAGAAATTGCAAATGGTTTAGGTAATTTCAGATTTCTTTTGGAGCAAGCACCCAATCTCAGAGATCTGAAAATTGAGCTGTTTAAAAAAATTATCTTCCAAACATAATTACTTAATTTCAACAAGCTGTACTAGTATTGTGCCAATTTTAGATTTCATCTAGTGGCAGCCTTTGGCCTAATACAGTAACTATAGCTGATATGTTTAAAATTATTTTGTCTAGTTAATCTAGCTACCAGTGCTATCAGCATAGGAAGGTCTAACTGTGATACTTAAAATACTGCAGGTGGCTGTTTGACAGTGTAATTATCACTATGGCTGAACTGACATTAGAAATGAGTTCTACATTTAACCAGCAAGAGTTCATGTGCTTTCTACCGAAAGCCCCACCATCACCCTGCCTTAAATTCTGATACACATCAAATTCTGACATAACATTTTTAAAAAGCTGCTTCATCTTCTTAGTGAATTTTCAGATCCAAGAAGGTATAAAGAGAGTGACATCTTTTCATATTACTCAGATATTTTATGCTGCTTGTCTAATTTATCAAATGTTAGCTCTTCTTAAGTAGCTGAACAATCATCTGGAATATCTTATAGACTGTTGTGATAGTAATGCCTAACAACAATGTTAGATCAGCCATGAGAAGCATGTGTCTATATACGCCACATTTCATGGCTAGAAAATACCCAATAACGTAATCTTTTTATCACAGTTTCTGTTCCTGGCCTCGTCTGTTTCCAGCAGCAGTTAGCAGTTAGCAGTTACCTCGTACCTGGTACAAAGAATCTACAAAATGCCATAGTGTCAGTCTCCCTTCTTCCTTCACACACTTCTGCTACTGCAAAACTGTCATCCTGTAGGGTTTTAGAAAGACTTAATTTTTATTAATCTTTCAACTATCTCTTTATTCAACTATCTCTTTTTTTTTAATCTTATCCCAAACAAAAAACACCCTCTCTCTAAAGATTATTTCAAATAAATAATCCAGTCTCAGGCCACTTAGGCTTTTATTTAAGAGGAAGGTGAAATAAATTAGTTTGGTCCTTCATAGTATCTATTGATCTACTGGACAGGTTTACAATACAATACAATTTCATTTATAGGGTAGCTCATAATACTGACATCAACAAAATTACTTACAGTGAATTTTAAACACATTATCATACCATATCCATTGACTGAATTAGGAAAACATCTTTGCTTTATTTATTTTTTTTAGAAATGTTTAACAAAGAAAGATGTCATTTATCCTGAAGAACGACAGGATAACAATGAGATCAGACCAGTTCATCAATAAATATCTGGAGGCAGCAGTCAACGGGTACACTCAGTTTGCTCGGGGTTGGGATACAAAATGCTCACAGTAAGCATCATTCTCTGTTGTCCTGCCACTGGGGAAGACCTTTTCACCATCATTTGGCAATGAAAAATAATAAAAATAACTGACTTGGGAAAGCCTTTTGCTTTTTTCTACTGAAAGCAATTTCTTCTGAGAGCAATTATACCAGATTCTGTACCTGGGATGGTGTAATTCTGGGCTCTACAGGATAAGGACATAAAAATATTAGAATGTGTTCAAAGGAGAGCAAAAAAGTGGTGAAATGATGAGTGGACATGACTTACGAGGAGTGGCTGAGGATACTAGGTTTGTTCAGCTTAGAGAAGACTAAGGGGTTACCTGATTTGCTGTCTACAACTTCCTAATAAGAGAGAGCAGAGAGGGAGGTGCTGAACTCTTAGATACATGGGTTAACTTTTAGGTTGCCCTGTGTGGAGTCAGAAGTTGGATATGATGACCTTCGTGAGTCCCTTCCGACTCCAAATATTCTATGATTATGGAAGTACAAGGTAGCAGAGAGCAATGTCTTAATACAGAGCAGAGCGTTAGTAAATCTTAGGTATAATTGAAGAGTACTGAAAATAAACTATAACTGGGAAATAAGACAAGGTTTTTCTTGATTTTGAGAATTAAAATTACTCCATATTCTGAGGCTGATGTGAAATGCCTGAACTGCTGCATTTAAACACTGAACACTATGTAACAAAACATCAGCAAAAGAAGAAATAGAGCAAGCAAATAAAATCATTATAAAACAACAGTGTCTGGTCTTGATGAACGTACATAAGTTCCCAATCACATTTTTCAAATGCTTAAAAAAATCCACTGATGGCCTAACATCCTTCTTAGAGTTATTTACAGATGGTTTGTAATACTCTTTATTTTCAAGACAAAAAATAAATGAAAATTTGCCTTTTTATACCAGTTTTTGTGTACAGGATTTCCACAGGATAATATCAGGAGGCTGTCCTGTGGATTCCACCGAGCAACCATGACAGAACTAGGAGGAGGTTTAGAGAAAATACAGAGGTAAGCAAAAACATCTTCAAAATTTGCAAATAAGTAAGATTATGAAGCTTTGTCTTCCTGTGTTAGAATTGTCAAGTTCTTCATGCTAGGTACAGCATGAAAAAAATATATAAAAAGAAAAATCATGTATATTCTAAAAGAATACTGTAGAAAGAAAAATCAGCTTTACTGATACTATAACTCTGCAGAATTTTCTCAGTCCCTCCTGTTACTCCAGTTATCACGGTCATCCATTATGGCTTAATCCAAGTATTATTGAAGTTGGGAGATTCTTTTTCCTTCAGTTCAATCAGCAGCAGGCTTTTAGAACCTGCTTTTTGTAATGTGAAATGCTGAAAAGGTAAATTAGGGTTCCTGGAAATACCTGCTGATAATTCAGGGCTGATCAAGGTAAATTCACGTTTTCTATTTACTGAAACCTTAAGTGTTCCATTAAGACAATAAAATTAGACCATGTAGTGAGCCACTTAAAATTGTGTGTGTGTATTATTTAGTATCCACATTCAGTTCTCCAACCTTCAGACTTACGCTGATGCCATTATCCACTGAGATAATAGCTGCCTGCCTGTAAGCCCTGCAACAGATTAACCCATCAGCTAGTACATATGAAGAAACCTAGGACAGCCCCACTTCCCGTGGCCTCTGTGACTATTTGACATTTTCAAAGATGAAAAACACTGCCAAGCTTTTCATTCAATCCTTTGGAGTGACGAAGTCAGCCTCACGATGCTCCTGATAACCTTTTGACTATCAGCCTCGGACTGGGGGATTCCTACTGACAAACGCAGGCACTCCTGTTTAACCGCTAATATAGCAAAAAAAAGAAAGAAGAAAATGTACACCTAAATCTAATGCAGAGACTCCTAATTCAAAACATCTGCGTAGAACATAAAATAAACAAAAGTATGGCACCAATCTGTTTGTGATAACACAACGGCTTAGTTCAAATCAATATAGTCAATCATGATAATAGGAACAGTCTATGCAATTACAATCCAAGTAATCAATGTGTTTTGCCACCAAAACCACAAAAGGTAGAGAATTAACTCACTGTAAGAGCTTGACAGATGTTTACTGCAAGTGTGAAAACAAAGGAAGTAAAGTTATTTATTAATTTTAATGGAGTATTTTTATAGCTCAGTCCGTGCCCACTCTGGTACAAGAATGTAATGAATTTCCTTTGTTGCTCCTGGGACAATTTTGGCTATCGCTAGGGCTGTTCTTACTTGGTCCTTACCTTCTCATAGTTTCTCCATGACTTATGACAGTGAGAGACTTAGAACTAAGTCAATGTACCCTCTCTAATAGCTTTGATCAACCACTGCTCCAGCCTGTTTGGCTTTGCATAATGGAAGTAAACCCCAGGTTGGCTGGGGACAGCTCTTACCGCATTCAGTAACTCTTGCCGTCAGTAAGAGAGTCTTCACCGTCAGAGACGCACACAGCCAAAATAACAGGAGCATGCAGTATCACACCCATAGATCTCGTCATCCCTTGCTCTCCAGCCCCACCTCTGCATTCCATATTAATAGAAGAGCTGTAATATTCATATACATGACCCCATCACCAGTGAATATGAATTTATTCAGTAAAGCTATTCTGAACAGTGAATATCTTTCTGTATTTATTCAGTATTTTTTCTTTGAACCATGCTGTAGTGATGTGGGGTTTTTTAAACGTTGCAAGGTTTACTTCCAAAATAAATTAAAGGGAGAGGAGAGAGGAGATTCTGTAAATGTTGTGCATATGCTAGCTTGTGCTTTCGCCTTTATTTCAAGCATCTGCTGATTTCTGGAAATATAAGCTACTCTCCAGGATGATAATTTTTCCAGACTCCAATGCAGTCTTCTTGATAGAATTTTACCAAAAGAGGGTAACACCCTATTTGTTCAGCACAGGGTGCACTTAAAAATAAAAGCATGATGAATTTTCACATTTTTTGATGTTTTAACTAGCTCCATAATTTTTCTCTTTTTTGTTCTTGTTGCCACTATAACAATTAGGAAACCTATCAGTCACATAGATAGAGTAAAAAAATATCAGCTTTTAAAAGGTAAAAGTTCAGTATAGGCAATTTAAGAATTAAACAGCATTGAGAAGTGTCTCTTCTACCCTTTTTGCAGTGGAATAAATGACCACAGAAGTTACAAGCAGTTGAGAAAGTAGCACTCTACTCTGCAATTAAAAATGATGGATAAAATGAGAATAGAACTGCAAAGCTGTCATTTTCAGATATTAAAATGACAAGCATTTTTCTAGGCTAACTGGAAAAATCATTTGCTCATATTCTGCTTAGATGTCAAAAAGAAATCAACGGTTTATAGAATTTAACATTTAATGATTCAAGAGAAATAGCAAACTCGGGCCTAATCTTCCTTTCCTTGAACATGATGAGAATATTTGTCTTTAAACTCAAAGTAACTGGATTTAGGCACTTGGTGGGATAAATCTGGAGGTAAAAGTAACACTTGTTAGTAACAGTAAATCCAGACAAATTTTCTTCATTGTGTGCTTTCTTTCAATATATCAAGTTTCCAAACAGTTACGTATCTATGAGGCAGACATCCATATTCCACACAAGACATTCCTCAAAAAAAAAGGGCCGAGCTCAACTTTCCATTTCCCCAGCAAGCCCATGTTAGACTTACAGTTGCCTAGACTCAAGGGGAGAAAACAAATCCCTTGAGGTTGTGAGCTTTGCAGTGGGTTTGGACGGTCTGGGTGTTTATCTTGAAGGCTGGGTAATTCTCTAGTTATACACAAATGCTTCAAATACAGGGTCACTGCTACATAGAAGTAGCAGGGAAAACATCCAATTTCAAAATTCATATTTTGTGGGAGGAATTGGTCAGTTAGAGCTCACTTTCTAGAGTACCTTAAATGTCTGTTAAAAGACTGCGTATTAGTATGGCAGTTAAATAAAGAGTGTAAAAGATGGAAGCTCTGGGCTGGGTTCTCAGCTCCTGGGAGCACCATGGTTACACTGGAGTCAAAAGATCAGTGTAGTTTTCTACATGTGAGGGCTTGACTATCCCAAGATATTGAAATGCGTCCCAAGTCTCTGTTTACCAAAGCCTTTTTGCTGTTGCCCCAGCACAGGAGAAACTACAACGTCCTGCAGAACTTACCAAGTGCAAGAAAACTACAGACTGCCACACCGCACGAGGATGATTCATGTTCACATCATAACAAGTAGTCACAGCACAACTGCAAAACAGATGATAGTTTCTCTCCTAAAGGGGTTCTGCTGTCTGGGACGTCCTCTCTGAGATGTGTGTTGAACTAGATGACACTGAAAATGGCCCAGTCCCTGTGCACTCCCAAATTCCTGAGATGATGAAATAGTAATAAAAATCATTGTCCTTATCTAAATACTTCTCTCTCTTTTCCTGTAAAGGAAGATTAGTAGCATCTGTGTCAGCAGAAAACAAAAAGCCAGGAGCCATCTGTAATCCTGACGTTATTGTCTCAAATGGTGAACTATGGCTCTGCCAGCCACAATGCCATCAAACCACACATAGCCACTCTTACCACAGGTCTGCAGTAGCATCTTCCTCAGCCAGATGAATTTTATACCATATTGCAAGCTTTTTTCCCCCAGGAGCAAACCTAATGTTTCTACCTGCCCTTTAATGACTTCTCATTCATATCAATCTGTGTCAAAGAACATTACAACAATAATACATAACTCTGGGGAACACTGATATTATATAAACTGCAGCATAATACTTAACATATTAAATTCAATTTTTCAATTTAGCTATTCTCTGTCTGTTTTACTTGGCTTTAAACTAAACAAACCTCCAGTGCCAAATGCAGCAGTGGTAACTGACCACCTACAGCACAAGATTGAGGAAATGAAAAAATTCTGTGTATTTGTTCTGAAGTTAAAACCTCCTTCTCCCCAGCAAAGGAACTTCATTGATTATAAACAACACTGCTTTAAATTAAATGAAATGGAAATATAATGAGCTATGGTGGAGTGAAGCATAGTTTATTTAAAACTTTTCAATCACATAAACTCTAAGGGAGGTCACTCTTCTGCTAACAGAATTTTCCAGGCTTCTCTACAAAGAAAATGTTCATGCGTAAACCTGGAAAAATGATTATAAAAGACAATACATGTAGTGAAAGGAAGAGAAGTTGACTTCAGCTCATGAGAGGCCCTTATACTTCTTCAGTTTTACCCTATCTGTAAATAACATCATCTTGACAGTGTCACATCTTTGGGGGCTCTATGGAACAAACCCCTGGTTTGTCTCTGAAGTCAGACCTCCAGAGGCTTCATTCTGTCTGTGCATGCGAAAGACTGGAGCAACGTGTTTTGGTGTCACCAAGATTAGGACCTTTGTCAACATCTCTCTAACTACTGTAGCATGAAGCAAGTACATAACTTCCTTCACTTGCCCAGACACAAAATGTGGCCTACACTGGCAATGTCATTCTAGCTCATGTGGGCGTGCCCAGTGAGAAATGAATATCAACAGCTGAGAGAAAAGGGATGCCTCCAGCGGCAGAGTGGCCCTGCTACCTGTTTCTTATAAAGGATAGTACATTCTCACTTCTGAGGCTTGCCGGCTCACGTTACTTCTAATGCTTCCCCAACCATCTAAACCAACCAACCAACCAAAGTGCTAATCAGTTTAGAAATGTAATAGAAAGTAACATAGTAATCCTATCAGTCTTGGAGTCATGCAGATGCTCTCTAAAGTACAGGTATGGTTGGCTGGAGGATGCAATTGCCTAGTTAAAAAAGGAAGCAGCAGATCACTTAAAAATCTCAGACAGATTATTTGAATTTAACCCAAATTATAACAAATTTGAATAAGTAATTTCCAACCCAATTTAAATATCAGTCTTCCTCATAGATATCCGACATTCCCTGTAATTCATAATGAAGTGCTAGTGTATTGAATAGCTGCTGCTAAATCCCCTCTTTGTTTCATTACACCAAGTTCTGCGCGTGGTACCTTGGAAGCTCAGGACAATTCAACAAATCCTGATTAATACATGAAATATCAACAGGAGTAAAAGGAAGTTTGTAAAATTAGGGAAAAGTGGAGATGCTATAACAAAGGTCCATAAAGCAGTAGCCGATAAAGCAGTAGCAGATCTGGCTTTGCCACATCCCTCCTTAAGGTAAGCAAGTTAAAAAAGCTGTGCTCCATCTTGAATGACTCAAATGAAAGTACCAATACTTGTAACTCATTTCTAATAGAGTGAATAGCAGCAGACCTTTTAGGAGGTCTCAGAAAGAGGCCACACTACATCCTAGAGAGTGATGTCAAAAAAGACAGAGAGAATGATGTTAAGATGAAAAAAGACCGAGAGGTTGAGAACAGGCATCACTAGAAAGGCCACAGAGGTGAGTTATGCATTAAGTCTTCTCAAAGTCAGTGAAGAATTACTGCTCAGCCTGTAGTGGAAGGACTTTTTAATACCCTTCTCTATAATGACAGAGAAAATTAAACTCTAGTACTTTCATAGTTAACACATTCCTAAACTGTTAGCTTTATTCGCAGAGTTGGTTATTCTTAATACATTTTACTAAGCTCCTCTCTATCAGGTATGTAATTGTGGCTTTGTTCCAACAAAGCATACATAAAAGTGAACCTATGAGCAGTTGAATTGATTTTGGTGAAGAATAGATACGCTTAAGATATTCATATGCTTAACTGCTTTGCTGGGCTACGGTTTAGATGAACAACATTTCTATATCACCCTATCAGCCTGCCCAGCAATGCAATGAAGCCAGCAGAAAGTTAATGTGATTGTTAAGTCATTGGAAATAGGGCAGGCACAAGTCTATGAAATGATCTTGTGGAAGCATTTGTCTGAAATTAGTTCTAACTTTCGCAAATTAGCTCATTTTTCTGAATAAGAGGCCTGAGTATTCTGTGCAAAAATGGAGAAATTAAATGAAATTGCACATACTGAGTTATTAATCAAATTAATGAGTGGCACCAAATTGTAGCTTAAAAGCACATCTGAAAGGAAAAAGGCTGTTCAAAGATCAAATGCAAAAGTTTATACATTTTATTAATGACAGAAAAATATTATTATTCATGTATTTTATTAGTCTCAAATAATGTCCTCCTAATAAAGATTAGTGCCTGCTAGTCAATGAGGCTTGTGCTATACAGCAAACCACATTCCAAAACCCAGGCACAATCAGAACACAGGGGCCTATCCTGAAAAATCAGGAAATGATGGTGAGGTCAGCGGGTAAAATGATTCCTAAGGATCTGGGCAGCTTTGAACCACTATCCTAAATGGGCAGCGGGAGGCGGGTGCTGACATAATGCTGAGGGACCCAGAACGATTTGAGTTGCCCAACCAGGCTTAACCCTCACTCAGGGAAAGGAAGAAGTGAACCTTTGCAGAACCACCTGGGTGATTTAGGAGATTAGATCCCATTTCTAAGCTCCTTGGGTATTTGAGTCTTAAGGAAACCCCATGACACTTAGGCTAAAAAAGCCCAGATTTTTTGACATAAAGCAAAATGTACATAAAAATTCAGATAACTGTCTCCGTACTCTAAAAGTGCACCCATGGATATGTTCCTAAGTGACTTTAAAACATGTTATTTCCCTTTAATTTTTCAATTTTTTTTGTCTTTTTCTCCCCTTGAGAACATGGTTCAGAAACCACTGAAATCAATGGAAAGCATTTCTTCGTATCAGTGATTTGGAATATTATTTGTGAAGAACAGTCACGCATCATCTCAGTTTACAGACATAAAACTGAACATGAGCTCTACACTTTCTTTGTGCTCTGTACCTGAGTCTGAAGACAATCTGAGAGCTCATCTGAGACCTTTCCCAATGTGTCCTGCACATTGTTGTTGGTTGATTATTCCTCTGAGCTTGTTTTCATGCATAGCAACACTGAAATTTTGCTGTCATTGCTGTCGTTCGTACATCTAACAACCCGGGGAAGTTTTACTTTGTTTTGGGATTTCATGTGCAGAACCCACGGACTGCAAAGTTCTTCATGTATTAGAGAGGCACTGTAGTAATTGTGAACACTACTCGCTGATTCGCTTTGTACTATAACAGAATCAGACTCTGCTCTGTTTCTTGATCCTCAGTGCTTTGTTTCTAATTTGAGTATTTGTGAGGTAGAAGCACAAGGCAAAGAAGCGTTTGAAAGTCAGGGGAGAGCTGAGATTAGGTTCCGGGAAAGACATTTCAATGGTATAATTTTATAATGACTCTCCATACAGTTTCTAGCACATTGCTTCTGACAGCTGTGGTTGTACAAGCGGGGACAGGATAGGTTTTGGATTTTCGTTTTGATAGTAGTTAGCTTATCTTCTTTATTTTGTCGAGGTTTTTTTCATTGTGCAATTGAAAGGGGGAATTTTAAGAAGATCACCTCTTAGAAGCTATGCTTTTTGGAGTGCTATATTTTGTGGTTTGGGTTGTTTTTTTCCTAATGAAGTTTACTACAAATATTTTCAATCTTACTAAATAAATCTGTTCTAATTTAGATAGTGTTTATTAAAATAAAAGAGATATTAGTGCTTAACCTTAAATTCCAAGTAGCTGTGTACGAGCAAATAGAAAAAATATTTTTATATTTAATTTAAGTTTGCGGGGGGGGGTGTGATATCAGCCACTTCAGGCTAATGTGAAGATATCTCCTTTTTTTCTAATCTATTTCAAGTGAAAAATTTTCCAATTTTTCTTTTGCTCGTGCCATGGAATATTTTCAAATTTCAACTGAATGTCTTAGCTTAAAACATACATGGTAAAAATGTCTGATTTTCCTATGGCATAAAGATCTCAGTTTTGGTTAACTTTAAACTTAAGAGGTTGAGTACCCATCAGATTTTTATCTGTACTTACATTCTTAAGAAAAGTTATGGAGCAAACTACTATCAAAGATGTCTTTATATACTTAGCAACAGAAAGAACAAGATTTTCTTCCCATCCAGACAATAATATTTAAACATGATTTTACCATAAATATTTTTCTCTGTTAAGCCAGGATAATTAGAACTAGGCTTGCCAAAACCACAAAATTACTAGCTCTATAAAAACTATGTGGGACAGAAAGCTAATAATTTGGGAAGTAAATAAAATATTTATGTTCATTACCCTGATGGAAACATAATGAAGATGTGGAAGAAAGTCTGGTTGGCCTAGAACAAAAACAAAAAGGCCTATATTCTGTTCAGGTTACGCAAATATTTTTTTAACCAGTTTTATATTAATAGGTCTAACAACATTACACCCATTATTTTAAGCAAGAGTAGGACCTTCATCTAGTAAATACCACGTGGGAACTTAAAATAAAAGACAATCCACACTCTAAAGAGCTTAGTATCAAAACAAGCAACATAAAAGAAGAAAAAGAGGAAGGTAATTATGTTGTCTGCACTGCACATGGGTGAGGCCGAGACACAGACAGACATAGCCTGTCCATGTGTTTAATGATGGCAATTTAGCCTAAGCAGGGTTACAGCTTAAAGATGTGTGAAAATGAAACCAAACTCTTTATGTCAGCCTCGCACATTAAGGGGGAAATTTTCTAAACACTATCTCCAAAATAAAAATCAACCTGAGTTAACTTTAGATAACCAGCCTTAGAATCATTTCCCTAAACAGAAGTATCAAATTCCATTTGAGATATGTTAGGGTATCAAGGACATCTGCAAGGCCTGGCAGATACAACACAGGGCATACAGGAAATCTAGGCATCTGGATCAGCAGGAGTGGGGCAGATGGAGTGCCCTGCAGCATCTCAGATGGCTTAGGTGTCTATGGTAGCAACTAAAACAAACCCTCAATTAAAACCCATGTATCAGGCATGTACATTTATCCAGGTGTCTTTAATCAGTAGAATGAGATACTCATCTACAGCAAGATGAACAGCTCTCGGTAGGCACCACTCTTTCTCCTCCGACTTTAGACAGTGCCTTGGCAAACTGTCCTTCTGAAGACGACTGAGAATTCAGGCAGTGATTCTTTTTGCACATCATTTTTCATATTTTCCAGAAAAAAAATATCCTGGCCAGTCTTAACCAAAAAGACCAGTGTTTTTTATTGCTTTTTTTGCTTTAGTTTGTTTTATTCAATGATCCTATGTTTATTTATTAATTTTATTATTTAATTTAAAGAATTCATTTAAATAATTAAAAAATGACAAGCATACATGGAAAAAAAATCAGCAACATTTCTTATGTCTTCATCAGAAGGCACATTCACAGTACACTATGGAAAATATTTATTCTCAGTAATGAAGAAAAGCTAGATTTAGCCCAGAGCACTCAGGGTCTGGAACAGCAAACCAGACATACAGATAGCATTGAAACACATTTAAGTGAGAATTCATTAAGTAAATCCTTTAAAAGAATTGCAGCTGTACTGCAGTGAAATCAGTTGTGGATACTTGGAGGTCAGAACACACATGGTCACTTTCGTGTAGCAATGATGGCTGGTTCAGGATGTAGGTTCCCCGCGCTAATTTTAAAAATCTCAGTTTATCTCCTTGTGACAAAACACAGATACTTCACATGGAAAATTTCACTTCTGGGGTCTGCTTTTCTTTATAGGATCCAATTAAAAAACATACACTATTGTACTTCGTATTCTGATTTTCAGAGTCCTGTGTGGTCTTTGTCATCAGGCGTCCCTGATTTCGATACCAACATTTCAGTGTTGAACTTGAATGAGAGCTTTAAGATGCCTCCCAGAATGACATTCATAGAACCTCTTGCCTACAGCTTCCTCCAAATCTTACAGAACAAACAAAATTTTACAAGTCCATATTTGTTCTTCATCACTTCAGAAAGTGTTGTTTGGTGCTACTCCTTTAAATATCACCCTTATTTGTATTTTCCATCACACCATACATTGACCCAACACTTGATCTCTCCCTAGGGTCTCATCATCATTTTAGAATTCCCTCTCTCCTCTCTTAAACAGGTATGTGATTTAGGCTTCTGAAAGAGTATGTGTTTCTCAAAGATCCTTTTCAAGTCTAGACTGATAGTCTATTTGGAAGCGAGTGAATGTGTGAGATTCAGAATTCACTTATAAATATTGAAATCATCACATTTATCTTTTCAGCGGTTTTGGCTCTTTTACCACCCTGGCATCACTGGAATTTGTTTGTTTATTCTAAACTCTTATTGGCTGTCAGTGAGGGTTTTACTATTTCTCATTGGTTTTACCATTCAAACAATAACTTAGATGAATGCAACCTTTCGTGCTGTTTGTAGGCTGACTCTCTCAGTTCAATAACAAAACATTACATTTCACTTGGAAAATTCCATTCCATCATGATAGATACCAAATTTCTGAAGAATGCTTGATACATGAGGAAAAGCAACATAATAAAATAAATTACGCTCAGACATGACAACTGTGGTCATATCTACCAACAAAAATTTGGCACAAGTGGCTTCTTCTAGATCTCTGTTGAACACCAATGTCTGTGATGTTCACAGAACACATTTCTCGGGTGACAGCCATACCCACAAGCATTTTCAACTGCAATCCCTGAAATTAGAGAGAAACCAGAAAGACTCCCTCCTCTCAGTAGCACTTCCTGACAGGTTTTGTTGATGAGTGAAAACACAAAAACATTTTCACAGAAGCTGTAAATATGCTCAAAAGTTTCACAACTCAACGATGTAACCTGAAAATAATTAGAGTCTTTCTCCTTTCAGACTATTTGCTCTTAAAGTTATAAGCATAAATGTTATGTGAAGAAAATGAGTTATCTAGTGGAAGAGGGATCTTCAGTGTTAATGTGATTGGTTCTTGGATGACACCCTACCAAATTAAGTGGGAAATACATTGTTAATTTCATTCGACCATGAAGTTCTGAGTTCAAGTTATCTTTTTTAATATTCTTTTTAGGCAAGATCTTTCATATGAGACATATTGTCACTTCCTTTAACCTCACTGTTCAGACCTTCCCTAATGGTCAAAGAAAATTTCTGACAGCGGAAGGGAACGGCGAGATTAGCTTGTCAAATATATTGCTAACAAAATTAAAGAGACACCCTCCAAAGAAAACTTCAGATACAAGACCACAATTTTCAGTTTGGGATCTCCTTGGAAACACATGAGTTTGCTGTAAGAGAAAAAGCATCAGCCACTTAGGACACAGAAGAGCTGAAAACCTAAAGGTCATTCTGTATCATCTAGGCACATTATGAATTCGAGTGGTCCAAATCTAGCTTCTGTCATCACAGAATACGATAGATTTTGAAGCCAGGTCCCCTTGTTCTGTCTTTGCTTTTTTATCTAATGGTGTTTTTTTCCATGTGGAGGAACAAGCTAAGGAAAGCAACTGCCATAAAATGTGGTGAGGAGGTAGAGGAGTCGTCTTCTTCTAAACTAGGATATCAGAACTTCAAAGAATGAAATACTGTCACATAATCACATAACTTGTCTGCACACTCCACATTGTTCCCCTTGGCCTTGGAGGATAAAAATTGTCATTATATTTATGGCTTGGTACACATAAAGTATCTTTTATTTCTATTTATGCAATTTATATTAGATTTGTAAACATACATATATTGTCTAAGCAATGCAGAGTAACACAAGGGTCCTGAGGCTACGGTGACTCATTTAGCAAGAAATTGTCTTGTAAAGATTAGGGAAATGAAATGTACCTGATAAAGCTGTTGCTAAATAAAAGATTCTGGTCTGGGTTTCTTTAAATGCCTTTGTTTTTACTCAAAAAAGCCTTCACCAGTATCTGCTGGAAAGCATTACAAGACAGTACTGAGAACAGGTTGAAGAATGCAAGTGCTCTTAAAGAAACACTTTTAAGAAAGGAGTTTATACAGTTCCATAGAAGGAAATTCTAGGCATTCCACCACGCTCTGTTTTAAACTCTGAGTAATGTTTCAGTCCTGAGTCCTAACATTTATATCTTTCACAGATGAATCAAAAAAGGAAAGGTGGCCTTAACCTTCAGGACCGTGCTACCCCACCGTTCAGTCTCAATAAACTGTTTCCATCACTCAGTGGAGTTCAGAGCAACGCTGAAAGCTAGTGCTCACATTTGTGCTTCCCTCCTTCACACGTTGCATCCTTGTCCCAGTTGGAAAAGATTGAGGTGCTGTGCCAGTCAGGGACTGGTGTGGTTTTCCATGAGGTTTTTTTTTTGTGGGCAGTCTATCAGTCAGTATAATAAAGAGATCTGAGTCAAATATCTTTAAATCAATATAGATGCCCCCTTGGTTAACTCTTGCATTAAAATAATGTTTCTCCTCAATTTTCACAAAGGTTAAAACCAGGAAAACTGCTTATACATTTTGGCAGGATAGTGGCAGTGATAGCAGGATGGTAACAGTTATCCATGATCCCAGTGAACAGCTCTGCAGAATCTGTGTTCTTTGTGTTCCTGCATTGCTACTTATTGAAATGCATTTTTAAATTGAATGTAAAGATTTCTGTTCATGATGTCTGTCTAATTGTGGATTTTTTTAGTGGAAGTGTTGTAACTTTCATTCTGCCTGTTATAGATTTCGGTCATTCTGATGCCTTGTATTTTTCCACAGCACGAAATGAAGAACAATCAAATAGATGGCTGATCTGGCTCATTCAGGTACTCTTTACCCTGAAATTTGTATACATCAGGTGTTGATGAAAAAGCCCTTACTTCCTTCCACTTTTATTTTGCATAATTTTAAAAGAGAACACAGTAACCTTCTGTCCTCTTGTCTGCCTTTTAGCAGTGCTTGAGCCTGAACAGCAGCTCAACCTGGTCACCTGAAGAGATCTTTACAAGCAAAGACTGGAATCCTTATCTGCACTAAATCATTGCAGTTTGAGTGCAGACCATAGACAGCAGTTTAGGATACTCATAGAAACTGTTTCTACAAGATGCATGTGGTACATTTGTACCTACTCCATGATCACTTTTCTTTGGAGAAGCAGAAGCCAAATTGGCTGACACTCAGGAGAGAAATGGGCATAGTAGTAATATGATACCAGAAAATCAAGTGTCAGAGTAAGCTGGCAAATAGGTACCATGACCTAATTCTATAATTATCACTCTTGAAGAGCAACACTGCTCAAGTCTGAATATCAAGTCCTTAGTGAAACCTGTTTGAAGTTGAGTCATTGAGCTCGTTCCTCAAGGCTAACCTGCATCTGTAATTGTCTTTTAGGTGCTTCAAATAGAGTTTACCTGCAGGTTTTTTTACCATCGCATAAAATTATTCAGCAGTTATTTCGCACCTTAGAATAAATACTCTGTTCACAATGTTACAATAAGCTTTTAGGTAATTCAGTTGTTATTCAAGCAAGAAACTGAAAACTCAGCCTTCATGCTCAGGGCTTTAGAGGTGAAAGCTATCCATTTCCATATCACTCTGAGCAATATTGAGAACCTTATTTTCAAATACACAGAGGAGTGGGGAAAGCAGACGGATTCCCATCCAGCTGCATGACTTCTGTATCCTCAAGCCAGAACTGTGGTCCTTGTCCTGGAGAAAGAAGGAAGATGTTTGTTAATTTGAGCTTAATGTAGATGAACTTGTTAACAAGTGCCAGAGAGACATCTGCCCTGCAAAACCAGCTGAACTGTCTCTTAGTGTACGATATGTGCTATTACCTTCAAAATAGTTCAAACACTTGAAAAAAATTCCTGTGCCTGGAAGCATGCACAGGAGAGATACACAATACCAAGATGATTTTCATTTGACATGAATTTGTTAGAGGATGAAAATCCACTTCTTCAATTCTCAGTCCTGGTAAGCTTGCTTCTACTAATGTGTTATTCCATGACACTTTCCCATCTGAGCCACAGGGAAGATGGTTCTCGACTTGTTTAACCTGTACTAATGTCTACAAGTTTGAGTTTTTCTGTCTTGACTCTGATAGGGAGAGCAAACCTCTGCGTGTGAAGCAGCTCAAAATGACTTTACAAGAGATAAAATGAATCCTGGGAATATTCTGTAGTAAAGCGGCCAGCCATGAGCATGCATCACTGTCAGTGGAGAGAAATAAAGGTAGAAAGAGACTACTTTTTGATTAATGCCATTCCTATGAAGACAGTATTTTGCATGACGTATATATATTTACATGTTATACGAGACATTTACAGCTGAAAGTCACAGAAAGACATTGGTAGATGGGAATAAAGGATAGTGTTGACTCGTGCAACTACAAAATCAGCAAGTAAAACCAGAAGGAACATCACAGTTTAAGAAAGCAATTTCTACTGTGCTTTTCTCCCTTCTAAGAGGGATCAGTTCTTGAATGTGGGTGAGAAGGTCTAAGACTGGGACTTTGTCTTCTAGGGACTTCTGCCTAACTTGCCCATTACAGAAGGTGAATTAGCCCAAACCTAGTTAATCTCAGATAAAATGCATATTCTTTGTAATGATATTGCCCAAAACAAAAGGATTAATGTCTGTGAATGTTCCAGCCCTGCAAGAAGCAGTGAAACATTGTGTCATACACACTTGAGGACAACCTATTCCTTTTAAACCATGTACAATATGTTATTTTTGTCTAATGCACACATGCAAACCCTCTTTGTGTGCCTTTATTTTTGTAGTGATGCCACAGCAATCTCCTGAAGGTCAAACTGAGAAAACCGATACAACAAAGCAAGTGCTCTTAGGAATCGTGTCACGTCGTGTTAGGCTCACAGATAAATGGACATTAGCTGCAGATATTAGTACTTACCAGTACATCAAATTCCTTCACATGACTGGTATGTTATCTTGGATTACGTATTACTGGGTTCAATTCAATATTTTATATGCTATTAGTATGTAATTGTTTTCATATATTTATACATTAAATACAGGAGTGGATGCAACCTGAAGCACAACTCTCTCCATGTGCTACTTCCCTAGGGCCACGATATAGACAATCACGATTTATTATGATGAGTAGCAATTTGCTTGCAATGAATCATGTCTTATCAAGAAATAAAATTTGAATTTGTATCTCTAAAGAATTGTTTGGTCTTGTTGGTTTTCTTTTTTTCATTTCTTTGCACCTCTTTTGTAAGTTTTCTTTATAGCTTGGGAGTTTCATGACTCAGAGAAGTGCTAGAGCGCAGACATGTTGATAGATTTGCTTTCTGTCATTTCATTTAAATTGAATTCATTTTCTAAACCTCCAGATAATACATTGCTAAGATATCTTTCAATTTTTAAATACCTCTTGCTTTTTCTTCAATTGAGGAATAGTTACTTCTTCCACCACACCCACAAAAATATATATATTGCACAAAAACTTAAACCAAAACCATAACCAACCAAACAAAAAAACCAACAAAAAATCACTTAAAAAATATGCAAAAAAAATATTTTAGAAATTATGTTAGGGCAACTAACTTTCTTTAGTTTTTTAATTAATGACAATACAAACAGCTTTTTATGAGAACACAAACAGACAAAACAGATACCATTATTCTAAATGTATGAATGAATAAACCATTCTTTCTGCATCTTAAACTACTTAGAAGTCAGTCATTCGTTTTATTAGTTAAATTAGTTATATATTAATTCAGTGGAGAATCACAGACTCATTTAAGTTGGAAAAGACCTTTAAGACCATCAAGTCAAACCTTTAACTTAACACAACCAAGTCCACCACTAACCATGTCCCTAAGCACCACATCTCCACGTTATTCAAATACCTCCAGGGATGGGGACTCCACCACCTCCCTAGGCAGCCTGTTCCAACGCTTCACCACTCCTTCAGCAAAGATTTGGTCCAAACCTCCCCTGGCATAATTTGAGGCCATTTCCTTTAATCCTATCACTTGGGAGAGCAGATCAACACTCAACTGGCTACAATCTCCTTTCAGAAAGCCATAGAGAGCAATAAAATATCCTCTCAGGCCCCTCTTCACCAAACTACACAGCCCCAGTTCCCTCAGTCTCTCCCTGTAAGGCTTGTGCTCTAAACCCACCATCAGCTTCGTTACTTTTCCTTAGACACACTTCAGCGAATACGCAGAAGATAATGTATGTAATTGTCTGTACTGGAAATGGGTTAAACAATTATAGCAAACACTTCAATATACACAATGCAGGCTAACCTAGAAAAACATTTAATCTGAACGGCTAATCGAAATCAAATCACATTGAAAAATTGTAGGATCACCATCGCTTTAAGAACAGATTAGGCAAACGTGTCAGAATTGACAATCACATGGTCAGTCCTGAGATTTTAGCCTAGAGATTAACTGGGTAAACCATCCAAGTCTTTTCTAGATTCATAGCCTAAGATCTGAAATTAATCTTACTGGTAAACTATAATACAAGGATTTAGGATTAGGCTGTGGTCTAATTTCCTTCAGAAGTACTACTACACTAAGGACCAGAGGTTCACTGTACTGTCAAAATATTGGGTAAATTTATTTTAATACCCTAATTTCTTAACATCTGTTCCATAAGGGCATAGACAAAATTGGAATTCACTTTCCTTAAAAAAAATAGAGGGAGAAGAAAGAATTTTTGTCTTTGACTGACTGAGAAGGCTAATAAAAAAAAATCAGTATTTTTCGTTCAGTTCTCTGAAAGATGGTTTACTGTGGTTATTTTTTAGTTATATGTGTATTTGGTACAGAAAAATCTTATAGGTTTTCACAGAAGCTGTAGCTGAGTATATTGTAAAATCGGTTCTCGTTCCAGCTGTCCAGTTCCAGCTCTGGTTCAGAGCCAAAACTACTGCATAAACCTCAACTTTCACAATCTTATTTGTCTGGAGTGGATTTGACTTCAGAAAAGCTATATATGAACAAGCCAGTATGCACGACTTAATAGCAGACAGAAATAGCTGAACTTAGATGATGCAGATGCTATTTATGGAAAATTAAGTTACATTAGTAGCTTGTCTGAGAGCAGCAGATACTTTATATTTGCCATTTCATTTTGATTGGAGAGAAACAGGGCTGGCTAACAGAAAGAAAGGCAGACCAAGGTTCAGTAATGGCACAGAACAGTAGAAAATATGTCTCATCCAGCAGGAGAAACCTTAATGATCTCATTACTAATCCTTGATTAGACGTCTTTGCAATGACAACAGAACGTATCGTGCCAAGAGTTAATGATTCCAAAAGAAGTGGCACACGTTGTGCTGGGCACTGAACAACCGGGGCAAATGCAATCATTTTTAAAAGTAAAATTACCTGAAACCTGAAGACTTTACTGTCTGAGGAGGCTGCAATAATTTGTATGCATACCTAATAGCATATATTGGCTACTGGCCACTGGCCACATTCTTCCTTTGTGCCTGTGATGAGCAGGATTATTCCTACATGAACTTTGCAAATGGACAATGTTTTTTAAGACCGACATCTAAAAAAAATGCCAAGAAAAGATAAATGCCAAGAGTGTAACTGCAAATCAAAAAATCTACAGTAAACATGTAGGGTTTTTATAAGAATTATTTCTGGGGAAGCAACACATTATGTGCTGCTGCTGAGCAAATTTTAATTCCTTTTGGCAAGTTCACAGCTTCTATCACCGCTGAAAGCAACCCGGGATGCTCAGAATATTTGCTTCCATTTTTTATTCCTCGTTCATAGAACACACTGCAGACAGACATCTGAGGACTTTTTTCTTGTAGAATACACCAGAGCTGGAGAGCTGAGACGAGAAAGCACTAAAGGTTGACTTCAATGGGACTGTTCCCTGACGAAGGTGAAGATTTGACCCAGAAAGGTTTGAGTGTGTTTCTGAACAAACTAAATTATCTTTTGTACTTCTCAAACATGGGTTGCTTAAAAACAGTGCAAAAGTTTAGCTCCCAGACCACCTCTTTGAGTGAAACTATTTTATGTTCTTCCTCTAAAAAAGCCCTTCTATTTTACTGCCAACTGCAGTGAAATGTTAAACTAAATAAAAACTGACTGTCTCAAACCCTGCATTTTTGTAAATGTAGTGCATTATCCCTGGTAGTTACTCCCTATTCAGATTTTCATTAATTCTAAACTTACTTCTTTCTACTCTTTTGATTCTTTTTTTACTTACTACATTTTGCACAGTAAAAGCATCTGTTTTCTAAGCTATTACTCTAAAATCTGAGCCTTTTCTAAAAAGTATTTGTATTAAACACAAATACTACAATCCAAACAAGGGTACAAACTGTGTTTGATCATAAATAAGGAAGACTTGTTTCTTCTGCCAAAGCTAAATTGTCTTCATCCTGGCTCTATGCTATTCTTATCTATGAAAATACAATCTTCATTATTTTGAAACATTTTTAATCTACTTCAATTATCAAAGGCTTTTATCATTATTTTATCACTATAGCTTATTTAGAGCAGCATTTTAAAATAGTTTTTAAAACTTCTGACATCATCTTTGTAACATTTGGATATATTTCAGAAAACCTCTATTTTTTTCTGATGGAAACGATTCACTGAAATTAAATACTTTGAGGATCCTACAAATCTTTTCTTTGAAAATTTTATACAGCAAATAAGCAAGCGATGTTTTTTGTCTATATCTAGTGTGGATATCTACATTCTATTGTATGCTGACATTAGAATGTTATGATTTAGATCGGTTTAATGTATTGATTAAATTCAATATTGAAAAGTTAAATGGCTGATAACCATTTATCTAAATAGAAAAATAGCCTACATATATGAGATTTTGTCATGCTGTTGTATTTAAATACTTTTCAGTACAGTTCAGCATATTCCTGTTAATAATTAAACACATCTTGTAACTGATTGAAGGCAACCAGTTCCAAGAAGAAGAAACATGGAGAGATGCACTGTAAGAAGTGAGATAATAACATTAAAATGTGGGAAATAATTTCCAAAATGTCTGAATCTAGACTTATGCTTTATAAATCACAACCCAGAAGTAACTGGGGATTCAGCCAGATCTCATTAATTGCACAGATACAGAAACTATAAAGACTGAAATTTATGTAAAACCAGTTCACTGGTCTATTCTTTTATGGGAACTATTTGGAATCAGTCTGTATCTGCAACTCTCCTATGGGAAATGAGTCCAAGAACTGCAGCAGGTTCTCTAAAGTAATTAGGGATTTCCTATGAAGCCCAGTGGACTGATGACTCACCAGTTTAATTATGGCCTACTCTTCTGTTATAAAAGCAGGACAATCACTCTTAAAAGGTTCTTGTTGAGTAAATGAGTTTGAACAGAAAATCCTTGATAGTGGAAAGAAGATACTCATATTTTATTTTAAGGAGTATAGAATATATATAGCATGGCTTCAGCCTACCACAATTAGTGTTGTCTGAATATCCCCAGATCAGCAGCAACTAGTTTTGTGCAGTCTGGCTTTTCCTTATTTTTAATTTCTGACTGATTTCTCTTTCTTTGTTTGTTTGTTTCAATTCAAGCCATTTCATTTATTTCTAAATTCTACAAATCCCAGACAGACATTACTGTGCTCATGCTTCTTCGGTGTGGTTGGAGTAGGTTTGAGGGTTTTTCCCTTTAAAAAAAATAACTAACATTAGAATTACTATTTCTTAATCTTATAATACCATTCCCTTTTGGCAAGCTGCATGTGCCTGGGAAATAGGACAAGTCTTATAAAGAGTGAACTATCTTCTGTTGCTGTCAATGGAAATTTTACTATTGGAAAACCACAGTCTTTCACCCCATAAAATGAGAAATAATTGCTATAAGCAATAGACTCTTCAAATCTGATGAGAGCTGCAGAGGAGAATCTTTTCTCTCAGTTTTGAATCCCAGTGTCTCAGGCTGCAACAAACAGCAACTATTCCTCAAGGATCCTCCCAGAGGAAAGTAATGATGTCCAGCCAATGTCATCCACTTCCCATGACCTTTTACAATTTGCTTTATGGAGGCTAGAAAAGATGCGTCTATGACAATGTTCCTCTTTTCCCAGCTGCAACTGTCTGTTTTGACTGCACCAAAAAGACCCCTGAGGATGGGTGCGCTTTTCCTTCAAATAGAGACTAAGGGTGCAAGTGGGAGAGTCACGGCCTGGAGATTTTAGGAATATATTTATTTGAAATTCAACATGCCATCCTAACAAGCAATAAAAAGCCTGAAAATCATGATAGCTGAACCAGAAATATCCTGCTGTCAACAATATTCATTGCAAAGTAGTAGTTTCCAGTGAAAACACCGCTAATGAAAGTGGAGGAGGCTCTGGTATTTAGGGTTTGGTAGATGACAACCGTTAGGCAAAGTGTACCTTTTCACGGACAGATGGGTCATGTACCCCAGCTCCCTGACACTGTCCATTTTGCAGGTTGGTTGGTTGTTTTCCTTTGACTGCTTTACTCAGAAATCATTAACCTGGTTTTGCCCGTGTCTGTCATGTCGCTGACATAATGCATCTTCTTGATAAAAGGTAAACTTTCCGAATCTGGAGTGTAAAGGAAATAAAAAAGACTCATAGCTGATATAAATCACGAGAAAAAAGGGAAAAGGAAGCCACTTAGAAGAGTAGGTGTCATTGATTGACTGTAATTTTAAAGGGTCTTTCTTGCAATGGACAAATTCCTGAAGTGTTCATTAACTAATGGAATTATGGTGGCAGACTATTGCTGTCTCCACAGAGTCAGGTTAAAAAGTGCAGGGGAATAATGGGCTTTTCTCCATCACAGATCAGTGTCCTTGTTGTCTGGAATTCTCTTGAACACACCAGAAAGGATCAAGGGGTTTTCGCTATAGAAATTCGTGTTTGTGCTTTCCTCTTTCTCTGAGTACTAAGCAAGTGCACTAGGGGAATAGATGGGATGAAAGAAAGAAGGAAATGTCACTGGCAGAAAAGGAAATTCCCCTTCTGAAATTCTCAATACCAAATTAATTTCCTGCTCAAACCAGCAAAAGAAGCTGAACTCAGAGGGTTAAACAATAGAAACACAGCACCTGGGCTTTAATATATTCAATTACCCAGAAAACAAAATCAATTTTGTTTTTGTTAATAGCACTGAAATATGCATTACACTATTTTAATTAAAGCAGTCTATTACGCTTGCCATTCAGTTCATTCCTGCATATTCCCTTAGGGCAGTAGTCATGTACTGTGATAAAACATAATGAAAATAATTTATAACAGAAGCAATACAATAAATCAATCTGATGCCTAATGAACCTGCATTACAAGAATGGATGCAATATTTTTTTTAGAATATGTAGTGCTTTCTCCTCAAATGATTGAAAGAATGCCCTATAGCACTTAAAAATAGCACCTTGCTCTGTCTCAGCAGGCTTTCAAAGCTCTGCAACCTAGAATTCAAGCAAGTCTTGGCAAAACAAATAGAAATATCTTTCATTTACACTAGCTTCATGATTTTTCTGTTATTTTATCTTTAGTCAGATTCACCTGCCTCATAGGGACACCTGTGGAGACCACAGGGATTTCAATCGTCTGCATGCTTCAGCAGTCATCTCTTTATTGTCTGTATTCTAGTAAACCTGAATTTTATAGCTGAAATCAGGACTGTCTTGGCCTGCGAGCTTTTCAAACAGCAAGTACGAAACAGGCTTTTCTCTGAAGATTTCACAGTGTCAATAGGCAAAAAGAAAGATTAAAGGTGAGAGACGGAGACCATCAACACTTTCTTTCCAGTGGAAGAGAAAAAGACACTGAGTAGAGGTGAAGTATTCTAAAGGATTCAGGGTCCCAGCCCTTAATGGCCACAAATAATATCAGAAGGATCAAAATTTGACAATGACCAGGCAGAAACTCTGTGCCCGAGTCCTCTCCTCCCATCCTCTGTATGTTGATCCTTTCAAGAGTCTCTTCTCTACACATTTCTTCAAGGTTATGTTCTACCTTAGTGTTCTTATATTTTCCAGTACAAGTGATAATTCTTGCAGTTGTCAACTAAGTCAGTGAGAATTCTCCTCACAAAGGTGAGCAAAAATAACAAGAAAACTCTACTGCCATTAATTCCTTTTTCCTGTACACAAATGACCCTTAAAGACCTTTCTCACATTCAGCCAATGAGAGGATTTGTGAGTTACCTTTACCTGAGACCTGATAAGAAACATCTGTCAGTACATAATGCTTGCATTCAGTGACAGAATGTGCACGTAACAGTCTGATTTAGTGCAGTATTTGCCATTTGTGCAAAATGTGTCTTTATTTTCCTATCTACTACAAGATCTCCCACTTTGAAAAATCCTTCCCTAAGAATATGAACACTCACATATTTCTAGGTGAATTCAATTGATTTAACAAAGTAGATTGACCAGAAGAACCAAGACAGCAACAATAAAGCAGAGAATGCAACATAGCCCAAAGACTTTGAGGAGTCTCTCAGGGTGACTTGGCCATGAATACTGGCACAACCTGGAGGTAGATTGCTAAAGGTATAGGAAACAAGGGGTGTTCTGCTGCTTTCCCAAGCTGTTTGCCGAGGAAGGAGAAGGAAAAAAGAACTTGATCAAAGACAGCTGAAAAAGCTGTTCTTGTAGCCCACAGGTGAGTCGAGAGCAAAGAAGAAGAAGAGTACAGAGCTGATGAGAGACAGCAAAAAAAGACAGAGGAGTTCAGTAAATTTTCTCTGGGTATGATTTTTCCACTTTATCATTGCAGGGATGGAGTAGCTTGCACACCATTTAAGTTAACTAAAATGGGATAATTTATTTCCCTAGAGCTTTCCCTTTTTCCATCAACCCTCCCAAACCCCAGAAAGGAATACCAAAATCCTTTCCAAAAAGGTCCGTTAAACGCCCCTTGCAGAGAACCGATTTGGGCCAAGATGAGAAAAAACATCTTCTAAATGGTACTTCCATAAGAGCCATAACCAAGCCTTTAAGACACCTACAGTTCCTGTGTAATAATTTAGGGATACAATTTATTTCTCTGGTTATTTATTATTTTCCTGGCGGATTAAAAATTCCGAACTTATAGGGAAGAATGGCTCAAGATAAATACTATCACACTGTCAAATATTGTTACAGGGCAGTGCCAGAACTGTTAGATTTTTATGTTCTGCATCTTCTCACACAACCACTCTGCAAGATTTCAGACAGACACCCAGAGGAGCAGGGCTTGTCAGTCTGGCAGAATGGCCCCGCAGAAATCATTTCCCAGGGCATCTTTGGATCAAAGCTGTAACAGTGCACAAAAAAAGCTGTATGAAACTGTAAGACCCAGCTCACCTTGGGTTACAAAATTAGCAGGAGACAACAATCCTTGCCCCACAGCAGGGCAGCAGCTACCATCAGTGACTCCATAACAGCATCTCCTGGCTGGTCAATTTACTGTTGCCAGCCCTGTAAGTACTGTTCCAAGCCTGTCCTCTAATTCAGGAGAGAAGGCATAATACCTTTGGAAGCCTGCTGGTAGATAGCATTAAATGGGTCTGAAGAAGCCCCAGCCCCCTAGGTTACCATCAGCAGCCTTAGGCAGTTCAGAACGACAGGCTGAAAGTTCTGTCGTTCTATAAACAGTTTCTTAACCTAAATTTTAATTCCTTTTGCTAAGAAAACCAAAATCCTTCTGCTGCAGTTGGTGAGCAAATATGAAATGGTCAGATAAATCTCTCACAGACTGCGAGGTGACTGAAGCACTTTGCATTTTCTCCCTCCTTGCATTCATTGCTTCTACTGTATTGACTTTTTTCTAGAGCAATAATTATTTTCCTTGACAGAAGCTTCTCTGGAAAAGTGTGTTTGCATATAAAAAAACTGTGCTTTCAACTCTTACTTTTGCCATGAATTGTCCCCACCTCCAGCCCACTGTTTTCTGATTGTTTCAATGTTTTTAATATGGAAATCAGTGATTTTGGTCCACATTACACAGCACAATAATAGCACAAAAGACACAGCAAGCCAATCATTCATCTCAAGTTTGAGACTCCTTTATGCATAGATCTTATCTTTCTAAATAAACTAAGCAGAAAGCATTAGATGTCACTTGTTTTGTCTTTTAATAACGAATAGCTATTTTAGATTGAGTAGAAATGGATAAAAACATAAAACCTCAAAATTCATGGAGAAGGGAACTATTAATTTCCCCCAGAACTGTGCTTCTACAGGGGCCAATTATTCTACAATTATTGTTTGGGTGTTTTGCTCACCTTCCTTTCACCTTTCTCACCACCCTTAGTCAACAAGAAACTCTATTTGATGAAATACTGATTCATGTACAAAAGTTCTTACCTCTATTGTACTCATATGTCTCATGATATATTAATTGTGTTTAAGAATGTAGACTATTAAAGTCAGATTTTTTTTTTTCAAAAAAGATCTGGCTATTTTTTGCAAATATTACGTCTCATGTCAACATTGCAAAGACAAATATTTTCCTCTGTTTAGAGGGCAGAGAAAAACTTATGGAATAAGCTATGCCATAAATTTCATTTTAAGTTAATTTAAATATAAAGTGAAATGATTACAGAATGTGTCAAACTCTGTCAAGTCTTTATTGGACATGTGTGAACTGAAATCCATGACATGGTCAAATTTGGACTATTTTCAATAAGGAGAAGAAGAGAACCAGATCTCTGATAAGTACAGAGTAACCATTTTCAATTCAAATGTTGAAACTCACTTAGAAGGCTACAGTGTGTAAAGAGTCTTTCTAAAGTCTTTCCTTGGCAATGTAAAATAATGTTTATTAGGGCTGGGGGTTTTGCATATAAGAAAAAATTTAAAAGTGTGGTAGATATCCTACAAAGAATATTAATTCTGAGAAGTACGGCAAATTAACAAGCACTGGGAAAACTTTGGCTGTTAAAAGAAAGTTTGGGCGATCTCTAATTGTAGGCAATGCTATATGTGCATATTGTAACATACATGTGCTTATTTCTGTATATATCAGATTCTGCTCTCTGTTATAAATCAAAGTCAATACCTGTCTACAAAATGTAAGTCAGGAGAGATTTTTGGCCCAGTGCCTCTTTGGGGCATCACATTCTATTAAATAACCTACTTCTGAGAAACTTAGCTAGACCTTCACCGTTCAGTAACTTATGATTGCCTTTTTAATTAAAAGCTTGAACCTTACTTTATACTCATTAATCATACTAGATTTGAAGTGTTGATATAATGAGCATAGTTCACCTCTCAGACATATTAACAGACGTTTTATTGAAGAACAGGGTAGACGTGTGCAGTTTTAAAGATTATATTTCTCTCACGTAATTCCATACGTGGCACAAACTCCTTTCCTCAGGATTCACTCCGGTCCATACGATAGCACAGGATGAGAGAATTTAGGCTAACAGGAGGAAAGAAGCAGGCAAGCCTCACCTCTGCATGCTGACAATCTCTTTGCTTCAAGTCTGACATCAAACCATCTCCTGGGCTTGGTTACTCAGTGCTTGAACTCGCCCTCGAACACAAGTCGTGCAAAGCCGGGGCGCAAACGAAGCCATATTTCACACCCGTGAGTCCACAAATCTCAGTTATTTACACTGCAACCTTTCTCCTCAGTTTGCTGGCTAACACGTGCTGCATCCATGGATGCACTCTGCTCACCTGTAGCTCCTTCAGTGGGTGTCCTTTTTCTGCAAAAATCAATAGTAAAACTTCAGGTGATTTCAGTGGTAGTAGGACTGGGTGTAACAAGTCTGGCTTTTATAAGAAATAAAATCCTCCGCCACTGCTAGTATAAATCAACATAAGTTCCCACTGGAGCCTGGCTAATTTACACCAGAGCAGGATCTAACTTTACATATTCTTTTCTTTTTGCTCTGTCTTATTGGCAAGGACCCAACAGCAAAGATTTTCGGGCATTTGTTTCACTTTGTGAAGGTCAGTTAAGGTTTTATGTAAAACAGATGGGCTAACTTAAAAATGATTTTTCACATTGCATTGAAAACCAGTAAAAAAGTAAGAGGAGGAAAAATTGCTCTTTCTGTTCTTTCAAAGGTTATTCAGTGACCTTTATTTTACCCAATGCCTCAATTTTAAAAAAGGAAAACAAAACCCCGTTCTTATTACAGTAGAGTTGTTTTCCCTGCTATTCATAGAGGTCTTAAAGAGGATCAGTAAGAAAAAGAAAATTTGCAATGGTTCATTGGCAGTTTTAAAACAAGAATATAGTGCCCAGGATATAAAATAAGTTCTATATTTAAGCATCCTTTAACCTATTTTGTTACAATTTTTTTCTCACATATCTGTAATTTCGTGGCAATGAATGTTGTGGAGATGAAATAGCATGCAGACATACAGGTTACCAGCCTGGAAGGGGATATGGCACAACAATTTTAAATGGCCTGTCCTTTTCTTGTTAAAAAAAGAAAAAAAATAATTACACAAATGGGATTTTGTGATTATAGGACTTTTCATTCTGAGGCACACAAAACAGAAGTTTATAATGCTTCTGTGGCTGTTTAGATTGTTGAAACAGGGTGGAATTTCTAATGAATCAGGCTCTTTTTCTCTAATTAGGACTGATATATTTAGATATTTCTGTTTGTTTAAATGCATGTAGGCTGCAACGTGTAATCCATACTGCTGTGGTATTGCCTCACGTCCAAAGAGAAAAGCCAAGAAGTCAGTTTGTGCAATCTACACACGTAGACTTTTCCCTTCCCCTAGAGCCTTAGCTCTGGGTACTGTATTCAAGAGAGAGAGAGATCGGGTGGAAAGAGTCTGAAAAAAGCCCAGAGGGACCAGCGAATTCAAACTCTTTATCAGGGAGTGCAGGGACAGGGTGAGGGGGAACAGTTTTAAGCTGAAAGAGCAGAGATTTAGATTAGATATTAGGAAGAAATGTTTCCCTGTGAGGGTGGTGAGGCCCTGGCACAGGCTGCCCAGAGAAGCTGTGGCTGCCCCATCCCTGGAGGTGTTCAAGGCCAGGCTGGATGGGGCTTTGAGCACCCTGATCCAGTGGGAGGTGTCCCTGCCCATGGCAGGGGGTTGGAACTGCATGATCCTTAAGGTCCTTTCCAATCCAAACCCTTCTGTGATTCTATGAAACAAAGTCCTGCAAAATATGATGTGCAAATAATGACTGGACAGATAGAGAGTTGGCAATAAAGAAAAGGATGACAGGAAATGTAAGATTGGTCTTCAAGTACACAGAATGATACTGGAAAAAGGAAGCTTATAACTTGTTATATTTGTCTTTAATGAGTAGAATGGAAAATAACAAGATTTACATTTTATGAGAAATCACATTAGTAGAAAAAATGATATGTATTAGTGAGAGGGACTCACTGGGACAGACAGGCTGGTGAGCTTCTGGCGCTGCCATTGTCCCTTTAAGGAAAGTTTTCACAAACATCTGGTAGGGTGACCCGGGCGCTATTGATTCTGTCCTGGGCCTGGAGATTGGACTAAACAGATCTCACAAGGCCTTTCCAGTCTTATGACTTTATAAGTAAAGTTGAATGCATATATATTTACAATATCCAGATCATGGACCTGGTTGCAAAAACATATTTCTGTATAATGAGAGCATTATGACTTCAAAGGAGTTTTGAATGGATTAAGGTGCTATCATCCAGGTGCTGACTTAATACTATACTTAATGACCAAAGTAAACTTGTTTATGCACATCTGTGTATTTCATGTAAGCTTTGAAGCTTAAAAAAAACCAACTAAAACTGTTAGTGAATTACTGCTCTATCACCAAATATTTACTTGCATAATTTTTCAAATATTTCAAAGTAATTACTATATTTTCAAACAAAATGATTAGGTGACTGCATTGGAAGGCCAGATACCCATGTTTCATCTAGATTTGTGCTTGCTGGGCACTGTTTAACCACTCTAGACATCCATGCTGTTTTCAGTCTGGGATGAGCTGTGAGTTATCTTAGCCTGATGGACTGATTGACCATATATTTATTTATAATCTACTGCTAAAAGAAAAAAAAGCTTAGAGACAAGTTGAGACAAGTGATGGCATTAGTAGGTGTTTTAATTCATTGAATTCTACAGGAAGGCTCGACTCTCAGAATGAAGGAAGCTAAGCTGACCACATAACTTGAAACCAGCTTACTTACAATTACTTGGCGGAAAATAGGCGGGGGAAACCATATAGTTGAGCTTCAGGGGCTTTTTCAGAGCAGAAATGTGACAGTCATTAAAGTGGAAAAAAATCATCAAGACAATTTTCATTTTAGTTTGCATTCAAACGTTTCAGAGGGCAAATAGTTTTTAAACTTTCCAAAATGCTTGAGGTAATTAAAAATTAAAATACTTTGATGTACTTAGGCAAATTGAATCCAGGATGCCTCTACAAGGGCAGGAGAAGTAATAAAGCTGCTGACTGCTTACAACGGTTAAATGTTTAGTCTACGAGCTTAACAATGGTTCTGGAAAACAGAGCAAGAATGATTTTTATTGCAGATGGCCGTGATGGTTTAAGTTAGGAGTGAAGTCGACACTTTGACATGCTTATGAAATGGAATATTTGGCTACTTTCATATATTACTGAAATAAAGACAACAACTTTAACCACAAATAATCTAGACTGATGCTTTGGCACTTTATAAAGGAATTATGATGAGCTTTTTTTTTAAAAAAAGAGGAAAAGTAAATTATTGCATCCTGAACTTACTGTAGTGCTAGCTATCTCAATCTGATAACTGCGTTTATTTGAAGATACTGACTACAGATTCAATCCAAAATATTTCTTACTAAAGTAGTCTACAAGCCTCAGGAGAATGCTATTTTCATGCTACTTTCATGGCTGTCTTTGGTTTGCATAGGTGAGAAAAATGTTGTAGGCAGCCTTTATCTGCCTTGGAAAGGTAGTTACCCATGAAAGGGCAGATAAACTAAGAATAGAGGATGAGTATATTAGTGAATTTCATACTTATTTCCTCTATGAATTTAAAGGAATTTTTTTAAAAATATGTTAATTTAATTGCTAATGTTGAGTTATTGCCCACCAGCTTAGTTACTTTGTTATTTAATAGGAGTCTGCCAACAGTGGAAACAAAGTTCAGCATTGCCTACAATGGTTTAAATTTCACAAAAGGAAAGCAATTGCATCATTCCTCTGAAGAAAGGGAAATAACTGATTTCTTATACAGGAAGCTAAGAAACCAAACAAACTTGAAAGGACACTCTCTGTTAATGTGAAATATTTCTACATATATGCACTGTAAGACTCCAGTTAGAGCTATGTAGAACTGATAGTCCTAGGTGCTGAAAAACAAATGGCCTTGTCCTTCCAAAAATCAGGGATAACAGATAAAAAGAATGAACTTTATTTTTTAAACTTCTTTTTATTTGCCTTTGGCTTTCAAGATTTTAACACTCACTTGGGTCATATATTTCGCGCTTTTCTGTTCAGCTTAAAGAAAAAGAAATTATTTTTTAAAAATGATGCCCAAGACTCTCACATAATCACATTACCCCAGGAAAGGGGACTTGAGGAAAAATATCAAATATTTTGAAACTTTTGATAAAAGTATGAAAGTAAGTAACTATAAAATAGTAGATTATGTGTATTTTAAAACAGAATTCCCTTCTGATTTTAGGACAACAGAAGGTTGCCAGACTTAAAATAAGCTTTTCTCAGTTGTGCATTTGTGACATCAAACAGGTGCTATGTCTAAAAAGTCTGGGATAATCCTGATACAGAGATCTGACAATGAATAGCTCATCTGGGCTCCTGACAAGTAATTGTGGAACTTTGGGGGAGAAACAAAGCAACCGCGAAGAGTTAAAAGTGAAGAATTGTCTGTATCTCACTAGTCTTGAATGAGAAAACACACAGAAGTTATTCCACCTCTAGACCTGCAGAATAAAGGGAATAAAGCAAAGAAAGGATTGTGGGTGGGAGCGAGGAATGTAAGACAGGAGAAAAAAAAAGTATAAGTCGAACCCCAGTGCTGGCAGCATGTGAGCCTTCCAGGCTGAATGCATCTCTCTGAAAATATAATCCCATCTAGTGAATTAAATCAGCTCATGACTTCTTTCTTAATTATTTACACCAACCTAAACAATGTTTTGGCTGGTCAGCAATGTAACAGACAAGTAAATAAGAGAGAAATTTCTTAAAAGAAGACTAAAACATTGTTCTATGACTACACAGAACTGACTACCTTAGGTTAGGAAGTTTGCAAGCATCTCAGTTCTCTTTCCATCTAAGGTTTATCCAGTCGGTAGAGCTTTACAACAGTTGTTTTCTCTTGATCTGATCTTGGCTCAAATAACATGAGGAGCTGCTGTCATTAAATATCATGACGATTCTTCTCTGCTTCCAGAGACTGAAGTGACCAATGAAATAAGTCACAGAAATTTCGGCTGCCACCTGAAGCGAGCGAAAGACACCACTCCTACATCGTTAGGAGTGAAGTATTAAAAAGCAACCACATAATTTCACATGACATACTATATTGCCCCCAAACAGCGTACACTTCAAAGCCTTTCATTGAGATTCAAACACAATTAACAACAAAGTTTTTCCTATCCTTTAGTTTTCTCAAGCAGAAGCCTAAAGAGTAATGTAAAGGTTCTGTCAAAAAGTAATTCTATACCAAGGGAGCCCTCTCTGTATTCACTCGACGATAGGTAATCCCAGTGAGGAACCATTACCTCCCCACTTGCTTTACAAACCCAAAACTTCAGAAGGCATCCTACTTCAAATTACCAACCATTTAAAGCTTAACACACAGTGTGTATCAGTCCGATCCGAATTTATTCTTTTGGGGAGCAATTTCAAGTAGGGCTCACAGCCAAACACTACAAACAAATGCAATTACCAAACACAGTCAAGGAATGGGACTAATGATCTAACCACATATCAACAGGAGTAGATTGTCTCTGAAACTTAAGCTTTGTGTTGAGGTGACTGTTTGATCATGCAGAACTGACTCTTTAAGCAGTTTCTTTCCCCACTTGTTGGGTGAACTAGGTAAAGCTCATGGAGGCTGTGATTATTGATCACAGGGCTTTTCATTCCTAGGCATTTTCCAATGTCCCTGTAGACTAGAAGGCTCTGCCTTTAAACCAGTTCATTTCAAGACCTTTAGGACATCTTGAAATGTCAGCCTATAAAACAGAGAGTTGGGGTTGTTTCGCCTGGAGAAGAGAAGGCTCCGGAGAGACTTTACAGAAGCCTTCCAGTACTGAAAGAGGCTACAGGAAAGCTGGGGAGGGGTTCTACCAGAGAGTGCAGGGATAGGATGAGGGGGAACACTTTTAAGCTGAAAGAGCAGAGACTTAGATTAGCTATTAGGAAGAAATTTTCTACTGTGAGGGTGGTGAGGCCCCGGCACAGGTCTCATCCCCGGAGGTGTTCAAGGCCAAGTTGGATGGGGCCTTGAGCAAACTGATCCAGTGGGAGGTGTCCCTTCCAACCCAAATCATTATTTTATTCGAAGACTGATGTGGATCAAAGGATAACAGTGCCAGGGATCCCCAGAGCAAAGGCTTACAAAGTCCTTTTGTTTTATGTCACTAGAAACAGGTTGTCTGGAATGTGTAAGACTGGAATTCAAGACACTGGTTAAATCTGTAATGTCAACCCTGCCTCATCTGACTAAATAATTCCCTTATTGTCTAGTTCTAAGATACTTCTGACATTCCACTCCGAAAATTGAAATCTGCACCCTCATTTTCAAATCAGTACTAAAAGTCACATAAACACCCTTTCTCTAGACCCAAGATTGATTGCCTTGGAGTTTAAACTGATTGTGGTTGCCTGGCTTTGATCCCTTTTTAAACATGTATACATGGCCTAATTCTACTTCTTTGACAGAAGTGCAAAGTCAGGTTGAGACCAAGAACTGCATTATAGCTATTTTGGATTTAACCAGCACCAATGAAATTTAAAGAATGGTCTTTCACATTGTTATGCTCTAGGTTGCCTAGTGTTAGCTCACCAGTTATTGAAAATAATCATGGTTTTATTGAACAGGAATACAACAGCCAAGGAGCTGGCCCTTATGTTTAACCACTGCTCAATGTAAAAAAATTAATCACACCTGAGAGATGCTTGTAGCTCACCCAGTATCAGCAATTTTAACATGAAGCTAAGAGGTGCTGCAGTTTGTAGAAGGCTATTAGAAAAGCAGGAAACCTTTGTACACCTTTTCAGCTAAGTCATTTGCTCGATGACAGCGGCTTCGGCAATTACCCCTTCTCCTGACCTTATGGTTTAACCACAGTATGCTTCAGAGATCTCTGGGAAGGGAGGCTATTACACCTAATGTGTTTGGACAAGTTTAGCATGTGTGCAAATTAATAAGAATGGCATGTTCTATTCTATATTTTCCTTTACAAATGTTGTCCTGCATTTCTGCAACCTGCACATCTGCTTACCTGCTCTAACTAATGATAATGGATCTACCAGGATGCAGGGAACACAATATCCCCTCAAGCAGTATTGTCAGAGGGGGGAGATCTACTTCCTCTACTCAAAGGCAGGAACCTAAACCAACTTCTTGAAACAGAGGACAGATTTCTCATTAAATTCTCCTCTTTACACACAGGAGGAAGAAGTATTCACCTATCCGTGGATGTAGCACGTGAAAAGACCTGAGAGTTGGAAAGAGCACTGCAGGTCATCCTTTGCAATACTCACATTTAAACTGCAAGAAGAAAATTTCAGATTTATTGTAAAATGAAGCTGAGCTTTTGCCTCTGGACTTAAGAAATAAAACAAACACAATAAATATTAAACAGCTCATGGCAAAATGTTCCTGATACACTTCATGTCAGTTAGACCTGTAAGCAAGGGCACATCTTGGCTTAATTTCATCTTCTTAAATTACATTTCTCTTTCTAAAGTAGTATTTAAATATTTTTTAGCTAAACTGCTTGAAGCAAAAGAGGAAAAGGTGCTGAAATACATTGCTGAGTTGTTAAAAATAATTCAGTTGTTTCTGCTCTCCGGTCTCAGTGACACTTATGAATAAATGAATGTCTATATTAAGAAAAGTTCCCATATTATGTTGCTTGTACAACTCATTATAGGAGCACTTTATAGCTTTCTAATATTCATATTGCTGCAAAATCCACCTGTATTAGTAACCAGATTTATAGACCAGTCTCTGACTGAAAACAGTGTACATCTTTTCTCCCTGAAAAGCAAATACCTTCTCTATTACCTAACCACAAATGTCATGAGCACAGAACAACTAGGACCAAGCAGCACAGTAGCAGCAAGATGCAGATATTGTAGGACAGCAAAGGAACTTAAAGCAGAATCTCCACAGAAAAGCAATATTTCCAGGGAGCCTCGTGATGTTGTTTATCAGCTGTATGTTCAGCAGTATTGCAGAACGCTGAGAGTGTGATCCTGTAAGCTGTGAGGACGCTTTCATGCAGGGTTGAACTCCATTAAATTTTGATAGTGTGAACAGAAATAAAAGGGTTCTGCCTTTCCACATTTTTGGCAAGGGCTCCCTGGAACGCCTGGTGCACTGGCAGCCATATGACATGTTCAAAAAATGTAATTTAAACCTCTGCATAATTGCATAATCTCCTGCTAAACCTTTACAGATATGTGAATTTTTTTCATACCTAGTTCTGCTGTTCTGAAAATAAATGACCTTCTTCCCTGCTCTCTGTCCAGTACAGCGAAACCTGTTTTCTTAAAAAAGAAAGAAGAAGAACAAACCCAAATACAATATTATTTACTAATATATTAAATTCCTTTCCTTTTGGGGGGGGGGGAAAGGAAAGACATTACCCATTGTCACGGTTTAGCCCCGACCTGGTTAAATTCAGCAGCTAAGAACTGTATAGTTGGGCACCCGAATTCCAACCCCGCCACCCCCAGAAGAAGGGAGAGGAAAGTGAGAGGAAAAAGGCTTGTGGATTGGAAACTAAAACTACAGCTTTAATGAAATTATGATAATAACAGAAATAATAATTAAAATCAATAGAAAACTGTGAAATATGTACAAATATCTGAGATCGTGCCCCCACCCAACCCCTTTATGGCTATCATCACCACAGCTGCCGCAGAGCAGGCACAGGGGAGTGGGTCCACAGGTAGGAGGGAGCTGAACTCAGGAATGGGATTCAGGGACGCACGGATCCTGGGGCAGGAGCAAGCAGACAAACAAGGTCCTCACTGGACGTCAGCCATCACAGCGATAACCTTGTGACCTCTCAGTTTTATACTATGATATATATGGGATGGAATACTTTGTTGGTCAGTTTGGGGCCACCTGTCCTTTCCTCCCTGCAGGTATAGCCTTTTTTCACTAGCTCAAGGATTGCCTTGGTTACTAGAGGAATAAGGATAAACATTGCCCTTTCTGCATCCCAGCGTTCCATGTTATCACTTCTACAGACAAACTGAAAGCCCCCCATGCAGCCAGCTTTTAGAAAATGTAGTTACTTTAGACTAAGGTTGAGCCACAGTCGCCTCAATTAACTCAAAGCATAACCCCCCCGTTCAGCTCTATGAGCTAATGCTAGATTTGAAGCCACACCTCATTACAATTTTAGCTTTTATTTTATTAAATTTACATGAGATATATGAATTCTAGACTATTGAATTATCCTGTAAATCATTGCAACTGATTTAAATTCTATATTTTATTTGAATTGTATGGTATTTTTACACCCCAATAGAAAGCTTTTTGCACAAGTCACAAGGTAAAGCTGCTAGAATGTTTTTGAGGGCCTCTTTCAAACATTGCTATGCATATGAAACAAGTGTTCCCATACAGCACTGATCAGCAAAATGTAGATTGAATGAAGATGTTGGGTGTATGAATGTTGGTATATGCTTGTCTGAGGACAGTAGAGTTTACATTATAGAATCGTAGAATGCCCTGAGTTGGAAGAGACCCACAAGGATGATCAAGTCCAACTCCTGTCACTGCACAGGACAACCCAACGTTCACACCGTGTGTCTGAGGGCATTGGCCAAATGCTTCCAGAATATTGTCAGGTTTGGCCCCGTGACTGCTTTCTGGAGGAGTCTGCTCCAGTGCTCCACCACCCTTTAGGCAAAGAATCTTTTCCTAATATCCAATCTAACCCTCCCCTGGCACATCTTCCTGTCATTTCCTCGGTCCTATCCTTGGTCGCCAGAGAGAAATGATCAGATCCTGCTCTTCCTCCCTCCCTTGTGAGGAAGCTGTAGGCTGCAATGAGGTCTCCAATAAGGTCATTTTGAAATTCCCAAGATTCCCATTTTCAGCTACACAGACCTCTTCCTGTAACTTCAAATACTTGGAGGAATGCTGCATTTTCCATTGGACAAAACAATAAGTATTGACTATTATTAAGCTGCTGAATATTGCAGCACTTCTGAAACACAAACTCCACAGTTTATAGGATCAAAGCTACTGTTTGCAGTTTGCTGTCAGATATAAAGGGATTGCTCTAATATGTTTGGAATTAGAGTCAGCTAATCCTTTTCAGATTTCTGTGAATATGTCACAAGGTAGTGAAATAGAACTCTACTATGTTGTTTTATAAGCAATGCAATAATAAATTCCCAAATAAATCTTTTCCCAAACCCAGTTTAGCCTGCAAATAACAGCTTGAGGTTCACTTTCTGGACTCTGACTTATTACGACTTGGACCCAATTTTCACAGGAAAAAGATTTGAAACAGAATCTCAGCATTAAACCTTTAGGCTAGGATTCAGAATATATTTACTCTTTTTAGTATCTATAGGATATTTTTAGCTTAGTGCATTAATAGAATACCACAATGAAAGAGGATTATGAGTTTTATGCTGACAAATCTTGGGGGTTTTGCTCAGAATTTATAGGATGTTTTTATTTATAGGAAAAGAATATTTTGATTTTATAATTCTACTGTTTGTGGAAATCACGAGGTCCATTTTGGATTTTATTTACCTTAAGAATAATATTAACAATGACAATCAAATAAGTTTAGGAGCCCCAAATCCTCTAACTTTCCCCAAATAAACCTCACCTTTTGCGAAACACCCCCAGTGTAGTAGTATTCCAAAAACGTAAACCTAAAGTTTTAGATAAAAAGCATGAAAGAACAGGTTTTCATCTGCTTTATAAACACGTCCAGAAGATGCCCAGCTGACATACTGGAAAGAAAGGCTTGTGATGCTTTGGTAGAGATATTGTATAAACTTGCAACTCATGCTATTTTCTTGTACATCTATTACAGAGTACCAGAAATTCCGCTGCAGAGAAATTCATGATTTTTTTTGAAATGTCCCCTTTACCTGGAACAAAGTAACACCAGAAAACAAGGGAGACGTTTTGCAATGTTAAGTTCTAAGGGGAAAACTATATATTTTGAGAAAATTAAACAGTTTAATTTCAGGTCAGGTTGCTTCCGCTGCACACGTGATCAGGAAATTTTAAAACATCAAAACACGCATTCATCTTAAAAAAAAAACACAAAACGAATTAGTTTTTCCTTTTCAAATACAAACTTCTGATGTCTTTAGAAACATAACAGACTTCGTCAAAACAAACTTTAACCAGAGATGACATCTGACTATGGTGCTGTAAATCTTGCACAAATGACTGGTTTTGTGATGAAAACATGTTCAGCTGGAACCAAGACCACCGAGCTACCCCTTGTCTTTACTTTTTTTTTTTGGCAGATGAGCATTGAACAACTGTAATTTGGTTCTTAGGACTTTCACGTCCCATATAACATTTAACCTAAGTGTTTTTTCCTTATTATAAAAAGTTTAAATATCGTTTTAAGAGGCCTTTCTTTGGAAATTCTTCTGTGGATTTTCTCCTGTCTTGATTAATATGGCACAAAGTCTGTAGGGAACGCATAGACATGAGTGGTGGCAGCATCAGCGATTAGTATCCCAGTATTAGTGGGAAGAAAAGGTCAGGTGAAAACATAAAACATGTATAAATACGCAACAAAGATGCAACACAGAGTACAGAAGATGAAAATGATTCCTTAGTGAAATGGATCTTGAAGCATGAGCCTGATACTGAGGCACAGTATTTGGTGGGGACAGGAAATTAAATTTTACTTTTAAATTTTAGATCATGTATCTTTTAAAGAAGAGATTTACTGATAAGATGGGTATTAACTTGTATAAAACATGGTACTAGATGGCCTTTTAAATGACAGACTTTCGCAGAGCCATATTTTAATGTGCCACATCCTAGGATAATACAGTATATCAGAGGTTCCTAAATTATTTCACAGCACAGATCATCTTTTAAGTGAAACAGCATGTTCTTGGACCACTTTCCCTTTGAATGTAATTCCTATTCACAGCTGCCCAGCACCTCTTTAGCAATCAAGAAAAGAGTGCATGTGTACAAACACACACTTTAATGGTCACCAATAAAAGAAATCTGCTCTTTTCCTCCTGCAAATACAAGCATTTTCCTTCTGCTTGAGACTGTCATGCCAGGTTCCTAGAGCATTTGCTGCAACATGGTTTTGGACAGCTTGTGAGGTGTCATCCCTGTGCTGCAGCTTTGCGGATACTTTCCATGGGAATTTGAGGCATTTAGGGACTTAGGTGCTCATTTAAACAATCACTTACTGGTTCCTGTGGCTCCTAGGATGAGGCAGAACAGCAGTCTGGTTGGTGAGTGTCAGACGTGAGCTTTGACTCAGCATCAGGCTGAGAGCCTCTGGGGCTCCGGATCCAAGGACCAGAAGGAGCCTTTCACCAGCAGTTCTGAAAGAAAACATATACTCTGTTCTCATTCTTGTACATGTAATTCAATGTAGCAATTAATTACTTAGTTCTTTAAGTAATTAATTACTAACTACTAAAGAATTATTGCAATACTGTATGTAGAAGTAATAAAATTACTTGAGGGTTTTAGAAAAATTCTTCAAGACAGAAATTATTGGTAGCTGTAGTCAAAATTATTTGTTATATTAATTACCAGTAATCTCTGCCTAGGCACGATTAGACTGAAAGCAATTTTATAGTGGTGCAATATAATTATGTCATTAATGAGAAAAATAACAGATTATTTTACTTTAATTTGGCATATTGTATGTTTAAGAGCTTGCCAATTAAAGAATGAAGTGGTGAATCAAAGATGAAAATGTGTGCAAAGTTTTAGGATCATTTCACGCACCAATAGCATGTTAAGGCATATCTTAAAATCAGCAGATTCTTGTGAAGTGCTTATAAATATGAGCTGAACTTAAGTTGTCAACATATCTCCATTTCAGAACTCAGCTCATTGCTCTCCAGTGTTTCTAAACTCTGGTACAATTTCTATTCAACTCAACTGTGGGGGAATGTACCTTTCAGAGATACCTGTGTTCATCTCAATAAGACTCATCTGATGAACAAAACAATTTATGTGACATTTGCAAATGATTTCTCTATTAACATCAATCTCAGTGAGGCCCATTGCAGCAGAACTTAACAAGCTTAGGCAAAACTAGCAATAAGGAAACATTTGAATTATCCCACTAAAGTCTATTTGCTCAGTCTTCCTTTTTTTCTGCATTTTTTCATAAGGTCTAAACACACACTTGACAATAAATAAATGCCCAAGGTGTTTTCCAGATTTAAGCACAAATTAGCAAGTAGAAAAACTAATTTCAGGGCATAATCATAAACTCTTAACTACTGACACAGAATGTTTCTCTTTGAAACAGTTAAAGGAATGAGATCTTGGTTTTTAATAACATGGAGATATATATCATAAAGAAAAAAGTATTTTGTGGAAAACTTTTTGTTAACTTTATTTTAGGGATGGCAGTATGTAAAAAATTTCCAAAGCAGGTACACTTTCAGCAGTGAACAGCAATATTTCTGATAAGTGCTTATATATTGCTTAGACAAATGGGTCTTTTTACACTTTTTAATGTACCGTGGGTCTTCATTCTACTAAATATCATCAAGAATCAGATAATTCCATAAGCACAAAAAGAATCCCACAACAGAAATATGAGTTTTCTTGGATAAATTTTTCCCCCCTGTACTAGTGCTAGTTTGGTGAGAATTCACTGACAAGGACTGTGAAATGTGAAATAAGTAGTATTATTTTTAAGGAACTAGCTTTTATTTGTAGCATTCTATTGCTGCAATTACTTGCTAGAGTGTTTTGACAGAGGCTGCAGCTTTTGCGTTGAGGAATGGAAAATAACCTATGGATCTCTCTTTTTCCAAACCCTTTATGTTTAAATATCTACTTCCTGTGACTGCTAAAGCATCTGCTAGACCTGCAGATAAGACAGAGTGTTGGTACTGAATTAAATTTTAGGAAGATTGTACCTGAGCAAATTCTTTCTAGATATTTGAATTTCTAAAACTCACTGTACGTTCCTACTCTCATATATTTATCAAAAATTTAAAAAAATCAGAATTCTGCTCATATTTGACTCAGCTTCTTCAAACTATTCACTGCAGTAACGCTCCTGAGAGACCTAACCTACATTTACTAGAATCTATGAGTAAATCCTCATTCAGTAGTGTGAAAATAATTTTCATTTCAGTATTGAAACAAATGACTCGGTAATTGTTTTTAGTTTTTAGGGAGCTTGTGGCTTTCAAAATGAATAGCTCATTTTTGGACTTGATTTTTATAGGAAATGAGTACCATTTGGTTTTTAAGCTATTTTTAAATGATAAGTCACATGGCGAAAATAGAGTTAATTTATAGCGCATTTCAGAATTTGATTTCTTCCCCCCCGGCCCCTCCTCATATTTGGTGCTAATGATAAATTTTCAATGAACTTTTGAAATAAAAGTAAATCTCATATGGCTTTTTTTCCCAGCTATTTATCTTAGCTCACAATTCTTATTCTCCTGGACCATGAATATTATGCAAACTGAAAATGCCATATTAAAACTGTAGTTTTAGTCCCAAGCCTTGGATTGCACCATAAATTATTGTGCTAAAATTGTAACAAATAGCAGCGATGATGTAACACTACATTTCAACAAGTTTCACAGCACCACAATGTTATTCTAGTCATTACTAAATTTGAGACAGACTTATTATGGTTTTAGACAGTTTTCTGCTTGGTCCAGGAAACAGAGATTTATGCAGTAACTCTTATTAACATTAAGGAGCATTAATTGCTTATCTCCCTTCTGTACCATGAGAAGTTTCTATCCCTCTGGCTGTCCTGTGCTTTAGAATATTTTAAGGTTTGATTTGGTACTGGAGCGTCCCTTCAGTTTCAGCACTGTGGCACCAGTGACACCTACCCAGAAAAATATTTCAATCCTTTTACAAATTCTTCCCTTCGTCTCCACTGCTCTTGAGAAATCATCCTCTGCCAGTCGTTTGTTAAAGGGGACCCAGACAAAACACGTGCGGTCTTTCTGCAGACCCTGTGTTCTCCTGTGTGACTGGGGCAAACCACACAGGCAGGTCAGACCAGACCCAGCCTTCCTGCCCCTCACTCTGGATGCAGAGAGCAAGGAGGTCGTACAATGGACTTAGAAAATGAAGAACCTCATTTTGCCTTGTTATCATAAGCTGGCAGGTTATGGCCTGATTATTCATTATCTATTCTGCAAAGATCGTGTCAGGTTAGCGCCAAAATAGATTGTTACCAGCGAAATTTAAACGTCTGTTGGAAATAAATTCAAACCAGAATTTTTAGGCGAGATGCTGAACTGTGGGAGAAATGTGCAGCATCCTATTGACTGGTCACTGATTCTTACATTCCTTATAGTCACAGAAACCACTCTATGATACAAAAGAAAATCATTTATGTTACTTTCTGCTAGCCCCAAAGCAGCAGAAAACCCCCAAACTCTCAAGAGGATCTATTCTTCCTTCAGCAGCCCAGTCTTGCAGACTGCTATCACTGATGTTGTTTAAGGCAGGAGGTTTCTGATAAGCATTTGAATTTCTAACCTGTGTGTCAGTATTGCTGATGAAGAGAAGCCTAAATCCTGGTTTCATATGTACCAGTGCACTCTATTGAGTTCAATGATCTTGGCCTGGAATAGCTGATTTTCATTTGCTGTTTGAATTATACTACCATTACTTTACAGGAATGGCTGTATCTGACCTATGCAAAGCTTCCTTCCATATTATAAAATCAGAGTTCAACTTCAGTTCCCACATTTTAATTTTTTATCATTTTTAACATCTCAGAAAATAGTATTTCAAATACAGCCCCCTGCAAACCTGATCTGTGATTAAGAGAGTTGTGAGCTGGCCAGAACTTCATAGACCAAGTGGCTGATAGAAATGAGTAGAAACCGGACAATATTCTCCATTATGAGTTCAGTTTTCCAGGGCTTCAGAGTACTTTGGGACAAGAGAAAAGGGAAAAATCTGGGAAACGGTTTCAGTTTTTCAATTTGGAACCTGCTTTTCTGTAGTTTTGAGACATGGTCTAAAGCACAGGTAATTGATCATAATGAAAAAAACACATTAATGAAAGTAATTGACAAAAGCCAGTCCACCTGTCAAAGAAGAGAAACCTTGAAAAGAAACGGCAGGCTTTTGAAGGTCAAGGCTCAGTGTGGTGTAATCCCTACCATCTGTGTTCAGGCTGGTGCTATTCTCAGACTGTCATATGCACTCTCTTCTTTGAAAATAATAGACAAGGGAAAAAAGCTTACCCGACAGGGAGCCTAAATGTAGTTAACTTTATAGAAAATGAAAAAACACCACCATATAAACTTAAGATGACCCTTAATTTTCCTTCCCCTTGACCTACACACGTCCACAATTGGTTTCAGAGCCGTAGTGGCACTGGGAATGAAAATAACTGAGCAACCAATAAAATGTAACAGTATAACAGCAAGTTGGAATAGTAGGCAACCATACCCAATGCAATCAGCCAAGCATGGCGTTGTCCTGCAAACACACTAAAGCAATTACCAAGTTTCATCCTTTCCTTCAGCTTCTGAACTTGCGCAGTCCTATGGGAGTCAGTGACTGGGTATGCGTCCATATGCTGGATCCGAAGGGCTCGGTTAGACACGCATTCTCCAGAAAGCCCCACTGGCTCACAGTCCATACGCACGTGGCTGGAACAAGCACCTTTGACAACCAGCACCCTAACAGAGTCACCACTTAGAACAGGAGAAGCTGGGCTCAGTGTCCTGTGTTTTCTGAATGCTAATCACCAGAGAACAGAGCAATTAGCCTGCTTTACTACTTGATTTTGTGTGTTGTTTGAATGTCTTAGAAAGTATGAATAAGAGTCTTCTTCACCCACAAAATACTGTAGCTTGCCGATCAGGTCGCTTTGTGTGGTCTGGAGTTCAAATCCCTCAGGCAGAGGAGGAAATTGAATTCAGGTTTCCCACACACTGACAGGATATATTAATCACCGAGTTATTACATTAAATAAGGGCATTAGCTCCTCCGTGGCAATTGTGCCTTGAAAGAAAAGGGTTAGAAATCCAACTCCAGAGGTTGGAATGGGAATTCCAAGTGTTGCATACAAGGATCCTTCTAGCATCCAAAGATAAATACCTGCTGAGGAACAACGTTTAAGGTACGTTTGTTCTTAGTATAGCTCATCAAAAGCAGAGGCAGCTGCATGGCTGCCTTTTCAGTTCTTATTCCTCTGTTTTCAAATATCCACATGCGACCCCCAGGAAGCCTATTCTGGATGCTGTTTCATCCAGAAGGTGGCCAGGTACATGCAGTTTTAGTGATCAAGGATTTGATCTCACACAGGCCCTTTAGGTTCCTTTGCTGGTCTGGGGCAGGTTATTTCAGACAGAAAATGCAAGAACATGAAGGATTTCCAAAACCACTACAAAATTTCAGAATTCTGTAATTTACTTTCAAAATACAGTGGTCACACAGAGTCAGTAGGCTGTTGCTATTTTAGAGACTTCTGTGGTTTAGACTGAGGTTTCTTCTATGAAAAAGGTTAATCTATTAAAATAATGATAAGGAAATTTTTATAGACCTTTTTACTCCAATGTTAGATAAAGCATGACCAAACAGATCCCTCAGGGTCATGTTGCATACACTTTGTGGGAAATGGTGTATCTAAACATTCACTATTTCTATTAAGTGATAAAAACTAGGATAGTATATCTAAAGAACTGGTATAAATAACATAGACTATGTTATATACATTCCTTGTTCCTAAAAAAAAAAAAGCCAAACACATTTAAACTTCTGCCTCCATGCACAAAACCAAAACACACCACATAACACATCCCTCTGTTAAAGTGCAGATTCCTGAGAACACAGCCACAATAAAAATAACATATTAAAAAATTATAGCGCTCCACTATGTCTAATTAAAAAAAAGTTCTCCACCTCTTTGGAAGAAGCACATTTTATTTGCCCTCATTAAGGTGACCTAACCACTGGGCTTCACCCTTCCCTGCCCGAATGATGTAATCAGCACAACCCATGGAAACAGAACACGAGGAGAAGAATCACGCTCCCTCTTTGAGCTGTAACTGCCTATCTTTCTAGATACATAATCACTTTTAAGTACATACTTCAATTAATGATTCAAAAGATAAGCTGCTGACAGTGTGTCTTCTGTCAAAGTTTAGGCGCACCTGTAGAGTACACGGAGAAGTTCAGAACTGGATCTAAACTGAGAGGTGCTTTCAGAGAACCTTCACTATTTCCTTTTGCTTGGTATTCATGCTCACTCAAAAGAAACAGTTCTCTGGCTATTAACTATAACCTGAAGATGCACCCTCTGCTAATGGAGCGAGATGCTAAAGGAAAACCTGGCTCATCACAGGAACGCAACCTGTCCTTGCTTTTCCAGTAACTGTTACACTTTTTCCAATTCATTCAATTCCTTTATAATTCTCTCCATTGCACGTGTCATTATATGGGTTGCTTCCACTGAAGCCACACATAGCAAGTAGGAGAAAATCAGGGAATTCAAAGCTGCATTAACACACAAGAACACATTTGCAGCCCATTTCACACCGGCTGCTTTGAACAGCCACGGAGGTTCACGTTTCCAAAGCTGCCTTCGACAAAATCCGAAGTTGGTACACAAAGCAGGAAGTGTTAACATGTCGAAAACTGCTGTTTGCTGTGGTTCTCTCTGAACAGCACCATGGGAGAAGAACCACGACAAAATGCACTGTGAGACTAGATTGAAATCTCTTCATTCTTGTTAATTAAAGTTATTAAGTTATATAAAGGAATGGAAACTTCTAAAAACAAATGAAGGCATTCTAGGAAAATCATACGGTCAGACTTACCTTTACTGAAAAGAGGAAAGAAAATTAAAATCAAAGAAAATATTAGCATTTGAAATTGAGATGGAAATGCAATGAAACCTGGTTATTCTGACATTGTTATGTCCAATGGCAAAAAAAAAGAAAATATGGAAAGACACAGAGAAAAAGAACTGAGGAAGGAAAGCTTAAACCAAACAAAATTTTTATTAAAATGCAGGAAAAAAGAGAGTTCTAGAACAGCCTGCAAAAAACATCTTATTTTGAAAGCTCCAAAGAGCTTGGTATTTTATGCACTATCTTGTCAATCTTACGGAGTGCCTGAAAAAAAATAAAGTGAGAAAGAACAAAAAATGTTGACAGGGTGAGCATTTGTACACAGAAGAAGCAAAAGAAGCCAAAACACAAACAAAGCTACTGAAAGAGTAAAGATTTTCATTTGCAATCCAGCCCCTCGTTGTTTGGGAAGAAGATTTGACGTTGCCTGGGAACAGCTTTTGCAGCTCACACTTTTAAGCAGTTTATACCAATATTTCTCTTTCTTTTTATTCTCAGGGAAGTATAATTTTCCCTACAAGAAGTATTAGCTTTGGTCAAAATGCAGTAGGTGTAAAATTTGTACTTTACAGTTTTACAGCTGTGTTACCAGTACTATCTCTGATGTTTTAATTAACTTTACAGGGAAAAGAAAGATCTGCTATTTTTCCTCTTTTATTTTTTGAAATAAATATTTTACAAAATGAGGTGTCACCTTAAGGGGTAAAGAGTGTTCTCCACCTTGTGCTTGGGGGCAGGAGATGTTCTCAGATATCACTTGTACATTTCAATTTGTCACTATTGTTTTGCCTTTGAAGTCCCCTTTGGTTTTTTTCAAAGCCATTGGAAAGTAGGCAGGAGTCAGGAGACAAGGCTTGCTGAGAAGGACTGCACAGTCCCATGCTTGGGCTGACAAGCTGGCAGCGGGTATCTTTCATTCAGTACATCTCTATAAATTGGACAAAAAATGCCTGGGGAGCCTTGGTAATGAACACATCAACTTTTACCCTGCTCTGTAAAAACAGCTATAAGGAAATTATTTCTGTGCTACAGAGGGGGTACACAGGCTAAAAAAACCCCACAACACTTGCCAGAAAAATACATGCTCTGCTCCACCAGTGAGATGAAGGAGAAATACAAAGTGCTCTGTTTATGCTACCTCATTTGAGTTTAAGTGGAGTACATATCCTTCCTCTTCTGACCAAGGATGCAAACGTGATCCACACAGTTACGTACAGTTTCTGGTGTTCTATACGATGCTGCTCACCACTCAAGCAGAAATGGAGTCAGGGAGTTCTTTCACTTAAGAAGAAAATCTAGGAGATATAAATGAGAAAAAAATATAATATGATATATTGTTACCAGTCATAGTCAGAATCTTAATTTGCAAAATATAGCACATAAAAATGAAGGATATTATAGGAAATCTCAACTGGGCATGGTTCTTATTTTTGTTTTTCTTCATATGTAGAGAAGCCAATAGACGAGACCCAGAAAGAAAAAAACAAAGAGATGAAAAAAAAAATTCCCAAAGTGTGGTTGGCTCTGGTATAAGAAATATAAATTGTTGAGAATGCTTCCCAATGGTTCTGTATGCGTTATGGACTATTGATTTCACTGCCTTACTTTGGCAAATCAAAGTTTGTCCTGTCCCCTCAAAGGCCAGCAGCATTTGGAGCCCACTGCTATAAGGAAGAGCTGGTGCTCCCAGAAATCCTTGATTCCGGTTCGTGCTTCCATCCGGCAGCAGGGATGGCAGCAGAGCTGGAGCAGCCTGCACTCCCCACCTCGCTTACCCTTTGTCAGGTGCCAGGTAAACCTCTGCAATTGTGCTGCACTCTGCCATCCTCAGAGTCTGGAGGAACTGGAAATGGGTGTTGTGAAGGTTTGGAAACAGCAAGGGGGTTGTGCAATTCGCTCTCTTGGTTCTCACATTTCTCTCCTGAAATCCAGTCCTCAACCAGCCACAGCCAAACGGAGAACAAAAATAACCACCTCGCCTATTTAAGCTTTGCTTGAAACAGCTTTCTGAATTGTTTTCATCAGCTCAAATCTTTGCACAGACCCATGCAACAGAAATAGCAGAAGTGTCTGAGATGGGGAATTACGTGTCCTGTCGGCTGGCAGGGTTGGATGGGCTGCTCCATTGTACATATTTATGGATCTGAGTTGAACCCTCAGGGTAAAAGTGAACAAAGAATAGACTGTTATTCTCCTAAAGCATCTGGGTGTAAGCCTTGTTTTGCCAGCAACCATGGTGTTTATGGGCATGTTTTACTAGAAACCTGCTGCTTCTCACAACGTTTCCTGAGTGACTGTCTTAGTAAAACTGCATCTGGAAATGACAAGCACGCAGCTGTAAATCTGAAAAGCAGTGTGCAGCCCTAATAGCTGGCAGCCACAGCACGGCTGTCCTGCCCAACATTGAAAAGATTTACAAAGACAAAGCAGAGCAATGAATATGTTTCTGAGCGCTCTGTGATCACATTACACCTCTTCCTCTTCAAAGATGTCTTGAAGGCGTAGAATGAGCTATCACTACTCTTTGAGTTAATGCCCTAGGTAAGTAACCTGCTATTGCTTACTTAAGGCACCCAAAATTTCTGCCCAGCACCTGCCTTCCAAAGCAGGCTAGGGCAGTAATATCTCTTTTTTATTTTTCACTTGAACTGCATCTACGACAAGAGCAAGGCCATGAAAATGAGCCAACTTAAAAAAAAAAATTACATTGTTATTACATTCTGTGTAATGTGGGTAGTATTTGTAAAATGGGACCACTGCGAAATAGACAGGCAAGAGGAAGAGCTGAAGATTTGTACTTTTCATTATCATGTTCCCTGAGCTGTGAAGTTCTGAAACCAAACCTGAATCTCAATCTTGTCATGCTCTGAAGTGCAATTTCAAGGAAAAGATGGCGGGAGGGGAGCAAAGGTGACAACCAACACACGGTACGGCAATACTAACTTGGCTGGTAAAAGGAAACATCGCTCCATTGCACCAGTCATTGTCAGGGAGAACTGGGGGCTGGAGGCAAGGGTTTGGAGAATTAACCACATGACAAATTGCCTAGCATTGTAACAAAATATACTTGCTTTCTCAAGTACAAGCTAGGCAATAAAACATTAAAAACCCCAACTTTGAATACTAATATTAAATTAACAGTAAAGATATAAAAAACTAAACAAATCTTTTTTACATTCCTAGAGCAAGGAGTTTTAATTCTTTCATTCACAATATTTTTTCTTTCAAATGCAGTTCAATTTTACTAAAAGAAAAAGTACTTAAAGATGCAAGAATCCTTAAACAAATGATCTCACTTGACCTAAGCATTTTTGCAGTTCCTGCAAAAATTAGCACTTAAACACATTTAAATGTAGAGGTGTTTATTTAAAATTAGGTATTACTGGCTTTAAATTAGGTTGTTTTCTTGAAACTAGGTGTTAATTTTATGCATATAAATATATATACATGTATGTACATAAGTCCCTAAAGCCTGTGTGCTTCTGTGCTTGGTTTTGGATTTGCAGCGGCATAAAAAGCAAATCCCAGTTGTTCACTAACTCTTTTGCCGAAGTTAATGAAAGCGGGTGTGCAAGGTATTAAGGTATGTATGCGATTTGATCAGTTCCAGGAATGACGAAAGAATAAGGGACAACCTGAAGGCTGCGTGTCTGGAACATCCTATAGAGCATGTATCCTAGATTTATTTCTTGGACCTACCTGGTCGTTAGAGAATGCCAGTGCCTGTGGCTACTTCCTCTACAGCCAACAGGAGAGATACAACATGAAATGAGGGGGAGAAGAAGGTCTTAAATCTAAGAAAACCCCTTGAGTTTGCTAATTTTGGATCTGACTCTAAATTCATACCTACAGCAGGCTTCGGAGTAGGCTGAGTACACTTCAGATAATTTATCAAAAATCATTTTCTGTGAACCCAGATCTCTAGATTTCCAATAGTTTTTTCATAGAAATATATAATGTTTTGGGCTGGAAAGGACCTTAAAGCACATCCAGTTCCAACCCCTCCGCCAAGGGCAGGGACACCTCCCACTGGATCGGGTTACTCAAAGCTCCATCAACCTGGCCTGGAACACCTCCAAGGATGGGGCATTCAGAACTTCTCTGGGCAACCTGTGCCAGTGCCTCTGTTCACAAAGACCTGCTAATGTCTTCATTAAACCAAATTGGCCTCTACTAAGGACGCTGGATTTTCTATTTAAAAGCAAATGCATCTTTCCTTTATAGATCAGACATTGTCCTCCTATGTCCCTGTTTACTCTTCATATCTCTATTCCCTATTTTTGGTATATTTTCCCAGTATTGTTTGCTGCCTCCCTAGGGCCCCTCAGGATGTCCCCATACAGTGTGGAGCCATTGAAGAGAAAACTCACGCTTTGTGCTCACTTTAGGTACCTGTGGTTTGGGGAGGTTGGGCTGGAAAGCATCAGAAATGGTGGCAGGGCTCACTCAGAAAGGAGATCGTGGTACGAGGGCTCAGCACAGGGTCCATGGGGCTTCAGCAGAGCTGGGCACCACTGTGCTCCATGCTGTCACGGGAAATGTCAGTGCAGGTTGTTCTGCCATAGAGACATCGTCCTCTGCCTCCATCATGCCCAGGCACTTGTGCCATGGTGGATTTTCCACCCAAAAGCACCCACAAGATATGACCATGAAGGGCAATGGGGACTGCAACGCATCCCTGACCTTCACTCCTCTAAGAGTTGCAGCACTTACAGGGTAGCACAGCAGCGGCAGTCTTTCAGGGACCATTTTAGGTGCCCAGCTAAATACCATAGAACAACCTGATTCAGAAGGGACCCACAAGGATCGTCGAGCTCAACTCCTGTCCCTGCACAGGACAACCCCAACATGAATACCGTGAGCTTGCATTTTAAAATAATATAGCAGAATCAGGATAAATGGAGCCCTTGAGAATCACAGCTCCAGGGAGAAAGAACTGAAATGTCTCTCCTCCTGGACAGCTTATCCCTCTCCGGTAAGAGGCAATGTGTTTCCGGCGCCACAAGAAACAAACTTTTCTTTTTCTTTCTTTCTGTTTGTTCTTATTTTTTTTCCTAGTTATAACCTTGACTTCAGCCTTAGATTTTAAAATAATAGCTATTTAGGATTTGGGAAGAATCAGCATCAGGATTAAATCCACTAAAACCATTTCCTATTAATTAGGCACAAAGTAGCCGGGTAGAGGCATATGTTTCTGTTTCTCTGCAGTGTCGTTCTTTTGCTCTGGACCTCAGTTAAACAGCAAAGATAATGCTTCTCACTCAGCTTGTTTGAAGATTAAATTAGCTGCTATTAGTTCAGCTCTTTGAAGATGTACCCGAAGTGGTAAGTGCTAAGTATTATTAGATGAAATGTAGTCATTAGACTCCAGAGAATTGTTGTTGCTTTGTGTGAGAGCTTGAGCCATGCAAAGCCTTGGCTGCTGGGCCACTGGAGCACCCTGGCCCCTGTGTTCCCCCGTGCTTGGCACTGTTAAATGTCAGACTATGTGGGTTTCTGCCCTTAAAAAGAGTCACCATAAAGGCATTTACAGGACCAGTCTGCAAGTTGGCTTTAAAAAGCTGTTGTTGTTCTTCACAATTAAGAGAAGCTCATTTTCCAGGCCCTGTCTCTGAAAATGTCTCCGTCTCCTTTTTAACTGAGTTTTAAAGAAGCAAATCATCTACATGATTTATTAAACTTCGATTTAATAATAAAAGAAAAGGCTGTCAGCCTGTCTTGCAAATTTAAAGAAATATAGGCAACTAGATTTTCCATTAAATTACTCCAGGTTGGAAAGGGTGTAACAGAGGTAAGATTTAAGTCCTTATTAAAGCCCTCTAGTGGTAGTTCCAGATCTAGTATTTGTTAACATAGGAAATTGTCATGTAACTAGACAAGTTTTTTGGGGATCTTTAATACAAAATTAGATGTAGTTGTCCTTAGAAGAAGGGAGAAGGATCAAATGAATTGTTATTAGCAAGGTAAGTCTTTTTATATAGAAATAATTGTGATTTGAATGTACAGTGTAATATAAATTCCAAGTGCCAAATCATGTAAACAGAAAAGGCAGCAAGCGTCACCTTTCAAATCTAATCAAATTACAAGGTCTGTCCTCAAGGATCTGGCAACTGGTATGGAATGAGAAAGCTTCTGCAAGATTGATGCTGACCCAGTTCTGCTACATACAGGGTGAAAATGCCTCCTAAAACTCAGGATCTGAGTATACTGTTGGGTTGCTGTGGTAAAGTTGCCAATGAGTGTGCTGAACCAGCTACACAGATAAGCAACATCTTTCATTCCTCAAGGACATAAATCTGCCACTTTTCATCAGTTACTCATTGTCATTATGGCATTTTTCTCAGACTTCTTTCCTTCCTTTGTAAAGTTCTCTTTCAAACCAAATTCACTAATGGAACAGTCCAAGGCAGCACAGACAACAACACAGGAGTTGTTCAGTGGCAATAATGCTCAGCTTAGAAAAGGTAGACCTTGAGATCAGGAAAACCAAAACCAAATCGCACCAATAAAATCAGTGTAGGTAAAACCATTGTTATTTTAAGGTGTAGTACATCATGGCAGCCTTTTACCAAAAGAAACTGTGTAAAAACTTAATATTTTATATTTAAACTTAAACCAGCTTTTAGAAAGGAAGACAACCTTAAAGTTTGCTTCCTAGAAACAATGTCAGGATTTTAACAATCAAAGGAGGAGAACCTGCTCAGGGTCTGTCAAATAACCAGTCTGTCTGTCTCAGCCCTTAGGTTAACAGGATTTATCTGTATATTCTACAAAGGGTCTTGAAGCTATCTCAGATGTTAAATGGCTAAATAGTAGCAGACATGCCTGGCAGAGCATCCCATGTTTCTCAATAATAACCCTACCAAAGCATTATGGGAGAGAAAAACATTACTCTGCCGCTCTGAGTGCTTCTTCAGAACCTCCTCTTAACCATCCAGAGGATTTTCTTGAGTGCTTACATGACTAGAGGTGCTTATTAGAAGTACTCGTTTCAAGGAAGTTTTTTTTAGAGTGAAACAAGAATTAGAATAGTCAAGAGTTTCTTTAAGGAAGTGAGGCTGGTACTGGGAAAGACAGAACATCCTTGCTGAATAAAAAATTTGTGTGAGGAATGTCAAAATTAAACATGACAAGAGACTACTTCTGGAGTGGGATGGTCTTTACCCTGGGTGGGGCTTTAGGCAACCTGATCCAGTGGGAGGTGTCCCTGCCCATGACAGCTGGAACTGGATGATCTCTAAGATCTCTTCCAACCCAAACCATTCTATGATTTGTATTGTACGATGTTTTCTAAATCAATTTTTAAAAAGCCAGGATAATATGGTGGTTCTGATTAGTACAGTCATGAAAAATAGAATAATAAAATTTATGTTGTTCTGTTTGTAGTTATGATAGAAAACAAATAAGACTTCTAGTAAACAATGAAATATGTATCACTTACTAGAATGTGGTCCCCCGAAACTTACCCTTTGGAAAAAGGATGACCACTTGACAATGTATAGGCCATGTCCAATAAAAACGTACAATGAGCACACTGTGTGGCAGAGTTTAATTTCCTGACTCTTGTGGGACTTAAATCTCAGTTTTAATAAGACGGTGCTGTTCCACAAAGGGCACTATGAAGCAGTGCGGTGCAATGCCTACAATGCAAGCTGAGTGCAGAAAATTATGTTCCCTTCCTGGACCTACCATTGGCTTCCAAAGTAATTTTGTACATGTCACTTCTACAGCTCAATTTCCTCCTCGGTAAAAATGGGAATAACAATGGTTTCTCACCTTTGACATTCATGGATGAAAAGTGCTAAGTATTATTAATTCATGAATTTATCAACCTCAAGCAGAGTTGTGACCTTGAAAATGGAGAAGTTCCAATGAGTCTGCAGAGGCTGGCTAGGGAGATCGTTGGTGTTATTTATTTTAACAGGCAAGCAAGTAGATATTACAGTGACGCTTGCAGGGCTGGAGAAGGAGAAGCAGCATGATGCAGTAGATAGCGTGGTGGTTTTCATACCCAGATAGACAGAATTATGAAAGCACAGCACTGAGCAAAGGCTGGAATGCACCTATTATGTCTAAGTGGAAGGACTCCCCTCCTGGGAAATACTGAGCAATATTTTGAAAAAGTCTCCATGCTTCAGTCCCATACCTTACGGAGCAGTTATAGCAATCAGTCATAACTATTGATTAGCATGGCAGGGAACTCACAATAAAACCTGCTTTTCACTAAAAGTCACTTGACAACATCTTTCTTTTTTAAAGTATTAAAATGATTAAGGAAATGAAGTTTGTGAGTGTTTTGTAAATCTTTGCTAAACAATGGTAAACCCAAGACAATTCATCATTTGAGTTCTACAAATTCTCCCCAAGAACATTTTTCATATGGAAGTCAACTTTAGTCCATTGATATTTCATAATTCTATATAAAAATGGGGCTATAATTTGACTTACAAAAATATTCAGTGCTTTGTTAACTTGCCTTTTTCCTTATTGCAAAGAGAATTGGAAAGCCCTGAGTGAGTTACAGCTAACTGTTCTGCAGCTTTTCACTCTGCTCTACAATTTCCTTTATGCCCTTTTAGCCTATGTTAATTGTGCACCACTGCTGTCATTTGAGCACGTGTCCCCTGCTGCACTGAATCATCAGAAATCAGCTCTTTCAGTCCATCTGCGACAACTCCAAGCTCGGAGGAAACACTCTTTGTGGAAATGCTGATTCAACGTGGCAGGGGATAAGTGGGCTGGCAGAAGCGGCTTTGTGCATTTTAATACCTGACAAAAAAGGGATGGGAGCGACAGTCGGGAAGTGAAATAGAGAATATAAATTCCCTCTTGTTGACCAACCCCACATGCTTGTGCTTAATTCATATTTTAAGGGTCTATAATTGATTTTGAACAATGAAAATTGAAAGCATCTCTCATAAAATACATAAAATATGTTGTATTACACCTCCATGTGTGTAGCAACTTATATATTTTATAGAACATATCTTAGTATAGGTTATATACATTTTACCATATAAAAAATTACAGTGTGTTTGAAAAGATTTGCTTAGAAGGTTTTTTCGGTTTGTCTTATTCTTAATGGGGATAATTGATATATAGTGGTAGATTAGAAGAAACAGAAAAGATCAACCAACCAAATCCTTTTCAACCATGACACCGTCAATATCTGTATGGGTAAACAGATGTAAGTGTATAACCTTTTGTACTGTGGGTATTTTCTTAAATCTGATATACACAACAAGGTTTTTATCCAGCAAAGAACCAGGTACTGTGTTATCTATCGAATAATCTCGTCAGTGTAAACATGAAATCTAGAGATTAATATATGACACATTTCTTATAACAGTCTTACATCATATTGCTGAAGCTGGAAAGAAATTTTAGGTATCAACAAGAGATGATAACGCTGAAAATAACGTATTTCTTCTCTATAATTTCTGAGCCTTCCTTACAGATTGAACTGAAACTTCAGCAACTTTTCTCACTCAAGTACCACAAACACATCACAATGCTTAAATGGAGCAGATACCAGTGTGACTCCCAATTAAGAGCATTCTGCCTTGTAGGGAAAATAGTGGCCCTACGGATGACTCAGTAGCAACAAAGCTGTGACTTACCGAATCCTAAAATACCCTTGTACCTTGTCTTAAGCTGCTGTTATATATTTATGTTCCATGCTGAGCTACTGACCAGCTCCACATGGAGGTGATCAAGCTTCTTTAGGAACTAAGGGTTTACCCTTAGTACTTTACTTTCTGCTTAGTTTCCTTCTAGTGTCCTTGACATGAAGGAATTTAGTATCCTTTGAATAGAAAAAGAATTGCAAGTGTGAGATATTAATATTTTCCTCTGATGAGTTAGTATAAAAAAAAATATTGAAGAGAGATACAATATTTTTTTTTTTACTTTTTCCAGTTCATGCTTTGAGTGACTTTTGGAAAAAAACTCTATCACCATCCCAGCCAGCAAAAGAAAAAGGAAAAGCATCTGTGATAACAGAAAATCACAAAGTCATGTCAAAACTCTTCCTGACTTTTCCAAATTTGATTTTCAATATTTGACCAGCTGTAAAGATAGTGTGTGTGCCACAATCCTTAGCCTTTCAGTCTGAACTGACTATAAAAGATTCACTTTCATTTAAAACATAAACAAATCTTTTATCTATATTTCTTATTCTGAAAGTTCATTGCAAACATAACTTAATAACTAATATAGTAATAAAACTGCCGCAAGAAGAAATTTATAGTACATTAATCTCTAGATTCTGTATGTGGACTGGAAATGATTACATGATAATGGAGCAAATGCTTTGCTAAGTGAATATAAACTTAAATACTGTATCTATCAAATGTAGACATGCTGAAGAATAAATCTGCAGTACATTAATTTACAGGAAGAACTTTTGTAAATGAAACCTTCTGAAATAATAAGTCCAAGGAATTGAGCAGGCCATCATTAAAGGACAGAAAGCAAATTCAATGGGAATCTATTAAATGAGAGATAGCAACATTTTCCATTGAAACCAGTGAAAAAACAACTACAGCCTTCAAAGTTTCCCTCCACCAAGTATGAATCAATTCTTTATGCAGCCTGGAGATATTTCCAAAGTCATTAATGAAAATGGTCCAAATTATGGAGTTACCTAAACACAGAAGACTGCATGTTCTGCAGAAATACTTCTTCCACAAGGAGAAGACAGTAGGCAAGGGAACATCCCAAGACGGTACTCTTCAACTCATCATGAGGGAGCCTGAAAGTTTACGACCGCGCACCAGGCACATTCCACTCCTACACTAACTACTCTCCATTTAAAAGCCAAATGTTATGTAAGATTTAGGCTGCAATGTGCCATTCGTCTTTTATATGAGAAAATATATGTAACTGTTCTAAGAACAAATGTGGTTCTGCATGCAAAGTCCTAGTAATCAGCCGTACACAAATGGAAATTGTCAAAGGTCAAAAGGAAATAAAATCCTTCCTGCCCGATTTGCTGTAAGGCAGTCCTAGCATTTAACTACGGTCATTTCTATAGGTCCAAGTCAGCTGTAATCATCACATAAAAAGTTTGGGTGAGGAAGCCACTAACAAATTTCTTATGCTTTTTTCCATCTTTCTTCTGAAAAAGCACTTTTATCCTAATTTAACTGCACAAAAAGAAAATATATAAGGATAATTTCAAACACCTCCATATCCTTACCCTCTCCCATTCCAGCAATATTCAATTAAAATTAAACCAGGTTAATCTGCTGCAAGTATCCGCTCTGTAGAACTGAAACAGGTGAAAATACGTTTTGCTAAAATTAAAATTAATGGTGGCCCATGAAAAGAAATTGTAAGATATGATGGATGCCTTTCTCTAAGGCAGGGGTGTCAAACTCACAGATCCCACCACTCTCCTGCAGCGTAACGCGAGTCACACACGTCGTACACATGACCAGCGCTGGCAGGAGTGTAGGGACATGGAGCTCAGTGCTGCTGCTGGGTAGAAACAAGGTGCTGGGCCAGATAAGATAAGGTGGAGGGCAGGATTTGGCCCACAGGCCGTGAGTTTGACACCTCTGATCTAAGGTACCCTGGAACATATTGGAAAACTTTCACTTTCAAAGCAATATGGATGGCTTCTTTGCCCTTGGCTGAGATTTAAGCATTTTTTACAAAAAGCCGTATTATGAAAGGCCAATGTATGCGTAATTTAAAATTAAGTTGCATTGTTCTGATGAGATTCTTGAGTACCATGAGAGAAACGAGGCTGAGCTCAGGCCCTTGATTTAATAATAACACTGAATGTAGTACAAGGAAAGAGAAACACTACCAGTGAATCAACAAAAAAAGCATGTTTCACATTCTTATTTGTCACATTTCATACTTTTTTCTCTTTGAAGGAAGCCATACTTTCTGAGACCATTCTGTCCTGCAAGAAGTCACATCTGTGCAAAAAACTACATGTAGGTACACATACTGAAAAGCTGTGAAGGAAGAGGTTGTGCTGGTTTATAGGAACTCACTACAGCTTGTTAGAGTGGGTTATAAAGAGATAGCTCCAAGCATTTCAGCGGATTCAACATTGCTTCACTCAGTCTTGCTCAAGGTCTCATTCTGAAAATTGAACTGTGCCATTTACCTCATTTCATCTACGCAACACCAAGTATGGCAACCTATTTTTATAAAACTAAATCTTTGTGACTAATGGCCATCTAACAAAACAGAATGTTTACATCCACTGATAAGTGTATTGCATGAAGACAAGTAGTATCATATTAATTGGCAAATAATGTTTCCCAATTTGAGGAAACAGCTGGGAAAGAAGATCGTCGGACAGGTTTGAGAAGGACAGAACAGACAAGAGTAGCAGGAAAGGTGAGGAAACATCATGACCTCAACTCCACCCAAACCACAGGCCACCCACATTCATTCTCCAATAGTTACAGATGAAAAAGGGATTAACTCTTCCGAGCTTCTTTCTGCCCTTCTGCCCTGCACCAAAGCAACGAACCGTGGCTGCAGCTCAGTAAACACCCAGCCAAACCATCTGCATCTTTTCTACGTGAACTGCAGATCTCCAAGAGTACACGAGTCCAGCTGCAAGAAAGGGCCATGTCCTTGCCTAGCCAGGTAATGAGTAGGAGACCAAGGAAAGAGAACAATCCCTGAAACAACATCCAGAGAAAGAGCTGAACAATAGATTTACTCACTTTCTCTCTCTCAAACACACAAAGCCAAGAGGAATGAAAAAAATGGTAGTGAAATAGAAGTGTGAAGATGGAAAAGAATAAAAGGCAAGAATGTGGAAACAAAAGATACACAATGGAAAAAAATCCCTTCCACACTCCCATAACCTGTGAAGAAGGGCCTTTGGAAGCTTGACTTTGGAAAATAGCTTAAAAGAATGCAAAACTTAAAATTATGAACCCAAGAGGGATCTTATAGTCTGGTAGTTTTCCAAGAGAGAGGTGAAAAACTGAGAGAAATATTGATTAGCATCCTAATGCCGTGCCAGTGCTGGTATAGGTATGAATAACTGAAACCAGACCTATTAGCCTGTTCTCCTCTCCCCACCTTTTTTCAACTGCTTTTCTAAGAGTACTGTCACAACCCCTGGAACAAGAGGTTTGCTGTTATGACTCTGATTGCACTCATAGTTCTTTTCTGAATTTCTCTGTAATGCTGTGTCAAGGAAGTTATTATCCTATGTAATGACAAAAAAAGAGCTGAACATGGCACATAGATGATCCTTTTGATGTCCAAATTTTTGCAAAAACTGCTGTTATTTCTTTGTTACTAAATATCTTGGTTTAGATACTTGGAAGGAAACATTTTACAAAGTCAGGGACTGCAATCAGCACTGGCATATATTATCAAACAGTGAACATAAGCAATCTGCGGCGAAAAAGAATATTTAGTACTAACTTGCCACAAGCCATTTATGGGTTTCACATGAACTGGAGCCATTATCATATCAGCACGGAGCTATTCTGCAGGTAAATTCATAGGTTACGTGTTTTACCTAAGCCTACAGCACACAGGATAAAATATCCTTCTCATTTACAGTTTTTCCTCCCTGTTACCCACTTTGTTCAGCCTATTTCCAAGAACTAAGCCTTTTGGAAAATAATATCCAGTAATACAACTTGTGTGCATTTGCACTTTCAGAAGTGATTTCTGATATTCTGTGCTCAGGTGGGAGGAAATGAGTGATAGGGATATTAAGGGCTCTTCAAGGTATCCAAGTAGTTTTGAAAAATCTAAACCAACCACAACTAGTTGTCAAGGACTTAGCACCCAGGTAGTTCGTATTACAGACTCTTCAAAATGATCTCCCACCCCTTTCAAGCCACAAGGACCCATTGATTTAAATTGTGCAGGATCAATCCTGTTAGGCTAAAGCATATGCCAAAAATCTGTCAGAAACTAATAAGCATGACATTTGACAGCAACACTTAATTCCCAGGATGAATGTGGGGGTTTACCTGACATGAATGAGTTATGCCTTCAGAGAGGGCTTTTCTAATAAACCCTCAGGTATGAATCAGCTATAGTTACTGTGAATTTTAGTTCTAAGCAACAAACTCTCAGCCCCACTTGCACCTGCTCTCAGCTTCCTCATGCAATGCCAACATCTTGTTATTTCCTATACCGCCAAATTGCTTTTCATAAACTAGGGTGGGGCTGATTTAGCAAACTGTCCATCAGAATGACTTTGCAGAGTAAGAAGTGATGTTTTCTATGAAGTGATTTTTCAAATGTGCCTTCATAAAAAAAATCTCAGGGAGATGGAAAAAATATTTTAATGCAAAGGGCCATGTTTGTGAAAACAAATCATATTTAATGGCACACAGTGGCCAACAGCAATAGCAGCTGAGGCTGGGACACTGCTGCAGAGCAGAGATGGCTTCTCTTCTAATGACTTTAAATCTATAACGAACACAAATTTGAGTGAGGAATTTGAGACTATAGCCATGGATCATTATTAGCTTTCATCAGTCCCTCTCTGGCTTATTCATGGAATCTGGACGGATCCCAGAGGCATGGTTTCTCGGGCCTCATTAGGCTTTGGAAAATGAGTCTCCCTTACTTGGAAATACGTACTTGGCAGGGATTCTCACTTCTCTCTCTTCTTTCAGTGGGTGATTTTTGCAATATTCTGTGTTCATATTGGGACCCAGATGCTTTATCAGGAGAAGGGCTGAACTATACTCGCAGCTTGCCTTTAACAGTGAAGGGAAGGCTGCTCCTGCCCTTACTATTTCTTACTGTTACAATCAGTAACTGAAAATGTCTTCGTAAAACAAAGTTCACATTCAAACACCATCAGGACTGCCCCTGCACTGCCTGCCCTCACTCTCTTTGATACACATACTGCACCAGACTCACTGGCTTCCAAACACACAAAGTCAGTGACCTGTGTAAATGTTCCTGATCTTTCCAGTATACACTCTGTTCCCCTAGCCCCTCATCCAACAGAAACATAATTTATATAAAGATCCATCACAAAAGGCTTTTATTTAGAACACACAAACACGTGCGTTACTTTCTGCCCGTAACATCTCTCATACCGGCATGAAAGCAAATTCATGTGGATGAGCTGGCAAAGAAATAGTCTTTCAAGTGACTAGTCCAGAGTTCAATTCACTTCAATTGGCCAGACAGTAACATTCCATTCGAAATTTCAGATGCTCAGTCTCCTGGCTCAAAAGCTCAGGTGGAGCTTAGCCAGTGCTCACTTGTGTGAGCAACACAGTATCCAAAAATAATTGGTTTATCTCCTGGAAAAGCAGACCCATTGAAGTCAGGAATGCTTTCTGTTTTGAAGAACGATCATCAGTAATGTGACAGATTACAATTTTCAGTTGGACACTGGCTTATTACATTCAGATGCTTCATGGACCCTTGAAGTAATTCCCAATTTTTCTAAATCTTCACATTCGATTTGGCAAATTTTTCGACTTCAAAAGGAGGTTTGACGATTTTACTCACTACAAGTACAAAGTGACTTCAACAGCAGCAGTTCTTTTCTACCTTATTCTTCATGCTTCTCTGACATAATTACTATCACTAATTCTGCCACTATTGCATTTATTCCTTCAGTTAGACTAAATAAAGAAATATCTTTGCTCCCATGGTCTGCTCATAATAGTAGCTTCTTTGCCTAAAGCAACATAAATTAATTGACATTACTGACAGGCATTTTATCTTTAAAGATTCATATATGAGGTTTTTGTGAGGTTTTTTTCATGTAGCAACTTTTTTATTCCTTCCAGATTTAAATGAGTTGGTTAACAAAAGTTTGAGCTTTTGTTAGTATATGTTGGTATATTTTTATGTAAATAAAGGACAAACAAACTAAAAAACTGTGATGTTAATGGGAAATTTGGTAGTTATTGACTACAAGCACAACAAAGGTTTAGAGATCTAACTCATGGATGTCTTACAAAACAGGCAAACCTTTCCAAATATTTAATACAAAATATTCAAAATAAAGTAGCAGTATGTCATAAATGTGTATTTTTTTTTCTTTTAAAACCAGTAATAATGAGAAACATACAATCAAGGTTTCTTTTCAGTAGTATTCTGTTCAATATTGCAAAAATAAAAATGCATTATGTGAAGTGGATATGAAATAATATAGATATTAGTATTAATTCTGGGATATTCCACTTTCTGATGGCAAGAATTAAAAGTTGGGAATTTGCTCTGTCTCAATGGAAAGTTTGATGTTAAACAGTTATCATTAGACAGTACCAAGAAAAATCACTTGTTCTCAACAGTTTCCCTTCTATAAACCAGGGAGTCAGAACATTTCCATAGAAAAAGGAAGAAGAAAGTAAGTAATTTCATATAAACCACCAAATGTTTTTAGTCAGACCTCAATTATTTTCAAGATCTTTAGGGGGTGGTAGCGGTTCTGTTTCAAATTAGAGGGATGTCCGAGCTGCACACACCAGATTGGGATCTTACTCCCCCAGAATACAGAGATGCTGTGATCCCAGGTTGATTCAGTTTATTGTAGAAATAGAGAGTATATGCATGGCTTTGACATGAATATAACCAAGGACCACAGGTGTTTGTTTTGAAGTTTCATCTGTACTTTTTTCCTAGACAATATCTTATCTGCCTGTTTCAAAACCACTAAACTGGACAAAGGTTGGCTTGCCCAGCCATGGTTTCTTTTCTATGAAGCATCAATTGTACACATCATATCTAGAATCCACTAGTTCCTGGTGTCGAACTTGCTGCTATTCCCAGGAAAAAATCAAATATATTTCTCTCATTATTGTGTGATGTTGAATAGCTAGAACTCATTCATCCATCAACCTGATATTTTAATATGAAGACCCAACTGCGCTGCCACTGAAATCCATAGTACAGCTCTCACTGATGGACATTGCTGGTTAACAAAGAATATACTGTACACATGGCAGAAATGTTTTAGAATCTTTAGGAGGTTTGTACATACACATCCATACAATGTATAGTATTAATTTTTTAGTAGTGATACACATAAGTTTAAATATTGCCATGGCCAAAGTGAAATTGACTCAATAATAATGATGAATAAACCATTAACATAAATCTTAATTCAGATAGCAATGCTTATGGAATTCTCACAAGCAGGTTGTGAATTATTCATACACACACTGTTACATGGAAAACAAGGGGTTTGTAGCACTGGCCAAATTCTCAATACTTAGGTTTTGGCCAAATCAACCTCATGTTTCCTTGAGTAAATGAGCATGCTAAAGCCTTTCCTGTAAATCTTCCACAGACAAACATAACGTTAATATGGATTAGTTCATCCTAATTATTGGAATTAGTTCCCTTTTTCTCTGAGTCTGGTATCAACCTTTAGAAATTTCCTATTTGTTATTCCAGTCCTTTTTGTAGACTGGATTCTGAGGGTTTTCTTGGACAGACTTTAAATAAAGTCAACTACTGTAATCCTAAATTTTCTCTTACCTGACTGCATGACGCATGACAGGAGAAAGATGGAGGTGCCCCAGAACTGCCATTCTTCATTGTTCCACCTCCTTTGTTTCCTCGCCAGTCCTATAATACACAATAAAATCCCTATTGAGAACCTTTCTTAGGCAGTTCACAAGTCCACCTCTAAAGTTTGTCTGAAACTCTGGCTCAAACAGCTAATTAGAGATCTTACCTTGTATAGTCTCCTACACCCTTTAGTTAGCTGATCCCTAATCAGCTTTGCCCATTTGAATTCTCCCCCACATGCTTGATTCCAACAAAACTGACATTTTGTCAGGCTGGTCAGCGTCTTTACCTTCTTTCAGCTGGTCTTGATAGTTTGATCACACAGTCAATATACAATTGCTCTGCAGGAAAGAACTGCAACTTTTCCATAGTGTGCTTTGTTCAAAAAATAGCATGTGTAGAAACACAATTTTTGAAAAACCTTTTTAGAACAGGTGAGATTTTCATATAATTAAAAAGTGAAAGGCAAGGAAATATATAAAAAAAAAACAAAAACAAACAAAACAAACAAAAAAAAAACCCAAAACACCCAAGAAAATTCTTCATGTGAACTCATTTTCAGTTCAGACAACACAAGTGGCTTTCAAATTATTAATCTCATACTTTCATCAAGACTGGCTGAAAAAGGAGTACAGGTCTAAAATTGGACTTTAGTGGAACTTTGTATTTTCTTATGCTGGTTTTTAGAGAAAGACATTATCTACCAGAGTCATACATACAAGGAAAAACAATTGAAGATATCAGCACAATTTCGCAGTCAGGTTTAGTTTCTCTTATTGATTGTCATTATGATGTAGATTACAGTTTAAGTTTATTTTTCAAGACTGTTGAAGATTAGCAACTCTCCTGTTTCACTGAAACACCTCCTAGAATCTCAGAAAATAAGAGTTAAAAATTTAGAGCAATTGCTCTACATCATTTCTGCAGAGGAATAATATTAAACCACTATTGAAACACTCACTACCCTTTATTTGCTAGATAAGGACAGACCTTTTAGACAATTGACTTCATCTATGCAGATTACTGACAAAGGATATTAAAAGGTCACTTTAAAAGCTGTCCCTTTGGGCCACTTGGGCTTGAGTGGTCCTGTCCACAACTTGTTTGTTACGGTCCACTGCTTTTAGGTAGGTATGAAAAGAGCTTTGTGCAAAACACATATTAAGACATCTCTACACGATTGCTTTATTTTTTTGGAGATTCTGGACAGATCTCATCTTTGTGGCAAAGGTCAAATGGGAAACATCTTGAAAAGAGCTACTGAAGCAATAAGAGAATGTGAATCTTTGTGCTCCTCTTCTCTCAGCCACGAAGATACTGTACCTTATGAGTGAGTTCATGGTTCTTTGTTCCTTTGAGACTATTTATTACAAAATAGGCCTTTGAAAACCCTCTTTATTTGCAGTTTGAATCATATCATTAAGGGGAGGAGGTGGAAGCACACTTAAAATGTTTTCGCTGGAGTCACCTTTGTTAGTGGAGGGAAATGGTCTGTATTTACAAAAGGTGAAAAACAGGTCTATGAAACAAACACACAGAACATATTGGTATTTGAAAATGACAGCTGTCCTGAACAATATCTTCTTGAGTTACAATTTATTATAGAAATCTGACAGTTCAGGTGGGTTGATAATCTGTGAAGTTTATAATATAATTTTTCTATTCTCTTTTAACATCCAAGACAAATACAAAAAGAGACAAATCATTCCAAGTCTGTCCAGCATCACAAGTTTTACTAGAACATTATATTATTTGCTATAGTTTAAGATCTTACTGATTGTCCTGATATGCAATCATATCAGTTCCGTTTTGAAGCTATCAGTTGTTTTTCTATTACAAGTACCGTTACAGTTTTGCTCTCCGTTTCAGAAGAAAGCCTCTGAACTGCACTGAGATAAGCAAGTAATAATGTCACACTCAAAGCCATATCACATTTATAGGAAACACGCTGTTATTAAAGATACCCAAAAAGGTCCCTTATGAAAATAATAAAACAAGCAACATTTCCATCCCTAGCTTGCCTGAAATGTTAGAGGTAAGAAATGTTTTTGAGCACTTCTCCACACAGAAGAAAGCTGCTGTTGTGCTGACCACATGCCAAAGGCTGAGGACATGGGGCAGCACAATGTAGAGGGCTGTGCTCATGGGCCAGACAGACAATGGCAGTGGAAGGGACCTCTAGGTGACAGACTCTGCCTTCCCATGGCCAATTATCACTAGTCTGGTTATCAGTGAGGGCTTAATTTGAGGATTTAAATGGAATCAGCAGAACTCTGTTGTACCAAAGAACGAATAGATTTAGAAACATCTGTATTAAAGGAAGATATTTCTTTTGAAATCATAGTTCTGTATCTTTCAAACAAAAACTTAGTATTTGAAAAATTGACGATAGGCCTTTTTGTAATTTACATAATGATAAATTTTGATACACAGTGGTACTTAAGATTTCCATTTTGTAATGCAGAGAGAGTATTGATTTATTTGATGTAGTGTTGAATTAAAAATCTAGGAAATTTAGTATTTCCAGATATAGGTCAGGCAAATAGAGTTACCTCAAAAATCCAGCTAAAACCCCCACAATCTTCTGTCTTTTACAAACCTGCATGTTCTAATAACTCAAATTCTTTTTTCAGTGTAAAAAACTGGTTTATGACCATAATGTTATCTAACAGAAGTGCACAGAACACATGAAACATTTGTCTTACAGTCCCTAGATGAACACATTATCATTTTCTTCTTGTCACTCAACACTGAGCATGTTAGATAACAAGCTATAATAGAATTTAATATAATGGCTTCTCCAGTCAATATTGGGATGAAGATTGAGGTTTTCCTAATGGGTTCTGAGTAGCCAGATCCCTTGGGATGCATGGAAGATCATATCAGCCTTAAAAGTCAGCCAAGCAAAATATTATGTCAACAAAATTTTAACATTGGAAAACACTCATTGCCTTTACCTTCGAATGAAAATTCTCACATAGAAATATATTTTTAATGGAAAGTTTTTGAGAGAAACATCCTTACTCCAGGAAGTATTTTTGAAAGAAATATCTTCCCCTTTCACCTCATAAACCCCTCAAGGTTTTCTGTCTGCCCTCCTTTTTCTATTGTGCTTATAAAAGGAGAAGGGAAAGGAAACAAAGCAAAACCAAATCTGAAATTATTTAATTATTTTGATGTTTAGCCTTTGTCTTTTGAAACATTTAGCCCCAGTAAAGGCTTGAATGTGGAGAGGACCGGAGACTTTCATAGAGAGCAGGTTAAAGTAGAGGTTTACTGGCCAATTCCACTTACATCACAGCGTTTCCTGGCACATGCAGAAGCATTGAATAGCCAGTATTTTGAAATCCCTAGCACTGCAGAGGAAACTTGACTGCTTCACATGTGCCCCAGATGTTCTCACCAACATTCGCTTAACCCAAGACAAATACGCTAAAAAAATATTCCCTCTATGAGTCTATTTTTATGGGAAATGGAATAGAGCTCTTCTGTTACAATTTGCAGCATCAGTTTGCCTGAGGCTACACCAGTGCTACTTGGGGAGCATTTTCAATTAGTTGCAAAAAGATTGCAGATCCGGGCATTGACTATGGGCATCCAGGAGGAACCAAACATCCTCTTCAGCTCTTTGATGTAGTCCTTAAAAATAAGCAGGTGATGACAGGACAGTCTCGCCTATTGTTGCCTTTTCTATATACAACTCTCAGTCACTTTAACAGAATTCAATCTGACAAACCAACTTCTATCCTCAACTTTTCTGGTTCAATCAACTTGTAATAACTAAAACTATCAAGGCAGTTTAAAGCCAGTCAAGAATGATCTTTCATGTATACTAACATCTGATTCTTGGGAAATGAACTGTAATTATTGAAAATAACTCTCAAGTTGAATTAATCTACTGATAGAAAACAAATATATATATGAAGAAGTGATTTTAAAAGCACCAGAGACAACAAGAAGCATAAATTGATTTATGTGAATTAAATGTCACTCTGCACAATATAGCTTTCTTTTATTGAGATAAGTGTAATAACATCTAACTATGTTTATTTTAATAATGCATAGGTGTAGCAGCAGTTGTGACACTTGAAATTTTAAATTATTCATGTAAGTTATTGTAAAAGTAAGCATCACTCAAAAACCTGCATGTACTTATATTTACTATTCATTTATAATATACAAACAATAGTATTTATATTCTATTATGTAGTATATAAAAATACTATAGTATATAAATTGCTATTTATATGTATTTCTTTTGAGACTCTCCCCTGGAGACTGGAAAAATACAAAGACTTGAATGGAGAAATCATGTCTTCCTGTAAAAGTTTACAGTATAAATGGACAAGAAGGACAAGGAATGTTAAAAAAGAAAGCCTTCTTATGATCACTTTATGATGCGGAACTTAGGCACCGAGGGAGAAAAAAAATTTCCCCACAACACCACAAGAAGCCTCTGGCAGAACTAAGAATCAAATAGGAGCTCCTAAACTGCAATCTTGTGCTCTAACCACACAGTCAGAAATGCCCATAAAATATTAAAGGTTTAGTAGGAAACAATGTCGTGACTTAACGTGAACAGCTGCTAATATGATAATTAAGTTTACTTTGCATGTCGGTCTTCTGAACTGCTGGCATAGCACAACTGTTCAGGAGGCGAGTAACTATGCCAATAAAAAGAACATGCAAGTGTATTTCAGACACACCTTTTAAAATAATGATTTCAATAGGTTTTTTCCACACTGACCTTCTTGAAGGTAACTTGGTGTTGATGAGTCATTGTTTGGCTTTGTGTGCGTGAGAGAGAGTGGGAGAAAAAATATACTCTGGATTTATGAAAAAATAATTTGCTTGAAGACTGAATAGCACAGGAAGCAAGACTGCCTCTTAGCAATCCAAAAGAGCTTTGGTTCTATAGAAAAATTTGGAAAAGAGGATTTTGGAGGGTAGATGTACTCCACAACCGTGAGTTGCACCGCTCTACGGGTTAAAACATAAATAGGCACATTTGCGACTACCTTATTGGCAATATTAAATGCAGCTGCTTTTAATATTTTGGGTATGTTACATCAGGTATGTTACACTGGAACTACATTGCTGAAATGCTGTTCTATCAAATGACTTACCAACTTCATAGAGAATACTCCAAGCATCACTGAAAAAGTGGTGAGTTACACTAATAGAAAGATAAGTAAATGGAAGCAGCCACTACTCTCTCCTCCCTGTCATATATACACGAAAGAAAAAAACAAAACAAACCAAAACCAAAACAAGGCTCAAAGAAGAAACTCAAAACTCCTTTTCTTCAGAAACTGCAATGTTAAAAAAATGACAAAGTTTAGCAGTGCAATGCTGGAACAACAAATAAGCTCTCCAAAGGGCTTTCCCAGGGCAATATCCTCTTTCAAAGAGCAACAACTTCACATGCAACGGGCAGGAGGATCTTTGGGCTGCTGGACTATGTAGAAGGTCATTATCATCTACCTATAGCGCTCTGTCCTACAACTTATCTCTGCCTATTTTCAGTTCCCTGAAACAAAACAAACCAAAACCAATACCAAGGTAAGTTCCACAGCCAGAGGCAGGTGCAACATCACAGTGCTGCATGGTGCCTAACATGGATAGAGAAGCAGGGTCTGAACAGAGGTCTTGGGTCTGAGTCAGGGCTCTTACAGCTGTGCATAAAAGAATCCTCCTGAGAGAAGAGCACCCAGTGTGGCTCTGCTGGGTGAAGGACTCTGTAGACACAGCCAGGCAGGGCGGAGCTGGGTGAGCAACTGAACAAAATACACAATCCATTGCTGCAGATGAGCTCCACATGGGCGTTAAACCACGTGTCTTCTATTGACAGGATCCACAGCCAAGTCATATCTGAGCAGTCTCTGTCTAGCTTTTTCCTGACAAATTAGACAGTTTGCTCCTCAGGCTTCTCCTGGCTTTGGTAGACTTTAAGCCACAGCAATATTTTATTAACATACAAGGGAAAGAAAAAAAACACAGGCAGCACTAAAAGGCTGGGTGTAACCAAACTTGAAATAATCTTTTTTTGATTTAATTATTGTGCTGGTGGAATGTGTTACCATGTGTTGCTACTACAGTGCCGAGAGTACGAAAAAAAACCCCTAAAACTACACAGTAGAAATGTAGGAGGAGGAATGGAAACCAGATGCTGAAAAAATGTACAAGAGTATAATTTGTGGCATCACACAATTACCCTCCATAGGCTCAAATCTCACTTGCCTTATCAGGTCAGTGTAATACGATTGTCACCCATAAAAGTCACAGTACCCCTGTTTTTATGCATAGCTCATTTCTCCAGGTTGTAGTTCTTCTCAGCCAAAATAACTTCTTTCTCAGCATTCCTCAACAGAGATCAACTCCTCCCACATGCATCTCTACCATTCCCAGTTTTTTATATTGATTTTAATTTACAACCATGCTGGAACAGAAGACAGCAGGTTTTTAAGTGTTTGTAGCATGTCTGTCCAATACTGTACAAGTAACGTAACCTTAAGGGACCACACTTTCCCTGGCAGGAATGAAGGGAGTTCAACTTCTCTCTTGGTAGTCACAGTCCTGTAAGTTGCACCTAGATTGCTACATATGGAGAGCATAAAGTATCATACCCTAACAATAAATTAGCATGAATAACATTTTAAAGCTCATATGTTAGCAAACATTTTAGCAGTCATTTTTGAGCATTCAGTTCCCCAGCAAAGCCTCCTGTCTTCCAAACGAGAGAGGCTGCAGGCCTTGCAGTGGGCATAAGCTTAGTGTTGGTCTATGATTTAGATGCTTAACTAAAAGATTTCTTCATGAAATAATTTTGGGCAATTTAAGCAGAACTCATCACAGAACTACATGTGTTTCTGAAAGGTCCAGAGGCAGCAGCAGGCAACACTCTAAAAGCGGCTGTCAGGCCACCAAGGCATCACAATGAGCTGAAAAGGTACCAAGTCTGGTTTGTTATTCAGGCTCAGCAAACAGTTAAACCAGCAGAGTTAATAAAAAGTGATATCTACCCTCGAAAAAAATCTTAATCTTCTCTCTTGTTCAAAAGCTGGTCTAAAACACAGCTAGATATTTTTCAGTTAGCAGATACAACCTACCCACTTAGGTCAAAGGCATTCTTATGAGTCCCTAAAATCTCTAACACCAGCATAGGATACTAGAGAATGCATACAGTCTATTTAAATCAAAGCCTAATCCAGGTCATCACTGATAATGGTCCATAATTTTCATAAGCACTAAGATGTTTAATAAAACCACTTACTCTTTCCTTCAACAGTAACCATAGTTTAACAGCAAAAATCATTAAACCTGTCATAGAACTGTTTGATGGATTTAACACATAACTTCGTTTGCACGTAAACCAACCCCAGTAGAAGAAACAATGTGATCTGACATTATCACTCCAAGTGTCTCCAAAACTTTCACCTTCTCTGTCAAAAAAAGCAACAGATTTGGTCACTTTTCTACCTAACCTCCTTTCCCAATTCAGCTCTGATCCTAGCACAGAATTTTGTTATTCCTGCTTTTAACAGTTCTCCAAGATAAAATTTCACCTTTTATTCTTACTACCCTTATTTTTTGTCTGACATGTTCTTTGAGTGAATTATTATACTGACTCCGACTTCATTTTTTTCTCTGGTGTTTTATGATTAAAATTCTCAAAAGCCTTTCAAAATGTAAACAAGTTATGCAGTCAGGCGACTTTCCTTATCTGTTGCATTGATTTCTTCCAAATACACTAAAAAATAGTGCAGAATTATTTTCAGTTCAGTTTGTGACGATTAAACATTATCACAATGAAGACTTCTAGATAATCAGTTCTGACATTGCAACTGCATTGAACATATTTACACTAAATTTCAGGAAATGCTCATGAAAAATGTTCATTTATATCTTTATTCACAAACATGGTGGGGTTTGACTGTATATGAGACAAGTACTAAACAGGATCTCATTTCAGGATATGACAAAATACTTGTTAAAATATAGAAATTAGTAACTTCTAAACAGATGTAATTTCCACTTACACTCACACATATGGAAACATGAGTATCTGCATGTGTATGTAGAAATATATCTCATTTTTTTCAGCCCTGATTCTTCTTGCAATACAAGAATTTATTGAAGGGAAATATATGCTCTCAGTCTGACAATGATTTTTTAACAAATATCATAAGCTACTGGTTTTTTCTTTGGTAGAAAAAAGGAAAGTTGCTGCTGACAGTTGTTCTTAATTCTTGTTTTATGGAGGCCTAGTGTCCCAAAAAGGCCAAGACTTTTCTTCTTTCTCCTTTGATTATAGGATAAACTATATTACATCCATATTTGCATCTTCTCCCCTAGCCTATATCAAATGTTACAACTGAAATACATCTCTGACGGAGATCTAGACTTTCAGCCTTTTAAAGTGAATTATTAGTCAACTACTCTTACTTTTGTGGAAGGAAAGGGATTTTGCTTTTTGACATCTGGCAATCATTTAAAGCACTAGTAACTCCCCATTCAGAGCAATACACAGATCTGATTTGCTTTCAGTATTTTTGTGGTCTAAATGCCACCCTACTGCTTTTCTGAGGGGGGGGAAATAAAATCTGTTAGGTGGGGCTAGATTTCGACTACTAGATTTTCGTTATCCTTTGTACTAAACTAGATCCATAAGTACAGCCTAATGTGTAAAATCTGTTGTTTATACAGATCTGCAGCTGGCTTTGTCCCAGTTGCTTGAGAGCGATATCTAAACATAAAATAATCTCTGTATAAACTGTGGGTTTGCAAAATATGTAAGCGGTCTGTGTTTGTTCAGCCCAGATCTCTTGCCGAAACTGGAGGTTATGCCTGGGTGATAACCATCAGATGTCAGCTCAGTCAGGAATCCAAATTCTTCCAAAGTTTCGTTATACTCAAATCACAAGGACTTGAGATGGGGACAGTTTAGGCAGAGTTTTGAAGTACACCATTAGCACACATGAAAACTAACCCACGGTAACTACACTTCCTTGAATTCTGTGGAAGCAAAGCCAAGTGAAGGAAACAACAACTTTTAAACACATACCTAATTATGAGACTGCACCCTTTGAATCATCAGAGCTGTAATCAGGAACAATGCTTCTTTTCTGCTTACATGAAGTGATGATCCTGTTATGATGATTAACTGCTGTTGAAGGGTAACACAAGGTAAGGTTAAACAGTTTTCAAAAAAAACTTAGGCAACAAAATATACGACTACTTGAATGACACAATTGGTCACATTAAGGATCTTGTCTTCAGTGTGAAAAGTAGGTAAAAGAATAGTCTTTTCATTTCTAGTACAAGGTAAACTCACCAATCAATTGTAAAACCCCACTTTGCTACACAATGTGGGGCTTGGGTGGTTAATCTTAGGATAGCAGAAACGTGTTTGTTACTTCAAGATTTAAAAATACTACCTGAAAAAATTACAGATATGGTCTGGTATTAATGTTTGCTTTACAAGAAAACCAACCAGAAAGGTCAGTGGGTCATTTCTGGTGAATTGATTATTTTAGATTGTTCAGTGCTTCCAATCTAATATACCCGTAAATATTGCATCTCTACTTCAGCTGCGTAATTACTACGTATGAGAGCACATTCTCTGCTGTTAGTAGACTTCAGTCATCAGGAATAACACATACAGCCTGGTAAAATTAATTCTTTCCTTTCTTATCCTTTCCCATAATCTGCAAGCTCCACAGACCAGGATCAGTGCCATTGTACAAATCCCCAGGGTCCCTCTCCTTAGGAAGATATTCCATAAACGAACGTGTCAAGGCAGTACTCTGTAATGCAGTAGCTCCCTGTCTGACGGTGTCTGATATGAAATTCATCTTTCCTCATAGTCACCATGGGACTGGTGCCTTGTTCTCAAAGCCTTTCTCTCTGAAAGTACCAGCTGCTACAGAGTGCCTCTACTACAAACAATAAAAATATCGGATGACATTGAGTTACCTCATACTTACCAGCATGACCTTGCAGAAGATTAGCATATACTCTTAAATTAATTTATGTAATAAAAAGTGAGAATCTTTGAAATTTATTACTCTTTGAGTCATCTTCACAGTTTCTTTCTTTTTACTTAGTCGACTATTCAAAAGAAACGCAGTATAATTGTCCTAATTAAGACCTTCATCTTAATTTGTGTCAATCTTCTCTTCCAAATCCCATCACTTCAGTCCTTTTGGCATTGTTTCTGTACTTAAATTCTTTTATATGAAATTATTGCAAAATACTCTTTCTGTGTTACAAGACCATTTGGAATACATGTGGTTTATCCAAAACCACAGAACTTGTTAGGTTAGCAGTACGAAGGTTTAAATGCAGGGATATGTTTTCTATGTGTTATAGTGTTGAAAGTAGGGTAGAGGCGTGCTCTCCCGACAGCTAGAGCAACCTGGCTAACGTACTGATAAACCACCCCAGCTTCAATATTCTCACAAGTTTTAGTCACCACTTCTCCTGTAATCACATGCCTATTAAGTTCTGTGGTAAGGCAGTGCACTTGTGTTTCTTTGTATTGCGATAATAAATATTATTGGTTGCCTTTACTATTGAAACTGCATTCCTGTACATTACCTTTAACAACTGCACGGAACGGTACCCACAGAGCGCAATGGCCTCATTCCACTAGCTTACCTGTGTCTGTATTCACAAACTTTTAGGGTAAGATCCTGATCTCTCTTCCAGCTAGGTTCTCCCTACTGCTGGGGCTGTTTACTCTTCAGGAAGCAGGAAGCTGAAGATACAATATCTGTTTCAGTTTTCCAGTTAGGTTCAGAGTTAAGTTTACTTGAATGACAAGGACTATATATTTGGAACAAGTCTTAAGCGTAACAATTTTGGGGTTTTCCTAAAGGGTACTCAGGTTTGCATTTACAGGATTTGAAATATTACAGCATTTCCCTAAGGATTCAGGTAGGGTGAGAAAGGGCTGAAACAATCAATAAATTGTCTCAAAAGAAAAATAGGAGGAGAACTATGTATCTGTTAATCTAGAGAATTTGGGGATGAGGTAGATTGCTTTCCTTGGCAATAAAAGAGTCAAGATTACAGCTGAGTTGTCTCTTTCGGCATTTTGAATAATCCCAAGTGGCCGTGGTTTGTTCAGAGCTTTGACTCCTCAGCCAGTAGCTGTTACTATTTCAAACTACAGAAATATACAACTCATATCAAGATATAAGATTGACCGTGATAACCAACACATTGCAAGTACAGTTAGAGAAAGAGAAGTAGAGAAGTTCAGTACTTGGATCAGAGAGAGAGCAACATCCTGACATGGCAAACGTGCCTGTTGGGACAGCTGCACCCGACAACCTCTCCTTTGTCAGCTAGCATCTGCGCCTCATCCTCTACAACCCATGAGCCCGATTCTGCTTGCTGCCCTTGATACTGTGATCTGCACCTGCTGAGAGGGGGCCAGGCCATCTGCAGCAGTTCTGCAGGCTGCGGATTCAGAAGTGCTTACCCTCTCAATGGAGTCCTGATTTTCCAGAGGGTCTGGCACCTATTCAGCCATCGTACTGTATGGTACCATGTTTTCACAAGTGCTTGGCCATGAGCGGTTCCTGTTGACATTAAGCATGCCTGTGTGTTTATCAACAGCTGCTGCCTCTTTTACAGGTCTCTTAAGCACATCCTTTCTCAGTGCCTGTGTCAGCACAATGACCTATCACACTGTAAGGAACACAATATGGGAGCAATCACAGTCCTAGCCAGCCTGTGGGCACTGTTCTAACAAATATGGCATGGACCCAACTGCAGAGCAGTTTCATGGCTTTCTTAACAGCAACCTGTCTTTGGGGGTGGAAGGTCTCAGGACGCCGCTCTCAGTGCTCTAAAATGAGTGAGACAGATCTTGGAGGGGGAGGGCGTGCGTGGGGAGTGTTGAGGGGGGGAGCAATGCAAGGTTGAATTTCTATGTGAGTGCCTCTAACCTGTTGCACTTTTGCTCATTCTAAGATGACCTGATAATCCTTTGAAAACGGGGGCTAATTGAAATGAGGTAGAGAACAAATTGCCCAGTTTATCCCTTCTTTATGATGCTCTATATAGATTTTCTTCAGGCACGTACCATGGACATAGCACATAGGGTTCTCCCCAGATTTCTGAACTCAGATAAAGCCAGATTCTCCAGAAATTAATCTGGATGGAAATCGTACTTGCAGACATAGACTGAAATATTCTTTTTTGTAAATGTTTTCCCTGTGTTTATTAAAAGTGAGATTGCCACCTACCTGAATAGAAGCACAAGGAAGTAAAGCCAATTTCTGTACTCCCTGTAGATACAAGGGACACAGTACACCCACCGAGGTCATGGAAGTACAGAATCAAAGAATGGTTTGCTTCTGAAGGGATGTTCAAGATCATCCAGTTCCAAACCTCCCACCATGGGCAGGGACACCTCCCACTGGAGCAGGGGGCTCAAAGCCTCACCCAACCTGGCCTTGAACACCTCCAGGGATGGGGCAGCCACCACTTCTCTGGGAAACCTGTGCCCGGGCCTCACCACCCTCACAGGAAAAAATTTATTCCTAATATCTAGTCCAAAAATGCCTCTCATAATCTTCACAACAATGAATATCATTCCCTTCCAACTGCAATTAGCACTGATGTAATGCTGCAGGCATAATCATGGCTGACTTTCATGCCTTTTCACAATGCACTGTAGTTTGGAAAATACCAGTATAAGAGAGAGAAAGGATAAGTCCACTCTGAAAAGTCGACTAAGAAAGGGTGAATATACAGAAAAGTCTATTGCAACATACCGTGCAACAACTGCACCAGGCTGGAGGACAATAAAATCTGCTGAGGAACAGAAACACTAAACTACAGGATATAAACTGCAACTGATCACTGGGGCATGGGAAAAATATCTGGAAATGCCATTTACTCACCTTCATTTTTGCAATTTCAGAGGATAACCTTTTATTCTACAAGTAAAAGGAGCTTTTTAAAAATTAGAAATGATGCTGTCAGATTAATAAGTTTTACAACACCCCATGCTGTTATAACAAATAATGCAGAGTTAAAAAGAAAGGAATGTCCTTATCGGATTATTCCACACAGAAAGAGTACAGAGCCCAGCATGGAATAGCCCAAACTACAGCAATATTATTTTTTAAAAGTTTATCAACTTGAGGAACATTCGTGCTTATCAAGCTGTGATCCAAATCTTTTCCATGCATTGTGTCCCACTGCCTGTCTCAATGCCTGTTTCTTTACTAAGCACATCACACAGCAACACAGAGATATTGGGTGTTAAGGTCTTCCCATTCAACATCATCAAGAAAATGTCTTCAGAAATGCTTTTACTTGTTGCGTGTATTTGCTGATGTTTGCTCAAATGGGCAACTAATAAATGGTGCAGACTGAAAAGCAATTATAGAGCACGGTCTTTTCAGGATAGGGTGCTTGAAAACAGTTATCACTTTGAAAGCACCCTTGATGGGTGGATTATAAAGAATAGTAAATAGGACCCTAAGAAACAGAAGAGGGGCTGTTCGAGCAAGGAAATTCTGGAGGAGGTTATGCTCGGTCCAGCAATCATGCATGTCTGAGTTTCTCCTGCCAAAATCATCTCTAAAAATTCAATTGATTTCAATAAGAACAGAATGTAATTTTGTCACGTAAAGCCCTAAAGACTGAGAACTATTCTCTGATTTTGTGCTTACGCTTATTTTCAGACCACATTAATTGTGAGTCAAACGCTAGAACTTCACATTTAGCTCTGACACCACGTTACCTGTCTGACCACATGCTCAGCTACATTTTTGGTGGGATCAAAAGGCAGTAAAGGTTACCTCTGCTTTCTGGTAACAAAACATGCTCCATACGTGGAGTTCTGAAGATTTATCCAGAACCCACAGAAATCAGAGCAAACCCGCAGTTTCATAAAACTGAGAAAGAACTTTTTCTCCTCTCCTTTCCACACTTCGGTGAGCTCACTAGAAAATTGCCCAGGTGATTACTGTTTACAGGATGTGGGGCATTGCTGTTACTAATGGTCCCTGGCATGGCATTTCTGTGGCACAAACAAAGGCTGCCGATGGCCAGCTTCTTGGGTTGGCTGAGCAGGTTTACTTAACTCGTGAACTTACACAGACATTCATATACATTAATTATATGACTCAGTGCATAGTCTTGACTGTCTCAGGTAAGATAACAATCATTAACTATATTATACGAGGAATCCAGGAAAATAAGATGCTCTATCATGCACCATTATTTTCATAATAACCTTTGCCCACTTCTACTAATCTGACTAGGGTTTTTTGCAGTAGTCTCGTGGCATCAGAAAGCTTTTACAACTATAACACGTCAATCATATTTCATCTGAGGGCCTGTTTCGACATTGACTAGCAGCAATTTAGAAGAAAATATAGAGAGTCAAAGCACTAACAGAGGTGTCAATTGAAGGGAATTAGTCCTATATATTTAGCTTTTCAATCATTGTATATTTTCTCTTCACCATTAAAAAGAGTAAAAGAAGCAACAAAGTTTTGCAAATTCTTATCAAATGGAGAAAGGAAACTTAGAGAAAATGAGTTTAGTTGTAGTTTATGAAAACATAGAATGCAAATATTTTGCTTCTTTCCTTGTTTTCATATCCAGTTCCACAAAAAGAGAAAGAGGAAATGAAGTTATGGATTCCAAGATAGAAAACAGAAAACAGACTCAGACAGCAGATAATTTCTTCCCTATTTAAATTTGCCTCACTCCCCGTCTCCAAAACAACCATGCTTTTTCATTGAAAACCATTTCAATAAAGGTCAACAAGATCACAGACTATAATGCTATTACTTATATAAAGGAGGAAATGTCGATTGCTTTCCTAATATGCTATTTCCAGAAACACAGGTTTCATTTCTTCAAGAGTATTAAAATAACAATTAACAGAATTGTTTTCTTGTGGTCCTGATGTTCAGGTACAGCATGGTTTAACTAGCAAATAAATTATTCCATTTCAAGAAAGCTGGACAGATCCATGTGGCACAGAGCGGTGCCCTATCGACACCTCACTCCAGATCTGCAGCAATAGTGCACTACTACAAAGTGTTTCAGAAGTTTTTAGAAGTGTTTTAGAGTCTCAAGAAATCTAATTGTTGAAAAATAAACCCTCACCTGTGATTTTAAATAATAATGACATTTCAGACAAAATGAGTAAATGTAAGGCTGACTTCTGACTTATAGAAACTTATCCAGTCTAAGGAAAACAGTTGAACTTAAATGACGTCAGGATGCAAGGATGTACTAAAGACGTACAGAGATGGTCAGAAATTTTACATTACTGGCGATCACAAGAGGCTATGTGCTCTTGCTGCATCCAAAGGCAAAGTGTTATCAGCAAGAAGCTCCTCCCATGCTTATAAGCATTTGTAGTTGCCCTTTTTTGATTTCAATATACTCTCTATTCTATCCAGTACAGGGAACAAAATTAAATTTACCCCTGTATCAGCAGAAGAAAGGATGTTTATTTTGGTTTACATGCAGTGAAGTCTTGGAAAAGAAGGCTGGATATTCAGCAGGCTGGAAGCAATCCAGAAGGAGGACATCTCCCAAGGCTAATGCGATTATGATTCCATTCTTGATGTCTGTGGGAGCAGAAGGTATCATCTAACTGCAAGAACTGCTTGGCAAAGGTTACGGTCCTAAGTCTGTAGAGCATTGTGTACCTGACACTCTGATTTTGTTAGTGAGTGAATTTGTAGATGAGAAGTTAGAAAAGAGGGGTAGTCCTGACACTGATGGATCTGCAAGCAGGGCAAGGGTTGTGAGTTCAAATACACAGTCAGGCTCTGACACAGAGAACAGCTGCAGGAGGAGATACCTCTGCATTTCTGCAGAGCAGCTTGCTGAATCAAGGCTGTGAGGTAGTTTATTTCATGGATTATACATGTATTTAATTAAAATTCTAGATAAATATTTGCAGCAATAAGTTTTTGAAGTACTGTAAAGTTACATTGCATTAAACATTTATTGCAATCATATGAAATATTCCTTAGGTTAAATATTTACTGTTATTTTCAAGATATTGGTATTGAGCTTATTACAAACATGGCACAAATGCAAAGCCATCTTTCTAAGAGCAATATACTTCTTTGAGTTGCTTTTAGACTTATTTCCTAATGGATATTTGCCATTAATGCACTATGACTTTTTCCTTTATGAAAAAAGGTTCTAGCCCAAGCTAAGAGAAAGTTGTAATTTAAAAGATAGTTTCCACTGTGCTCAGCATTCTCAAAGTAATAATGGTTTGTCCTTTTTCTTACTGCAGTTACTGTATTAAATATTTATATTGAAGTTTATTTTGTAAACAAAGAAACCAAATTAGGCTAAGACGACACCTATGATGTGTTTTAATATCTGCATTTGTTTCATGTTGTGGCCTTTAATGCAATTGATTCAAAGGAACCTGTTAAATAATAAATAACATTTTAAAAATTTCATCAAAGTATATTTTTTTTGTTGGATGGAGAAGATCAATTTTTTAAAAATAAAAACTAGAAGTATATATCATGGAGAACATCCAATCCCTAACTGTTTCATATGCAGTAAAGGTAGTCAAATCACCAGTAAATATTTGAAGATATGATTGTCACGCTGTCCTTTGGAACTTGACCTAAAGACCTCAGTAAGTTAGGACTACAGAAAGCAAAATGCATTTGGTCCGACATTTTGTGTGAGAATTTCTTCCTGATCAATAACAGTGCAGTCTAGCCAACTTGAAGGCGTTATTTGTAGGACACTCACTCACATGTATTTAGCTCATTATATTTCCCATGTCATCTTGGGATTTCTAGAAAGTTTCATTCCTATATAACGCTTCTGCGGCTCGTGGTTGCACTTAACAGGGCGTTTTAAGCGGGAAGCACATAGGCTGTGTGTTAGAGGAGAGCTGTTAAGGAGGGGTATTCACCTGTTCAGCCTTTGTAACCCAGACATCTGTACGTACCTCATTCTCTGCCTGCTTTTACACAGTGGAGTTTCACCTTGATAAGCGTAACTGTTCCGCATCCCATTGGCATCAGTGCTGAAACGGTCATCACTTCGCAAGGCCTTGTAAAATGTCTGGCCTTTCTCAATCCATACGTTAAACCAAGAACACTTAGAAGATGTCATGCTATCAGTTGTCTCAGTCAACCCTTTAGCACAGTTTGAAAGGTTGGAAATTTTTTTTCTTGATTATCCGGGTAATCTGTCACTAAAAAAGCAAAGGAAATAAAAAAATCAACCAAAAAAAGTAATAAGGACAAACTGAGGAACTGAAACATTTATTATTCTTCAGATAAGGTAAGTAAAGACTATCAATGCATCGACTGTTATCAGAGAAAAGGTGCCTGCGTTTTCCTGTCTAGTTAAAGCTGTCAATGGCCATGACATAATGCGCATTCCTCAAGCTCAGTTATCAAGACAACTCAGATAGACTTGTATATTTTTATGTTCCTGCTTTAGCCTGATAGCGGTCTTATACTGTACATTCTTTAGATTTTACACACATCTACTGGAAGTGTCAAACTTTAGTTTTGTGTTCTTAGGGTCATTTTCCTTCCCTTTTCAGCCTTATGTTTAGTGAAGCATTGACACAACTGCAATTAGATGTTACTTCAACATTGGCTTGAAAGCGGAAAATTAATCTTTAAAGACGCGTCAAACTTGGGATGAATTCACTTCCTCCAGAATTAGCATATGCTATTTTTCAAGGCCTAAGATAAAGATAGTCATTGAGTACAATGGACGTTGACCTGCATACCTACAGAACTTTTACGGAAATTCTTTCAAACACAAGAGTAACTTTTTATTTTTTATTCAGTGAGCAGTAAGAGATCTTTTAGGTACATTAGTGAAACAGCTGCCTCAAAATCCTGCACAACTCGTCTAAAGAAATAGTCTTAAAGTTCTTTCCTGTCTATTGGTACAAAATTGGAGTAACTGAAAGGAGAATTTCAATGAATTTTCTTGTCATGGAATGATTTCAGGTCACCTGAAAAGAAATCTGCATGACTTTGATGTCGTATATGCACATTCAACTACCTACATGGTTTCTAATGAAGTCATAATAAGTTACTTCCAGTTGGAAAATATTGTTTGAATTCCCAAAGCACTTGTTGATGGCAGTTGGTTCATCTTACTCAGCATTCTCTTTGATACAACTGTGGTGACTTCTGCTGAAGTAAATAGGGGTCCATTTCCCCTGCCAGCATAGAAGTCAATAATGGTCACCAGTGACAGGACTCGAGGAAATGGCAAGAAAATGTGTCAGGGAAAGTTTCATATGGATATTAGGAAAAGGTTCTTCACCCAGAGGGTGGTGGAGCACTGGAACAGCTCCCCAGGGAAGCAGTCACGGCACCAAGTCTGTCAATATTCAAGTAGCATTTGGCCAATGCCCTCAAACACACGGTGTGAATGTTGGAGTTGTCCTACTCAGGGTCTGGAGTTGGACTCGATGATCCTTTTGGGTCCCTTCCAACTCAGGCCATTCTATGGTTCTATGATTCTCTGAGGTCTTCATGTACCATCCAGTGAGAGAGCACAGTAATCTTCTAAATTAAGAATAATGGATTGTGGCTTGTGGTGCTTTGTGTGCTTTTGACCCCAGCTAATTATCGGGAAGATCCAAAGTTCTGTGAAGTCTAGTGGGTCCCTTATTTCTGTTGCTGTAGGGTTTGGAGATAGAGAAAACTAACAGACAGAATCCCTGGAGTGAGAGAACAACCCCATAGGGCATTTCTGGAAGCTGAGGGATGCAGATGTCAAAAAGAAAGGACAGTATGAACCTGCAGGCCTGGTGACCATTCAGGGAACGTTTAATAGAAATGAAATGCACTCCTCCTTCCAAAGATCAACATCATTCAACTGCAGCAGCCAGGCGACTGCACCAAGTTGTATCGGGATAAGTTACACCACAGCCACCAGCTACATCCAGATTAAAAACCTGTGCTTACAGTAGTAAAAATAGCAATGGGAAGAAAGCTGAAGAGCTATTGCTAGGGCAAGCTCTCTGATACAACTTTTTCCTCTGCCACACAGAAGTCTTTGTGCTGATGCTCAGTGCTGGGACTGCTCATGACAGGACACACGGCCCAAACCACCCAGCGTAGCCACTTGTCCCATGCAGACCTGGCACTACACCTGTGGGCACTCACATTGCATCCCAGGCTGAGATGCCCTTAAACTGGCCATGGCACAGAGCTCACATACTTTCAGACAATCTGTATGAAAAAAAACAAACATGGCAAATACTAATGAAAACCTTGGAATAAAGCTGCATCATAAGGGATGCAAAGGAGACCCCGGATGAAGTGTACCATAGTGTGGACACATCAGCCTGTGCCACATAATCTGGCTGTAGAGACATAGCAAAAGAAACTAAGAAGGTAAAATATGCTAAACCTCTTTAGCATATCCAGAGATAGCACTGCTGGGTTTGAATTGGTTTTGCACTGAACTATTTAGGAAATTGAAAGTATTTTCCCCATCCCAAGCTACAGAACAGTACAAAGAGCTTCATTCTGAGTCCACTCTCTCTCCACTGCAAGGACACATTTCGCAATGTACTGCCAGTAAGCTCCTGCTTGCTTTGTAGTAAACAGTTTCTCTCCTCAGACCTTCAAGCATTCTTTCGTTTGCCTCTAAGATTGCCAAACAAAGAAATGCTTTAAGGAAGACAGTCTAGCACTTTTTCTATGGGAAAAAAATATATATATTTCATCTGAAAAATAAGTTCCTGGGTCGGGACTGATTACTTCCTTGTCTTCCTTCTCTTATTTCTCTTTATATAAAAAATACACTGTCCAATCACCTTTGGTTAAACCAGGAATCTGTTCAACAGCAGTTAGTGGATACAATCTGTTCTGCAGAAAACGAGAGGATAAATGTTTTTCCTCAGTTAAATCAAACCTACAGAAAGATAAAGATACAAAATCAGAAGCATTGCATAGGTAAGGTACACCTCATCAAGCAAGCTGCTAAATGCTTGTTTGTACAACGTTTCACAGACCAGGCTAAATAAGCATCATTAATTTCCATTGACAATCAAACAAGATGTTTTTTCCTAAGTGGAGTGTTGTCTTTTTGACAAGCTGCGGTCTTCAGGCATTCAAAAACAACCATTGCTTCTGAATGAAATTCCTACCTTATTCTGGGAAAAAGTGTGTCTTAGTGCTTAAATGCATCTCTCAGATTTCAATAATATCATTTGATTTAAAAAAAGGTATCATTTCTGGTCCCATAGGCTTCATTCACCCAGGAGCAGAAGGAGCACCACGAGCAGGTTTATCACATTGAATTATTTAGTGAGTCTCAAGGTCTTATCAAGAAAAAAGTGCAGCTGAAAATAAGCTAACATGAACTGGGCTACAAACAAGAAATTCTGCTCCTGCTCTAAGTTCAAGATACTCCAGCAATACCAGAAAAAGTTGTGAGCTTAGTTCTGGAACTGGTCCCCTATCAATAATTTCTGAAGGGTAATTCCTTGCTATTGTGAAGCTGCAAACCCACAGCCTCACTGATGAGCTTGGTACATTACAAGCAGCACCAGCGATTTGCTTTAGTCGTTCTTTATTCTCAGCATCTTCGCATGAAACAAAATAACCTAAGACCTCTGTAAGTTTACCAAAGACAAACACTTCAGCATATATATTGCACAAATATTAAACTACTACATAGTATAAATGGAAATATTAATCAATCTGTGATCTCAATGTCTGTGAATGAATTCCAATACCTGACAAATTTAGGTTTTGGGTTTTTTAGTATTTTGTTAACTATGTAAAACCACCAAGTTACCACATACTATCACTACCCACCTATTGGAAAAAATCCTATATATTACTAAAACACAGACGTCTTACTATATATTTCAGTCAATATATAATTCATGAGCTAAAGAATATGCAATGTGTTGGTGATGTTCTTGCCCTGTAGATCATAAGCTTCAGAACTTTGCCAGTCTCAGGAACGCACACACAGCCTACCTGAAAACTAAAGGATGTAGGAGGAGCTGGGATCTATTTTATATACCTGACACAAACCTGAGAAATCAGTCAAGACGCAGATGCACTGGTAGCTGGCTTAATTTAGAGTCATATTATCCTGTAGCATTAAAAAATTGGTATGTAAGCACCAAACATCAAGCTTACTCATCTATATGACAACTCTAAATCCTAACTCTTTTGACCACAAAAGTTTGAAGCCACAGCTTTATATCCAGCAAATGTTTAGCTCTAAACTTTTATTGTTTTGTTTTCCTTTGATGCTCAAAGGAGTATACAGACTCTTTGGCAGTTCTACATGTATTGGCACAATTATTCATTATGGTCCCTCATGAATCTTTTATTGGTTAGGCTTTGGACAAGGATATTATTACCCTGTAGAACTGAAGAGAGGAGAAACAGCCCCACGAGACAGTCCGTTCCCTAAACGCAGGAAATAAAGCAGCAGACACCATATAAAATGGAACTATTGTAAAGTGTTTTCAAACTAATTCTTGAAATGTATTTAAATATAAAAGGCATCATACTTAGTCCTGCTGTATTCAGAGCATATAAATGATGAACGAGATGGCAGTATTTATTTAGATAGGTATTTTTTACATATATTTGTTATAAATTTTACAATCGTAATTCTTCTTCTGGCTCATTCTACAGTGAACTGCAGAAGATGTCAACTGTAGCAATAAATTGCATAAGATACAATGAAGAATATTCACTGCAGAAATGCTAATAGAGAAACCACCATGTCCCAAACACTTTCAAAACTAAGCCTCAAGGAAATTGCTTTTACTGAACAATGTTGTTATTCAACATCAAACGCGACATCAGAAAAACTGGCAGTCAGGCAGTCCCAGCAGTGCTGATAAAGTCATTCTTACTGTTGACTGGGTCATGGCCCCACAATAACATCATTGGCGCTCACAGGGAAACTCATGACTATGGAGGTAAAAGATAATGCTATATCTACTGAATCAGAATTTTCAACACTAGACGCTTTTAGGTACTGTAAGTTCAACTTGCCAACAGCAGAGCTAACAGGCAGAGTACTGCTCTGGATCCACTTGCTTCTTCCCAGGAGGTGCTAAATAAGCACATCATACTCCTACTGTCTTTCTCCAGACCATGGTCACAAATCCTGTCTCTTCTCCATTAAAGCATAAGAGAATAACGTACTGCCAGGTAGCTTTGGCTGATTCTAACAGTTCTGTAAGAAAAGCTTTCATTTGTCTGTATCAGCTAATACATACTCCTGATAATCTTTAAGTGGGTTGCGATATGAAAAACACATTCTGGTGAAACACAGCAAATAGTGGAATTTTATTAGCTTGAAGTATTATTTACTTTATCCTCAACTATCTAATCTGACACATTAGGTTCCTTCTAGACTCTGCTTTTCAGAAAATGCTAGATGTAGCCCTTTCCCCAAACCCTCTTTTCTGAGAGCCATGAAAATTCACTGTGCACGAGGCAGCTAAGAATGGAGATATCAGTACTTGTGTGAAAATAAGTAGAATAATGCGTCTAATATAAGGCTTAGTAATCTAAGAGATTACTTTACACAGTAAATTGATGCAGTTCAATCCACCCTGGTATTGTCCTGTGAAGTCCTTGATCTGGTAGAGATGTGATGCTAAGAACTGCCTTGATTTTTCAGGTCACAGTGCCAAAGCTGACTAAGAAAGATGACAATGTTGTCTAGAGAGTCTTTTCAAAAGGTGAATGGAGGACATCCTCTCAAAATAGTTATGAAGTAAACCAACTGTTAACTACACTTGCAAGCTTTATATCTTAACTGAATGTCTAAAATAAATTTATGCCAGATGCATAAAAATAAAATCAGAAATCAAAAATAAAGCTGAAAAGCAGGTTAAAGGTTTTCTTACAACTTTCTGTTGTAGGAAAGATGCTTTAAGCTGCTTTTTCTGGAGTTCTCACTATATGGTTGTCTGCTTTGAAATATGGTACTTTTCAAAACACTGACTTAAAATAATAATTGCAATTAAAATATGTTCTCTTAGTAAAATGAGGTTTCTTGTGTTTTACATACATAATGTCCTGAAATAACCAGTAAACTAAAAAGAACTTTCTCTGCACTCTCCACCTCAAAAATGTTATTTTTTGTTTGCACAGCTCAAAAGAGATAACTGTGCACTTGACTGAGCATTTAATATCAGGAAAGTTTTTAAAGTTTTCTGTTGCAGAGAAGGGATTTCTCAGAAAGCTCCATCATTGCAAAGATGCATAACTACGTGATTTACTTGCCAGCAATAACAAAGGGGGAAATGTTGGATGAAATTGAATGAGATAGAGCAATAGAGGGAAAAAGGAAAGTGCTGGAAGATAAATGAGTGTTAAAAAGGTCTACTTGCTCCACTCAGGGCTGCAGAGCCAATGCTAGCAGTAACGGCAGCAGTATACCGAAAACGTGCATATGCAGTACACAGAAGAAAGGCTGTGCCTGTCGGCAGGAGCCCAGCCTTAGGCAAAACTATCAACCTTGATTCAAAACTTTTTAACATGCAAGCCAAAGAGAAAGGACCATCTTGGACATGTAAAAGAAACAGCACTTCATTCTCAGTTGAGTTTAGGGAGCTCTGAATGGAAATTATGTGTAGAGAAGCCAGAATATTTTCCTGATGGCATAAACTGGGATTTCAGGACTACTCTAGATGGTATCTGAGCTGCTGCTGTGTGCAGAGCACCCATATTATCCCTCCATATGGTCCTTGGTGATGACCCAGGAGCACTGTGAGCACCTCAGTACTTGAGTGTCTCATACAGGCAGAAAGCACACCAAAGTAGGTGCTCGGATATCAGTTGATGCTCCATGTCTCAGAACTATTAAGAGTAAACAAGGGAGTGAGGGAGGAGGCTGAGAAGGGAAAATCACAAAGCTAATTGAGGAAAAGATTTCCTTTAAATGCTAAACAACCTTGAAGAAACATGATGCCAGGTAAACAACTGATAACACCAAACTCTGGTTAAGGGGAGGGAAAAGAGTTGTAAATACAATGTGAGAACAATAATTCAGGGCAACTTGGATAGATTAGTAGCACATTCTTTTAAATAACTGCAGTTCCAAGATGAAAGAAGCAATGTAATGAGGCAAGGAGAAAAGAAAATTGACATCATCCTCCCTTATGAAACACTAAGTATGAAATGGCCCTTATCCTTTCCATGAATAAATGTCTTCATGTCTTCCACATGCTACTTGGTAGCAAAAAAACCTTCCATAGCATAGACTGAACAAAAGATACATGTAAAAATTAATTCTGGAGAGTAAGTCCGATACTATAAAAATGAGTGGAGATTCATATGTGCAATAAGAAATAACAGAGAGAATATTATATCTCATATTAAGAAAGATAAAAATAACAAGGTTTTTAAGTGTTAGGATGTGTATTTGAGAGAAGTAAATACCAGTGTACATAAGTGATAATGCACAAGGGAGGTGGAAAAAGTTACATATGTTTCCTAGTTCAGTTAAACGTTTCTGCATAAGCACAAAGCAATATTCTTGTTAATATCGAGATTACAGAAAACATAGAATTTTATAGATAAAAACTAAATACAAGAATGTACATGCAAGATTTTGTCCAGTTATTTGAAATTTATCAGTGTATGTGTTAAAATACTGTGTCTGACATAAGTTAATTTGGCACTAAAACATTACGCAGGGCATTTTGCTATGATGGGTAAGCAAATCTACAGTTTCACTGCAATGGATTGTTTTCCATTAGCTTTCCTTTTTCTTAGCTAATAAATAAAGGCAGCAGAAAACTGCAAGCTCAGACATTTAAAGAGTATACTAACCATGCAATTAGTTATGGTATTTGTGAAGAAACAAGAAGAGACATCCACAGAAAACGCTTAATAACCTTAAATTATTCCAACACTTACCTATGTAGTCCATCTCTCTCCAACACCACATTTAGTTAGATTTATACCTGCAGTACAGTAATACTGAAAGCTGTTAATTTCATTATGTTGCATAAAATTAGTTACCTTGCTTGTCATCATCTCACTCTATGAATGATGGAAGGGGACATGCAGAGTATGTAAAATGCTGATTGAATAAAATCCATGACTTATTAGAGCCAAGTACTGCAGGAGGAAAAGAAAAGTAAGGCTAAGGCTGAAAGACCCTGACCTTACTCAGCTGCACAAGGCACAATATATATAGTGTGAAAAATAGACATTCTAGTTCCAAACTGGATATTTGACGTGTCGGTCATATCTTTACAGATGAGCAAAGGGATTTTTTTTTTGAATGAGATTCTAAATATATTTCATGTTCTGAATCAAAAATACTTGGAACAGACATGGAAGCTTAAAATCCCAGTGACGGAGGCAGTGCTGGCTAACCTGCGCTGGCTGGAGGGGAGTAGCTAAGCCCACAGAAGAAGATAATCTTTCCTAACTAAACCTTGCTGGTCCCATGAAAGACAGTGGTGGGTGGGATGGAGGAGGAAAGTACTCCAGAATTGCTATATGGCAGTAATATATGTGATTTAGTGATTTAGAATTAACACTTTTATCTTTCTTTTTCATATGGAATTTTAATTATACTTTTACAGGCTCTTCTGATTCATGAAATAGCACTATTACATATAGAATATATCATACTACTGAAACCAAGTAGTTAGGATGTTCCATGTAAAATATCCTATAAATCATTATAAAGCTAAAACTAAGCCAGCTGCTCCTCCTTGCTGCTTGATTCAACTTGCCTTTTCAAATGTCCTCCTGTGTGTGGGAATAAACCATTATCAGACTTCAGAATTACACAATGAAGAATCTGCAATCCCCAGACAACAGAACAGAACGTATGCATGCACAGGTGACAGATATGTATATTCATATTCTCATGCTAAGTGAGGAGAAAAAAAAAACCCAACCAGTGTTTGAATCAGAAATTTTTAGTTTTAGCCTTAGTACTCATGCTATTCCTGAGATGTGGTAGGTGATCATTAGACACCAGGAAAGGGCCCGTGAATCCATGGACAAGCATCATCAGATAGAAAGATCCTAGATAGCAAACCTTCAAAAATTAATGTAATAATAAAAATAGAGATAAAACCAACAACCCTGCTTGCTTTCTCCTTCTAATCTCACAGAAAAGCTACTATTCTATGCATCAAGAAAGTACATCTAGAATCTAGTTGTCATGATGCAAAAGATCATGTCCAAATTATTGTTTTTGATTAATTTCCTTCTGCAGCAAGACATTTACAGCTTGTATAGATTGCCCAAGTCCCACAGGTCACTCAGAATTACAATTCTTTTTCTTAAGTAATGTCTCACATACCATCATGCGCAAGTGACAAACGGCTGTTGTCAAACACCCAATTGGCAATTCGCTTTCTGACTTTAAGGGTCAGACTCCAGGCACCTGGAATAAAACTCTTCAGAAAAACTCCACCAGCCCTCTATTTCATTTTCACTTGCATTGATGTATTTCAGGTGAGAAGAAATCCAAAGGTGTCCTGAGCAGTATGAAAATGGTGCTACAGTACTCTACCAAGTTCTGTTTAAAGACTAGTGCGCTATTTCAAGGATTCATGGCGAGAAGGAAAGGTATGGGCAGGGCACCATCAGTTTTGAAGGTGATTTAAAATTTATATTTATACATTCCTTAGATGAAGACTCGGCAACAGTATTATACACATATCTATGCCAAACCTTTGAAAAAAGAAAATCATAAGTTACATGTTGTTGGAAGCTTTTCACTAACTTACATATATTTATTATAAAGGTTGATACCTGTAAAACTTGAACTTTCCTATGTAAAGTCAACTATGAGGCTTAAACTGTGACCATTTTCAGCATCCTTCATGTAAAGGTCATCATTTTTTGACAACACTGCAAAATCAATTGTTTCATCCCTGACACTTGGTCCCGTATAATGCATTACAACTTATGCCACATGAAGCAAGACAAAAACAGTGAGAAAATACCTCTGTCAGAGATCATTAAAGTCCGACTGTTTAATAGAGAATGATAATTGATGAAAAGTAAAGGAGTCACTTCCCTCAAATCTTCCTGATTTCTTGTTAACTTGTTTCTTTGGTTGATCGGCAACTGCCTAGTTTGGCAATGGTTGTGCTCTCTGGCAATATCAAAACCCAAAGGTTTTGATCCAACCTCCACCCCAGTCTGCCAAAAGCTGTGAACGTGGAGGTGGAATAAGTGGCAGAAAGGGCTTTTTTTCCACACTAGAATGAAATTAAACTAAAACACTAGCATCCTCTGAAATTTAGAGTAAGTTTACTATTTATGCTTGTCTCAATAAAATCTTTAATATTTGCAAAACACATTTTTATGCACAGGTCTCACACGAGACAATCAGTTTTCTAAATTTGGACATAATTTTTTGTCATTATTTCTTCATTTTCCACTATTATATCTGCTAGTAATGTAATAGGACAGATTGGGATATGTTACTGGAAAGGGAATTGGAGATTTTTCACTTCTGAAAAGATATAAAACAAGCATTTAATGTGAAGAGTAACACTTAGGGGAGCAAAAATATCAGTTCGCTGAAGGTGCACAGACAACGTATTCAGACAACTAGCTGTGCTACTAAGAAACCTTTTCATTAAAGGGATTCATTTGTTTAGATTAGACTCTGCCAGTTGAGCTCAAAGTTTTCTTTCTGAGAGATCCCCTTCATTCACTGACATTTGTAAAGTGCTATAAAATGCTAATTGGTATCATCAGCAAGTGATTAACATTCTGTTTAGTCTTATTCTCAAAGCAAAAGTTATAATAGGAAATAAAATGTCATACAGCAAAGAGATAGCTGAGGACTTTAACAGGAGACAATCGTATTTTTCTTTAGATGTTAACTTTACTGGTGTATGATCAGTCATCCTTATGCCCTTCCAGATACCCACAGCCTTAGCAGTCAGAAGCAACAGACATTTCTGCTTCTGACAAGTTGCCTCTGGCCAAGGAAAGCTGCTGCTACAGAAAATTAATATTCTAATAAAAATCTGCCTTCGATTAATTTTCTTTAACCTCTGTGTCCCTACAATTTTTTGTTAATCCACATGTGACCATCAGTGGGCTTCTTTGTCCCAAACTCTGGCTTGTTTTCTCTTGTATTAATAAACCAGGTATGGCTTTTCCTCTCTCTGTCACCAAACCCTCAAAAGAGAAGCCAGTCTGTTCTACTGTGCTATAGTACAAGATGCTTTTCATAGCTCTGCTAGGCTAAATACTGCAGAGTTCAAGCACAACATGGTATTTGAATTAAACTAACATGTTAAAACATTTCTGGATAAAAAAATACTTTATTACCACCAATTTAAAACCATAAACATACTTTGAATTCAATTCAATATATTCCTTATTTGTTCCTGATTCTTTCTCATTATTATTATTAGAAGGCATAAATTTCCAGCAAGGCTTGTGCTTGACAAGGCTCCATTATTTGCACATGACAAAGTTTATCAAAAACAGTTGGATTTTTATGAGGAGTCTTTTATGTTTCCTCCATAAAATATAAATAAATGAAAAGGATTAGATGGAGGAAGCAGGGTATAATTCATCAGCAATGTGAAGCAGAAGGAGCAGACTGCAGATGGATGAACTGAAGAAGAACATGATGATTGGTCTACAGAAGAAATCTGCTCTCTCAAAAGTCAGGGAGCAAAGAGCACAATAAGAGAGTCTTGACTTTTCTTGCCATTTTGAGATGTCCCTAAATGCGCAAAGTACAAAATCACACTAAGATGCAAAAGTACATACAAAATAACAAGGCAGCTGCCTAGTTTTATTTGTTTAACTAATATTTGTTTGCTTTGTGGTTACAGAATAATGTCAAAGACTCGAAGCTTGAAATTAATTCTACTCCCTATGAATAGATAAAGAACATAAGGAAGAAAAGCCTTTTAAGGGGGCAGCGTCTCATTCTGTTCTCCATTACCCTCATGTCAGTCAGATAAAAATCCATTAAATTTCCTTACATTCCCATAAAAATAAGTGGTGGAGATAACAGCCCGCGTTCTTTTTCTCAACTGAATTTGAAAAGTCATCCTGCAGTCTTAAGGCAAACTCATGGGATTACTTCTGGCCATCACACATGCTGTACAAAAACTCCAGGAACAAGGTTTCCTTACACAAGATAGGCAACTACATGTCCTGTCTGTGATAACAACATTTACAAACCTAGCACACGGTATTTGTGATTATTTGAAAAAAACTTATAATATTAGTCACAAAATTCTGATGATTTCATAAGCAAGGTGGTCACATTCTTGAGCTACTGAATTCATCTTTCCAAGCCCAGTATCTACTTTCCAGCAGAACTGAATTTCCTTCTCTCTTGAAACTCTAAAATTTTAGCATTTCCTTTTTGTCCAATTCGGACTTAAAATAGTTTTCAGACAGTAAAAGTCTAAGGCTTATTTTCAGTAAAGTAAATATGAAAGCCAACATGCACAATATAGCAGAAAGTAAAAATACCTTACTATCTTACCAAAACAAAGCAAAAAAATATTTATCACCATTTATTTAGCCACTTTTTCCTGGTAAATGTCATCAAAGTCAGTATGATCCCATAGAACATTTCTCTTTTGGTGAAAGCGCAGAGAAAAATCTCTCAAAATGTTACAGTTGAAAGTGGGCATTTCCAGGAATTGTCTTGAAATGCCGGGTGATAGGTATCGTATATATTTGGAGCAGAAAACATGCAATTCTTAGATGCCAGTAAATACTTATGCAGATGAATTATGAAACTATTCTCTTACCTTAAATCACTGCAGGATTCTCAGTATTATTTTCAAGGCATGTAGAAGACCTTCCCCTAAGCCGATCTCTTATTACCTCATGAACTTGCCCATAAAAACTTCTGGTTTTCATCCATATGAGGTGTGTCCTTCCCACACCTATACAGGGCTGTTTCCAGCAACAATGGAGTCAGGGGAGAACGTCCTTATAGACCAAGTGAATTATCCGGAATAAGTAGGAAAGTTTAAGTTAAAATAATGGCTTACAATACTATGGGTACAAGATGGGAAAGGACTGTCTCAAGGAGATAAATGTTGCTAGCAGTTTCCACAGTGAAAAGACATACGTTATATTTAACCAACCCTCTGACTCAAATGCGTGAGCCACAGTAGAAACCCAATAGAGAAACATTTTCTAGCATTTATACATCACCTCCTCAATGCATGAGTTAAATTGTACGTGTTAATGTGCAAAATAAATAAAAAGAAATATTTTACTTCTATACTTTAGACTTAGTGAAGAAATAGTAGCTTAATGTTTCATTCTTTCCTTCGTTTTAATATTGTCATTTTTTTATCTCAATTCCAAAGATGTTTATACATGTGATTTCCCATACAAGAAAAGCTGAATGCTTGCATCCTGATTTGCAGGATCTGTGCCCTACATTACAAGTTCTTCATCCAGTATTCTATCAGTGCTAGATAAACAGAGAGATAATTAATGGGCTACAGGAGAGATTCAGGTGCTACTTAACGTAAACTCATTCCCAGGAATTTCTTTTGATGCAGGCTATGTTGCATTGGATTGACTGGCTAAATCTCTGCATTAATGAAGTCTATCTTTTATTCATGGGTCTAAATCTGAATGTTTTCATTTGTTGGAAGTGCACTGTGACCTCCTAGTACTACTCCCTCTGCTGGGCCATGTGATATTTAAATGTGTTGTATATGCTCTGATTTAATCAGGCTGGACTAATCTGACTCAACTGATGATAGAATCTGACCAGATAGCCTTATTATTTGTTTTGGACTGTTGACTAAATCTTTGGCACACCCTGTACTGGATTACATCATGGATCAAAACAGAGAGAAACAAAAGGAGCCGTGAAACAATATTTCAATGTATGGGAGAACGCCTAAATCTGATCCATAGACATGCTGGAGATAAACACAAGGCAAAAATCCAACTCCAGGCAGTCTGGGAAAGTTTCCTTATGTACCATGCACAAAGGCATCAGCATTACATTTGCTTTTGCTTTTCCTCCTGATCATTCAAAAAACCATAAAGCTGCTACAGTTTATCTCATCTTTCTTGTTTCTGGATGTAGAACAGTGATTTTCCTGAAATCAAAATTAATGAACTCACAGGGAACTACTGATACTTAAAGCAAGAAGCAAAAAAAGACATCTTGGAGGTGTTAACTGATACAACCTGGGACTCATTCTTCCAAGGCCAGTTCAAAAGAAGTGATTAATTGAGAGAAGTCAGCACAGAGTCCAGCAAACAATAATTGTTATTCTATAGGTGACCAGAACTGTCCTTATGACTCTTTGATAAAAGAGGGAGCTCAGTCACCAGTCAGCTGCCATCTCTAGTTTTAGTCCTTACTGACCTTCTGTACATCAACAAAGTGCCAGATATGGTGTCTCTGGATATGTGGGATCCCTGAGACAGGGTTTGACACACAGAAAGGTCAGGGGAAAGATGGTTTATACAGCCTTACTCTCTCCCCTACATCAGACATCAATAGGTTGTGCCCACTCCTCACCTTGTACTAGAGATAAATTCCAGTCCCTGAATCCCTAAAAGAGTGAACAAAGAAAGAAGTAAGGTTAAACCAGAGCAGGTTCAAGGCTTCTTTGCATTGTGCACTGAGCTTTGCCACACCAAGGTGTTAGATAGAAATATTGTTTTTATAGAGAGCACATTTGCAAAACAGCAGAATAGAGAACAGGACATAGCAAAATTATGTGTACATAAAGGAGCACAAAGAGACAAGTGAGATGCCTCTGTCACAGAGAAGGGCTCAAAGGCAACAGTTCTGAGGAATTTATTTTTTCCTATTTGGACTCAGACCCAGCTCAGTACATGGCGCAATGTAAGTCATACACGTTACAACCCCAGGACACAGGACAGGGACTGACTCAGTACATGCAAGTTGCCCTTAGACATATGGATGTGTTTCTTAACAGGACCAACCAGACACACAGGAAGCAGGCTGCAGGTGCTACACACATGCCTTCATCTCCTGTTGCAGTGGACATCTGGCATCTCTGAGTATCGCAATTCATGTGCGACTACTGGGCCGTGTCCCCCTTCTGTACTCACATTGCCACACTGGTGCCATGAAGGTGTGAAGTTCACCTAACAACTAGCCAGACTTTGAGCAGAAAATCCCAAAGCATCATAAAAATGATTGTCTTGTGAGTTGAGTGCCTTTTTGCCTCAGTCTGCTGCAAGAGCACATGAAGTATCTGGAGCGAGAGCTGTGCACTACTGCCGAATGCTCAGAACATCAATGGCCCTATTACGCACCCGGATGAGCTACCCAGAGACTGCGGCTCCACTTGGGGCTGTGATTTGTCACTGCTTTCATTCTCAATAGCGGGTTCACAGAATGAATCAGGGAATACAGAAAAACGTCTCAGACCATCTGTTTAGGAGGGGTATTTCACACCCTAGGGCTGTTTCAAGAGCTACCGAAAAGGTGACAATTTCAGTCTATCTCTTAAGATCTTTCTGTATTGCTTTAATGATAATAAAAACCACCCTGTAGCTCCAAAATTTTGCCATAGCCTAAAACACAGACTAAAATAATCTCAAGAAGGTGATAGCCGTATTTTACAAGTCAAATTCTTCCCTGGTAATCACAGCAGATAGCAGTTCATTCCTTATATAGTCTGTCATTTCCAGGGGATTCCTTAGAAAATACTGTGTTGTCATGGGCAAGATGGGAATCCTGCACACTCCAAATCCAACTCATTAATATTGACTAGACAGGAAATACAACTGATTATTATTAATATTATTTTCTTGCTCACTCAGAAATAGAAACAATGACATTTTATCCCACTACTTATAAATACTAAACCAACAGAGAGAATGAGGAAGATGATTAAAAAAAAAAATTGCTAAGCAGAACACCACTATTTCCTATCAAAAAAAATTGCTTTTCATCTAAAAAGGTTAATCAATACTTTGAGAACTCTGTGTGTACAGAGCTGTACCTGGTCTATGTACTTATTTACATAACTAGCAAGTAATGTTTTAAATAAATTAACTGCGGTTATTTTCATTAATGGCTTGGTAAACTGGGATCATTTGCCAAAACAATAAGAAAATATTTGATTACGTACAGCAATTGTTTACCTTGGAAACATGATTGGGCACTGAAGACGTCGAGTCATGGCAAAGTTAACTTTCCCATCAAGACAGCTTGCTTTGCACATTGCTGCGACTTTAAATCTGCCAAAAGCCAATTCCAAACAAGCCAACAGATGTGTAAGGAGCTATACTGTAATAATTCCCACAGTTTCAAGCGAGAAGAGATTTGATTAGCTTAAGTTTCACCTGCGAGTCAGAAGGCGCATAAAAAAGACAACAGATACACAAAGCTTTGTAAAACATTCACATCTTTCTTCAAAACAAGCTCCCAGAAAAAAGCCTATAATAAGAATAGTTGTTCAAATAAAATATTCGTTCATAAAACAGTTTCTGAGCTACTCAGCAGCTGTTTCACAGTGACTCAGACGACCGTCGGCAGCCTGCGCTGCAATTTGCCCACTCCTAGAAACCCTATTCTACCTCACTTCAGTGAAGGTGAAATTGGTTCAGAGTACATCACGGTTTGTCTTAGAGTTTGACAATTATTTTTTTTTCATCATTTTTCATCTTTTTTTTTTTTTTTTTTTTTTTCATCATTTTCTGAAACCTGAATCAGAACAACCCCAAAAGAAAGTAACCCAAATTTAACCGCAACAGTATCGGCCTGCTGTATACTTCTACAAGTTTGTATGGGTTTAATTGGAAGTGTATGTTCATCCATCAAGCCTGAAGACTTGGCTTAAGAAGACAAACAAATAAATGGTATGTGGCCCCCCAAACTTTTGGCTGGAGGGAAACTACGGAGTGCTTTGAAGTTTCTTGTAAAATGTAAAAAGCAGTCCTTGACTCAAAGTGGGAATATGCAGATTAGAATTCCTCAGTTATTAAGCTCTTCTGGCTCACAAATTGTTTGTGTTTGAATGCACTCTAAAGGAGAGGAAAACAAAAAGAGTTATGCCACAAAATGTTTTCATGACACAATTGTGAAAATCATTTCAAATTCCTGTTTTTTCCCCTAACAAGGAGTCCTTTTGGCATATCTTGGAAGCTGTGGTTTGATATTTGTAGATTTTATGTTCATTCTCTGCAGAGAACAAAATAAATAGTCATAATTTTTACAGGAATTCTAATTACCTGTCAAATTATTTTGTTTCACCCAGCTGAGGTGCAAGGGTATTTTTTTTATCTTACTTTTGGTACTGTTCTCAAATTCCAGTTGCTATCATTTAAGAAACATTAATGATGTTAACGAATACAAAAGGTCAGACACTTAGCTTGTGTAAATTAGCACAGCTCAGTTGATTTTTGCAGCTCTCCTGATTTACAGTTAATGAGGACCTTAAGATACCGGCATTGTAATTTGTTGGTCTTGGCTACAGATTTTGTTCTATGTATTCAGCTGTTTAGAAGTACTTGCAGGGTCAGGTGAAAATTCAGGTTAGTGCAGCGAATGTCAATCAATGTGAACTAAAACCACTTTTCACGTTCAACCACTTCTCACGTTCATTTCCGCTTGCATTCATGGCTATACATTTTGACCTTTTTTCTCTTTTTTTTTTTTCCAATATGAACACACAAAAAAAGTGAAGCTCAGTGTAAACGCTTCAAGCCTGCAGCTAAAGCGTGAACAGGGCATTACACATGATTTCAACTAGCAAACTCCAACTCCATCACTTTTCATTCACATACTCCTTCACTTCGGATCTCAGATCAATCTGTAATTTTAGTAGAAAATCATAATACAGCAATCCTGGACTCACAACTGAGGAAATGTATTCAAAACACAGAGTAGATGATAACCACCATAATCTCTTTGGAAGACTCTAAGTGCCGTTCTATTTCAGCAAAACTCCTCAACAGTTTCAGTGTTGTTCCTAGTATCATCCTGTGTGATTCATCTAAATACGTGGGTTTACCTTTATGCATTATATGTCAGCATTTGTCATGTGTTTTGTGTCACAATTCTGGTCCAGAGGTCAAAGTCTACTGCACTGACCAGTGTGACCACTGCATTTATTCTCTATCTGTATTTACTTACCCCATATGAAGCAAGAACCCTTAAGGGCAGGGCCTACAACTATTTCTAAATGAGTCCGAGTTTTAATGACAGGTCTCAGCCATTACTATGACATGATTACCTATGAGAAAATTCCTCTTTATTTGCTCTTGGGCAGGAAGTGCAGAAGTAACACAGAACTCTGCTAAACAAAATAGTGACTCATCTATAAAAACAAGTGAATACGTAAAGACTGTTGGTTAATAACCCTGCGTGAGATCCAGACTTTCTTAAAATGGCCAGCTAAAAGTATCACAAGATAAATGAGTATAGCCTAAACAAGACAAGCTTATCTGAAGACCGAAAAAAATATCAGAGGTATTACCCTCAGGGGGAAAAAAATGAAAACAATTCCACTGGAATATTCATAAGACTGGGACAAAATATACAACAGCCATAACAACTTCCCTTTTACATCAGGATGAACTGAAAAAGATAGTAAATTTTCTCCCTACTCCTATCAAATAATGAAATATTTAAACCAGAAAAGAAAATAAGCACTTTGTGAGGTGCTTAAAGTCACTGATTTGGCTCTGGTAGAAGAAGGATTTGAATATAGATACTTGAAAACTAAGACAAGTGTTTTACTTTGGGAGTTAAAGAGGAATAGTGACTGAGGGCACAAACGCACTCACAAATTTCATTCTGGAGAAGTAAAAGAAGAGTTTTGATGAAAATATTTCAACAATAGTTTTTGTCAAGAAACAAGCATTTTCTAATCAAAAAGACACACGTCCAATGCCCAAACCCCATATTCTCCTGCAGTTTTCATTATTCTTGAGTATTGTTCAACTAACGCTAATTTCAAAACAGAAGAACATGCAAGTGCACCTTTATAGCTCTTTTCAGTGAACGACTTCCTAACAACTTAAAAGCTCAGGTATCAGTGTTTCTGAGGGAAGACACCTATTGCTGAAGTTCTGAGAAAGAAATAAGTCTGCCAGTTCAAAGCTTTTTGCTTGTGCATCTTCCAGAACATCTTTCCTACCAGAAAAAAAGGTAGTGGAAATCATCAGAGACTACAGGATGAGTCAGGTAGGGAGGAACCAATCATTCTGCTGTTACTCCTGGATATGTGCAATGAGGCTAAAAGAATTCTGCCATCCTCATTGACTGTGGCAATATTTGATGAGGTTGTAAGACTTGATATAAAATCACTACGTTTGCCTTAACAGAACGTCAGTGTGCTATTAGTTTGTGTCAGAAAGTCAATTAAACTAGAATTTACTTTTATCACTATAATTAGCTTTTTAAGAAAATTTTTAAAGTTATATTTTAATGTTTCAAATTCCCAGAAAAAAAGCTGGAAGAATCAATGTTTTCACCCTTTTTGTTGCTTTTATTTTCAAGTCTTTATCCCCAGGTGTAGCAGGCTGTGGTAATACAGAGTGTATTGGTTCCCCCAAAAGAGAAACATAACAACATTAATAACAACACCCTTAAAAAAAAAATTACTCTGGGTGGAATTATTTACATTTTTAAGTAGGGACTGATACAGGATGCATCTTTAGCACCAGGTTACTTGTTGCAAATGGGAAAAAAATCAGGAAAATCCCAAAGCTTTCTGGCAAGAATAATGAAAGCAAGAGAAACATAACTACCTATTTTTCTGAAAGCATCAGAAATCCTGGAGAAGAAAACATTTTAAACAGAAACAAACAGGACATCTAGAGGAGCAGATGAAGCTCAGATGGACTTCTAATGCATTTATGTCCTTTTTCAGAGCATTATCAGTATTACTCAGTTCAGAATTATACTAGAATTGGATGAAAAGTTGTGCAGTAATAAAATTCAAATTTTGGATCTGGTAATTTGGTAATGTGCAAGGGTTCAATAAGAATACAAAGCTTAAAAACCATCTTTCATCACTTCAAGAATTTGAGAACGTAACCGGAATTTTTTGAGATGCCTCACAGTTGTCTCTGTGACGGGCCCTCACCTACTTGCTGACCGCTTACTCTAGCACAGATTCTTGCATCATCTAAACAAACTGTTGTACCTAACAATTATTTTGACTTTTGCTTCTATCCCTAACCAGGACACATATGAAATTGGAATTTGTATTTTAAACCAGCTACAGAGCTTCCTTTTTACATTAAAGAGTTTCTGCACAGTACCTTAAGCACAACAGCCTTGTCGATCTAGGATCTACAGCCTTCCCTCTCCCCTCCCAAAGGGCAGGCACAAAGCTGCACTTTGTGATCTCTTATCAGGGCAGCTGCCTGAACCTTTGAGCTCCCTGAAATCTGACTGCTATATGCATTGCTATTGCCCAGTCCATAAGCAATTTTTTACTCTTCTATCCAGTTGTCTGACCACAAGAAGATCTCATTTTCCTCTCTTCCAAAGCCAGGCTAAACACGAATTGCAACAGCAGCTTATTTTGCCTTAGCTATCTTCAGTCCTTATTCCACTGAATAATGGAATTTGTGCTTTGGAACCCATAACAGTCCAAGGGAGCTCTTCTTTCCATTTCTAGAAATTTTAGATGAATAACGTATGTTTTTCAACTTCCCTTGTCTCCCGCTGTCATTTCCAACTTGCCCTCTCAGAGCTCCTGCTGCAAGGCAACACAACACAAGAAATTGAGGCGTATTCACATATCATGTTACTACAGCACAAGAGTCCAAAACTAAGGTAAAAACTAGTCATTTCAAACAAAATTATTTTAAAGAAAAAGAGCTGGCAGAACAATGCATAGATAACAACAGACTGAAGCAGAAGAACAGTTGAAATGTGTCAGACTGTGTGAGTAGTAGATGATGAAAAAAAAAGGTAACAAGGAGAGAACAGGCACCAGTCAATCCTTCTCCAATATAACCCCAACATACTTTTGTTATTGAATATACTCCATCAGTAGTATGATGCACCAGTAAATCTGCACCAGGCAAATATAGCCCCTCATTGCCTCAAGGAAAACTAAAGACAAGACTTTTGCCAAAAAGTGTAATAATGAATGCGCACAGGAGCAAGCCAGAGAAGAAGAATGGAGCACAACCTCTTCTCAAAGGGGGGATACTAGCATGGCAAAACCAGGAAGTTTTACTCTTCCTTCTCGTTAGGACAGTGTTGCCGTAATTGTCATCTACTCCCCTTTCCAGTACAAATATTACTTACCCATATTGCCTTAGGGGACAGTTTTTGATAGACAATCTGTAACATCTATGTCTGCGCTTACAGCCGTTTCAAGGTTCACAGTGTGAGGAGGACACTGGGGCACCTCTGAGAGCTCTCAGGGATAGTTTCACAAGCGTTAATGGAATCCCATTAATCACACCCCTGGCCACCACAGACTTGTCAGAACAGAAGGTTGCAGACTAGGCTGCAGGTAGAGAAGTTAGAAAAACATGTCAAAAGAAGGTACGCATATGACCTTTCCTGAGTCTGCAGTGTTGGTCAAAACATTTTGTGCTGTGGCTAACAGGAGATGGGAGAAAAATGCCATAGGGAGAACATCTGCAAAACTTAAAATTACATAGATCAGGGGATTTCCACAGTTCCGCTCCCCATCTACCTCAGACTTGAATGTGAAGCATTTCTCCATCCGCTTTGCCAGGCAGGTAATTATTTGTACTCCTCACTACTCATATTAAGTGCACCTGCAAAAGGATGTTGTTTTCTAAATATTTTGCATGCAAAACACGGCAGAGAAAGCAGAATTATTTCTTACCATCAGCATTAAAGCCCAGGGAAAAGCCTTATAAGCAGGAACTATAATATTGTGAGGGCAAATAGCTTTACTGACCTGTTACACAGTCTTCTCTCACTCTGCCTGTCACAGCTGTGCTAGACGTGCAGTAATCCTACACCTCTCACACTCAGCCCAGGAGATCTGGCACTGGATAAGGTTTCACTGTTCACTCTGGGCCAAGTTTGCTCAGGTACGCTGGTGCGAATTTGCAGTTGCCCACTGTCAGCAGATATTCCAACACAGTTTAAACCCAAAGTGTGCTTATGGCCTCTTGTTACTATTCTGGACACCTCATTATCATGGAGGAATTTAGCATCTCTGGAGCAGATCTGGTACAAGTTATGGAAACCTTTACTGTTCTCCTGTGCCAGATAAAGCATCGTGGAACGTGCTCACAGATGCAGACTCAATCAGATAGAAGCTGCACACCCGTTCCAGGCTTTCCCAGACAAACACAAACAGACATAAATGAATGATTGAAAGTGTCATTTAATACAAGGTCTCCTTCCTAGTGTTCCCATAACATTATTTGAGAGCCAATTTAGAAGCTGTGGAGCATACAGTTGGGAGGTCACACAAAGGCATTTTGGGGAGCCTGAAAGAGGCTTGATTTGTTTTTAAGAAAGTCAAAATTAGCCACTTAATAACAAATATGTGAACGACTACCTGGGTTTGTATCTCAATATTTGACAAGCTAGGCTTCTTTCCTTTTTCTGTCAGAACAGCCTGTACCTTTTCCTGCGCCCCCAGACAGCTGTGTTCTTAAAACTTATAGGAAGACCTATGCATGTTTCCTCCTGTGTGTATTTACAAGGGGAAAAGGGTACAAAGGAAAGTAAGATAGTAAGGAAAATATGCAGGTTTCTATAAACCATATTTCTAAGTCATTTAGGCGAGTTTGTTAATGAGAGACAGCACTCAGTAACATCTTTCATTTGTTTAATACAGCTTCTTTCAGATAAAAGGGCCACATTCACAGATTTTTGTGTGTGTGTGTATATACTTTCAAGTGATTATCCAAAGACATTTTTTAAAAAGAAGGAGAAAGATTGAATTCAAAAAACATACACAAATGAAATCAGTATTTCATATGGGATACAAAGAGAAAGGCAGTAATTTGTAAACTGTGAGATAAAAAAAAATATCAAGGGAAGAGGGATTGCTTTATACAACAATCCTGATTGTAAATAAAATGTCTGGGCAGGATGTTTAATGGTAATAAATTGAGTGTTTGGGTCTTTGCTGACATACCTTTTTAGCTTTGTTGACATTAGCTATATTTGTATGGAACTTTATTGTATGGGAAAGTGTTTCTTGTTCAGGATTTGAAAAACTGGCTTCCAGTACGAGCACCCTGAAGGCATGAAAGATGCTGATGAACAGAGACTGAGAAGGTAAGAAAACGGCGGAGTTTCTTGCCTATAAGAAAATCACAGGCCAGGGGAGAGACGGACCGTGAATATATTGCACTTTAAGCAGGATCAGCATTTTGTTACTTTTTTTTTTACCAGCCATTTGTAAGGCAGTAAGGGGGAACGGGACTGGGGGGTGGCAGGGAAAAGGACAGGACACATGGAGGCTCTCCGTGTTGCATTATTGTAATCTGAACCATCAAGTGAAACCAAAAGATCAGACTTCAAGTTTATCTAGGCATGACATTCCTTCCATCCAGTCCTAGCATTTACTGCTAAATGAGCAACAGCTCTGCCCTGAGATTCCAAGAATATGGAAGCTGTTCATCAGCCTAAATGTTACATAAAAGGATCAAGTGTCTTTGCCAATCTGTTTTGTTCAGTTCTTCAAACAAATATAGTAATTTCATATTCTTTTTCATCTCTGTCATCCCTAGTTAGGATTTTTCCCTATGTTGAATTTTTTTATGTTTGCCCAACGAGGCTGAAGAACCTAACCCAGTACCCTGAGAACTCTGGGAGTTGTGGTCCTTCCAGTGCTTCCATGAACCTTATCAAGATCCTTTGTCTGCACAGAGGCGAGGGCAGAGGGAAGCAGGGAGGCTGCACAGCACTGCCCTTTCCTCCCCAATTAAAGAGGGACTTCTCCCATATTGTGCCTGCTCTCCTCTTGTTGATCCGTGCTTTCCCACAGTATGTGTAATGCTAAAATAAACCATTTTTCCTCTGAAGAGATGACAAGGCCTTTGCATGAAAATGGGTCATTTATGAATAGAAGGATCTGTCCATTTAGGGAAGAGGCTTATATTTGGAATATGGCTGGAGACACCTTTCTCCAACCAGGCTGACACAAGGTAAGCACAAATTCCCACTCCCTAGGAGGTGTGTTGTCACTCAGAAAATGGCAGAGCTCCTCCCTGACCAGAATTTAAGGTATTTTCTCAACTCAGATAATCTTCATGGTAAGATTATGTAAAAAAAAGGAAAATCTCTATTATACCATGCAAAGCACAAAAGAGAATACATATCAAACACATGTCTGGAAAAAGATTAGCACAACCTCAGCCTGTCCTATGTCTCAATGTCTTGGGCTCTAAAACGAAATATTAGGGGCTTGAACATATTAGAATATATTTAGGAGGGGAAGGAGGGGCAAATGACTAGAATTTTTGCCTTTTTTTCTTTCAAAATCCACACACTTTCCTTTCAAACAGGGTGCCTAGAAATTTATCTTCAAATGTAGTAAGCACATGAAATGCATATGCCTTTCATGTGCAAATCCTATACCGCACAAGGGAATAACTAATGAGCCACTATTTTAATGAATCAAGTTAAAATGGCAAGGTGACATACCTCATTTAAGGGAGTGAATTCTTGATGTCAATGTAAAATGAGCTCCTCTTTCTCCCGGGAAAGGAAGACAACATTGGTTTGGGAAAAAATCTACATCTCGTGTCACTTGCAGATTTTCCTCAATCCTCTTGAGATCCTCAGAGATCGTATCTTTCTGAAAAATAGCAGCAGTTTTTGATCAGGAAAGTTACTGAAGAGAACAAACCTAAGCAGCACTCAGCAAAGAGGCAAGGTGACTTCATGTCCAAGAGCCCATTTGCAGCGAACAGAATAAGCTTCACTGTGGGCACCCCTCACCCTGAGGGAGAGGCAATGTGGTCACTCAGAGCCTGATTCCCACAGTCCTGGCAGAGCTCTGTAGCCAGCTAAAGAGTGCCATGGGTGCAGCCCTTCAGAAAACAAACCTCCATGTGTGGTCACTCTTCCTAATACCAAACATCTTCACTCTGTCCTCCTGCTATGCCCGGTTCCTCATATGATTGTTTCTAACCTACAAGTAGGACCTCACACCTCAGAATGGTGCTTTGTGCTAGATCTTGAAAAAAGGTCATTAAACCCATGGTAAAAGACGGCCATCACCTTAATATTTGCTACATCTTTCTACATTCTGAAGTTCCATTGAGTGTAGGTGGCAAGAAACCAGAAGCTGGGGGCTGCAGAAGCAGTCTCTGTGAGGAGAGGCTGTGGCTACATCAAGCTGGACACAGTCAGCTCCTGGCAGTTCCTCAACAGTCCCACAGCTGAGTCCACCAAAGAAGCCAGTGACACCTCTGGGAAAGGTTCTTAGAACAGGACCAAATAATGCCCAGCGGTGAGGGCTAAGGAAAAAACTGTTACAAACAGCTCTGGTAATACCCAGCTGAGAGCAGGAGGGGAAGAGGTGTTCCAGGCTCCCCAGAAGAGATTTCCCTGCAGCCTGAGGAAAAGCCCATGCAGAAGAAGGTTTCTCGTGAAGTACGGCAGTCCATGGAAAGGTCCCACACTGGAGCAGAGGAAAAAATCTAAGGAGGAAGGAACGGCAGAAAGAAGCTGCTATGGACTGACCACAGTCACCATTCCCACCCTGCTGTGCTACTCAGGGTCGTGGGGTAGAGAAGTCAGGAATGGAGGAGTGAAGGTTCTCCATTTAGGAAATTAAGAGAACGGAGATGTACATTTTAGGACCCCTTCCAACATAAGAACCGTATGATACTTTTATTTTGCTATGGATATGTTTTATATGTGGACTCAGTTTACACAGGCTGTTTGGATAATTCAAAAGATAATATTCTTGCATTTTCAAATTTATGCAAACTACTTACTTCTTCCTTGCTCTGCAGCATTATTCAAAACAATGTCTGCCCATTTAATCAACTTAGAAACCTGAACAGGATCTGCAAGTAGCACTGAATTTCTCCATATTGCTGCTTGGGTTCCCATAAATTCTTAATTCATATTGACAAGCCAGATCCAAATCCCAGCAAAGTCAACAGAAGTCTTTCTATCAACTTCCACGTACCTTCAAATATCATTTCAAAACTCCAGTGAGGACATAATATATACTGCTTTGAGAAAAGTTAAAAAAGACATATTTGTAACGTTATACGTTATACATAAATCTCCCAACATAATATGGCCAAAAAAATCCTATACCATTCAATTTACTGAACTGATATAAGATGATCATTTGTTTGCAAACAATGTTGCAAGAACGGAGAACTGACTCAGTAAAGTCTAATACTTCTTTTAAAGTCCTGGCTCGTTAGTGAGATTAGTGAGCAGCCAATTAAAGTACAGGATACCCAGTTCTCAGTAGGCACATCCAACTGTCCCTGAGCAAAGAAGAGAGATCCTTCCGAATTATGTAACCAGTTCTCATAAAGGTTGCAAGGTGCTATGGACAAGTGTGTAACTAACCTCTCCTGCTGGGAAGTGAAGGAGGCTTGAATCATTTGTCTGGAAGTAGACCAGAGAAGAGCAAGGCTTTGATTTACTGAGAGGGAAAAACTCTGCAACAGATTGCTGATAACTTCTTTATGTAAAGCCCACAAGCTACAAAGAGGGAACAAAACTACAGGGAGGATGATCAATGGTTCTGGAAATGGGCAAATAATTTATTAAGAACCAATTGTCCATTACTATTCTCAAAGAAATTGTTAGAGTCTAAAAAGTATCATTTGTTTTAAATTGTTCCATTTACTTTTTCAGCAAATAAGTTGCATGTTCTGAAGATACTCAGCTTGTGAAAAGTACAATTGACTACTCCATTCACAATCTGCATTGTCTTGGATAGCTCAATTATTTGCATAATTTAATTACATAACACAGGGTAGGAAAAATGAGCCTTTAATCACCTTGAGTAATGCTTACTCAAGGAAGAAGTCCTATTGAAGTCCAAAGAGTAAAGACTTTTCAACGTTAGAAAATGAGTCAGAATCTGGCCTTATTCATGGATTGTGCTCTGAGATGTTTTAACTCCTTGCTTTTCAAATATATACCTATCCCACCCAGTATTGTCAAGAAGCAGCAAGAAACACATTTTGACTTGCTTAGTCAGCCAGCATAACACTAATTCAAAATAGAAATGCTGTGTAGAAGGATCTGAAGTTCAACAACTCCGGTAGAGAAAGAAGAGTATCTGTTTCTCCAGGGTCTCTACATTCATGAAGTGCAATCATTCACACTTTTTAAAAAATAACAATGTTCAAGTCTGTTTCCAAATTTACATAAACATTAGGAGGATAAAAGAAAGTCTAAAACATCACACAGTAAATGAAAAACGAGACAGAACTGCAGCCGATTAGCTTTCAGCATAACAAAAAAAAAAATTATGAGCTGTTCTGTCATCATTTCTGGAGGTCTTTAGGAGGGATCTAAATTGCTATTGTGAGAAGAGCACTAATAGAAAAAACCCACAAACATACGCTAGGTTGTGGTGGTTTGTGTGCCAACACCACACAAATATCCCCCTCAACAAATTAGACAAACTCAGCAAGCAATACGCTTTATTCAGACATGTGTTGTAAAGGAGAAGCCAGCAAACTAAGTTGACAAAAAACCCTCTGTACCTTACAAGGAGCGATGAGGTGAATCAGAAGTGGAACTGTAGCTGCAAAGGGCAATCAGCTGAGTCCCCACACAAAATAGCATCCAGTTTCAGGGCAGCAACTGATATCAGTAGGCATCTCTAATGTACACATGGCACCTTTAAAGGAGAGAGTATGGGAGGACTGAAAGAGAAATAATGTCCAAAAGGAAGTTTTCCTATGAGTGAATGACACTTCTGTAGGTTTTTTCTTTTTATTTAAATGACTACATTTTCCTAAAAATGTGGTTTCAGTACCAAAGGATTTGAACTAAATGAGCATCATTTTTATCAGCCATTTCATTGAGGTATCTCCAACAATCCTTGAGAAAAGGTAAATAAAATGATCAAATCTACCTTTTTCTATTTAGAATTGAGCCAAAGCAGCAATAAAAGCAGGTCTAGCCAGTGATTTGAATGGCAAGGTATTTGCCTCCCATCATTAATATTTCAGTTTGTACCTGCTTGAGAGTTTTACCCACATCTGTTATGCTTGGTTCATTACAAGAGCTTGCTAATAAATAAACTGTTTTAATAACAGAGTTTTGGGTCTTGCATGACAACAAAGTTATCGTCTATATCTTAGGCCTTTAATCCTCCTTTTATGTGGAGAATGGAAGTTCCTTTTATGGAGGATTTCACAATTTCATTTTGCTTTCCTTGGGAAAAAAACCCTCTAGATTTGCAAACCTCTCTAGATATTGAAAATATTGTTTCGCATCAAAACATTTCAGTGTTGGTGGGCTTGGTGGGGCTTGTTATGCAATAGGGCACAATAAGACAGAAGAGACAAAAATACTCTCAGCTGTTCCTATCCAGACACATACTCACTCCAAAGCACCTAAGGGATGTGGGTCTTCTGGTGGCAGTGGTGGTTTGGGGTTTGGTTTTAACATATGCCACCTCTTAGATTAAGCATTCAGACTTCAGGCCTCTGAATCCCTCAGTTAGGCTTGTGCAAACATATTTGGTCTTTTTTTGCTCTTCTCCTCCCCTCCTCTTTCGTTGTGTCTTCTTGCTTCCCTGTCCTCGCAGTGAAGCTTCTCAGACTTGGCAAGATCTGCTGGGCTCCAGCCAGCTGCTACTTCAAACCCGGGTCGTGCTTTCAAGGCACAGTCCTATAGCAGGGTGGGGTTGGGCTGCACGGAGCAAAGCTGAGCCAAAGAGCACGAGGCCCTGGGAGAGCACACCACACCACACAGGTGCTGCTGCATGCAGGGAGCCTCTCTGTGTTCACCACCCGCGCAGGCTAGTGGAGGCAGGAGCTACCTCTGGCCAGATCAGATACCAGAACAACCATGCTAACACCATGCCCTGCCAAAGTTAACACATCTCAGTTTTCTAAAACACTCTGCATCAGGCAGTGGCTTTTCCACTGAAATTGAGCTAGTGCTACCTTTGCTTTATTTATGAATCTCAGCCAATCTTTGTTTAGTTTAGTTCCTCGGTATTCTACTCCATTTAACAGATCAACTTTGCAGTGAGGTCGAAGGGAATAAACCCAGCAACCAAGAACAGAAGAGGCCATTCAGTTTCCCTGGGTCTTCAGCTGGCAGCGTTAATCCTCTAGGCTCCAGAGTCACAAGTCTTCTGCTCTCGTAGGCATATTGCTTGTATAAAAAAAAAAGAATGTTCAGGTTTGATGGGGAGAAACAGCAGGTCTGCATTAAGTTCAGTCAAGCAAAACATCTATTTTTCAGCCGTTCAATTATATGTTCTCAGTTACTCTTTTCTTTAAGACAGCCAGAATTCGTCACAGCAGAAAAACTGGTGCAGTGGGCTGTCCCTAAAGAAATGAGAACACCTAAGCCTGATGGAAATCTGAGAGAAACTGTTGGTTCCTGCCACACCTCCTGACAGTCAGCATGCTAAAGAGTCAGTCTTAGAAAGACTTCAGTAAAGCAAGCAGAATACTGGAGGAGCGAGGGAAAACATGAGGTAAACTTCACTGTTTCAATGGAGCACAATAAAAAAGAAGCTCCTTTGCACACATTCTGCACAAACTTATATGCCCGGGGCGCTGCATTTGACTTCCTGTACCTTATGTTTTACCTTTTTGCTTACCTCTAGTGGTTCACTATTGCAGGCCTTTTGACTTGTGAGAACAGGACTGGCCATTCCCTCTGGGAGTTTCACCACTGCCCTCTTGCTCCCTGTTACTCCTTTTTCTGTTTATTATCTTCCAACTACCTCTCCCATTCAGGTTGTGAAAGGAGGTAAAAGGCAACATTTTTATTATGATTTCTACCTCCTCCACAATCTCTTTTCAAAATCATTTTGCTCTTAACAAGAAACACCACAATAAGGTGAAAACACCCGGGTGGTGTCCAGGCAGATTCACTTAGAAAGCAGAGAGGAAGGAACCCATATGTCAACCTAACAGCACAGAGACATCCACAACACCCTTAGACTCTGAAATGCTGACTGTAACCTGCCCGAATTTTCCTCTCCCTTTGAATCCTCCTGTAGCTTGAGCAAATCATGCTCCAAATACTCCACGCCTACAAGTCTCCTATGCTTGTTTGCAAGACTAAAATCCATAAAAGAGGCAGAGGCTGCTTTTGGTTATCTCAGTAGCAGGTGTTTGCAAGCACGAACCCCTCTTTTCTAATAGAAGACCTACTTGATTACACCTGCCAGGTCACTTCTTTTAGCACAGCTTTTCACCTTGCCAATGCTTTTGCTTACCTTAATGGTTGAAGGAACTCATCTGTGAATATAGTTATCACCTCTGTATCAGTCTGAAAAATACTATTTCAGCCCTTATTTGTCTCTCTGTAGGGTAAAGGCAGTTTTTCGCCCTTCCAACAGGGAATTGTGGCACAAGGTTTGAAATAGTAATTGAAACTTCCTCACTTTTGTCTAGACACCTGTAACTGCTAGAGGGGATGGAAGTGCTGCCTGAAAGAACGCAGGAAGCCGAGTTCAAGAGAGATGAAAGTGGTTGAAGGAGAAAGGTAAAAAATATAAACATTGAAATTATTTACTACAGGATTTTTCTAAATATATCCATTTTCCTGGTGGATGGAATAGCGTGTGTTGCATATGGTTTTTATATGCTTTTGTGTATTCTTTTATAGGAATAAATAATTTGCAAGTGTGTGAAGTTCAGCTACAACAAATCTTTCAAACCGAAGCTACATTTTCTTTGTATGATTAATATGTTACATTACAGCTTGCTTATAAATTAAAAGAACAGAATATGATGTACTGCAAAGGAGTTGTATATTTTCTCTGCTAAGCTACAATGCCTGTAAATCATTTCCATCACACTTCATTTTAATTTAAATTCATAAAAAGTTGTATATTTCTTTGTGGTTTAAATAAAAAAAAAAAAGATTAAAGGCTGTGAACTTAAATGTTTATTAAAGGAAAAAATATGTTGATCTGAAACTTCAGGAATTAAAATATATGTAAAATATAAGAAAGGAGACCAAATAATATTTCTTATGAAGCCGTGGAAATTTAAAGTGGAACCTGAGGCCTTCCACAATAGATGATATCTGCATCTGGCTAGGGGAGGGTGGTAAGGGAAGGCAAGGGGAGGGAAAAATGAGGGTTTGGAACAAGAGTGCCCCCCACAACCCAGGTCAGGAATTTTGAGAAGTCAGTTTAGCCAATTGGTAGTTAATCGTTAAAAGAAGTGGGAACCTATGGAATTAAAACCAAACTATTACAACTTCCCATAGGATGCCAAATTTCATTCCTGCCTGTCTGTAAATGTAGGCCACCAGAATGTTTAAACACGTTGGACCTTCAGACATGATCACAACCTCAGTGAGGCCAGATCTCATGTGAGGACTCAGATTGCACTTTTGGTAGCCTCAAGGTTATGCCTACAGCTCCAGTGTAGGCTGTACTAATGATCTTTAGGTGGAACGTTAGTGTTAATGTACAGGTCGTGCTTCCATTGAATGGGAACTTTATTTTCACAGTTTATTATATCTCAACTAATTTAAGGAGATTATCATCACTAATATGATGACCAGCAGAGAGAAGTAGTTTTAATCCCATTAGCAAGAAAGTCATGAACATGGTGTCAGACTGAAATTTTGCAAAATGTTTTCTATTGTATGTAGAGTAAGTTAGATTACAACTACTTTTAATGCCTGTTTCAGCAAGGTATTTTGTCTGTCGGTAGCAATCTTGCAGAAGTCTGCTATGAATGAAAACAATGGCCCTAATTCTACATTCCAAATTCATAATTGCATTAAAATTAGCAGCATCCTTGCTTCACCTCTCCATTGATTGATTTCAGTAGGAATGTGTATTTGAAATAAAGCGTAAAACATTCTTTAATATATCAGAATGCAAGTGAATGGTTCAAAATCCTTTCTGTCTCCCACATAGAATTGCTTCAGTGTTAACAATAGTAGATCAGAAGGCTACATTCAAACTACTTTCAGAAGGCTACATTCAAAACTGTACATCACAATTTTTCAAATGGAAACAGGTTCCAGTTCATAATCTAACTTCTGGAAGTTTCCCCAGAAGACAATGATGTGGTACTGGAGATCTACACTCTGCTCAAAGCATTTTAACTTGCACACCTTCATTTCATAGAGAAAGAAGAGTTACGAAAGCCCCGATCTCTCTGACAATGTTGACATTTTCTTAGAGTACTTCACAGTTATCCCAGGCTTATCCTTCAGAAAACACTCCCACAGTGTGTGTGCAGTATAACCACAGAAAATCAGAAATCTAAAATTCAGAAAACAAAAAAGAAAACAAAAGCCTCCACAATCATGCTTTTATCTGTTTTGTTTAAGTAGAAAACCAGAAACCGGCAAATAATTTGAGCATTAAAACATGATCAGCTTTACATTCTGATGTGTTTTTGTGTTTTCCTTGATCTGATCTAGTGGCCAGGGACAATTCCCTCTGAATTCCATAACTGATCCTCGGTTCAGCTGGTGAAGAAACCCTTTAGCCCTCAGCACACGGTTCCACACAAAGTGGTGGTCAGGACGTGCAGGGTGCCGTGCCACCACTGTAAACACACAGCAACCAACACAGCTCCACATCAGGCTTAGAGACCCCAAGTGTGGCAAGGGAAGCTTCAGGACTCTCTTGCTCTTTAGAACATGATAAAGGGGGCATCCATGTAAAATAAGCATGTAGTTTTATTCTATACTGGACAAGAATTTCTACGTCTCAGCCAGGCTCACTAACGCCGTAGCTCTTTGTGCCTGCAGTAAGTGCAGGGAAGCCCCAGCCAGCAGGACCCAACAGGCTCCTTGGAGAATCATATTTATATCAGGCACCAAAGAATGTTGTTTTGCTTGGCATTTCCTGCCCGACTGGTTCTCTTCCTAACAACCAAACTTTGTTTGTCTTAATTTAAGATGTTTACTTTTGCTGTGATTGCAGTAAAAGCCCATGTCCTCATAAGAAGCAATTTGCAGAAATTAATGCAGGGCAGGAAACCAACTCATAACAATGTCCAACAAACTGAGCCTGTCACATTTCTGCTGGGGACAGTGGCAAACTGATGAGAAATCTTCTAACTACACAGAAGGCATTTCAGTAAGCACAATAGCCATGTTGCATTGACACCTCTGGCAGATAAACTGCTTAGTCACAATTTAGCAGGAGCAGCAGCCACAAACATTAACAGACAGTTGAGGCAATGAGGCTTTGTTAGCAATGCAAAATAAAAGCAGACTTTTTTCTTTTCACAGATGAAGTTTCTTTTCTCTCACTCACAGATCCACCCTACTGTAAACTCATATTTATTTCAGTCTACATTCCTAGCAAATTAAATCCTTCCTTTGAAATCAGTGGGTCCTGCAAGCACACTATCAGTTCCTAAACTGAGGTCCAGAAACAACCACGAAGTCTCACAACAGACTTCGCTTGCTGCAGTGTTTATGTATTCATTTATGAAGACTGGCTCTTCTGGATTGAAACCTCCTGTGAAAGTTCAGAATTCTTTAAGGACTGTAAGGAGCACAAAATGGAAATAGCTACCAGTAAGGAGAAATTATCCATAATATTCAGGCTTGTTATGACAGATTAGACACATCATAAAAAAATTCCTCTCTGAAAGAAACCTATCTTGGACGTAGTAATGCAACTACTTTGTTCATGATGTTATGCATTCTAAAGCTAACTGAATAAAAACCAGCCACTCTTTCTAGTTGCATATCATCTCCAAATTTGCAGGGCCTGCACTCTGTTCTGTCACACAGGTCGTTTATGAAGATGTCAAACAGTGTAGTCTCCAGCCCTAACCTCAGCTGTGGCATAAAGCACAGTGACTGGCCTCCAGCTGGACTTACTGCCACTGAGCACAACTCTGAGACAGCCAGTACAGCTCACTTTCAGTCCATTTCGCTCTTCATTTATCTAGTTCACAATTCATCGTTTGTCTGTGAGGATATTATTATGGGAGACAGTATCAGAACCTGTACTGAAGTCAAGGTAAACACTACCCACTACTCTCCACATCAAAGAATGCTAGCTTTCTGCACAGGTTTCAGCTCGTGTAGGGTTTTCTTATCCCCTCTTCTTTCCTTAAGCTTTACCTAAGATAGTTTTTTTATGATGGGCACACAAAGCTAATGTATTTAAAGTGAGTTTGAATTATTTAAGGAAGATGGATAACCACGTACGTACACTTTTAACACTAACTGCAAAATCAAGTAATACAGTTGAGTAAATACCAGTTATGGTTTGGACACTAAGTTGAAAATTAAGAATGAAGTGAATATAGAGACTTTCTCCATGTTCTAAATTTAAATTATCTGTTATCTCACAGACCAGTAGAAGATTCAGCGTAGCAAATTCAAGTTTTCTCATGTAATTCTGTGAGGTCAGGACCAAATACCTGGGTTTCACTACTAAGCAGCTATCAGAAAACACTGAGTTCTTTGCACACCAGCATCTAATAGAGGTAAGAGACACAATCTGGCCAGGAAGCTCAGACTTTAAATCACAGGATAATAGAATGATGCCTCCCGTGAGACCATACATCAGTTTCGGGGGATATACTTCAGCCACAAAAAAATCCATCTCAAAACTTTTTAATCTTACTCAACAAATCAAAACATTCAAGCATTCCTCATGTCCAAATTCTTTCTTCACAGGCAATATCATGGAATGGTTTGGGTTAGAAGATCATCCAGTTGAAACCCCTCCACCACTAGACCAGGTTCCTCGAAGCCTCATCCAGCCAGGTCTTTAACAACTCCAAGGAGGGCACATCCACAGCTTCTCTGTGCAACCTGTTCCAGCCACCACCCTCATAGTAAAGAATTTCTTTCTTATATCTAATCTAAATCTACCCTCTCTCAGCTTAAAACCATTACCCCTTGTCCTATCACTGCATGCCCTCATAAAAAGACCCTCTCCAACTTTCTCATGGCCCCTCTTTCAGTACTGCAAGGCTGCTGTAAGGTCTCCCTGGGGCCTTCTCTTCTCCAGGCTAAACAACCCCAACTCTCTCATAGGAGAGACTCTGTCTTCATAGATGTGCTCCAGCCCTCAGATCATCTTCATGACCCTCCTCTGGACCTGCTCCAACTAGTTGATGTTCTTATGTTGGGGGCCCCAGAGCTGAACACACAACTCCAGGTGGGGTTACACGGGAGCAGAGGGGCAGAATCCCATCCCTCGCCACACTGATCACATTTCTTTTGATGCAGCCTAGGATACGATTTGCTCTCTGGGCTGCAGGAACAGATTGCCAGCTCACGTTGAACTTCTCACCAACCAGCACCTTCGAGACCTCTGCTGCAGGGCTCCTCCCAATCCATTCTCTGCCCAGCCTGTATTTGTGTTTGGGAATGCCCCAGGACTTTGCCCTTGGCCTTGTTGAACCTCATGAGGTTCCTTCCTGGGAAGCAAGACTCCTTTTCCACTTAAGGTTCTCAGAAACACCGCAGCAATCAAGAGATCCCTAGGAACATTTGCTATCCATCAAAATTTCAGTCTGATTTTAGTTTGTAACTATCCCAAAGCCACCTAGTTAGTTTCACCTGTAGGAATTTAGTAACACAAACACAATAGTGTACGCAAAGTCAAAACCAGAGCTTCAAGGTAGCTCTTTTTTTAATGATCAGAAGGACTTTGCCTCAATTTCCCTCCTAATTTTCATTCCAACGCTTACCTTTAGGAATTGATACAGAAGCAGTCAGTCTGTTCCCTCTTCTCCTGCTGACGGATCCTTTGTGAAACCCCGCGATACAGCAGCCTTCTCTGATGGGGAAGCACCTTGTGTCTCTGTTACTGGTGCTTAGAAAGATCAATAGAGCATTTCCACACTTTTCACCATAACTTTTGTAGCAGCTGCTGGAAGCCTGAAGGTCACAGTTGTGTCCTCTATTTCGATGCAGTTAGCAGCTCTTATGAAAGGGTAACTACATCAAAATAAGTCTCTTAATGTACATCTCTGGTAGCAAACCAAGAACAAGCAGTCTGAGTGCATCCCTGCAGCCTTCTGAGGAAAAAAACCCCGATTTGTATTAATTAATTTTTAGAAGTTTTACAGACTCTCAGAAGATATGTTAAATTTCCACAGAGCTTAAAGCAACTTGAAGTGTACTATACTAACACAAATGCATGCAGAAACACTGGTATTATCAATTTAATTAACGGCAGGGACTAGCAAGAGCAGGGCTGCGCCAGGAGCCAGGAGGAGCCAGGTGCTGAGGAAGATCATGGCACTGGCAGGTCTGTGTCCTCCCTAGCAGGACACAGTTTCATCATGCCCAAACTGGGCAAGCAAATCAGTATGGTGACAAAAATAAGTCTCTTCAATAGTCCAATAATCATCAAGGAAAAACATCTGAGGTCAAACAAAGAAATCCAAACAACAATTCAGGAACAGCAAGAAAGTAGACTGAAGGCATGGGCTTAAAGAGGCTTCTGGAGCAATTGACTTCTATGGGTGTGGTTCCCAGGTGAGGCTGCTCATGGCAATCAAGGCCTATTGGTGCACTATTAAAGAAACGTAAATGAAAACAGGAGAGGCTTTCCTATTAAAGCATATTTGTCATTATTCTCAAGTCTGGTGCCTTGTCACCTCTTCTCCTTGATCTTTTTCATACTGGTAAACAGACCCACAAGTGTTGACTGTCATTCACAGGAACTGTGAACTTCCAGCTGAGTTGTGTCCAGATATAGCCTACTTGACAGGGCTGGAATACCTAAGGAACAAGGCAGAACATTGCCCAGGGTTTACAATTATTTTGGAGCTTATCCCATACACTCCATAATCTGAAAGTATCTTTTCCTCTTCCAAAGTTCAACCAGAGTGGAACATGACTGTCTGCTCTCATAGACAGGACTATAATAATGAAAACTGATAGATCCATTATTAATTTCATATTTGCTTGCCTTGCTTTGTAATTAAACTTTATTTACTAGTAGTTCTATACCAAATACTCTAGCTCCTAAATGTGGGCTAAAGTACCTTTAATTGCACACAGTCCTTGATAGTTTTTTCCTGCTATCCTAAGAGGCAATGCTGAAAATAAATCATCTCCCTGAGATAGAATGACTCACAATATTACCCACTTAGCGTTTTCTTTCATAAAAGGACTGTATTCCACTTGTTGCCTGATGGAAGTTTTACAGTAGACTGATAGGACTAAGATAGGCACATGGTATAGTCACCACTTTGCAAGCCGATTTATTACCACACAGACCATTTAGGCTTCTATAAAGAAGCTTTGAGGGCTTTAATATCAGAATCTTTCTCCAAGGTCTGCTTTGGTATCAATATTTCATTAAATTAAAACCTAATTAAAGTCTAAAATGAATGATGCGCATTTTCTCTACATTAGACAGACCTATTTGCATTCCATGAAAGACCATTGACATGGCATCATGCCATTTGATTCAGTTTAATTCAAGAATGTCCCAATGACATTTGTCTTTTCATCTACCAGCTCTCTGCCCCACATCTTCTCTATCAGGTGATCAGAGCCTAAAGGTTTAACCAGATTTCATTACCTTAGGTAGATTGTGTATAAAAACATTTAATTAGGAGTAACCAGTTCACTATACCATTCCTTTTCTTTGCTTTGTCCCCTCCTCCACTGCTGCTGATGACAAGACAATTTTCTCTGGTTTTGTTCCTGAGTAAAAGAGACATTCTTCAGTACCTGAAACCCATCATTAACTATCTTCCCCTTCAGGTGTTCTCTCCTTGTTCCCAGGTATTTTGTTAAGCAGAAACTCAATAAAGCATAGAAGTGTTCATAACAAGCAGTGAATGTTAATTATCTTCATCCAAAGAAGGTTGTCTCAAAGTTGCAACCAGAACAATCATGGCATTTTAGCTGAAAACAATGGGATGGCGTTTTGCTATTCGAGGCACATTTCTAGGGGGTTTCTTGTTTTAAGGCATGAATCCCTATTAAGTTTGTATTGATACCAAGAGGAAAGCTCATCTGGGCATAAAAATCAGCATCGCTGCCTGCCACAAACATTTGGCAGAAATAATTTTAATTTAGAAAAGAATGGAAGTGACTTCATCATTTCTAATCATAAGAAAGCATGTAAAAAAAAGTCAGAAAAAGAAAACCTTCCTCACTTTATAAGCCGCTTGTACTCAGTCTTTGAAAGGAAATTGTAAAGAAAATATGAATGCAATGATCATGAAGAATCAGAAACGTAACAGTTCACAATAACTGATATAAAGAACTTTTCTTTTTCAAAAACTTCTTTCTGACAGGTCTGATTTGCAACTGCTTGCTCAGTGCTGGTTGGCATTCTTTGCCTTTTTCCTTTCTCATGCAAAATGAAGGAACCTGAACAGGAGTGTGAGGTGGCTCTTTTTAAGTTAGTGGCAAAGGTCACAAGGAGAGTCTTTGGATTTTGGGCAACAAAAATCTGTCCTTCATGAAGCCTTCCAAGTGACAGTCTGTGTCACTTGCCTTCAGGTCATTCCTTCTTTCCCCCCCGTGCACTTGTGGTAGAACAGTTCCACCACTCCTATGGTTTAAGCTTCTGCCTTAGCGCTGCATGACAGACAAAAAACATTCTCACTCTTCTCCCACCTTGGATTCAAAAATCCTACACCTAGAAACAGTTTTTGAGATGTTCCCACCACTAGCTTTCTTTGGGCTATACAAGACCCTTCTCTGTTACTACTTTGCTTGCTTCTACAAATTTTTACCATTCCTTACAAGACACACAGTAGACCTCTCTAGAATACTTTTTCATCTTTTTTTTCGCTGTGCATCCTCACAAATTAATAATAGGGCTTTCTTCTAAGTCTCATTAAAGGAGGCCATGGCAAACTGTAACTTGGGACTGGTTGCTGTGCTCTCCCTCTAAACCATACAATAATATCTAAGAGCATTTTTCTTATTTGTCCCTATAGACTGTCTCCTACAGAACTTCATCAAAAAGGCCATTACAAAGGTTAGCAACCCACTTTTTACATCATCACATTTAACCAGAGTTTTGTTGCTGTATTTTGATAATAAGTATTTAGGACAGGAATATTCCTCATCGCAGCTCTGAATTAATGCCATAAATGAACTTTACACCAAATTGTATGTTTTAAAATTAATAAGAGATAACTGATTGATATTGATGTACCTATTAATTTTGTCAAGCCTCCTCCATATAGGCTGTATAACCGATTTAAAATCTATACTGAAAGAACAATAAGCTTCTCACTTAGTATATTTTTTTCTTCATAGAAGTCACTAGAATTCTTCTGACTGGTACCCTACACTGCCTGTAATGGAAAACAGTCAGCTGTGGATTCGCTGCGGGTAAGGTAACAAAGAGAGTATTAAGTATTCTTTTGTTAGCTGATATCTGATAAAACTCAATTTGTTCTGCTTTTCTAAAATAAAACCTGTTGGTAAGTCTTCTATGATTACTATTTACATTAGGTAAATCTCCTTAATGCCTGTTGCAATTCTATTTATTGTGATACCAAAACATTGTACACTCTTTCTTTACAACACTTCTCTGACGTGGGAAAAAGCTCCTGTCCCAGTTTTAGGTATGGAAAAACAAGGCATAGAGAGATTGAGTTGGATATCAGTTAGATATCAGCTAAAGATCATACATTAGCCTTTGGGCACCACTTTGTTCCGGGACCAACAGCACAAATTCTCTCACAGCACTGCCCACTGTTTAACAGCTGATTTCCTTTAATTGCATTGTGCCGAACTTCCGATCAGCCATCAAGGTTTCCTTTGCTCTGTGTCAGTTTTCTCATGTTAAGGAGTAAGACTATGTGCTGGTTGCCAAGTTCTTTTGGGTTTTGTTTTTTGGAGTCTTGCTCCTATAAACGTAAATTATGACTAATGGTATCCCAAGTCTTCACCGGGATAGGGTGTGGAGTAAGGCTAAGCACTTTGAAGTGTCAGAAAGATTCAGAAACTGAGGGAGAAGCAGGACATAAATGGCCGCTGGCAGCAGAAAGCAGTAAGGAGTGCTGCTGTTTGGAGAGGAGGGAGGGAGTTCGTTAAACAGGAGAGAAAGTTTAGAGGTTCCTGAGGGCCAAGTTGTTGAGGGTTTAAACGGAAGCAACAAAGCCAGCCATAAGCCTCTCACCTTTCATTGCCACTTCAACTGCCATTTCCACAGCAGACAGTTTTCTCTGGCCTTGATCCATCAGACAAGGCAGCATGAGAATGTGTTTCCTGGGCACTTCTGAGACATCTAACAATGTTTGCAGCATATCCTTAACTCAGTTGAATGTGACACATCAGCAGAGAGGCAGGGATGCATGACTACTATGTGAGATACATGACACGCTCTTCATAACATCCCCTTCTCTTATTTTCTCTGCAATAGTTGACCTTTTTGGAGTTGAAAGAGCCCTCGTTTCTCTGTTCACCTCAACTCCTGTCCTTTTTCCAAGGTTATCTATGGAAAAGATTCTTTCTTCTTGCTTGCCCAACATTTGCCATAGCGACCAGTCTTTCCTGAGCAACATGCCATGTCCAGATGAGTGGACCTAATGACATGAAGAACCTTGAGTTTGTTGTGTCAGTCAGGCAATCTGGCAGGCTGGTGTTACAATAAATGTAAATATGCCCTCGAGACACAGAAAATAACTGTACCTCACAGGTTTTAAAGAATACATAATCTTCTCTTATCCACTAGCCAGGGTTATGAGCAACTGGCTATATGTAGAGAAGAAATTATATTAAGCTCATTAAAAATAATTTGACAGGAAACAGAACTCATTTCCACAAAATTGGGGCACGACTGAAATAATAAAACATATTGTCTTTTCTTTAGCAATTCAGCGTAATTTCTGTTATATTGCTGTGACATTTATGATACAGCACATGTATCTTGATAAAAACCTCCCTCTTACAAGCGTGCTCAGCATTTACTCATGGCAGAGGAAGTAAAGGCAACATTTTCCTTCAGTCTGCACTTAAGCATGTCCCCTACAGGAGTCACCAAGAATGATTCTTTAGTTACTTTAAAGTGATATAAGAAAATCCTGGATCAATGATTAGCCTAATTATATGGATAGTGTTTATTTGCACTTTATCTGCCCAGGATGACCAGTTAGTATTTACTTTATAACTATCATAATAAGGCTTAAGAGTTATATATTTAGCTATTTATCTGATCCATTAGTCTCTCTTCCACAGTTTGGTAGCTGATTTGATATTCAGCGTATCACACATAACTATCTTGTTATAGCTAAACAAAATGTGCATTTGGAAATGTTCATTAATACCATTATCATTAATTAGTCCTTACCTGAATGTCTCTGCTGCAGGGACTCTTCAGATTAAATGACAAATTGCAGGTAGCCTTTTTATAAAGTAGAACGTTAATAACAGCCTCCACATATTGCAAATGAAGTCTAATAGACCAAATCCTCTTCTCCTACTGATTTAAAACCAAAGTGACAGTGTTTAGAGTATTCTTACTCTACACCAAGATATCAGGGTTCAGAATCAATCCTAGTTTGCCTTTCTTTGTATTTAGTGCAAAATTATATCTTAGCATCTTAATCTTTGAAGAGAACAATACACGCTGGAAATGATCTCATTTTATCTTTTACTGAACACAGTTGCTAAGGTGCATAAAGAAACGTGCAACCTAAGCTTAGGTCAATCAGCAGCAGTCATATACACATCACCCTCCCCTCACTAAGCCTTTCTTCCTTCAAACATCACCTGCCCGCTCTGATGTCCTTGTAACTCCTCTGAGTTTAGCTGTTATCTGCCAGTGTAATCCTGGCACTACTTGGCAACTGAGACACCAACTGACTGCTGCTAAGGATCTCACCTTGGGAATACACAGGCACAGGTGTGTCTGGGATAGTCATGCATCAGATGCTGTGTGTTCAATGGCCTTTACACCTTAAATTGCACCTGCAGTGTACTGCTAAGCTGTCAGTCTGTAACATAAAACAACACAGTAATTGGAATAGCAGCTGGCTTGTGACCCATTAAGACTCTCTCCCATACAGCTCGCCTTCCCCAGATTGTTTCTGAGCGTCTTAGTGAAACACTTTCTAAAATGACAGGCAAAGGAAACCACAGGAGTCACGCTAAGACCTTGGAATACAGAATTTATTCATTTCTACCAACACTGAATGAGTCCTTAAATCACAATGGCTGTTGGACTCCCAGCCTCTCCATCAGAATGCGAAAAGATTAAGTAGTATTTTCTCATACACAAAGCTATATCCTGCCTGATTAAAAGCAAATGAGATTCTTGATCCAACTTGTAGGATTAAGTATCTCCTAGAGAGATGACATGAGTCCTACAACCTACTTATTATTAATAATTTACTCATAAGAGAGTCCACACTGGGATTGACTATAGGTGTAAAGAACTATTTTGTCTTGGTCAGCATATTAATTGACTTCTTGACTTCTCTCATGCAATGTAAAACAGATTGTCTGCTCAGCAAAGGAAGTGCATTTAATCATCCAGCTGGTGAAGTCCTACATGGCAGACACTTGTATTTGGAAGAGACATTTCAAAGAATGTGTGTGTGTGGCCATATGCATGAACATGAGAGGAGAAAGGAGACTCTTCTCTTTTTTATTCTTGTAGGACTTCTCGACAGGACTTCAGCATAAAGAATTTCTTTTTTTCTTAACTTGGCATTTTCTCTTCTGCCAATATGACACCTGAATCAGTGTTTCCACAAAAAATAAAACAAAACAAACACCACCACCCCCTCCCCAAAAAACCCCCCACCAAAACCAAAAGAAGAAGAAAGCCACATGCAACACTTCTTTCCCTTCCAAAACCCAGCCCTGGATCTAAGTATAAAAGTCAAAGTATTTACTGTGTAGGTAAATGACACAGGATAGTCAGTTTTTCCAATTGAGAAACACTTCACTGAGAAGGCAGCAAAATGCAACTTAAAGCATAAAGCATGTTAGGTAGTGCACAATGTGTTCTTTTAGGTTCTGTGAGAAAATCTAGTCCTAGGGTACAATATATAAATATGCCTTGCACACAAGCACTATTCTTTCTCATGAAAAAACAATAATAATAATAAAAAAAACTTTTCCTCTAATAAAATTACTAGTAAAAATCATCATTAATGGCAGACTTTATTACAAATTCTGTTGCCCTCCTGCTGTCCTTGCACCTGCTGGCTGGCATAGCCTGCCTCCTGCCTTGTCCAACTGTGTTAAACGATACTTGACTCGACAATGCTTTTTAATGACAGGAGTTCTGGAAGGCTGATTCTCCATGAAGTACGCTCAGTGTGAAACTGCCCCTCTTTGTCCTTATGGCACATAAAGGAAGCCTGACTCACCTGTTTACCTCCTGTTGGCCCAAACTTCTAGTTTATTGGTCGCTCTTTGCGGCACCACGTCGTCCCAAATCGGTAGTAAACACAGTGGAGTCCATCACAGAAAAATCCTGCCAAAACAGCACTGGATCTAAATATTGTAGAGATTCCTACCTTGTCCTCACTCCCACAATGAATGTAATTGAAGGAGGAAAAACATAACTTGGTTTCTCAGACTTTGTTGCTCCCCAGATACTGCAAAAATTAATTGGCCAGGCTGCGTTCAAAGCTCAAGTTTTACCAAGTGTACATGAAACCTTCTCACAGTGGATCTAACAGAGAGACTGTACTAACAAAGAGGATGGAAGGAACAGTACGATTCACCTTGTCGAACACAGCGAGTCTATTTAAAAGTAGCATAAGGGCAGACTCAGAACTCATCAGCTGAGTTAGAAAAAAGGTTCTGATGTATGTTGAAGCTACCTATCAAATGCAGTCGTTGCAGGCTTGTGCCATTTCCACGCTGAATGTAGACAGCAAATAGCACGCCCTTTCATTCAACAGGGAGACAATCTGCCTCCTGTACAGCACTGCTTTGATTTGAGCCAAAGCCAGTGAGCCACTGGGCTCCCTGCCACCTAACAATGAGAAACACGATTTACAGCAGCAAATGGTCTTTTTAGCATAAACAGTGTTTCCGACCTTCTCTGATTCTGCTCTTCAATAATCCATATCTGCTGGTTTGGGGGACTAATTCTTCCTGTTTTCTTTCCACTGTTTGCATGATTGCACCTGCCTTTACTGACATGAGATGAATTACATGAAAATGAAGAATGAGCTTATGAAAAGGGTATGAAAACTATAACTGAACAAGACCCACACTACAGGTGTCTCTTCCTCATACCCAAGTAGCAGACACAGACTGCCTTTGTTTCCCACACTCAGTCGATATGGCAAAATCACAAACTTATTTCAGACAACAGGAACACTTCCACTGACTTCAACACAAGTTTAGAGCAGAGGTAAGGAAGGAAAAGTTGTTACAGTTGCAAAACAACATTTTTACTATTCAACAAGGAATCACATTAAAAAAATAGTTTTAGCCAACTTTTGACAGAATTCTTGCAGAGGAAACAAGCTGCGCTGTAAAGCCCTATCCTCTTGAGGCCAAGTCTTTATTTTCTAAGCTCCTAATCTTCATTATCTTTGTTGTTGACCACTCGAGAAAAGAATGATCTGATCTTAGAAGTTCTTTAGCCTAGAAAGAGGCAGGAAATCCAACAAACAGCATATTCCTATATTAAAAGGTTAGCTTGACCTCCTTGCTCCACAAAGTTTCAAAGCTTTCCTCCTAAGTTTCTACTATATTTCCCTCTTGAAAAGACTGCTACTGACAATCAAAGGAAGAAAACTATTTCACACTCTTACAATACTTGAAAGATGTAAAGCTAATCAAACATCTTCCTAGTAGCTTCACGAAATATCATCTGACTTTAGGTACTCATATGCAGATGCTGCGATCTGAGTGCACTAGGAAGTTAAACCGCACTTCAGTGCTTTAGTAAAGACTCAGTTGCAGAACAGCCTCAATTTCTCTGGGTTAGAACAGTTACCAGATAGTGTTCAGAACCTTAAAGTTGCTCATGCTTTTTTTGATCAGATGTCAGCCGATTTTATGGTGATGGCCAGCTAACACCTAAAAGTCCATTTCCTGAGACATCTTGGGACATCCTTTTCCTGAGTCACCACGTATCAATAAGGGATTTCCACACTACAATGAACAAAGTCTCTTCCTTTTTGCCTTCTTTACTAACACTCCAAACACCTTTCTCCTTTAAGTGCCAGAATATGCATGCACTGTATGAGTTAAAGTTATAAACCCAGTTAGGTCACAACACTGCATTCACTTTAGGCATGTGTCATTTGTACATCCATGCACACAACATGTAAATTACATCACAAGATAGGTAATTTGTGTGTTAGTAAGCTTATGTAATATGGTAGAGGGATATCACAATGAACAGGTCTTCAAAGCCTCTGCCTTTTCTTCCATTTCTCTAACTTCCATATTTTTTTTCCTCACTGTTTTTTTGGTTTGGGGAAAAAGGGTCCTACTTTATTTGAAACACAGAATCAAGCTACAGATTCATAACCAGATTCTTATTTTAAAAGTTCCAGTGCTCAGGAATATTTGGATTTGGGGGTTTGGTGTGACTCATCACAAAGCCAGAGTTACTTGTCTACTGCTTACTGAGGCCCTGTTTCTTTAAGGTCCCCCAAGTTTCAGAACTTTAGGATATGTGGGTTTCACTTGTCTCTTTTTGAAGCGATATCACTGACAGGGCAGCATACAATCCTGTTCTGTATTATTTGTTTTAAAAGTTGGGAACTTCTTTAATCACAAATAATGAATTAATAAAACCCCCACCCAACACAACAAATTATACAATCATGATGTTGCATTTCCCAGCACTATTTCAGCGCTTCCTTGATGTAGTATTTTCTTTTTGTGAAACTGATACGTAACTGCTACTTCTAGAAGTTAGAAGGTGTAATTTCAACATAATTCAAACATGCAGATAAAAGTATTACTTGTGGAAATAATGATCAGTTTGTTTATAGGGTTTTATTTCTTCCAGAAATGTGGCTATAAAAAAATAACGTTGTCTTGAATGTATTCCTCTTAGAAACACAGCAGGATTAGGAAAGCATTCTAGGATATATATCTGTCAATGTGGTTGTTATCACCCTGTAACTCTGCTTAGCTAAAATCACTCTCTAATCAGAAAAGATAATGGATTTTTTCTGGTGGCACTGGAAGGTGATTGTGCAAGTGACAGTTGTCAAAGACATCATTCTTATCTAACTCTCTTTTCACAGCTGAGATTAAGTAGAATAGCCTAATTGCACCTTTGGAAGTAAGCAGGTAGAATTCTACATTCTTGTGGTCTTAAGTTGGAGATTTGGTAGCCAGAGAGAGATGAAATGCAGCTTCGTTTTCAGTCTTCTAGGGAGATCAAAAAACCATTAACTTAACTATCAGACTCTGCATGCATGTGGGGCAAGAAGATGGCTTGAATAAAGATCAGGCAGAAACATAACCAAACGTAATGGCTCTCCAAGCACAGCATACACTCCACAGCCGTATCCGAGGGCTCACAGGGAAAAGAGACAAGAGCAACAGTTTGGCTCTGCCCATCACTCTCTCAGGGAGGGAGAGGAGCCCAGGCAGCTGCCTTTCTCCTGTTTGTGCACGGCAGGGTAAGGGCTGGGAGGGAAAGGAAATGAAGGTCTATAAAGTTAGTTTCAAGGCAGTCACAGCAGACAAAAGAACAGTTTAGTTTCTTTGTTCTTAGCTGCGGTTCTGCATGGTGTCTGGGAAATTCCTATTGACATCCCAGTCACACAGAAAGGCACTTCAGGCACATATGGCACAAGCGCAATGTTCCCTTTTTATGGGTAACATTTACCTGCAGGGTTTGCCTATCCTATAAAGTGGCATTTAAGAATATTCTTAAGGGCTGTCTCATCAAAAAAGAGAAAATACATACTTGTAGCTTACTTGGCTTCTACATTCTGTATTAAAAAAACAACCTGTTCCCATCACACAGAAGATAAATATATATTTCACTATCATCTCACTGTTAGCTAGCACTGAGTTTTAAAATTCAACAGCGTGAGCGTACTGAAAAGGAAACAAAAGAAAAGGCAAGAAGAACCCATGTTCTCTGAACCAACAAGTCTTGAATTGTTACAGAAGAATGAGAGAAAGGGATTTGAATTAAGTCTTTCACCCAGAATCTATAATATTCACGCTTTGAGGTTGTAACGAAAAAAAAAAAAAACAATTCTGCAAGATAGGTTGGGGTGAGGGGATAAGAAAATGTGAGAAGGCTGCACAAGAGAACAAATACCCTGCACTCGGTCATCAAATTTATGTTAGGTTTGTAGTCAAATAGCTTTACTTTATTTTTCAATTACCAGACAAGCTCATTTCTGGAATGGCATGAGCCTTGCTTTCCTACAGTTTTTAACATAATACAAAACTAACCAGAGAAAACTGGCAAAAGCAGTTTTTATCAATAAAGCTCTGCTTAGAAGAGTCGAAAATCTTTTCCTTTCATGCTTTCAAGTTCTTAGTGTATACAATTGTTTTCCTCAGGGGATTATACCTGATCCCATGAAGCTTTCCCTGCCAAGACAGTCCAGTCTCAGTGTGGAATAAGAGCAGACATTGATAGGCAGGGACCACAAGGGAGACTGTGGCGGCTCTGGGCCCCTCTCTCCCAGCAGGGTTTTGCTGCTCAGCCTGTAAGGGTCACCTGAGCATAGCTTAAAGGATCTGGAAAGGAGAGGATATCTGAAGGCCAAATATTTTAGAAATGCGAGCCCTTTGCCATTTCTTTATGAACCTCTCCCCATCAAATAAAATAGATTCAACATTGTTTGTTTCCAAATGTGCTGGAAATGAAAACAACTGCAGTTATTGAAGCTGTGGGAGGTACAATGGATATTTCAGCTGCAGCAGGATGAGAATGCCCGTTCAAAGGTTCCCTTCAAGCCCGTTACAGCAGACAAATCCTCAAAAGAAAACATACTTTGTTAACTTTCATTTGAATACATCCTGCTCCAGCCAGACAGCCCACTTAAAATGACACAGAGGCAGTAAATTGTTCTACTGATTAGTTAGCTAGAGTTTAACAGCTTGAGCTTATCGGGAAAGTGATAGGAAGAAAAGTGTCGGGCATATAATCATTCAGACAAGACCTCCTTCCACTCTCCCTGAACCTCTGAGGTGAAGGCCTTTAATTCCTCTTTGCAGTAAAAGATGTGTCATGAACATACTGGGATATGGACAAAGGCCACCCAGAAGGCATCTTATTCGACAAGTCTTGCATACAGCATCCCATAAGAAACCCTCTTAACGTGAAGTATTTCAAAAGCTGCATTTGTGTATGGGTCCATGTTTTTCCAAGAAAGTGTTTGCCTCAAAAAGACCCTTATGAAGTAGAAACAACAGATCTTGTCCTCGAGATACTTCTGATATCTAGCAAATGAAAGTTGATGAGAAGCACAGGTTTCCTGTTATTTTGTTCTGAGAAATGGCACCCCAAGGCATTAAAACACCCATGAAAATATGGAGGGCCATATTTTCACAGGCACTCACAGCAGACATTGTTGAATAGAGATTCAAATAAGTCAGTTCCTGTTTTCTGGCCAATCCATTTAGACTGCCGACTTCTGGCTCCGATTCCCCACCAGACCTCAATGGCTTGTGCCAATAACATGCACATGCCGCTAAGCCCAGCATTGTCAGACAGCTACAAGCTGATCAGAAGCATTTGTAGGTTTGGTTATTTCTGTTTGATGTTACAGTCAATCGTTGAACAATTACCTCTGAAGGAACAGAAGTAAAAAGCACATCCAGTCTGGCCAAAAGCGTTTTATCAGTGCCAAAATCTCCACAACGTATAACACTGTAAACCAGACAGGGACAACCTTTCAAAGGCAACAATGATTGTTCCATGAAAGAGTAACAAAGATCAATTAAACAATTAAATTGTCTACCAAGGGACCAAGGAATTCAGTCTTCAAACATATATAAGATTAGCCTAAATAGGAAGTGTAGAGGTCTAGTAAGATACGATGGTCTTACAAGAACACAAATACCAAAGGCATCAGTTGGTAAGGTACCCCTAAAACTGAAGGACCAAAGGAGATCATAGGTCATGAAAGGGTTGGAAAGACAGACATTTAGTATATCTCAGTGGTGGTGTTCATTTAATATCCCAAAATGAAACACAATATGGAAATACACCACTCAGGTGTGAGCTCTCAGCTATGTTGGGTAGGAAGTCAGATACATATATATATTAGACCCTCTTAGGATGTTGTTCTAGGAGGCTCTATGTGCGACACCTCTAATTTAAGTCTCAGGTAGAGAAAATCCATATGCCAGAATTTAAAATTAGATCTAACTTTCCTGATTTACCCCCATCTACTATGTTTCTCTGGTTTGTTTTGTAACAATATTAAAAATGTAACTATAGCCCCTAGTAAAATCAGACAGATTTATGAGGCAGAAATTGTGCCTCATCAGCCTAACAGCATTCTATGATGACGTGACTTGCTCAGAAGATGGAAGGAGAGCAGTGGATGTTTGTTATCTTGAATTCTGCAAAGCTTTTGACACTGTCTCCCATAATATCCTTACAGACAAACAATGAAATATAGCCTAGATAAATGGAGAGTGAGATGGACTGAAAGTGAGCTAGACTGTCTGGTTCAGAGTTGTGATCAGCAGCACAAAGTCCAGCTGGAGGCCGGTTGCAGTGGTGTATGCTGGGGCTCACACTATTTAATGTCTTCTTAAACAACCTGTGCAGAGGAACAGAGCGCACCCTTCTAATTTGCAGATGATACACAACTAGAAAGAGTGGCTGATGCACCAGCTGGTTGTGCAGCCATAGATAAGCACTGGGACAGGTTGGAGAAATGGACCAGCAGGAATCTCAGCAAGTTCAACAAAAGGAAGGGTGAAGCCTTGCCCCTGCGAAGAAATAACCCACTGTGCCAGAACAGGCTGGGAACTGACTGGCTGGAAAGCAGTTTTACAAAAAAAGACCTGGGGGTCCTAGTAGACACAAAGCTGACCAAAAGTCAGCAGTGCACCTTTATGGCCAAGAAGGTAACAGCCTCTGAGGCTGCATTAGGATAAACAGCTTCCAACCTAAATCTGGAGCGCTGTGCCTGGTACTGCGCTCCCCAGGACAGGAGAGAAAGGCAAGCAAGAGCAGGTTCAGCAAAGGGCCACAAAGATGATTATAAGGGCTTATAGCATTTGAGGCTGTGAGTGCTGTGGTGTTGTTCAGTCTGAAGACGACAAGACTTGGTGGGATCTTACTAAGGTGCATAAATGCCTGATGGGAGGGATTAAAAAGATGGAGCCAGGCTCTTTTTGACAACATCCAGTGACAGGAAGCAACGGGCACAAATTGAAATACAGGAAATTCTATTCAACCATAAGAAATAATTTTTTCTGTGAGGGTGGCCAAACAGTGGAACAGGCTGCCCAGAGAGGTTTGTGGAACCTCAGTCCTTGGAGACAATCAAAACCCTGACCAGGTATGGGCAAGCTGCTGTAGCTGACCCTGCTTTGAGCATGGAAGGTTGGATTGAACTTCTCTGGACATCTCTTCCTGCTGTTTACACAGCTCTTCTGTGTAAACATGTCAGTCCCAGCTAGCATCTATGAAAAATAAAGGCATCGGTAAAGTGTCGGGTTTCAGCATACATTTTCTAGTACTACATTTACTACAGGTTTCATATTTACCTTTTTCAACTGCTCAACAAAGTAAAGGTAACTTCAGTGACTATATCAACAGAGAAGCAAATATCAGGACTGAAAACTTTAACATTAAAGTTTAACATCCATGATGAAGGAGGTTGTGGTATTAAGCAGAAAGTTTCAATGCAGCTTTTCACTCTGATGCACCACCGCTACTTGGAGCCTCACCAAAGGTGTGTGGTGTACGTTTGTATACATTCACATACAGATCTTTGTATACTTTAAAGAGGCTATCCTCCTCTGTGCTTTAGATCATTTGCTTGCTATTTTTGGCAAAGTCTAGGAGATATTTGATACTTCTATTAATTTCCACCAGTATTGCCCCAGCTCACCTCTCTTCTTTGTTTCCGTTTTTTCTGTTTCACCTTTTACTCTTCCCAGTGTGTGATTCCCGGTCAGGTGACATCTCATGATGGCCATAACACATCTGAAAACAATCCAAAAGTCACAAGCCTATCAGTTCAGTGCCAAAGACAGACACACTGTTGACAATTTGGCATTGGCTAGTTGGCTAATCTAACTCTTTCCATCTGTTTTTTTTTCTTTTTTTTTTTTTTTTTTTTGAGGGAGGGGCAGGAGCAATAGGATTGAATCAAAACTCTGGAGAAAAAGAAGCCAGAGCCTCCGGCTCTGAGGTCCAGAAATGCAGAATTGCCTGTTGCTGAGTTAACAGTGCTGCAAATCAAACCATAGTACCCCAAGCACACAATGAGATAGAAAGAGTCATTAAAGCCCCAAACCCAGCTGCAGGTGTGTAGCTCTTAAACACTGCTTCTCTTAGAGGAAGGAAACTCATCCCTAATCTCCAAAGTATCATTTAGGATTAAACTGATCAGAAGAATATGAGTTTAAAGGAAAATCAACTGGAATCTAACAATTCTAGTACATGCAATATTTGTAATAAATCCTCCAGTAGTTGGTACTCTTCATTGCAGATATCCATAAGCTATTTGCTTATTTTCCCAAGCTATTCAAGAGATTCAAACACTATTTTTTTTCCCCTTTCCGGAAATGCTGATATGAATCATATGGGCAAAGTAAACAGAGCACTCTGTTAGAGTTTCCCTTTTTACAAATGAGCCATAAAATTGTCCATTAATCAGCCTTGCTTCCCCAGGGGCCGGACTGCATTGTTGAGGTTTCCTTTTCCATTTCTGATCCCTGTTTTGTTGAGGAAATTACACACACAAAAAAAAGTCACAATGGAGTAAACCCAAAAGAATAGGCTTTTGAAAACCGCCCTCCTCTCCACAGCCCTTGGGCAGAGCTGGACTTTTGATCAGTGGTGGAGAATTCTAAATTTAGCCACTCCTTATTTTTCTTCCTTTACCTTCTAGTAAAATAATAACCCTGCCATGGTTCCTTCACCTCCCATCCAGAGGACATGCTGTTCCTATCTATTTAAATTACTCCAACAAGTTCCTTAGAACAATAAAAAGGCCCTTTAAGGTCTCCTGGGGTAACTATCTACAACCAGAGAAATAACGAATAGCTGAAAGAATTTACTGGGAATCTGGCATTTCAGAGCTTTGTCTCCTGTTAATTCCTGAGAAAGCTGTCAGTTCTGACAGTGCTCGAATTTATCTGGAAGGCATATCCTTTTAAAAGAGGGCAGGAAAAAATATATGTCTATTGTACTTGTCACTCCTCAACGTGTGCCGGCTGTGGGCACAGGGTTGGCCAGCAACTCTACTGCGTGCTGGATCTTTGAAGATCCAACTCTTTACCCAGCACAGCCAAGTTTGCACCTGGTTTTGAATGTGCACAGTGGGAGCAGGGTGAAGGAGTCAACCTCAGCTGCAGTAGGTTTTCTAGTTGACTTTGTTGTGGTTTTTAGGATAAGTAGAAAGCTCATGAGGCTTATACAGAAGCACTGGAATCTGGTGTAAAATAGCACTGAATGAACAAAGATCATCAGCCTGCGAATGATTACTCTGTAGATCTGGCCTCTAGCTGTCATAGATTTGCTAACTATCACCTGAAAGTTAATATCTTTGTCTTCTAGGTGCTAGATAATTTAATACAAACTTTCCAGTTCATCTTGTCCATAATTAAAACTTGGGCTCTTACAACGCCTCTTCTGCCTTTCCCTGTCTTTCACTATCTGCCACACATTTGAGGGGAGATGACATAAGCTCCTTGCAAGGGTATATTTTTAGCAGAGCAGCTTATTTAACATGCAAACCAAATACATAATCAAAGTGGATTTTTTTTAAAGGGAAAGTCATCTCAAGGTTGACTTAAAAGCCAAACAGGTTTATCTCACCAAGTCTCAGTTAAATGCTGCAGCATGGATCCCTGTGTGTAAGACAAGACTGCTCTTTCCAGGGAGGCTCTGTTGATCTATGATCTAATCTAGGCTCTTTAAATAAGCTTTTAAGTGTGTAACTAAGAACCCCTTTATCTGTTATTAATGTCTCATTCTGTTATCACTGCAAGCAATTTAAATACACTAGTCATATTTGATTAATTCCTCTACAGATTTCCTTCCCTCTCAAAAATATATGAAGCTTGGTAAGGAATTTCTTTTCCCCTCTCTGTATTCCTTATGAGCTCAGTGGCATTCTAACAACATTAGCCTCATGCACATAAAATGCTGAAATGTCTGGACACGCATGCAATGTGACTCACTCACACCTAGTGAACAAGTTCTCTCATTCAAAGACTGCAGAAGTGTGAGTTTCTTGAATCACTGGTTTTATTAGTACAAGCATGTTGAACTTTACTAACATACCTTTTGACTTTATTGGTGTGCCTTATTTTATATGTCTTAAAGACCTGGGCAGCTTTTCCACAGTTAATTTAAACGAGATAGCATGCAGGGAAGAAAGAAGAATGCTCAACTAAATCATAGAAGGAATTTCTCCCAATCTCTCTCATGTTAGTGGTAGCTGGCCTAAGAAGGTACCCGCCCCAAGAAGGTACCTGCCCCATAACCTGGCTTTTTCTCATGAGGGTTCATTTATTCTTATCTAAAATCAGGTCTTACCACAGCTCTGATCCCAGTTCACTTCGAGCTCTGGGAAAAGTCTTGAGTTGTCATATACTGTTAGGGAAGCCCTAACGTCCTGCTTGAAACCTAAAGCAATACTCATGCAGATCTGCAGTGGCTGCTGTGTCACCTAGGAAAACTGTTCTTAAAAACATAGCAAATAAAAGAAAAGCTGCTGAGAAACAATTAGCTGCCTTGGGAACAGTACCTGCCAACTCAGCTCTTAACTTGTGCATCCACTTGCCACGGAATTTGATCAGCTCTGTCACACAATGCATCTGACTTATCCTGTTTCATCCCAGACCTGCTGAGCCTTTTTCTGTGGACAAAAAGAAAGATATTGTAAAGGTCACGTTTGTCTTTTCTGAATCTTCCAGGCCTAGGAAAGAAAGTGTTCCTTTTCTTACTGCTGCAAGAACAGATACTTAGCTCAGCAGTGAGATAAATGAATCAATATGCAAAAGTTAAAATCAGGATCACAGTCTTATTCTTCCTTAAATAAAAATACCTAATGAAGTATTTTACTCTGACCTCCAGCTGTCTTATGCATAATTGACTTAGACTTACAATCCTTCAGCAAGTATTACATCGAAGATGATTTTCTATGCTAGCTAGAAAGGCTTAAGCAAGTTTTGACTTCCCTGTTAACAAAGAAGTGGCTTTAGCCAATTTCAGTCCAAGCCTCTATTCTTCCCTCCAGCAAACCACAGCAAAACTAGCTGAGTAGTCTAATCCTGGTGCCTTGTGCCAAATTGGTGGCCAAAACCAACTCTAAAGCCAGAACAGGTATAGAGCATACAGAAAGAACCAGAGAATCTCATCCTACTGGTTTTTATATGGAGATATAAATCCAGTAAGCAATTGTCTAAATGTTATAATTCATAGAATCACAGAATGGTGGAGTTGGAATGGACCTCTGAAGCTCATCTAGTCCAACCCCCGCGCTAAAGCAGGTTTGCCTAGAGCCGGTTGCGCAGGAACACATCCAAGTGGGTTTTGAATGTCTCCAGAGAAGGAGACTCCACAACCTCCCTGAGCAGCCTGGTCCAGTGCTCCATCACTTTCACAGTAAAAGTTTTTCCTCATGTTCAGGTGGAACTTCCTCTGCTCCAGTTTGTACCCTATGCACCTTGTCCTCTCTCTGGGCACCACTGAAAAGAGTTTGACCCCATCCCTCCTAGCCACCATGCTTTAAGAAATATCTAAACATTTGTAAGGTCTCCTCTCAATCTTCTCCAGGCTGAGCAGTCCCAGGTCTCTCAGCCTTTCCTCATAAGAGAGATGCTGCAATCCCCTGATCATCTTTGTGGCCCTCCGCTGGGCTCTGCAGTAGTTCCTTGTCTTTCTTGAGATGTGGCCTCGCTAGGGCAGAGCGGAGGTGAACCTCCCTGGACCTGATTGCTCCTCTTTTCTTGATGCACTCCAGTATACAATTGGCCTCCTTGTCCATGAAGATGCATTGCTGGCTCATGGTTAACTTGTTGTCCACCGGGACTCTCAGGTCCCTCTCTGCAGAGCTGTTTTCCAGCAGATCAATGCCTAACCTGTGCTGATGCAAGGAGTCATTTCTCCCGAGGTACAGGACTTTGCACTTGCCTTTGTTAAACTTCATTATGTTCCTCTCTGCCCAATTCAGCAATGTCTTGTTTTCCATTACTTACGGATTCAAGAAGAGAACAGCCACTGCCTTTCATCTTGCTCCCACTGACATACGTATGTATACACACATCCTCATGTGTGCGTGAACACATGCACGGAACAGAAAACAAGGAAACATGAATTCAAAACAAACGTTAAGTATGACGTTAAAAATGCAGAAAGCAGAACTTTGAAATCCCATGCTAAAATAGTGTTTATATCCATTCCTCTGGGAATACAGCTCCATGAACAGACACAGTCTTGGCTTTTACTTCTTAATTTTGAGTGTTAAAATTACAGCATAAAAGTTCTCATCACAATTTAACATACCACCAAATTGTGATAAGTCAAAATCCAGACAAGAAACCACCAAAACCACAAATTCCTTCAATAAAAGTTATTAGGTCTGATGTTTTAGAAATGTAGTTCAGCTAATTCCATTCTAATACATAAACTCTAACTAATAGAGAATATAATGTGCGTTACAACACGCACTCCTGGAGCAAGCCTTAGTAAAAGACCCCAGGATATAGCTAATTCCTCACGGTAGTCACTAGGAAACAGTGAATTCTATACTAACATGTCTTCCCTCCTTTTTCCAAATCCATTTTATAACTGTAAGAGGTCTCCTTCCTTGTCCTCTTGCTTCCAATGATGACTTGATTTTTATTTGTTTTTTTTTTATTCCTTGTTCTGTTAAGAACCCTTGCAATGCAGAGGGTCTTGCTGGAAAAAATACGCCTGGAGTCTTCATACATTTGCATATCATTTTAAATACATTTACATGGCATTTTAATCAAGGAAAATGCAAACGCACAGTTATAACTTTTTATTTATAGAGTTCTTCTAAGGCACTCAGCAAAACATACAGAAAAAATATGACCTCAGGGCTGAGGAGGAAAAAGTATCTGCAAGAAGACTGTTAGCAAGTCTTGAAAATCCATCTGATTAATGTCCTGCTTTACATATAGCTGTTATTGTTTGAGGCTATTTAGGAACTTGTAATGTTTTGATTTAATCATTTTTACGATAAAATAAGTCTGTCTTCAAGTACCCACAAAGTGGCTCACACACAGAGAAGCATGAGTCGCCTCCTCAGTTCTGGATGTCATCTGGCAGGTATTTGCTGGGACAGAAATGCTCTATTACATGGGTGCTTTCAGTGGGCAGATTTTTTGCAGATATCACATGATCCTCACCCTCAGATTTCTAAATTAACTGAAGATAACCTGACATGTATTCCACTTCCTCAGATTGCCACGATCTGGTCAGCCTCAATACTTCTCACATTTCCTTGAAATATACTGCTGCTAAGGGAGAAGGGTTGTAATAACCAAGTTTGCCAGGAAAAAAAGGTATTCTGCTCTGCCTCACACCAGCTAACTTGTCTCCTGCTCACAAGTCTTCCCATCCAGTCCTTCCCAACAGTAGCTGCAGGTAGAAGTTCTAATTACACACACACAACTCAAAAAGAGAATTATGCCTGTGGCTGGCTCACCTTTGCCTCCCAGCTTGAGCAGTGGTGCAATCTGCTGAGAGAGAGGTTACATGGGAACTCTGCAAGGAACAGCAGGCTCTGGAGAGATGGAAGTGGAGTATGAATTCCAGAAGACAAGAGCTTCCTCTAACATAATTAACCTCTTCATATAATTATCAATGAAGCAACGATACCAGACGAATTTTTTAAGGTCATGTTTTAAAAAGTGAAGCAATGCCAGATTTAAGGCTATCAGAAGAGTCCCGATCTCTTTAGACCAGTACATTCTAATGATAATCACAGTCACGTTGAAAGCCTCTGTGAGCACCTGGGACAGAAATAAGACCTGACTGGACACTAGATTTTAACTTCGTGAAAACTATCCATATACCTCCTCATCCAAACAGTTGAAGCTGAAAATTTCCACAGAATCAAAATCCTAAGAAAACTTCTTCCAAAATGTTTTCCAAAATGGGGTATTCTCCAAATGAAATACTTTCATCTGACTTCCTCCTGGGTCTCTGGAAGCCAGAGAAACAGCTGACTGAAACCAAGAAGCATATTCTCAGCTTAGAAATTACTCACAAAAAACCCTGAAGAAAATCTCATCTTCAGTAGGTATGGTCATCTAGAACAAGGAGTGGTTTGTCCTACTTGAAAAGAAAGAAACAAATATGAAACAAGATAATTATTGATGACACATTAGATAAAAAGATGATGCTTTTAATATGCAAACTATTTATATATCTGGCTGACTCTGAGAAGCAGTGCTATGAGATTTAATGGGTATTCATAAAATGTTTAGCGAATGTTCCTAGGTTAAAAGTCCTTTTCAAGTATTGTTATTATTATTATTGTAGAAAATAGGAAATGCCACTGTCTTACTAATATAAAGTATTAGAAACTACAGGACAAGAATGAAAACCACTATGATATTTTAAAAAGCAGAACTTCTAAAGCCGTCACTTACTGTTCTGTAGCTGTTCTACATTTTTTTTCCAGTCTTCACAAAACATCAGTGTTTCAGATTTATGTCTTATTCATATGACAGAGTTATTGTATAATCTAAATCTCTTTCGGGGCAACAAAGTAAACAAAACTGCTACTGCACTATATAAATTTTGTTTAAAGGTGTTAAGGACAACAAGGACACAGCATAAAAATCTGTTCAGGTCTACACTCGTCTGCCAAGAAGATATCAAGACCTTTCCTCTTTCTTCTGGGAAATACAGGGCTGCTCAGGTGAACTAAAGCAGCCCTAGTGTAACTGAGGCACACAATATCAACTACATCAACATAGATCAAACTTAAAGACAAAACTCCATATTAAGCTGTGAAAGGTCACTTTGTCTTGGTAACTGTACTTCCCAGGTTTATTTATATTTAATGCCAACCTGACTGTAACTTACAAGGAGCATCTATACTTTTCAAAAATAAAAATGTGAACATAATTTTAAGATTTATATAGAACAGGAGAAAATCTAGAAAGAATGTGTAAATCTTTGTGCTTTCTAAAGTATAGATTTATATTTTAAAATTAATTTCATAAGATATAGTCCAAAAAAGCTGCAATGAATTCCAGAAAAAAAAAATGAACTCTATAACAATTTTTTTCAGTGATTGGTACAAAAATGAGTAATAACAGGGCTTACTATATTATTGCTACTTGATAAACAACATATTGTATAGGTTTTGTTATTAAAACCTGAGAAAAAGCTTAGCTTCTTAAGGCTTATAATAAAAATGTCAAACATAATGAACTGGGAATGGGAACGATTTGCAACACCAACAGGTTAACGTTTATTGTATAAAGGCAGGAGTAAGCAAATAAAAAAACCCACATCTGTCATCAATAGCACCATGATGACATAAAGGAGGTCATGTTTGCCAGAATTTTAATTTCTTCCCTCAGGGGATAAGAAGCATGTCACGTACATGACTATGTACCTGGAGGAGCAGTCATGCTGCTTGTGATCAATCATCCTTTCTACCTCTTGAGTGGAAAGCTAAGCTTTCCGAAGTCAGTGGTACCAACAGTTCATTAATGTACATACTAATAAGAACAGAGACCACTATCATTAAGTGAAATTTCAGGAACTATTCAAAAGTCATTGAATAGTCACCTGTCCAAAAACATGACAGTAATTCAGAATGCCTCATCAAACAACATTTTCAATAACAAACCGGTAGAAGACAAAGACTAGATGTTTTTCTTTTCTTTCACCCATTCAATTGCGAAGTTACAATTTGTGAAGGAAAATTTCTGAAAAAACGTTGAGTTTATTCTGTAGTTTTTCCTGCATTTCTAAAATCAATCATTTGGGGATTTTTTCTGAAATTTGCCTTTTTTCAAGGATTGTTTTTTTGGACAAGTATTCTTGTATAGATGTGCATTTCTCATTATATAAGGTTTCCCTGATCTAAGAATTACCCCAGAGAAATGTTACAAACATTATTTTCTTCTGTTTCTGTAACACGGTCTAGTTCTTTCCAAGATCCCTAAACCTCAGGATGGACAATGTTTAGGACACAGTTCAAGTCAAGTATTGTGAATTAGGAAGAAGAGAAAGTGAAATATATCAACAAAAATGCCTAATATTTTAATCTATTTTGTTATCTGGTTGAAATATGCATTTTATAGTTGGTTGAAATATGCATTTTTTTTAAATATTCCAGTGTGATCAATACTGGTGTGTTTCCCTTCACTTGCTTAAAGAGTAACATTAGACTAACCATAATGCGGAATGTTAAATTCAAGTAGTTTATTGTGTCAAAATCACAAAAATATATATATACATATATAAAGCTCCTATTTTAATTCCAATTAAAAAAAAAAAAAAGCCAGGCATATCTAAAGCTTATTTGAATTATTTTCATCTTCATATTTTCTTCCTCAATTATGTTGAGAAAGAGAAGATATATCACTAATAATATTTTTAAGCCATCGCTTAATGTTCTATCATACATCCACACACAGTTCAGTTTCCACACCTTTCAGCAGTTATACAGCTGTTATTTATGGCACTAGCTACCAGTTTCATAGGCTGATTATCAGAAAGGGAGTAAGAGCTGGGCTTTTTTTTCTGGCTTCTGTCTCTTCAAAAACTAAAGCAGAATAAAACTGGCTCAAATAAAGAGGAAAGCGTTCCCCTGCCTTCTGCTTAGCTTTTGCTGTTTCCCTTCAGGTTCTCTTCAACAGGCTCCCACTGAAAACATGTCTCTAAGGAGCAGTTTTAAAGGCTAAACTGAGATGTTATTGGTGGCCTTTGTCTTCTTATTTATAACTATTAGAATTCTTCCATTATATCAACCACCAAAATAGTCTCTCCATATTTATATACCGGTGTCAAGTCTCATAAAACTATGCAACACTAGAGTAGTATTTGATTATCTCTTGCTTAACTGCTCTCCAGTATCAAGCACCTAAGTCAGCACAGCTCCAAAGACAACACAATGCAACATTAAATGAATTTTAATAAAAATAAGAAGATGGCAAGGCCTCTCCCTCACCACCTGTCAAACAAAAATACTACTACATAAAACAGTAACAGTAAAGTATAGTTATTCAAATATAGCAAAACATGAACACTGACACTACATTTCAACATCAGTAGGTATGTAGGTCAATTTATTGTGGGAGAAAGGAAAACAGATAAATTGTTTAAGAGAAATGGTCTGTTACTAGAAAAAAAACTCATATATGCCAACAAATTGTATTACGATAAAAAGGTCAAATTGACACGCTCGCAAGCATAGGTTATAGAAGCAGAGTGGAAGAGATACGCTCTTACTCATAATTAAGAACTGAAACAATCACGTTATAAATATTCATTATAGAAAGATCTCTTTGCTCTTTAGAAAACATTTCCAGGTTGCAAATGTGTAATTGACTTCTTTTTCTTCCTTGTTATGAAGGATGAAAGAGCACAGCATCTGTTGTACTACACAATTGGTCTGTTCACAACACTGAAAAGTTGGGCACTTAAAGGTGAAAATATGCAAGAGGATTTTCTCTCATTACTTATTTCTGAGGTCTGTAAAACTGAAAGGATTAAAACTTTAGATCCATTGATTACAAGCCTAGCGAAAAAGACTGGAATGGTGCAGTTAATGCCCAGCTTCTTTTTAAAGAGAAAGTCACAATGACTTATTCTGCCTACAGAAATAAGAGGATCTGGCTGGAAGAAGATCTCCAAAATGTGGAGGGTAAATCTTAACACAATGAACTTTTTGGAGGATTTCTATTCCCATGGTGAGAAAACGGCAGAGGTGTTAATTGTGAACTACAGTTCAATATAAAGGCCCCACAGAGCAATTGGTACTCAGTTTTTTGTTTCTTATGAAAGGCCCATTTTTTTTTCAGCTAAAAATTCAATCTTCAGCCCCTCTGAATTCAAAGTTATGCCTAATCTGTTGAGGGTTTGGCTCACTTAAAGGCCCTGTTGGCAGGTATTGAATGCAAAATCATTTTAATGGGAGAACCCTTGGGAACGGGAGCAAGAGTTTTGAGCATTTACAATTTTACAATGATGTACAGCCAGCTGTTAGAGGAAACAGACCTCCATCACTGGAGCTCACTGGAATGAGACCATTTGCATGGATATTTTCAGCTCAGCAGTCTGCTAAAGAAGAAAACTAGATCATCCAAACAACAAAAGAACAGGACTCGTCTGGACCGGGAAACATCATGAGGACATATAGTAGTCATTCAACTCATTGTGCAAGGAGTACTCCGTCCCCAGGTTGAGGGACACAAATTGTTGAGGCCACAAGCCAAGCGAGGGCCAATGAAAAATGAAAGTCCAGAGAGGAAGGTAAAGCAATAAAACAATTCAAAGTCATAGCCAGCAAAGAGAAGAAACTGCTGGACAAAGGCAATTTGAGATGTTAGACAGTTCATACAAACATGAATTTGATTTGGATCTAGCCCAGAGCACATTTTGGGTAACACTGCCAAACGCTAATTCCCATCTTTTCTATTACTTACCACCTCCTGAACGATAGCTCTACATGATGACAACCAATGCCAAGTTTAAAGAAAAGCAATTCATTTCCTGCTAAATCAATAGAAATCTCTCCTTGTCTTCAGAAGAATCTAGATTAAGCCTTTCATTAGCAAGAGTATCTGCTAGAGTGTTACAGAAAAACTAGAAAAATTCTAAGAAACTGGAGAACTGAAGAATAAGCACTATGGCTGGAAATAATAAGAAAACTATTTTTCAGTATGCATCATTCTCCCTTTGATACAAAAGTCAGCCATGATGTCCTGTTTCACAATCATTTCTTCCCATTAATTCAACTGATCAATGGTTCTCAAGGTACCCATTCATCTTGTTTTCCTCTACTTCAATCTTCTCCATGGAATTGCTCTTTCAAGGAAAGCAGCAACAAAAAGGCAAAAGAATAGAGAACTGTGATTCAAAAGTGGGACTCTATTAGGCAGCTGATATCACACCTTGTTTGCCATTTTCCTGGAGTATTTAAAGTGCAACATTTACATGCTTAAATGATCCTGTGCACAAAGCAAGCTGCATCATAACATATTATACTGTCTCTTGCAGATCAAAATAAGGCGGTAGAAACAGCTGTATCTGATACCCCTGCATCCCCTGGGAAAGCCTTCTGGCTGAGCTCAGCCCATTCTGATGGCACTGATTAGATCATCTACAGTGTTTTAGCACTGTACGATCTTTCGAACTTTTTTCAAACCTTCTCTTTGTATGCTCAAACCTGAAAAGTTTCAGCTTAATGGTTTAGTTATGCACTCAGATAATGTAAATACAATACTTTGGCTGCCATTAAAAAAAAATCCTATTTTGCCTGCTGACAATGTCTAAGTGTAAAGCAACTTGCAGTGAGGAAAACTGTACCTTATCCCGAATGAAGCCAGAAATCTTGATAATGTTCAGGTTGTATTTGAGGGGTTTAAGTTTTGTGATTTTGTCAAATATCAGTGCCCCCTTCATAACCCTGTAATGCCCCTTTTAAGACAATACCAGAATCAAGGCCAAAGTCAGTAGCCTTTATGGATGAGTTTAAATATATATATATTTATGGGAATCAAAAATTAAAATACTAGTCTACTGCTAATGTAAGTCATGGAAAGTCAAAATAGAACACTGTACTTTGAAATAGAGATTGAGTGCAAAACTGGAAACTACCCACAGTTCAAGTTGTTGATAGACGCAATTGACCTTGGCACTGGTCAGCAGCACACAGTGAAAAAGGATGTCTAATAAAAATAAAAATTTACAAAGAAAAAAAATCACTGAATGCCTCCTCCATTAGTTATTCCAAATTTACGTTAAAGTTGTTATAGCATTAACTGGCAGTTCAACTACCCTAGCCTAATGCTGGAGAAAGAGAGGATGACACAGGTGTAGGACTCCAGAAACCTACAAGTAAAGGTTTAACTACATTTCCTATTAATATCTATCAAGTACAACAAAACACCTTTGCTGTTTTCCATCCTATTCAGCACTGAGAAGGACATAAGATTCCTTTTTCCCTTGTTCTCCCCACCCTGGTCGGGATTGACCTGCTTAGATAGACCCTGAAAGATATAACATAATTGCCAGGTACATTTTTTTTCTCCACAACAATCTCTTCATGTTCCCCAAGTGTAGTGTGTGCTAAAAGGCATCTGCAAAATCTCAGAGAAGGCAAACACTGAAATTCAGAGTAAAAAATACTCTTAGCATACAATTACAAAAGTGTTGAAGATTAGATGAAAAATAATTATTTTTTTTTTAATAATTGCAAAATCAAGATGGAGGAAGATTTCTGAGGCTTCCAGACCAGGGAAACATTTCTCACTTATTTTAAGGAAGACCTGCAGGCCTGTCCTAGCACCTGGCAGCAGCAATACAGGCAAAACATCTCAAGGCATCACCTTCCTTTTCACAATAATTTTTCACAGCAGTGTTAGCGTAAAATAATTATAATCTCACACCTCTGCTGCCAGCTCTTACCCATTATACCAGAGCATTAGAAGCATTTGGCAGCCATTCAACAAGCCAGAACTGAAAATTATTTAGCTAAAAAGTAAAATAAGGCTGTTTACCATTTTCTTTTTAAGCCAAATCGATTCTCCAGTGAGGTTCACCCCTTTCTTGTGCAAGAGCTCGTCCTAGAATAGCAGTCATTAACACAAGGGTGAAGACTACGTGGACTGTATTATTAGCCAACCTTTAGCTGCAGTCTCAGAATCCCAAAAGACACAACAGCAAGTTTTGAGCAACAGGTTGGCAGGAGGGCAGGACTCTGTAACTGAATTCAAACCTGGTCTCCCTCAACTAGTTGCACACCAATATGCCACTCTCAGTTTTCATCCCTGTAAGGGAAAAATTGAGACCAATGAGTTAGTGAAATGTCTGATAAAGAATCAGCTAAACATGTCAAAAAGTCACGGAAAATATTACTTCCTGAAGAGAAAGAATCAAGAGTTTACCAGAAATTGGCATCTGGCAGGTGATTATTATTAACAAGAAAAAAAAAAGGGGTAAAAAAAAGGAGGAGAAAGTGGAGGAGAGGAGAAAAAAAAAAAAGAAGAGGAGGAAAAAAAAAAAAGAGTAGGAGAAAAAGAAGGGGGAGGAAAAATAAAAGAAGAAAAAAGGAAGAAAGGTCTTTTCACCCTACACACAATTTGGTCAAATAATTTCCTGGTTACCATGCTAAAACGATAAATTATGTATCTTACAAAAGATTCGGAAATACATATGGCAGTCCCTCTAGTTCAGGTTTATTTACAGTGTTTTCAAAGATGTTGACAACTGAGGAACCTCGTATATAGCTAAACTTCAGTATTACTGAATCATAAAAAAGTAACAGCAGCTGACTCTTAACCACAAAGACCAAATCCTTATCTCACCTCTTCTTAAATGTCATTCTGCTGTCATCCTTCTCTTGAACTTTTCTTTCCATGTCATGTTTTTCATTATCAGTTCTATTCAGTGAGTATAGTTCTGCAATTAATTTTACAGTGTTCTTCTTAATTTTCTTTGCCCAGCCCATATTCACATATAGTACATTTTTCTGTAAGAATCAAGCTAAACAGGGTTAAGAGTTGCTAGTATTACACAGCACAGGCAGGGAATCCAAATGCCTGACAGACTGTTATACAATTACAAAAGAAGTAGTCATTTCTCTGTATAACCTTAATACAAGATAGAACAGACAGAGGATGAAGTAAGATGAATTTGAATCTGCAATAGACATGCTGTCTTCCGGATTATAGTCTTTGTATTATGAAATCAAAACAGATTTCAAGTGGATAATCAAACTCTGAAGTTTTTTCTTCTTGTAAAAGTTCAGTTCTCTATTGATGTGAATCAGCTGAAGTGTGTTTCATACCATAACATTTAACTGCATCAGTAAAGGATCTGAAAGCACAGTCTTGCAGTTAAGACTCCAGCCTAGGAATAAGGAGTTTAGTATTCAGCTGTGCCATCACTTTTCTGCATGAACTTCAAATGTAAATGCCCTTGTTCTAAATGTCTATTTCTGCCCTACAAAATCAAAACAAAACCTTTCTGCATAGGCATTTAAATTGCAAGCCATTTGTGGCAAGATAAACAATCATCGTTGTTATCATCAAGGTAGAAACATAGCACTTACCGGTTTTTGTTCTGACTATTGATCTGGTCTCTGTGGGTTAGTCCAAAAAACTTGTGTGATTCACACTGGGATTCTGTCTACACCAAAAGACATTCCCAGTTTGTCAAAAAAACGTATTTCCCAACCTGTGAACCTCTGAACCACAAAAGACTTCAGAAACACTGCATGGGAAGGGTAGCATTTGTGTTTTCTCCAGTGTTTCCTTATCAGGTAGAACCTCAAGCAGTTAGTAACATGACCGTGCTGTAAAACGTGATCAACACTCATTAAACAGCCACTACCTGTCGATGCCTCCTAAATTTCCTTCAACACTGTGCTAAGCCCTTCCACCTATAACATCTCAGCCGCTTCCAAAACCCTTCATAGCTTAATTGTGCCCCTGTGCTCAGCACTGGTGAGGCTGCACCTCGAGTGCTGGGTTCAGTTTTGGGACCCTCACTACAAGAAGGACATTGAGGGGATGGAGCGCATCCAGAGAAGGGCAAGGAGGCTGGTGAGGGGGCTGGAGAACAAGCCCTACAAGGAGTGACTGAGGGAGTTGGGGTTGTTTATCCTGGAGGAGAGGAGGCTGAGGGGAGACCTCATCCCTGTCTACAACTGCCTGAAAGGAGGCTGTGATGGGGTGGGTGATGGGCTCTTCTCACAAGTGACAGTGATAGGACAAGAGGAAATGGCCACAAGTTGCAGCAGGGGAGGTTTAGACTGGACATTAGAAAAAATTTCTTCACTGAGAGGGTGGTCAGGCACAAGCACAGCTGCCCGGGAAGGTGGTGGAGCCACCATCCCTGGATGTGTTTAAAAGACGAGTAGACGAGTTTCTCGAGGATATGGTTTAGTAAGGATACAGGTACATTTGGACTTGATTATCTCAGAATTCTCTCCCAACCTGATGATTCTGTGATTACTTCTTTCCTCGGTTCATACTCTTCAGCTCACTTCTTCAATTATCTTTTTTCTGTTCACCTCCAAGATTTCAAGTAACGAAAGGTGTAGCCCTCAGTTATAATTTAAAGTTTAAATTCTCTCAGAATTCCTTAGTCAAAATAATACTGTTACTCACTCCAAACCTTATTATTTCATTGCCTTTATCTCCCTTTAGTGCTGGTCATTTTTAACATCCATAAGAACTGTCCTCACAAAAAAGTGGAGTGGAAATATTCTCATAAGCATTGAGGAAGGAACTATGATGCCAAATACAAGCACTACAGCACAGTCTACAAATAGAAAGATCAGTGAATTCATTTCACGTTGCTCATAGGCCCAAGCAAGCAGTTTATTCAGTTTGAAATGGAAAAAAGAAAGACACTTAAAAACAAGCAGTTGTTCTCAAGAAGGCATCATTCAAAAAAGTATTTACATGAAATAGCTTGTGCTGCTAATCTGGGACTGCAGAGGTTAGCAAAACTATACCCATACCCAAAGTTCAGACGCTCAGTGGAATTAAATAAACTGGAGAAAGTTCTGTCAGATCTTCCAAATAGGATCAGATGAATGAACCCTCATGCAATCAGATGGCATAACTAGATAGCAAAAACAGGGTTCTCGAGTTTTCTGAAACCTAGTTAAGCACAAATTATATCTTCCTCCATGGGTGAGGAAAGGATCAGAAAAATTTGCACACTGGGTGCATGCATCCAGTACCTTTTCTTATGACAGGGCCAAGGAGAAATCTTAATGTCAAACTTCCAAGATGAATTCATCTTTTACTTTTTCTTTCCATCATCCTTTCTCACTCGGCCTGAGAGAACAAAGCCCTTATACTAAAGCATTTACAGCACTGCATTAAAACTAGAGAAGTGCAGATTGCCAGACGGTCTTGGTAAAAAAAAAAAAAAATATGAAAGTGGTCTATATGGAGCAGATTGTTAAAAACCAGCTGGCCTGAACTTATCCACACAGAAATAACTACAGAATATTGAAAAGTAGGAAAGCAAATTGTAGAAAAAAATCTTAAAATATTTGCAGAATATTTGCAGAAAGGGATAAAAATCTGTTAAATTATCTGCTGTGAACTGCTTACCAATTTCAGCACTGCGGTATGTTCTATTATTTGAGCAGGAAAAATAATTAGGCTGCCAAAGTAATTCATACACACCTCAGTAACCTTGTACTAATCTCCAAGGTCTGGAAATCAAGCTGAGATCTCACGACAGGACTGGTATAATTATGGAAAATATTTAATGACTATAATGATTAGCTATACTGCTAGGGATAAATGGACAGTGAAACTTCATGAATTTGCATCCACTTGTTCAAGAACTTATATAATATACCAGGTATCCATAGGAAAATAGAACAAACATGCCTTTCTCTTATTTCTTTTAATTGACTTTTAAACTCAAATCAATTTCCTAAATCTCTTGGCTTAGGTTAGCCACAAAAAGTTATCACAATATCACAGTATCATAAGGTTGGAAAAGACCTCTGAGATCATCGAGTCCAACCTATGACTCAACCTACACCTACTCCTACTCGTCAACTACACCATGGCACTAAGTGCCTCATCCAATCTCTCCTTAAACACCTCCAGGGATGGTGACTCGACCACCTCCCTAGGCAGCGCATTCCAATGAACAATTACCCTCTCAGTGAAGAATTTCTTCCTAATGTCAATCCTAAACTTCCCCTGGCGAAGCTTGAGACCGCGTCCTCTCGTTCTGTCACCGGTCGCCTGAGAGAAGAGACCAACCCCTGCCTGACTACAACCTCCCTTTAGGTAGTTGTAGAGAGCAATAAGGTCTCCCCTGAGCCTCCTCTTCTCCAGGCTGAACAACCCCAGCTCCCTCAGTCGCTCCTCATAGGGCTTGTGCTCCAGCCCCTTCACCGTCGTCGTCGCTCTCCTCTGGACACACTCCAGCATCTCAACTCTGTTATTGAAAAATTATTCAAGATTCCAAGGAGGTATCAGCCTAGCTGCAGGTAAAGTGTAAAACCTGGCTCATCCTTCCAGATCTACTCATAAACAACAGTGACTTATACTTGTAGAGTAATCTGGCCTAGCATCTATCTACATAATTTATTGCTGATTTTTAAAAATGGCGACAAGAACAACTCCCTGCACCCCAACATAGGCCTCTAAGGATGACACATCCAGGAGAAGCTGTAAGGAAACCCAGTGTTTTCATAGAGGAAGGGGTGTATGATTAGAGCCTAGGAGAAAAACCATGTGAAAAGTTTTTTAAGCAAAGAAAATGAAAATTGTGTTTGGTTAAACTTAATGTCATTTTATGGTCAACCAAAAAGCTAAATTTCTTTTTCTCCTCTGCTTGACCTAGTTTAAAGACTTCTCTCTATTTTCTAATGCTTAGTCTCACTACTTCATCATTAGGGATATGTCAAAGCCAGCCTAATCAGACCTAAAAATTTTTTTTTTTAAAATGAAAGCAGCAAAGGACTAAATCCACAAAATCTGTTGTCATACTTTTACATAATAGCACAAGAATTGAATAGTAAGATTGATTCGCACTGCCTGCCTGAGAGGCCAGGAACCCTACTTGCAGCCCTTCTCCACCCTGCAACTTACTACATGCTAGGTTCTACAGTCCTTCCCTCCCATTTACATAAAGAAAAGGGAGAGGCCTTACTTTCTCCAGAGTGGGCACACTGAAAAATGATCCTAAATAAAGAAATGAAAATGTTCATTTCACCAATTAGGAATCAAGACCTTTTTTTTTTTTTTTTTTTAACTTTTAGACAAAACATTTGCTTAAATTCTAATCAAACTCATAAATCATCCCAAAATGATTGAAATTGCATTGCTTGGAAGATTATTTGCCGGGAAAAAAATAAAATGAAAAATTAACAGATCTCCTCTGGAAAGAAAACCTCTGCATTCTCTTCCTGGCTATGCCACAAGTTTGTTAAGTTGTTCAAATTCTCTTTGCCTGACTTCAATTATTGTTCAGACACTGATCATGATGCTGCCTGTCTCTAAAGGTGCTGCAAAGTTGCATCACTAATATCAAAAGTCTTTGAGATTCCTGTGTGTAAGATATAAAGGAAATGCAATAAACAAGATTTTGCACTGAGCAGCAGAAATATCTTTTACTCCTTTGAATATGAGAAAATAGGAAGAATCAAATACACAGAGTCAGATCCAACTCCAGAAAAAAGAAACTGAGAAAATCAAAAGCAGTCTAAAAGGCATAATATTCTAAACAGCATTGATTAATTTAATAAACATTCATTACGTCAATGATGCAATTTTGTTGTTGTCCAAACCCATTATCCCATAATATTTTTAGCTTCCTATTGTAGACGTTTGAAATACATATTTTATGACATCTTAACAATTGGTGATGAAAATCTACAATCTCATATAAAATTGTTTCAAATGAAAATTCAATTTAAATTTAATTGGAAATATGCATGGCGAGTGACTGCTGTAAGTTTGTTGACAGAGGCCCCATCCAGCAGAGCATGCAAAAACCTGCAACGCAAGAGGAACAATGATGTTGTGCAGAGCTCTGAGTAGCCTGTGAGAAGTCACTTAAGACTATGAACATTGAGTCATCTTGTTTCCAAATTAATCACCAACAGATCACATTTCTTCCCCAAAGATTAACCCACCCATTCTGCTGGGGTGGATGGTGTCCTTGATTAACCACATTTCTCATGAAATGTCATAACAACCTGACTTCCATCTCTAAAGGCACTAGAATCCCTACATAAATGACAATCTGGGAAGGCAGCAGGGATGAAGGAGGGCTCACGCATTAGCAGTATGGTTGAGCTGATGCAGGTGTTCATAACTTATTGCAGATGGAGGTATAAATTTCTAACATCTCTCACAGGACCATAGCATTAAGTATGAATGCACAAGACCATATGTAAGAGCTTGAAGCCACGATGACTTCCTCAGAAGAAGCATCATTTAGGGAACTGAATGGTGAAATTTTTTCTTTCATCTGGAGGAAAAGGTCCCAAAGGAAGAGAGTGATGAGTTGTTCGTTCATCATTTTTAAATGAGCTGCTAGAAAAGAAGAGAAATGCTGAAATATTTTCGTATGGGAGTGAGGAGAGACATTGCGGGCTTCTATTTTTGTCACTTAACTAGCCAATGGCATGAAAACTGTAAGGGATCTTCACCAAACACCAAGACAAGGTATGTGCTGCAGAAGAAGGAAATGGTTCTCTTGCCCACAGTTTAAAAGAAAGAGAGAGCTGATGGGTTCTTCAAGGGTCTAATTTAAAAAGACCATCTGTTTAAATTGTAACTCCATCTATTTAAATTGCAACTGTGCATTTCTAGTTTGAAATGTAATACACTTCATAAGTTTCATGCTTTAAACTCAGGAAAAGAAACCACCCATGGCTTCAGTCTATGATTTCTGTGAAGAAAATGGTGTAAATTGTGAACACGCATACCTCCTAGCACGGTGGTGGGAATCTCTACAGATGTCTTTAGCCCTTCAAATGTCAAATGGTGAAGAAGAATCTCTGCTGTGCTGAAAGTAAGAGAGACTTTACCCAGTTGTTTCTGATTTACAGATATAACCATCCTACAAGAAAGATTATCAGATTGCCCATTCAGATTCTCCTTTTGCCCTCTGACTGCATCCTGCTTCCCAAGTCATGCAGAGTTCTCTAGATACTGTCCCAGACGCACAAAGATTAAATCTATTTTTCTAGGCTAGGAAGCCTCTGTAGCACCACAAGGGTAAGCCTTGGATTTGATGCAACAAAAATGCAAGTCATTCTACAGTTAACAGATATGTTAGTATTTAATCCACCAAACAACATAAACACTAGTGCAAACATTTTAATAAGACACTGTGTGGTCATTAAATATTGAAATCTGTTCTTAATTGAGTGCTTTGTCTGACATAAAAATCCTCATTCTCAATGCAAGATTTAGTCCTGTTCCAACACAAGGGCAGCAGCATGACATGATGTGTTAGACCATCTGTGTTTACAGTCACTGGCTTTCCTAACGTATATATGAGAATTAGGTCAAGCCTGAAACAGGTTGCTTTATTTAGTTAGAAAATAACTCAGTCTGTTAGTAGACATCAAAATCCATCACATTTCATAGGACCGACCTATTACAGAAATTAACTGCTCTGTTGAAATAGCACTTCTAGGTTTTTCACATTTCTTTGAAAAAGATGCAGTGCTATAGAATTACACAAATTTATCCTTTTTTTTTTGCTGCTACAGGTACCTGTGACAATGTGCATATGCTGAAAATTAGAGGAAAACCCAACCATCATGTTTTTCAAGATTTTGTAAAAGTTAAACCGATTTTTCCACTGACTTTTTCTTCATTTGGTCTATAGAGTTTGTACCTTCAAACACAATTTCAGTAATGTACAATTTCATTTTAAATTAAATCTTCCAGGCCCACCCAATATTTAAAAAACATTTTACTATTTGTAAACACAAGAATAATTGCTGGCAGATTTATGGAAGATGATATTCAGCTATGACTTATCACCATAAAGAATTATACCATCAAAAGTCATTCTTACATTGCATTACTAGTGACATTGCTATGGAAAGAGACAAAACCTGTGGATGAGGAGTGGCTTGGCATGGGAATCTTAGAACCATTTGGTTGGAAAAGATCTTTGAGATAGAGTCCAATCATACCTGTCCACTACTAAACCATATCCCTGAGCATCTTGTCTACCTATCTCTTAAATAACTCCAGAGCTAGTGACTCAGTCCCTTCCCTGGACAGCCTGTTGCAGTGTCTGACAGCCCCTTCAGTGAAGAAATCTTTCCTGATTATCTCATCTAAACTTGCAACTTGAAGCCACTTCCTCTCATCCTACTACTTGTTACTTTGGAGAAGAGACCAGCATCCGCCTCGCTACAACTTTCTTTCAGACTGAAGACAAAGGTATTGCAGCGCTGTGGAGAAGTTGATGCTAGTACCTACAAAAAACAAAGCCACTCTCTGCTAGAGCTGTACTCACAACTACCAACAGGCTGTGGAAATCTATACAGAAAGCAGGAGCTCTCTTGGTTTCCCTTAGAGTTAATAAACCCTGGCAAAAATTGTACAATCCGAGAGACCATTTCCTGCAAATATACATATGTTGTCTACCTCTACAAATCTAAACCTCAGGGCAATAAGCTTTTACCAAGAATAACAAAAGAAATTAGAGGCCAGATTTAAGTGCTTATGAGATATAAATCCCCACACTGCCCAGGAGTTACATTTCATCCCAAAGAAAGACCAAGCACTAGACTTCTGAAATTCAACATAGAAATACACTGAAGTGGGCTACTATTTCCTCACAACCTCTGATGGATTTCTAAAATCATCACCATCTGTAGCCATGTGATAATTTAGCAATATTTTAGAAAAATAGCGATGCTTCTAGCTTTCAAAGTTTCAAAAGACAGTTCAAAAAATATAAGCTACGTTAGCTCGTACGTTAACCATACCACAAATAAAAGTTAAAGAAAACAACTGAAATGTATTTAGAATCTCTAACTATACTGACCTTGAATTTTTATCACTAGGGCTGGCAAAGCTATACATTCTTAAATGTATGAAACTTTGGGATACCCGGAGATGTAAAGAATTATCTACAGTGACTCCTAGAATTATAATGAGCAAAAGCTGCATTAAATCAAGGTAAGAACATTTAGGAAAATAATGCTAAAAAATGTGGAAGATTGCAGACATCGTTCTCAGTCATCATTTTTCTTTTCTTCTTCCTATGCCTTTGATCCAGAGAGAGGCAATAAAAGTAATATGAACTATGAAAGGAAAATCATATGAAAGGGAGGCATCAAAGGCCCATTAAACACAGTCAGTTATGGGGAACAAAGGACAACACACGAGCAAAGAAAAAACCCCTGCAATTTTACATTTTTAATCACAAATTCCAGGCTAGTTTCTTTAGAGCAACTGTGGTTTCCTAAAATATTTTTGACCATTTGTAGACATTGCTAAACATTCAAGCTCAATATGCCTTAATACTGCACAAAGAATTTCATCAAGTAGTTTTTAGCCCATCAATTGTTTTTTCTAAATTAGTCATTACAAAAAGAAATTTTGCATTGCAAACGTTAAACTTCTGATAGTGAAAGATAATCAAGTAGGTACTTGACTAGTGATCCTTCAAGTACTGTGTTAGAGCAGGGGTGTCAAACTCGCAGTCCTCAGGCTGAATCTGGGCCTCCACTTTGTTTTACTCAGCCCAGCACCTTGTTTCTACCCAGCGGCAGCACCAGGCTCCTTGCCCCTACGCTCCTGCTGGGCATGTGTGCAGCGTGTGACGTGTGTTATGCTGCAGGAGCAGGAGAGCAGTTGGAACCATGAGTTTTACACCTCTGTGTTAGAGTTATCAGGCTGGGATAAATTAGCTTAATTAACAGCATAAATGATCAAAATAGTCATTTATAGGAAACATGCGCTAAGGATGACAAACAGCACCTTATCTCCATAAGAGATTATTTTGCTTATAACATGTTTTCACTGTAAAATAGGAAAATTCTATTTTGAAATCTACAGCAAATTTTCCAAACCTCAAAGCCACCTGTTTCAACATTGGCTTCTGCAATTTGACTTGTTATTTTTTTTTTTACATTTTTCAATATTTCTAAAGTTTGAAGATAAAAGACAGTTGAAAAAAAATTTTAATAATGATCCTAAGCAAGTTTATATAGTTTTGGTTTCATCTTAATACATTTTTATGCAATTTTTCCACCAGGATGGAATTTTGTCAAGAATCATTATCTTTTTAATAAGCAAAAAAATCCCAGAAAATATCCCACTGGAAAAAAAGCAAGTATGTTACAGTAAAACATAGGAGAAAATACAGTTTATTTAGAAGGATTTTTATCCAACAACTTTACAATATTATAAACAAAACAAATGCTTATAGGTATTACTCATAGCTTTATAGAATCATATAATTTGCAAATATAAAGACAGATATTTCTAATACCAATATGAAAGCAGGCGGCTCATCGAATTGGTCCAAAAATCCTCGTGTCTATAATTTCACATTACCATCATTACCTTCCTATCAAAGCTAAGTAATGTCTTAAACAATACTCAATTTGATTTCGGAAATCCCGGGACTTATTTTGTAAGAAGAGGTCCGAAACAACCATATTTGTCCACATCTATGATATCTACATGTGAGTGTGAGAAATCAAGCATGGTTTCAAGAGAATTTTGAAACGTACGTATTTGAGAGGAATTATTAGAGCAGGAAAACAGATATGGAGAATCCTATGTGGATGCATGCAGACCAGAAACAAGAAATAAAAAGGTTGGTGACAGTCATCTTTTTCCTCTATAAATGTTTTATCCATTATAAATAAATAAACAAACAAACAAACAAATGCAGGCAAATAGCTTGGTATTAAAACGACAGCCATAAGCACTTATCTGCAGGACAGGATGCAAACATATCTTCAAGAGTTGCATAGTTTCTCCTTAAAGAAAAAAATATGGAGCATGGAGCCACCATCAAAATATTAATTTTCATAAAGAATAAAGGTACCAAAATTTTACACTTTTATTTGTTCATTTTTATATGTTAATTGTTATGGAACTTGGACTAGTTATTTGTTTCTTTGGATATGATCAGTCTGGGAATTCCGAAGATTTTCCTGAATAATTATAGTCAATTCAATATCCAAGTTACTTTCAGCAGAGTGTAAAGCACATCTACCATAGCTTTTATTTCTTTCTGAACTATCATAACAACAATAGAAGGATCAGTGGGAACACATCATTCATGCACTAATAAATAGATATCAAAGTGGGAGCTGCTGAAATGAAATCAGGAGTTAAAAGCCACTTGTTGTTATTCCCTGCACTCTACAGCATGACGCAATTATGTAATAGACACAGTTAATTTCAGATGTCCCAGGCACAAGGTGGCTATCAAATCGTGTTCACACCAAGTACTAAATTATACCATGGGACGCCTCAGTACTTTCAAGAGCACCATTAGTTGAATAAATGCTGCATAATACAAGCATTAGTATTCAAATCTGCTCATAATTTCTAAAAAGAAATGTGATCATGCCAGATACTTACTTGAAGGAAAGGGTATTATGGCTAGCTGTTAATATTACTAACACAATCACTGAATGTATACATACAACTTCATACAAAAAATTATATGTACAGGATCGACACCATTTATTTTTTCTAAACTATGTTTAAAATTCTCATTCAAAAGCCAGCTTCCAAATACATTGGGAGAGACATTCGGACCTATCTTTGTGATAAATAGTTTGAAAAGTGGAGATCCATATCTGGAGTCTGAACTTTTATTTTGTGATGCTGATGAGAGCTTGGTCACAAATTTTAATGGCAGAAGAATCTACTTTTTGTATTGCATCATCACATAAGCATTCTTAAGGAAGGATTGTGTTCTGTGGGACTGAAACTTTAGCTGCAGCAGCATGCTGCTCATGTCTGTGCTCTGAGATTGCTTCGTTATTCCTCCCCTGAGAGTTCGATGGATTTGGTTCAAGCACCATTGAACGTGATGCTGTATTAATTGCCCTGGAGGGTAGCAAGGCCTTTGAACTGTGGCTGTGAGTGATCTTTTGCTATAAGACATGTGTCAGCACTTGGCTGGTTAACTCTAGGTCTGGGCTGTACAGCATGCTGGGACCAAGTATCTGGAAAACTACTTTGCATCCTAATCTTACATCTGTTTTCTATCATGCTGTGAGATTGACTGGCCATTCTATCAGAGAAGCATCATTCTGGAATAGACAGTCTAAGTAAAAATATTGTACTGTCAAAGAATATTAAGGATATTCCATCATCGCTCATAGTTCATAAAACCAGCTGGCAGACAGAGACACCAGAGTAATATAGTGGCTGATATGCTGTCCTTTCCCCTGTAGAGGAACAATCTGTGTCCAACTTGGTGCGGTAGGAGCTAAAGTTAAAGCAGCTCCACAGTCCCACTTGTCTCTGTGTTTGGGGATATAAATTTTCTCTAGATATAACTGCAGGCAGAGCCCCTATCACACAATCATCTATCACATAATCCATTATCATAAGTATTAGAATAGCACCAAGAGGTCACAGCAGAGCTTTAGGGGTTATAGCACCTTAACATTACAGTCACCAGTTCAGTTCTGTCCTTCCAAAAGGAGCTCCCAACCCTGCCTCCTTTTCCTTTGAAGAGGGGCAAGCCAGGACACCATACCATATCTGTTCTTCACGCTCCTTTCTAAGATCACACCACTTTGCAATATAAAGCACAGCAAGCCTTGCTTCTGCAACTGAGACCATAAGGGCTTTTTCTTAGTATTGAAAAGCCTGGGTTCCGATTCTTGGTCTGAAAACGGTTACTGTTTTATTTATACTAGGTAAAATACCTAAAAGTTACGTCTAACTCATACTCTGGCAGTATCTTTGTACGGAAGGGCTCACTGTCACTGTCTTTTGTGTGGTCTCCAGTCCTGGACTATTTGTTACATAGTGCAAACACAACAAGCTCCTTAGGGGACGCAGGTAAAGAAATGCTTAGAACAAAGCTCCTGATCTGCCTGAAGTGCAGGACGTTTCCAAGATGCTAAGCTCTGGCAACAGAGTTGTAGAAGCCTTTGGGGTTTCAGTCTTTTGATTTAGGACAGAATTGTTCTCCGTGTTGCTGGTAATATGAACTAAATAAAATAAAATATTATTACTAAGGCACCTGCAGCTTGAACCAGTGGAGAGATATTATTAGTATTCCGTTCACTGTGAAAGCAGCAATTTTGCTTCTATGCAGCAGTACAAGAATTTGGATAGAATCTTCTCTGCAAAGAAGAAACACTCCATAGACACTTACGTTTGATGATTAAAAAATTAAACAATAATCCTTTGTTAAGTAAAATATCTTAAAACCCACACTCATCTACTCTGCTAGGGCCTACTGCATTTATTTATGCTTATGGAAAAAAAACTCCCATTAAAACCAATGCACAAAGGAAAACAGATTATAGTCTTCACAGGAGTAAGGGGTTCATACCCCAGAATACTTAGTGCCATCGCACTTCCTCCCTTGGTGCTGATCCCTGACTGATGTGGTTCTATCATGTATTATAATCCTACCGTTGACTGTCAGAGTCCATCTGTAGGTGTAAGAAGTGCTTTTTCATATCCTAAGATGTTACCTTGTGTTTTGTTTCAAAGGAAAAGGAGCTAGATAGAAGTCTCTAAAGGCGAACTGTCAAAGAAGAAAGTTTTTGCACTAAGTAATGGTATAGTTTGTAGGCATTTGTGGAGATAGCCCATCAGGTTGACACTTGACATATAAATTATATAGCAAATCTGACAGCTCAAATATTAATGCGTTCATCTAGTTCTATCTTACACAGTTTCTACTGCAATAGACTTTTTGAAAGCATTCTTGATATCTATTTCAAATCCAGCTGAGTTTTCAAGCTGACATAATATCAACCCCATTTATTTAGAACTAGCTATTTTAACACAGCTGGGCTTGTGATTATTAAATTAATTACTGATACAGATGACAAGTAGTATTTTGTATTCATATTCCCCGTTATTTTTAATCAACTAAAAAAATCCTCAACACACAATATATTCATTTTATATCATTTTAACTGAAAGCACTGACATGCCTGTAGGCCAAGGGATTATTCTAAACCATCCCTCTCTTGCAGTTGTTTGCTCTGCAGGATACGTTTTCTCCTCATAATAACCCGATATCCAAAAGTGGTGAGTTAAGGCTTCCGGGGCCAAGTCAAATACTCGTAGCCTTCCAAAAGTCACAGGTCTGATGTACTGCAAACAAAGGAATAAGCACTTCCAAAGCACTGGCTCTAGTTACAGCTTCGTGTGCTGTAAGGTGGGGACTGCAAGCACCAGAGATCTCAGCATCGTCCTGGGTGCTGAACAGCTGCACTTCCTGCTGAGATCTGCAAGAGCTCTTTGCAGGACCATCCTGTGGTATTTTGCAATGCTAGGCTGCAGAGTAGATTCAAGCCATGATGCAGAACGAGATTTCTGGGCTGCACGTGGTCTAATGTCTCTGAATTCTATTTATACTAGAAAGAGCCTTTTATAATAGGGAGGTTTAGTGTTCCCTAGGAAGACTAGACACAACACTACTCTTAAACATGCATTGTAAACAGGAAATTGTAGGAAGATATAGAAATTGAAAACATTACTATTCTACTGAATAGGAAGGACCCCAGTCTTCTTTAAGAATAGTGTTTGTGTTTATCCATACTGGGCAAAAAAAAAACCCCAACCTTCGACCTTCTATTCCTATAACACATCTTAAGTGGTTTTTATCAAAACATTTCAACATCTACCTTGGAATTAGTTTTCATTCTACATAAGGAGGATACGGAACTTTTGGACTGGGTCCAGAGGAGGGCTATGAAGATGATCCAAGGGCTGCAGCACCACTGCTGTGAGGACAGGCTGAGAGAGCTGGGGTTGTTCAGCCTGGAGAACAAAGGGCTCTAGGGAGACCTTAGAGCAGCCTTCCAGTACCTGAAGGGGCTGCAGGAAAGCTGGGAGGGGACTTTTTACCAGGGTATGTAGTGACAGGATGAGGAGGAATGGCTCTAAACTGGAAGGGGGAAGAGTAAGACTAGACATTAGGAAGAAATTCTTGATGATGATGGGGTGAGGCATCGGCACAGGTTGCACAAGTAAGTTGTGGCTGCCCCATCCCTGGAGGAGTTCAAAGCCAGGTTGGATGGGGTCTTGAGCAGCCTGGTCTGGTGGGAGGTGTCCCTGCCCACAGCAGTGGGATTGTAACTGGATGGGCTTTAAAGTCCCCTTCTAACCCAAACCATTCTACGATTCTATGACGTTTTAATAAGCATTTATAAGAATCATTGTCTAATGGTCATTTGAGAAACACAATGATAAACAAAAATAACTCCCAAATAGCTCACTAATTGCATATGACCTTTATTTTCAAGTTCCTTTCTATTAATTTCAAGTATCTGACTTTTTTCATATCCAGGTCAGCCTTTGTTATAAAAACAAGAATACCTCTGGTTTTAGAAATAATCTCCTTTCTCAGGCCTCCATGCTATTTATCAAAATATTGTCTGTTCCTTAATAGAACCCATTCAATTAAAAATTTTAGAAGCAGAAACAAGAAAGATAATTTCTTGCCAACCCCATTTTATCTTAAAAATATTTGGAAGATACTTGAAGAGAAAATGTACACACAGAATATGATATTTAAGGGAATTACTATATCTTTGAGAACAGGACACTGAAAAACAACAGGAACAGACTTCAGGAATGCTGAACTAAAAAAGTGAAACCACGGCACAAGATCCAGCAGATTAGTGTGACTAGCTGAGGACAAGCACATCTGGATAAATATTAATAGTGAGGCACTAAATTTACTAAATTATACGGGATCAAAACCTTTAAGTCAACAGTATTATAATTATGACCAAAAGATAATGTGTTTCATATATAACAAAGTCAATATGCTGAATTCAAAAAAAGACATATTGGAACTATCAGATATCACTTTTCTCAGAGAGAGGGATACAATCTTTTTTTTTTTTTCCATTTTGCAACTTATTCTGGAACTAAATATTTGTCACTCTAACAGATACAGTGAATATTCACATAACAAATCTAATTTTGATTTTGATGTGCAGCAGGTATAACAAGCTCGCAGTTATATTAAATACGTCACCTCCTGATTTTTAGATTAACAACTCCTGATATGCTAAATCTAAGATTTCAAAGTAGATAGACTCTAAATATTATTTCATGTCTCCTGCTTAGTTTATCTCTCCTCTTAACCCTGTTTCCACCCAGTCTGCTTATTGGCCTATTTCTTTGCAGAAGTTTTCTTTGGCTACCTGAGGAAATACAGGTATTTATCTGATAAGACCAAACTGTGAGTGTTCATTCCATTTGATTCAGATAGTTTAATCTCTCTTAAAGGAAGAAAGATTGGTGGAAAAGTTTATTTCTTCCCACAGTACCACTGTGGAAAAAAGGGAAGAGAAGCCTTTCCACCCCTTCACTGTTATGTTTAGTTGACTTCCCCTTTCCCACCACAGGCACGAGGAAAGACATCGCCTTCCTGGGTCTCCAGACCACATGGCTGAAAGGAGGAGAAGGAACTGCTCACTGCAGAGAAGCACCAGGCTGTGCCTAGAAGATGGAGAAAGGGGGAATCAACAGCAGAAAACCGAAATATCAGCCAAGAAAATAAAATATGGCCATAGTTGTACTGCTAAAAATGATAACAAGGATAAAGGCTCCGGGGATTTTTATTAAGAAGAGCACAGTTCCTAAGGTAGATATAAATGTAAAATAATTAGCATGTAATAAAAACTGTTGGCAAGAATTATATAATACACCTTAAACTACTTGACTGGATTAGCAGATAGCAGTAGAAATGCTCCTAATAATAAATATTGCCCTGTTTTACTGCTCACACAGTAAACTAAGATGACAATGGCCTAATCCTTGAGAAATTCCTCCTTTGATTTCAATGCCAGTATTTGGTCGAACTGATCTGTGTGTGTTACTACCTCATAGCAGGTGGTCAAGCAATGACTAGGGAAACATTTTGGCTCTACTGAAAAGGTTAGATTTTTCCTTTTCCTATAGAGGAAAAAAACCATTCCAAATTTCAGGTTTCTCCTATTTCGTGTGTGTAATTCCACCTTATTGAAAAGTAACACCAGATACCGGCCTAAAGGTTCCCAAAGGCCTTCAGAAACTGTCCTGATGAGAATATTTGAAGCCCATTCTGTCCTACACCTTGCCATCACTCAGTGTCACAGATAATTAGTCCCATATTCATTTCTTTATATTTTGAAAATAAATACATAATGTAATTGGAACATTGAAGTAAATATAATTGTTCAGACATTTCTCATGCTTTATCTCAATTTTGCAGTGTCAGCAGGAAGTAACTACTTATCTATTATGTTACAAGGTCAAATTCATGTATTGGCCCTGCAGAACTTGAAAAACAACCAAAGGAAACATTCAACCGCCTAACAAATAAATGATCTCTTGAAGATATGGAGATACTGTAGGTGATTTGGAAATTTGGGAAGGACTTTTTTGGTAACTGCTGAAACACAAGAGCTGATGAAGTCTAGCTCCATCACTGGTGTTGCTGTTCTCGTTTTTAAAGGCTCAGCACACCAATGCATTCAGCTTGATACAGCACACCTAAAAAGTAAACACAGTAAAATTAACAAAAGTTGACAAAAAAGCCCAGATCTAGCTTTCTGTTCTTGTTGGTTTCAGCCTGAAGGAAAAATGAGAAAAAGACCATTTTTTCCCAAATAGAAGCAAAAACGTCACAGGGGACTTCATTTCACAGGGTTTCTGAACTGCAGTGATGCATGTTAAATTAGGTCTACAGTACACATTGTGGGCCAATGCAGGCTTCCCGCATCCATGCCGCAAGCCAACCAAAGGCCAGAAGTCATAAATTAGCCACTGATTAGGTGCAATAAATAGAGAATGACTGCCTTACCTAATTATTAAACTTACATCAAATCTAATACCACTATGCAAGTACGTGGTCTGGAGCTGACTCATGTCCCACAGGATGAAAGTAGGGACAGAAAAAGTGATACACGGAATATTTCACATAGATAACAACCTTACAAGAATAATTGTCTAGCAAGCTGCAGGGAGTACCAGGTTAGGAAATTTGATTCTAATGTAAGAAAACAATAGTGAAATTAATATCTGGGAATAAGTCCACTCATTTATCAGTCAACATGTGTTGATGTTTGAATGTCTCATCATCACTAGTTAAAACTTCCATGTCTAAGACAAGTATTCCTTCAAAAGAATTAAATTACGGTTCACCAGTCACCAAGATAATGAATCAGTAAAAGTTTTGCAGTCAATTCACCAGCTTAGATACAACAAAAATGCTGTTTCTTTACAGCAACATCCTGGAAAAAACCCCAAACCTCTCTTGTGCTATGAGGGAACGGATGAAGAGCCAAATGGTTGGATCTGGGAAACAGGTTGAGGGAAGCACAAAATTCCTTTTATGAGGACCCGACATTAGGATAGGTATTTGAAAAGGGAACAGAAAAATATTTTAAAAACACCAGCTTTCCCAGTTTGGAACACTGCATGTGAAAGTTGTGGTGTCCTTCATTTTGACTTTCTCTATTACCAAAAGAATATTATTTATGATCAAATGTCAGATTGACATGACTGAGTTGTGCTGATCTGCCAATATTACCAGCTTTTCTGATCTGATAAGGTGTTCATTTCAAAAATACTTTATCAAAGAAAGATGAAGGTCTCAGCGTCCTTCTACCATGTTATTTAACTCTGAACAAGCCCATGAATTCTTCAGTATTGTTTCATTTTAATGACTGCATTGCTCACAAGGTACAAAGCAGATATCACATTTTAAAAATAGAGATGTTACTTATTCAGTGAGTTTTATTTGTTTTTATTAATTTCATCCTGGTTCCAAAATGAGCATGAAAATACACAACCTTCACACTAGTTCACTTTGGTTTTTCCTAAAAATATTTTCACATAATTAGTTGGCTTGCAAATATGCATGCTAATACTCCTGGAGAAATTTGACATTTCAAATTATAAGCCTACATGCTAACACTCTAGAATGAAATTTCGACTAGATTCAAGTCCACCGTAATAGGGAAATTCTGCTTCCTTAGCCAATGGGAGATATATAGTAACCTCACACATCCTTCCATCCTGTTTTAGTGTACAGAAGAGCATAATTGTCCCCAGTGGGGGTTGAGATAAAACAGTACTTCATGGAGAAGGGAGCCTACAAGTTAAAGACAAAAAATTAGATATCCTTGAAAAAAAAGTAAAATAAACCCACTGGGAAATCTAGGTGCCTACACAATGTAGGATTTTGTTGCTCCTAACTCAGAAGTAAAAGCTGCATACAATGGGAGGATAAGCAATATCTTAATAAAGACAACTTTAGACAGCTGCCAGCTTCCTCAGCCACACTCCCAGCTGGAGCACATCAGCAGAGCTCCCCTGAAGTCAAAGACAACAAGTGGGCCAGCACAAGCCTGCTAGAGAGCTCAGCAGAGGTGGGATGAACTTCAGATGTGTTATGCTGAGCTAGGTTTGTTCTTAATCACCACGCCTATCTTTCCTACAAGCTCTCTCTTCATCAAAGTATTTGAGTAAAACTAAATTGTAGATCTCCGCCCAAGAAACTAAACCAGGTTTGATTAAAAACAAACAGGAACTCTAGAGTTATTGCAGGGGCTTGTTTACTTAACTTTCCTTCAGTCCACGATTTGTTACAAGCAACCATACAGCCTTCCTACTGATTTCGGAATGTGAACTATTCATGACAAGCACAGGGTGAAACCTGATTGCAATTTATATACCATTGCATTCTGAGTAAAATGTTGAATTTAAGAGGTAAGTATACAGGACAGAGAAGATCTGTAGATCAACTTTTCTCTGCAAGCATTTTCCACATCTCCAAGTTATGAACAGCATTATAGTTCCTCTCTTAGCAGGAAGCAATCAATAGCCAGAGAGAAAAGCCATGAAATATATTAATCAATAGCATCAGGACTAGTAATTACTATTGACAACTTGTTCTAAGTTTCTAAAGATAGGTGATATCATTTTCTGTGTCTGACTAAAAGTGCAAATGTTTGGCAAATATGAACACTTTTAAAATGCATTAAAAATATTTTAAAATTTTGAATATGTAAATTCAGTCCAAACCACATAAAACTTCCAGTCTGTAATGTGTATAATAAAATATAACAAATATTTACAACAAAAACTCCTTCAATTAAAATATTCATTTTCAGCAGCATCTCTATTTTCTGCAAGAGCATATTGATCCAGAACTAACTTCCTTCCAACCATACAAAGTATTCATAGCTTTTCTCTCAAAATGACTTTGCAATTACTATTTCAGTTGATCAAGGAAAATTTTTCAAGTACGTATTTTGGGGAAACATTTTCTTGTATTTGAATTTTTATGAACAATGAAAACAAACTCCCAAATATCAGGATTTTCAGGAAACAAAATCCATGTTTTCATGGCTCAAATATTCAAAATTATTTATTACTGAAAAGTATAGAACAGCGACTTAAAAAATATAAAGCTTCTCTATGTATCATAAAGTCAGATCATTCCTCACTATGGAATTACCCTTTTTTTTTTTTCAGCTTTCATTGCTGCATTAAAAAGATCTGAAAGTGCTACGATTCTGCTGGCAGAAACCTGTTTGTATTCTTTTCAAATGTAAGGACTAATAACAAGAAGAGTGCTGCTTCACGTAAAGCAATACAGTTTCAAGGACTTAATTCTAGTATTAATCTGCCATTTTATAGGAAATTAATTACTGTGTAATTATAATTACATAACAAGCAAATGGGATTTCTCAACACAATCAACTGCTGTTTGAAATGACATTCATCTGAAAACACTGGAAAAACAGAACTGCCCCTTCACGAACTATGTGACACTGAAATTGCCAGCTATCCAGCAAAGTCTAGTGAGACCTCTGTCTTTTACATAAGGTGCTCCATATAACAGATAAAATAGTGACTACGCAGCATGACTGTTATGGCTCCTCCCCCAGACTCCTGCTAGGTAAGCAAAGACACGCAAGAGAAGAATGTCTGAGAGAACATCAGGACTCATGACCCCCTCAGCATCAAGAAATTATCACCAATATCTACCACAGGCAACTACACAGCTCATGAAAACAAAAATGATCTAAACCTCAAGGATAATAATAGCTCAATGTCTAATTATCTGAGATGAATTTTTGATGACACCTCCTCCGGCCAAGCAGTTTGCTAGTCTCCAAATAGTGCTTTTGGCAAGGAGGGTTAAGCAGAAGGCTGGAAAAATAACAAGAGAAAATAACACTGAAAAAAATTCTTCAGCCACTACTGTCAGCAGCAGAAATGTGCTCTGGGGAAGCCAAAAGAGTTAAGATAGTTTTAAACCAGAGCAAGCACGAAGAGAATCAGCAGTCCTGGGAAGCCTCTCACAGCATCCAGGGCGTGCGTACCACCCCCGTAAAACCCAGTCTAAGCCAAGTGCTGCAACCTCCCCCCTTGGCCCAGCACATTGGTACCACACACAGGTGCTCTGTTGCTCATCGTTGTGGTAGGCAGATTCTCGAGCAGGGGTTGCGGTACAACACCCAGAGACCCCATCACTCACTGCGTGCACCTTTAATAGAGATTGCATGTGCCCCTGACATGGCCTTCAGTGTTTTGTTCATCATGCGACAGCATGCACGTTCCTCTCCCACAAACTAAGGCACTCATCTCAGACTTCAGCCAGAAAAAGATGAAAGGAAATCACTCTGGTGGCCGATCAGCAATAAAAAGTACAATAAAAAGGTAGAAGCTAGGCATATGTAAGGCCCTGTACTGCAGGGATATAAATTAGCACAGCTCCATTAAACTCCTCTTTCACAATCCCAAATGCCAGCACCAACATCAGCCAGAATGTAAGCTACACTCCTTTTTCATAGCCCACTTGGGCATTCTAGGCATCTCATGTCAACAGTTTCAGTTCCCTCTTACTAAGCTGCTCCAGCTATCTCCCCTGCACAAGCAGAAAGGCAACATTGCAACTGTTGGAAAAGTCTGGTGAAAATTTCATCGTCTTCGATTTAGAAACATGATCAGTCTACTCTAAACAACAGACCTCTGCAAACCACTATGTTTGTGGGGGAAGCTGGAATAGTGGGGGAAGAGTAAAAAAAACTAAAAAGAAAAAAAGAAAAAACAAACAGGTTTTTTGATATTTCTTCTTCCTCTTTGAATTTTATAGGTTTGCAACCAGCAAGGCTCAGGTTTTTGATCTACAGCCAGCCAGACAATCTTTTTAACCAGAGCCAGCATTTACCATAGTGAAAAAACATCCTGCAGAACCCTGTATCTTGTCATTTTCAATAATCCTACTATATCCCATCAGGATTATTTTTTCCTAGGCCATAAATTTGTTCTCACCCAGTAAGCTACCACCCACTGATCCCCATTATTTCCGAAGCTTGTTACAGATAGATTTAGTTACAAGTCTTTTTTTTCCATTCCATGAAGCAGAAGTACTATGTCATACCTGCATAATGTATTGCTCGTTCTCTCCGAGAAGCTACTGAAACAGCTGGTATCTCATAGAGATGTTTATTTTAGACTTTTCTCTGGCAGATAAGAGCAGTGCAGCAAAGGAGGTGCATATATGAGATAAAGCAGAGGTAACATTAAAACAAGTCCTGAGAAGTTCTGAGATATAACCTGTTCCTCAGTGCTGGAGAATATAAAGAAATAAGTTGTGTTAGATTTAGACTTGCTTGACTTAAAATTAATTTCTGCAATCCCATCAGGCATTAATATTGACAGTTCATGGTATTTGAGATGCTATTTACTCTCTGTACACTAAATATACACCAGGCAGTTTACCTTCAATATAAGCAGCTGGTTACTTGTTTGGGAAGCCAAAGTGGGATGATGTAGCCACTATCACCCTACAACTCTTAGAGATTACTGAACAAGGACTGCAATGCCAAAGTAGCTCCAGAGACTCCCTCTTCTAATAGAAATTGACTGCAGCCGCCACTTGTACATAGGAGGAATCAGTACTATGTCCTTTTATCAGCCTTTTGCTGGGTAGGCTGGCCATGTACACTGGCTCCGTAACATAGAATAATACAATAATTTAAGTTGGAAGGGGCCCTGAAGTCCGACATCTTCCTCAAAGCAGAACTAACTTCAAAGTTAGATTGCTCTGGGCCCTGTCCAAGTGAAACGTGAATGGCTCCGAGGATGGTGATTCAATAGCATCCGAGGGCCTTGTTCCAACGTTTGACCATGAGGAACAGACATTTCTAATGGCCGTTCTTAGGAAATATCCTTGTGACAACAAGACCTAAAAGAGAGCAACAAACCATGTTAAAAATTTTAACATGTTAAAATGTTTTAATAATTTTGTAGAATCATAGAATGTCCTGAGTTGGAAGGGACCCACAGGCATCATCAAGTCCAACTCCTGTCCCTGCACAGGACAACCCCAACATTCACACCGTGTGTCTGAGGGCATTGGCCAAGTGCTTCTGGAATATTGTCAGGCTTGGTACCGTCACTGTTTCCCCGGGGAGTTGTTCCAGTGCTCCACCACCCTCTGGCTGAAAAACCTTTTCCTAATGTCCAATCTAAACCTCCCCTGGCACATCTCCCTATTATTCCCTCAGACCTCCAACACCGATGACAGGCTCAGGCACCCCAAGGTCCCTGGGCTAGAGAATCATGATTGTGCAAGTGATAAACTCCCGACAACCCCGAAATTCTGCAGGATTTGCTGCTCCAGCTGCATCCCTGTAAGTCAATGAGACCTGACAGGATTCCTCCTAGGGTACTATTTAATAATTTTATGATATATGGTAAAGACTCTGCTTATAAGTGATAGCAATAGTATGACTTCAGGTTTACTTTATGTTTGTCCTGCTGTAAGTAAACTTAAACACAACAGCCGTAGCAAGCTCATCCCAAAACATACATTGCTACAGCACCAATGTTGTGTCGCTATTCTCCCATTCTCAGCTGGACCATCCCACATTTCTCTCCAATGCAAATGCAAGAATATTCCGAGTTGCAATAGTTTCACCATCAAGCTTCTATCATTCAGTTTTCCACATTTCAGAAATTATTTTCTCTCTTCCAGACACGGGCATATGTTAACTTCCCTTAGGCAAAATCGTGATATCATTGATGTGTTTATAGTCTAACCTTCTACTAACAAGAAAAAGCAAATTAACAATTTGAAAAAGCAGTTACTTGATACAACTTGATTCAGTTATGTTTATTTCGAAAGTATGCCTTGAGTAGAGTTGATCTAAACCAGTGACAAACACTGCTTCTGCCATATACGTAAACTAAGACTAAATTAACAAACTCTTTCAGTTTGTAATCAGGTTATAAAAATAAAGTGTGGCAAACAGAAACGAACCTGTTTGTTTTGTAAGTAATGTATGTGCTTTATCCAGACCTTAATTAGACCACATAGCAAGAGACTTTTATAGATGGATTTTTATAGACACTGTTCCAGACATGCTATGCTCCTGATATTCCTGCCCCAAGCTCCAATCCACACCTTGCTAAATAGCTTTTATAGGTCTAATTAAACAGGCTGGTGATTCAGTAGTAACCCTATTCAAGCAACAGTACTTGAGAACAGGCATTCTTACTATGGCATCCTCCTTTCTTTCCATAGGATTCCATCAAAAGAGCTACTAGTAAGATGTCAGGACATTCCTATATTGCACAATCTGATGTCATCATAAAAACGCCTCACCTAGTTCTGTGTGAGCTGGATTGCCTACACAGTTCAACACAGCATCAAAAAAGACACATTAACTCCACTGCCAGAAGCAGCATGGCAGCAGTGTGGCACTGCACCCAAGATAATTACATGCTTTCCTGCCATAATCCTCTTTCTTACAAAGCTAGGAGAGAGCAAGCATTATTCATTGGAGACAGCCTCCGAGATTTTTTATGTCTAATATTATTTGAAGACAAGATAAACCTCCATCATTGAAATGTTGCCTAGAATTTAATAGGGATCTATAAAAATTACCCTCCAAAAGAGGAGAATTCAGTTGAGAATGGTTTATTTCATTTTATTCTAGTATTATTAAGTTTAAGGAACTATTCTATAGAAGGTATGCAGGCCCATTACAGTTGATAACAAAGCTCCTGTTATTGGAATTGAAGCCACAATTCCCTAACGTGACTCAGAAATCGCAGAGACTGGTTATGACATTGTATTCAACTCCGCAGGCATTTTCCTGAAGAATAAAATGTTGGAAAGCCCTCAGAAATTATTACAAAAAGCTGCTCATTCTCTAGGGTTATCACTATTCTAAGAAATCCCTTCAGTTGCAAATAAGCCTCCCACATAAGAATTTGTGTCTGTTGAATAGTCCACTGGTATTATCCAGGCAATACCAGGGCTCCAGAAAGAACAGAAGCATTTGCTGCCAGTCAGTCCTGCTCTGGTCCTCCAGCACCAACATGCCATGTTTTGTGAATGCACATTCTAAGTTTGATTGTATTCAGCAAGATTCTCCTGCACCTTCCACCAATAAGAGGATTTTTCAGAACTCTAAGAAATATTAAGTTACTTTCTAAATTTTCTTCTTAGTTATATAGGAATTGTTTTAATCAATAGGGATTTTTTTCTGCTCGGAAGGAACATTTTCTCTACTACCAGAGACTGAAAAACAACTTCCTATAGTGCATCTGCAACACCTTTAAACATGTTAAAACTATCCTCATACTTCAAAGTCCTTATCACAGTAAGGAGTTCTTTCCTGCATCAACTTTATTAGTTATTTTTATTGTAGAAGGTGAAATAGATTGACTATAATAAGATATTCTCACTCAAAACTACTTCCATGTTTTTAAAGGGGATTTCTTACATTTAAAAAAATACTTCTTTTACTGTGACTGAAACAATAATGCATTTCTTTGCTTCTTTTCTGGTTGCAGGTTACAGATGCTGCAGTCTAGAAATACTTTTGCACTAAGTAAACAAAGTTGAATAGATGTTTGTGGCCTTAGTCACCCTAAAATACACTGTTCCCTAACTTTGAGCCAAGAAACTAAAAATGTCTAGAAACATCCAAAAATATCCAATCCCAAACCCAGAATTTACAGTTAGCAACTAACAATAAGGTGGGTGGCCTTCAGCTACCCTGAAAAATTCATGAAACGGAAATTCTACGTGATATAGTTTTCTGAGAAAGGTCCAGTCAATAACGAGTTAAAAACATCAGTAAAACACTTCCTATCTGGGCAATACACACCACTAAAATAATTCCTATTATTTCCACTCTGCTCATAGGGAACCAGCAGGCCTTTTACTCATTATTATTTATTTCTTTGATCTTGTCTCCCCTTGAACCTTATTGCACTTCCTTTTACAAGTTACCCAGTTCTTTGGCAAAGGTGTACATGACACCATCTGGCTGCATGCAAAGAAACGTTGTGGCGTGCTTCCCTGAAGACAAGCCTGCTGTGCTAGCCATGAGCCTCTGACATGATTTCCAGCTCAGCTCTTCAGAACAGTCGTACTCAAACACCATCGCTCGCATTTCCTCACAAAAGTGGAGGCGGGAAAAAAACCAAATTGTTCGCCGGATCTATAACAGTAGGAAATGTGCATCTCATGTTTTACGGACACAAAAATTCCAGGCTCAATTATGTGTTACTACTATGTGTTTTGCCTGCCAAGCCACTACTCTGTTTCTGATAAGTACACAACAATATTGTGAAAGGACAATCTACAGGTCTTAAAGTTGCTTTTAAGTACTGCTTTTTGCACTTTAAAACCGTCACAGGAGAGGCTTTGCATCTCAGGAAACACGTTGGCAAACCTTGTGAATTGTTGCTATGTTTTACCAAAATATTTAACCAACCGAGTAACAATAATCTCTATTTATCCTACTGAGAAGCGGTGAGCAATTCCTGCTTTCTAGCCATAGACACATGGCAAAGGAACATTAGAGACAGCATTCTTAAACCAAAGCCTGCCATTTGTTAGGTAACTTCCACAAGCACACGTTTGTACATCTAAATAGCATAGGCAGGACATGACAAATTAAAGTTAATGGAAATTGCATGCATCCCTTCATTCTTGGAGTTGAAATGATATTAGCACTGCATGCAATACTAAATGAAACCTCACTAGAAGCCTTTTAAGCACAGCACTTTCTTCAGCTCGCTACCTTTGGCTACAGTCACTTCCAGTTTATATTGAAAAACTACCCACCGTTAAGCTGCTTTTACTAATTATTACTGATTATTACATGGCTTGAAATGTCATAATCTGATCACATCAAGCTCAGCTCAGTCTAGTGATGCAGTTATCAGAACCACAAAGATAAACAGAGGCAAACATTATTATTGATGCTTTGCTGCAGGACTCCAGAGGGTCCAAAGCTGAAGCTGAGACAAGGGGCTCTCTCTGCAGCGAGCTTCGTCTTGGCCAGGTTTGATGCCATTCTAGCTATTACAGTATTTTGGCCTCAGCTGGAAGACTCCTGATGACAGCCTTTGGTTGAAAGCTCTGAATGAAATACTTTTACATATGTGATTCGTTAAGAAAAACAAACTAATAGACCATCACAGAGGCAATTGGCATTGAATGCCTGGATGTGCTTTTTGACGCCTGCATCTTTTAAAGGAAAACACTAAAGGCAGACTTTTACTCCCCTATCCCAACCAAACTGCCTATGGCTCAGGAGCATGATGCACTTGTGCACTGTCTTGGCATAATTCCAGTCAATAAATTTTGCACAGGACTCAAAAATCATCTCCTTTTCTTTCATTCAAATGTATCCACATACAATCCTCTGCATGTGTGTATATAATAGTGAGATGAAAACAATGGAAATTTTCAGATCACTGCAAAACCGAACCATATACGTCAAGTTCCTAAAATCTGTTAACTACTAGGAATGCAAATAAACTCCTACAAACTTAACATTTTCAAATTAATTAGGTTTGCCATTCATAGTCTAAAATTACAAACATGATATCATACATGATTTATAATCAACCTGAAGAAAACACAAAGAATATACAACTCAAATACACCCTAAATTAAGAAAAAAGAGACATAAAGAAGGTTCCATGTTAAAAACCTTGAAGACAGATACTATCTTATTACACTGGGCAGCATCAAGCACAACAGACTCCTATAAAAATGAGAATAATATATAATTTTTATTGCAAAACTAAGTAATTGACAGTGAATTTGGAAGTCAGCTATGTACAGATCTTATCAATAATCTTTATTGTCTTGATTTACACTAGATTTCTGTAAAGTTTCAGGCTTCTGATTTACTAATTGTTTAAGCATAAAAACACCGGCAGGTGCCAAATGAAATTATCAGGCAGCAGGTTTAAAACAAACAAAAGGAAGTACTTTTTCACACAATGGATAATTTAATTGTTGAATTCCTTGCCACAGGATGTTTTGTGTGCCAAAGTCTTAGGCCAGTTAAAGAAAAAAAAAAAATACCATAATTTAGAGAACAGAGGTTCACCAAGGACTATTATATCAATGAGGCAAATATAATCCACAGGGCTGGAATTCCCCAAACCATAGAATGCTGAAATCTGGCAGAGTACAAAGAGGAAGTGTCCTCCCACTGTTGAATTACCCCCACTCCCCAAAAAATGAAAACAAGTTCTGCTAGAAGGTAACATCAGAGGAAGAGATTAGTGGCCTAGCTGACCTTCAGCTAAGCCTTTCTGACAAGGTTCTTTTTGCTGTTCAATAACTCCAGGGCGGATGCAGAAAAGTCTACCTGTAAATGCTGTCTTTTTTATCAAAAACCTTTGACAACATATAGCAAATGTTTCTAAGTGGGCTTTTCTAGCAGCATTTTTGTGCCTACGTTATCAAGGCAAATGTATCCCAGTTTGCAACTGGACAGTGTGTTCTTTTTAGATCATATAAAGTTTAGATAATCATAGCTTATTAAAAATATCTGTTAAACATTTCTATCTCGGTTTAACTCTAAACAGGCTGCGGATATACTCTGACCTCAAGAAAAAAAAATGCTTATCCCTGTAGTTAGTTATTACTTTGATATTGAGTTGCAAGATACATGCAGATATAATGATAGGGATGGATCTGTAAGGTTTCCATCTCTTGTATAAGAATGAGCACTATAATGTGATGCAGGCAAAATAATAAACATTACCACTCAGGCTGGGATTTACTCCTATCCAGAGAAATGATTCTTTAATATCAAAACAAACATATTGATCAAGGATAGAATATAAATAATGTGTACCAACACAATATACCAGTTTTCCATATGTTACCATGATTATTTCCCTCCTCCAAAACAGCTACCTACATGCCTACACATTGATGCCATATTTACTATGGGAAATGACAGCTCGGGCAATGCTTGAGTCTCAGCTCACTGTCTTAATTTTTGCAGCAGCAGGTGTTGTCGTAAATCTTTTTCATAGCATCACCTTTCTGATTCTATCTGCAAAAAGGGCTATCAAATTTATCTTCTGTTTAGATCGTCAAGCAACAAAAAACAGACATTTTTTGGAAAAAAAAAAGACAACTTTTTGAGTTAGGTGAAGTATGAACATTGTTCAAACTTGCTTGTTTTATTTTTCTGTCAGAAGGAGCTAAGTTTACACAAATGTTCCTCATTAAATCATTCAGTACAGTAACCCAAATTCCTTTGATTTTGCCATGTTTTGAGTTTTGAAAGAACTTACAAAATTAGTTAGATTAAACTACTTTGTAAAATTTCTTCTTTAGAATTAATACAATCTAAAGCAATTATTTTTTAATTTTCCTCCATGTCTACCCTAAATTTAAGCCATTTTAATTTTGAATTAAGGTTGGCAGAAGGAACTGATGTCATTCAAGTAATCTACGTTAAATTCTAGTGGATTAAGTTTCAATTTTTCTTTTCTAACATGCACATATCAAGAGGTGGCAGTTGTTTTTGATAAAGTAATGGATACTTTAGATAGATACTCCTTAATAGGTACAATGGGCAACTTAGTAGATTTCTGGAAAACCAATCTATGCTACAAAATGCATTTAATTTGCTACTGAAACAGAAGACCTGAATATTACTTTACAACCTTCTTGTCAGAAATAGGTACTTCAAAATCATGTGACAGCTTATCAAAATGCATCATTTAATTTTTAACTAACAAAATGCAGCTGGAAAATATGTAGGAAGAAGCTAATCAAAACCAGAAATGGATGAATGGAAGAAACTCTTCATAAAAGCATGGAATAAAAGCCAGAGGACTTCTTGAAAAAACTGCTGTTAACTACTTCTGCCTTTATCACATTATATCTAGAGTGATTCACAACCATGGAGAATCTGCAGTTGGGCAAACGTTTGAGCAAGTTATTTGTTCTGAAATAGTTTCCAGATCACATTACAGTATGAAAATATATTTGTTCTGTAAGGTCAAGTAAAGTGCTTTTCATTTATTTTCACATTTAACCAGGTTTTATAGTAAAGTTCTGAAACACCCTAAAACATTGGCAGTTATGCGGTTGAGATTGTTGCTAGGTGTTCCTGACTGCAGATGAGAATGTATTCCACTTGTATAAGGAGATCATATTCCTACACACTGGTGATACACTTTAGAAAATCCATTAGAGAGAAAATTTTTTTAAAAAAAAGATATTTCATAGATAAATACATAAAGTTTCACATGCTTAAAAGCTAACTTGAGAAAAACCCAGGTTATTAAAAGCGTGCTATCTGGAAAAAAGAACTGCAATTGTTCAACCAACAGGCAAACGAGAATATTTCAGATTGTCTATGCCCACTCTGTTACTACATACAGATTGATAGCATATGGGTTTACAAACTGAAATGACCAAGTTGCCTGTAATTCAGCTCAGATTAACTTGCCGATGATGTTACTACTTTCCAGTGAAAAATTTTGTCTACAGTTAAAACACTGACACATGATCGACTCGTACTTCACCGATTCAGTGATTTTTTCCTGTGTGAAGTGCTTAAGGTCAAACGCAGCTTACAGACTGATACAGTGGGGATTTGGATTGTTTTCAGTCCAATCAAGAAAGCAATATGAATATAGTTTTAACTAGAACACTTTCTGTCTATAGTTAGTAAATGGATTCTTCATTCTTTAGCTTTCCACACAGCTAAAAAGACAATGAGGATTTTGATGGCAAATTCAACAACAATACATCTCAAAGAATGATGGCATCTACGTTTTCAGAGAAAAAACATTATCTAGTCCACATGTTGCAAACCATATGGGCATTTTCTAAGGCCACCTGGACTTCCTGTGATTTAAAACAGTAGAAGTCTCTCAAGGAGGGGCTATGACTAATTCAAAGGCATACTCATGATACAATTTGAACATATCTAAATCTGTGTGTAAGAAACTGAATGGAGAGATTAAGGAAAAACAACCCCCAAATTTGGAAATAGTACAAGGTATCCAAACATCTGAAGAAACACATCTGCAAGTTGATGATGTTCTGATTAGTAGTCAGGAATGACTCGGCATCACAAAAATCTAATAGAAGTTCTCAAACTGGAAATACCACCTGCAGTACATTCTCTCAAAGAGAAACCTGTTCGCTGTTACAATGTTATATCTATAGAACCTAAATAACAACTTTGGATTTTCTCTCCTAGAATTTTCTACGTCGGGGTGGAACACCTGGGAGACGAGAGGTCAGTCATGTCACTGCTGGCAGCACAGAGATACTATAACTCATCAGGGTCAGTAACAAAAACAAACATTAAAACAGTGAATTCTGAGAGATGTTTGGTATAAAAAAGTAGAAAAAATAAAACTCTCCTGTTCCTTTAGAAGCCCTTATTATTATTCTTTGCATCTCTTGTTGTGTTCAGCCACACCTGCGCCGTCACCTTCCTGACCCCATCCCTACACCACAGGGCAGCATCCTTGTACTCTTCCCAAGACACTCTTGTCCCTGCTTCCACTAGCTGTGCACTTCCTTCTTGCCCTTTAGTTTGACCAGCAGGTCTCTACTCAGCCATGCCAGTCTCTTGCCTTCCTTTTCTGATTTGTCACAACCAGAGGATCATAAGTTCTTGTGCTCCATGGACAGCGTCCTTAAAGATCTGACAGCTCTTTTCTGCCTCCCTGTACCTGAGGGCAGTTTGAGGGAGTCCTTTTGCTTAACTGCATAAAGAGCTGGAAGTTTCCTCCTAAAATTCAGAGTCCTGACTCTACTCTTTGCCTGACCCCTGTTCCTCAGGAGTGCTAACTTCACCAATGCATGATCCCTGCAGCCCAGGCTGCCTCCAATCTTGACGTCACCAATGGCTCACTTGCATGATAAAAATCACTAGCAAGCAACTATATTCTCAGCAGTGCAGTATTTACAGTGAGGGTAAAGTCAGTTAGAAGGTCAGAAAAGAAAAAAAGGGAAGAGACTAGAAAAAACTCAAAGAAGAATGAGAGAACTGTATGGTATAAATAAAGTAGATTTTTTCCCCTCCTTGGCACTCAGTGCCACATCAAGTGCACACTTGTCACTTTTGTGAGAACTCAAACGGAGTAGCTAGAAGAGAAATAGTCTAATGGCATTGACCTGCTCTGCAGCTTGCACAAACCAACAGCAGCATGAAACGTTCTTTTTGGTTTAACTTCAGCACCTCTAAAGTCCTGAATTGAGGAAGAATACAAACACAGGAACAGTTTTATTGTACTACACACTATCAGAAGCTTAAGTTTCAGTCACTGAGTGTGACATTCTCAGTACACTGCATGACCTCATTTATCTATCCTCATTTATCCAAAACATTTTGTGACAGAACGTGCTGCCACAGTGAATAGCAAAAATGCCCATGTTAAACTACGGAAAAGGGCCTTGGGTAGGAGCAGAGCTACAGTTTCAGGAGTCCAGAGGAAACACAAATTCTGTCTTCCTACTCAGAGAAAAAAAATGGTTCTCGGAACAGGCTGAGAAAAATATTTTATATGATTATTATTATGGTTCACCTATTTTATTATCATACTCTTTAAATAAGAAAAGAAAACTTCATGGAGGCAATATGCATTTTCCAGGAAATCTAAGCTCAAGGATTGCTCTCAAACACACTTTTCAGGTGTTGTTTTGGGATCATAAGATATTTTCCGTTTACATTGTATCAGTCTTTTTTACAATTTGCATAAACCCAAATCGTTCTTTCTTAGGGATCATTTTCACCTGTTTTTTATCGCAACTGAGGTTATGATCTTCTGTTCATGTCAATATGCTCAGTAGATTTTATAGAGGAGAGGGTAAAGTATTCATGCAGCAATGGAGTTCATATCTCTTTTCGCGAAAAATACCTATTTTTAGAAGAACTATAAACTAAAACAGAGGTGTCCAATTCATGGCCCGTGGGCCGAATCCAGCTCTCCTCATTGTTTTGTCTGACTTGGCACCTTGTTTCTACCCAGCGGCCATGCCGAGCTCCTGGCCCCTATGCTCCTACCAGCGCCGGTCAGGTGTGCAGCGTGTGACGCACATTATGCTGCAGGAGCAGGAGAATGGCAGGAGCTGCAAGTTTGACACCCCTGAACTAGAACTAAAAGGCAGGATTAAGACATTCATCATAGACATGAACAATGGTGGTCAACAAATCTACTGGACAAATCCATGAAGAAATCATACTGGAAAAAAAATATGATGGACTGACAAAATCACTTTACTGTAATTGGGGGCTGGGGGCAGGCAAATTCTCTGTCTTGCCTTTGAAAAGGGTTTTAAAGTCCTGCTTCTATTTGTGCCACTGGCTTTCTAGATGGGTGCATACATGTCCTTTCACTACCCTACAATTCTCTGCTCCCTGGTTTGTGCATAGTGGAGACAATACTACCTGCCCTTGCAAATTGCATTGAGATCTATGAAGAACTATGGTTAATAAATAACTACGAAGATCACATTAAAGCACACCCTTCTGATTCCAGTTCTTCTCATAACATCTTTGTCTACAAAAAGTCACTTCAAACAGCTTTTCTGAAAAAAAAAACCAATAGTTTCAAGTGATTACATTCATAATTTTAATAATTTAAGAGTTTTCCAGTAAGATACCATGCAAGCAAGAGTTCATTACTTTTTCTTTCAGATTTTAATAAAAGTACACTATGAATTATTTAAACTAAATGAAACTTGTCAAGATAAATTAATTTAGTACATGTTGTGATGCAGTATGTTCTGCCTTTAATTGTGTTTGCTTATTACAAAGTATAGCGACTCACGAAGTCCAGTAATACATTTCTTAAGCCAGTAGAAACAAGAACTGTGCGAGTGTTATATTATTTTTGTTACTAAGAGATTTTCCATTATTTTTTGATGAAAAATTGAAGTTAGGTTATTACACTAAAAAAAAAAAAAAAAAAACAAAACAAAACAAAACCACCCAACAAACCAAACAGTGAAAATACTGAAATGTTAAGGGGATTTCTCATGTACCTCTTCTAGTTCAACTCTAGTGCTCAGTACCTAAGAATAATCCCAGGATGATGAGTTTTCAGGATCTGCTGTGTAATAATTGTGATGATAAGGTGAAATAATTCTCATGATAAGGTGAAAACAAAGTCCCAGGAAAGTCAATAAAAAATTTGCTTCTGACATGAGTGAAATAGAAGACTCAATCCATTGCCTTAACATAGCTATTACAGCGATGTGAAATGCCCTGGGGGACTCCACCTTGCAATGCTTGAGTTTCCTCTAGGTCCTGTTCCTGTACCTGTCAGCCTTACGGGGAATCTTTGGATGCCTGGGACACCTCAAAGCACACTAAGCACTACTTTTAGATCACTGAAGTGAGTCCAAGATGTCTCCCATTGCACATCCCAGATTCACAGTGCCTTACACAGTTACTGTTGTACGTGTCTGTTGACAGATAGAAACTGTACAAATCTCTTTTCCAAAGCATTTTGCAGGGTAAATTTCTTGAGGGCTCAGACTGCAGAAACTAGGATCCTCTTTTGGAAGTTCTGTACCTTCCCAAGAATGACACCTGCTTCTAAAGACAGTAATGAGTAGAAATTCCTATTAAGTCTTATGGCATTGTTAGCTTGTGGAAGACACGTAGTTCTTCACTTTTATCAAGTGGGATACTTTTACAGATTCCTCATATTCTAGTGGAAGCCGTGAGTATCTGCATCCTAGAAGCCAAACTAAATCTATTTTTCAGTTTGCAGAAATGATGGTTGTATTGAGTTTTCTAGGAAAATGAATTAAGAAAATAATCTCATTATCATGGAGGAATTTCAGCTTAGGAGGAATCATAGAATCATTTGGTTGGAAAAGACCTTTGAGATCATGGAGTCCAATCATACTTATCCACTCCTAAACCAGATCCCTGAGCATCTCGTCTTGCCTGTCTTTTAAATACCTTCAGGGATGTCAATAACTCCACCACCTCCCTGGGCAACCAGTTCCAGTGCCTGAAAAACTTTTCATTGAATAAGTTTTTCCCAATATCTAGTCTGAACCTCCCTTGGTGCAACTTGAAGCCATTTCCTCTCATTCTAGTGATACAACAGTCTTCCAGATTAAATTAACGCTTACAATCCAGGACAATGGGATTTGAAGCAGCGACAGCACCAGAAAGCTGGAATCACATCAAAAATAAAGTAAGCTCAAGTTTGTTTGAATGAACTAAAAATTAGACTTTTTGCAAGAAGGTAAGAGTAATGCATACATAATTTGAAAATTAAATTTAAAAACTACTCTTTGCAGCATGTCTAGAGATATAATCCTCATTCAGTACTTTCTGCAGAGTTTATAAGGCATTAGCCTTTCTTAGAGGTCATTCAGTTCATGAAGACTAGTTAAGATCTTGGTACAGGTAGAAACCTCACTTTAGCAGAAAACCACAACATTTAAGTTTCTGAAAGGAGTACAGAAGTCTGTACCATGTTCAGACCACGTTATCTGTTTATTACTGCTGCCTTTACGTTACACCATATTTCATCCTCTTGTTCACAAACTGAGGAGGCCACTTCGTCATCACTGGACATTAGAGTTAACCAAGTTCTCTTTATATCTCAGATCAAATTCAACATCAGATATCCTCAGACAGAGTAAACGTCGTGTGTAAACCCATTGTGTCCAAACATCAGAGCTGAGCAACATGGTGGGTCAGGCCCATGCAAAGCAACCTAGAAGTGACCCTAGCTTACCCTCTGAAATGTAGGCAATTCCCATAGAGAGTTTTTGACATTATTGCTATAGAGCTCTTTGCTTCTATTCTAAACTTCCCGTTCTTTCTCTTTCCAATGTCATTAATCCCTTGAAAGATTTCTCCTGCTCTCTTGGCCCACACAACACTTGTTGATGGCTGATAGAAAAGTAATTGACCCAATGCAAACTAGCTTTGTATCTTGAGGAAGAAATAGACACCAAGACAGACACTTGTCTTACATCTCAAGACATGAGAGAGACTCTAAAATTACACTCACAAATCCTCAGACTTCAAAGAGAAGTCCAAAGGTTTTCATCAATAGTTAATATTTGTACAGCAAGAATGGATGGGGGGATATCACCACACACAGAGAGATCATTTAATGCTGAATAATATGATCCTAGGTACCAGGAAAGCGAAGGAGGAACAAACAAAAGGGTGTGATTCAGAACCAATCAACCTTCTCCCGTACATTAAGAATACGGGATGAGCTTTCATTATAACAATTTTTAACATTTGTAACAAGTTTCCTTATGGACAATCTCGAGTTCTGCGTCTGGGTTGGGAAGCTGTAACTGCAGTACATGCTGGTTTATGAGAGAAAATAGAGAAAAGAGAATACCATATCCAATTGATCCTTCAGGGAGATTTGAAGGAGAATGAATGAGTATTTGGAACTAGGCCAGGACACCAGGGCTACTATGCCCTATCCTACAAAAAAAGAGCCATTGGACTGTTAATAACCATAAGCAATCAGGCCCTTGGGTTTATGTCTCATCAGCAAGACTACACTACGTATTCATTTAACTCACACTTTCTTTTAAGTTCTCTCAGCTGCTATTGCTGGTGGGTTTAATTCTTTATCTTATTGATGAAGTGCATTCCGTTGCTTTTTATTAATTGGAAATCTCTAGCTGACTCATCTAGCACTACACCGCCTAAATCATAAATTAAGAAAACCTGCACTCACAGGAAAACCAGATGAAGTAGCTAAACATGTCCTTAAGATTTCTAATGTCTAGGTACCATTTCATATATCACAGGCTCGAGATTTTTTTTTCAGATAAGATCACTTTGAAATCATGGGATTCTTTAAAAAATATATATATTTAAATAGGTATGATGAAGAGGAGAAAATTTATACCAAAAAAAAATTCTCCCATCTCCATTATTAAATTGCTAATAGACACAGCATTAAACTGACTGCAAAGCCAATACAAAGGGCTTCGGGAAAACCAGAATTTAGTTAAGTACTTCGGGATTGTTTATTTCTTCTATAGTCCGTATTTTATAAAACAAAGATGTGTTGGAAACACAAATCTTCAGAAGTGCCTGAAGAGTAATTCTGTGGCGGTCAGAAGCCTTCCTGTTTTGACCTTTCTTCAGAAACACATCCATTATGTTGTCCAACTCTTCCAAAGTCGTATTTTCTAAGAGGACACCAATAAGCTCTCTTGCCACATATGCTTCGACTGTTCTGGGAAGGAAACCTGCATTTTCTGGTATTCAGTTTGAATGGCAACCTTCAGAGAGCATTCTACAAACTTACTGAAAACTTGAATTTTTAACATCTCTAGATATTCTGAATTTTTTTCTTTTTTTTTTCTTTGTAAAAAGCGTGCACATATTTATTGCAGTGGAACCGATAGACCTAAAGCCACATAATTTGATCGAGACACCAGCAAATCACAAGCTTGTTTTAAAATTCTTGGGATCAACCAAATAAGATCTAGAGTCCATCATCACATAGCATTAAGCATACAAACTGCAGTCAAATGAACGCTCCCTTTCAAATAAGCTCCCTCAGCTAAGAGAGAAGGATATCTACAGTCTTGCATATTCCTGAACTGCTGTGTGTCTGTTCGTCCCACTTGGACAATAATGTGAGTTTCCAGACCACACTACACTTACAAAAGTTTCAGTTTGTCACCTCCCTTGTTAGATCTGTAATAAGATTGAAGTAACCAGTAAGGTAAGATTATTAAAAAATGCTGGTTTAAAATCTAAAACGAAATATCAGAAAGTAGAATTCAGGTTTCCCGATTAAAAAGGAAAAAGAAGATTAAATCAAGTTGGTGTGTTAAGTTTCTAATTATGTATTTATTTACACATAGTGGAGTGATATCAGCAATCACACATCCATACTGACCAGAACACTCGTATCACATCAGTAGGCTCGCAATAAGGTTAGAACAACACTGCAAGGCTGTTTTTAGAACTGAAAAATCCATCAGTTAGTTATGCGTTAAATTCACACAACCACCACTTCCTGTGCTATTACAAGGTTTGTCTATATATGATTCTCCAAGAAATCCACAATCCTGGATAGATTAAGAATAACCGTCTCCCTTCTACTTATACGAGAATTAAGTGGGAAAGTCCATTTAAGACAGCTCAAAAGTAAAGTCTAAGCTAAGGAAACACCCTGGCAGTGTGGCACCACTGAAAGCATGAGGCCTTTGGGAAAATAACAGTAAGGAAGGTTCACACACTCACTCTTCGTACAAACTCTGCTGTTGAATATATCGAAATTTTGGATGATTTTGAATGTTAAGCAATCCTAGGTGAGTGCAGTACAGGATACAAACCACCTGGAAATGGCAGGAATTGCAAGTACAAACCAAGCTGTCACTGTTGAGCACCAGACTGCTGAAACTGAGTATGCGGAAAGAGTCCCTTTGATCTTATCTTTACTAATTGATGGGAGAAGAAAAGAAGATACTTTCTGCTTATGGTCTCTAGATTCAGAAGTAGCTCTCTAACATGCTACACTTCGAAGCTACACATCAGCATGGTTTCCAGCATCACTACAGAGGGCAATTGTCTGTACCAGGATGCCATGCACTAAAGAAACCACAGCGCACACTGCAGGACATTCCTTATTTACGCAAACATGCACTCTCTAGATTTCTATAGACACAGGTACTTCTAGCGCATCAGAAGCAAAGGAAAAGCAGCAGGTGTCCAATTCAGCTTCACAACTGATACATAATGTACCATAACAAAAACTTTCTGATTTCATCTATCTAAGTGGGCAAGCATTGCAAATTATCTGAAGCAACAACTTCATTCCTGTTATCAACATTCTGAGTTGTAAGCATGCTTACCCTGATTGTTATCCTGTACTTCTTGTCAAGAAGCATTTTGAGAGCCCTTTAGCCATTCCTCAGTTTTTCAAGAGCTAGGTCAGATGCTAAATATATATAAACAGCCCTTTTGTTCTTGAACTTGAAAGACAAATCAGTCATCTGTATATGATCTGTGTTACAACGAAATGTAGTTTTTCCCTCTGACAACATGTTTATGGTTGTTAGGTTATCTTGATTGCCAAAAGAAATTTGTTTTCTGTGGAGATTTCTATAGCTTTCCCTCCCCGCTCCCATCTTCCTCCCTTTTTCAACTGATTCACAAATTAAATTGACCTTCTGCTAGGTTGAAAAAAAATACATATTCCTGAAAATTAAAAGTCTGGCACAATATTATACTAAGAGTCTATTTATCTTGTCTTTTTGATAAAGATATTTTGCAGATTTTGGCAGGGATCCTATTTCCAGCAATAAAAGTTCCCAATGACTTCTGTAACCCGAGACCTTCTCTTCCTCAATCCTGACCACATTACTGTGATTCAGCTGTCTGCTACAGAAAGTATTCTTATTATTTGTATTTGTTCTTGTAAAAACATCTGTATATTAGACCCTGGATAATACTGTCACTAATGCATCTGAAATAACTCTGCAAGCTGTAGTTTAAGTTCAAAGGTGTTAATCCTCTCTACATGTGACTGTGTTACTCCGATCTGAGAGGAGTACTGCTATGCTACACACAGTGTAGGCTTTGGCTACACACCAAGGTGATGGAATAAGGCAGTCTATACAGACCACAGCATTCATTAGATTCTATAATCATCCATAAATCGGTGGTGCCCAATACAATCATCTCTGTGCAAACTGCCTAAAACTCAGCATCATTTGACACACGTAAGTGTAAAATCTATAACCTTACCTCACTTCGTATGTACCTAAAAATGAGTAAGTTATTCACTTTCACCACATCCAGTCGTCAGCCAGTGTTATAGCATATATGAGCTTGTCCCTGCCTCTGGCCAGATGAGGCTTTCCTGGTGACCTCAGGTTGCTGCATTCCAGACATGAAGACTGCTGACTTTCCTGTGGCACCAACTCACTTTAGCAAGATCATTATACCAAACTGCTTCATCTTTCATGGTGTTGGAGGATAAGGCATGGGTGAAGTATTGTGTGCGTGGGTCCATTCCTGAGCCCTGAGCAGTTTTGCAGCTGGGGCTGTTCAAAGTCCTTGTGATATTTTCCTTAGTTTTAATTACAGCTCTACTCACTAAACAATAAGATCGTCCTTTTACCATACTGTACGTTAATATAAAGCCACTTTGTCACCACACTGGTAACACCACCGTTTAGGTATATATCAGTTCAACCATTCATAAATCAATGTTTATATTCTTCCTAAGCTCTAACATCATTTCATCAATGCACTCCTTATTTTGCAGTTATTGATAGTAAATTCCAACAAGACTATGAAATTGCATTTTTCCTTTATTACATTTTGAATATTGAAGAGGTTTCCCCTTTATTAAATTACTCTATATTAGAAGAGTCTGAAAATCCTCTGATGCATGACCAAGGACACAGTTTAAACTGTTTTGTTTTTCTCATTCGTGACTTAGATGATTTTGTTATAACTAGTACATGTATTTCACTTTAATTCCACTTTATGTCTGTCAGGTTACATCATTTCTGATGAATGGGTACTCGGCTATAGAGTTTTGCAAAATGATTTAAGTTTAAAGTAAAACCAGCTTTTTTGCCTAGCTCAGGTGTTCAGAAATGAGATATGGGTACTTAAGTTACCAGTTTAAATCAAACACATGGCACAAAGCCAAATCAAAAACTGGCAAGATCAGTCGGGCTAAAAATAATTCCCATTTGAAGGCTGGTTGGTAACCTATATAAAATGAATGAATTTCCTAAACGTTACTTGGAAATGCAGGTGTTTGCATAACCAGAACTGCTAGCACAATTGGTAGATTGTCAGCACTCTTAGCCAAAATTCCAGGTGTTTGATTTTAAACTCAAATACTGTAGAGTAGACCAGGGGAAATTCTGCTTTATGTCTTAGAGCTACACCATGCGAGTTTATTGTTTGTATTACAGAAGAACTTAAAAGACCGTATAAATGAGAGCAAGGTTTCATGGCATTAGGTGCTGTACAAACACATAGGTGCCTAAAATGAGGAGGGATGAATCCAAAACTAACTGAAACTTAATTTAGGAGCCTAATCATCTCCAGCACTTTCAGGAGACACCTACGGAAGATGACTTGGATTGCAGTAGGCTGAAACACCTCCTGGAGTTGCCATCTCTTTCTATGGAGCACCCAGTCAGTTAGCATACGCATAAGTTCTAATAAGGGGATAACCCCTGAGTTTATCTATTGAACAAATAAGTCTTCTAACCTCCAGTTTTCCACATAAAAAAAACCCCACACACCTTGAGATATATATATGAAAAAAGGTTCACTTATTTCCTTGTGGACATTCCACTGTATTAATGACTGTCCATCGGGTGCTGAAAATAAAATATAGTCATGCCTATGCTGATCAGGTTGTTCTGCCATTGTCTGTACAAGCAGGACCTCCAGGAGCACAACGGATAGTAGATACTGTTGGTATCTAAGGGTATCAGGGAGAAAAGCTTTCATTAGTCACTGACCCTACCTCATGATGGAAGGAGAGGTAATCCAAGGGTTTATTTAATGGCTAACTACTTGCAAAACAAAGAAACAATATACAGACTAAGAATTATTATGCTTTGGTTTGTTTTCAGAGAAAATAAAAACCAAAACAAAACAAACAGAAAAAAAAACAACTCCACCCCCACAACCCTACCAGATCTCAGTGCATCTTAAAAGTGCATCATTGGAAGTGAGACAGGCCTGTTTCTTGCCTGCAACAAGGGGTGTTTGGGTAGGAAAATGGATAGGAATAAACCACCTCCAGGCACAAAACTAACTTCAGTTATTTGCAGGTTCTAAGCCAACACAATGAAATTCTCATTTCTTCTCCTTTCATGCCCAGGTGAATGTTCATACCACTGTGACATTTTGAGGAATTCCCTTTCCACAGCAAATATCTTCCATTTGCAATGCCGCAGCTACACACAAGTATGCGCCCGTGAGGGTACATGTACCTCGATTTTTTTTTTTCTAGTAACTCTGTAAGTGGACTTTGATAGACTCATTCTCTTTTTCCCCTAGAGCAGTCATATTAACACACAAGATACATTTCCACCTCTCCAAAGATGCCAATTTTGCAGCTGAATGGCAATGAGGATATCCTACAACAGAAGAGGAAAGCCTGGACAGTGGCAGAAGCTGGGTTCGCATGCACCTCTATTTCAGAGAATAAACTATAAAACCATGAGCATCTGAGCTCTTAAGTTTAGAGTATATTACCCTTCCTCCCCCCCATTTAAACTACATGTAAGATTAAAGTAGTTTAGCTCAAGGCAGGGTTTCTCACTAGGACAGGAACAAAAATTAATCATATCTATTCCCCCCATTCCCTCTCTGTTTCTTTCAGCACTTTTACACTCCCATATAGAAGAGAAATTGCTGTCTCTATAGCACAGCAATTCTTCATATTCTCACTTCAGTTGGGCTCAGCCATGTAAGAATCAAATATTAAAACGAATTATTTAAGAGATTTCAGACTATATATAGTAATATCCAAAGGTCTTAATGTTTTTGGGTCTTTAACACACTTTCCTGCAAATAACAACAGTTTAAAGCCTTGCACAAAGATAGGCATTGCACTGAAATTAGTTTAGGGTTTTTTCCTACTAGTATAACAGAGAGTAGAATTTGTTCCATTAGCCCTGATATTTAAGGTCATTTTACAAGTATTTGCTCAGAGCTCATGCTTCTCAGCTGTCCTCATTGTAATTTGCTTTGTTAATGTCATCAGAGGTTGTTGAAACTTGAATATGAAGGGAAAAAACAGAAAAAAGTTTGCTTTAAAGGTGATTCTCTAGCAGAAGCTTATTTCTTTTGGGTTGAGGTTTCAGTATTCTAAACAAAACTCTAATATTTTTGAACTTGCATAAGCATTAGCAACATAAAATCAGCATCAGGGTTATTATCTAGGAGACACAGGTGAGTTGCTCTCCTCAAGCAAGTACTATTTCCCTAATCATTACTCCTTCCTGTAACTCTATAAATAATTAAGAGAATATGCCTGTTTCACAGAAGTGACTCTTATCGAGTGCCTGCTAAAAAGGCCTCTGCAGCTTACTGCACACCAGAGCGTGTGCTACAAACCATACTGCCTTCATTTTCTGTGTGTGTGGAAATGTTTGGCTCAAACATAAAAACAAAGTGGCATGCACTAAAAGTGCAAGTCTTCAGTACCTCCACTTGTAAACTAGTTTTACAGCTGTAAATTCAAGGGATTTAAAGGCTTTTGTGCAGATGCTAATAAATTCCATTCGTAAAATTGTTTTTCTTTTCCCTTACAGAACTTTCCATGTGCTTTCACAATACACCTGTTCTCATTACTTGAACAGTTGTCCTGTGATAAAGCATTCCTTCATCATCAAATAATTAAATGTCACATTTCTTCCTCATGATTACTTAGTAAATCCCTTGTAACAACAAACCAAACTGCAGCAAGTACATTGCACACAGGAAGGCATATTTCAATATTCTGAACAATATCCAACCACAAAAAAAAAAAAAATCCAGAAATTCCCATTCAGTAGGAAAACACGAGTCAGAAACACCATATCTGCCACAAAAATAAGTTTACGCTTATCTTTATTTTGTGTAACATGTATGATATATAATGTGCAATAAAAATAGTTAAAACCACATACATTTGAAGCACTGAATATTTTTCAGCATGCTGTTTGGGATGGTTGCACAAACTGGTTTCTAATTGGGGCACAGCCTTAGAAACAACAAATAATGGAAACTTCCATCAGCTGAAGATGCTGGCTTTTCTTCATTTGCACAAGGCTAGTACAGCAGGGTGTATCAGCCTTTACTCATACTCCTGTATGAGTAAATGGCAAATGCATGAAGGTGATTGATAGAATGAAGCAAACTCTTTGTTTTCTAAAACAATAGTTCCTCATTCTCTATTGTAATATTTCTTTTATGCACAGCTCAAGGCAGCAGTAAGCTCCCTTCCTTCCTTTTTATAGAAAGATTATTCAGGTTTTAGGATGATCTCTTAATCTGCCAGTGCTGTGAGTTTAACTGGGAAAATCACAACTGCAGTCTGTGCTGAGGCTGTGAGGCGAGGAGGGCACCATTGTCCCCAGGAGTTCTGGGCTGTGAATACCTCTGCATACATCCTTGTAGGATGGATTAGACTGTTTTTAACACACAGACTAAAGGTTTGCAGTTGTGAGAAGGTTAACCAGAGATTGAGATGAGTCTGTATAAAATGTGACAAGTAGGAGTAGGTGTTGGTGTTGGGTCATAGGTTGGACTCGATGATCTCAAAGGTCTTTTCCAACCTTATGATACCGTGATACTGTGTACCAAAGAATAAGCAGAAAGATACAGACTGGACCATACTAATTAGCTTCAGGTGTTTATAGTACCTGCACTGGATCTGAATCACATTCCCTTTCCCTGTAAGGACTATAGGGAGATCAGCCAACCCCTAAACTAGGCAGCAAAAAGGTTAGGTAGTGTGAATATACTGTTGTCCTGCCATGTGCACCTGAATTCCGTTCTTTTCTGCTATGTGTGGTTAGGATGCTATGCTGAACATAAGAAACGTCAGAGCACTGTACCGAAACAATAAAACTCAAAGCTAAGGAAAAGACATTAACCTCTAAGCAGCCTGTCCAGTCTATTGGGCTCTTAGGTCACTACATACACCAGAAATTTCTGCCAGTGCATCCCAGTGGACAGAAAAGACACCTCTGCAGCCGCTTGCGTTCCCTAGGCAGCTCTGTTATGCTCTGTTATCCCAGGATCTGGGAATTTGGGGATTTTTGCCTTAATGCTGGCCCAGACTTGGCCAAGCCAGCTGCCCACATTCCCTACCATAGTCAGTGAGTGCTAAGGGCATGTGCCACATTTCCACAAAGGAAAAGCAAGCTATCTTGGAAGACACAACCTTGTTAATGACAAGAGATAAGAGGAACCGTAGGAAATAAGGATATTGGGGTTTTGAAATAGGCAGAATAATGGATTCACACTTGGGCAAGCACATGAGAGACACCAGCAGTGCACAGACATTGTCTGGGTCCTCTGCATAGAAGTGAGTTTACCAGGAAAAAAGTAATATAATTCCATAAGCAGTTTTAGTTTGGAGTGTTGGAATTGTTGGATGCACTATTTTAGAGGCGCATAATGAGCACATAATGCCACCATACTCTCCCTGCCCTTTGTAGTCAGTGGGGTTACAGTGGCATAGGAGAGATCAGAAATACAGACAGGACATATGATTTTTTAGTCTCATTAAGCGAGGACAAATTCTGAAGGCAAAAGAGAACAGTCTTTTCCAAAAAAATGCAAGAGAAATGGAAATAAATTTATGCAGTTGAAATTGATGCAGTTGAAATCGTGCTTTTATAAATTCTAACAACCTCACGTTATCTTTATAACCAACTAAATGACGTGTATATTTTCTGGAACAGGAAATCAGTAAAACAGCTTTCTATCAGACATTACATCTATTAGTGCCTCAGGACACTCAGTCTGACTAATGCCAGTAAGTCTGACGTGTGACAATCATAGGCAAATTGCATTTTTTCTGGTTGGTTTATTTTGTTTAAATTGTGTTAAGTGAATAGCTTGAATTTGTCTATCCATACAAATAAAGAAGTTATAGTAAAGCAAAAAGCCTGACAGTCATGGAATTGTCCAACTAGTGTGTGTATCTCCATGGAAGCTTGCAAGTTAAACCATTTTAATTGTCAGCGAGTGGTACAATTATGTCACTTGGCTCTATATATTCATATATCTACCTCTGAAAACTATGGAAAAATCTGAGCAAACCTCCTTTAACTGAATAATCTGAAAACTTTAAGAAGAAATATAATTGCTTTAGGAAATCATTCCTAATCCTTAAAATTGCAACCCTTCTCGTTACTTGAACTAAGTATGGTTTGGGACAGTAAACGGCTGAAGAGATTGGTAATCAGCTATTCTTTTAACTTTAGTCCAGGTCAAGGACTCCACAAATGGGCTGCTGAATTATTGCCTCTCACTGAAACGCGATTCCCTAATCACATTTTCCAGCCTATCACTGATTCTGAAGAATCAGTGATGCCAGTATTCCAGGCTGAGCAAGACATCAGGCAACTGCTCAGCTGCCAGACCACCTTTAAATTCAAATTAAGAGTGTGTCATCCTATGTGCTGTGGGAGGCAGAGACCACAGGTATCTTCGCTCCATTGCCTTGTCTTCTGGACAAACAATACTCCATCCCCCAAGAAGTAATTGCAAAAAAGACTGATAGATTTAGAGACAGATCTGCTGTTAGGTAGCAGCTTGACTTAGTTTCATTTATCTTTTATCCGTGTCATGAAATCCACAAGCAACTAGGTAAGTTTTATCCAAATACTTAAAATATTTTCACTTTGTAGGCCAAGAACAAGCTCCTGTACATTTCATAAATACTGTCATAATCCCTTCTTAATATGGCAAGGGGTGGAGGTTTTCATCCTTTGTTGCACCAAAAGGTAATATTATTGGAGGGTTATTTGCCTGTTCCCTGGTGATTGAGTCTGCAGCATTCAGAATTTAACTGCAGAATTGGAATTCTTGCCTTTCAGGGTTTATTTACAGATTTTGCCAGATGAACGTGTAACCTGTGAACTATAATTAGGGATTTCCAGCTGTTCCTGAAAGCCTGGAATGCACAGCTTGCAAGCTTTGAACATATTTAGAAATCACTGCTAGCAATCCTAAAACATTATTAAACTACCAGGGATGGAATAGCATATGTTTAAAGGTGTATTAACCTTTTAGTTACTACAATTATAGCATACATGTATTAAAGAACATACGTGCAGACCTTTCAGTCTCTGTAATGGATTTAAGCAGTCCAACTCAAGTGCCACCAGTTCAATATTGGATTTCCCCGATTTGACCACCGGTCAAAACCAGAAATCCCCAATTTTTTTTTTTTGACTTACTGAAAATAATTTTGTGGAGCCTGGGAGAGACTGCCTCAGTCCTTTATTTAGGTATGTAACTAGAAGAACCAGTGAACAGAAGAGGAAAGAATCATCTCCACCCATTCCTCCACGTACTGCACTAAGCACAACCTGAACTACTTGATCCAGTGGGATTTGTCCCTGCCCATGTCAGACGGAGTTGGAACTGGATGATCTTTACGATCCTTCTGATCCAAAACATTTTATGATTCTATAATTTTAAACATATATTTTCTAGAGAGCTTTAATTCAGAACGTTTACTTTGTTTCCTGCAGTATCCATTACAAGAGCTATTCCTCAACAGATTTTGTTTCGAATACAATTTACACAGTTCAACGTTCTCCAAAATCATATTTTTCTTCAGTGCCCTGACATTTAGCTTGTCTGAAGAAAATTTTCCTCCACAAAAAAACCAAACAAAAAACCTAACCAAAAAAATATTTAGATCAACTGGAAAAGTGAATTCTGAGTTACAAGACTTTGAGAGGAGGCAAGATTTAGCATCTGGGAAATTGTTCTAATATTTTGGTCCATTACCAACTTATCGCTATTTGTCATAAACACTTTCAGATACACCTTTACCAATCCTTACTCAAAAAACTAGTGAAGAACCTATTTTTCAGCATTTACAAAGTTCTAAGTTCAGAAATTTGGAGTTCTACACCTCAGTATTAGTTAAGAGGGGTTTGTGTCTACAGTTTTACGGAGAGATCACACGACTTTTCAAAATCTCATCCTATCTAAATGAACTCTTCGTCTAGGGAAAAGTATATCTTCAGAACAAATAAGAGAAAAACATGAACAACTTCAGAATAAATGAGAAAGACCTAAACATCATTCTTGTTAAGAGGCAGGTCTGAATACTTCCATCATGCAAAACTATGATAGCTTCATTCCAAAATTCAGCCACAGTCCTGATTAACATATTCTGAGACCATACATATCTGTTTCTAGTGTTGGTCACTTGCATTTGATCCATATATTTTATTATTTTTCATCTGATTTCTAGTCAATATTTCAAAAGAGACACAAAACAAAAGCAATCAAGAGCTCCTTTTTAAAAAAGTAGACATGTGTAAGCTTCTATAAATTTTTTTTTTTTCCCCTCAAGTTACTAAGTACAGTAATTCAAGCTTTGGCTGTCTGCCTGAAACTACAGTTTCCTTACATTTTAATTCAAACTTTCATCCATAAAATTGATTGTGCCATTAAAATAAAAGTGACATGGTTACCAACTACTCTCTATAATTAGATAGTGTTAGGTGCTTCCTGTTACTTGAAAAACATTCTTCGTTTAATATACAGAGAGAGGTAGTGTTGACTAATGAGATGCTCCATTACTAACTTTTACCAGTTAGTATTAATAGTTTTATCAGAGCTGCAAACACTTTTGAATAAGCCAGATCTTTGTTTTGAGAGCTGAGTTTAAATGTTCCAAACACAGCAAACTCTGGAGCCCATGTGCAATAGGGATTCTTTGTTCACCTCCTGTACAAGCTGAAAGAGACAACCTAGATATAAATGGCCATTTGTTCTCATTACTGATCCCAAGGAATATTGTGAGAGAATTCAGAAATTAATCTAAGTATCCTGGCTGTGTTCCAGCTTGGTTAACTACATCCTCTCTACCCTAAACACCCTCTATTTCTCTCCACTCTTTAATTTCATTTTAATAAATTACTCATTTCCTCAGTTATAAAACATTGCTTAGTGCTGATGATAAAGAATGACTAACAGGTTCCTCTCTGAGGATGCCTGCAGAACAAGCCCTACCTCCCCAGGGTCAGGCTGGCTGTGCAGACAGCATCCCATCCACCTCAGTTGCTCCTCAATTAAAAGTGCTGAATAAGCATAAAATATCCAAAATCAGGAAGAACAAATTTGAAACAATACATTGCACCTCTCTAAGTAGGAGATTGTTCCAGCCTCAGAGTGGAAAGAGTTCACTGCCACATAAAACCAGATTACGTTTGCAGTTTTAGAGCCATGTTCTCATCAGACTTTGAATATCTTTAACTTGAGGCTGTGGCAACAAGTTCTTTCTCAGTTTCAGCTATGTCAGCAGAACAGGTCCTCTTAGCCCATATCCCCCTCACACCTTCCCTCCACCCTCTGGCTACTGCTCTCCCAGACCTCCCAGCTAAGCTACTTCTGAGTGCTTGTTTCAGCCAAAGTAAATCTGATTAGCATAAACAGCTTACTAACAAGTCTTTGCTAACACTAATCCAGTCCATGTTGACTGGAACAGGGTTAGGGAAAATGTCACAGGCAGCTCAGCTGATAGATACCAGAGGACAGCGTATTCTTTCAGGGCAACAAAGACGGCCACGTGGAGGCAGATCTCTTCTTCCAGCTTCTCTGCAGCCAGAGAGGGATCTATGTCTACACTAAAGCTTGTCTTTAGGCAAAAACATATAAAGCAGGATGCTCTGGCATTGAACTAGAAATATCCAATCTCTTGTCATAAAGCACCGTTCATGTGATTGAATTTATACAGATAATCTAGCTATACGTAAGCGCACAGAAATACTGAAACATAAACCTAGAAGGTCAAAGTACTGTTTGAAGACATCTGACTGTTCCATCAAACAGAGGCCTTTCAAAAAATGTTTTACACCCCTGCCAAATTTTGTTGGTTGAACGGAAGTTTTCCACTGTTGCCATATCCTATTAACACGAGAAAAAGATATCAGTAAGGAGGGAAGTGACTGTCAAAGGCGAGCAGCAACAAGAAGAAATAAATAAACAAATAAATGGAAACAAAGTACAGTACATGGTAGGGATGCAGTGCAAGTAGCTGCCTGTTCTCTAACATCTAGTCCACATTTTCAAGATATAAATTGTGCATCCAACTTCTAATCAGGTTTTTTTAGACTATACAAACTGAATATCCTGGCAACAGGATCTTAGAAGAGACTTCGCTCCTGAGTGGGTTTGAGAGGTACAAGTGTTAATGGGGTGTGACAAACCAGAAAGGAAAAGAGTTGTCACTTTGCTGCTTTTCCTGGCTGGAGTAGGGCTGATCTTTCCCTGCCTCTCCAGAACTTGGCATCAAACAACAGGCTTCATAGCAATTTTGAGTTACCCTTTCAACTTGTCAAGTGGGCAGCATCTCAGATCCACTTGTTTTCCGAAAGGCTGCAACACGCACAGTGTTGTTATTCCAAACAAGACAGCACCGTGGGTTTGTCAGCATTAAGTAAGTTCATTTAAACATCAGTTCAAGTCTGGAAATATTAGAAGCTACTCTAGCAAAAGAAAGTTTAATACTGAAGCTAGATTGCAAAGCTGGAAACAAGTTTACAAAACAAAATACCAAGAAAAGAACTTAAAAGGACTCGTTCCTGAGCCCTTTCCCATTAAGCCTACACTTTCCCTTGTTTTCTTCAAAACAAACTTCCAAACTATTCACAAATCTTTGGCCAGCAATAGCTCTGATAACTCACATTTGCCTCTGCCTTTTCCTCGTGAATCTGTCTTTTCCTTTTTCTTCTTTCAGTACAAGTAAAGCATTCAGTGACTGGAGCTGAAATCAGTTCAAGGCAAATCAAAAGTTTGGGGCACCTCTGGAAATGAAGACAGATAAAGGAGAGAGGGGAGTTAAAACTTTTGACACTTAAAAAAACTTCATGAATCCAGTATCATAGGAAACGTTCACTGGATGCACATCCTGTCTCTGGCTCAGTTTAAGCTCTCCAGAGGGACTCAGCACAGCACATTAATAATATAGATGACAGAGCAGGCATGTAGAGTCTTTGTCTGAACTATATTCCCTACTCACTTCTTGTCAACTTGGAAACTTGCAACAAGTGGGTCGCTTCATCCATCACTCTTTTATCTACCCACAAGGCTAGCTCCAACAAACAAAAAACTACTTCACATATTTCTCTTAAGCGTGACAGTTAGTATCTCAGTTTAAATAAAGATGTTTCTAGTTTTCTTTTCTCTGTTTTATATACTTTATCTTTGCATCAAATTTCTTCTGTTTCAGCCAGGAAGATATTGATTTTTTTCTTATTTCTCTGCATAGCTTTATCCAGAGCACCCAGTCTGATTTGCAGTGGCAGTGATCATAACTAAATGGGTAGTTAATCCAGTCTGTAAACTATGATGGCAGTCAGCTTTCTTTACCATTTCTTACAGAAGACATTATCCATATTATCATAGAAAGAAAACTCTCCTATAAAACCATGGAATCGTGAAAGCTGCTTCCTAACTTTCACCCCTCACTTTCGCTAAAAGCAGCCAAGACGTTCCACCTATCAGGGTATAAAATTTGCCAGCCCCAATAGAGACGTATAAGGAAACTTGTGGGTTTTCTGGGTGTTATGTAGTTATGGCAACTTAACTTTAAAATGTAAGTGTCCTGTCACAATTGAAACCATTCACCATTGTACTAATAAGTGTTCTGTTGTACACTTGCATTTGTAGCAGGCTAAGCACTCCCATCAATAGCCCCATAAGCAGTTTTCACACTTGTACTATCCAATTTACAAGGGAATGTTGGTTTCATCTCAATTATATACTGTGGTCCTCTATTTAATCCTTCCTTTCAGGTTTGACTGCAATTTATTCTTTTCAAACTCTGTCTTTTCTGTTAAAGATGTTACTATGGAGTATGGACATTTGCAGTGTGCTACATTCTTCTTAGATCACACCAAGCCCTTTCTAGGTTATAATATTCCTTAGGCAATTTTTTTTTTTTTTAACATATTAAAGTACAAAAAGCTAAACAAACTGTTCTGTGGGTACCACAGCTGAGTAAAGCAACTTTCCTACCCATTTGTGTCCTGCATCATTTAACAGCTCTTCCTCTCCTCCACACCTTCTTAGTTCCCAGAGAACTCTGTAAACCAGAGCAATTAGTAGGTGCTGCTGTCAAATTTAGTTACGTATGTGATGACTGTCCAGTCTACTGCTTTGTGGAATAGCCGAGATGCAAAGCCATAAATGCTGGGCTTCGGGGAGACATGCGCTCCAGTCTCCTCTAAGGCACAAATATGCTCTGCCCTCGAAACCTGCACCTTTGAAACTAATACTGCTCTATCGAAATTGCCTGAAAACATCCAGTGAGTTCCAAAGCTACTGAGAACTGAAAGACAGGCATATTGACAGCAGGTTTGCATTTATTTGTTTTGAAAGAATATTGTATGCCGCCATAACAGCTCAACCATTAGCTGTATCTAGATGCAAGATAATAAGGCAGGTTTGATGACATTCCAGAACATCAAGAGAAACAAATTTTATAAATAGATGGTCAATCAATAATGATTATCCGGACTACAGCAAAAGTGAGTGGATCTGGTTTCTACTCTGCCTCGAGGGTACCTTTTACTTCTGTTAGAAGCATAAGAAACCAGTGTCATATGAAAACACCTCATTTAGCTTTTTTCAAAGTTTAGAAAATTGTCTCATTTCCCACTTTATCTACAAGATTGCAGTGCTTTTCCACAAACACACAAGCCATATCTTTACCTGTGCCACCCCCACAACTATAATAACATATACATTCCACTTTTCATAATCCTGCGGAGGCCGAGAGGTGGATTTTTTAATCCCTATTTAAGTTTTACTTAAAAGGTTCGAAATCAGTTCAGAGTTAGCTTTTAATTTCTTTCATCATCTGAAAAGAAATTCTTTTAATTAACAGAGAAGCAAGCACAGAGGAAAGTAACTCCTGTTGTGTTCAGAACTAAATGCTACAAACATTGTAAAAGCCTCAATTATTTCTCGTGAATATTAATGAATAAAAGTCAACATTATCCAATCAAGGTCATTGTGGTAATAATACATCTACTCTGTCCAGACCTTGACAGCCTCTACACTGAAGGTTAGGTTGTTAAAGTAGTATATGATCCGATTGTAATCTCAACTTCCTACACATTGACTTTATCTCCTTTATCAATACATCTTCCAAGCTCATGTATCTCAATAAGACTTTCCAGGAACTGTGGGACAGCTACACAGGAAGCAGTGAAATCATACATTTAATACATATTTTTATTTAGTTCCCAGTGCTTTGTTACCACGAGGGACATCATAGTACTCACTGGAAATTTTTATAAGACCCTAGAACTTCAATACTTTTCTTTGAAATATGGGAGTTTACAGTATCCAGATGATAGCCAAAAGACAACTTGCAATTCATTTTCACTTTTTATTGAGATAATCTTTTGAAAACCAATTTTAAAAGTCTGTTCTTAAAAAACTAATGTAGCAGCAGTAGAAAATAGGGTCACTTTTGCTGATAATGATACTTTTCCATGGGGATACGTGTCAACAAATATATTGGACTGTACTGGTTTCTAACTATAGCAATACAAAACTTAACCTCTTCCTGTGTACCTCAAGCAAAGTGAATTTACTTTTCTTGCAATTTATCAGAGCATCACCAAAACTTTGGATACTGAATTCATGGCTAGCAGTCAGTTCTGAGGCAGAAACTTCAGTGAGGTAGCAAAGTGCAAAGCAGTTTTCAGGAAAAAGCATCAGTGCTGCCAGGATAGAGAGGCATCTTCTCGGAGAAAGAAGAGTACACCAGCAGGAAGAGGACAAAAATGAGCATTTGTTAAAACTCTTCCTTTGTAAAGCTACAACAGAGCATGAGGCACTCTCTCAGGCCAATGGGGATGTAAACTTCTCAGATATCCAGGGTTTTGTTGAGGCTTGTAATTACTGCCAAACATGGAAGACTTAAGAAAGTGTAAGCTGTCTCTGGTATAATTCCCCTGTTGAGCAGAACCTTAACACTGTTGCCATGCACAACCAGAGACAGGTACCTCTGCACTTAATTCATTAGTTTTATTCTCCCAAACGAAATCCTCTGCTCCTTGGTAGAACACTAATCTTCCATAATCTTGCAAGATCATGTTACCTGTTTATGCCCTGAAATTGTCTCTATCCTTATCCTAACTTTCTTTCATTTCTTCTCCCTTCCTTAAAAATGCGTTGTTTTGTGTTTGAGCAGGGGCTTGCAATGTATTTTCTCTTGTGCATGGTATTGCCCCAAAGGCACAGAGTGCACCTTTCACTCACAGTCTGACCAACAGTTAGCACCACTTAAAAAGGACGGCAATAAAATCTGTCACTCACAGCAAAAAAAAACCCAAAAGGCAAAAAATAAGAAAAACTCCAAATAAAATAAAATACAATCATAAAGATACAGGAATCAGTACATCTCCTTATATTTACCTGGGGGAGAATTTAAAACTACAGGCAGTTTTGGAATGAGTGAAAGGAATAGAGCAGAAAATGCAAAGAAAAGTTCATTGTAGTGTTAATTTCCCCAACTGCTTTGCACATGCTTTGAGGAAGATACAGGGCAAAACTGTTTCAAGATCACAGCATTTTGAGGCAATAATGTAGCTCATTTTGTCACCACTACAGATGGCAGGCTGTAATGAGCCCACGTTAATGACTACTATAGATATTCTATACACAGATATGTAATGGTGCGCTGCGAGATGTCGGCAATGAAACCAAACACCCAGAGCCTTGGCCTCATTTCAGGGTTTGGGTTTTTGTTTGTTGTTTTTTGGTTTGTTTTTTTACAAGCATGAAGCTCAAATATGGTTTGCTCTAAGGTGGGCATAAGATTAGTACATTCAAAAGAATTAGGTCCAAATTTTAAATAAAACAAGGGCTAGTTATTGGCTTTGTCCTAAAACATTTTCTCCCAGACAAAATCAGGTGAAACTCACAGGTTTTTCCTCAACTGTCACATTCAGTTTTAGAAATGCTCTGGGTGAAAGTAAAAGGCAAAACCAGACACTGCAAAAACTGAACCTCAGAAACACTCCAGCTTGGATTGCCTTTCGATGTGACAGAGATGTCCTTTTAGCACATAAAACCCCACAGGAACCCACAGGAACGTGCATTTAAACCATATTCTGTGGTTAAGAGATCGCACCTGCCTTGGTCAGCCTGATCCAGGACCTGCACCCACAACCTCTTCACGTACTTTGAGGAATGTAATTTAATCTCAGGCCCAGGCCTGCAGTGCTGGCCTGAGCTACATCACACGTGTACCTGTTCCCATTCCTGTACCTGAGCTGCTGGGGTTTAGACTTCCCACGCCGACCACAGACCAGATGCCTCAGTTTCACCTGATGATGGCTAGACTGCCACAGTCACCACTGTGCTCTGCTTCTCCATCTCAGACCAAGACTGAAAGCCCTAAAGCTCCTGGCTGCACAAACAAGGGGTGGAGAGGCCAGTCAGCATAATTAAGGTGTATTGATGTAGTCAGGGCCCTGACATACACAACACCTGTGAAAGTTTGAAAAAAACACAATCCAACAGGTGTCGCTTGTAGCTTTTTCAAAGAAGGTATTTCCAAAAGGGCAGCTCTTAGTCCAGGGAAGACAGACATCAGCTAGATGGACACTTCATGGAGTCTGGGAATTTATTTTCTTTTGGAAAAATGTGATCATTTCCAATACCACTTAGGTGACACGTGCTATAAAAATACTTCTGACTCAACAACAGGCAGGCAACATATAAAGGATGTTCAATGATGCATTTCCATGGAAAGCTGAAGTTATATTTTCAGCCTACAGGTCAAGTCCAAATAAAATCTACTTCCACTTCTTCCTGAAGTAGGAGGTGGGTAAAGGCCATACCACGTTGGCTAGATATAACATCTCCAAGAGGTCTATCATATGGAAGAATCAAGTGAAATTTAGGTTGACAGCTATGCTTTGTGGAATGGAAGTCGTTCTGAAGGACAAGAATTTGTCATATGAAGAACTGGCATTTGGGAGTAGTAAATGAAGAGAGATCATTTGAATAAACTACCAGATGGGAAACACACTTGTCATGAAGGTCAACCTATATTGGCTCCAGCTTGCGGATAATCTGAAAAAATGGGTTTGAACACAGCAACAAACTAACCAACAAGAATCAATAGCAGTGACTCAGATAACAGCCCAGGAATCAACTAAATTGATGTGATGCAAGGATTCTAAGGTGTCTGATGACATAAAGTCATAATGGGGAAATTATTGACCTTGCGTAATTTCTGCCTGAAGTGGTGATAAACTAATCACAGCCACAGGAGAAAAAACAAAACAATGTGAGAATACAAGCTGTCCGAGAGGCTTGGTACAGCTATGAAAATATATTGCCTTGATATTAAAGACACCTTCCACCACTCACTGGAAGTCCTTTCACAGAAGTGTTACCTTTATTGAGATACAAACGGGGAGAGATTCTCATCTCCTTTCCAGTATCCTTACAGTGATGTCAACCTTTTAATGTCAATGGATATAGTTCTAATTTACAGCTTAACCAGAAGAAAATCAGATTAATTAATCTTCCAGGAATGTTATCTAAACATTTCTGACATAGGCAAACATATAAGTTGTTTCGATCATTATGCCAACAAATAAACAAATTTATGTTCTCTTCAAGCAGCCGCAACTTAGTCCCAAAGACTAATAGGTTAATAAGGCTAATAGACAAACTTCTTACACACAACCTGAAATTAACTTGGGGTAACCACCTTTTCAATCCTAGCATCACATCACTGTGTTTCAAATTGTACATTGTTCATAAGCCACTCTTTTCCTGCTGCAAAAAAAGCTCAAGACCCTTAAGCCCTAGTTTCTATCTGAAATGCCCCCCAAATATTTTTACTCACCTCTGTACAACAGACTTTCTATGAGACCAGTGTTATACACAAAAAACCTACACTATTTTTTTCTTATTATCTTAGTAATCTTAACATTTCCGCATCTAATAAAGCTTAATTTAATATGCTCCTGTAAAGCACCCCTAAATTACTAGTTTATATTAAAAAAACCCAAACAGTGCTGATTTCAGGATTCCACACATTGCATTAATTATCTGGAAATGTCTTCGAGACTTCCTAGAGCAGATTTTCACAGTCTTCTTATTATCCTGGTACAGACATTTTTAAACATACTGTACTGTATCTACTCCAAGTTCATCATCTGATAATTGTAAGCGCAGAAAATCTGGAAGTGAAACGAAATATTAAATGGGCTCCTACTTTTAGACCTTCCCCTTGAACAGATGGACTGAGAACTGGTGCTATGAAGAGATGCAGACCCCCTTCCTGTTGAAGTGAGTGAGAGGAGTGAGCACACAGCCTAGTCGTATTCTTTCTTGTATGTAGGTTAATTTCAGGATCTTATTTGCTATTTAGAGAGATTTACTTCTGAGTCCAGCAGTGAGCAGAAATTCAGGAAAAAAAAAATGGAGAAAATAAAACAATGTGAAAAAAAAGCCTTCCTCTCAGAGTAGAAAAATAATTGTAATCATTAGTAAGAGCACACACAAATACCCAGTAAGCCACAAACCGAAAGGTTTAACCAGATAATTGAGATATTAAAGTGAGTTCTTTCCTCTCTCTCCCACCACCAGTGTCAGAGTTAGAAGCCAAAATCCTGAATTTGCCAAATAAAAACATTCACCCACTTGCACAAAATCACACAGCTCACTCTAATCTGGACATAGATAACACCTGTTAGGAAGTATAACAGGCAGGATAATTCTTGCATGCACAGTACAGTGTAAAGTCTCAGGGTCTTCCACATCTCATTTCTCTGGTGATGCCAGAGTCCAATTTTCTCAAGCCAGGTTCTTTTAGCTATTCCGTACTTGCAAGGTATAATGCTTAGTATTAAATTTACTTATTTAAAGATAGCTGATGTTGCAGAGGATTTCTGATTTAGTGGCGTGATGAAAAAAGTACACTAAATAACACGATGCAAACATAAGTTATACTTAGCAAAATATATAACAATTGCAATTCAATCACAATCCTAATGTGATTCCCGTTACCATTCTCTAGAATATACTCACTGTCACAAGACTAGGCATCTCTGAATGCCAAGAATGAACAGGTGGGTTGAAGCCAGCACAAATGTATTGCTCTCCAGTGTTTGTATTATGTGTTGGGCTGAGCCACATATTTACTCCCATTGTGCTGGTCTGGCTGATTCAGAGAGACATTCACACTCTTTTACTGATCTCAGAAAGTTTATTTAAAATAAAGGCTGCCCTCTGCACCTCTTGTGCTGAGTTAAAGTCAGCTCATTGCAACAGCTGCAGTCAGTCATATCCTGCGTTTTTCCATGAGCATCACGAGCACATCGCCCTGGCCCACCTCCTCTGAGCCTCCTTCCATTTTAGAGGTGTACTAGTCAGCCACTTGGCTCACAATCACTGCTTCTCAAGTTTCACAGTACCGATTCCTTCTGGGCAAGTTGAAATAACGGAGGGAGGCTGGGCAGCTTCCATCCTCTCAAGTAAGGAAAGAAATCACCTTGAGTGAAAGACCTAAAACACTTCAGAGAGCTTATCACCTGTTGCAGTGAATGGTTCACACAACTGAAACTTGGTTTGTTCCAGCTGCAGATCTAGAAAGATGTCCCTGGACATCAGGTATCCTTCAGACACATTATAATATGAATCAAAAATATTATTTCACAACCACAAAATATCATTTTTGGTAAAATAAAGTTGCTAGGGCCATGACTTGCACAATTTTAGGGCTATACCTAGTAAATATGAGTCTTAATCTAGCTGTGTCAGCTACAAAGAGCATGGATTTGAGTACAATAGCAATACCTGTTGCTGAATGAACAAGCTACGCACCGACAGAAGATAAGAGCATGTAGTGGCAAAAGCTGTTATACACATCGCACTGTCACTAGCAAAGCCACCTTCCAGCATAAAGCATTTTCATGCAACAGTAGAAGAGCATAGGGGCTTTCACCACCACGATTTACCCAGTGTCTTTCCTCTGTTTGCCTCCAGCTGCCCCCAGAGGCTGTGGCTGACAGCCTCGCACTCTGTCTCGAGGCAAAAGCATAGGGATGAAGGCAAACAAGACTGCCAGATATCTCTGGCATTCCCATGGGCAAATGTAATTCACAGAGCACATTCATGAGAGTATTAATGCAGGTGCTTTTGTGAGTAGTCCCACCACAGAAAATATGTCTTACACAAAAGAGAAGAGTTACTTACTCAGTTGCAAAATCTGACAAATATCAATTTATACTTGGAAGTCAGTAACAGAACAATTAGGAGAAAGCTCTGCAATCAATTCATTTTGTGTCATTCCAGAGCTCAAGCTAAAACACTCAGCAGTGTGAGTTTACCAGTGTCAGAGGCAGGGTCTGCCCTGTAGCAGATCCAAGGCAGGTGGGAATGCTCTAATTGTTCTCACTCAGGCCCTAAGCAGCACCAGGCATGGCTAAGGAAAGCTTCTCTTTGTCAGTAGCGGTCCCTTGGACTATGACCCTTGAAAAATCCTGACAAAGATTAAATTGTACCACTTATAAGGTATAGTGCAAGACGCAGCTCCTTGTTTCCCCTGATTATATTAGCTAAGACAATGGCATATTGTCTTGTTTGAAGACCTCTCAGGATGAGCCTGCTTTAGGAAGTTGTACAGGTCTGTATGAAAGAAGAGAGACTCTATGTCTTCTTGCTGGAATCCATGCATGTATCACCGGGAAAAAAAGAAAAAACAAAATAATACTTAAAGGCAAACAAGATCTACTTAGAGAAAAACAAATTCTGTGTATGCATATTAACATGGCTGGAACAGAAACGTTCTTGATCAGCAGCATATAAACACTTGAGCAGAGCAATGTTATGTTAACAAAATTAAATATTGAAATACAGCTCTTGGCTCATTTCTGTGTATAGTATATTCCAGTTCTCTTTGATCAGCCATACAGTTCAAAGTGAAGTTGTGAAGGGTTGGAGATTTTTCCCCCCCAAAACCCAAGACAAAGTGAACAAGTTACTGAGTAACAGCAGTCTTAAAAACTAGCAACTGCATAGCGGTGAGTTTGTGCCAGCCAAAACACATAAATCATAGCAATTGTTCTTTCCCCACTCACTGGATATTTTCCACATTCCAGGTTTCCTTCTAATTTCCACCCTTCTTTGTATTTCTTTATCCTATTGCTATTATTCTCTCAAATATCGAGGACTTTGTCCACCTTATTTGCAAAAGTCACCTCCTTTATCTCTTCCATTTGTTTTTGATCTTACGTTAATTGTCTACTCTTCCTACCCCTGAGACTTTCACCTACTTGAATTTTCATCTTCCTGTTTTTCAGGAAAACCCTGTTCCTGCAATTGCCCTTTCTTTGGGAAAGATTCCTAAAGTTTATCAGCCATGACATTAAACCAAACCAGTGATATGTTAGATCACAGAATTTAATAGGAGAAATTGAGCTCTGCATTTTATATGGTTGGATTGTTTGGGTATAGTCCTGTTGTTTTGTTGAGGTGTTTTAATCGTAGACTCTCAAGGACACAGTAGCCTATTAAACACTACAGAACGACCTGTAAAGCCTGTTAAAACATTCACATTGTCTACCATGTCATATAAAGCAGTTTACATCATTTTCTTTCCTATAACGTCTGAGCATCTTGTAATCAATATTACAGCTGTGCTTGCAGTATGCGGCGTGGCACGGCACATAGCAAGCCAATAGCCACGTTTTACAGCTAGGAGAGATACAGCTCTGTATGCATAAAAGAGAATGGATCAGCTGTTAGGAATGCAGGGCAGGCTATTTGTCACTCTGGGTTTTGTGGCAATGGATCAGTGTGATCCTATTTGCCAGGTCTATGTCCTGACTGGCAGATAACCTCTTTTCTCACGGGGCTCCTAAGGCACCTGCATCTCCCCGCAGCCCACAGACTCTGTGAAGAACCTCTGGAGGAACCGCATATAGGGAACGCTACCCAGTGAAGCTGACTGAATGATCAAGCCTTTATCTGGTTTGCTCTGGAGAAAAAGCTATAGGAGCATGCTGTGTCGGCTCTGTTCCCTTTTGTAGCTTTTATGACAGTCATCTCATTTCAACTAAATCTGTTATAACAGAAATATAGCTCAAAAGAGCATTTCCTGCAGCTTGCAGTCAAGTTTCAAATCAAGAGAAAGAAGGATGCCGTGCGACATCAAGCTTCTCCAGAGGAGGTTCAGGCTCGACATCAGGAAGAAGTTTTTTACTGAGAGGGTGACTGGCCATGGGAATGCGCTGCCTGGGGAAGTGGTGGAGTCACCATCCCCAGAGGTGTTTAAGGAGAGATTGGATGAGGCACTTAGTGCCATGGTGTAGTTGACAAGTAGGAGTAGGTGTAGGTGTTGGGTCATAGGTTGGACTCGATGATCTCAGAGGTCTTTTCCAACCTTATGATACTGTGATACTGTGTGAGACTTGATTCCGAAAAAAGCCACATCATGATATCTGCTTATTAGACACCAATAAATGTACAGAAACTTTACAAATGCCCAGCCATAGGAAGGATTTGTGTTTCTCAGATACCAAAGGAACAGCAACAGAAGGCACTTTTGTGGGAAACTGTAGGATCAGACTCCATAAGGCAGGAGGCTTTACTAGTGTCAGTACTTAAATAATTGCATGATTGCAGATGGTGTCTGAACAAGTATAGTCTAAAAGAAATGAATTCAGAATGACTCAACACCAAAATTGTAGCTTGTAAGATTCTCACTGATAGAATAAAAAATTCTGTTTAAGACCAAAATATTTTGTATCAAGCTGAAAACAAACTTTTTGATTTTAACGTATTTAAGAGAACACACTTTCTAAACCACACTTAAATTCACAACAAAGGGAGTATTCTGAAATTGTACCTATTGTCTGAAACAATTCTGTCCATAAGTCAGTAACTATTTTTGTTCTCATTGAACTCCCTTTTTCAGGAAAATCCCACTGGTCTTTATTTTTTGTACAGCTCTATTTCACAGCTTTTGAGAAACCTCAGTTCTGCAAAGAATGTTCTCAGGGCAGGCATTAGTGCCTCACTGGCCATTTTATCCTATAGACTGAGACAAAAAATATCTACAGAACAACTTCTGTGGATGAAAAAATTGCAAAGCCTGACCTTCATAATTAACAGACAGAAAAACAGTATAAGATCTTAGGATGAGCTTTTCAGTGTGCATTCTGCATCCAGCACTACCAGCTCTGCTTTAGATCACACAGAGGCCAACGTAAAAGCCAGTAAATCTCTCATCTTTATCTCTTGCCTTGTTTTCCTTTCCTCTGTCCACAATAGTAGCCTCCCCCACATGGGAGAATTCACTATAAAGATCTGTCTTACTCTGTGTCCTGTATGTTTTTTCTCTCTTTTCGCACCACAAGCATCCCTTGAGTAGAATAATGCCCTGTAAAATCTTAATAGTGCATGTGCTACATGTTGTCTATTTGCTTTTCGAATGCCTTCCCTAGTGTGGTATAATATCTAGTAAAAAATCTGTCCCATTTTTTACATCCCACATTGTCGTTTTCTGATACCAGTGAATTCTGCTTCTGAGCAGCGTCAGATCCTTGTAAATAGCAGTGTCATAAAAACAGGTACTAGTGACATGAAAATTAATGATATTCTGAAATATTTCTCGAACAAATTGGGTCTGTAATAGGTGATATTTTATACAAACCACCACTGGTGGTAAGTACTTGAACTAAGAATTTGGGGGTAGACATTCAAATAGAATAGGTATACAAAGATCACACCTATTCTCATCCTGTAAGTAATAACAAGTAAAATTAAACACACAGTTATGTTTACTCCACCCAGAGTGCAGAGGGTTTGATCTAGGGTGGTTATTTCTAATTTCTATTTTCTATCTTCTCCAGCTTGCTTTTCAGGGAACAGAAAATTAAGTGGTAGAGCTGTACACAGACAGCTCTCTGCAATCCACAGCAGCAGGAAGACTGGGTGCAGTAGATACTGCAAAAGCATGAACAATATAGTTGCTATATTCTTCAGAACATGGCGCTGAGACCCCTGACAAGCTCAGGTCCACCAAAGCTGCTTAGCTCCTGCTCAGCTAGTTCTCATATCGTGTTCATTCCACTTTACTTTTTCCCACTCTCTCTATCAGCACTATGTATGCTCATTTTCTTTTTAGCTAAAATCCCTTCATCGCCCACAAGTGTAAAAAACTAGTCCCAGCAACGCTGGAGTTTGATGGTCATTTTTAGTTGTACGTTACTGCTTTATATATTTTCTGTGGCAAATCACAATTTATTCACAAGTAATTTTCTGGTCTAAACTAATGAGCAATGAGCGTGAGAAATACTGCTGATAGTGACTGTGCATTTGAAGGCAATTTTAGAGTGCATGATCTCTGTGGGAATAGCCAAGCACATTTTGCTTCTCGTATATATATATAACTTCAAGTCTCAGTGATAAAGTCCCATTAAAGATATCTTACCCGCCTGACTGAGGTTTTTATCTTTGCTAATGCAACACTGGTGGTTCTGATGCAATGTAGATGTCCTTGGACTGATTTAAGCAGCCAGAAACCTTTGAAATATGCCACAGGCTAATTCATTTTGAGGGTTAAAACAATGAATCCCTGTAGAAAATAATATATTAGCGGGTAAAAAGATGAATTAATGGCAGTACTTGAATATCATCACTACAGCAACCAGAACAGCTGAATTAATAACATACCAGGGTTTTATTATGGCTTGAGAATTACAGCTATGATGACACTATGAGTAGCTCAGCCTTCCCCTTTGTTGGACCTTTGTAGACAGAGTAATTCTTTGGCCCCTGGAGAATTTGTTCTCTCACGATGAACAAGGAAGTTTACTACATTTACGTGATCATCTCCTCCCTTAACCATCTCTCTCACATGCATTTCTCCCCCGCCTTCCTTTCTTTCCTTCAAGTTCACACACAGGTCACCCATCAAAGTATCTCTGTTAACCCTGGACTCATGCAGATCAGTAGCTTGGCATATGATTGCTCTAACTTCAAGTCATATTTTTCAAGGGAATAGATGGACTCTAATTCTGCCCACAAAAAGTTTCTTGCAATAAATATATAGGCATAAAGATTCCTTTGTAAGTAACACTAAGAAATTGGGAGACAAACTCTCCTGCCATGTGCCTTGGTAAAAGGCTGGAAAAGTTCTCTGCACAATCAGGTGAAGGATACCAGATTTACAGTGGAGTCATAGTAGGCAGACTGCACCATGTGTTTAATTTTTAATCTAATGACATTGTTCAACAAAGAAAGCGGCCTCCTTGTATGCATCTGACACCGGAATATTTATCTTAATGTACTTTTTTCCTGCAGCAAGAATTTCAGAAGAAAAACCCTTCAGCTACAGTATTATCTTCAGTTTGCTAAGTGCTTCCTGAATTGACACAAGTGCCATTTGGTATCACAGAACCAGGGGGACGTTTTTACCAGTGTCTGGTTCTTGCAAGTGCAGGATGAGAATATTGAATACTGGACATCTACTAACATTATGTCACTTTGGTCAGGGACTTTAGAATGTTTGCTCTATGAAAATTGGTTAAAATGCAAACCCAAAATCCCAAAAGCTCAAGAGGATTGGATTAACTTTAGGGATTAAAGGCTTAAATACTCACTTGCCATACTTTTTAAATTTCTTTCTTTCAGTCTGTTAGAGAAGAAAAGGGCTTTTGGTGGGACTAACGGGACCTGAGACTCTCAGCTAGTTTGGTTTTGGGGACTTTTTTTCTCATTAGAAGAGGAAATTGTTTAGTGTATTTAGAAATTTGTGTAACTATTTTTGATCAGCTCAAAATCATATTCTGAGCTGGACAGAGCTGAAGGCAGAATAACCATTCAGTGCTGAAGTCCCTGGAAGAACTTGACAAGGAAAGATGGAAAAAAAACTATTAAAAAAAAAAAAAAAAAGTTTGAAGCAATGGAATGAAAAGAATATCAGAGGCGAGGAATTCAGTGTGGTAGCTTTACCTTTAAAACTAATATTATTTCTCAACACACTCAAACCTTTTTTTACCACACAGGCAATGATCACTTGGCTGCATTCTCTGGATATTTCTATTCTATTTCACAGCATTTCCTGTAAATGGGGATTAGGCCATTTCAATCATGACCTGCTCACATAACAATTACTCAGGCAAAAGAGCTATTAAAATCAATGGGAAAGTTTGGCCCATTCAGAGAATGCAGAATAAAATGTATTACTGCAAGCATTTTCCTAAACTTACGTTGTTATGGGTAGCAAAAAGCGTCTTTTATGGGCAAGGTTTCACAGAGGGTAATCTCATCTGTAAAATACTGCTACGTTAGTAGCAGATCAAAATTATTTGGCTCAACCCAGTGCCTAGAGCTCTTAGGGTGACAGCATTGATCTTGATTTGGCTCCAAGCTTTTTCAGATACAGCTGTGATGTCACTAACCTCTCTGCACCTGGATTCCCACGCCTTATCCTGGGTTCGCTTACTGAGATCAGTACTTCTCCAGAGAGGAAACAGTGTTTGTCTACATTACAAACAGGTATGAATTTGAAGCATGCATGCATGTACCTAAAGTAGTATCCACAGGAAAAAAAAAAAAAATCCGGTGTTAGTAGAAAAAAATAGGCAGTGAAATACAGCAGCTAGAAATTAGTTATTCAGTTAACTTAGACTAGAACTAAAATGTGTATTTTTGAATACAAATGCTAATTAAGTCATTAGAAGACATTACCAGAGGAATAGTTTATTTTCTCAGTCACTTAAGTCTTTGAACACTTTACATTTGAATATGTCTCCAGTACATTTCCTATGTACAAATCTCTTCAGATGCAGTATCACTCACAGACTGAAGTGGTAATATTGATGCCAAAATTACTGGTTCGGTGCTCTGTCCTACATCAGCATGATGCCAGGTACACATTAAAGAAGATCTCTTACTTCAGAAACTAGGAATTTCCTAATTAATTTCTGACTGAAGTTCCATAGGAATATATGCTATCAAAAAATTTCCGATCAACTTTGTAGATTGACAGTGCCTCACATTCTGTATAAGTACCTGAATTCAGAGCGTTTATACTGGACACCACCTTAGTAAACCTCCTCTTCAGTCACCTACATCCACACAAGGAAATATCTCATTTAACTTTACAAATTGATATATGCGAGATGGAAAAATCACATTAGAATTGATGGCAATGGGCCCAACAGAGAGAGAGAATACAAGAACTGTCACTCATTTGCAATAGGGCAAACCCATCGTCCTTTGCTATTATAAATACTGCCTGTGTCAAAGCAGTGAAATTATATACCTTGAGCAGAAATGTGAGTTGTTATGGATCTGCCCCAGGCCAGTACGCTATGAACAGCACATTGTCAGTGTTGTGAGTGTAGTAGGAGCCGGTAAGCTTCAGAGATTACAGGTGAGGGGGCAAGGCCTGCCATCTTAAACTAACAAAATGCATGTTGCCTTCAGGTTACAGTTCTTCACAAACACTACCCTGTGTTCGTTTTCAAGCCATCGTAAACAGGACCCTCGAAACCAGGTTTTCTTTGAGGTTTAAAGGTTGAGTTATTTGCACTCCTCGGGGAAACAGGCTTCTAAACTTTTGCATCAGAGTAATCTGGAGTGTTTTGCATGCTGGTTTCAGATCAGCTAGTTTGTCTAATGAATAAGATGTGAAACGAGCTCCTAGGGCTCAGGAGAAAGCTGACGGAGGATTTCTTAGTCTCTCTGAAACTCACAGCACTAACCCTGCATACGGTATTTTATGTCAGTGTGTAACAAACACCTAGATAAAAACCAATCCATCACCAAACTTTCTGCAAAGCATTAGCAGCCAACAGCAAGCGAAAGGACAGGATGATTAGTTTTTGAATTCCAGGAAATTTTAAAGAAAATAAAAGTTGACACATGAAGGTTTTTCCAGCATAACAGTATCTGCCGGGGATCTAAGTTTGTGTGCTGAGAAAAGCCCCACACAAACACAATGTAAGATATCCCTAGGGCTCTGCGTCGTTTCAATCCCTGAACTATACACAAGGTAAACTGGCAAATGCACTTTTTTCTGGTATAAAGAAAGTCCAGGCTATGTCTGTTTGCCTGTGCACGCATGTCAGTATTGCTAAAAAATATTGAAAGTACTTGAAATTGTTTTCAAACACCACAGTCTGAACCTTTGCCACAGCTAGATCATTGCAGTAACTGAATGGGGACTCAGATTAAAGGGAAAAAAATAAAACATTTCTCTGTTGCAAACTGCAAATTCTTTGTCACTTATTTGCATACATAAATGTAGAGTATGTGGGTGCCACCCTAATATAAATGTTTCTTATAAGCTATAACATCATGATTTCCATATATAATGTTCCATATACAAGCACTGAAGAGTTTCTCCATGAATTCCCAGGCCCGCTCCTAACCAGACAAGCTGGGCTCTTTCCTTCTCATGCAAATACTGTACAAAAAGGCCGTAAGCAGAGCGGGGAGCCACAGCAGAACGATTCCCCAGGCCAAAGGGGAACTTCATTCACATCTGTGACAACCTCTGGCTTTGTGTCTGCTTTATGCCTCTTTGCTGTTCACCTGAAGATGCACACCATGTAAAAGTATGTGAGATCTGCTGTTGGTTGTCTCTCCGGAGTGAATACACTTGACAAGTATGAAGAGTTCACAGACAATTGTCCAAAGAATTCACAGACAACTCATACCAGGAAAGTCATGAGATGTGTGGGAAAAGGCTTATTTTTCTAGTAGAATAGGAATAAAGCAGGCTTTCAAGTATAGGAATTGTGTAAGGTTTTAGAGAAAAGGAAAGTAGCCAAAGTTGGCATTACTTCTGCCTCAGGTATTGCACTTCTCTCAAATTACCAGAGAAATTATTATCAGTAAATGCCATCTGGAAATATCAATGCGTAAACATGACTGATAAGTGATGTGCCTCCCTTTCTGGACATTCTACAAATCAGATTATATTTTCACGATAATATAAATGTCTAAAAAGATGTTTCCCAAACAGCAGATGGGTGACTAAAACCTAACAAAAATCATTTACTAAAACAACGTTCCATCAAAAGCGTAGCATTCAGAGCCAACAGCGATCAGCACGTTGAAAAAGCATAAGCAACGATAACTACAGCTGCCTAGAAGGTTCCCAGTATCTCAGATTCACTCAAGGTTCATATTAGAGCATCTCCTGTGGCTAACACAGTTTTAGGATTTAGTGAGCTGCTTTCTGATACAGAGCTCAAGAATAAACAAATCACATCGCTATGCGAGTAACCCTGAAACCAAGTCCTTTGAGTATTGCCCATCATTTGAACTCTCTCACCACATCGTTCTTCAGCAAATAGCCTTTGTTACCAAAGTCACAGTTAAATAGTGTTCCTATTTGTCATTTACACTTCATAGATATAAAGAGGTATAGATAAAAATCTGTTAGTACTGTATGGCACCAGACCACGATTCACTGCCAGTAATTAAATCCTGCTGTAAAACAGCTACAAATATTTCTCAAAAGCAGGAACAGATGTTTTTTTGCAACCATGCAATGAAGAAAATCTGACAAGTTCCATAAACCAAAGACGTGGGCACATCAGAGAAACCTTCCTCTATGATTTTGTTACCATGCTGTCTCAATTTGCCAACAATATTACAGAGATGAAACATGACCATTTTCTGGTATTATTATTCTTGTCTTTAGTAACACAATAAGTGTCAGGGGAACTGTGGAGTAAAAAAAATAATAATGGTAATAATGAGGCACAAGGCTTTCAAATTTACATTTCTGTTTCCAAACCATAATAAATTAGCACAATCACTCAGACTTAGTTACGATTCACAAATCATATCCTCATGTGGCTTTTATGAACTGTGATTGTCTAATTAATATTGGTACTTGCAAACATCTCCTGGTTATTCAGTCCTACCCTTTTTTTTTTTTTTTGGTAGGTACTGAAATTCAGTTATAGCACACCATTGGTTCTAAGCAGTGCCCAGGCTGTGAGATAGTTAAATGTCTTCAAGATGGGGGGGTACATTTTACATTTTCCTGGTTTAGGACTGCTACAGAGAGAACTTAGTCTTTCCTTCAAAACATCACTAAGCTACCCTGAAGAATTGCTTTACAATAAAGAAAACCTCCCCTCCAGTCCCAGAGTGTGTATATTCACCACTGAGTTGTCGTGATAGCCTGTCAGTAGGGTGAGATGAAGAGAGCTATTTGATCTGCAGGGATGTAAATTGATAGCAGAGATAGCATGTTCAGTCAGGAGTCACAGCAGCGACTGGAAAGCAAAATTCTCAACTGAGCTGGCTTTAATCCAGTGAAATGCAGTTTAGACAAAGAAGGAGGAGACAGAGACCAGATTTCCAAGAATGCTCAGCACCCCCAGCCAGGGTAATATTTTTAAAGAAACAGCTCGGATCTGAGATAGGCACCTGTAAAAACAAAGGGTTCCATTCATTGTCAAGAATTTATGAAAACTGGGCCACTTGGACTAAATGTCTTAACAGTAGCTGAGCTGCCTGGAAAATGTGACACATAAATTACCCAGAAAATATCATGCCGGCATAGGTTCCTTACTAAAAAGCATGATGACACCAGCTAGCACTTATTTAAACTAGGACATTTCATTATGTCAGGGCAATTGCTACCCTAGTACATATCTTATTAGCACTTATTTATTATCAATGTTAAGGAGGTTAACTGCACTGTTATTTCCTCTGCTACTGAGCTTTATTGCATGTCTGAAACACAGAGTTCTGACTAAGCTCAGGCAGCAAAGGAAATAACAGAGGCTGCGGCTTAACAATAAATATCCTCTAAAGGAATATAGTAATCAGGTAGGGAAACACAAAGCAAATTTCTTCTCAGGAATATCAAGTGAGGAAACTTAAAGCACTTGCTCTAATGAGAGCTAGATGAATAACCCACAAAGGTCATTTATCCAAGAAATTGAGTCCTTTTTTTCTGTTGCAAAATATTTTTAGAGAGTACTATCTTCACTTGCTTGGCAATTTCACAGAATTCCTTTGTTTAACATTATGGGTTGATTCCTACCAGTTGCTGTGGAAAGTCATTTCTCATTGTATAATTAATATTAGTTAGTTGCTGCCTGGTCAGAAAAGTTACCTTTTACTACTGCTGATCTATGATTGCATGACCTGAAAAGCACTTCCACTGCTGATACTCATAGTAAATTAGAGCATTCAGCTGTTTAAAAGCTTTCCCATCACACCTTCAAACAGTTGCCAATGTGATTACAAAGGAAACTGATATCAACAAGAGTCCATCTCTCAGAAGAAAATTGCTCAGAAAAAGAAGTGTTGCATTAGTAGCAGCATTTTTGTATTATTCATCCACTTAATAGAAGCTCTGGTACAAGAAAACCATATAACACTTAAAGTTACCTGCACACAAGTAAAGATACATTAAATAGACCATAAAAAAATGAAAAAAAAAAGGGGGGGAGGGGAGGGGAATAGCTACAATGTTAATCAAGCAGTAAACTAACAGCTGCAATTTTCTGTAGATTTAAAAAAAAAAAAAACAATGGCAAGTGCTACATTTTAAATTCCTTTCTATGTTGTTGAAATTACATTAAATCACATAGATTTTTGCAAAAAAAATAGTCTTGAACAGATAGGAAAACACAGACTCATTTCACGAAATAAACCACTTGTTTATTACACAAAATGATGCTTATCCTCTTGCTGTCTAGTAATTTACATCAGCAGGCTCATATGCGTGCACACACAAACAGCAATCCCTTCCTCAGTCTCTGGTGTGCAAGCCAGAAGTTGTACCTAGTGTTTCTTACGGGAGAGAAGAATCCCAGTTCTAAGCAGGCAAAAGATTTTCTGCATATTATGAGGCAAACGTCATGCAGCTTTCTGTGTTTGCCAAGACAGGAGTGAACAAGAAACACAAGGATGGGCAATTAGAGCAGCCACTTTAGCAGCCACATACAGTTTCTGCCAAAATGGACCTTTTCTTTTACAATGATCTCAGGATTGCTGAAGCCCAAAGGGCATATCAACCAGCAGTTGATAAAATGGCTGCTTTAGCCGTTGATTTTTCCCTATTATAATGTTTGGGAATGTATTTGTTGGGTTTACTGTTACACACTCAGAAAACACTTTTTATCCTGACTTCTCTCAGCTTGACTGACTCAAATACATGCACACCTATATCCATGAATACATCTTCAATGCATGCCTGTAAAATAGTTCTTCACTTTCATGAAATCATCGAATCATTAAGGTTGGAAAATATCGTTCAGTCCAGCCATCAACACAACCCCATTGTGCCTACTAAGCTGTGTCCTGAAGCGCCCTCTATACAGGTTATTTTGAAGACCTCTGGGATGACAACTCCACCACTTCCCTGGCCAGCCAGTTCCAATGCTTCACCCCTTTTTTAGTCAAGAAATTTTACTGCTCTCATCAGATCCTAGAAGGAATATAAACAGGAGCCTGTACCCCCAGCCTGATAAGAGACACCCATTGCTGAGAAAGAGCTGGTGTCAGTGGATAGGCTGCCCCAGAGGAACCAGTGTCCAGTACTTGGCAGCAGCAGCCCCTGCACCCACTCAGCAAAACCCAGCTGAAACAGGAGAGGAAAGCATCAGTTAGCACCCAAGCACTTTGCTGACGGTCATTTGATCCCGAGTGCTGCTGTTTGTTTTGCTGTGAGTTGGGTCAGTTTTGCAGCATTAACGCAACCTCTGAAACAGCTGTTGTTGCTTCCAGAAAAAAAAAAAAAAAAAAAAAAAAAAAAATTAAATTAATTACTAGGCCTGGGAAGAAAGGATGCTTTGTCCAGATTGAATCACCACTTACCTTTCCGTGTGTTTCACACCCAGTCAGTAGTGTGGAGAGACCCTTCCAAAAAGGTGAGTAGTGGGTTTTGGAGGGAAGCACCCTCCTGCCCTGCAACAGCTTTTAAACAAAACAAAAGTTCTCACTCTGCTTAACAAGCCAACCCAAAGCAGTTCACTGGTGGTTAAAAAGCAGCTCAAAGAACACAGTGCTGCAGGAGGCACTGGGTCCCCTCACTGCTAGGCCGGGCTCGCAGTGCGGTGCCGTACCTCAGGAGTGGGCCAGCAGCCATGGCCAGCAGGGCACCAGCCATCGCCTTTCTGACTGCAAACTTTCTACCTTCAGCGTTGATTCTTTGGGGTAGCAAAAAAATTCTCTCAGTTCCGCCAAATCCTCCTGCTTTGCCACGTCAAATTAGTCTTTCCGTCACTGCCTGCCCCGGCAGGGTGAGGCTGCTGTGGGACCACTGCGCTTGCAGGGGAGCAGCTACCCAGCTCAGCTGAGCACCCAAGAGCTGTAACAGGTCCCTCAGCTTGGCCCTGCACAGCCCACCCACCTCCCCAGTCCTGTGGAAAGTTTCAGGGCAATGCATTCCCCAGAGAAAAGCTCCATAGCAGCAGGACGACCAAGAACATGTTTAGGGAGGAAGAAAGTCTCCTAAACCTGTGATTCACTTCTGCTGGAAGGAACGGGTTACAAGAGGTAGCAGACAGGAGGCCTTGGGGGAGAAAGGGAGGGGGGGCTCAGATCCCTCTGCCCACTCCCCAGGGGCTTCCAGGCAGCACTGTGGGGCACAGCTGTGGGAACACACACATTCTCCCATACTCCCAAACAGGTTTCTGTCATCTTTCCTCTCAACCACTCCTCCTTGTAAAAGCCACCACTCCACTCTGCTCTCTCCTTGCTCAACACACCTCTTGGAGCCCTGCATTTGTGCTTTCTGCTCGTCTCCTCCAGATGCCTCTTTTCTCTGTCCTTTTCCATTTGGCATCTGCAGGTCTGGCTGACTCGGTGTTTCACAAACAGCCAGGCTACCACCTGCACTGGAGATGTTGCTACTGCTTTTGCTCTTTCATCTGCATAAGTCAGAGGTGGTAGAGACAAAAAAAATATTGCACAGATAATTTGGGTAATTCCTTCAGGAGAGATAATGTTGCTCTCTATCGCAAGTTTACTGGCTCTTTAATTAATACCTACAGGATCAATTTTCAAGAATCTCCCTACCACCTCACCTGAGATGTTATTTGAAAGGCTAAAGGCAATCCAGAATGTTTTCACTAAGATTCAAATTAATTTTTTCTTGTTATGTTCATTCTACTGCTCCTAATGATATCACAGCTTCTGTGGTGTGACTGAATCCTTGTTTTTCTTCTAGATACATCAATTGCATTATTTTGCATTATTTCACTCCTTAGCTGGCATCCTGCTAAGCACATAATTTTTAGCAGAACACCTTATGTTTACCTCTATGCAGCAGTCCTTCCAGTCCAATTTATTTCTCTGTTATCAGTATTTTTCAGGTCACTGGTATCTTTACAAGATACCCCAGACACAAGTACATGAGGATGCATGTGGAGATATCAAGGGCCCAAGATAAAACACTGAGGGCAGGGAAAAATAAATGGTATTAAAAAACCCTAAGGAGTTAAAGCAAAACCCAATTTATGGTTTATTTGCTCCAGGACAGGTACCAATGAATCCAACCCCAAACTGTGCTAACTTTTCTTCCTATTATATTACATTGCAGATCAATGCTGATTTCATGAAAACAATCAATTCCGAGTCTTTTTACTACATCATTTCTTGCTATATTCCTCCCAGTTTGGAGCATGCTATAGGGTTTTTTTGTCATATATATTAGTTTGCATTTTTCAACAGCATATTTGATTTCATTCTCAGCTCAAGAGCCAAATCTACCTGTGGAATTAATTTTTGCTACATGAACCAGATTTGTCCATAGGCAAAAGGGTAGCAGGGCAGATAATGCAAAAATGCTCCATAAATAAGAAATCTCATAAGAATAGTCATTCAAATTTAAACACAAAGCTGGTCTAGTTATATTAGCATCCATGATACCTTCACTTTCTACAAATACCAATGAAATTGCATTTTGATTTTCTCTGAATGCTTGGGAAAGCAAATCTTAATTTTCTATACATGATCATTCACAAAGGAATCTGATTAGGAGGGTTATGTTCATCTAGTTAAGAAGTAAAAATAATATCATGCACTATGCAGCAATCTGCGCCGTAGACTCATGCAGAGTAGTACGGAAGTCAGTTCCCTTGACTACAGGACTGAGTACGAAGTCACACAGCCTGATAGGGACTGGTAAGTACAGAAATAGTTAACTAAAATGCAAGCAGAATTCATGAACCAGTTAATCAAATAATTTTAAAATATGAATGAGCTTTTAAAATAATCAGAGATTTTATCCAAACACTGTGAAAAGGAAAGAAAAAAATGGGTATTGAAAATACACGATTCCTTGAGACATGCGTACTTTCATCTGTGGGTTAGACTGGGCTGCACAATGCCCAACAACAATCTGGTGATAAGCCTTCTGAGGTACAAAACAATAAGACTGGAGAATAATAATTTGATCAACTTGGTTTGGATGAGAAGTTTGAGGAGAAATTGATCAGAGGAAAATCCTACTGGAAATCTAGACAAGCAGTTTCACAGGGAGCTTGCTAACCATAGGAGATGTCCTACCAAGCACCATCAGGCCAAGGAGCACAGGCGTGATCAGCAACTGCTTTGACCTCACTGGCATTGCAGGGGTCCTGCAACTCCTTCCCTTCAACCTTGCTTCCTTCCTGAGACATAGGAGCAGGGGTAAACCCTGCTCTGGATGAAGGCAGCTCAAACTTATTTCTAGATACAGGGCCCAGATTTCCAAATTTCTTGCCTTCAAGATGCCTGTGTGCTGTTTACCTCAGCAACCTGGTGACTTCATAACTTGCTTGCTGCAGACAGCTGCCATGCAACAGCTGAAATCTTGTTTTAAAGCAACAATTCTTGCTGGAATAATGCAATAGAAAAACAAATTTGGAAGTTAACTGTTCTATTGGATTCAAGGCTCTTCTTTCAACAAGAGCAGCCCAGCTGTATCCGGAGTCCCAGCATATGGATAGTGTGATCACATTACCATTCTTCTCCTTCCCTGTTTAAAATGGACACTGGATATGGAGAACGTATCTCTCAAGCCATTATGGCTACTATACGTTGTAAGAGAATACTAATCCCATAACCTCTCAAAGGGGACATGAGATGCAACTCTCTTGCCATTCTTAGGTGACCATCGTTAAATAACGTATTGGCAAATGGGTGGATGGCTATACAAGGGGGGAATTTATTTTTTTCTATGACTCCCAGTGTCAACCTCAGTGAAACTCTCAAAGACCTTACTTATTTAGGTGTTTTTAGAAAGTGCCTGACCCCACTGGCTGAGAAAAGCATGAACCAGTGTCCTCTGGAGAAGAAGTTCCTGAGCTAGGGTAAGATTGGCTTTAATGGAGTTATGCCTGTGCTCAAGATGCATCCTGCAATGTTCTGTCTTGCTAGCCTAGTGGGAGTGCTTTGCATTGCCATACAGGTGATTCCAGCTTTGATTTTCATTTCCTCTTCCCCATGTCAGAAGAAGGTGCCCAATCTGCTTAAAGATGGCAATTGAAACCATATTCTCACTCCCAAACACATCCACAACTCATTCAGCCTTAAAAGGTCAGCGTACCCCACAATGAGGTCAGATTGGCAGAGGCTTTAGGAAAAGGCCAGGCAGGATGAGAAACACCCTGCTCATAACAACCCCAAATCTGCCAAAAATAAAAACAAAAGCAGCCCAGGAAGCCTGAAGCAGCTTTCAACTCATTTGGGGACCTGCTTTGCTCTGTGCAATACAGAGCTGAGGAAATCCTTGCTTGGAAGCGCGGTTGATAGTACATAGATTAATCACACGGGCATGCAGGAAAATAAGTAGGTGCATGAATTCTTTAGCTTCCTTCACTTTAATTCTGACAAGCTGTTGATTTTTTTATTTTTAATTATGAACTGAAATCCCTTTTGCTATCAGTTATTAATATAACAAACAGTCTGCTGTTTAACTTCAAATTCCATATCACTCATGCAAGTTGTAAGTTTAGTCAGCTTAGTATCTCTGAAATAAAATATTTGCTGGCAGGAAAATGAAAGGTTATCTCCTATTAAATAAATACATAGTGATATGACTTGCTAGTGAAAATTCCAGCCAGATGACTAGTGTTAATCTTGTAATACCATTAAACAAATCCGCATTCATAAAGGGTTTCTCAGCCCATTACAAACATTAAAAAATGCAGTAGGAAAGATATCCTTGTGATTAAGGAACAGGCTTGTGATCCTCAAGATCTGACTTCTGTTCCTGGCTTGTCATATGCTGTCTAGGTGACCTTTAATAAAATCATTACCTCTCGGTGTGCCTCAATTCCTACTTTGTAAACTGGGGATAATGAAACATTCCCTTTTTGTAAACAGATGAAGGTACCTTTGGTAGAGAAACCGTAACTGACGTGTTTAAGTAACACAAGGGGAGCCTCAAAGAAAGCAAGATCTTCTGACATGTTAATAGAACTAACCTACAAAAATAGTAAGAAAATTATCACTGTTTTCATCTGGGGTGGAGAGGTTGCTAACTGTGGAGGTTAGTAAGCAGCTAAGTGACTTCTTTTGATTTGGTGCATTCCCAAATGTCAGTCTCTCTGATCTGTTCTGCAGCTGTGGTATTCACTTCTCCTCTGCTCTGAGAACCAGTCCTCCTCCTCCTCCTTTCACTGCCCTCCTCTCAGGTCCTTTAACTCCATCTCCTTCACTCTATTTTCAAGACTGTCAGGGCTACAAGAGGTTCACATTTGAGAACATCTGATGCTCTCAGAACTCCTACAAAGAAGACATCTGCCTTCTACAGAACAGCAGATAATCTCTCACTGTTCTTAGGAGAGCAGTTTTATAAGCACTTGCTTCAAAATACCTTTTCAGCTACTGGGATCAACAAAGCTGTGAGAGGGAAATGCTGTTACCAAACACATCTTTGAAAATCAAAATGGCCTCCTTTTTTAAAAAAAAATTAAAGAGAAGGAACAGAAAACCTAGCCATCCCCTTTGCTGATCTGACAGACATAGTGTAGGAAAAAAAACATGGCTCCAAAACTGAAGCTCTGTTGAAAGACAGTACAACACCTCTCAACTACAGCAAGTGGCAGTAAGCAGCACACAGGAAAACAAGCTGGGCTTGAATTCAGGAATTGACAGACTGGTTTCTTACAATAATTATGAATCATCACAAACTTCAAACTTCTAACTCATTATATATTGTTAACTGCTAATTCAGCTCTTCTTTTTCTTCTCTTCTGTCTCTTGGGAGAAATGGGAAAGTATTTCTCAGCTTCCTTGGAACCTATTCCTTATGGTTGATTACTTCACCACTATCCCCAGGAGCTTCCAGTTACCATCTCAAACAGCATTACTACTCTGATTTAGGACAGTATTGACAATCCTGCTCATCCATTTATGTTGAAAAAAAAATAATGTGTTGAGATAGAAACTGCATGCACTGATAAGGAAGTTTTTATAGCAGAAATATGCTTTCATATCTATTATTCTATTCTAAGCTGTTGAGGGTGGGGTAAAAATCGGGCTTTTTAAATAATCTTGAAATAGGAAATAAAATATTTACTAAGCAAAGGTAAGCCTTCCTGTAAATACATGATATTAATCAAACTCCCTTACTCCAGAGAATTAATGCCACAGAGCAGCATTTGTGTTTCAGTGAGTGCAAGGCATTGTCGGGCCCATTATGCCTTCTGTAGTCTCAGCAACGTGTACAGCGTAGCACCATCGAAGTAAAATGTACCCAACACAAGTAAACAAACATTATTATTTTTACTACAAGAGAATGTATTTTCTTTAGAATATAAGTACTTATAAGAGCCTGTAATTTTTTGCTATTTAAAAAAACTCATCAAAACAGGTCTGTTCACAAAAGACCATTTTCACAGTATCACAGTATCATAAGGTTGGAAAAGACCTTTGAGATCATCAAGTCCAACCTATGACCCATTTTCTGCCAGTGGAGTCTAGGAAGTAAAGAGTTTTTCCAGTAATTTCAGAGAAAAGGAATCAAGACCCAAAACGCAGATCTTGCATCAATTTAAGCATCGAATTTCAAACTTTTTGAGGTTACAATGTGGTTACTAAACATCATAGAAGGACCTAATCTGAAGTGTTCATAGGTCTAAAAAGACATGTTTCTGCTGAGAGGAACCATCTAGGTTCTTTCACTATCCATATTGCTTTGACAGCATTAATTCTTAAGTGTATGTTTCTACTGCATCAGGTCACAGCCTTGCCCACCTGTACCTACACTTCTGTAATTAGTTCCTACAAGTCCTCATACTCTATGAATTCCAGTTCCATTTAAATGCAGATGTGGACTAATGGAAGGGCTGCAAATTTCTGAACAGAAACTCAGGGAACATATTACTTGCCTATTCAGTGATCTGAATGCTTTTATTCTTTTCCTTAGTAGCCTTTATTTAGTTGTGTGTGTAGTTTTGGGGGGGTGGGGGTTGCCTTTTTTTTTTTTTTTTTAATTTAAACAACATGGGGTTTTTTCCATGCTCTGTTAGAAGAGGAAGGGGGAAAGGAGCTAATTATATCTGAACTGAAGTGTAACCATGGCCCTATTAAATAGGTAGCAGTTATGGGCTATTGATCGCAGTTCACAGGAAAAGCTTGTCATGTAGTGTCAAGAGGTTAATGTAATTACAAGAGCGGGCAGCAGGATCAGCTGTGTCCTCGAATAGGCGAATAACGAAAAGCTGCTTTAGAGACACATAATGTTGTCAAAGCATAAATAATTCATCCCAGCATTCGAGAAGAAATTACTGCTCCGTTCCAGCGTATTATTCAGCCATTAAAATCCTGCCCTTGTAAAGTCTTTTGATGTAGTCATATTTTCAGTTCTAAGAGCAGTTTTGGAGCATTCAGCTTTTATTAAGCCTTATATTGTGCAGTTTTCAAAGTATTAAAAAGGATATGAAATAGACTTACAATTTGTTTAATAACTGCATCGCAATTCAGATAAGAGGGAGAGAGCTGCGTGGATTTATGGAGTGCCTGCGCAGCGCGAAGAGGAAGCCATGGCATGATGTGATGGAATTTTTAACTCCCCTAAGCCAGCCAGAATTAAATGGGTTTCAACTATTTACTAGCATTGATAGTAGCAGCAGTCTTCACAGCATTTGGCAACCCATTCCTCAAGAGCCAGCTAAGTAGGAGAGCCATGAGAAGTATTAGTGTGTCCAGCTATCCTCCAGTTACAGCCTTTTGACTCCAGCTCTTCGCTTGTCCTTATTAAAGTCTGTGGCAATTTGATATTGAATGGCCTCCCTTCTTTGCATTTATAGCCTGAACTGTGTCTTGGTGGTTGTCGTAATGTCTACAGTTGCCCACGCTGACGCTCAGAGACTATCATGTTTATTTATGTCAAATTACAAGAAAAAGACTCCAAGTACTTCCTTACCTAAAAGGCTGCATTTAGTCCCAAGAATGGAGGGTAAAAAGCAACTGCTCTCTCCTCAACCCTTCCATCCCCAGTACAAAGTAAATTTGACCATCAGCCACATCTGTCATGATCAGCCAAAGCCCCTAAACTGCCCCTCGCTAATAACTCCTAAATGAAATTCTCAAACATAATTTGTAAATAAAAGAGTTCTTTGGAGTCTCAGCCCATCTATTCACAAACTTAGGGTTGCTGTGACTTTGACCACCACGTAAAGGAAAAAAAAATGTCATTTAAACATATAATTTGATATCTCTGGATATTTTTTTATTTTAATACCCAAACAGAAAAACAATTTCTTGTTTGAGAACAGTTAAGAGCTCTAAGGAGGAGGGATGTGGCTTGACAGACAAAATAGGCTTTCGTTTTAAGCTGACCAAAAGGAAGGTTGCTGTCCAACCACACTCCCCAGCCAACCTCTCCCCACCATAATTGTTCATCCTACTCTCCTGAAAAAGCCTAGTCCTTGTCATGGCTACAGCCAGAAAGCTACAGCTGGACCCATGAGCTTTACCCTCCCCTCTGCTTACAGTACTTCTGCAAGAGCATTGCCAATATCATGAAGCCTATAGTGAGCTTTCAGATAATGACAGCTGTCGATCACTGCTGATTTCTCACAAAATAAAACAGCAGCCTGTATTTGGTACATGACTGCAGAAAACAACCATAGGATGAAATATCATGGTTCTCACATGCTACAGTAATTGGCAGCAATCTGACAAAGAATGGAATAAAAAATTAGTTATAAAGTCAGTACAGGAAAAAAATGAAAATTAAAGAGAAACTAAAGGTAAAGCTGAGGTCACAATTGCATGAAGTAGAAGCCTAGAAAAAAAAGTTCAGCAGCAGAGGAAAAAATAAAGAAAAACAAGAAGAAAGTAAGAACATACAAATTCTCCATTATCTTTTGCCTTATGAAAGCCCTTAAAACATCACTATTCTGGCAAAACAATTACTCTTCTGATTTAATTTCAAGAAATGAAATAATGTGAAATCCTGCCCAAAAACTGCTGTTCTAATTTTAAAATCATTTTTTGAACAGTACATCCCCAAAAGTTAGAAATTGTGACAACAGCACCTAATGAGACCACATTTCCACAACAACGAAAGCTAGTTTTAGTCCTGTCATTTCTTTTCAACAACAAAAAATAAACTAATTTGCAGGAAAAAAGACTCAAAGCAATCAAATTTGTCCTCACCATGGATAGTTTCATATTTCAACCATGTATATACTGCTTTTCTATGTCTACTTCCCATGCAATAATGTACAGATATTTGCTCTGCTGTGGGGGGAGTTTGTCTTGGCTTCTTGTATGTCTGTATAACCTAAACGCAGCTTTCCGATAGACAAAAAGTTACAAACAATAAAACCCCATAGAATATACAAAAAGAGGAGGTTTATGTTGTTTACCTGTCCTTTAGGGTTTGTGTGACCTGTGGTAGCTCTGAAATCACATCAGCTGTGCACAGCTGAAGACCAACCCCACATCGGCTCCATCAGGTGGAGATTTATTCCAGCTGAGACTGTGCTTTTTGTCTTTCCTATCAGACAGTCTCCTTACAGCAGTGTCTGGTTCCCTGGAACTTGCTTCCTATTTATGCCACACAGTAAAAATGAGATCTATGCACATGCTTCCGTGTTTGGTGAACAGTAGCCCAGCTGTCTACCACAACTATGTGAAAACACATTATTCATTGCCATAGGTGGGGACATAAACCCCAACTCTTCTTAAGAAGCAAACCAAAACCTGAAGTTTTCACCTGGCTTGGATTTGAAAATCTGGCAATTCAGCAGCTTTCAAGAGTATCAGTGAAAAATCAAACTACTAAAATTAGACCAAGACTTGTTCAGAAGGGAGTTGACATTTTTTTTTAGAAAGTTAGTTCCACATTTCTAGTCTGTAAAGGAGTCCAAAGCCCAGCCCCCTGACAAGGGAGTGCTGGCTGAGCCCAGTTCTTTTGCTATTAAGAGATTCACTAGGTGATTAAATTTAATAAAAGAACACACAGGTTAAGATCGTTCCTCTTTTGAAGACAATGATAAAACTCCCAGTGGGGCTGGGATTTAACTTGAGGATTACAACCGCTGTGGATCAATCCGCTACCAACTGTAGAGGAGTTGGGCCAATTAACACTAGTCAAGGGCAAAGCCCTTTCATTCTACCCTGAAAGCAATAATATCCACTATTGTTTTTCCCAGCCAGCACTCTGCCATTCTCTCTCACCACAATTTCCCCTTCATCTCCTGCTTTTTCTTGTTTGCCAGTTCTGACACTTGCCCTGCAGAGCCCTCTAAACCCTTAAAAATATTTGCTCTCTGAAAAGGAACAGAAAGGAAAATGTTTGGATTTTTGCTTTGTCAGGAATCTGCTTTACTCATGTCCAGTTAAAACAAAAATAGAAAGTAATCTCCTCATCTTCAGTGAGGAAGGAGCTGGGGCTTTTAAAATATACAAATCAAGTGAAATAACAGCACTGACTGCCAGCCTCAAATCAGATGTGCATGGGGGAATGTATGCAATCCATTACAAACATCCGCTCCACATCTCAGGACACGTCCAGGGGCATCTCAGGGCCGCTGTCGATTTTCTGAACTCTTTAACAGACAACAGACTTCACGTTCTTAGACTATCTTTTACTTCGATGATTAGTAAATATAATTGTACGTTCTTAATTAATCAGAACAGAACAAACATTATTAATTTGTGACCTCACTTTTCATTATGACAAGTCTAAAAATGAACAAATTGTCCTCTGAAAAACTTTGCAATGTGCTCTTTTCCACATTTGTTTGTTGCAAGTTGTTCCTCTGATGCTTTTCCCCTCCTCTTTCTTGGCTTTTCTTTTGTTTCTCAGCCTGGCTGCAGCTCTGCCCTAGCCACCTTCTTCTCCTTTCAGACAAAAGCCTGGAACCTGGGCTGAACCAAGACAAACCCCTAACTCTCCACGACTGCGCAGATTTACATCTGCTGAGAGTGTTTGGTCTGAACTAAAGTGCTGTAAGACAAGCTACACTAGCTCTATGCTGTGTCATGCCAGGAAAACCCCAGCTGAGTGCTTAAGCCGTCTTTACGGCTGCTTCGCCCTTCTAGAAGTATGGGCTTTAAATGCGAACAGCGTTTGTCCGTTTTGTGTGGTTTTCTTTCAAATTATGGTTTCTTGCAGAGAAAGTCTGATTGATCCACGCAACATAAAAAAATCCCACTCAACTCAGTTGCCCAGTCACACACTGAATTTCAAATAGTGATGAATCAAAGAAGACAGTTCATGAGCTGAATGCTTGGCTGTGCTCTTCAGCAAATCCATTTAAAGAATCCAGTTTGGTTTACAAAATGATATATAAACAAAAAGAGTAACACCATAGATATTAAATATCATCTACAAGTGAGATACAATCTACATCTGAAATGCAGCTGCTTTAGGTGGATTTCACTTGAACCAAAGCCCCAGAACATGACACTGAAGTAGAAGAGAAAAGAAATAGCTGCAAAATTAAACAAGTGAAGCAATGCAGAGCTGATTCTACCAGTTCAGTGCTGCCCTAGGTAAATACTGAACTGGAAGTTACCTCATCGACAGGGATAAATGCTAGTTCATGCAGGTATGTATGGAAGAGGCATGCTTTTTTTTTTTGGCACAGACTCAGACATTACAATGAACACAGTTTGTGAACAAATAAGACCCCCAGTTGCTCAGCTTGTGGTTCCATATGCTGTTCCTGCTGATAATGATATATTAAAGATTATGAGATAAACCAACATGTCATTCTGATTAGAAAAGGTAAGCTTATAAGTCCATGGAAATCCATTTTTAATACAAGCAGAAAGGGCTTAACAGTAGTACAAGTGTATTTGTGTCAATAAAAATTAGAACCAATAAGGAAAAGAGTGGATGAGCAGAAGACTTATATTCCAGTGAGAAAATAATACCTAATATTACAAAAATCATCTGGTAGCTTGGGCTGTGCTGGAAAGTTGTTTGGTTACACGAACACTTGGAATTGCCCAGGAAGGCCCGTGTGTGTGACAATACCACATACAGCTTCTCAGTCACACACAAGAGGCAAATTCATCCCCAGAACACGGAGAACGTATATGGGAAAGTGCATGATGTTTAACAACTGCTTGCTTTGTGAACAACTGGCAGAAGCATTCCAGTACCCGAAAGCACATTGTCTGTATTTCCTCAATAATTTAAGTAGAGCTATTTTTCATTTATGCCTGGAATATGTTCCTATCCGCATTAAATACTGTAGTGATGCTCTCTGGGTGCGTGCCGTTATGACAAGGATGAGCCTCTTCAGTCCTGTAATGAGAGCAAGTCTCCCAGGAAATCACAGTGCATTCAGGACTTGCGGAGAATGGAAAACCCACACCAGTGGTAATTTAAGAATGAAGGATGAGAGAGATTTAATAATGGAAAAGAAAAAAAACTGACATAAGTGGGAGCTAGAGAATAAGAAATATGAATAACTTGGAATGAGTATGGGAAGGAAATAACAACAAAAAAACCAACAACCTAATCAGACAAACAACAACAAATCAGACAAACTTTGACCTGAGATTGTCTACATCAAGTCTAAGTGGACTGTGGGACCAAAGAACCAAGCACAGGTGAAGAAAAACAATACTGGCACTGTTGATAAGTTTGTGCGGATTAATCACCAGTTAATGAAATTTTTCAAATGAGAACATGCAAGTTTCTTGAGAGAGAAGAAGAATTTCAGATAGAACTTGCCAAGTAGACCTAATGATTCTGATGACAGTCTAGACAAGGCCCTTGTTTTATTTATTGCTCTATCTGGTATCTTTGATCAATGCAATACAAACCTGAGCTGAGGCCCAGAACTGGCCGTATGCACTCCTGGAACGCAAGCCAATTCTGTTCATCTTTTCTTCCTCCACTGCTTATTTCAGTTGGCTCAGTGTTTAACAACAATTAACTTTGGGAAGAGGGAATGGAGACCTTATCGTTTTACAACAAACTGCAAACCTACAATCTAAAAAAGCAACATGCCCCTGTTTTCAGTTAAAATACATATATACACAAGCTTTGCATGATTTTCCAGGTGTTTCTGATTCAAGACACACTTGGTTGTTGTTTGCTGCTTTTCCCTACCCTTTCAGTAAGCAAAGGACAAACTAAAGTCTTGCTGTGATACAAAACATACCGCAAAAGCACCCACCAAAGCATCGGGTCTGTTGCTTCCCAGCTTCTGAGCCCAGAAACATCACCCTTGGCGCCCAGGGCTCAGGTGCACCCCTGGCTGAGTCTGGAAGCCCACTGTGGTCAGGAAGGACTTGCACCACCCCCACAATTAAGTCACATAAAGAGAATATTTGCATCTCCTGATAGCATAACAGCTCCCAGCCAAAAGAGGAGAAAATGAGCTTGTATTCTTAGGGAACTGGCTCCTCATGAGTTCTTTCTCCCCATCCAAGAGGCTGGTGGCTAGCTAGAGAGCCAAGAGCATGGGAGCACTGTAATTGTGGCTTGCAATTGAAACAGATGCCTAGCAGGTAGGGTACACCTTGGATAATTTCCACAGCTGGCAAAGGGTAGATACCAGTGGTGGTTTTATACACCTTGCAAAGGTCGTGCTGAAAATAACCAGTTGCATTTAGTTCAGATGGAAGCAAAAATAATGTAGCTGAAGTCAAGGTAGCAAAAAGATGCAATGTCAACAGTGTATTTGTCTTTTTTCCTTAACCAGCCTGCCCCTATGCATGGGTAAAAAATGGCCCCAGAGAAAGAACCTTACCACCAAATCTCTGTCATTTTAATATGGCGTGTGTTCCACTCAGACTCTCCAAGTCAGGCTCAGAGATACATTGGTGTGACTTACTTATGTTCTTTTATAAGAACAAAGAGTTTATTTTTTTTTCTATTAAAATGTTTCCAAGCTATTTCTTACTGTTATTAGAGAAAAAATAGGCTGAATTACGAAGACTGTGCTTTATGAGAAGTTGATTGCTCCCAGGGATGCTGATTGTGGCAAAAATTCCCATAGGTTCAGAAACAATTTTTGAAGCTTTCTCCATCAATCCTATGAGAGTCTTGGTCCCAGCCCATCACCAAACACATCCAAAAGCTGAGAGTGATGAGTGAGTCTGGACGAATGAGGGCTTAGATCTTTCTTTGAAACCAAGTCACGAACTGACAGGTTTCTCTGTATCGTATGAAAAGCATCCCTGTGTATTATGCATGTTCATTGCCAGCTGCAGTCATCTTACTGTGTTGGAAATAAACAATAATGACATTAATGATTTGTCCTAGAACACACACTGGCAGCAGCATTGCTGTGGAAATGGTACTTCAGCACTCGGCAGGTCCATTTTCAGTTGTGCAAGTAGAAGTAATTTAACGTATTTTAAAAACTGACACTGGGATTACAAAGCCCATCTGAATTGTATCTTAAAAGTGGTCCTTGGACAGGTAAGCCCATGTGTACACTGAGCTTACAGTCACATCCTCCAGCACAAACTCTCTCACCCCATCACACTCAGCGTGTCTGCACAATGTCAAACGTAACTTCGGCAGAGGCCTTCAGCAGTAATTCTGCCAGAGAGACACAGATGGATGGGGGCAAGAGGAGAAGTGTGGTGCTCAGCCCTGCACCACGACAGTCAATCAGAACAAAGCTCTTTCCATGCACATGCGTGCATACGAGGCAATTGCATGTACACATATATACAGATAAACTTTGTACCATACCTTGTTGGGATGAAAGGAGCCGCTTTTAGAAACTGCATTGCTGAATATACCAGAAAACATTACAACTTTTTACTAGGAAAAACTCCTCAAACTCTTTTCAAAGGATCCATATACTTAGTCCTCCCACTATTTAACTTGTTACTAAGCAAGAGATAAAAATTCCACCCCCTCTAATCTTGCACACCCATCTGCATATTTTGTTCATAATACTCAGTACTGTTGAATTCAAACACAGTTTTAATACATGACTTACAAGTTATTCCCAGAATTGAAACAGTTGTGTGGACTTCCTTGGGTTTCAGCATAGCTCCTTCATAGAAATGCCACAGTCAATCAATTAAGAAAGCTAAAAGTAATCAGTCACCCACGGTTGATTGGATTTAGCAGTTGGTGAATGCTTTTTGTTCCTGGATCAACTACACCCGCTTTCAAAGCTGATTAAAAATTTTTTATGATCTCTTCCACCTGTTCAGGGTGGTAACGTGGCTCCAAAACTAATCAGCTCCAAAGGTAATCACCTCCAAAGCTCTGGCTAAGTCAAAAGTAGCTCTGAGCAGGTTGCAGCCTGTTGTGAAAACAGAAGCAGGTGAAAAGTGAAACAGCACCCGAGTAAGAAAAGGTTCAAGACATCATTTTTTGAAGCCAGTAATGCATAGGAAAGCAGTATCCTCAGGCATGGGTAGAGTGGAGAGGGTGCCTGCAAATATTCAGTTACTGCCACTGGCTTAGGATCTCCTTCCTGCCTCACCCAGCACAGCAGGAAACACAGAAGTGCACACAGTATGAAGCGGCATCATCGTGGATGAATCTTCCAAATTTGAAACAACAGAAACTGCACTGCTTCTAATTTTGAAAAAATAACACCCAGCTTATTAGGTTGCTTTCCCCTCTGTGAGTGATCAGCAAAGTCAGCAAAAGACCCTAAATCCTGGCTTTGCTATTCTCATGGCTCCTCCAGGAAAAACCGAGCCACTTTGGGATAACTGGGAGCGTGTTGTGTCTGTGTGTGCCTGCCCAAGCCTGAAACTCATTTAATGGCAGAGGGGACTGTTTAGTTTTCCATTTCTTTCCTCCACGTGAAGATTCTAGAGAGCCAAAGTTGGTGAATGGTACGTGGATGTTCATTAACGATACGTGGAGTAGTCTGAGAGAGTACAAAAATGACAAAAATGCCTGGCAGGATGTTGTGGGGCAATCCTAAGAATGTGATAAAATAAAACCTATCTGCTATTATGCTATGAACCTGAAAACAAAGCTGACAAAGAGAAGAGTTGTGGGACTCCATAGAAACCTTCCTGTCTGTTGTTGGATACCATTATTTTGTATTGTTAAATATGTGCTTCAAATATTTGCATGAGTAATGGCCACATTAAAAAAATACAATAGACAAAAAAGGCCAGCCTGAATTTGCTACCTCCGCTTGAGTCAGTGCCAAAGCGCACTTTAAAGCATATTTCTTGGTAAAAATATAAATAAAAATTACCTTAAAAACTTCATGTAGCTAAGGTCTAGATCCTTAAGACCATACAAATCCAGGTAATCCCAGTCAAATCGGGTCATGCCACCTGTGGGACCAGATAACTCATTTATTCATATTTTCTTATTGTCAGTGTCACCTTTCCCAGGTCTCTCACATTACACTGCTGAAATCAAATCAGTAGCCTCTTTAAGTGTGGAAGAATATCATCTTCAATTTTAACCTCACATCTTTTTCCCAAAGAAGTTCTAAGCAACTTTTTAAAAAGGTGAAAGTAAATGTTCTTTAATACTTGTCACATATTGTGAATCTGCTGGCTGGAAAGTCCCAGGTAAGCTCTCAGACACAGATTAAACAGGTAAGCAGATGAGCTGGGCGCTTCCCCAGGGATTCTCATGCTGAATTGTTAAGTGCTGAGTTTCCAGGTGATCCCATTGGCATGTGGCAGTGAGATGGCATAGACCTCCATAGCACTTCTGAAAATGTGAGGCCAGACTTCTTAAGGGACTTTTGGATTTAAACCTACTGAAAATTCTACCTCTGATGGCAGATCACCTCCCAGATGTTTGCATTTTCAGAGCATGTATGACTCGGCCAGCCACAGTTGCTGAACAGCCTAAATGCTGATACTGTCCCAGAGCTGGTGACCTTCCCCCAGACTTCAAACAAGTAGAAGCTCAGAGAGATTCTTCCAGGACGGGGGACTCCCCTCCCTTTCCAGAGGACCCTCTTGTACCTTTGACCCTGCTCAGGCCAGGTGACAGGAGGCCCAGGTCAGACCATCAGTTGCTGAGGAGGAGGAGGCAAGACAATGCTTTATGTGAAAGCTACCACCTCAATAATATTTTTATTTTAAGAGAGGACCGATTGTGAAGTCCGTAGCTTTCCAACCTCTCTGTGCTTACTCAGTTTCTTGCTGTGATGGTTGGCTTCTGAAAAATCCCTCCCGCAGGTGATTACAGTGGAGACATTTTGGGAGCTTCGTCAGCAAGACATTTATTGCAAGGCTGAAAAATCCAACTGGGAAGCGGGAGCTCATTACGCGAGCTGCTGCACCCCTCGGCTAAGCAGCTCCAAAGCATCATTAAAAAGTTGGCAGGAGTAACCTGCCTGCACCTGTAGTTGCCTAACAGCCTTGGACTGCCCAGCCCGGAGACTTTAGTTACTGACGCCGGGGGCGGGGGAGGTTACCTAAGTAGAAGTGGGAGGAAAGCAGGACTCCTGACAGTGGTTTTGTTCTGCTGACCAGCACCTTTTTTTTTATTTATTTATTGTTTTAAAAACAATCTTCAAAAAATGAATGCGAAAATGCCTCAGCCCATTTAATTTGTTCCAAGATTTTATAGAACAGAATCACAAGTATGTTCAAGAGCACTATAAAAACAAGGATATCATTATCTTTTGCTGGTCTGGTTACAAACTAGTAATCCACAGCAGATTACTGGAATGGAATTGCTCCATATACATACACACACACACATATATATATATGTATAAAAGTAAGTTAGTGTAGCATATTTCCGTGGCTACTCTCTCCATCCACCCATGGAGAATACATTTTACTAAGCTGATTGGAATGGAATGCTTTAGGTTTTAATTTTATTTTTTACAGAAAACATCTACATGTTCATGTAACTCTTTCAGAGGCTCCTGTAAACAAAGAATTATGTCCAGGCCCACTGCCAGAAATAAGATATGTCAGAGGTCTGTAACCTATTCAGCCAAAAATCAGTCAATGGCCCAAGGGTACTTCTTTGCAAGGGCAAGGGTAAAATAACTGAGGTCAAGGCCTCAAACGCAGCTCCAGTTTTAATCATGTTGTTGATTTACAGCATAACATACTTTTTTTTTTTCCTTCCCATTTGTCAAACAATTTTTTTCTCTTGACATGTCTAGAACAGCCCTAATGTCTCTAAATAAACCACGGTGTTCTTCGCACTACTCTATACTAAGCCTATCACAGCCCATGGGCAGCTACCTACATTGTAACTGAGATGCAAAGATACAGGCTTTATATGCAAATAGACTCACTGCTACTGTATGAACACATGGAAAGAGTGAGGAGCAGATAGAAAAAACGTCTTTTGGTAAGGAGATATTACAGTAAAATCAATATGCTTGGAAGAAATTGAAAACATGGGTGTAAAAAGTTTAAATAGGAAGATTTGTTAGATCTGGGAGCTAAAAAGTAAAAAGAGCAGAGAAGAGAAAGAGAAGGAAGAGTAACAAGTGTTCAGTTCTCACTGGACATTTTGAAACAGTTGTTTCTCAAAAAAAAAGTAAAGATTTTGCTTTTCATTTCACAATAAAACTAATTTGTAAAATTTCTTTGTGCGTGTGAAATGGAATCTGTTTTTTGAGCCACGGCACATTCTCTCTTAGTACGCTGACTGGCTGAATAAAGGCACCAGAGAAACACCCAACTGATCGGCTTGCTCTCTCAAGCACAAAAGGACACAATAAACTTGCTTTTAAAATACAATAAGCCAGTGCCATTGGCAGGACTTTCTTGGAACCAACACTGTACGATAGGGTTTGCTGGTGTCACTGGAATCTTTACCAACAAGAATTTGATTCAAATTACTTAATGCAATCGTAGAATGGTTTGGGTTGAAAGGGACCTTAGAGATCATCCAGTTCCAACTCCATTGCCATGGACAGGGACATCTGCTGGACCAGGGTGCTCAAAGACCCATCCAACCTGGTCTTGAACACCTCCAGGGATGAGACAGCCACAACTTTTCTAGGCAGCCTCTGTCAGGGCCTTACAACCCTCACTGGAAAATATTTCTTCCTAAGATCTAATTTAAATCTCCCCTCTTACAGCTTAAAACCATCACCACTTGTCCTATCCCTGCATGCCCTGATAAACAGCCCCTCTCCAGCTTTCCTGGAGCCCCTTTCAGTACTGGAGGTTGCTACAAGGTGTCCCAGGAGCCTTCTCTTCTCCAGGCTGAACAACCAGTCTGTCTCTCCCAGTCTGTTGCAGATCATCTTTGTGGTCTCCTCTAGCAGATCCATGTCCTTCCTGTGCAGGGTGTATCTGCCACATAAACAAGTCAAAAACTTAAGAAAATTTCCAGGCAGCCACTGCCATCCTTTCTGCGGTCCCTGTGAGCTGTGAGCATGTACAATTCAGAGAGTTAAAGTGCCAGAAAGTCTGTACATCCCAGCTAAGCGGCAGCACTGTAAAGAAGCGATGGTTAAGGACAGCACACCCTAGCACACAGGCTATGCAGCGCACACCCCTGCACATGTTGCCATTACATAGCGATATTCCTTATGCCACATTCACTCCCTCAGTCTCTGGGTTGGAGATCTTGTCACAGAAACTGTCCTTCTCCATTTTCTGCTGCTCCTGACACTCCCGCACCTCTGGTTTGCATTTCATCCCACAGCTTCTCTCTCCTCTTCCTCCTGCTCCTTTCACCTCCTTCTCTTCAACACCAGCTCGCCAACCTGCGCAAATGTAGCCCACATGCAGAGCAACAAGGGCAGCAACTCAGCAGCAAGGTCATGGTTCCCACGTTAGAGGCAAAACCCTGGCCTAAAGGAAGCTGCAGAACTGCAGGATCTCTGCCAAGGCGATGTCTTGCCCCAGGCAAAGGTCCAGCCTGTGGGAGATAGGGGAGGGAGACTATTCCCAGCCTATTCCAGAAGTGCAAGTGCAACAACATTATGATCCTGTGGGTTCATCCCAGGCACGGCGCCTGTGGATGCCACCTGGTCTCCAAGGCAAAATCATGGAGATTGTTAACAACGGCAGCCTGGCTGCAGCATCCTTCCCACAGCACAAATATCGGCACGCTACACAACCTGTGACGGTAACAAGAAAAAGTAACGTGCTGTAAGGCACACGCAGGAGTTACACAGTTTAAATGAACTTGGGGAGTGTGTTCCTGTGAAACGAATTAATCCCTTTGGGGCAAACACTAGCACTATTTCTCTGAGTTCTGTATTCATATCTATTATGTATAAACACTACATTAAAAAAAGATTCAATAATTACAAGTAGTGCATTTCAGGTTTGTACAGCAACTACTTTATTATTTTCAAATGCAAATGTTTGCATTGTTTGCTATTTTACAATTTTACAAACTAGGTATAAAAGACCATAAATAAATGACATAAGTTATGTGTACCTAAAATTCATGGAGGGGGAAAAAAATTACAAATAAAAACAAAATAGAAAAATCTATATATCTAACCCAGAGACTGTTCAAAAGCATGAACCAAGAAATGCTGTTAGATTTTTTTCAGTATGAACTAAATTATAATATGCCTCATACATTCTAATTTTAACCACAGTCCTTGCATATTCCAACATACTTGCAGTGATACAAAAAAATAAATGCACTCTCTTTTTATTTGTCTGATTAGTATTTCAGATTTTTTTTTTTCTGGTTATGAAAATGTCACATAAAAGAAAAATACTGCTTTTTAAGTCCCATTTACTGGTTACTTACCAGTTTTTTGTATTTTATACATATATACTTTTAATACATAGATCCATCACAAAATTAGTACATCAAGAAACCTTGACAAACATCAACCAGTGGTGTGTGAGTAGGACAATTTCTTAACAGAGGCTCATCATGCACAGCAGTCCTGGTGGAGCCTTCTCCTCCAAGGGGAAGCAGCGCCGCAGCACTTTCCTTTGGCCCCTAGCTCTGTCCGGCGCAGCCTGCGGAGGCCCAAGCTGGGCGGCACAGCCAGCACCTCCTGGCCCCCTGACTGCCCTGCCCCGGCTCTGCTGACAGCGCGGCTTTCGTCACCTCCCTTCCGCGGACCTGCCGCCGCTGCTCTGCCACAGAACTAGAGTTCACCAAGAACCCAGAGGGCCAGTGAGGAGGGAGAAGAGAAGGAAGCAGGAGCAACTTTGGGACACCACTTTACGGCTCTGGTCAAGGTTGCACTTGCTATTAACGCAGCGTGTCCAGCTTCCTCGTGTCTGCCGAAGCGACTCTCTGTCCCATAGCAGTTCCCTGTGCTGCCTTGGTAGCATGGGTACCACAGCAGAAACCACACTGTGCGGCCAGGAAGCAAGTGGGACCATCACCTGCCCCACTGCAGCCACTCTGAGCACTCGTGCACATCTCCATTCAGAAACTAGCGTACACTGCATTGACAGGGAATTCTCCAAAGGCAGAAAGCTTTTCTAGGTAGTACCAGCGAGCGGCAGCCCTGTCCCTTGGGCCATGGAAGAAAGAGTGCCTTCTGCTGCACTTCACCAGCTCAAGGAACAGGATACTTTTCACAACTCTTCCTAACTACTGCAACCTTACAGGTCTTGGTTTTGTTCCTTAACTGTGCTGTGAGCAAACAAAGTGTTTTAATTACTACACTACAAGTTTTCACAGCTTGCACACAGAGCAAGGTGTTTCTGTGAACAGAAAAATTGCATATATTTGTTTGCATTCAACAAGTCTATAAAATCCTATTTTTTCAGATAAAAAAGGCTACTTAAGAACTCAGTTCAGGGTTACCAGTGAATGGATATGCAGGTGTTGCCTCCATCACCTTGCCATTGAGAAACTGGTCACTCAATCATGAACGGGGCATTAGAATGAATCAACAACACTTCTCTATGAAACAAAAAACTTTAGCATCCTTATGGATCCCATCATCCACAACTCTAAAACTAACTTGAAATTGCCCCTGTTTCAGGCTGCAGAATTACTCATTAAGGTAAGTGTGGCAGCTAAAAATTACATTTATACATACAGAACTTTCAACACTTTCTAATGTGTGTGGTTTTGCTACCGTTGCAGACACGAGCTATGAGCCTGCTTTCATACGACAGGGGACTCCTGTGCTTCCAGAGATGTTTTCGGCACGTTCACAGGCAGTTCTACACATGAGGAGACTCACACGCAAACACATGCACACAAGAACACATACGCACCTTTCAGAGGAGATAATAATCCATTATCCATTAAAGGAAAAAAAATATATTTATATCACTGCAATGGCACATTTTGTGTAAAATGTCAAGTCAGCAATGTATATAGGCAGCTCACAGGAACTGGGCTCTTTGCTGCGGCACCTGGCCTGGTGTCCATGGAAAGATGTGTAGAGCTCCGTCACCTGCATTCGTCCAAGATGCTGCAGTGACAGCCAGGGGGATGACGAGAAAATAACAACATATATAAATAAAACTGAAGGTAGGAAGAGAAAGTAGAAGGGGAGGAAAAAAAATCCAGAAGTCTGTAGGGCTTTGACACAGTACATTCCTCAAGTGGCAACTGGATGCTGAGTCTTATCAAGTTAGTTATTTTTCCATGAAGAAAAAAAAATTGAGTGGGTGGCAAGGGAAAAAAATAGAGAAAGTAAAAGTCACGCTCTTTTCGGGGACCGATGACTGTTCACAGCACATGTTCTCCAGAATCAGTGCTAGGGAAGATGCAACAGTGGATCCGGAAGGCTTCGTGTCTAGTCTATGTTCCTCCATGGGCAATATGATCAATAGGCCATGAAAGCAAAATCTAATTCCCCTGCACAAAAAGAAAACACAAATATATTAAACAATATGCAAGAAGAAAGACACATAACACTGCCTGACTGCCTCACCTTAGGTTCCCCGGCAGAAGCACTGCTGTAGGCAGCCAGCCCCTCCTCGGCTGGTGCAACTGCTGGTGCACATCAAATGAAAAGACCTGAGCTCATCTCTGTCCCAGTGAAGAGATAACATGGCAGGAGGTTTGTGAAATTAAACATCTTGCCAGAGGTTTTCCTGAAGGACAGAGGAGAAAAGAGGACGAGATGCAATTCTCGCACAAGAGAGCGGCTGAACAGCCACACAGGACACTGCAGCACTTGGCCATGCTCTCGCTGGCTGGTTCGGCCGTTCTGGGCCAGCAAGACAAATACAGACAACAGTTCTCAAACTCTTTGCCTTTCTTGTCCCCTTTCTTTTCCTCACACTTAGAATCATAGAATGTCCTGAGTTGGAAGAGACCCACCGCAAAGATAATCGAGTCCAACTCTGGTCCCAGCGCAGAACAACCCCAGTGTTCACACCATGTGTCTGAGGGCATTGTCCAAACGCATCTGGAACACTGTCAGGCTTGGAGCTGTGACTGCTTCCCTGGGAGCTGTTCCAGTGCTCCGCCACCCTCTGGGTGGAGAATCTTTCCCTAACATCCAACCTACACCTCCCCTGGCAAAAGCGCTTTTTTGAAAAGCACTTGCTACCGTTAGACATCTTATAAAGAGATATCTATGTATGTGCCAACTATTTTTTATTTTTTTTAATTTGCTCTCCCCCAGGCAAAATCCCATTTGAAGAGATGCTCCGCATTTTATCCCACAGAACACAACCATTAATAGAAGTTCTAAAAACCTGGCAGCTAAGCTACCTTCACAGTTTTCATTCTATAGGGACACAGCTTTTCATTTTGTGTGGAAAATACTGGTGCATTTTGAATTACCACTACTAGAATCCAAGAAAGCAATTTTACAAACTGGCCAGAAAATTGGATGTATTTTGTTTTTTACATACAAAGACAATCTCAACAGAATGCAACGGATTTCCAGCAAGGGTAAACTTAGAGTATCTCTGCTCTTGAGAAGCGAAAGAATTCTTCCTGATGAAAGTACAAATGTCAGGTCTTTAAAATTATTAACTTCATCTTATGTTGCCTAGCAAAATGACATTAAAACACGCTGCTTTAAGTAGTTTTCTAAAAGAAAACTTAAATTTCTTGAAATGGAAAAGCTTTTATAAGTACTACTGCAGAACAGTTTTTACTAAGCTGCCATGACTTGACAGGATCCAAATTTAGCATCACATATTCCGAACAAGTTGTTTTCTCAGAAAGTGCGGGGTGAGGGAGAGTTAGTGGTTAAAATCAGCAAGTTACTGCTAAAAGTGACAAAAAGTGATGCGAGTGACAATACAGTAAGTGTGACTTGTCCAGCTGAGTGAGCTGTTTGGGATTTAGAATAAATGCAATTATTAAAAAAATCTGACATATAAAGCCACTAAATCATTTCTGAATTTGCTGTCAGACTCAGAGTAGGACCAAAATATTATCGACCAAAGAAGCAGTCTTAGAACCATCAAAATATAAATCTCACCTTTCTGACATTGTACCTGGCACAGCTGAAACGCAATAACTGTTCTAGAGGATGTGTCATGAAAATCCTTCCCCTGTTCTGCACAGCATCAGTGGGTCTGATCCTGTCTCTTTTCTAAGGTCATCTCATCACTTTTATCCTTGAAAGAACTTTAAGAGGAATCTAATTTATACATTCTGTTCAAAAAGAGTAAGAAAAGCTAAGCCTAAACGTGTTCAGAGCTTTACGGGACAAAACTTTATCCAATGTGACCTAATGAGGACAGTCACATTTCTACAGCAGTTGCCTCCATCTAGCAACCCAGGGGATGATCTCATTCACTCAGCTCTCCATCTACTTCTTAGAGGAGCTGAAAGGCAGCTTTTCAAGCAGATCAAGCTCCATCTTGTTTGTCACACCAGCAGAGAGATGCTGGGACCTCAGCCATGCAGCCTACACCTGGCACTCACACCCACAGCTGCCTTGATAATCCAGTCTATGGCGTTGGTTTCAAAAGTGAATTCTGTTCACACAGCTGATGAGGTTGGATCAACGTGGCTGAAATGAAAGACTGCTGCATAACACAGAGCTGTAACCATGCCGGACGCTCAAACTGTGCAAAACCAGGAAGGCTGCATGTGCAATCCCATTTCTTCTGCTCCTCCTCCCATAAAACCACTGACTCAGCAACTGAGACTAATCTTTCTAGTACACAAGTATTTGTTCTACTGTTGCTCCTGAGAGGGCAGGAGAAGTCCTTGGTTCTCCTCAGTGCATTTATGAGTATCTGTACTTTACAAGGTATTTCTTACTTTCTATGGGACCCACGTGTGGGTTTTTGCAGCCCATAAATACTGGCATCCCTCCTGTTCTCAGTGCAAAGTGGGATCAAGCTTTTCACACTGAACTGAGTGAGCCCTGAAGACGCCCTTCTCTGCACATCCTAACACAAGACCAGGTCTTGAAAAACTGCAATTGTTTGTTGTCTGTTGTCAAACAGAGCAAACAATGGGAAACACAAAGCAATTAGTCTGGGAATCCAGCACAGGTTCATACACATCAGTTGGGAAACCCAAAGAATACATACCACAGCACTTCTTTCTTTTTTTCCCCAACAGTGATGAAATCCTAGCACAGTTTAAGAAATAAAGCACCATGAATGTGTTGGACATTGTACTTCCACTGACCTTCTCCATATGGCAAAGGGAATTGCTTCTTGAAAGAGAAAAGAAGTCTGAAAGCTCCACAGCCACGATTGTCACAGCTGACTACTGGCAAGATGTTCACAAAATGTCTTTAAGTGGTAGGCTTCAACACAGCACAACAACAGCCAATAATCTCTCCAGAGGTCCAGTTTTGCCCAGTAATCCACGAGGTGGGTCATTTCATGTCTCAAGCCCATAAGTGGGTAGATCACTAATCAGCAGGCACTGATTAGCCAAACGACGTTCTCACTGAGGTTTCTGCAGGGTATTAGTGATGCATCAAGTCTGCAAAAAATATCCTAGGGCAGATTCTTCATTCCAGTGAAAGATACACAACGGTGGTTTCACCCACAAATAAAACACTATGGTTGTAATCCTACAGGTCACAGGGAAAAGGAAAGTAATTTTGTTTTTGTTTTTTAAGCACAGTATCTGGCAGCAAACATAGCATGAAAACTTGAATGTGACTTTATATTTATATAGATACACCTATTTTACATATTGTTGATCAACAGAGAAGTATGTTCCAAGAAACAATTTGTTCCAGGTCGGGTGTAAAATGACGGCTTGTCATTTCTGGAGGCCCCCCTCCCAATACACACGCTCGGTTTCCACAATCTGTACATCAAGCAATGCTGCAGATCTTTATTTCGACGGGCGAGGAGACGAAGTAAAAAAAGTGCAGTTCTTCAATTAAAGTGCATGGATGAGGTAAACTAATTTCAAGAGTTTTGAGTTTATTCAGTACTGGCTCAGACGGGAACCATCCTGCCGTGCATCTGTTGCATTTGGGTGCGCATCGCTTGAACGCTGCTCAAGATCTTATTCTGGTGCGCGATGGCAGTGATTCCGATCCTTGCCAGGTCACTATGAAAAAGCAAGAGAAGAAGCAGGGGGCTGAGAAATGTGGATCAGATGCCAGTGCAGAGCAAAATATTACGAGTCAATCACAATTAACATAGCAAAAGCAAGGCAGATGTACAGAAATGTTTAATTAAGTAAGTGAAGGCATTGTGGAGACATTATAAAGTTATCCTCCATCCAAATGAAAGGCATTCCATTCCTTTAATGAGTGTAATGATATGCAGTACAAAGCAAAAGAGGCTGATTAAATCCAGATTTACCAGTTTTTTTGTTTTATCGCTGAGTACTTACTCCTGGTTCATATGCACCACGGCCTCTAGGGTGGTATAGCCAGCAGCTGTGAAGTTATCCTTGTATCGCTCCATTTTAATGGCTTGGAGCCAGTCACCAACAGAAACAACCGCCGAGAACTCAGGGGAGCTGGGATCCAGCAGGGCTGTGCTAGGTCTGGCAAACAGTGAAAGGAGAGAGAAATGGAGTCAGCTGGATCACGAATTGCAAACCAAAGTTTGGTCTCTGTAACGATTATCCTCAATGATTAGGGAAAGTAAGGGCAAGACACTGCACAGCGAAACCGGTGGCTTTCTGCACAGCAGCGTAGATCAATGCAAGAAACTTAACAACGCAAAGTAACAGGCCAATTTTTGCTAAGAATGAATCTGACCTTAGGTTTCTATTTCTGCTTTCAGATCTAATTTGAACCATTATGCCACTTACAATTTCCACCTCAGATGCAACTAAGTTCACAGAAAATGCTTTTACTTCAGAAAACAAAGAAGATGGCAATGCTGAAAGGCATTCAGCCTACTGGGTCTGTATCTCACACGCAGCAATGTAAGTCCTTGCCAATCCTGCATGTGTCAGACCTCACCACAGCAGCTATAGAAACACTACTGAAGTATGTGCAAAGGAGCTCACAACCAGCCAGACTGGTTTGGAGGGCAAAACTCAGGGTGGGTTCAGATAAGTCCTGCTTCTAGCCAGGTTTGCAGGCAAGCTCAGTGCATTCAATCAAATACAGGACAGCAGGGAGTTAATCCCCTCTTTAATCAATCCATTTCTGACCTGAGCGTGTGCCAGGAGTGGGGGGAATCATGCGAGCTTTGATCTTTGTTTGCACTGTGGAATGTGCTTCTCATTTTCCATTGCACAGAGCTGTGAATAATTATTTTTACAAAACTTGCTTCTCTTATTAATATCTCATTTATTATTTCATGTATATGATAAATCAAATTTTCATTAAACCATTATAAATTACTACTATATATCTAACCTAAACAATTATCATTTAGCAATTTATTTGAAAATGCACATCATCAAAGATTAGGTGTGCAAGAGCATAGTTATGTCTTGCCTAAGGCACTGAATACGTGCTGGTTAATACTTGGGAAAACTCTTCTGTACTATCTAACACAAGACCAACGATAGCAACCTAATCATATACAATTATGCTTCATGTATAAAGTCATATAATAGATTAATAATGTTATATGAATATTTGAAATTCACCTTCCAAAGAGAAGAAAAGATCTATAAATAGCCATGAACATGGAATGACCTTGAATAGGCTATTAACTTACACACGTACAAAATGACCTTGAACAGGCTATTAACTTTTGCAAAATCTATACATTTGCAAAGAGCACCTGTAAATTGGAAAGAAAGCGCAATGGAGGAGTTCACACTGTGACTCTCAAATCAAATTATCACAGCTGATGATATTGTGATTCTTACCATGTAAATTATTTAATTCTCAAGGGTAGATAAATTTTTGCCAGGTTACCAATGCAATTAGGGCAATCTGGAAGATGTATGGTGCTAAGTAGCCTCACAGGGTTAATAAATCCCTCTTCTGATAATGTACATTGTAAGCAGGAGTCACAAAGGGACCTACAAGTTTAAAACCGAAAATAGCTTTTCCCAGGATGCTGCTCTGTTGGAGGCTGAAACAGAACTACTGTTACTCCTTCACTGATTCAAAAAACTTTTGTATTGCCCAGCGGACATTTCTGTATGTTCCCTTCTACTGAAACATATTTTCCTTTTCCTCTTGTTTCTTTTCTTTTAAGCTTTTTTTCCAGATTTGCTGTAAGTAAATTTACCTGCCAACGCGAAGACACTTGAAAATAGAACAAACTGGTGTAAATTAATAAAGCTCCTATGACTTCACTAGTGTTTCACCAGCTTAAACAAATTGCTGATCTGTGTCAGCGAAGACATTTTAGGTTTACCTGACAATTCTGGGAGTTTTCTTCCTATTGCATCTCTTTTGCACATACCAAGTATACCATGGCTAGCAAACAAAACAAAACACCAGTGTAATGTGGGATCGGTGGAGACATGAAACTGACTTTCCACAAAATTAAATTCAAATTCACATAAAAATTAATCCACACCTTCCCAATGCCCACAAGGCGTTGGCTGTAATGCCGCAATGCTCATTTGCAAATCCTACACAAACCTAGGGTTTATAAAACCCAATGATGTACTTTTCCTGCCACCCATTCAAGCCTTTTCACTTGGGGAAGAGGGAAAAGACGCAGCAAACTTTGTCCTCAAACAGAGCTTGCCTGCATCAGAACTTTTTCAGGACATGCTTAAGACCATGCTATAAACCTGCTTGGCACTGGGGTGATGCAGCAACAGCTCTGCGCCTTTCATTATCCTTCTCACAGACCTAGGAGAGTTTGGGATGCCCAGCGGAGTTCCACAGTGTGCTGGCACGACCTCTCTGCTCTCTTGCACAGCACAACGCCTGCTGTGTAGTCTGGTTCTGCAGAGCTACCAAGAGCGCTGTAATCCCAGCGCAGAGGTTTAGGGGGACCTGCAGCTTCGCCTGCCAGCTCCACCGTGCTCCCTCATACATCACCATTACAAAAGCACAGCTGACCTGGAGCTCTCACTGCCCGTCCTCTTCAGGCTGTTGGGGTTGCGGATGAGTTTGTCCAGCATGTTGACAATCTGTCCAAATTTAGGCCTGTCACTGCGTTCCTTCTGCCAGCAGTCTAACATCAGCTGATGGAGAGCAATGGGGCAGTCCATTGGGGGTGGCAGCCGATACCCTTCTTCAATGGCTTTAATAACCTATAAATGGCATAATTAGGAAGACATTAGAGAACACAAGACACTACTCACATCTACCAGCTGAGTACCATTTAACCTGGGGCAATACAAAGTATGGAAACAAATCTACAATTAAGTGAAATAACATGGAAAATTGCACTCAGACTCAGGCAGCTGGTGGTCTCAGAACTGTCATTTCTCCTCAGCAATTCAAAACTAAAAGGGCAGAGCACCCAAAACAGACATTAGACACAGCACAGCAACGTATCACAAAAGAACATATGGGATTCAGGGATGACTAAGTAGCCCATGTTAGAATTAAGCAACTGTTGGACAGAGAGTTGGAGAAGCAACAGTTCTAGAGCAAATCTTTAATATCTGTCAGTTTTGGGTGTGATGAAATTCTACCCCAACACTTTTAGGATCCAGTAGTTCACCCCCTTCTCCCTCTCCGCATGGGCCAGCTCATCTCTGTCAGCAATAGAGGCCTTGTAGAGAACCTGTTCTCTCACCACTGCATGCTCCGAACCAAAAAATGCAGAGATTGGAACCCTTTTGTACAACTTTAACCAGAATGTTACAGAAGTCCAATGCAGCAGCTTGAGTATGCTTTTCATACTTAACAGAAACCACAAAAACTCAAAAGATTAAGTCATTCCAAACCACCCAAAAGGGCTCCAGAGCTCAGTACTGTGATGGCTTCTTAGGTCTCTCAAGAGAATGGGACGTGGCCAGGACTCAATTCTGATATGACAGGGACATGACCCAGAAGCATTCAGGTCTTAATTAATAAATATGACTTTGCTGGTAAGATTCACCACGAGACTAGAGACCAGGAATGCACAGAGACTGAATTGCACTAAATTCCCTCATTCTGGGCTTGTCCAATTAGTGGCTAAAATCCACTGGGACAGCAGGGTGAGGGATGTGCTTGCACTATTCAGTGATCACAAACAAAGTGGCTCTCACTACTCCAGAAAGTACGAAGATCCTTTTGATTTCTCTTAATTCAACAGACACTGAGAATAATTTGAACTCCACTTCTGCTTTGTTGCGAAAAGCACTGCTCTCGCCATCACTAAGAAGAAAAAATTGGTGTCTATGCCATGTACTAAAAAGAGAATGCGAAGACAGTAATATTGGCTTTCACTGACTTGCTCAAGCCAGCTTTTCGACATGGTCTAGCACTGCGCATTCACAGTGTACACCAGCCTAGTACGCTAGCTCTGTGATTGTTGCACTGAGCTCCACTGTGCTGTGTAGACATGTCTGATATAACTGAGACACATCTGGTGTTTTATTTTCTTGCTCAGCCTTGATGACTTCCTGTTAGCAAAGGAAGGCAAGATTGGGTGCCAGAAGAGACATTTCACATCAGAAGGAAATTAAAATTATATCCCCCATTTAGATTAAATGCCATCCATATCTAGACACTCTTTGAAAATGTTCAGCTCTACATAAGAAAGCAGATGACTTGTAAAATGACTTAACCGCTCCCATGACCATATATTCAGGCTAACATTTTCCTCCTCCTTTATATGTTCGTAAATCCCCTGGGAAGAGAATTAGGGATAATCTATGCCTCATTTTCAGTGGGATTTTTTTTTTATTTAATAAAAATTCTATTAGCAAAACTCTTATTAGCATTATTATTAAATACTCTTCTGGAATAGGAGCCATTGTGCATGCTCCCTCTTGGAATACACTAAAGTAGTCCAGATGGTACAGTTAAACAGGACATGCATAATTTAAGAATGGTCATTTAGGAAAGCTGCTTTTTAATGTCCTCAGGGGGCAGCTATGCAATTGTCGCAAGGATGCTCCGACAGATAACCAGAATTGGATTTCATATGTGTTGTTTTAGATATCCTACAATCATCTGGAAGAATTACAAGCATACTGGGGCTTGAAGACTAAACTACTAACAGGAAGCCCCATTGAATTGAACTGTTTTTTCTTACAAATCTTCAATAAAGTCAAGATTTAATATCAACATTCAAATCTTCCTTCTCTTAACAGTATTACGATCTGACAGTTTGAATACATTCGTTTCTCTTTCCTTCATTCTTCTTTCTTACTTTAATTGCTTATAATATTTTTCCTAAAATTAAAAAAAGAAGCAGAAAAAAGAAGAAAGGAAAAAAGATGCATGCACAAGTTATAGACTCTAATTTGCAAATCCCCTATTGTCTGACCATAGACCAGGCTTTAAGTATTCAAGGAAACCTTAGTTACAAAGAAATTCCTTGAGAAAACAGGAATATACTACCCATGATGGCCTTTTAAAAACCTGGAATGAATGTAGCAATGGAATGTCATAAAGCAATTGACACAGAAGACATCATCAGCCATCTAAGGGGGAAAAGGAGAGAAAAGGAAGAGGAAGCCCAGAAGGAGACTCACATCTTGATTGGACATATCCCAGTAAGGTCTTTCTCCGTAGGACATGACTTCCCACATGACGATGCCATAGCTCCACACATCACTAGCCGATGTAAACTTGCGGTACGCAATTGCCTCTGGTGCAGTCCACCTGATGGGGATCTTGCCACCCTGTCACAAAGGAAACCACAGGCTAGTGAGTTACTGACACTGTTCTACAATGCCATGAAAAATACCAAATGGTTTTCTGAAGGCAACTGCAGAATCCTTCTTAAAAAGGCATCTACTTTCTCTCTTTCCTGCCACAGAACTGTCAAATCCAACCAGGAGGCAATACTGCCTATTTTCTCCAGTCACAAGGAGGCAAACGAGTAAATTGTTAAATGTATTTTTACCAGCCCTGAAAGAGATCTCTTCTTAGGGCTACACTGAAGCCTGAGAACAAGCCAGGAGTTTTACAAAGTATATATGAGAGATTAGTTGACAAAACAAATAAGTACATGCTGTTAATGACTATTTCCTTGCTTCCCTACCTGACCTGTTTGGCCTGTTTCAGAAAAATGGGATTATAAACGTTTTGCTTTTCAAAAAGGTAAAATAAAGAGAGGATAAACTGGGAAGGTTTATGAATACTGTGGTGTTTCCCACAGGCAATATCCCAACTCCTACCAGAGATGTGAGACAGCAAGCAAACCTCTGGGCTTTCCCAGTCCCTGTAGGAGTTCAACATCAGACCATGATACGAGGCTGCTCTTGATACCTGCTGGAGAGAGCTGCCTCTTGTTACAATAATTCTTTTTCAACAAATAAAAACACTTGGGCATCTGATTTGGGCCACTGAGGTCCTGCACTGTTTTAAAAGGAACTTACTCCATCCCATTTATCTGATTTTGCCTTAGCTGAGTGATCCCAGGCCAGAAGTTTCTCCTTTTTTTTATGCTACTATGCAAGGTGGTTTGAATTGAGCTTTTGGTTTCCTGCAGTTCCATCTGGGGAACAACTTAAGCTGAGCAAAGGTTTTAAGGTTTTTTTTCCATTTGCTTTAGCTTTTTAGATTGTTTATTTTGGTGGCTTTTTTCTCAGCAATCTTCTAGATACTTTTTATCCATAACTGAGTGCAGTGCATGCACACTTAATGCTTTATTGTTCTAATATCTCTCTCAAGAGTGTAATATGGACTTGTTCCAAAGCCAAGTGGAATCAAAAAGGGTCCTTCTCCTGGCTTCTTTGGCCTTTGCATCAGACCCTTTGTGAACCAGGCTGTAGCCCTATGTGCCTTGTCTGGCTACAGGATGCTTTCACTTTAATGAGTTATACTACTAACAGGGAGCAGAATACACTGTTCTCTTAAAAAAGGATGCTTTAAAAATTTTATTCTATTGCATCGTCTCTGGTTAAGAAAAAGCTCTATTCCTCCTTTCAGACACAGATGCAACGACTGTGTTTATACGTGGTTGTCATTCTAAAAATTGTCGATAAGCTCTTTTTATTGAACTGCTTGAGTATAGTGGAGTTCATCCAAATTTTCCTGATCCTTCATTACTGATACCAAATGAAGACAATGCGCTGTAATGCAAATGTCATTGATTCCCTGTAGTTTACTCCTGAGAGCAAACCTAATACTATATCTCTACTCACTAAACTCAAAGGGAAGCTTTTCCATCATGTCTGTCTTGCCCTTGTGTGCTTGTCTAAACTTTGTTTCCCCTGAATACAGCTTTTCATACCTCTGCTTCTTCCACTTGCCACCCTTATGAGTGAGAAATACGAAGGCTTGCTAGCATTTATATTGCATGTGTCTATCCTTCCCTATAATGAACTGTAAATCCATTAAAGGACGAGTGTTGGGATTAAACTGCAAAATCTGAGTGCTGCAAAAAAATTTGGCACTAGAGAGAACAGATGGAGAATGGCAGATATCTAAAAATGAAGAAAATAAGCAATTAAAAAAGGAGACTTTATAAATGCTGAGTTTTTTTCTTCGCGTGCATGTTAATTACAGAGGTATTGGTACAAAAGCTGGCGATGGTGGGGAAGTTGTTTTGTGGCCAGAAGTACTTGCACTAGTACTCCTCCACACGCAGCATATTAAAATGGCTTTAGAAAATTAGTTAATGCTGGGATGCTGAAATATAGATAAAATGGAAAAGATACAAAATATGAGAATGCATGCCTCACACTTTTCCCAGTCCAAATTATTTAGGTCAAATTTATGACTAGCTTGGGATGGGCAAAAGTAGATTTACCTTTTTTTTTGTGGCATATCTACACTTGCTGAATCAAACCTCAGTGGGACCAGCCACTTGCAAATAATTATGCATGTTGGTAGATACCAGGAGGAACAGAAGCCCAAACTCTTATTTCTGGCATCAGATTCCTGTCACGCACTCTAGCACACTGAAGGAACAAGAGGAATACTGATGTAGCTACTAGTGTAGCAATAAAACTACATCAGTTTATACCAGCTATGGAGTCTGGGACAGTGGTTATTTTTAGGCTGTGATACAGGATACTGAAATTATTTTAAAACAAACCATTGTTACCTCCGGCACAGTCAGACAAAACCAGAGTGTAGGCAAGAAAACCCACTGGACATTTTCTTTCCCTCCTTACCCTTGTGGTATAAGCTGCTTCAGGGTCATCTTCAAGGACCCGGGACATGCCGAAGTCGGACACTTTGCAGACCAAGTTGCTGTTGACTAGGATGTTTCGAGCAGCCAGATCCCGATGCACATAGCTCATGTCAGACAGATACTTCATTCCTGAGCCAATGCCGCGAAGCATCCCCACCAACTGGATTACTGTAAATCTGCCATCATTCTTCTGCATGCGGGGAAAGGAAGAAAAATCACAGTGTATGCTACATTATTGCCATTGCTGAAACCGGCAGAGTCAGCCTCCGGCTTCCCACCTCCTCTCAAATAAAATGCAAGGTTATTTCCTCATTCTCCTGACTAGTGGCTATAATTGACAAGCAAAGTAAAAACCCTGAGGTTCTGTATCAGCTTCAAGTGATGCAGAATCCAGTTTACAATTAATCTGGTTTTAATGAGTCTATAGTATTGCAATGCTTTCAAAAATGGAGCAAATCAGAACTGATTCTATTAAACATGGACTATTTAAGACCTTGCTATTTTGAACATTATATTTATTCTATATTCTTCCACTTTACATTTACTCCAGGTTTTGACAGGGGCAACACCAGAGAACAGAATTTCCTAAGTACAAATATAATTTCTTAAAAAGTGATGAATTTTCAGTATCTTTCTGCAAAAAAGCCACAAAATGTACTTATTTTATTATGAAGAAATTACCCACCCTGAGGAAGGCATCCAAGGAGCCATTCTCCATGTACTCAGTGATGATCATTACTGGTTTACCTGGAGTTCACAGAAAGAAAAACACAATTCCTTGATGAACACCAGTGTTAATGGGATAAAAATTGTTTGCACATGATTTTACTGCCAAGACACCTGGCTTACACAATCTAAGTTAATTTGAAAAGCACCAAGCTTATGCCTCAGCTGTAGGGAGCAAGAGAAGAAATATTATAGGACAGAAACATTTAAAGGGCCCCATCTGGAAGGTTAACCCTTTTGTTGACTCATTGACAAGACTTTTAATTAAAATGGCTCCTGTTCTCTAAGGAATATATGAACTGATAATCGAGAGCTAAGAAACAACAATTTGTTCAAACCTGACAAAAATCTTTATCGTAATTAAATTGCTTTCAGACTAGAAATTCTTCCTCATTCAAAATGGAATCTGCAAATGCTTTAGTCTTCCTGACACTTTTAAAAGATCAACGCTTTAGGCAAATTAGAAGCTGTCAGCAACTACAAGGTATTCCTTGGATTCAAGAACATAGAATACAAGCTGTTCCTCTCAACTTTCTCTGTCCTGAATTTGCATGCTGTGTCTCTCATTATTTATAAATGGGCCAAAGCCATTTGCCTCCTGAAGTCAACCAGACAATAAATGACTCAATGAGACGTGCCATGCGTGAGGCATACAGCTCCAGCAGGCTTTCCACACTGCAATACAGACAGCCAAGCTGGGCAATCTGAAGAGAAATGTAATATAATGTTAGTGATACGGGGATGCTTTCTAGGCACTCTTCTACCTAAAACATCAGCAAATACATAAATAATGCTTGATGTTGTCCTTAAGAGCTTTACAAAGTCATATGCCACTGAAACTGAAAACATCTAGGTACACACAAGTGACGGTAATTATTTCACACGGTTAAATCATGCTCGATATCCAGCATCCAGATATTTGCAAAAATAAGTCCAATATCATCTCCATTGTAAGAGTAAGCAATGGGAAATGTAAAGAAGTGACTTATCAAGGGTCAAATGGCAAAAGCCCAGTCCCAAGATGAACACTGTTAAGTCCATCTGAAATCAAGGGAGCACCAGATGATCAGCACCAGGCTAGCATAGCAACCCTTTCTCCCACTTTTGCTATAGCTACAGGAACTATTCAGTTCCTTCCTAAATAAAAGACAGTGTCCCAAAGAAACTCTGCTTTGGTACCTCCTGGAGCATCCCTGAATAAGGGAACAGTGTGGGGAAAGAAGGGTTCAATGGACACATCACCTAAACTGCATATAACTCAATTCTGCCTTGGCATCAGAGGTATCAGAACCATTCTACTTCTCCTTGCTTCTGTCACCACTAAGTATCTGCTCCAGAACAACCAGCTATGAAAATTACCCTAAAATGAAATGTAGCACTGAAAGTTTCCCTAATCATTTCTTCCTCAGTGCGTTTTTCATCAAGACACTTTTCTCTTCATTTGTCAGGGATTTCTGTTTTTGAAGGAATCCTTTTCTGATTATTATAGAAAACAAAATGCTGTATGGACTGGCTTTACTAAAAAGTTTACGTCATTTCACTTAGACCAATGTGTATGTGCAGTACACAACTTATTTCACTCATTATTACTTACTTGACCTTTTCAATCCCAATCTACCCCTTGCAGGCCTTTGAACTATTCCTGATTCTCCTTCCCTTCCCAACAGATATCAAAACAGTTACTGTTTTGGTCCCATGCAAACTGGTGTGCTTCCCAAATGCCAGTCTGGCAGCTGAACCCTTCCTGATTTGCATGAACGCGGCAGAGAAGCAATGGCATTACATAAAGCAAACTGCCCTAGATGAAGGGCTTGGTGACCTTGGCTGAGTACACACACCCTTAAGGAAAGGGATGTGCTAAAACATCATTCTCCCTCTAATTCACATTTGCAAGTGTTCTTTGGTAGAAAGAAAAAAATCCAACCAAATCTGCATACATCAGATTCATTTATCCTTTGCAACTGTGACCAGAAACCCTCCACTGAACAAATATAGCTAAATGAGTTTTAATTAACCTTCCTCAATCAAAAGATACTATGTCAACATAGAAGGGAAGAAAGGGAGACTCTTTCAGTGCATTAACATGCAATTTCATTACTCAGGCACTTCTTTAGCAGGGGAGAGGGATATAGAGAGGAGAAGTTACCATCAGTGAGTCAATTATTAAAGTACTTGACTAGCAGCCAATAATGTAGTCATGGTTTTTTGCTGCCTCTCTCAATCTCCATCCACACCAGTATTTATCTCACATTTTAATTTTTAGTTTATTAAATGCATTCATTTATCACAGCATTCAGAAAACCTATAGCGAAATTGAGATAAATATCTTCTTAAGTAGCCCTGTTTACCAAACACACCAGCTCTAAGGTAAGCAAGCTGGCTGGCTGGGGAAGCACTGCCTACTGTGAGGCAGGCAATGAAACGTTCCTGGGTCAGGCTATCACCTCCTTGGTGAAAATTTCAAATCATTTTAATTCACTGACAACTGCATTATGCAAATGCATACAGTCATTTATAACTGCTAAAGCTCAGGAGTTTCCACCTCCATGGGATTTCAACACAAAGATTCCGCTGTTGCCTTTCTTTTACAGAGCTGATAGAAAAACCCCTGTCTGTAGCAAACACTGTGGCCTGACCACAACCTCTCTGCTTTGTTACAACAACAAAAAGAGAGAGAGAGAGAGAATCAGACCTGCAAATTTTAAACAGTGTTATCTTTCCGTTTCAGTTTTGAGGGAGGTCCTCAGTAAATGATGGCTAAAATTAGTCTAAACCCCCTTTTTCCCTAGTGAAATTTGTTTTGAAAAGCAAACAGTGGCACACTGTAAGAGCCACTTTCAACAACTGTGAGAGAAGTCAGACTAGGAGAGGGAAACACAAATGAGTAAGGGTAAGATTTCCAGAAACACAAGTGGTAGATCAAGCATCCATCTCCCACTGACCTTCAAGAGGGACAAGGTTTTTCAATGGTATTGATTCTTTAAGGTCCCTTCCAACCCAAGCCATTCTATGATTCTGTGATTGTTTTGACAACCTTCTATTTGAGATACTGTGTTCTTCTTGTAACGTTTTACTTTTTAACTTTTCATCCATATCTACTTTTAATTCCTTACACTATTTATACCTTCTGTTGACATTCATCATGCGCACTATCACCTGCAGATGGTCAGCTTCACAAATTCCACTCTTTAACAGCAGCTCACAAGACCACTGTCTGCTTTCTTTGCTACCCTGAGTGTGAGCCCCTACATCCAAAGAGCCTTTTAGTCTTTGTGATCAGTGCCAGGCTTTGCCAACACTCCTCAGGCAGTTGGAGCAGGGACACCTACATCATCATAGTGGCACCTTGTCAAGTCAGACCCAAGCACATCTGTCTCACAGGTGTATTTTCAGTTCCAGCATTCAAACAGCATCCAGCAAGAGCTGTCATTCTTTTTCTAAGGCAGAGTTCATGGCACAGTGAATACTAACAGACTTAAAAACCCCAACCCAAATCAACTAAACAAAAACGTCTTCCAGGTAAATTCTGCAAAGTGAAGTTATCACACCTGTAAATCACAGAAAACAAATAAGCAAGTTTCACACTGAAATAGGCTACTTCATTTCAAAGGCTTTCTCCTCACATCTGTGCTTTGTACCTTAAACATACGACTCCGTAGTTTTGTTTTGGTATTTTTTCCCCCAACCATTTTGAATTCTTTGCTCACCATCTGCTTTTCCCTATCCTGTAACAATCAGCTCAGCCTAGCAAAGATGTGAGAGATGCCTGCTTGGCATAGCAAGAAGGGGGAAAAAAAAGCCAACCCCTGCAGTATTAATTCCCCCTAAAAAATCTTGTACAAGCTGCCTACAGATAGAGTATCAGTTGAAACCATAAACCCATTTATAGCTGACAACAAGATTAATGACTTGTCCTGCACTGATTTCCTCCTATTAGCTATCAGTGGATCTGTTCCATCTGTCGTTTCACAGGAAAGGGTAAAAAGGAAAAAAAAAAAGGCACACACCACCACAGACATAATTTCTCAGTGACTTCCAAACTGGTCTTGTCATGAAAATGACCTACTTACATTTAGTAACTACCCCTTCCAAGTGGATGATATTGGGGTGGTCAAATTGTCCCATGATGCTGGCCTCACTCAAGAAGTCTCTCCTTTGTTTATCAGTGTAACCAGCTTTTAGAGTCTTGATAGCAACACAGATCTCTCTTTTTCCTGGTACTTTGAGACGTCCACTGCATACTTCACCAAATTCCCCTTAAGGAAAAAGGCACAAGAATCCATGGTCACAAACACGAAGCACACGCTCATGCTGTCAAACTGTTATGCCCATTCATTGAGGGAACTGTCATACAAAATTCATAGGATCTCATGCTTCCTAAAGGCAAATTTAAAACTATAATTACAGAAAAAATAGAAAAGTTCTGGCGCTTACCCACACCAATAACTTTCTCAATCTTTATGCAGGAGGCATCAATTTCTTTGGCAAATTCCCTCACAGCTTGGTTTGGATCCTCATATGTAAAAGGATCCACATATGTTCTAACACCTGCAAGGCAGAAATGTTTTATTTGAAGTTACTGATCTACATGCTGCTGAACACAGAACATATGAGTCTGAAGCCTTAATAATATACAACAGCAAAGAGACTGTACAATAAAAATGTACTGTAAGCCAGGAATTACTGATGAAGGAAGGAAGGATTAATGCATTTTCCCCCAATGTGATTTTTTTTAATGTAAACATTTAATATTTCCCAATATTGATGTAAGGAATCAAGCTTTTGCCAATAAATGAGCTTCACAAATCACTGCCATCACTAACAGGCTAATAGCCTGTCTATGGATCTAAAAGACTAAAACACATCATGTTTTCTTCTGGCAGCCAAGAACTTCTGAACTCAAGTCCTAGGTTTGGTACCTGGATGACTGAGATGGAAGTAACAGTAGGATTCAGTCTTGGAAAAAAAGCAGAAAAGGTCACATTTTCTCTCCTGCAGGATTGCCTCTGGCCCATCCAGAAAATGCCTCAGCAGAGTATTGTGGAGTAAAATCATGCTATCAGTTGCCAAGAGCAGATACATTTCAGTGGAACATGCAAAAAATTGATGAACCTTCCTGTCTTCTCAAAGATTTTTGAACCCATACTTCTATTTTAACTTTTACTGAAGTGTATAGACTTGAAGGAGGACATTTGCAAGAGAGGAAAACAGAAACCTATTCATCTCAAGAGGAATGTCATCCCTTATTTCCCTAGCATCAGAACATGTGATGTGTTTTATGAATTGAATCAAAATACCCAAGCACCAGTGCCTTTTACCTTGATTCAAATGTTTCTCCTCATCTGCCTCTTGCTTGGCCTTACTGTACTTACTGCGCCTGTCAGAACAAAAAAAGCACATTACAGTTAAATCATAGAATAACAGAATCACTAAGGTTGAAAAGGCCTCTAAGATCATCCAGTCCACCTGTTAAGCCCATCCCACTGTGCCTACTAAACCATGTCCCAAAGTGCCACGTATACACATTTTTTGAATACCTCGAGAGAAGGGGAGTCCACAACTTCCCTGGGCAGCCTCTTCCAATGCTTTATCCCTCTTTCAGTAAATAAATTTTTCCTGATATCCAATCTAAACCTCCCTTGGTCCAACTTGGGGCCATTTACTCTTGTCTTATCACTTGTTAGTTGGGAGAAGAGATCAACACCCACCTCACCACAACCTCCCTTCATGGAGCTGTAGAGAGCGATGAGGTCTCCACTCAGCCTCCTCTTCTTCAAGGCAAACAGTCCCAGTTCCCTCAGCCACTCCTCAGAAGACTTGTGCTCTAGAGCCTTCACCAGCTTCATTGCCCTAAAAATGAGTATCTCACCTATGCCTACGAGCGGGGTACGAGTCTCCTCTCCTCAAACTGCTCTAAGCATTAATGGCATCAATAAAACATCAAGGCAAACTCAAATCTCCATATTTGCATCTCAGCATTTAAACAAAAAAAAAAGGAAAGCTTGCATTTCGGATACTTTTTCTTCAATTGCAATTCTGTGCAAAAAAGGGGCCAAATTGCTTTTTAGCCCTACCATATATGGATATAAATGCTACAGCCGAGGTGTTTTGCTAGATTGATTTTCAAACATAATTAGGCAAATGCCAATACCAACACACTTATTTAACTGCAAATTTAAAAGTGGAAACAGTCTATTAACACAGAAATCAGGATGGTAGCAAAAAAACCCCTGACCATCAGAAATGCAGACTGAAAGGATCTTGTTTTAATTACGGTATAATTGAAGGGGGCAAAGCACTCCCGATGGCAAAGCTCCTTTACTAATCCACTGAGTCAGATACGATAACGTAGTACAATATGTTAATACTATAGATTACTTTTACTATTTCTACACCTACACACATGATACTGTATCCAGTTATGTATTTAATTAGTTCAGCTTTAAACTTCAACGGATAAGCGGCATTAAGAAAAGTTAATACAAGCAGTTATTCCGTTAGGGAAGATATTGAGGAGTCAGCCAAATGTGGTATTTGAAGTTCCCCAGCATCTAATGGTATGAAAATGTAGAGATTTGATTTGGGCTTTTACTCATCACTCATTGGAAGTTCAGAACCAGAAGTAAGAACAGACACTGATGAAGAGAAGGGTTTATTGCTGCTCATTCCTCAGTTTGCCCGTTCCACCGAAGTCCCAAGTCTCCCAGGGCATCAGACCTTGCTTGCAGCGATTTTCCTGAGTCTCAACCTTCCCCTCCTGTCAGCAATACCCTTCCGTCCATTAGCAAAAAGTATCTCACTTCCCACTCTGTGCCTCCCCAACAGGAACAGCGTCTTCCCATCACTCTGAGCTGAAAGGCCATTTCCCAGCCTTTGTCTTTGCAGTCTTTTAGTACCAGGTGTTAAACACACTATGCCAACAACAAAAACTATACATCACCCATGAAATGGAAGGGGAAAAAAACCCCTGTTTGACATGTGAAGACTACCTCATCTTTGAACCAAGCCTCACAGCTCCCAACATCAACTGGACTGGCATTCAGACATTAAAAGCAGGTACACATCCAACCATAAATGGTTGGGAGCTTCTTTTCTTGATGAAAGTCAAGTAAACGCAAATGGCACCAAATCCTAAGAACATCATTATTAAAAACCACATTGGATCCAAACATCAATTTAAACCATTTATTTGCCCGAGGACTTACAGCACTGGTATAACAGAGCTGAATTAAACAGAAGGACTACGTTCTGCTCCTAGGTACTGAACTGAGTAAGAAGGAGGAGGTAGCACAAATCTCAGCCAGTGTCATACTGGACCAAGTCAGTCAAGGCAATTGCAGAAATGGTTTTGGGTGTCACACAGCTTCTCTCAGACCAAAGAAATAAAGGAGAAAAAAGATTCTGCATTTTAAGCAGGACCCCTTCAAATTAATTTTATTACTGTTCAGGCACAGATGGGAAATATGAAACAAACAGGCTTTGCATGAAAGCATTTTAAGTATGAAAAAAATGTTCTTTATCTTATTTTTAAAAGTATAAGCACCCTAAAACAGATAAAAAAATAACCTTCCCTCACTAAAAGCCAAAGACATGCAAAAACCAAAGGGAAACAAAGGGATTACTGTTCAAGCAATATAATTGTAGCTTATTAAGTTTAAATAATACCTTCCGAACTAACTACCTACTTCCACTTCTCCCTGTGTCACCTGTTGACCTCTCCTACTTGGCTGGGGTGGGACAGTCCTGCCTGTCATTGTCCCCAGAGAAGCTGGGGAGCCCCGCACCCCGGGGCAGCAGGGCTGGAGCTGCCTCTCAGGGCAGCTCACCTGAGCAGCAGAAGGAAGCCTTTGTCGCAGAGTGGAACCCTGTAATTACAGGGATTTTGGTGGTGGTGATGAAATAGCTGGCATTCAGGGAAAGAACACAGAAGCTTTCAGAAACAGCAGGGGTCTGAGATGCACGCAGCCCTACAGGTGGGGTCTGGCAATGAAGAGGAGGTAACGATGGAGGGTATTAATTAGCACGCACTGAGGTGAAACAGCATGACCCGGTGCCGCACTGCTGCTCCCACCTCCTCCTCCCCAAACAAAAGAGGGGCTGAGATGACGCAGTGCTCAGGCACTGGGCTGGTGGGGCACCTGGCCCAACACCATCAGCTAAACATGGGCAAATGTGTTCAGCTCTTTACAGAGCAGAAGATAAAGCAATCTATCAATTGGGAGAATTTCTGACAGAGGATTCTGCAGGGCCACCTTACTCCACCCAAGTCTTTTTAAAAGGGGGCTCTTCCTGTTCTACACTTGCCCAAATCATATTTGAGATACTCTAGTTTCACTCAGCGTTTTTGCAGGGCAGGGCTACCGCCTGCACTCTCTATGCATACGCCTGTCTTAACTGCACAGTAACTTTAAGCTAACATTTAGGCAGATTAGATCTCGTGTTAACACAAACACTGTGGTCACAGGATGGAACCAAACAGCTTGAGCTGCCTGAAGGCAAAGTCCTTTGACAAATTCTGTTTTAGAGATGAATTTTGGGACTTGAGCAATGACTTGAAAAAATGTAATGCTAAATTAGTAGCAATAAGCCAGGGTTCAAAAGCGGGCACCTACAGCATATGCCCAGTTCCCACGTTTGGCTCACGGTGGCAGAGGGGCTGTGTTTGTAGGCTAAAGCACATTTTTGATTGTACAAATAAGACTTTTAGGTCACGGCTAGATTACAAAACCTCCTCAACGGGACTGGGTGGACAGAGAAGCGTTTTCTCATCTGAAGTAATTTTGGAACAAAGTGTAATTATGTTGCTGCTAACTTCAGCTGGTGTAGGAAGATCACGAAACATCCCCAAAGCCCACACCTCTAAAAGACACTGGTAAAGTGGTTAAAATTGTCAGAGTAATACTGAATATTAAAGTAGATTCTGTTTATTGAGAACTACTTCCAGCTACTGGAGAGCTGTGCATTGAGAAAGGCTATTAATTAGCAAGGCACCATGCATTATTATGCACAGAGCTGTTTCGCTGTCCTAGTATTTCATTCATCTTACTATGTCTTTCCCCTTCCACAGCCTCTCTGAGACCTACCAGTGCAGAGCTCTGGGACATCTCTGAACCCATGGCCACCAGGATACTTTTACCCCATTCCCACGAATTCTTGGACCAGCCTTTTGTCCCTGCTGCCCACCTGCTCTTTGTCATGGCTTTGTCCAAGCTGAACACTCGCGGGCAGAGAGAACTGTACAGACAGTCTAAGCCTAAGACCTGGCCAAGCGCACACCCACCTCCGCTGGTCTGCAGCTACCTGGCTCCAGGCAGCCTTTCCTTTGACAGCTTTATAGCCGACACTAAAGAGAATCAATATGAGGGCAAGGGGTTGACATTTCATTTTCTAAAAAGTGATCCATTGAGGGCCAATCACCAAGCAGTGTTTATCAGCCTTAGGAAGCGACATTTTTTTATAAGAAGAGGAGGGCAAGGAATCATCTCAAAGCAGCTCGACAGGCTCAATTCTCCAAGGTGGCGACTCATAATTAGAAATCCAATGTATCCTGCTATCAATCCTGCCTTAAATAATAAAGTGATCAATAAACGCAGAGGAGATTAAGTCATCAAGCTCAGTGATGCTACTTTCTGTTGCAATGGCTTTTAATAAACCTGTCTCTCTGCATTACATTTTCATATGTTCTGCTCTTATTTCTTCTTGCCAGCATGTAGGCTTTCAGTTGAACACCCACAGAAAGCTATAACAATACATGTCTACTTTCCAGATATTACAGTCATAGAGACTTAACTGCTCTTTAAGACAGTCTAAAGTAAAAGAGCAAATCAAGAGGAATTTGTGCACATTTATGGCTGATGCCGTTAAACTGATCAACAGAGACTGACAAAACGTGCATCACTCAGATCCCAGGCTTCAGATTGCTGTAATGATACATCCAGTTTTATCTCAGGATTACACTGAAGCAAAATCACACTGATTTGTTTAAATTAGTCTGAACACAAAGCTGTAGACAGAAACACTCACGCTGGATTCTGCTACACTGTCCTCCCCTTCTCAGGATTGTTCCTGATTGCCTGGGTTGAACTCGAGGGAATAAACAACTTGGTAGAAGATTATGGTCCTGCTCTGATGAAATAACCATTGATCTGGTCTGCTGTGTTACCGCATATGATGCTGAATGACTGTAGCTTCTGTTTTACAGTCATAGCCACTCACACTGGATGGACAACCCAAAAGACTAATGTAGACCCATATAGACTAACACAAAAATCACAAGCACAGCAGTCTGATGGCCTAGTTCACAACAGTGTAATTGTTTATTCCCTGTCTATCAGGAGTCAGTCCAAGAAAATCTACTGTACCCATACCCATTAAACTTAACTTCAAACCACACTAACCACAAATCCCTAGCTGGCTTGCTTCTCAGTGCCAGTTACTGGAATCAGCTTTGCATTTGAAGGGCAAATAGAGCTGGAACTATTGCCATTACATCACATGCTGCTTGGTACTAATGTTGAGAAGATCAAAGCTACATGGGAGAAGGCTTGTAATGCAAATGTACTGTTTATGATGCTAATCAAAGAATTTAGCTTTGTTTGGAGGAGACAAAAAGCTCCCTCATGAAAGACAGAGGGGGAGAGAGAAGCTTAAGTGCTTACCTCCTGCTGATGACAAAGGCTGCAATGAGAATGACCACAAGAACAACACTGCCAGCCACTGAAACAAGAAGCACTGTGGGATTGGTACCATCGCCAATGATGGGGGAAGGAACTGCAAACAGAAGAGGGAGCGTTAGTGTCAGATAACCTAAAAAAATTAACCTAGGCAGCACTCAATGAGGCTTTCTGGTTTGGGAAGGCAGTTTAGAGTAGCACTCAAATCTACTTTCAGACCTTAGCTATATAGTCATTTGACACAATTTTCCAACAAGGACCTAATTAGCTAAAGACACGATGTTTGATAAAGACTGGGGAACTCTAGTTCACTGGGAACAAGGACTGCCTCTCGTTCTCCCCTTCAGTGTTGCTCAAGGGTACAATGGCTATTTTTTTTGCCTTTCTAATTGCTTTCCACTCTTCCTTCCTCCTTTTTCTCCCAGTGGGGCCAGATGATCACTCCCCAACTGTCACAAAGAGAGTAAGTAAGTTAATTTAAATTGTCTTCCCTCTTCCCTCTGGATTGATTATTTTCAGCTGCTAACATCCTGAAGGATGTTGCCAGTAACTGGCATGACCTTAAATTGATATAAAGAGAGCAGTATGTTGAAAATAAAACAGGCTTGGTCTCATTGTCTTCCTGCTACCGAAAAGCAAACATTTTGGGGGCCACATTTGTATGCTTTGTTGAACAAAGTGAAAAGCTCCACTGACAACATAATTTGAACGTTGTCTTTATATGACTTCCTAAGGAAAAGTGAAAATATGTGAGCCGATGCAGGACACCTGATTGATCTGCGTCAACAGTCTGCAAAGGCGAGGTTCTATACTCCTACAGATGAGACATTTCAAAAAAACTTCACAAACATCTATGTTTACAATAAACAAAATGGGTACAAAAATCTCTCAAGCATCAATGGCTTCCAAGTGTTTATAGCATGTGTGCCTCCTTATGCCACACTGAAGTCTTTTCATTGATAGACAGACTCTAGAACATAGAGTACCCAAATGGATCTCTCGGGTCAAATTCACAGCATCGCTAACAGTCATGCAGCCATGGAGGAACATTTTCCCAGAACAGACACCACAGCCCAAGCACCCAATGGGCAACTCCCAACACACAGCTCAATTATATTTGTACTCCTTGCTCAAGGGAAAAAAAAAAAGAAATCATTGGGCATGTCATTACCTGTGTTAGTTGTGAACTCAAATGGTCCGCTGAAGTCTCCATATCCTGCTGCTGTCCTGGCCCGCACGTGAAATACATATGAAGTCAGGGGGTTCAAGCCTTTGATGTCAGTATTCCTGGAGGCTGTCTTCACAATGCGATAGCTGCGCTCGTTTTGGTCCTAACAACAAAAGAACACAGTGGTGGATCAAGTGAAAATGCCTCACTGCACTGTGAACCGTGGAACCCCACTTCCTTGCCAAAACTGTCATGATGAAAGAAGATGAGTAACAGCGAAGGAATTCTCAAAATACGTCTCGAGGGCTCCTGCTGTCAGCCTTGTTCAATACCCCTAGCGCTACGTGCTGCACGGAGCTCTGGGGAAGCCAAAAAAGGATGAGGAAGCAGTAGGTATGACGCTCATATATCACTGATTGTTTAAGAAATCACACAACAAAATCCTCTGGAAAACAGCCAAACCTTCAAATAGGATCCTCTTGATGACCAAGTAAAAATTTACTCACACATGCTGGCACTTTTTCTCGCTATCAGTCAGGAGCCATATAAAAAAAATGATAAAAATAGATAAAGAAAGAAAAGACTTTGAAAATGTCTCCCAGAAATTCCAATCTTAAAAACCGTTCTATTTTTGGCTGGAAAATCCATCAGAAACTGTAATAATCTAGCTTCCCTGCAAATCAGATGACTTTTTCTGTATGCATTATGGAAGCAAATAAGTGATTATCTTTTAAAAAGAATTTAGAAGGATGTATGTGCTCGGGGGAGAGAGCACACACAAGCAAGAACAGGTAATTGCTCATTTTTGCAGAGAACCTTCAAAGAAAATAGCTCTTTTCAGAGTTCCATACTTGAGAAGTTATTTGTAGGAATAACATCTCCCTCTAACTTGGAAAATATGAAGAAAGTAATTTTCTTTCCTATTTTCTATTAACAGCCATCCAGTCCACACTATCACTCTAAGCAGGTGCTATCGGCAAACAGATCTTATTATTATTACTGTGTTAAATACTTCATTATTATTCTTCTGTCTATGAAGTAAAGCTAATGTCTCACTTCTGCCCAACATTATTGATTCTCATTATAAATATGCTCACTACAAAAACTCAATTCTTCGGTAGGAAAAAAAACAAAATAAAATTGTACCATGCACCTGAACAGCCAGCCTGAGTCTCATTCTTTCAAGCAACCAGTCAAAGTCCATGAAATCCTTAATTGGATTTTATTAAACTGAATCTATTTGGTTTCAAATGATGGAATCCTATTTGGAAATTAACTGTAGTGGAATGAAGTAAAAATCTCTCCTCAACCACAAAACTCCTCGATTGCCCACTTTTGAACAGTACCTTTTCATAGTATTTGACTTCGTACTCCAAGATAACTCCATTTGGCCTGTCGGGTTCCAGCCAAGCCAAGGCAACGCTGTGCCTTGTTATCTCTTTAGCCTGGATCAAAGCAACTGGGGACGGAGCTGCCAGAAGGAAAAAATATACATATATATAAGCAATAACTTACTTCTAATGGGGAAGATATATTTTTGATCACAGCTTTCACAATGTGAGGAACTTTCAGAAATTGTGTTTTTCTTCTGGGGAGCTGGGGGTTAGAAGCATTACTTATTTTTCCTGTTTTCTCTAACAAATTTGCATTTAATCCTCTCTAATTAATAAAGCCCTTTCTTGGATTCTAGGCAATACTAGACAGGTAGATTTTGAAGTAACAATGCAGTTGTCTAAACAGTGCAATTCTCATGATGCCCAGGTACAAACCTCCGTAAGAAGTTTTTGCCTGTTGTTAGGCACAGTGCATAGACTTGTACTTTTCTTTTGGTTCTTGGATCTCCTAAAATGAACTGATGTTATTTCATCAGCTATTTGCTTTACAGGAACCATGAAATACCTGAGGGATCAATCTAGTTTTCTCTAAAGCTGAGAAATAATCGCCACTGAATTAAGACCAGAATAAAGCTGAATACGAATGAATTTGGACCCTCCCAGGAAACTTGTATTTCAAGAGTTTGAGCCAATTTGTGCCTCCTAAGTTGCCTTGCTTACACCTGAGTCTTAAGCAGTCCCTGGAAAATGAGGAGCTCAACACCCTAGGGCCAGATTCCAGCTTTGACAGCTCCTTCCCAGCCACAAGACATGAGAGAATGGTCCATTGTGTACCAAACTGGCATCATCTGACCCTGTCCCATGTGGCGCGGTATTGATGCAATGAATAGAAAAAGCAGGATTACACTGCCAAGGGTAAGGCTTGCACGATTTTTGGAAAAACTCTACCTAGCAACAAGCTGAACTCAAAGATCCTTTAAACTGTATCTGCGTGCAGTAATAAGGGCTGCAATGAAGAAGATAATGGCAAACATCTCATTGTGCACCCTACACTCTCAATAGAGCCCCTGCTAATGCTGAAGTTCAGGTTTTTGACTGGCTGGAGGACAATGCATTCTCCCTTTGACTGTGATAGCAGCAGATTCATGGCTGTGCTGGGGAAACGGGTTTTCTGAAGATTTATGAACCCGGCTGCCCCTTTCTTGCTGTTGTGTTGCTGTGTGGTCACGTCTCTAGCCAGCTGTTATCAAGCTCTTTTGATGCTGACAATAGCTGGTATAAATGGCGGAATCTCCAGGGATAAAAAGGGACATTCATGAAATTTTTAATCTTATCTAACAAAGCTGTCCTGTATAACCAGAGATTAGAGGTCTTGCTAAATTGAATATATTTTTTCTTTTGTCCCCTAGAGCTGTAGCCATGTTGCTCTTTTTTCCCCTTTCCTTTCTTTTTATTTCTTTTTCTACCCTTAACTTTGGGATGACGATCCATGAAAATGTTAGCGAGTAAAAAGTATCCTTGAAACATGCATCCTTGAAAACTACCAAGACAGACAAATAAATAAAACAGTCACAATAAATGATAGGAAAATTGAATGTTGAAAGCCTCAAAACCTACTTGACCATATCAGACAGTTCTGATGGAAGCGAAAATAACCAGTAGACGCCGCGCAGTCACAAAAGGGTGTCTCCTTTTGATGTGAAACCATCAGGGAGCTGCTTCCCGATTTACTATTTGACAGTTTGGCATCTCTGTTAGAAATGCCTCCAGAACCCTTCTCTCTTTTTCCTTGTCTGTCTCTCACACAAAAGGCATATACTGGATGACAGAGGGGACTATAAACACAACCAACAGGGAGGGTCCAGGTGTGCTCCATCAAATTCTATCTGTGGCATGACTGAGAATCCACTTAATAACCTCACAGGTCCTCAAAAGAGAATCAGACTTTTTTTTCTTCCCCTTTGCAATAAGAATACTGCTCAGCTAATAAATTAGAGATCAGATTTGTTACCCTAAAACACACACGTGCGTGTGTGAAATAAACCAAGCGGAGAGAAATCTGCTTAGTTAATTGGTGCTTCATGCAGGGCAGACAGGCAATTCTTCTTACCGAGAATCTGTCACTTATGCTGGTCTGACCTCAAGAATTGCAGAGAGAAAGCTCACTTTCTTTCCTTTATCCTCTTTTTAACCTCCTTCGTTTCCCATTTCATTTCTGCAGGCATTTATATTGGAACTTAGCGAGGCCTTCAATATTGGGCTAGTAAGTGCTGTATGAGAACGTGTTTCTCCTCCATTGTAAAATGGCTATTTGCAGCAGCAGAATATATATTAGCTACCCCTGCTTGTGAAAGATGCTTAGCTTTATATAGTTTAACAAGGGCTTTCTCGTGTCTCTCAGAAATGGACAGCTAATATGGGGCACTACACCTTACCAGAATAAACCACCTGCTACTGGTGTCCACGACACAAAGGGGACCCAGGCATCAATTCCTTTGTGACTGCTTACAATTACAATTGAAAGAAGGGCCCGTTTTCCCCTTCCTGCCCTTTATAAACAAATTCATCCTACTTAACTCCTTAACTTTCAATCTCTTCTTTCCTCCTGTATTCTGCTGATGAGCAATTTGTTTCTGAGTTTTTTTATTCCAACTGTATATCTGGTCTCTCCATATGCTAAACAGGAATCCTGAGAGTGACCAAGTCCAATTACAGGATGAAGGACCAGAACTGCAAGAGGCTGCCCAGGAGCTCTTTGACATCTCTGCAGCACAGATGCGTAAGGGTTTATGCAATAGGATGATGAACTTGAGGAAGTGGGCTTGGTAATCACAAGGAGTACTACAGTTACCCCACGGCATAGATAAAATACTCCATTACCAATTCTCTCTTACTTCTGCAAATAGCCTTACAAACCAGGTTTGTTTGTTTCCTTGTTTTCCAGGATTCACTAGCTGAGCAGCTGAATGACTGGGCTTCTGGAACAACAACAGGTCTGGGACATATATTACCAAAAGGGTGTATGAGTCCAGTCAGTAGCATTTGGGACAAAGAGGACGCCACCAGTGCCAGCGCATCAAGGCAATCCAGGCAGCAGTCACAGCCTTCTGGGTGAGTTTGGGTAGGATATTTAAATTCATTGTTCTTCTGCCTTTTGCTTTCAAATTGCCTCATAGGGATGATGCGAGGATAAAAATGTAACAGGCTGTAAAATCATGCTTTGATCATGAGCGGAATAAAAGAGATTTTTTTCTTATATGGACATGGACTAACTGTTCATTATATACACACATTCCTACACAAAACCTACTGAGGATAGCTTGATCAAAAAGAATACTGTACACAATTAAGACGTTTGCAATAAGATCACTTTTGGAAGAGACTGCGAGATTGCTTTTTCTTTCTTTTTTTTGCTCATTCCTCCTCTCTGCTCCCTGATATTTGGAAAGAAGAACTAAGCAAAAACATGTTTCTCAAAAATCATTGCTTATAACAGCAAGTTTTTCTGCCATACATGCACGGATTGTACATACCAAACACCAATTCTACTAGAACAGCCCATTTCACAGAAAAGAATGTTGAGGTATTTTGGTGTTTAAAAGGGGTTCCCTTGAACAAAAGCACCCAGTGTAAGCACCCTAGTTCAAAGATCAGCAGTTAGTCTCCCTTAAAACTCCCCGCTCCCAACTGATGTGAATGTAGCAATTTTCTTTTATCTACTTCCTCAGTAACCTGCCATTAAACACCTACTAGTAGTTTTATTACAGTGGTTCTGAGCTTGTGGCCTACAGAGAGAGAAAGAGCACAGATGCACTACAAAAACTTCACCCAAATGCCATAAAGCCATATCCCAAGGCTAATAAGTGCTGCATTATAACAGTCTTGAGGCACTTTAAATGATGGCAGAAGCAGAGTGTCAGTTTTTCATTACTAGTTCAAATTAGGGAAGGGGGGGAGAAGGGAAAAACAAAACAGGAAATAAATAGATGCAATAAAGTCTTTGGCATGTAGGCATCGTGAGTGAAAACAGCCCTTTATGGAACTACAACACCCGAGCACTCGGATATCAAAGATACACAATGCCCAGTGTTTTAGTGAAGATGCCTTCTTAGCCACAGCAGGATTTACTTTCCACTCCCCATGATTTGAATTTAAATGGCTCATGTTTACGCAAGGGGTCTTTCACTGATTGAAAAATATACCCACAGTTTGTACATTATCTCAGCTAAATTCTAATAACATATTTAAATTTAATTACTTGAAGCTTAGGGGTTTTCATGCTTTTCTTTTTTCCCTCAGTTGCACACAACAACAGTTATTTGTTCTTATCAATGGCTATGTGCTTTGTCAAGCATCAAAATTAAATGCTTGAAAGCACTAATGATGTTACTGTGATTAAGGGTTTTTACCTTCCAGGGTAGATACTAAAAGCCTGCTCCATTATTAATTGCTTTAAAAAACCTCAAACCCAAAGATTCCTGAGAATCTAGCACCAAAGAAAACTCCTCTTAGAAACGAAAACAAGACAATGAAAGATCTTCTCTTATTTGGGATAAAACACATTTAAGAGAACCTGGCACATCTCAGGTTTTCTCTTTGAATATGTACCTTGTAATTCCATAGGGGTCTACATAGGATTTTTTAAATTACATTATCAAATTATCTCACAGCAGGAAAAGGATATAAAACACAGTGAATCAAATATGCTTTTAACCATTTCTAAAGGCCACATTCTCCAGGCCACATTCTGGTAATTTTATTCATTTAAGAGAACAACTTGCTCTACTGGCTGTCCCACTGACTGCAAATCAAGTGAAAGAAGAAGCATCCAGCCCTACTTAGTTACATGTACCAGAATAAACTAAAACAAAAGCAATCCTCAGTGTCGGTGTTCAGTTCTGCTTCCCATCGAGTCCCTTGGGCCATTTGTCTACTCCTCTCACTTGGCAATGCAGGAGTGCTCCAGGAGCCCAGTTTCCTTGCACTCTGAGCACTCCTGGCAAATTGCTTTGCAAACAAAGCAGAATGTATTTTAACATGACCAAATTCCCAACCATATGCATGGCATATGTGTAAGCCATGCATGTGCATAACGACAGACAGATGAAAGGCTTGTGCACGTGTGAACCAGTGCGCGCACACAGATGCGATGTCTGTGCACGGCTGAAGAACTGAGCTGGAGTTCAGCATTCCCATCCTTCCCTGCCAGTCTGACAGCTACGCCTTTCTCCTAGGGACCAGCAAGTCTGCGGGCTGGATGTGCACTTCAAAAACTAACCACATGCATATTTTATGTTTTTTCATTATTCCCTCTGTGTAAGTGGAACAAACATTTCTAGTAGCGATGATTTGGCCAGGTTACGACTTGGACAAGGATCTAGAGGCCTGATTGCTCAACCAAGCCACTGGAAGCCTCCCAAGACATTCCCAAGTGCTCTGTCTTCCCACCGTCTGCCTCTCCCTCCCCCAGGAATGACGACTGGCGAAGAACACCTCCCAGCTTGGAAACTGAGACACGCCAAGACTGAGGCCAGCATTTTCAAGCTTTAACATTTAAAGCAAAGATTTTAAATCTATGCCACTGGAGTAAAGCGCCCAAGGTTATCCACCCACACTTGAAAATCCTGGCCAAGGCAATGCGAAGCAGTGTGACAGCTGAGCTTTGCCTCTCTTTCTCAGTCCCTCCCATCAGCCATAATACTTCTGCAACCAAATTTTCCCTCCTTGTTACTAGAAATCATGCTGCTCAGGAAAAGCACCAGCTCAGCCACAGGGAACTCTCGTAAGACACCTTCATCCCAAAACAGCAGGCACAAGTGATCTTCCCTTTCCAACTTCACAACTCAGGCACTCTCAACTAGCTCAGAAAAAAAAAAGTGACAGGCTCTCAAACGTAGGGACCAGCTCTCATCAGTTATGTTTGTAATGATGTGCTCATAAAGTAAGGAACTAAAAAATGAGATTTTAAGGACTGTTAACACAGCATTATTATGTTTTAAACATTTCCTCTGTTTTAAAGTTTTCATTTCTTGCCTCTCCCAAAAGAACCTGCACTGCAAATCTTGCCAAACCACAAAAGCTGGCTCTGACTTGCATCAAATCAAAACCCTGAAGGAAAACCCGGGCTGTTGGCAGCAACAAACAGTAGTAGATGAGGATTATTAGAGTGCTGTATTTTTACCACCCTGCTCTGGCTTGACAACACGCAGTAGCTGCTGAGGTTCCACAAAGAGCCTGTGTATTTTCTGGGCTACACATCCAGTTCTGTGTCAGTTTTAACACAGATTACTTCAGTGTACCAGAACCGCTCTAATTTAGATCAAACCAACTACAGGAGCTGAGGTCTGACCACAGTTCCCTGGGCATACAGCAGGAACTGCAATGAGACAGGGATGCCTAAGAAGATTTTGCACATCCAGGAGACGGCTTGTTTTGGCTATTAATATCTGAGGACCAAGTCTTGACACCAATACATTATTTTCAAGTATTTGCCCTCCAATTCTGAAGGCCAAAATGTGATGTCAGCTAATGCAATGCAGGACTGGAGTAACTCCAGAGATCTGAATCTGCAACCTGCAATCTCAAAGATTGCCTTAAACCTATAGAATCTACATGCATTTAGCAAGAGATCTGTACTATAGCTCAAGCATGGGGTCTGTTTAGTCTGAGAAGTGCTTGTTTTCTTTCTGCTAGCTTGCTAAGAAATCCTGTTGGCATGTTCTGACAAGGATAACTTAATAGTTGCCAACAGAAACATGGCAGAATACTGTGTATTTCCTGTATATATGAATGCCAGTTTAAAACAAACAGAAAAACAAGTCTTTCACTTAGAAGACAATTTATATAAATATATTTGAACACTACAGCCACTTAAAAAAAAACATCACCAAAGCATTTCTAAATGCTTAAACTACAATGATTAACATAAGAAGGGTGAACGTACTTAGTGCTGGGAATCACTCTGAGAAACTGGAGAGCTACAAGCAATTTGTTAAGATGGGGAATTACTCAGCAGCTGTCTGACCTGAGCAGGTTGGGATCTGCTGGTCACAAAGCAGGTCATGTTGCAGTTACTCTTCCCTCCAGTTGAGGTTAGAATCTGACCCAATGTAAACAACAATAAATTCTGTAGCCTAAAGAAGCCAACACTGATGCTCCACTGCATTATGTGGGATTGAGAGAAGCAGAGAAAATGGGCTATGCAGGCTGGACAAAGAGAGACTGATGTAACTCGGAGCCCTTCTTCAGGGCAGAGAAAAGTTACATCTAGAGGCAGGATCCCGTGACCCAAATTTAGGTTGAATGCTTCTGGGAAGCACATGCTGTAATCATATTCTTATTGCTTAGATGCTGGTCCAGCAAGCAGAGACCGCCAGAAGCCACTGACGCTGGGACATAACATATAGCACTCCAGGGAATGGCAGCTCTAGGGGGAACCAGAACGAGAAATGAGGGACCACAACCTCTAATTATTAGAAAGGATAATAATGGAAACAGAGCATTCCCCAAGTGCTCAATATAACTAGTCTGGAGCAATCTGACCCATTTACTACCAAACCCTCAGGGCAACTCTGCCTCATCCACACCCTGCTGCTCCTGCCAGGAAGCCCGAGGTAGCCACCAGAGCTAATTCCTCCCCAGAAGCAGCCCCGTCCTTCACCTTTGTATTGCTGCACAGGAGGAGAATCTGCTGAGCCGCCTCTGCATTCAAACTCCTACACTCCCCCCTTCGGCCCCCTTCACAAGAAAAGCAAAGCTACCCTCAAAGACACATCATATGCCCACAAATGATACCTTTGTCCCATTCTCTAAACCATTCCTTAAGTCAAGCAACTGTCCAGCTACTCCTCCTGCCCACGATCAGGGGAGTTAAGACTCGTCATCATATTCTTCACAAGTCTACAGAAAACAGGGGCAGAGCTGTTCTTAAATTATACGGGACCAACAAAATAACTTACTGTATCTGTGCCCTGCAAAGCACCTCTTGTGCACAGTTTTCCTACCACTGACAACAGCGTATCAATGATCTATAAAACAATACTGAAAACATTGACCCTGCTCTATTAACATCCCAAAGAGGCCACCCTTTATCTCACATCAGCTCTCACTTGATGCCTCATGTCTATATCTATTACAAGAAAGCCTCATTTCTGCTCCTTGGTCCTTTCTTATCCTTACCGCCAAGCCATCCGAGCATGTGCTTATCCCAAGAGTTTTGGCATAACACTTAACCCACTCTGAGACAAATGTTGTGATTTGGTACCCAAGGCAACACATGTCCGAATGCTGTTCTCCTTGGTTCTTGCAAAGTAACTTTACATTTACTTGAAACATGGATATCTAGATGATATATATATGTGCTAAGTAACTTCCTTTGTCACTTACTTTCAGCATTAAGAATATTAGATTTTACAAAAAGAGCTGCTTAAAAGCCTTTTTGAAATCCAGACAAACAAAAGCTACTGCCCTATATGCCACTTACACACTTTGGAAATACTGAAGTATCTTCTAAACAAAATAAATAAATAAATGCTATGACTCATTTTGCTAAAGCAGCATTCACCATTTTAATAAATAGATTTGGCCACATTGTCTCATCCTGGCTTCTGAAATGCTACAGTAATAACAGAGAGTTAGACTTTGCCATTTAGTTTTTTCAGATCAATCACCCACCATCAGAAATAGCAAGAATCTTGAGGGAAGAAAAGATAATAACATTATAAACATTTTACTTGAGCTGTGATACACAGAACTGATAGGCGCCAACAGAAACTGCAGGCTGGGGCTCCAACATGCCTTCCTGAGCCTGCAGCACCCATAAAAATGAAAACCTAGGACTCACCAGACAATAAAAATTGTAATTCCCATTTTAACACTTGAGAGTAATAAATTGTTTCAAAATCACCAAAGCTAAGGAACTTCACCATTATTTGCTCTAAGCACCATCACACTGAAGAGGCTGGTACAGAAGGTTTGTATTTACATATTTGCATTTCACCTGAATGAGCTATAAATTTTGACTATAGCTCATATTCAGAGCATTCAGCTGGTATTCCAGTAAAGCACCTTCTGTACAAAGGTGAGATGAATTCAAAATTATATGATCTCTGCCTCTGGGCTGTTAAGAAACCCTCAAGATGGAATCCAGGTTTAGGTTTCCTGGGCAGACATCAGTAGCACTTTGTGAAGGACGCTGGTCTAACAGCACTTGGATGTTCCTCCAGGGGATGCTGCAAGACACCCTGCCATACGACTCCATCAAAGCTCCTCTTTTTCAGGGGGAAAAAGATACTCTGTGCTTTTGGAAAAAGTACTCCAGATAACTGGAGTGCACCACACCAAGCTCTTACGCTCAGGGCTCTTTTACCAGGTCCTCTCACTGGAACTCAATTAAGGCCCTTTCTCTTAATCTGCAATAGGCAGATTTCTTCAGGAAATTAAAAATCATCAATAGACTCGATGAGAGAGAAAACTAAATTCTGCACATGGTATTGCTGCAAAAAGGAAAAATGCTTGAAGTTTGCTGCTCATTAAAAAGAAAAAAATAAATTAAGCAATGAGGGACAAACTGGGGAAGAGCCTTAAGCTTCCTGAAACACGTAAACCTTAAAATTAAAATCTTAGTTCATGATGTCAGTAACTGATTACATCATAGGTGGCACATAATTAAACTTATAAAGGGGTTTCATTATTTTGGTTTTATGCCGGATACTGAAAACTAGTGCATTATTCATTTTAAAATTGTGTCAATTAGAAAAACCCCAAATGGAATAAGCAATTAAATATTAAAGGTGGCTGTCTCAGTGGAAAACAGGCAGAAAGATAATTGGGAAAGTTTCCTGTGCAATGCAAGGGCCATTACAAAGTCTGAACAATTTTAGTCCTAAAAAATACATAAAGATAAAAATATTAATCTCATGAGGTGATGAAGTTTTTGAGTTAAACAAAGAAATCAGCCATGTTTATTACCATTACCCCCTTCTCCTATCACCACAATCCCTGATAAAGAGCCCCTCCCCAGCTTTCCTGTAGGCACTTTTCAGTACGGGAAGGTTGCCTGTAGGAAAGCTGGGGAGGGGCTCTTTATCAGGGATTGTAGTGACAGGACGAGGGGGAATGGTTTTAAGCTGAAAGAGGGGAGGTTTAGATTAGACATTAGAAAGAATTTTTTTTGCTGTGAGGGTGGTGAGGCCCTGGCACAGGTTGCCCAAAGAAGTCGTGCCTCCTCCATCCCTGGAGGTGTTCAAGGCCAGGTTGGATGTGGCCTTGAGCAACCTGATCCCATGGGAGGTGTCCCTCCCCATGGCAGGGCGGCTGGAATTTGATAAGCTTTAAGGTCCCTTCCAATCCAAACCATTCTATGATTCTGAGATTTCCTAGAGGAGTGTGAAACCGCATTCTGTGCAAGTAAAAACCCGTGACAAAAATAATCCTGTATCTGCCAAGCAGCTGCAGAGGTGGGTCTGTATGCTGAGTCTGGACCTTCATTTTCAGTCCCAGATTGGCAGCAGACCGGAGGGCACAGACAGCCCACCCTGACTGCTGATGGAAGACCTCTGAAGCAGGTCTCTTCTCCCCTCAGAGGCCAGGGCCCCAGAGGGTACTCACAGCCTGGAACAGAGAAGTGCACAGGAGGGAGACTGCAAGGAATGTAATATAATATAATCTTCATTCAAAATCTGCAATTCAAACCCATTTCTTCTTCCAAAAGCACACAAAACACTTTTCAATTTTATGTCTCGCCTACCTTGGTTTTGTTTTTATTTCAGTTTTGTCATCAACAGGTCCAAAAAAATTTATTATCTTCTCATTTGATCCAGATGAGGCTGGTAACTTCAATTTAACAATCAAACAGACTGAAAAGAAGCTCAAAAACTCTTGTGCCCCAAAGCCTCTCTAACCTGTGCTGTTCACAGCTTCTCAGCGTAACAAACATAAATAAAAATATTCTCTGGTTAAAGAAAAATGCCACATCTGCAAGTGGCACTGAAGAAACTCCCCCTTTGAGTCCAGCCCACTCTCTTCAAACTAGTTCTTTCCCGTACTTGTATGATTGCAGTTTTAGCCTTCAGCACAGGCAGCAGTGAAAGCGAGCGGCTGAAACACTCTTGGAAAGGCACCACTGTGTCTGCACACCATGCCTCAAGTGCAACGGACAGCCCACAAATCTCTGCAGCTCCTGCCGGCTTCCCCTTGGCCACTCCGTCCCAGAGCGCCCAGGGAGCCTGAAACCACAGAATTTAACACTCAGCCTTTTGCATATTCCAGTCACTTTCTGTCTTATTTATGTGCATGCACAATATCCTGATAAACTCGAAGGGAGGCTGCAGCCATTCCATCTGCATTCCCTTTTATGCTAAGAAAGATAAATCGAGGCTGATTCAGAGGACAGATTTAAAGAACGCAGTACGTTATCGAGACAAGCGCAATCTTCCCAGGGAGCTGTTCTAGTGGGTTGTCTTGAGATCATGCCTTTATTTGTTTGCTAAAATAAATGGACAACACACAAAACTCAATTCATATAGAAGACATCTCTTCCAGCCCATTATACCTTCCTGTTTTGCTTAGCCAAAACTGCTTTATGCTATTATTTACTGACAGGACCATTTAATGGCACATAGAAAATAAAAAAGAATAAAAACCTAATTGAAACCTTCAGTGCTTTCCTTTTAGTCTTCAGTAATCTATGGAACTGAAAGACATTTATATCCAAAGCACATTACAGTTTAAGGGTATTTCTGTCTGTAATAATCCATGGATAGTTTCAATGGATTTTAATACAGACAAAACCAGAGAGATTTTATGGAACAGTAGAAGTATTTAATGAAAATCAGAATGAGTCAATTGTCTTTTTAAGACTAGGTGTTAGAATTCGATAGCAGGGATAAAAACCCTAATAAATTCTGCAAGATCCATTCAGAAGGCTGAGACAAACGTTATCATTTCCTTTTAAATTAAGAGTAGGACTTTTCCATAAGGAATGTTTGAAATACATACGACTAGAGGAATAAAATACAAATGTTTAAGTTTCCTACATCTCTCTGTATTCAAAAAAATAAATCCAAACCCACAATCAACTTTTGTTATCATTAGTTTACAAATCACAGCTTTCAGAGACGCCAAATCCATTCTCAGAGTGCACTACTAAGAGTTCTGGAACTCTGGCTCTTGAATTTAGTAATGAAGGCAGATTACCTTAATCTAAGGAGACGCCATGAAATCCTTCAAGGAGATGCAGATAGAGGCTATGCATTTGCCTGCTTTGTTTGGGAGGGGAAGCCCACTGGAGCCCTTCCACAATAATAAAGCGCTCCCCGCATGCCAGTTCACACGTGGGGCTAAATCTGAAGTGACATTTCTCAATGAAAGGAGCACTATTCACTCGTGTGCTCAGCATTTTGATGTCCGCCAAAATCTGGGAAACGTGATTATGGAGATCCAGCAGGCATGCCACAGCTCTATTTAGTCCTTATGGTCCAATGCAATGCTATGAAAAAAATAAATTAAAAAAAACCCAGGCTGCCTTGAGATGGCATTCTGGGAGTACGATTTCATGCATATGGATGGACTCAATACACATTCTGCAGCTCCTCATACAGGAACAGAATATCTGAACCAAAGTGGGTCGCTTTACCCACCTTTGTGGGGTCAGTTCAGCATCCTGCCCTCCAAACTATGAGCCAGTGCAGGAACTTGGAGATTCAAGAACGAGTGATGTTTATTTGTGCTACTCTGCATGGCATTTTAATTAGTAACTGTGCGGATTTAAAACTTTGAATGGACACACAGGGGCAGTTGTGCAGCCTAGCTTTTGTGTTTCCACTCGCTCAAAAAAATCCTGTTTGAGGACATCAGCAGGGGGTTAATGGAAGCTTTGATAAAGTTCTCCGAAGCCTTTTATTGTTGCTCAACTACAGACTGGACTCTGCCGTCTCTCTGGCTGCTTTCCAATTAATTTCATCAGCTGCAAAAACAACTAGAAAATTTAGAAATCCATCTAAACATTTGGTAACAACAAACATTGATGGGCAAAGTCTCCTTCCATATGAAAATATGTCCACAGCAATTGTTTAAGGAAGCCCTCAGACTGGATGGCAAGCTTGGCGAATGTGAAATGTCAGCGAAAGAAAATGCGCAGTTAAATAGTCCAGAGCAAATAAAAGCTGCAGGACCGTATCTTCATCTCTGTCAGCTTGGTGACTGTTCATCTGTACCAACATCCCTGAGACCAGAATTTGATCAGATTCAATGTCTCTTAAAAGTAAATTTATGTCATTTAAATATGGTCAACACTACTCAGTCCTGATATTAAGAGCCTTTTCCCCACAATGACATGTAACTAACAGCCATTTGCCATAGAAAATCATGATGCTTTTAAAAACGTGACCAAACTTTTATTTAAATGCTGCAATTACTTCTTGGTACTATCTGACATGCAACTTGTCTAAGCTGTTCACTGAACCCTGAAGCTGGTTATTTACTAAGGATCTTTAGAAAGCACTTTTTTTCTTCTTCCTTCCAACCAAGACTTGTATCCTCCACCTTGAATACAAATTCATGGAAATGGGTGGTGCAGACAGCTTTGCCAGCAAGCAGGCAGTTGTTATTTTAATTATTATTTCTTTGTGTAAAACTGTAGTTACCTTAAAATAATATTTTAATCCGTCCCCAACAATAGTTTTCCCAGTTTTGTTTTTAAGATGGGAGCACGTATGCCTATAACTACTCATTTATTAGACCATCAGTTAAAATCTGTGCAGGAACACCAAGTTGTTAATAAGAAACTCCCACTTGCATCTGCCAACTTGGAGCAGCTCCTTACCCAGACCCATTCCCTTACACACGCAATTAAATGTGCAGGAGAAAAATTCTGAAGAGGTTAATACATGACATCTCTGAAGCCCTGAGAAATCTCACACTGAAGACTGAAATTTGCCCATTCAAAAATATTTCTAACTGCTTGTTTCCAAGCAATTCCTGAATTTCTTGCATTGGGATCACTTATCTTCTTTCTGGATCTCCCACTGCATTTATGTTTGAAAGGTCTGTGGTTTCCCAAAATACATTATTCGGTTTCCTTCAGAAGTCCTCCAAGTAACTCCCTTTGATGTAAATCTTCAGACTGCAAAAGCCACAACACAACTCCCTCGGACCTGTGCAAAGCGAGGGAAGAACGAGGCAGGTCGTGGTCCTGCACAAACCAACAGGTCACCTCAACAATTACGGCAGGTGAAACCCTACAACAGTTGACAACTTGTCCCAGTTCTTCTGCTTGCGAACGTGCATACAAGGAGCAGGGAGGGAGTTGCTGCTCACGTCTAGCAGATAAATGTGAAGCCTTAGAAACCATGCTGCTTTAGATTCAAAACGAGAAAGTTGCATACAATTAGCCTGGAATTCTGTAAGATGCTGCAACAAATCACTCAGAGTGTCACGCTCATGGATCACCTCTTTTTCAAGTCCCTGCTTACTAGTTTTGAATCTCTCTCTCTATTGAATTCACGCTTGATACAGCTCCATTTGAGAAACAAGGAGACTGCTGATCCATCATCCTTAGTACAAACACCTTTAAAGCAAAATAAAAACACCCCCTTGCAACTCCCCTTTTCCATTACTTTGACATTTTGCAGAAAAAAAAAAAAAAGAATGCAGCAGTCACAAGTATCACACGCACATCCCATGCTCTGGACATCTGGCATGTACCCAGATGTTTGCCAAGAGATTATTTTAAATCAAGCTTGTGGGGAACTGGGTGGCCAGGGTGCTGTGACTATTTATACACACCCAACTACATGCATGAGTTTCTTTCAGGGTTTGTGTGCCTGTAAGAGGACTCCTGGAACAGGCTGTTTGTATCCTTTGGCTGCAGGGAACAAGCAACTGGAAAGGGTGGGACCATGCTGGTAGAAAGTACTTTGAAAAAAATAAAAATACGAAATTGAATTGACTCCTGGAGGTCTGGGAAGGCTACAGCCAGGTGCTGCACTGCCCAGCACCTGGAGTGCCGCTCTGCTGCTTGGGCAGAGACATGAACTTGCCCACCTCCACAGCATCCAGGTCGGGCAACCTTGCTGCAAACTTCAACAATTTCCAGTTGGTCCAAAGCACTCACCCAGTAACAACTTGTCCCATCATCTTAATCCCATCCTCCACAAACCTCATCAGCACTACTCAAGGCAGCTGGTTGAAAAGCTGTACTGGAAAACCCACCAGGTGTGAAAGGGGAGCTGACCTGCACCAGCCACCCAGTATCCTCAGCAGGCACAAGGGAAGGGTGATGTCAGACCAGATAATGACTTATTTCACCAGCTTACGCTATTTTAGACATTCTGCGAAACTCTGACGTGATTGTATGAAGAATCCTATCTTCAAGTTCACAGAGCTCCTTCCTCAGTTATTTGGAGACATCTTCCTAGGAGTCACACAGCCCTTCAAAATTATGTTTCAATACAACAAACTGCCCATCACTAGGATTGCATTGAGAAAAAAGGAAATTTTTGCAAAAGCTGAGCATAAAACTATAGCTGTCCAAATAACTACAAACCAGGCTATTTTTGAAAGCCATGTTAACCTCTTTTACCACCTCTCTATTGATAAGATTCTCGATATGCACATAAATATCACCACCTACAAAATTGAAAAATATTATGTTCAATCTCAGCAAACAGAAATGATTCAGGACTGTGAACCAGGACTGTACTCAAAGAACATGATGGAGTTTAGAGAATCAGATGGATGGATTGATCTTCAGAGTATCTGTTAATTTTATTTCCCAGCAGTAGTTTAAGGGTATTCATGCAGCCACCTTAAGAAAGCTCTGCGACTTAAATCTACTCAACAATGTATTTTGATGTTCCACTACAGAGCAATTCTTTATAGATAAGTTATAAATATCCAGGGAAGTAGCACATTAAAAAGAAAATACTGAAAACCTTAGGCTTCCTGGCCTTGGCATGTGTTGCTTTTGATCTGCCTGAGCAACTATTACTTTGTCGATACGAGGCGTGCACACTGACCAAGGGCGATGTATGTCCATGAATTTTTACTGACTACAAATTCAGCTCTGCACAGGCTAAGCCACACTGGCACAATGTAAGACCTTATATGCATTTTCTGTGCTGTTCTGTACAACACGTGAGGAATACTAATCACCATTTGAAAGGAAACGTGAGCTTTCAAAGAAGACCCACCGAAATGCAAAATGGGAATATATATTCCCCTACCAAAAAGTCCAGTAGAACTTGTGAGTCATCTTGAAGCAAATACTCCCACTTTTCCCGCTGCCCTTGCCATTTCTAGCTTAAAACACAATCATTCTCAGAAGACCAGGAGCTTTCAGATTTCTTTTTTCCTTTTAGTTATGGAATTAAGAACATAAACAACAAACAAACCTAAAGGCTAAATAAACCTGAGTAACCATTGACATTTTCCTTCCCTGCAATGAATGTCAGTGTTTCGGGTTCATCACAGTTTGGTCATCACAACTGCTGCGTGTCCCAGAAGAGTACTCGATTCACACAGGTCTCCTCAGCAGTGCTCAAGTCCTGGTGGCACCATGACCCATTTTAGTTCATGCCTGGAAATGCATCCTGAACAACCGTGGGGCTCTGAGTGATGGCAAGGGGCCAGGGGAACAGAGAGAAGAGGGGGAGGAAGAAGTGCAGCACAGCCAGCCACACCGTTCCATCTCCAAGATGAAGCAGCTCCGAGACAGGCAAATAGACAGCTAGACAGGCAAGGTGTGGGGGATCGCGAAGACAAAGGAGCTGGGGAGTGGAGCAAGAACAGAAAGAGGGGAAAATGGGACAGAGAGCCCGAGATATTAATAAGAAAGATCAGTTCTTGATCCTGAGCAAAGGCAGCTTGAAAACATCTAGTCTGATGCAATGGAAAAAGGAGTAAGTTTATTTATTTATACTGTGTTTTCATCCTAATTGGCACATCCTGCCTCCATCTAGCTGTGCCGGACCACTTAAGGAAGCACTGAGCCCACGGTAACCTAACAAGGCAACAAATCACTAGGCAGTCTGGTTAATCAGAAATGTCAACCATTTTAACTCCAACAAGCAAACAAGCAAGAAGGACACCCATCCATCATAAAATGCAAAGAAAAAGAAAGGAGGAAAGCAAGCAGCATAAAGAGTTTGGATTTTAATCTCATTTAGTGCTTGTGTCGGCTCTCCCCTGCCTTATGAACGCCTTTAGCATCTGTCCAAAACCTTGTACTTGCGGAGCTGCCCGCTCGGACATGCACCCAGCTGAACTTACTGATGAACCTGGAGACCTAAACAGCTCGGCTGTAATCTTTAACAAAAATACACGTTGTATAGTGCCTCTTCAAAAAAACCAAAAGCTTCCTGCTTGCTGTGACCAAGGTCTCTTTATTGAGAGATTTACTTTTAATTTTGAAGAGCTTCGCAGCATTATCCTTAGCAGCGAAAAAAGGGAGATTTGTGGGCTATTCAGGCATCTGTCTGTTAGGGTTTCTCATTGCAATTAGCTTCTCCGAGCAGCGTCACATGAGAATCGCTGGTTTGCATCTCCTCCCCAAGTCATTTCACATTTTGAAAGACGGACAAAGTGCTGATTTCATTTGATAGAAAACAGAAAGCCATAAAATCACTGCTGCTGGGGGAGATCCTGAATATCAGCATTTCCCAGTAGTCATTATGATAAGGGCGCTGGCTCCAAGTTTCAACAGCTCAGTGTTTCATCTATTGCTGCTTTAATTTCCTTTTAATCTTACATGGGAAGAGAGTGGTGGTTCCCATCTCAAAAACCTCAGAAATATATTACACTAAATATTTAGAATAGCCAGCTGAATTCACCTTTCAAAATTCTTTAAAATGTCACAACAATTGAAGTATTTCACTAGGAGACAGAAATTTTTCCTTGGTTCAAAGCTCAAAATCTAGCTTCTCTTAAGTAAAAAAAAATAAAATAATAATTAAAAAAAGCTATAAATCCCAGGACCTTTTCAAAGGAAGCAGGGAAAATACTTTTTCAAATGCTTTTTGATCCTATTTTGAATGTCAAAAGCTTATTTTCATTTAAACATTTTTCTACAGTATTGAAAACTGAAGAGTTTCAAAACAAAGAGGGAAAGTAAACTGCCTCATTTCATTATCTCCCACAGTAAAATGGCAAAAACAAACAAAAAAGACACCTGGCCCTTTCAACTGTACTTTTTACATCATTGCAACACATTTCTTCAATTTTGTCCTGAATATAGCAGTGACTGATTTCTCACTGTTCTGTCTCCAAGCGCACACCTCCTATAGGGGCCAGCACCAGCAGAGACAAACATTCAGATTTCTGATTCTGACATCAAAACCTGCATTCCTAAATTTCTGCATATTTTCTTCAGATTACACAGTTGCACATTGGGAAGGTCAATTTGAGACAGCTGTTAAGAGGAAGGGCTTCTCAGTCCCTTGCATACGAGTCTTCCCTACTGAACTTAACTAAATGATGCACCTCTTGCAAACCATTCCAAACAGTCCCGAGAATACAACCCAAAAGCACTGCTTATATATAAAGAACTAAAAAAAATTTTAACAGCAATCTTTTTTTCCCTATCAAATGTTGGAAAGCGCAAGCATAGACAGCAAAGGCAATAAAGTCATTTGCAGATTTTCACTGCTGGTAGTTTCATTTTTATTAGCCAAACAGGGAAAGAAGGCTATTAAAGGAGGAGCTTGGCTCTAATCTGAGTTTAGAAATTGCTGCAAAGAAACCAAGGCAGCTTTACATCAGTCTAAGAGAGGTGCAAGATCGAAACCGAGCCTGTAGCAGTGCTCTAGCATGACATGATTCCTTTATAATGAAATCTAGTGAAAGAAAATGAGTGGCACAAGAATTTTAATGCACCCTGGACACACATTTATAGTGATTAAACAGATCAGTACTTGTAAAACCCAAGGGTCTAACTTACAAACCTTTACTCAAGCAAATAGTTTCACTGAAATCAATAGGATTATTTGCATGTGTAAGGACTATTTATCTCAGTTGAGTTTTGTAGGTTTAGGCCACACATTTTTCTTTAGATCTACTATGCAGCAGAATACACAAAGTCGTATCAGAGAACACCAGCACCTTGGAGTGAATTTTCATTTGTACCAGTAGGGTTTTCTCTGGCCCTCTGAAGCATTTGATAGACTGGGCATGTTTCATAGTTGGAAATGTTGGCAAAAATACAAATTTCCTGATGTGAAGAACTGCTACTCATGGATAATAAACAAAATCAATTCTTATTTGCATATTCAATCAGATTTCATTTTGCATATTAAAGCACAAGATGGTAGAACTTTCACACGGTAGATGGATCCCACTCACTTATTCATGCATATATGCATCCACTAATCCTTACACATGCCAAAATCAGTCAGAAATACTCTCTTTGCTAGGCATTCATAGCACAAAAACTGTCCCTGCTGCTGTTCTCAACCTTCTCTTTTCGTATACCGTATGACAGCTTTCTCCTGCACAGCGTTCTCCCAAGACTCTGTAATAGCCCCTGTTCTCCATTAGTTGTCTTTTCACTAGGCAAAGCGATAGCTTGAATTTTTGAATCATAATTTAAAAGGGATGCTGTCAATTGTATGTGTAAAGAACAAAAAGCACCGGACCAGATTTTCAAAAGAGCTGCAGCGTGGACTTGACAATTTTGCTTGTAACTGCCACTGCAAAACTGAATGTATCTCTCATTGTTAATATTGAAGTGATTCAGACTACAGCTCAGATTTGCAGACTTAGACTACGCACACCTATTTCTTATATGCATCTACTAGGAAACAGAATTAAAAATATTTATATAGCCCAGTACTATAAAAAATATACAATATTAATATACTCCCATAGATCAGAAGTCTAATGATAAATGATAACCCTGTAAGCTACAGTCTAAGGTGCTGAATCCCTGCAACATCTGTGGGACTCGAAGGCGATCAGCGCTGTGCAAGATTAGATAACAGGTTTGATGGTTTCCTAGCCAGTCTGACAGTCTGGGTATCTAATTTGCATATAGAGGAGTATCATATTGAAATACATATAATTTTCTGCATTAAATTAAAAATTTAACTGGCACCCTGTGCTTGAACACTAGCTTGCTGCAAACAAGAAACATTTTCATGTAATTAAAGAAAAAAATCATGGGAATGATCATCAAAACTAAACTGCAATCTGCTGCAGCAGCCTTTAGTAGGTCAAGTACAGGAGAGTGGAAAAAGTAGAACTGCCTAGGGTACCAGAAATAATCAGGTATAAACAGAAACGGTATTTCACTCTCCCAGATAAGTGAAACTAGAATCAGCCAGCACAAAGATGAAAGCTCATATAGGATTTCTAAAGTAATGCCAGCTCTGATCAATTGAATCATTGTTAGCAGCAGGTTAAGGAGGTATTTATTTAACAATGGCACAGAATCTAATTGACTGTGCAGGGAGAGGAGAGAGAGCGGGCAGGCATGGGAGCACGAACTCGCTTCTCTTTTTGAATCTCACGCAGCCCTTTCTGGAAGGAGGCAGAAACACAATCCTGTGCTATCCTAGTGCTGATTTTGCCCTCCATAAACACCAAGGGTGTTAACCGTGTCCATGCGCAGGGTCTTCCCTACAAAGAGCGGAGCCACTGTCCCCTTGTGTCGCCCAGGGCAGCTCTGCTGTTCTGCTTCTGCAGAATGCCTCCCAGTGTCCTCGCTGCGTGCTGCAGTACAGCTCTGCTCCCAGCTACAGCACTCACAGCCTCCCCTGGTTTTCTAGTTCTAAAGAATTTAAACTATTCATATAAATAACTAGAAAATAAGGGTTTGACCCAGTTACAAATCTTAGGGCTCCTTGCATTCATTTGCTAATGCTGAATGTAATGGAAATCACAGCTTTCTCAAAAAAAACAGGCAGAAGAAAGAGGAAGAGAATTTGTGTATAGGTATAGGTTCCTACCCGCTTGGTTCGTTGTCACAGTGACTGACACCGCTTGGTCCTGGCTGGGATTTTGCTTGGAGACTCCGTTCACCGCCCAGACTTCAAAGGTATAGTTAGTGTGTGCCAGGAGGTCAGTGATGGAGACTTTGGTGGTCTGCAAGCCGTTCTGCTGGGGGCTGAAGTGCACACCGCTGCCACAGGACCGGCAGCGGCTGAGGTCACCAGCACCGCAACGCTTGCACACCACGTTGTACGAGATGTCTTCCCGACCACCTTTGTTCTGTGGGGGGCTCCACTCCAAGTTCACTGATGTCTCATTGACATTGGAAATCAGGTTTTGAGGAGCAGATGGAGGGCCTAGAAAGAAGAAGCACACGTTTTTCAGCACCTTAAAAGCCTTACATAGTATCACGTAGTACCTGTTAAAGCAAATCCAGAGGAGGGCCAGGGAGATGACCTGAGGCCTGGAGAACCTCCCACGGGAGGACAGGTTGAGAGAGGTGGGGATGTTCAGGCTGAAGAAGAGAAGGCTCCAGGGAGACCTTACAACAGCCTTCCAGTACTGAAAGGGGCTACAGGAAAGCTGAGGAGGGGCTCTTTATCAGGGAGTGCAGGGATAGGACAAAGGGGAATGGTTTTAAGCTGAGGGAGGGGAGATTTAGATGAGTTCTTAGGAAGAAATGCTTTCCTGTGAGGGTGGTGAGGCCCTGGCACAGGTTGCCCAGGGAAGCTATGGGTGCCCCATCCCTTGAGGTGTTCAAGGCCAGGTTGGATGGGCTCGGGGCAACCTGATCCAGAGGGAGGTGTCCCTGCCCATGGCAGGGGAGTTGGAACTGGATGTGCTTTAATGTCACTTCCAAACCAAACCATTCTATGATCTTCAAACTTAGGGTCCTGGGTGTTACTGAGCGTGCACAACCTCCAGTTAAGTCAAGGACAGTGGAGACCACACTGAATTTTACTTCTCTGTGTTCTTAATGAAGGTGAAAAACTAACTGGTAAGGTAAACTCTGATCTCTTCATCTGATGAATTAACAGTACTTTCCAGTTCTAACTGTGCCTGAAAGTCTGATATTGCAATTAAATGGCAGTAGGTTTTTTAACTTTTTTTCACTTAAAATAGACATATTTTACATTGATTTTCCCACGATCTTCCAGGCAAAGCATCAAATGCACAAACTTCTGCTTCACCGGAGATTTTTAAGGTCTCTCATTGCTGACAGGCAGGCTCTCATTGAAATTGTTGATCTCCTGATATTTTTTTCCTTATGGATACAAGTGCAATATTTTCCATACAAGTAGATGTCTGATTGCATTCAGTGAACACTGAAGCTCACCAAGCAGGGAGCTGGATGTGATGCTTTGAGATGCAGGAAGGAGATTGAGTAGAAAGCCAGCCACAGAACTAAGGCTTTGAAGAAGGGAGAACAAAGATTACAACACAGGAGAAGTGCTGGAGAACGTGAAAGAAGTAGGGAGGAAAATATGGTGAGCAGCAGAAAGAAAAGCTGATACAGGGAAACTGGTCAGGAACAAGAGGCCATACAGAAAGCTTGGAAACAAGGCTGAAGCAGAGACATAAGGTCAGCTCCTGCACCACAGGAACAAGAGACTTTTAAGACTTGTAAACACGCTGCCAAACAGTTCCCAGCTGGTTCCAGCATAGGGACTAGGAGATCTGGGGACAGAGCCAAAGGTGGAGCAGAGCTGGGCACCAGGAAGGGGTAGAGCCCAGAGGAGGTAGCTCCTGCTGGCACCTTCAGCAGCCTGCAGGGACTGTAATGGTCAGTTTTGCATGGCTGGGCAAACAGCCTCCAGCCTTGCCCTGTAACCAACGCCCAGGCAGAAATCTTATTTATATGCTCAAACCCCCACGGGCCCCAAACCAATATACACACTGAAAACACTGAAGAGCTAATCCTGTGACTCTTAATCTCATTTCAATACAGTTGAGGTGAGACATGCTTGTTGTACCCTTAAATTTAACAAGGATGATTCAGAGCAAATCCATGAAACAGATAGGTCACAAAAGCTTCACTGATCATGGAAAGGCAGCCTGTTCTGGGGTAGAGCCTGAGGGCACTCTGACTGCACACACAATACTTTGGGAAAGGACATAAGGTAAATACTGGACATAAATATTGTATCAAACAAAAATGAAACAGAGAGAGAGAGAAACAAGCTTGCAAAATGCAATGATTCAAACTCAAATACAGTAAATTCAGCAGTACTTAGCTTAACTCACAGTTAGTGCTTTAAATACAAATATCATTACTAGAAAAATAGTGGAAATAATTCTGTAGAAAGTGACAAATTCAATTTTCACTCAAGGCACTGGAGAGCTTATGAAAGCTTCTTAAATTTTATCAAAATATATTTGATAGTTGAAATTTCTAAAAGTTCAACCAGATCTCCTGGTAGAAAAGGAAGGGAAAGAGAAAGTTCTGGCAAGTTTCATTCCACACAGGGATAGGACTTGGACTAGATGATCCTTGTGGGTCCCTTGCAGCCCTGGTCATTCTATGATTCTGTGATTTTTGTCATTTGTCTAATGTTATGAAATTGTAAAAAAATCCTGCTAGCATCAATACTTTCATTAAGCATATAAATAAATCAGTCATAATCTCTCCCATACCGAATGCAGGAAAACAGCCACCAGGCTCAGCTGGGAACCCGATACGTCATGGTGAAATTCTGCTGACATTACAAAGTGACTGAAGTGTAGCAGCAAAGACGTTAAGCCATTAAGAGGTGAGTACAGCAAAGATTAATTCTGCCTGCCTGGATTCATCAGGTGCAACTAACAGGAAGGCTGAGACCTAAGCACATGGTGGAGGAGAAGGTTTTGAGGGTTGCTTCATGTCCCTGGGTCTCTGCCGGAAGCCACTAGGATGTCACATGTGTTCAACTAGAGACAAGACTTTCATTTTATGATAGGCAGGTAGGTTAAGAAAAGCATCTTAAATTACACAGGGGCCAAATGTGTCTACTTATCTTCAGTAACTAACTGAAAAGCCTCCACTGCAAGGGTAGCTGAGCATGGAATTGTTTCTCTGTGCTCACTTCACAAATACAAAATTAATATATTCATTTTGAAAAGAAGGAAATCCTCCCTTCCTGCCAAACCTTTGAAACAGCCTCCAAGTTAATGAGGGCTGACAGGTAGAATTACTGCAAGGAGAAGAGAGAGCCTGGGACAGCCCCTGCGCCGCAGAGCCTTCCCGCCTGCGGCACTGCTGGGCTGCCGTTCATGATCCGTATTTATACGCTGGCAGCATTTAGGACTCCTAAGGACAAAACCCTTTCATTCAAAGATCAGTTACCAAACACAGTAAGGGAAGCTTGCGGTTCCAAAATGCTTAGAAACCAGCAGAGAAAGAAAAGGGAAATAAATTGTTTCTAATCTCTGTTCATCGTGTGGAAGCTGAGGTGCAGAGGAAAGCAGTGAGCAGACAAGGGCATGCAAGACGTGCCTTGCACATCTGGACATGGGTCACAACTTTCCCAAGCCTCAGCCCAGAGCCTCCACCCCACAACCAGCTCTCTTTCTCCCAAAACACGGGTTTGCGAGCTCCCATGGGCAGGGGAAAGTGGTAACTGCTTAGCCTGCAAATACAGCAGCCTCCTTTTCAGCAACAGACTCCAAGTGCAATGAGGTGGAAGACACTCCTGAGATCATGAACTCAAGCGGCAGTGCAGGAACTGCTGAGCAGGAACTGATCTAAATCCCCTCTACCCCAAAACTCCCCTAACTGCCTCACACTAGGGCTCTTTCTCCAGGGCAGCCAAGTGCTCACAGAGACATTTGTCCCTCCACACTATTAAGGAGGCAGGAAAACAAACAAAAGCCTCTGGAGGAAACTAGTAGCCTCAGTAGATTTTGAGCCCAAGAACACGCTGTGCAGCAAAGGTCTGACTGACCTTTCCAGAGGGGCTGCCAGAGCTGGTGGGAGCTGAGGGTGCCCATACTACCAGAGGCCATTCCATACCTCACAGCAGCAAGCCCTGAAGAGAAACTGCTCTTGTGGGAGACGCAAAGATCTTTACAGAGAGAAGAAGCAAAAGGTGTTTTCTTACAGAGCATTCTCTTGCTGTAAGCGAGAGCATCAACTCGGAGCATGGACAGGACAGCTGAGATAAGATGGTGCCAGTGCAAACACCTCCCCTCCCTGAGCAACACCGGTCTCTGCCAGGGTTGGCTTCATTTCATGGGGATATTTCTGAAGCCAAATACTCCATGCAAGAAAGGTGCATACTGCCAGTCAGAATTATAGAATCACAGACTGATTGAATGATTTGGGTTGGAAGGGACCTTAAAACCCAATCCCTCTGCCATGGGCAGGGACACCTCCCACTGGATCAGGTTGCTCAAATCCCCATCCAGCCTGGCCTTGAACACCTCCAGGGATGGGGCACCCACTGCTTCCCTGGGCAACCTGTGCCAGGGCTTCACCATCCTCACAGGAAAAAAATTCTTCCTAAGATCTAAAAAAATACCTCCTCTCTTTCAGCTTAAAACCACTCCCCCATCATCCTGTCTCTGCACTCCCTCATAAAGAACGCCTCTCTAGATTTCCTGTAGCCCCTTTCAGTACCAGAAGGCTGCTATAATGTCTCCCCAGAACCTTCTCTTTTCTAGGCTGAACCCCAAGTCTCTCAGCCTGCACTTCCAGTGCTGAGGGCTCCAGAACTAAACACAGCACTCCAAGTCGGGTCTCATGAGAGCAGAGTAGAGGGGCAGAATCACCTCCCTTAACCTGCTGGTCACAATGTTTTTGATGCAGCTCAGGATATAGCTGGCTTTCTGACTGCAAGTGCACATAAGCACACAATTATGGTCTGAAGGATGTGCCTCTTAGCTCAGACACAGCAGCCAGTTTGGGGTTAAACTCAGACTTATTCTGATGTCCATTAAGATATTTTCCAAGGCTCTAGGTCCAGTTTCACGTGGGAAAATGTGCCAGAATGAATCAAGTTCCTCAGAAGCAAAAAGTCAGTAATTAGTATGTGGGACAGAGCATTGCAGTGTCTAAACAGAGATGCAGTGAAGCGGAAAACCAGGGAAGCAGATGCTTGCAGGCCACAGAGATGAGTGCACCACCTCCAGCATGAAAAGGAAGATGCAGGGGAGTTTCCAAGTGGTGGGCTGACATTACAGTGAGGGGAAAAGCAATTTCTTTACTTTCTGGAGCATATTCATCAATGGAGCTGTTGCCACTGGGAGTGGGGAATAGTTTCAGATTGATGCGCCTGGTTTCAGATGTTGAAACACAGGGCGTATCTGTTCCTTCAATGGTGATCAGGATTTGCTTTGTTTCTGAAAACAGAGCCACTGCTGCTAGATGAGATGAAAACTCTTTCAGGGCTGTGGTAGGCTGCAATTGCCAGCGCTGTTCCAGGATAAATCCAGCTAGCAGGATCCCACAGGAACAGCATCCTGCCAGCCAGACCACCACCCTCATACAAAAGCTCTCCTTCCGCAAAAAAATTTAGCTGCAGGGCAGGTGAGAGGGCAGACAAGGGGTGAGCCTCTGAAACACTGGTGCCAACTTCTGTCATTTCATCCCAAGTTCCATGATTTACAGCATTTTTCTTAAAACTCCTGCTGATGGAAGCATGCTTTCCCATGAGCTATTCTACACTTTGAAAGCAGGGAGCTAATACCACCACACTCACAGATTTATAGAATGACTTGGGTTGGAAAGGACCTTCACCCCATCCAGTTCCAACCACCATGGGCAAGGACACCTTCCACTAGATCAGGTTGCTCAAAGTCCCATTCAACCTGGCCTGGAACACCTCCAGGGATAGGGCAGGCACCACTTCTCTGGACAACCTGTGCCAGGGCCTCCCCACCCTCACAGGAAAAATATTCTTCATAATATTTCATCTAAATCTCACCTCTTTTAACTCAAAATGTGTTCCTCCTCATCCTACCCCTGCACTCCCTGATAAAGAGCCCCTCCCTAGCTTTCCTGTACACCCAGTGACCAGAAGGGCTTAAAAATGTTCCTACAGAAAAAACAAACCAAAACAAAAAAACCTGGACATTTTATTTCGAAGTTCATTTTATGAGGTGAGGAAGCCAGGCCCTCCTGCTCTCCCTGCCCAAGACAACAGAACCTGAGGGATGGATCTGCATAGCCACTTGCACTTCTCCCCATCAAGGACATGGTTTGATCACAAAGCCCGAAAGCAGGATTCCTCACCCAGCCCATTCACCAGCACCATGAGCAGACATGGGGGACTCCTCTGTGGGAACAGAGGGAACGGAAGTTTTTCATTTTGTTCCTTCCTGGGGCTCCATAAATCCTGCCTCACAATAAACCCATCAAAATCAACTGAGCCATGAAGCAAATGGAAAGACCCTGGGTGGAGCTGTGCATTGTGTGTATCAGGGCTGAGGGAAACACTAAAGTGTCTGTTTAGCCACAAATAATCTTTGTCAGGCTAATCTTGATATCTTCCCCAACTCTCCTATTAGATTTACTTAAATGTATTGGGCAATGCAGATTGTTTGGCTTTCTCTTGCTGCAATAAGCTATTGCCATTACATCTATCTGCCTCTTCCCCCCACTGACAGATCTGTCTGTCCTAAGGACAATGTTGTATCCCACGTCAAATGAATATTCAGGAAAACTAGAGCTTTTAAGGGGTTAACAGCACAAGCATTATTTATACTAAAAGGACTGATGTATTTTTATCACTCTTACCACAATCTCAGCCTGCATTTTAACTTTTCATCCATCAATATTTCTCTCCCTGCCCTCCTACAAAATGTTCAAGTCCTTCTCCAATCAGAAGCCTCCCACACACCGCTGCAAGACTGGTAAGAGGCCTGATGACAACCTTGACAAGGGCACATATCAACACCTGCCTGTTTCCTGCCTACCTTCCAGACCACAGGACACCTCCGTGTGCTACGTCACTTGTGTGCTGGCTCTCTGTGGATTACAGATCTCTGTGGGCACAGTTAAGGAACGTCTGTGATTCATACCAGGGATCAAGTCCGGTCCCAGCACCCAAGTGACTCACGTACAGCTTCCGCAGTATGGAAGATCCAGTAATGAACTCTGTGTGGGACTGAGCTAGCACCTGTGGGGTGTGGATGGCAAGGGGCCATGGCTTGTGAAGTGAGGCAGGCTGTGGACTAACACTGGGCATAACATCTCAGTAAACTGTTCCTTAGCAAGAAAAAGAATGTTTTGCATTTAAATCAGCTGTCCTGCACCCTGAGGGGCCACCAGAGGTTTTTGGTTCAAAGTTTGCCTGTTACCCGGGTACCGTCCTGCTGAGGAAGTTATCCCCGAACCCCTTTCTTCCTGCTACCAAAGGGTAACAGTACAAGTGTAGGAGGTTCAACCTAGTGGAACTGGCAAATTCATTCCACCACAAAAAAGAAAGTCTCTCCTGAATGCAGTGAACAATTTCAAAGGCAAATAGCATAAAGATGATTAGATGCAACTGAGTGAATACTCCCGCTGCCTCAGGGATTGGTCGCACCCAGCCCTTCACTCATGCCAAAGGGAAAGTTCTGACAGCAGGACCCTCAGTGTGCCCAAGGATGGGGTCTAACCAGGCTGCACCAGGACTGCAAGCTCAGCACTGCTGCCCAGCCACGAGTCCAAAGGAGAGCACCTCTCCTTAAACTCCATACGTTACAAACCCATGCCAAAGGACATGCTGCAGCTGGGCTCCCAGTGCTGGAGGGACTTCAGCAAGACAGGCAGACAGGCACGATTTGCTGGGTGTACAAGATAGATTCCAATCAAATCAGCCCACGTCTTCTCCCTACGGCTGTAAACCTAACCGATCTACGCAACTGAAAAATCCCTCTGGAAACTAACCCTGGGATATGAGGGCAGAACTCGAAGTGCACTGTGCTGGGGAACAGTATTTAAAAGCTTATGGCAAAGGTTTTAATAGCCTTGGTTTTACATCTTGCTTTTTTATTACTGATGTGCCCAGCAAGGTGCTTCTCTGAAAGTTTCTGTGGGTGTAGGCAGTAAATTCAATTACAGTGTGCTTCAACTGGACCAGACAGACTTGTTTGACATAAAGAATACTGTCTTCACTAAACCAGTTAATGTAGTTTAGCAACAGTGTCTGATTAGGAGGCGTAGATTAAAGGACAATGAAAGAAGAAGAGAAAGAAATAGTTCCCAGCAAAACAGTTCCCCAGTGGATTTGTTGTCCCATAAAATGACAAGACATAAGGAGAAACTTGCAGCTTGGCTCTCTGCTGCCCCAGGTTCACAGGATGCCGGAATCCCACTTTTAGACAAGTAGCAGCCCCAAATTTGGGGCAAACAGCTTATTTTTTTCACTAAAGCAGTAAGTGAGTAAAAAAATTCTTGTCCCTTTTCTGAGGGGTCCCATGGAGACAGCACTGAAGATAAAGTTGTGGGCTTTCGTTTGGCCAATTTTATTAGATCTGAGTAGCCATTCTATACTATTTTCTTAGGCTGGAAAAAAAAATTAAAAAAAAAAAAATCACAAAACAAACCATAAAGCACCTCATCATCACAGGGTTTGGACACTGAGAATGCCTTTAAAGAGAATTTAGCACTTCCGAAAAACCCATTCTGATGGTACCCAAAATATAAAGCACTCTGCAGCCAGAAACAGTCGCCTCCCACACTCCTACACTCCTCTGTCACAGCCTGTCCCCAACAGAGTCCTTATCAGGAGGTCCTTTTTTCTTATGCTAGCTTAGCCCTCAGCCACTAACAATGGTAGTGGATTATTTTGGCAACAACATCACCCATCAAGAACTAAACTGATATTATCAGTATTTGGACTGTAACCACATTTGTGTGCTACTAACCTATGGTATGCTTAATATTTATTACCTTGAAAGATCTATCTGTGGGAGGAGATCTATTAAAAACACAAGCTGAAACCCACACTCTCCATGGAAGTGCTAATGGAGGTTTTCAAATATATACCCTCAAGATGGCAAGCCTTTGTTAAGAGCATCCTGTCAGCCACCAGATCACTGCATTTAAAATGTACCATCCTTTAAAAGAAAGATGCTTTCAAAACATATGTATATGACTAAGTAACAAGTAGGATGAAGTTTGTGAGCCCTGGAAGAAGAAAATGATTGAAAAAAATAATTTACTCAGTCTGTGTGTGCATACGTGTGTAAAAGCACATTTCTCTATCAGGGAACGGATGTCTCTGCAGCCAGGGCAATGGATAATTATTTTCAAGTGGGTTGTCACCCTGCATTCGGTCTGCGTTTGCCTGACAGTGTGAAATCGGAAGGAAGCTTCATTGGCAATTCCCACCAGGCATCAGAAAACCTCAAGCATGTAGAAAAGACTTTAATCTTCTTTAACCATTCCCGCACTCTCCTTGAGGAAAATATTACCTCTCTTTTTTGAGGCAGAAAAAGTCGACCTTAGCTTCAGAAGAATTAAAAATTATTCTAACAAACAGTGAAAATAATAGGATAACCTGCTGCAATCCAAAGCTTTCTAACTTCACCCTCAAACCGAGAAAATCCTACAAACATGCTGTTAAATGCAGCAGAGCGCCAAGTGCGGGTGTTTGTTAATCAGAGTCAATCAGGCAGACCAGCAGGCTGCGATGGGCTTTGGACCGGAACTGACAAAAGGATCCTCTTTATGAGGCTGCTCCAGAGACGCTGACCCTCTTCATCTCCACTGGTTTCAAAGGGAACTCTAGAGTATTCAGAAATCTTGAGCTAATTTGCTACATAATAAACAAGATTCATACAAGAAGGAAAGCTGCTATGACTCACCGTTGTTTAAAAGGAGCCCTGTACGAACTGGCCTAGTTTGAATTGGCCACTTGGCCCTGGCTGTACTACAAAGGAGCAGCAAAGTCTTTGATAAGTTACAGGAGCAGCAGGGACCTGAGAGTATGCATCCAACTGTTTAATAGCAAGAAAACCTAACTAGAAATGCATTACCAGAAGCGTGAAAAGTTTAGCACATCTTCTGTTATGCAAGATGTGAAAGCCAGCTTTTGTGTACAACACAGCGAGAATAAAGAGAGCAAACAAAGAGGTGTAAAGTAAAAAGATCTGTACAATGAACAGCTTCAGAGATCTTTGGAGCCTATCTACGGAGAGCAATGCAATGTCACAGGGAGTACCTCAGGTATCTTTGAAGGGGCTAGCTCAGGCACTAAGGGGCATCATGACTCTGTTGAGGCTTTTAGCCACGGCGCCAACCTCACCAATGTGACCGCGCTGCTACTCTCTCAACAAGGTCTCACGACGCCTTTGTTGTACGGATAGCCTTTAACAATTCTAATTTATACTCTTTAACTTGATAGTGATCCTAAAATTCATCTCCCTAGAGGCAGGGCTGAAAGTGAAATAAGAGAGTTGACTATTTCAGAGTAGATGCAAAGAAAGTAGTTATTAAATAATCAATGTCTTAAAATTCTTCAAGTTCCTTCACTAAAATGTCTGACAAAGTGGTGCCAGGCACAGCCTTCAAGAAAAAGCACTTTGGCCTCCTCTTTCCATCTCATAAAACTTCGTTAAACCTGTACAAATGTGGGGGCAATCAATAATGTTTCACCATGTGAGGTAGGAAGCCCTCCAGATAAGTCTTTGTTGTTGAACTTTAACCATCTGAAAGACAAATCATAATGCAGAGTAAACACCTGGGCTGTGTAAGTTTAGGCTTAGAAATAAAGCCCACACTCTGCTGTGACAGTTGTGTATGTGGCTGCCACTAATTGCTTCTTTCAGCGGTTGTGGACAGCTCTCCTGTTGCTGTGGGCTAATTTACACAAGCACTGACAGTTCGGACAAGTCTCGCTTCTTGTCTGCCTGGCTATTCCTGACCATCTATCATTATAGATTATGTGTTTTTACAACTGGTGAGACCAAAGTCAACAGTTCAGAAGATGCAGCAGACAGTTGAAATATCAGTCATCTGCTCTATTTCTACCCCACTTCTTACTGTCCACAGTTCACATTAAAACTGGGTTTTAATAAGCCAACTGATTTGGTAAACAATTCTTAATTTATTTACTCGGGCAAGACTCCTTTGACTTCAGTGGGAGTCCTGCCAAGCTAGGGATCTTGGACTAGCGCCAGTGATAGAATGCCCGTTTTATTGGCATCTACGATTTCCTATTTACTTGCCAAAAGAACCCTTACCAGCTTCGCAATAGGCTTTGTTCCATTCACCTGGAGAACAATCCAACCCACGCTAAGGGAGTGAAGATGTCCAGTTACCACTAGCAAAGGTGTGGGGAAACTGATGTTTGCAGGTGCCACCCCTGTGGACTCTGGGTTTCTCTTCCAAAACCTGCCATATAAGAACATCTTGCATTGCCACATATGCTAAGACACGTTATTGCATCTACTCTAAAACACTTTGCTGCAGACAATACCACCTGTGTGCACTAGCTCTTTTGAGAGAAAAAGATTTCCATTGAGGATACCAGAAAGTTATCTTACAGTCTGACAGGAAAGAAATTCAACAAGAAAAATAAGTTGTTCTGTCATTGGCCCAATTGCTCAATTTCTTATTCTGTTAGCCCTCTAATTTACTTCAACGACACTACAAAACTGGGTCCTGACTAACCAAATCAAAGCCCCCACTTAATTGAGTAAATGTCTCAGTTAATTTAAGGGTCTGGCCAGAAAATCAGAAGACAGCTAATAAACGGTCGCTATATTTAAAGGAGTGATGATTTTAAGTCTACTGATTATAAATACACATTGCCAAATTACTCTCGTCTCTTCTTTTCAAGGCATAACCACTCCCCTTCTTATTCAAGCTTTTTTCAATTCCTTCAGCCCGTCACCACAGACAAGGGGAGACAGCCTTCTCCTTTGAGATTCCCATCACTCACAATCCCTTTCTCTCCGTCTGGCAGGGATGGATGGGCTATTTTCCCAGCGTACGTGGAAAAGAAAATCATTCCATACTGCCTACCATTGTTCCTTCTGTTTTTCCAACTGCCATCCTTAACAGGCATTTTGACTGTTTTGATAACAACCTTATATGATGTTTTAAGAACAAAATAATTTACTGAAGGTACAGACATATCTAAAGATGTGCAATAAATATTAAGTCATAAATTTAATTTCTGAAGATCAGAGCCTGTATTGGCATATATTTCATACTATAGAAAGAGGGCTGCAACAGCAGAGGTTAGACTGAAATAGTACCAGAGCAAGCATGTTGTGCCTTCCTGGGAAGGAAGCACGGCAAAAGCAGTTGCAAAGCAACCTACAACATACCAGCCAGCATCACCACGCACTGCACCCTACTTTCTTATACCTCTAAAAGCTAGAATAGTGATAATCAGCGTCTGTCTGGAAATTTAGAAGAGGCATAAGTTAAGTTGAAGGAAAAAGAGCACATTTGTTTATTTAGAAGTCTAAGCAATGGTAATAAACATATGCTGAAATAATCAGCTCCTGTGTAATTACTCATTTGCAAGAGCAGTTATTAGGTAGGGAAATCCTCTCTTTTTTGAAAATGCAGGTCAAATATTTATCTCTGAGATATATTAAATGCAGCACAAAATTGCACTAAGGGCGTATATTAGACTGAACATTTACAAAATTGAAGTGCTTAGACCTTTCAGACCTTCTTTAAAGCCTTGACCTTGGAAACAAATAAGGACAGTGTTATTTTAATGTGCATTCAAATTTTAACAACACAGTCACACAGCTCTAGTGGAATCCACATTGAGTTTCCACTGTAGATTGCTCATCATTTCATTATCGTTCATTATGCTGATAACTGTCAGAAAGCATTAGAAGCAGGAGCCTTGAGTAATAGCACTGAAATGGTAATTTAAAAACAATATACTTTCTGGAGGAAATACAGCACTGCACTAAATTCAATTAGAAGAGGCGAATGTAAAGACAAGTAAGTGAAGTTTGCTGTTTGAAGTCAGGCTGTTCGATTTCTTGATAACCTAAACTGCAGAAAGCCCTTTTAAAGCAGGCACTTTTCTCTTGCATCTCACTAAATTTGCTCTCATTATCTCTAAGCTTCTGTGATATAAACTGTCTTAAATGCAACCGTTTTAGAAATATTTTGGGCCACGCCAAAATATCAATCAATCAGGCACTGTTTGGGTGGCACAACAGACTAAATTATTCAGGGTCATTTACTGAGACAGATCTCAAGCTGGACAGTTTATGCTGGTAATCGCTCTTTTGTAAAGGGCTCCCAATTAAAAATCATTAATAATCTGGATCGAACAGACGATATAAACAATAGAAAACCGTTCTGCACTCACTCATAATGTGAGCATTGTTTGTTAAGAAACAGTTAGAGAACCCAACTCGTTAATGGTAGGGACGCAGGACCAACGCCCATTAACTTGGGTGGGAACTGCACCTGCCTGAGCTAGGCTGCAATTCACAGAATATCTCCTTACAGAGAAGGAAATCCAGGGACGAGGACCATGATTAAGACCGACTGTTTTCCAGCCTCATGGATCTGTGTGTTGGTAAGGCAATTTATTCTCCATTAGATTGCTAACCCTGTGAAAAGTCCATTCTCGGCAAGTACTGAAATATAACAAAGGTCTGAAAAGTTGCCTTAACATTACTTTTGCAGTGCTTCCAAAAGGGAAAGGCATCAGTGTTTTCCACAGTTTGTGCTCGAGTGTACAACAGGTCACTTGTGCCCTCTCCATGCCCAAGCACACAGCTGACAAGCCCGCTGCGCTTCAGAGCTGAAAGCCTAAAATTCCTGAGTTAGGTCAAAGCAGCAGATCCAGGGTGGCTCTGCTCCTCAGTGGTGACAGACATGTGGATGATTACCCCCATGAGACAAGCTAGAGGGAAAAGATGCATCAGTAAACACGTGTATGTCAGGCTACCCATGCCTGGCCTTCTGACAAAGCCCACTCCACAATCTCCAGCGCTCACATCCCTCCACATTCTGCTCTTACTTGTACAAGATTTAAGCCAGACATAACTACTTACTTTAGCAGAGCTAAAATAGAGCAGAATACTAATATTAGCGTTTGAGTTATCTGTTTAGATTGGATGTCTGGCTTACCTAAAGCTTAGGGACAGTTTTTACAATGGATGGAGATGTCAGAGAATGGCATTATGGAATGAGGAAGCTCTAGAGCACCTCTGCTGCCCAGTACGTCAGGAAGTAGGTGCTGCTTTTATTACCTACCATGGGAACTGCAAGAAAGGAAAAGGAAGGGGAATTCTCTGATACCCTTTTATCCACTAGCACAATCAGGCTAATGGAAAGTCATAATGGTCTTCCTCCCCCAACCTAGAAGGCGAGATAAGTGACGAGCCCAGCCAGTTTATTACTAAAGGAAATCAATAGCCAAGGGTCAAAGCTTTACAAAAACACATCCTAGGAAGGCTGAAGTTCATCTTTAAAAGTGTTCAGAAATAATACAGGAAGGATCAATCCACAGTCCATTCCAGGTGTTCTCTCCAAATTACCCAATGTTACTTTTATTCACCTGGTCTAATAGTTCTCCAAGTGAACAGAAACCTGATTTTACAAGCCAGTGGAGCAGAGTCTATCTTTTTGCTAGAAGAATGGGTCTCAGATACTGTGTTTTATTTCTTCATTAGTGCGCCGTCACACTGAGCGATTACCAAATGCAGGACTCAATGAGAATACCAGGGTTAAAGAGAGCATAATAAACAAAGAAGGTGCCTGATTATTATGGCTGTCAGCACAAGGGAATTGGGTTTGTCACCTGGTTTAACCAACTGGCAAGAAATGATTAGAGTCTGAATCCATCTGAAAGAACCTTTGATGTTTACGCTCCCTTGTCTGCACGTCTTGTCAGGGAAGGCAGACAAATGGGGAGCTTCTTCCGGAAGGGCTTCCTTCAGCAGAGGCCCTTTAAATGCTTTCTGTCACTTGCCTCGAGCGCATGGGCAGAAGGCAGCTCGGTGCAGGGGGCATGGCAGACAAATAGCCCCCCCAAGAGCCCCTTGCACCCCAGTCTTTGCACAATGCAGAGCTGCACCATATGCCCACTTTGAGCCTGTGCAGGTACCACCATCATACCAATGTTCAAATGCTGCTAAGGCAGATCTCAAAGAGGGGATATTAGTGAGCACAGCAGTCACTAGGGGAGCAAAGCTGCCCCACACGCCAGCTCAGAAATAACTTCCATGTCATCCATCATGTTGGATCACAGGAAAAGAAGCTACAAGAAAATTCAAAGCTATGAAATGGGACCTCCAGAGACAGGCCTTTATTTCAAGACCGGTGTGCATGGGATTGTGGTGTTGGCTTGACTCTTCTGCCTGCTGACTCCTCCTGGACTGCTGCAGAGGTCAAGACTGAGGCCAGCACCGTGGCCCTTGCCTTCCTGCCTCTTTGTATTTTCAAGGTTAAAAGACCAAGATCAGGGACTTTAACCCTGACCGACCTCCAAGGACAGGAATGGGGAAGCCTGCAAGAAGAATGCTGAAGACTTGACAAAAAAGGGCTAAGCTTGCAGGGGTATGTTTTGTAATAGAAGCAAACACACACATCACTTGCTCACGATTTCCCCATCTGGAAGCGTTTTGCTCTCTCCTCATACTTGACTCACTGCACATGCCTATTTAAATTCAACTAGTTGATTACTAATTTGACTTCAATTTGTTCAGGATATCACTCACTAGGACCAGGACTTTATGAGAAACTTTTGCCAGTATAATGTTATTTAGGGTGTAGCTTCCAACAATAGTTTTATTGTTGCAAGAAGACATTTTTCCTATCAAAATGGGCAGGCTTTACATCTCCTAGTGTAAATTATATTATGAAAAGCATGTTCCTACCCACTCCACCAAGGTTTCACAATACAGACCTTCACCCCCAGTCAACAATTGGCAAGGAATATACGGACCTCTCTGCTTTCCTACTAATCAAAAGCAGCTGCTCCTGGGTATGCCCGGACCTGCTCACTAGCACCCAGCAAAACTGACAGCTGAAAAGAAGATCATGGAAGAAGAGCTGGAATCAGGAGGGTGTGGGGAAGGGATGAGTGCTGGCTTAGTTATGGACATACTTTGTTTCTGCCTTGTAAGGGAGAAATTAAGATTGAAATAAGATTGTGAGTCATCTCTCCAAAATGAATTTGGAATATATTAAAATGTTACAAAAGAAATGTCTCAGCCTTCCCTTGCTCACAGACACACACACACTCTCTACATAATATACAGTTGAACTCCAAAAATCTGGAAGCATTTCCAACAGCTTTCAGGGAAAGCCACACATGGATATCTCTGGTAAAATACAGCCCTTTCACTTATTGTTTCAGATCTCTCTGCTCCTATAGAAGTGAAAACCAAAGAACGAGATGATCACAATTTAATACCAGGGCATGCCTGGAAACCCAGGTCTTCAGCGGCATGAGCTGTTAACCAACACATAGGACAAGAAGGTGTTCCAGCAACCCTGTGGGAGCGCTCAGAGCACTGTACCTCTTGTTTTCCCTTCTGAAGACATTTTGGCGGAATTAAAGCAAATTCCATTTGTTGTATATGATGTATTTATCTACAAAGGACAAAATAAATCATACTTTGGGTGTTTGATTCATTAAGGTTTAAGATTTATTACCACACCTTTCAGAGGAACGCTTTTATGTTCCTAAGGGTCACCAGCTATCTTTTGAGCAAATTAGGTATATAATGAGATTATAATTACCTATTTACCCTATCTCATACAATTATGGGAAAACTTTTCACATTTTCTACAAATATCAATATTTAAAGAGATGAAAGGTGATGTGACCTACAGGAGACAGGTCCTCAGACTGGAACTTAGACCTGTATTTTATTTCTAGATCTCCGAGGTGTGTTGAGTCACTCCTCTTTTGTGGCTTTGTCTCCTCCCAGTCTCCTGATGATTTAGACTGTAAGCTCTCAAGGGTCAGTGCAACCATGTCACTCTTAGGAATTCAGGGCTGAGAACTAACGCTGTCTCTCCCAGAAGCACAATGCAAAATGCAAACTGCATCCACAAAGGGCTCTCAGAGCTTCTCAACGCTGCTCTTGGAAGCAGGACACTTCTGAGAGACACAAAGCTCCAGGCAGTATTTCCTACATATAGAGTGAAAGAAAGACAGGGGAAAAAATGGATGATAAAAGGGGAAGAAACTGTTCAAAGACCAACTTACGAGTGCAGGGCATGGAGGCAGCATCATTTTCAGCTCGGAAAAAGCCCCGATCGCAGGTGCAGGAGGTAGAGCCTTCCCAGATGGAGTAGCTGTGAGGCGGGCATTTGGCACAAGCAACATCTGTCGAGAGAGCCTTGTAGTATCCGATTTTGCAAGCTAGATGGAGGAACAGGAAGGGAGAATGTTACTTGCCCAGGCTGTGATCATAAATTGCTGGCTTACTTATTAAAAATCAAGGCAGGAGACATTTCAAAGAGATATAATGATGTCCTCTTAGCCCCAGGTGAAGAATTAACAATCATCACACTCTTAATGAGTAATCTTATGTCAGGGGATACTGATTTCTAATTCCAACAAGAGCCATTTTAAAAGCTGGCTTGGAGATGGTAAAAAAAAATAAAATAATAAAATTATACTCTTCTATTGACACTGCCAGAAAATCAGCTGCCTCTTTGTGCTTACTGTGGAGTTGCATGTTGCTTAAGACATGTCCACCTGCATTCACATACACACACAGAGCAGGACAAAAGGGGTGCAGTTGGTTTATTCTATGACCACTTAAGGAATGGCAGCTGACAGTAAGACATTGCCAATTTTTAAGAGGGAATGGGACAGGAACCCACTGGGATTGGCAGCGAGGCCCTCTGCCTAGCATGCCCGGAAATGGCACTTCTCCCTCCTGGCAAGGCAGAACTCATTTGGCTCTTTCTCCTCGAGGGAGGAAGTCAGCAACTCTCTCCCCTCCTCGAAGCAAGGGCACGGCAGTAACTGCATTACTGACACCAGGTCCCACGTGCAGCTGGCAAACCTTCGGAGACATCAGCTTGAGAAATGTAATGTTTACACGAAGGGCTAGTTTTACACCATTTGGAAAAAACTCATTAGCATCATTAATAACACATTTTATTGGCTAACAGGTATGTCATCCTACAAATTTCTCTCTTGGCTAGAGATAAAAGCCCACCATCACCACTGGATTTCAGCAGAGTAAACACCCAGGCATGAAAGCATGTAAAGAGGAAAGACTGTTCCCAGTATCTACTGCATGAGCCACTCTCACACCTCATCATTTATCCCCTATGCTGCCTTCAGGGTTTCCCACTATGCACAGGTTTCACAGCTGTGACTATGGCTTAGCCTTCCCTTAGTGCCCCTCGTTCTTTTCCTCTTTCTCTTACGAAGCCCTCAAAGGGGAAATGGAGAAGGATTTTAGTAACATTTATAGAACAGCAAGCTACTTCACTCTTGTGCTCCAAAACCATTTATGGAATTTCCATAACAAGTCCTAACTTTAGGACATGCCCTGCTTCATCTGTAAGAGCACAGGGAGACCAGTCTGCTTTGCCTCGCTGTGGCTGTCACCAGACTGGAGGATCTTAGAAAAACACACTGCTCAAGTGACCAAGATTTATGCTTCCAGAGCTTACATGCATCACATTATTAGATAAGGTTCAACTTGCAAGATGGTTTTTTGGCCATGTTTCAAATGGCCATGGGGTTTCAACAAAAATCAGAAACCACAGCTTTGGTAAGAAGAACCACTAGGGTCAAACTCAGCCTCCCCACATCAGAGACAATTCGTCCCTGAATACAACTACAAACCCACTGGGTATGGCCCATCAGTCAGGCGGTCGCAGCACACAAATGCAACTCCTGTAAAACAGCCTCTTCTGCTTGTGAGCAGAATTGTCCAGTAAAAAATACTCAACAAAACAACAAAGCAACCATGGAAAATTACCTTTCATTTTTTGATACGATTTGCAATATCTGGTGAGTGAGCTGTAGTGTCGCTACGTGTCCTCTCGTGCCTGGTTTAACAGCAGCAGCAGCCAAGTGGCAGATGCTGATCTGTGATACTATTCCTGGTTTTCACTGTCACAGCTCAGATCAGCAATACACCTAAGCCTGACCAGGACAGACACTGACAGGAGGAATCTTGCTGCCATATACAAAGATAAGGCACAGAAAAACAGAATACAAGAGAAGACCATGCTGACTGCTCTTATCTACAGTCTTCTTTCTATTATTCAAGGTTTTTAAAATCAAACATGCAAATTCTAACATGACTGTTGAGACAAATATCACAATTCACAGAAATTATCAAATGAAGAGCTATCTTTTGCATCTTTCTAGTATTAAAATATTCAGAACATAAACAATCTAGCACAAGGCATAAGACCCTGCTCGGGCTAAAACACACTATTGCAAAGGTAGGAAAATATTACAGATAAAAGAGTTTGGCAACCATTTCTCCCTGTCTTTTCAGACTCTGTGGTTTAAAAGGGAATAGATGGATACAGTGGGCACTGCAAGGTCAACAGTCTGTAACTCAAGGATCTCTTTTCCCCTGTTTCATGCACTGTATTTTGTTTTCTACTATATTAAGCCAAGATCATTAATATTTCAAGACCTGACGAAAGCTCTCCCAGCACGGTGGCTGCTCCTAAAGCACACACAGCCATTTTGCTGCAAAAATCACCTACTCCAGAACACTTTGTCTTCTTCATTTTAGGGTGCTCAGAGATTCACCACTTTCCAGTACGTGCCATAAAAAGACATTAGAGAATGTGTTGCATTAAACTAGCAGTTCTTTGCCCCTAAGAGCTCCATGGCATCGTCACTTAAAAGCTCAGGTCTAATCCTGTGAAAGCTGTTCCTAGCATGAAGCGCTGCTGACACACCTATTGCAACCAGCGCCTGGTAAGACTATGGATGGGCTTTTTTGGAAGGTTAATGATTTAGTAGGCAAACAAGAAGCCTGTACAGAACCTATTCCTGAAAGTCTTAATTGCTTGCTCATGACAAATCTTCATGCGGCTGCTTTTCTGGGAAGGATTTGCTGGGTGAGCCCTGGCGTGAATGGCGTTCTTACACAGCTTTTGAAAGATACCATTGTAAAAAGATTAGTTCACATGTGCAATGCAAACTTTGAATTCAAGTCCTTAGCTTTGCCTTAATTAGTTCTTTCTGTTAGTTTAAAAAAAAAAAATCATCTTTTCTCACATTCAGATCACCCACCAGCATTGCAAGGTTACAATAATCTGCACTAGATCCAAGGAAAACTCTCTAACAGAAATATTTTCAGCATGGAAAAGCTCACATCAGAACAAATCATACTGATTTTAAATGGACATCAGCTTGAAATAATTATGCTGCTATCTTAGAGTTGTAATATTAAAATCTGTTTGATTTCTATTTCAGGATTTGTCAAACATTGCTGCTCATTATTATATATATTTGGGTTTTTTTAATTTACCAGGGTGATACATGTTAAAACTGATGGAACTTCAGTCAAATCTGGATGTAAATTTTCTCAAGCATTTTTAAAACTCCATTTTCAGACTCATGTCTTCCTCAAAGGAAAAAAAAAAAAAAAGGGATGATGCATCTGTGGGCTAGAAAGTCTGCTTGCAAATCTCTGCAAAAGCTGAACTTTCTATTAGAAAATTTAAGCCACTAATTTCAGTATTTAAAAACTCATCTAATAATGGATGAGTTTTATATGAAATAAATTGGTTTTAACCCTGTTTAAATAAGCTGGTTTTTTTCTGATGGGGGAGCACTTTTAAAAAAATTACTCTTGCAAATTGAAAGTTGTTAATAAAAATCCCCCAGTGCTTCCTCTTAAATTGTTCTTTTGTCCTTGTTGAAATCGCAATGAACCTTTCCATCATAGTTTGGCAAGGTTTGACATGTTTAATAGTTCTTTAAAAAGAAAAAAAAAGAGCATAACATCTTACAAATGCTTGGATAAAGAAATCACCTTAATCTCTTTGCTGACAACTTCTTAAATCATTAAAAATGTGGTGTGTATCTCAAAAATCTCTCTGCGAGCTCCAGGTGGAAGCTTTGGCAGCACCGTGGAGCAGCGCTCTGCTCATCACCCCTATAGCGTGACCCTGGGCTGGGGAGGGAAGACCCCTGGAGCCAGAGGGGTGGCTGAGCTCCGAGCAGGTGATGGGACTGGGAAGGTCCAAGTGCTGCCTGCTGTCGGGCAGGAGCTCCTACCTGCTGCCTCAGCCCCTGCTAAAGAGGAGAACTCACAACCAAGAAAAACACCAGTTTCCAGATTAAGAGCTAATAAAGAGAATGGGTTGAATAAACAAGCACAGAAACATGGTTTTGCTCGAGCAGATCTAGTTCAGTCAACAAATTCACACTAGAAGAAAATTAAAGATGGATGTTCTAAAGTGCTTCTTTGCAGCAGCAACAAAGATGACCAGTCCTGAACAAGGAGGGGCACAGAACACTGGAGCACAGAGCCATGACCATACAGATCACTGTGCTAAAAGCTACCATCTCCAGATGAATTCTGCAAGGAAAGGGATCCCAACCAGGACAGGATAAGCAGCTGATCACAAACCATGCTCCCATTGCTCCCCTCCTGCCCTAAGGAGACCAGAGCACCACATTTATTATTGCAGGCAAGAGAATAATAGATCTAAAAATCTGCCAAGCCAGCAAAAATTTCAGAAACTATGCATTTAATAGTCTCCATTTTTTGAAGCAGAAAAATATATCAGCTACACACTCATTAAAATTTCAGAATTCCTTCAGATGCAATTTGGAATCAAATCTCCCTCCACACACAACAGAAGAGGGGACATTTTGTTTTAAAAGTCAATGATTGTAGCCAACTTCAATGAAAAACCCAAACCCAGTATGAAATAAAGGACAAAGCAAATAATTTAAGGAAAGATATTTTAGCATCAGGCTTATAAATTTCAGTGAGAAATTTGTGTTTAAAGACCTAAAAAAATACTTTGATAGCACATTTCATGTCTTTCATCACTAGTTACTTTTTCTACAGTTCTTCCCTGTCTGGAAATATGTTAAGCTCATGTTTTAACTGTGCCCTTAGGAACAAAAAGTTACTTTTATTTTTTCCCTCTAATGTCATTCTCATTCTTTAAAAGGATGGATTTTCTCTGATTGTAACAAAATCACATCTGCCACATAAGTAGGCAGCATCTTCTCAGCTCTCTTTTACTGTTATTACCATTTCTGAACAGATTTTTGTGTGTTAATTATAGAACTCAATTGTTTGGATAGTCTCTTTTGATGAGCTTTCTGCCCTGCACCACGAACCCCTCTGTTATTGTACAGCTGTTTTACTTCCAAATGCTCATCAGGGTTTTCTAATTGTCAAGCTGTCCCAGCAACTACTTCTTTTGACCTAAAAGTCAAAGAAAGGGAGTCACCCTTGTCTCCCCGACATGAATACCACAGGGGTCCCCATGGCCCCCCTAATACCTACGAGACAATGCCTTTCCAGATCATTGCCACTACAAGCATAATTGGGTTTGGGGTGAAATGAGAAGATTTTAAATAGGATGAATTAATGAGTTTCTTGTAAAATTAAGTCGTTCTCCTGGTCCAATCTAATTACTCACTGTAATGCCCCTGAGGGCAATAAATAAAGATCCTTAGAAGCGGGGGGGGGGGGGGGGGGAAGAGAGAAAGAGAAAAAGCTTTCTCTTGAGCCATTCTGAAAAGTCAAGTTGTAGAATTCGATGTGATGTACCAAATGCTGTTTCCAAATAACATCAGATTCCTTTGATGTTCACAGTGTAAGATCTTCGCCTCCTGTTCATAATGACCGTATGATTGCTACAAATTAAAAGGAGTTCCCCACCTTTCACTGGTACCTCTGATGAGAAAGCCAGTATTTCTACACACTAAGCATATATTTCTGTTGCATGAATGACACGAGGAAACGCAAACAACAACCCACCAGACAAAGAGCCTAGGCTATTTGACTTCAGAGCATTTTTACTCCATGATTGGGTACCAGCCTGGGAATTTCCAAACAGAAATGAAGGGGCCTTGGAGCACAAATGTACTAAGCTGTGAAATCCAGGCTCTGTTGAAGCCCCTGGAACTGTGCACAGAAGTACACTCGCAGGTATGCACACAGACATAAACTGAGTGGAGGAGCTTTTCACACAGCCCATCTGAATAACCTTAAAAACCCCAACATCTTTGGTTATTTTTCCCCAGTATAGCAACCTTGGCTACAAGTCTGCAGCTTGTGCTGTGGTTTGTTTTATTTTAAATGCCAGGGACTGACCACGTGATGACAGGAGAGCTGCAGCCCTGGCAGGAACAGAGGAACGCATGGCTGCCCCCGACAGCCCACAGGCACGCTGGGCTCTTTCACGCTTCTTCCGATGGTTGCTACAGCAGGGACAGGCGGTCTGGCAGGCAGTCACTGTGGGTGATGTGACCCTGCTGCTGCCACTCACCTCACACCCACATCCCTCCCAGAACAAGCTGCAAGTGGAGTGCAGCCCCTCTGCCAGCTGCCCTGGACGAGCTCTGTCCTTCAAGCACCCAACACCATGAGAGGAGAGGGGCAGCCGGCCCTCAACCCCAGGAGGGTGCAGGAGCCCCAGGGACTGCTCGGGACAAGCCCCCTCCAGGCTGGGCTAGCACTGCCAGTGCTGCTCCTTTCCACCACATGCACGGACCCTTGCAAGTCCAAAGTCCACATCCTCCAAGAGAGGCTTTATCTGGTCGGATTTTTCCCAATGCAGTAATTCTGAACATCGAAAGACAGACAGTAGGCACTCGGTACCGCAGAGGCACCTCTCCATCAGCCACCCGCACCCACCCCAGCACCTACAGCAGCCGCTGTGGGAGGACTCAGCCAAGCCAGACCAAACGATGGTAGCTCCGCTGCAGAGGACTGTTGCAACCCTTTAGGCCATAAGGAAAGGTTCAACTTCAGACAGTGGGATCAGGAAGAGCATGGCAGCACCCCAAGGCAGTGGCTGTAAGTAATCACAGCAGCACTCAGAAGCCCTTGGCAATCCTGCTGTGCATCCATAGTGAGGCGATTATCACCTCACTAATAGGCAAGCTAGATTTTTATCTTCATTTTTCTGGTTCCTAGAAGACAAGAAATTCAACTGTTTACTTCAGTTCCAGAAGCTGAAGTAAGGAGCAAGAAGCTGCAGAGATCTTTACCGTGGAAATGAACCGCAATCACCATTCAAAGTCTCTTCTTGGATCCTCAGGAGGGAAAGGGATGAGGCACCCAGCAACTGGAAGGCATTAATCGGCACAGCATCATCCAATGACATCAGCAAAATCCCTCTGCACTCTTGGATGCATCCCATCAGGTCACATGGACTCACGTATGCCCACTTTATTTAAGCGCCCCTTAACTCAGTCCTATCCTGTAGCGCTTCTCTTCCACAGACCCTGATGCACACAGAAGGCCTGGCAGCCTGCTGCAGTAACAGCAAAAAATGAGGCAAAAAAACCCCAACCCATTCAATCCCTCAGCCTTTTTCATGTCCTTGGTCACTAGATCGCCCTCCCCACTGAGTGGTGGCACCATATTTACCTCAGCCTTCCTTTTGGTGCCTATAGAAGCAGATGTTCTTCACAGGGCTTCGGGTGTGGGTTGGGGTGAGGAACCCTCACTAGGTCCAACTCCAGCCAAGCTTTGGCTTTCCTAACTCCTCCCCTGCATCCTTGGGCAACATCTGGATTATACAGCCCTCCTGGACACTTCACTTGTGTCTAAGATGGGCTAAGGGCTGCCTGCCCACCACCTTGGCCTTCTGCTTTGCCTCCTGCACCTGCAATGGGGTGTCTGTGTGCTCTCAGCAGCTTGTCCTTTACAACACACCAGCTCATGTGGGCTTCTTCTGCCCTCCTGACACACAAATTCCTAAACAAGCCAAAATCTGCTCTGCTGTAGTACAGGGCTTTGATTTTTTTTGTTTATATATATGAAGTCCAGTGAAATAAACCAGGAGCGATGAAGAAGCTGCCACCTTGGCAAAGGGCATAAGCACAACAGGACAGTACAGCTGATATGGCAAGCTGTTCAAGAGAGAGCTACAGGCACAAAAACGTCAGGTGTATGATACACAAACTAGCATGGCCTATTAATCCCCGTCAAGGTGGTCAATGTTCACTTGGGTACGATTTTCGATACTGCCTTCAGAGTTAATCACCAGGCATTGTCGGTGCAGCCCTGCACTTGGACACCATGGGCACAGATCCATGGAACTACTGGCATCCTTATACTTCCACATCATCTTTGTAAGGAGAGATCTTGTGGTTTTGGAGTACCATCCCCTAATCAGTATCAGTTTTCCAGGGTTTCACACAGACTGATGCTCTGCTTGTCTTCTACAGAAACTTTTCAAACCAACTTGTATCTTATACAAAAGAAATATAATTATCCTGATAACCCAATCATTTTAAAAGATGAAACCTACTTTGTAAATCATCCTTTTCTAAAGAAACCAGACAGTCAAAAGCATAAAAAAATTAAATAAATACACAATTCATATGTTAAATAAGTTCAATAGATGCATACATGGAAAAGAAAAAATGAAAAATTAGCTTTTATTCTTAAAAACTATTAAAAGTTATTCTGAACTTTGCTACACAGCTGAGACATCACAACTGCTTAAAAAAATCCTCTCAAAAAAATCCACAAACTTTAAAATTTCATATTTCTATGAATTAATAATAATGGCTTATACGTGCAATACCCATGTGGTGCTGTGGTATTAGGGGGGAAGAATTAGGGCTCAATCAGACATTTTCCACATCACGATTGCTCCTGCTCTTTGAGAGTGCCCTGATCTTGCACTAGCCCTGTCAACAGCGCCTGCTTCCAGCGCTGTGCTGGGAAGGGGCAGCTGAAAAGACTCATCGAGACATCCTAAAAAGGAAAACCAGCCACAGACAGAATACTTGCTGCACTGGTTTTCTGTCTGAAGTTAAAACAAAAAAATAGAGAGCTAAAAATGCAGGGTCTAGGTGAAACAGTTCCTGACTGAAGAAATAAAAAAGCCACCGAAACCCCTTTCTGAGCAAGAAGTCAGCACTTTCCACAAGAACTGAAAATCCCAACCTGCTCTGCTCTCTACAGGAAGATATTTGCTAGGACTTGTAATCGCAAGCAAAGCGGCCGGCGCTCCATCAGCGGGAAACGGAAAGGACTGTTTGTCCTTGCAATGTCTCCAGGAGGTGTCCCTTCCTTTCCAGGCGGCTGGAGGATCCGACTCAGCAGAGCAGTAAAAGCACACATAAGTTCACACTGAAGTGCTTTAACAAAGAGGGATGTACTGCTGAACTGGGGACTTGGCATCTCCATGGGCTGCATCCTTATTTTTTAAAACACTTAAACAATAAGCAGATGCCCTGGTATGATAAAGACTTCTCAGAAATAGCAACTGAGCGGCTGTGTCCTTTTTCGGTACGAAAATTGCTAGCACATTGGTGCAAGTGTTAAAAGGATCTTTCTAATATTACTGAGCCAAGTGTTTGGATGGTCCCCATTTTGGAGAGCTCCAGCTGTCACTGTGCTCCATTACAGACTTCATCTAACTTCCAAAGATTAATCACCTTTATACGAGCTGTGAGATTTAAGAGCTGAGTCAACTAATCAGTTTCAAATAATTACTCAATTAGAAAAAACAAGTGGATGGTTTCCCTTGAACAGAAGCAGCATGAGGGGAGAATCACAAAACTAACAGATTTTTAGGCAAACCTAAGAAGGGAGGGGGGTGTGTCTGTAAATAATAATTAAAAAAAAATAACATAGAAAATTGTGACTTCGGTTCTTTCAGCAACTGAAGTTGACAGAAAGAAAAAAAATCACTCCTAAAACTTTTACAATATACTCCAGTGAAAGCTGATTAATTGGCCTGAATCTCCACATTAACAAGCCCTAATCCCTTCATCAGGGAACCTGCTTACAAGCTTCTCTTACCAGTGCCGTAAAAGCACTGACGGGAACAGAGATTTGTATCTCAAAACACTGTCCAGCAGCCTGGGATTATCTCCCATCTCCTAAATCTTAACAGCTCTGTAGAAAGGCAGTTTAACTTCTAAAGTTAGATGAAGTTTGGGATAGAGCACAGTAGCAGTTTGACATGGAAAAGCCTCACACATAGCCCTGACATTTGCTCCCAAACAAACATCACCTGGCATCATCCAAGGGTCTTGGACTTAGAAAAGTGTCCTTGTAAGGTATTAAAGACCATCTAACGTTATTTTCCAGTTATTCTAGAAGTGCTTGTATTTTATACATGGTAATTAGATATTGCAAGTTGGCTGAAACAATTATTACATTAATACCCTTTAACGAACGCTCTATTGTCAAGAATTTCTGGACTGATCCTGTGCCTAAATCCTTTAATGCTGTCTCCTTTGTGCAAGTGGAATTTCACTCTGCAGCAGAATTCAGCATAGCTGTAATGTTTTCTGCTGCTGTTTGAACTTGTATCATGACTGTGATGGAGCCACTTCATGCCAGCAAACTAAAAACTACAGTTTTTTACCGAGCATTTTTTACTCCTGGGTTAACTGTGAACAGCCTGGAACAGAGCTCAGGCTCATATCTCTGGAGTTATAGCAAGATGCCTTAATATGGTTTCATCACCACATCCTCTTGAAATGGTTATATGACACTACTTGGGGAAAAAAAAAAAAAAAAAAAAAAGCTATTTTGGTCTCTCCAGAGAATTGCTTGACACAAAGGTTTTGGAAGATGCCTAAATATAGACAGTTCTGGTGAGATCTGGGTCTGTGCAAGATAAGAACCCTGCACTATTTTTGACCGTTTTCCAAAGATGCTGGGAACACAATGGCTTCAAACAAACACTGCTTTGGCTCTCCCCAGCACTGCAGAAAACAGGGAGGTGCTTCCGAGAGACTCCCGTCAACATCACTGTAAAAAACTATCAATCTTCTACTAAGTAGTACATCAATCAAAATGGTGGCATGCAAATCATGATCCATTAAGTACTTCATACTTGATTACCCATGACATTTTAGAGAGGGTCATACATTGATGAGTTACTTTTCTTTGTCCTTTGCTATTTGGAGCGCGTGACCACTTTTAGTTCATTACCAATGCAAAGTTTAGCACCAAGCTTAATTTCAACAAGATGAAAACAGCATCTCACTTGTTTGTCCTTTTCTCCTTAAATTTGCTCAAGCTGTATGTTTCTACATTCTACACAGATCACACCTTTTCAGGAGAAGTGTCAGACATAGGGCACGTGCAGGTGCAACTCTTGTTTAAACATGCCATTCACTACCAAAGACATTCTGAAAGTGGAAGAGGAAGACTAAAACAACACAGGATTTCTCTAGATACCTTTTTCTCCTTATTCTATCCTAGATGTGGAAATCAGGCTGAAGATGTGCTCCTCCTTGGGCTAACTTACAAAACCCAAAACATGCAGGCAAGCATCTAGAAGCCACCCTTCTACATTTATTTTCACTTACACCCTGATGCCTCACAAGGTACAACCTCATGGCTACAGCAGAGATGGAGGCAGTCACCCAGGTCCAATTCCTGGCTCTGTCATGGAAACTGACGACACCAGAGATGATGTGTATCACAATATTAAGAGGAATTACTTTCCTTCCCAGCTGGTCCAGCCTCACCTTATGGTCATTAACTTCAGGTCATCTCCCTACAGATCACAGGAGGCTCTCGGGCCTGGATAACGCTTTCTCACAGGAGTTAGTGGCAAGAAAGAAGCAGGGAGCAGAGGAAGAGAAAGCAGGGTTGTTCCTCTGGGCCCCCTAATTTGTAGGGTGTAACTACACAGACACCCAGAGTGTAAACTTCAGCATCCCTGCCTCACTTACAAAGGACAATAAAAATCACAATAGATACATCTAAAAGCTGCTGTGAGGTTTAATTAAGCAATAAGTGTGTATAGAGCACTTGGAGATCTCCAGATAACAAGGTGCCCATACAAGAGAAGAGGTGATTACTTCTGATGAATCAAAATCTCATGGCAACAACCTGGCATACTCAGCAGGGAATATCCAGGGCTGTCTTAACTCTCTTTTTACAGCCTCAATAGAAGCAGCTTATGGAGATTGTTTACCTGCTCGTTTGCATCATAGGCTTTGGCAGGATATTCGAGAGGATGCAGAGAAATGCCTGCATGGGCTGAGTGCTCAGAGCTGTGAAATACTGTCCCTATTTAAAAATCAAAGAGCTGGGAATCTGCTCCTGTCAACAGGCTTTTCAATAGAGAAGAATAATTTAGCAAGAATAGATGAAATCTCCCACCTTCGGGTGATCTGAGTGGCTGTGAGGAGGAACGCGTTTTGGCAGTTCCCACATTCTTTTGTCAAACTTCTGTTGTCTGGGAAAGAGCAGAGTGCCAGAAGCCCTTGCAGGTGAATACCTTGGCTGTTTCAAGCTCACTTGATTCAGAGTGATAGCCTGTTTATCTAGATGTTTGGAAAGTTATTAATGAGATCAGCAAATCCTTTCTATGTATAAATTATAAATCACCTTCAGCAATGCCATGTAAATTACCGAGTCAAGTAAGAACATGCTTATTTATGTGTGACAGTCTTTTATCACCACTAAATAAAAGCAAGAGAGTGAATTATCTAGGGAGAAGCATATCGCTCGTAACACTGAAGCACAATCTGTTAGGTCACAAACAGAAACATCAATGTAGCATGACCCCTGTTACGTTCCCTATCACGACATCCTGAAGGAGATGCCAGCAGTGGCACTGCGCCAATCTAGACGGCGTAGGAAAGCAGCACGCTTGCTGGCCAGGCTGCACTACTGACTTTGTTCAGGTGCACTCAGAATGGTTTTCCACCACGTTGCTCTGCAGAGAGCTGATGTCTCCATCAAGGCAGCACTCCGTGCCTCTTCTCGTCATCGCACCTCCACGCAGAGTGAAGGAAAGTCACTTGATGTACAGAGGCTGCTCTGGGGGACCTGTTTTAGCAGCCCCAGCAAGCAAGAGGTTCAGAAAGAGAATAGCCAGAGAGATACCAGTTTCATGAGTGGCTGCTGCAAGTTCTGGATGAGGAGAACTAAAATTTGAGCCGGACTTAACTTTTAAGCCCTCTCCTATTCTGAATTGACAAGACACATCATGCACTAATTCCTTTCAGCTGATGTATGGTATCTTTATATCGCAGCTCTGCCCATCCATCTTCGAGGGCCAGATAACCCACAGATTTACAACGCAGCTGCTGCTCTACGAGTACAGGATTGGGCCCAGTTGTGCAATGGGCTTATCACCTGGTAAAATTTCAAAGTAGGTTTGTTAATGGAGGTAGCCATTTGATGAAAGCTTTAAGCCAAGCTTTTCTTCAAGAGTTCTGCAGAAAGTCTTTGTATGACAAGGTACATTAAAAAAAAATATGAAATAAAATAAAATCCTAGGGAAAAGAATCACTGAAACTGAGGTTAGGCATGAACAAAAATAATTGTGATAGGTCTCTTCTCCCCCAGCTTAGCCTTTGCCAGGCAACCCTAGGGAGGCTCTCAGCAGACACACCAGTGATCCACTGGAAACAATGACTTGAGAGAGGGATAGCAAGGGTCCTCTGGCTCGCTCCAGCTGAAACATCCAGAGCATGAATCTACCCACACTGGAGCAAAACTACACTGGCTGAAAGGTTACACAGTGGAGGTGCTTATTGGTCCTGTGGGAGATGGAGCTTACACTGTGGGTGCTGCAGAAAGCACACCAACCAAGGTATGATAACACAGCTTCAAGACAATACTAGCTCCAGCACAAGGAATGCACCCACAGCTGACCCAGTCATCAAAACTGTTCAGGCTGCTGGGCTAATGCTGGCCAGCCCTGATGAACAAGAGATCTGTCTCTCCCCTCTCCAGGCAGAGCACTGGAAGTCAGTCTCGTCCCCAGCAGGGGCAGCTGATGAGCAGTCCCCAGGGGCTTTGCCACATCGCCTTGAGTGTCCTCCTGCCCCTGGTCTACAGAGCAGGTACCCAGAGGGCACAGCCTGCTGGTTGGCTGAGATACTGGTCAGGACACAGCCCCTCCTGCAGAGCCTTTACCCTGGCAATAGTGATGCACAAGAAAAGTTTCCTCTCAAATTCCTGCTGGATGTCGCATAGCTGCTAATTAGGACAAAGTGACAAAACAAAAAGAGTTTTTCTTCTAATCTGGAAAAGCATCCATCTCCAACACAACTACTGGCAAATAAACCTAATAATAACATCCAATTTCGGCTCCAAGGCTCTCAGGGCTGACCTGATAGAGCTATTTATTAAAATATCTACATGATATGTAAATTAGTGCAAGATAATAAACAAAGAAGTTAATTGTGGTAACCATGGAGCTATTTGGAAACAGCCAAAAGCACCACTGACTTCAGTCCAGACCACAAAAATTTACTTCAGCAAAGAAATCTGGCGGTAAGTCTAACTGAGGCTTCACATGTTCTGGAGCTGGCGTGACTCACGTCCGCCCCAATCATCACACGCTCTTCCTGATATGATAAGTTATCAGTTCATAGTTTTTACGAGCGCCACTTTTATCTGCCTTCACTAAACCATATCAAAACCATTCATTTTGCCTCAACAATTAACAGAATGTTACTGGTAGCATCCAAATTGCATCTCAGACAGCTTAGGAAAGTGAGGTTTTAAGATGTTCTTGACAAGGTGATCTTATACCAGTTAAATACACTTCGGCATGCAAGACCATCTATTTTCAGCAAGCATTTCCAACTTTTCAAGAGAACCCAAATCCACAAGGAGTAACATCTACTTCAGCCTAACAGACCTGAGGCAGAAATGTTCCCTGTGTTCTCCTTGCCTTTGTCAGCAATCAGTAGATTGATCCCACGTTATACAAATCACTGTGCCAAACCTCACTGCCTTTCTGGTGGCGTCCCTGCGACTGTCAAGTTTCATACAGTAAGGCACCATGTAACTCCAGATGCATGACCCTCAGGAAGAGACCCAGCAGCCATCTACAGCCACCAGAGACCTCTCCCCTGCTTCCGCCCCACAGATGGGTTACTTGCACTCTGCCTTTGACTACCAAAACAGAGTTCACTGGGATTTTGCTAGGTTGCCCCAGCCAGAATTCCTTCAAGGAATTCTTGAATTTTTACTTGAATTTTCAAGCAATGCATCACTCAGTTACCAAAATCACAGAATCTCAGAATGGTTTGGGTCAGCAGGGACCTTAAAGACCATCCAGTTCCAACCCTATTGCCATGGGCAGGGACACCTCCCACTGGATCAGGTTGCTCAAAGCCCCATCTAGCCTGGCCTGGCACACCTCCAGGGATGGGACAGCTACCACTTCTCTGGGCAACCTGTGCCAGGGCCTCACCACCCTCACAGGAATCATTTCTTCCTAATACCTAATCAAAATATCTTCCCTCTTTCAGCCTAAAACCATTCCCCTTCATCCTATCTCTGCACTCCCTGATAAAGAGCCCCTCCCCAGCTTTCCTGTAAGCCCCCCCTTTCAGGACTGGAATGCTGCTATAAGGCCTCCCCACATTCTTCTCTTCTCTAGGCTAAACAAGCCCAACCTTCTCAGCCTGTTCTCGTATGGGAGGTGCTCCAGCCCTCAGATTATCTTTGCGGCCTCCTCTGGACTTGGTCCAACAGATTCACATCCATCAAAAAAACACAGGAGAACCTGTTCTCAGGCCAGCACATTAGTTTTTCATGTTCTTTACTTGCAAATACTTAGCACACTTTCTTGCCCACAGTCATTCATTAAGATATATACACACAAACAAACTCAGGATTTTCTAACTGAACCAAAACACTGAATTTGTACATCATCAAAACTTGAGGCGGTTAAGCAGCACAGAACAGGGGGAAAAGTGCTGGCTGCAATGAATCAGTTATGGCATGTTTGCTGCGCCACGTTTACTTTCTAGACTTACTTTTCTGCAGCGAAGGTGCAGCCAAACATCAGCCACTAATGGGTCAGTAAATCTGCACTGTGCCAGGCAAAGCTCTGAATACATGAGATCAGCAACCAACTCAGCCAAGAGGGGAGAAGGATGTTTCACTATATTTTATTCATCTGCATTTGCTTACATTTTGTGAATATGGCACTCAGTAGAGCTATTTTTTAGGTGGCACCCAACTCATCATTAGACACAAGCAATCTTTTGAAACACCCCTTTGTCAACATTAAGTGGGGTTTGACATTGCAAATGCTTAGTGACTTTACTCTGAAATACACAGACCAACCTGTTCATCTGCACAGTAATTTTAGGGCTTCAGAAGAATACAGGGTTTGAGTATTTAACTAAAGGAGAGCAAATTCTAGACATCTAATTAGATGTCCCCTACCTAGGTTGCCTTAAATAGACAAGGAAAGAAGGAAAGTTGCTCCCACATGACAACAGTTACACCAGACTCATCTATGGCTTTAAAAACCAACTCACCAGGTGCCCCTTGGCTGAAGGAGTCCCAGGTCCATGGAGGTGAATGAGGAACCTCCCTGCCAAGCTGTGCCCCGCACCAGGCTGCTGCCATAGCATGACCCAGCACGGGACTCTCAGATGGGGACCAAAGAAGCTGAGTCCAGAAGACAGAGCAGCTGCCCTGGTGTATTAAAGTTTCCCAGAACTGCTGTTAAGGAGCAGCCTCAGCATACAAATACTTTAATATTAATAGTTAGCCGAACACTTGCAGAACTGCTACTGACTCACAAGCCAACTGCACTCGAAATTCTGCATCTGGGGATTAAACGTGCTGCCCCAGAGCTCGTCCATCTTATTACACACACAGAGCCAGAGACAAAAAGCATTTGCAATTCAAAGCACTCACAGATTCAAGGTCAAAGTTTTCCAGTTTCCAGAACTCTTCATATATGCAAAGTCTAAAGCACTGACACAGATTGATTATTGAGCATCTACCTCCAGAAAGGAGAGGGCAATCATTATTTCAGCTTCTTGAGGGGGACTTCCCTGTCAGTGTGTGTTAGCAACTTGTTAAACAAAATGTTTTGCAGTAAATCACATGGAAATGTGAACTCAGCAAATGCCAGAGGCAATGACAGGCGGATATAAATGACAATTAGGAAGGTGTGTCCGGATGCTTGAGGTATGAGCCATGATAAAGCGCTTGTGAAATTTCACCTGCCTGGATTGGGACAGAGGTTGTGGCCTTCAGAAAAAAAAAAAGAAAAAGAAAATCAAGTGTGCTAATTAAAGAAAACTATACGTCTGGACAGACATCCAAATATTCCAGCCTCAGCAGGGAATAAAACCTACAGATTGTGGGAATTAGTCTGAATCAGACCTCATTAAATGGTCACAGAAAGGTTGGAGGAAGACAGGACAAGCCAATAGTCACCGCAAGCAACTCTCCAGCTGGTGAGAAGACTGGATTCTTTTCCCATAATCATTCATTTGCACTCAGCTTCTAAAATGGATTTAGCATCTCTGTTCACCTGCTCTGAGCTGTTTTTGACTTTTTGGAAAATACATGGAACTGATGACAATCCTTGCAAATTTGGAGAAAGAAAAGCATACAGACATATACTTTAGCTGAATGTTTAACATTAACAACATCCATTACCATCACCAGCACCTAAGGATAACTAACAAAGAAGAACATAAAATCACGTTACTGCATTCAGCAAACCTTCAGAAAATGCTACTTTTCACAGTCAAAAATAGCATACCTTACCAGCCCAGATTTCATCAGCCCATTCTGTCAGCAGTAAAAGCTGTTTTCTAGGCCACAGCATTTTCCATTAATGCAATCTGATTTGCCACTGCATTTTTAGAAAGCTAAAGTAAATGTGTGATACTGAGAGAGGGCACTGGGTAATCCAGAAATGAAAGTCTAAAACTCTTCATGTAGGGCAAGGTCAAAGAACAGTTGCCTATGGAAAGCCTCACGCGGAGGGACTTGCATTCCATGTTCCAGCTGTGTATTCCCAGGAGCTTTGTACTAAGGGTATTTTAAATAAACAGTGATATACTTCTCAACAAATGATTTTAAAATGTGGAGATAATGACTTCTCATACGGTTTTATTACTGCTTGCACTTATTAATACGTCACCTGGGTAGCTTTATCTCCCACATTAGTCAATCTTTAAGAAGTTCTGATTATTGCTCACGTTGTTCTGAGCATTATATCTGTTCCTAGGAACAGAGAGAAGAAAAGAAGCCAAAACAAAACATAATGGTATTTTTGAAGCTACAATGCAATAGTTACCTAAGAAACATCCAGGCAGGATTTTATCCAAGAACTGTGGGACTATAGTGAAGTAGTGACAAAAGAGCTGGTGGCAGTTTTTGATAGAGATGACTATCACTCATAAGCTACTGGCAAACTAAACAAAAATTAACAAGCTCCATAAAGCAATTAAAATCCAAAGTGTAAAGTAATGACTCAACAGCCTGATCACTACTCTCATAAAACCTAATCACACAGTCTAAGTCTTCTTGCATTGACATCAACATAAATTTAAGTAGCAAACTGAAAATCTCATCATTACAGGAGTTTCACTGTTATAAAAGTTGGAAGGCAGGAGAGGCAGACCTAAGGCGCTGAGAAGACTGAGGAGAAGCCAGATTTGTGCACCACACTAAATCTGAGTGTGGTTACATGATATGCCATTTCATGAGCCACAAACCTCAGCTACCAGCACAATCGGTGCAGTAGATTATCTAAATCTCACTCTCTAAAGACAGTCAAGTGGGCACTGGCACTGTCATTTAAGAGTCAAAGCACATCCTTCCTGGCAGCAAGAAAAGCCTGGAATGATGGCTTAAATATTCTCCAATGGGTTTAAAAAAAGTAAACAAACAAACACCATCACCCCCCAAACCACAGAAGGGAAAGAACAGCATGCAATCTCCCAATTTTTGCATTTTAAACCTGTCTAATTATTGGGAGGGCAGCCCTCCCCCCTCCATGCCCCATCTGCATTGGCAATAATAATCCTGCTTACAACTTATATGTGATTCAGACTTAGAAGGTCTTCTTGTTCTAGACTTGTACCCGGCTGAAAAGTTTCAAAAATGTTGTAAGTCTCAATACAATAAAACAACTGTCCTTGGTCTCCCAGATAACAAGCAAGGCCTTTTTTGTGTTTAAACTAATCAATATGCATTCCATGCATGTTTAAAGACATCTTTGTATCGTTTCTTTATAAAGACAACTTTGGCCCTCAGAAAAGAGGCTGGTTCATGGTCTTAAGAAATGCAGAGTATATTAACTGGGCACTACCTCACACTTATTTTGGAATGCTAATTCAGAGAGACCCTGACTCTGCTCTGCTGACTGGTCACTTGCTCCCTCTCAAGATGGGTAGCAATGAATTAGGAACATAGCAGCACATTTGCAAGGTGAAATTCAAGCATACTCCCATGTCACGGTATGGCTTAAGCAGTGTCCCCAAACCACAAAATCTGATGGGTTGAGATTTAACAACATCATTTATAAGCCAGATAATTTAGCCATTGATAATTTAGCATTTAGGTTTTAAGTTTGGATGGAGGAATAGAATTCAAAAATTAACTGGATACTCCCTGCCAATATCCATCACCAAGCCTCTGCCAGGAACGAAGCAGGTCTTACTCATTGCTTATGCAGCTCATATCAAAGTTAGCCCTCGAACTCATGATATTAAAGAGCCCATGCTACACAGTCATTTGGGACACCACCTGCCTTCAGAAAATGCAAGTAGGATGCTTAAGCAAATAGAACAGCCCATGAATCAGAAACCTCCACTGCTTGCTTGGGTTTGAACAGAGAAACTCCAAGCAGCCAAGGATTTGCATGAATACCACTGCACCCTTCCCTAGCACTCCCAAAGCTCTCCCCAGCGCTGTGCCCTGAGCAATGCCTGGGGGAAGGCTGAGAAGGGAAAGACAGAGCCTGGCTGAAGCACCACCCTGCACCACAAGCAACTGAAGAGAGCAGAGCTGTATGTATCCCTCTGAAGTTGGAGATTGCTCAAGGAGCCCCTGGCTCCAGGATTAAATAAAGCAGCCTCAGGCTTCTTCTGATGTGAACTCCTTGGCACTGGCTTCTCAGGCCCATGAAACCTATGGGGGCCCTCTGCCTCCTCCATTCCTCTTGGGACTGCAGGTGTTGACTCAGCAAGGCTCAGGACGCTTCAGGCTAAGGACAGCTTCGTGGGAAGAGGCAGAATTTTACAGCAATTCTGAATATACTTTTTAGCAAAGCCTCACTCTTCCCTTCAGTATTTCCTGGATCAGGACCAGTGTTAGTCAAATACCTTTGCTGCCCTTAACAGCTGAAGTACTTCATTTTGCCCAGCTTATTTTTCCTCAATATTCAGCCAGTAGATACATACCACCTCCCCTCATATCATGGAACTGTTTGGGTTGGAAGGGATCTTAAAACCGATCCAGTTCCAACCCCCCTGCCACAGGCAGAGACACCTCCCACTGGATCAGGGTGCTCAAAGCCCCATCCAACCTGGTCTGGAACACCTCCAGGGAGGGGGCATCTATAACTTCCCTGGGCAACCAACTTCCCTTTCCTCATAGGAAAAAAAAAAAAATCTTCCTAAAATCTCATCTAAATCTCCCCTCTTTCAGCTTAAAACCTCTCTCCCTCATCCCGTCCCTGCACTGCCTGATAAAAAAGCCCCTCCCCAGCTTTCCTGCATCCCTTTCAGTGCTGGAAGGCTGCCCTAAAGTCTCCTCGGACCTTTCTCTTCCCCAGGCTGAGCAACCCCAACTCTCAGCCTGCCTTCGTATGGGAGGTGCTCCAGTCCTCAGATCATCTTCGTGGCTTCCTCTGGACTCACTCCAACAGATCCACATCCCTCCCCTGCTGAGGACTCCAGAACTGAATACTGTATCGTCTTTCTCAAAACGAAATGTTGTTAAATCGCTACAAAACAAATGCAGAGAAACAAAGACACTTCTTTTCTTTACACGCTTTCCACTGACAAGACACAAATATTTTTGATAACCTAACATTTTTAGAAGTTGAGCAATCACGTCAGTCTATGAAAGATCAATTTCAGGTTTGGATTATTTATGGGCTTCTTTCTTACACACACAAACAGATGCACAGACAGACTCTCCCGCTGGATGCAAGACAGCCCCCTATTGCCTGGCACTCGCCCAGCAGGACAGGAGCACCACTCAGGTGATGGCTTTTGGCACCAGCACCTCTGCTCCTCTGACACATCCCTTCTCACCGCTCGGCACTGTCACTGTTGACCCCAGCCCTTATTTCCTGCTACTCCCTCCCTGTTCCGATGACATTCCCAGCAAGAGTATTAAATAACAAAACAAGTGACTAATTCTTTACATTTCCAGTCATATGCGGTGATCTAACAGGCAACAGTACTGACAAGCCCTTCCTGCAATACTCTCTTCAGGAGACATCAGTCTATGGAAAGGTGTTCCCAGTCACATCTTGGGGCAATTAGAAACCCAAATTATTTTCCCCTTTCTCCTCCCTGTCACCGGATGGCTGTGCCCTTGAAGTAAAGCCAACCCAGCCCCTGTGCAGCAGGACAGGTAGGGCCAGCTACTCCGGGAGCAAGAAAGCAGGAAGAGCTGAAAGATCTCAGCACAAGTCCCCAGGGGATGCGACTTCAGCTGAACCTGCTGGGAATTGGCAAGGTTGCCCTGCAAACAAGAGCTCAGGCAGAAATGGCTGGGTCAGAAAGGGATGAAAGCAAACAGGCAAGCAAGAAAGACTAACTTTGAAATGTTGGGGAGAACCACAGTGGTCAGTGATAACTAGGATATGTCAAAATGCTGCCCACAGGACTGTTCGGTGTGTTTCAGACAGGGTTAACCAGAGAGCTGCCAGGGCAAAGCACCTTCACACCACCACATCCCCCCACATGGTATACTGAGGTCCTAGTATCAGGTAAATAGGGTGGCTCTATACTTGTCATATTTTATTGCCATATTTTATTGTAGAATAACACATCCAGGCTCCTGTGAGTCTTTATGAGTTAAGAAACTTTAAAATGTTAATATTAAAATCATTAGGATCTCTCAGCTAAAAAAACCAAAAGCCTGTGATTTGCTAGCCTTCACATAATTCAAAGGAATAATCCTTCTCTGGTACCTCACTAAACTCATGAGTTTACATCAGCAACGAAAATGATTGTTGTAGGTTGAAGCTACTCTTTGATCTGCTAAATAAATCCATAGTGAATTCAGGTTCAATTACAGTATTTAAATTTATGACATCTACAGTGCCATAACAAGCTGGTGACAAACGCCAGTTTCATATAGAAAGCATGCATTAACATGCACAAGCTACAAAAAAGAAAAATCAATTTGCTCTATAGAGTTGTATCAAACTGTACGTTGTCAGTTTTATACTGTCTTTTACATGTATTTGTCAATACATTTGATTGCAGGTCTATCTACTATGAACAACCCACTATGACAGAAATTTCTAGTCCGGCGTACTGAAAAGTAAAATTTGCTTTCCTGATGCTTTTGTGCATGCACTTCCATGCATATTCACAAATGCAGTCATCGTTACTGCTGAAATTTCATTTGCATGCAAAATACCTCTGGTGCAAATTACCAATAACATAAGGGAGCCCATGAAATGTTAAAGACTTCAAAGGATGAGAGAAAAACTATTTGCATTTTGGGCCTGATCCAAAGCACATTAAAGTGAAGGAGAGTCTTTCCATTGGCCACAACAGATGTTCTGACTTGAGGAAGTTTTGATGCAAGTTATTGACATAACTGTAGACCAGCAAAACCACTAAATCCGCTTTCTGAAGAAACAAGAAGTTAAATTTGCTAAATACTGATTTACTGCTTTTCATGACAGCAGTTGGGTCTCAGCTTCTCCTGGGCCAGGCTTTGCTGCCTTTCCCGCCATCTTTCAGTTCCAATACCCCACATCCATTCCAGTTTTCACATCTAAACATTGTTCTCTCTTGTTGATGGCTTTTGAATTCTCACTCTACAGATACTTAACTTTGTAATAGCGTTACTTAATTCCACAAGAGTGACTTATGAGACAAGTACCTATAAAGGACAATACAAGAACTGCCAAAGTGTGCTTCGATAGATCTCTACCTATAGGGCATACAGGCATCAAGTGCTTTCAGTCTTTGAAAAAAAGTGCTAGTGGTTCCCATAACAGAAATTAACTACTAGCTGTTCTCATCTATTTGAGACTGATTGGCTTCATCAATAATACTTCAGCAATCCCTGTTCTATTCCATCAATGTTTTAGTGCAATTTTCCATTTAGCCTAAACGTAATAACACCTCCTATACCAGAGCAGAAAACAACCTGTTCATGTAAAGGATGGGAAGCACAGTGTGGTAGAAGACAAGGGACTGGACTTGCAACAGCACAGGTACCAGGCAGAAAAATAAAAACAAGTTTATTTAAATGAAGCTCAAATAATTTATTCCTTTTAGAAAGGAACATTTCTCTTGGCATGACCCGAAAAGAAATGAACCAGTAAAAGGAGCACTTCTCTAGCACAAATATTATTAACAAATGCCATATCTATTCTGTATGTGTCACCAGTAAGCAAAATCAAACCCACTGCGATAGAACAAAAAAAATTGTACTAGGACATAGTGTACATTTTTCTTCCTCTCTGTACTTCAAAGTCATAAGCACTCCTCATATTTCATGGTAAAAGGTTTTATTTCTCGGTTCCCGCAGCTCAGGTAATGATATCGTAACTCAAAGGTGGTGCAAGGCTTGCTATAGCTCTGACCTCGTAAACAATTTTAATATCCCTTCTCCATATCCCAACAGATATAGGGCTGCACCTGGGCAGCCAGTATCTCCTCAGTAGGCACCTGCCTATTCAACTTGCAAGTGAGCATGTGCTGCACATTAAAACCAAAGAGGTTTCCATCTGTGTGAGGGAGGCCATCTTTCAAAAAGCCAAGATAAATTGGCCAAATATTCGAGGCAATGTGAAATTAAGCCAAAACACAGCGGACTCACAAAGCAAGGTGCACAGCACTGCATCTGCTACACACACCTACTCTGGGCTTCTTTAAGTGTTGGGAGACTGTGTGTTGTTTCAGAGTGATGAAAGCGGTTCTGATGAAGATGGGGACAGAGGAAGGACTCTGACAGAAGGAGCATTTCTGCTTGTCTTTCTGGGCAGAATTCCTCATGGCTGCTCCGCAGCATCCCTGCTGTACCATATCATTACCATGCACTTAGATAAGGAGGGGACACCAAGGCCAGTAAAATGAAGCTACAAACCTCTTAGAGACATGATCCTTTGGAAAAGCCAGGGCCTGTTCAGTGTCACTCTGGCTCTGCAGGGAACTGGAACAATCTGATAGAGATATAATCAAGATGCCTCAAGAGGGTTCTGCTTACCTGAAACTAGCTGGTTAGTTAACTGGAAAACTGAAATGCACAGAAAGAGCTCTAGCAGCCAAGAGACCTCCTGGGGAGAAAGCGATGAAATCTCTATTTCTAGGTCAGACCTCAAGAGCTAAGATGATGGCAATTCCATAGCAACTGTACAAGAGCATTTACCACAAGAGATAAGGCTGGAGACAATCCCCACCAGTCCTGCCCCACAGAAGAATAACTTGTACTTAAACCATGCTAATAGATGTCTAACTTATTCTGAAAATTCTCCAATGGAGAGATTCCCTCACATCCCTGGGAAATCTGCATGGGCACTACAGATCTTTGATTATGATTGTCCTTTTTCTCCCCCCTCCCCTTGCCCAGTTACCAGCTCCATCGTAACAGCCAACTTCTACGCACATCTTGTTAAAGAAGAGTGAGAAACATTTCAAGACATCTTCAACTCTAAGCAAGCCCAAACTTTGAATTCATTTAAGTGAGCTGGACAGTAAATGCAAACACAGGCAGAAGGAATGTCTTAGTCTCTAAAGCCTCCATGAGGACTAGAGATCCATCAGTAAAGGTCTGGACTAGTTAAAAAAAAAAAAAAAAAAATCACTGCTTAATATTTCAAATATTTCCTTCCAGAATAAGCCAAAATATACTAGTTGACATGAACAAGTGAAAATTAATCCACTACTTTCTGAAAAATCATTTTGAGGAACACATTGAAAAGTCCTCTCCTAAAAAAAATTTATTTCCTTTCATCACATGTACTTATTTGTTATCAAAGGTCTGTGTGTAAGATTCATGATGCTGAGCTCAGGGCAATAAACAATTTATTTTGAGAAAGCACAGACTGAAAGAAGATATAGGAATTACAAGCTAATACAAAAAGAGGAGGCAGGTCAAATAAGCACTTCGCTTTCTTAGTAGTATCTCTACAGAGCATCAATAATGCTTAATAAAACCAATTTCAACAGGCTTCTGGATCTTCAGAAGGTTTTCTACTTAAAAACAACAAAAACAAGTATCTGAAAAGGACAAGGGATATTTTCCAAACACAGTTGTGAGGTCTGATTTTCTGTTTCTTTGCCACAACTCATCCATAGCCTCACCACCAGGGCTGATTCTGTACAGGAGAGTTGTCAGTCAGGGCAGTGGCAGCAGCCAGGTCCAGGTATCCAAACTGTGCAAAAACTCCTAGGAAATATGAAGAGCCTTTTTCCAATACCTGCCAACACTATGGCAGGGGGAAGGTGGAGCTTTTCTCTTTTTCATCATAAAAAGTGCTAGATAATTTGCCAGGGTCACATTTACATATTTATTTCAGATTGTTCCATAATGGGCAAATTCTGCTACATTCTGCTACATTTCAACAGCCCCTACCAACTCATCCAAGCAACACAGGTATAATATTTGACCTAACTGCATTTTAAAGCCCAGGTAGGTTTCTTACACTCCAAGCCGAGACAGGCAACTTTTCTCTTTGCCCTACCCACACATCCCTGTGACACAATTCTTCTGACACACTGCACATTTCTGAAGAGTTACTCCTTTCAACAAGTATCTTCCTTGTTACTCAGCTGGGCTGAAGGGCAGCTCACCACCATTTATGACGGAGGCGCAGAGACGAGTGAATAGCAATTACTCAGCATTTGTTAAAACGAAGGCCTCACCTTTAATAATTGCACAGGCACATTTCTTTGCACGGGGTCAACCAGAACTCCGGAAGGGAGACCTGCTGATTGACACAAATATGTTTGTATTTCAAAGGGCAAACTACAAAGTCAAATAAAAGGCAGTGTTTGCACAAGAGTTAACTTAGCCATTTGGCATTCTCAAAGAGCTCAACAATCCCATGGAAAAATGTCTCTCCTTTGCTCTGCAACAGTGCATTTTTAACTTGGACTGTAATACAGGTGTACAGAGAGGTCAAATTACCATGATCCCTGCAGAAGGAGAGCTAAATGCACAACCACAAGAAAGAGGAGTTAATAGTGACCTTTCAAGAAGCAGAACAATACAGTGGGCAGAGCTCCTTCTGCTCAGCATCCCCACAGGGAGCTGGCAGCTGCTAAAAACTCAGTGCAAGTTAGAGCTACAGGGGTCCTCTGATTGTATGGAAGGACAAACCAATGTCCAACCAAACAGGAAAGAGAGACCTCCTTTCTCACACTTTCAAATCCCAATTACAGTCCATTTGGAACTAAAATGACCAGCTCTGCTCACCCTACTGAAAAAGGGATGCGATATTTAATAAGGTCACAAACTGCTCTGGGGACTGCACCATTCCTGTTAGGACAAGGGCAGTTCCCTGCAGTGCGGTATCAGGCTCATGGTGCATCTTCATCAGCCTCCATCAGAGTCAGTGCTGTTCTTTCAGATTGGACAAGGTCTTCAGCTCCTTTCTGGAGCTGGCCAGCTGCTCTCCTTGGGAATATTGTGGCCATGCTCCTTTCCCTTCAGCTGCCTCTCCACACTCTGCTGCAAGTGAATGTAGGTGGATTTTGTTCTCCTTGTCCCACATATTAAAGTACTCAATCTATCCTAAAGCTAAAAATGGGTGCTTTCCCAGTGCCCACAACTCTTTGAGCTCACTTTCTCAAGCTATTGGGTGTGTTGAATTCCAAGTTACCAAGTACATTAATTCCTGGGACACTAAAACTTGGTACCGAGTGTAGGTCTTCAAAGAGCCACCAAGAACTTTAAGGTAAATCAACTAAATGGATAAAGGATCTGCACATGGGTAGATTCAGCCAGAAAGGATGGAAACAGTCTCATGGGTGATTAGCAATGCAACGCAAGTTATACACATTGACTTTGCCTCTTTAGTTGACTCCTTTCAACTTCCCTCCACAAACAGACAGGCCTTTGAACCTCAAAGCGTTACAAAGCAATGAACGTATCTGCACGTACGCACATGTACCCAGCACCCACTAAATTGTCACTGCCAGACTAAAGAACCAGATCCACTATTTTAATCTTGCATGGATTTCCAGAAGCAGTCCAAATTTGGGTCAGTCTAGAAGAACTGTGTCTGCGATTAGCACAGGAGGAGAGTTTCTATCGTGCCATGAATGACTTCAGCAACAAACTGAAAAAAAGTTCTTTCACAGCAAGTGTAACTATTGCTACTATGAGATTAAATATTACCTGGAAAGTACTCTCATTAACTGTAGAATCCTTGATTAATGAGCAGGTGGAAGGCGTACAGGGACCTGGTCCTGATTTCGGCTGTCTTATCAGCTCTACCCTAGACACTTCTATCACCACAAAAATAAATGAGGAAATCCAAAAACTAATTATGAGTGGACAAAACATGTCAACCCAATAACTGCTTTACAGTACTTTAGAGATTCAAGGGAGGTTGGTAGACGAGCAAGATGCAAACACTGAAGCCACTGAACAGCAACAGTGTCCAGCTAATCTTCTAGCATCTCTGGTGCACGAGACCACAGGAAGCCTCTCAAACACTCTCAGTGCAGTTTTGACTACTGCAATCAGTAGTCAATCAGTTCACTGTTTTAACACTGATGTACACAGGAGGAACCTTCAATACTCACCCCATTCCCAAGAAGGGGCAGAGGGGCTGTCTCTCCCAGCAGGGCACAGGCATTGAGGGCTGCCTAGAGGGCCCAGGGGGACCTTTATCAAAGTGCAGAAGTTTGGTAACCAGAAAGCAAAGGGCAGGGGAGAGCATCCCATCCAGACCTCCTGAAGGGGCTGCTGTACATTTGAAGGCACACAGGCTGGGGACTGCAGCCCGTGCACTGGGGAAACCAGAACCGTCATCTTCGGTTTGTCAGCAAACACAGTTGTATCTAAGCATCTCCTGCTATACTTATCCAGCAGCCACTGCCCCCAAGCATTTCTGCAAAACAGTACAGACTACCCACACATTCTTTTTTTAATGTTATGTTTACTTGTCTCTGGAAAAAGCCCAAAGAAATCTTTTACACACACCAGCTAAGCACAACAAAACTGAGTACTCCAGCATCAGAAGAGGAGTTCAGGCAACTTGTGCCCTACGATTGATCTCCTGTTTCTCCCTACACTTGCCTTCTAATCCTCTCCATAATTACATGAGCTGTCTGATCTTCCCGAAGCTGTCAATTCATCCAAATCCATTTTCAATTGGCCATCCTTGAAAGAGCCTTGGCACTGGATCAAGCTGTCTCAGCTTGATGCAACCCATGCTGCTATTGATTGCTCCCCTGAAATGCACAGGTGCTGCTGGCCAGACCCCAAGTGAGGGCTGCTGGACCTAGCCCCAGAGCAGAGCAGGCAAGGGGGAAAGTATTGATCCGGTCCTTTTAAGATGCTAATTTACCCAGTGGCAGCTTCAGTCATTGCCAGGCTGGATACTTCAAAAGAAAACTGTTTTCAAAGCAGCGATGTCTTTTTCAACTACAGAAAACAAATTAAAACTGAAAACAAATGAATTCAAGCACCAAGTTCACAGAAGCTGGTTGGTATTCTTCAGCTCCCCAAACAGAGATGTTTGATGTATGGAAAGACAGACTTGTTTAATTAATGCTGTTAAAATGTGGCCTGGCAAGAAGCCTTTGTGATTTAAAATAAGAAAATCCACACCCTTTAAGTGTACACTTTAAAGATAGCCTGTATTTGTATAAAAAACCCCGAAACTTAGTCATAACCTCTTTTAAGTGTTCCACTGATTTCTCCCCCCCCCCAATTCTCAGAAATTCTCAGAAATTCTCAGAAATTCTGTAATTCAATTTCTGTAATTCAGCGTCAACACTGGAGAACACTTTGGCCTTTCTTAGCATTGATAATAGGGAAAATAAAGCTGATTGTTCAAGCCCTTCAGACTGCTGAGAATCCATGGCAAAGGCCAGACAAACCATTGGAGTGACAGAGGCATTATCAAAATATTTTGGAAGGCAGTAGCATTATTGACCAATGCCTTTGGTACCAACAGCTGGTCTTCGATCACTGGCTAAATGTGAGGAATGGATACAATGGCAGGATTTAATTAACAGTGTGCAGAAATACTGAAATATGTTACATACACAAGATTTGCAGACAGAACAGAAATCAATTGAGTGCTTCGCATCCATGTTTGTGGTTCACATCGTGTTTCTAGTAAAACAGAAGATGAGCTGTGAAAGCCAGGAGCGCTCTCCAAGCTAAGGGAGATGATGAGTCGTGGCTCTGACCCACAGCACATTACCCTGCTTTCAAAGATTAAAGAGTTGAAAACTTGAATTTCCCTTCAAGTATGTCTCTCTTTTCAAGGCTGAAGTCAACGCTGGTCAGCAATGAAGAAGAGCTGAACCCAGACAGGGAGGAAGAGCCACAGCCACCAAGCTCAGCCGGCTCCTCTGGACTGCAGCCCAGGGATCCATGATCCACCAAGCCAAGTCCTGGCTGCACCTGCAGCACCAGCTGCCCCCCTCCAACAGGAGGGAATTCAGGATGCTGCTGACCTCTAGCCCCTGGCCACAGGGGTCAGAAAGCCCATTGGAAGATGCAGGAAAGAACAGGCAAACAGCAGGGAGCTGATTGTCAACCTGACAGGCAGCAGCATCGGAGCAAACTTATTCACAGAAACAAGGCATGAAGAGATAACACCAGAAAATATGAACAAAATGGAACTTGTTTCCTTGCCACTAAATTGTTAGCTTTATGGGACTTCATGCTGAACGGTATGAAAAAAAATCCAATTTGCTTTGAAGCACATTAGTCTAACATCCTAATTATTGTTTACATTGCCATTTGCCTTCTATTAAGAATTGAATAATTACCCAGCGCTCCATAGTTTAAAAATACAAGCAAACAGGATTATCTGGGTAATTAAGACACTGTACTACAGCTTTGTACTGTGGCTGTACCAAATATTCACATACACAAGCAGAAGCAATAGTTATCGATCGTCTGAGTTCAAATGATGTTTTAAGGAGTTCTGATGTGGTAACTCATTAGAGGAAGGCGACTGCTGCCTTTTGACAAGCTTGGAGGGGCAAGAAGCTATCTCACAGCTAGGACACTACTCAGTCTTCCCTCTGGTCTCATCTCAGCCTCAGATATCCTCTGGGAAAGCTACCTCATCTTCCTACTACTGCCAACCCCCAGCCATGCAGCACAAGATCATCCCTCTGCCTCCTCCTCTTTGAATCATAGAATGGTTTGGGTCCTTAAAGCACATCCAGTTCCAAACCCTGCATGGGCAGGGACACCTCCCACTGGATCAGGTTACTCAAAGCCCCATGAAACGTGGCCTTGAACATCTCCGGGGATGGGGCAGCCATGACTTCTCTGGGCAACCTGTGTCAGGGCCGCCCCACCCTCACAAGAATAAATAAATAAATAAATCTTCCTAATATCTAATCTAAGTCTTATCTCTTTCATCTTAAAACCATTCCCCATTGTCCTATCCCTGCACTCCTTGATAAGGAGCCCCTCCTCAGCTTTCCTGTAGCACTGTTTGAGTACTCCACTACTTCCTCCCACCTTTGCCAGCCTTGCCAGCCGGCTGAAACCGCAGCCTCTCTGCAGCCCACGCCAGGCTGCACCAGGCCCCCAAGAAGTCCAAGGCCTGTTTCACAGCACATCTCTTTCAATGGGTTTGTGTAGATTAACTTAATTTTACAGATTCCTTTAGTGAGATTTAAACCCACCACCTACAAAAAGCTAGACCAGCAAAGTGGGTTTTCTCTCGGCACCCAAGACTAAATGAGGCAAAGCAAATACCAACTGTACAGTACAGCTTTTTTGGTTTTTAAACCTTAATAGCTCATCTATATTGTACTTTAAACAGCATGACCTCCCCTTCTGGGTGACTATTAGGACAAAAGCAAAGTTTTTGCACGTTCCTTTGTTGTTTTAAAGAGTCTTTCCTCCATTTAATTACGCCACCAGGTTTCACACTGTGCAGTTTACTACCCCTGTGAAATTACCTTCAAGTTAAACTCTAATTGGGCATCCAACAAAAACTACCCCCCCACAAACACAACCTTGTTTTTCCTTCTGGTTTCTTATAGGATGTAGCCCAAACACAATCAGGGTCCCAGTTTCATACTGCTGATTTATAAAGACACAAAATGAAAAACAGTACTTTAAAAGAAATACAGTACATGTGTTCTAACTTATATCAATAAACCTTTCAACAAATCCATTCTGAACGAGCCTGTGTTTTGGGAGCATTTAATGAGCCTCAGCTTTATTTCAAGCCAAAAGCAATTTTAAGTCAAGTTGGAATAAAGAAAAGTTGAAAAGAAAAGCAAGCCACTAAACCCAAAAATAAAGTAAAATGTAAGTTCTTGAGTAATCCATGAGGCTTAAGAAAGCAGATCTTTTCTCACAGATTATTTTCTTTCGATAAATAAAGACAACAGCTCATTTGTGCATGTTTACCCAAGTGCTACCAGCCCCTTTTCTTCTTTGCACAGAATTAGAATTGTGGTCCAAGCCCATTTCTGCAGCCAGGTCAACGAAGTGGAAGGCACTGCACCAGGGCTGAATAGCTCCTTGACTCCACTCATCAAAAATAGCATAAAATGTAAGGATTTTTTTTACGTACACGTGTGCATGCACGCTTACGGCACAGAGGGGATCCCACCCCCTGAAACTAGTCATCCCTCCAGTTGTGGATGGAGCTACAGAAGGGTTTCGTGGTCACTAGTGAACACCTACAGGAGTTGACACACAAGGGCCTGCAGCCTCACCAGGCACAAGAAAAGGCACTCCTTGCATCCAGCCATCATTTTACAAAGGCAGCCAGGGTTTCGGAGCAAGCACTTTCCCACACGCTAGCTCAGAGCAAACAAGCAGGCTGCAGACATTGGGGAGAGAGTGACAATCAGTCATAGTCAAGAGGAGACCTTGAGATGCAAGAAGCACACTGTGCAAATATTACACTATCTCTTAAACAAAGAGATTAAAAAAAAAAAATCAAAACAGAATTCATTTGCATAAAATCCAAATCTTTGAGCTCTGCATAAACAGAAGGAGGTTCTGGCTGGTGTTTCCAAAGGAAGCTCTTATCTCCTTTGTGTAATGGGGAAATGGGTGTGCTACTTTGCATGAGGGTATACACAAAAGATGTAAATGAGAATTTGCTGCATGTAAGAGGCAAAGCAGCCAACAGCTGCCAACCCCCATTCACAGGGAGAGCTTCCTTAGTCTACAGCAGGAGGAAAGAGAAGGGAACCAACATGTTTACTTCCCAGGGATGTGAAGCAGGCCCTGAATATTCAAAAAATGGCCATTTAGTCATGGGAGTGCTAATTGTCTCTGATCCACAAAACTGTGACTTCACCTGCTCCCCACAACATATCAAAAGGATGTGGCATTAAGGAATGAAACAAGGTAAGATATTTACCTCACAAGTTTGGGGGGCTTTTTGATGCAGTCTCAAAATAAAGTGTACGTTGAGCATCTCCTTAATCAATTCTTACAAGTACAACAGAGACCAAGCTCAGCAGAGCACATTATTAGACAGATAATAACCCTTACCAAGATCTAAATATTGAAATCATCACACACAAGATAAGTTGTCTGGAAAGTTTTGGGTTGTCTTTTAAAAAAAAAAAAAAAAAAAAAACCACACACACAAAAAAAAAAAACAAAAAACAAAACAACCAAACAAAAAAAAACCCACACAAAACTCCAGAAGATGGTTTATATGCATCACAAAAGCCTACCCAGACCTGCCATGAAATTCATACCACCACAACAGCTCATCTGGCTTTGATTCCGAGGACTGTGCGTTTTACTAGTAACACACAGAGTATGGACCAAATATTGCTCCCCTGTGTACTAGCAGGAATGTTTTCAGAAATTCAGAAAGAAGCAATCCCAGCGTTTCTTCAAGGGATACATACGAAGGGACAATTGCTTGACAACTGTAACTTGACTTCAGTAGGTACTAGTGGGGAAGAAAGCAACACAGAGCCTGCAGCAGCATTTAAATGGAGAGTTTTAAAGGCACCAGGTGGTACAAAACTCAGAAGGAGCAACCCTTGGAAGATCTATTGAGCTACATGAGAACATAACGTCACCAAATCACTCCTTCAGTGGAGAAGAACATCAACTAAATTTGGATCAGACAGACTGTGTTTCAGCACCACTCCCATGCCCCTCCTGGTAGCTTCCGTCTTCTCAGCTCCTTTGAAAACGTTAACATGTTGAGTCTATGCATTTTTTTCCCCTGCCAAAAATAATCAACCTGAAAAAAATCCTTCTGAAATCTCAAATCTGCAGAGTCTTAGTCACCCTCTGATTACCCTTTTGTGCAGCCAGACTGTTCATCAGTATTATTCTGACAAAAAAAAAAAAAAAATGTTGTCTGCAACTAAAATGGGAATGTACATACAAATTACTTAACTTCCCCACCAATGCAAAACTCACCATCGAAAAATCTTATCAGAGAAAAAAAACATATAATTAGACCATACCCTTCTGATGTAAACTGAACTGCTGCTCTCAATGATCACAGCCACTCTTCAAAGCCTCAGAGATAAAACGAATCTTATCATTCAAATTATTACTTCTTAGGGATTCTCTTATCAAAGTTCGAAGAAAAATTCTAAAAACAGCAGTAATGTGAAACCACGACTGAGCCATCTTTTAAATGACACTGGATTTGCTGCCAATTGGCCAATTCACAACTCAAAAAAGCAAGTGTAGATGAAGACAAAGCTGTTGGCTCTCATAACCTTTACAATATCACAGTAAAAATCTCAACTGTCTCACATATTTATACTAAATGGCAGGTCTAAAATTGAGATTTGCAATTTCACAGCATCAAAATCATCACAGATGGCTATAGTCTATTGCTTCTTTAATCTGTCTTCTCTCCCTTCCTTGTTTCCCCCCTCCTCCAAGTTAAAATGATGTGCATTTTATCAGAAGGAAAATCGCAACCAAAACCAAACCACATTATATTAATATGCAACAAAATAATTTACATAACAATGATGCATACAAGAGAAGTTCAAAATTGCTTTATGTCTCAACTTTGCCCTAAAGCACTCTTTACCTTAAGCTTGAGATGTGCCACTCATTGGGATAGCCGTATTCCATCAACAATATTACACATTTAGGCTCTCCTAAACGGATAACCAGTAAAGCAGGACACTTGGGGGAGAGGAAATAGTAACAAGAAAAACCCCACAATAGCAGGTTGGAGGGTTTTTAGCATCAAGTTCACAGCCATAGATCCAACTGTAAGCAAAGAATCAGTGTTCACTCAGTTTTTCTACTGAACAGGACCAGTTTTGCGAAATCACTCCTGTGCCACACACGCCTGTGAAGCTTCCCAAATAAATATGGATTAAATACTTGGCTCCTTTCCCTTCCTGCCCTGGGTTTTTGCATACACATCTGTATACACACACACAGATGTTCAGTAAGACAATTAATATTAAAAAGTCAGCTGGGAAAAAAACAGCGGAGGAAGGACATTTTGTCATCATAGTCAAACACCTTTGTACCACCAACACAATTTTCAAAACTCCTGTTCAAGGTCAGAGAGTCATTAACTCCCACTACAGGCACCACTTTAGTTGTGAAGTGGCTTCCCATTACGCTTCCCACATACACATCAGAAATGAAGCAAAAACAGCTCAAGGAAAATGTATTATTTAAAAATCAGAAGGTTTAGTGAACTTGAAGCAGCTTTTAGGGCAGCCCAAGTGCCAGTTGGTCCAACCCAGCACTATGTGGCAGGGGACAGGTCCCAGGACAGGACAAGGAATCTCTGATGTCTCCTGTGGATCTCACAACAAGTCCAAAGCCCCGACCCACTGGTCTAAGCTATTTCTACCCACCGAGCCTTTGTCAAACATTTAAGATCTTAATCAATCCTCTGACCCTAGGAACACAAGGGAAGATGGATGAGGAAACAGACAACCTCTGACCTTTCCTTGTATTTGTCCTGCCACTGTCAACTTATTGAAAAACAACTGAGGTGGAACCTGCTCACCAGCTCCAGTCCCAGCCCAGCACCCTTTTACATCCTTTCCCAAAATCAAAGCCTCTCCCCCCACACCTCCCAGTCCTCTGTACCAAAACCACAGGAATCCTCCTCACTTCACCCTCCTCCTCCTCTGCAAGAGCTTGCCAGAGCAGAACATTTGCTGAACTATGAAGTTAAGCGGGGTAAGAGAAGGGGAACCTCATTCAGCAGTGTCAGAGGCCAAACTGCTTTAACAGCCTCTCTGGAAACCAGAGAGCAGGCTGCCTAGCTTGGGTAAACTCCATGAATTCATGACGAGGAGCTTCCCAGTAAACTGTTTTGGCTGAAGAACGGCAAATGTGAGAAACGGAAACCACAAATAGCCGCTGATGAAATGGGTTTAGCACTTTCAAATTATGTGCTGGCTCGAATCCTCACCAAATGACTAGTACAGGCCAACTTCACTCTGGAGAGCCCGAGAGACAGAACATTCCTGTCTCCTTTGTAAATATGGCACTGCCTGATCTTCCTTTTACTTGGGAGACAAAGAATGGGGTTTCCTGGGCCCAAACATCCCTGGCAGCAGCAGAAAGCCAGTAGCTGATATTTGTCCCCAAGGTCTCGTCCAACACCACAAAAATAAATTTAAAAAAGCATCCCACTGTCACCATTGCACACCAGCAAAACCTCAAGAGACTCCTTTTGAACAACGCAGGGTTTGTTAGGCAATTAGCTCATCATGTCTGGGCCACTGACACCGAAAAATGGGACATCTGTGTCAATCAGAGTGACCCAGTACTGACCTAATAGGTCTTTAGAAGACAGCAAAGTAATCTCTCCGCAATAAACCAAGATGCTCCCCCTCCATTCACTTCCTCCTCTCGCAACCGAGGATGTAAAGGTGTCAAGAAGCCTTGCCCAAAAGTTATGGAGCAATTAAAGTAACAGCATCTCCTCAGTCACTAGTGGCTCTCTCCAGCAGGACTCAGTCAGTACCACAGCCACAGGTTTGCACGTGTAACCACATACAGGCTTTCAAGCTTCCATCTCACAGGATAAAAAAAAAAAAACAAATCACACCCCCAAGCAATTTGTCCCAAACAGGATACCCTGTCATCAGATTGCCCATCTCTCAGTTCTCTCTACAGTCCATTTTAATTTCATTTCTGAAATGGCACACTCAGGCTTTTTTCCACATAGCAAAACCACTAAAAATTAAAGCCGAAAGTTTGCACTTAGTGTTTCTTTCCTGCCAAAGTTTAATTTCAACACAGAATAATGAGCTTCATATTGACTGTAAATTATCATTTAAAAGAAATCAAGTAGGACATTCAAATGACACTGCTGTCTTGGGAGTCTTGCACAAAAGCAGACAGCTACTTGCTCTTCTACCTTACTCTCAGTTCCAATATGAAAAAAATGACCTAGTGAAAAACACACTGAGAAGATGTGAAGCAAAGTCATTTGGCTCCAAAGAATGCCTTCCAAAAACATGAGTCCAAATCCACTAAGGAGTTAAGCACCCTCAGTTCAACACCCAGCAACATTAAGCCCACTGACCTGCACCAGAAACCATTTAGATTTGATGTTAATTTATGCTTACATGAGCAAGAGTTTAGAAACTGAGGCTAAATATATTTTATTTATAAACTCTCTTTTCCCCTTCCCTAACCTTTTACAACTTCTTTTTTCCAGAAAGAGGATGTGAAGAGAACATAGGAATTGAGGGTTTTTTTTCTTTTTGGGATAATCTGTCTTTTATACAAACTTTAATCCCTAATTCAGCAGCACACAGGCTGGTGTGTGTGGGAGGGTGAGGTGGAGACTTTTAGCATTTTTAAGAGTATCCTAGCACCTCTATTATTAAGCTGACAATAGAGACCCTCTGAGAAATGAAAATATTTAACAAAGGCAGCAGTGTCAAATATCAAAGGGTATTTAGCACTAAAAATTTGCAACAAGTAGAATACCAAAGACTTTCCCTTCCCAAAGTGGGAAAGTAATCCAACTAAAACTTCAGTTCCCCAACTCCCCACCTGGTTCTTACCCCACTGCATTATCCAAAGGAGACTTTGCCAGATTTTCCTGTGCTTAACAAAGTTCACTTCGGATAAAACTTGAAAGATTTGTCTCTTTAAATGATGGTAGCTTTCCTGCGCTGTTTTGCAGTCATTCACATTTTGGTGACTATCGTGAGCCAATTCAAATTTAGGCGCCTGCTAGAAAATGTGTTTCGCCTTCTGCCTATTACAGCAGTATCATTTGCTTTGCATTATATCATTCTTAGCCTTGCCACCTGGAGCTATTGGACTTCATTAAACCCCTCTGTCCCACCATATCCCACAGGGGCTGCTAATTACTGGCTTTACTCCATTTACTCTCATCTCCGATTCAATTATGCATTCAACTAAGCCCTAATGAAGAGTACAATATGGCTCATCCTACCTTGGCATTCACCATTGCGTTCTTCATAGCCAGCATTGCACAGACAGTTGCCAATAGGCACCAGCCATTCGCCATCTGCCCCACAGTACATTTTTGGCACATCCTTCTCTTCTGAGTTGTTGACGCAGGAGCCACGAACCTCCACCAGAGAGGATGTATCAGCCCCAGTAATGGTGTCTGGAAACTGTGCCAGGTTTCGAACTGTCAATGGGCACTTCTTATAGAAGACACGAACAGACACCAAAGCAATGCAGGCACCAACGTCCTGAAAAGCCAAGTAAAACCCTTTCTTGCTGAGTGGTCCCACATCCCGTATCTCTGTATTCAGCTTCATGATCCTATCACCGATGTCCACCTGGGTGAAGCTCTCATCAGCAGCAATGGTGTCAATCTTAGCAAACTGGCTCTCTCGAATAAAACGCTCCTTATCATTGTTTGACTCATAGTAATAAAGGTTGAAAGTCTCTTTGCAAGTTCCCATGACACCTGGCAAGCTGTTGCAGTCTCTTAGCGTGAACTTGATCTCAATATACACCCTCTGAGCCCCCTCGCGGGGAATCCAATCAGTTCGTAACCAATTATTCTGACTGGGCTCCATCACATTGCAGACTTGATAGGTGCGTATTGGAGTGTTCTTCTCATCCATAATGCTTACTTCCTCCCACTGTGAAGAGGGAAAGGGAAAAAAAAATACATCAAAATTAAAAGGAACGAAAGAGCTTCACAACAAACATCATCTGCACTTCCACAACTAATGTGGAGGTTGTTCTTTTCCATTACAGAGGGGGAAAAAAACCCAAACAAACAGCAGATCAAGCCATAGCCAGGACTTGGACATTAAAAGAATTTGATTTGGAGTTTATTTCTACTGAACAAGTCAGAAGCAAGCACGCATTTTAAAGGTCCTCTGAACCAATCCAAGAATGCTCCAGCCACTGATTATGTTTACTGGCACAACAACTCAGTCCACAGGACCCTACCCAGATCAAGACCACGTGCGGCAGGCTCAGCACTGATGCAACGATGCTTCCTCTGCAGCAGACAAGGTGGGAATGCATGGACTCCGCTTTGTATATGGGAATACCCAACAGTGAGATCGCGTGACTCCATTGCACAACAAGCACGGGGCAAAGAGAGAAACATCCATGTTTCTGGAATTGCTACCACAGATTTTAAACTCTTAAGCCTCCCCTTGCTACTTCTTTAAGCTCCCAGTTACCCCCCTGGGCTAGCACTATCCCAGCCACGCTCAACAAATCATCTTTACTTTGCAGCTGAGCAGAAATAGCTGTCTACAGAGAGCTGGGTCCTTCACTTGCTTGGCAACTAGAGGTGGAACAATATCTAAGGAGACAACATCGGCCTACCAGAAATACTTCAATCCAAAGAAACAAAGTTTCTTATTAGTGGGAAGGTGGGAAAAGAAGGAATATTACACATCCTAGAGGAAGCATTAGGAAACAACTGAATTCATACTCTCAAAAAACCAAAAAGATTACCAGAGACAGTAAGTTTTAAGTTCACACATCTTCGTAAGTGCCAAACTAACAGGTAACATAATCATGAAACAACAACAATCCAAGGAAAGTATGGGAAGAAGATATCTGGCTCTAATTCAGTAGTTCAGCATGATAAACTCTGGAAAAGAAAGCACACATAACCAACAGTTTGGAAAAAAAATTTTACGGATTACCGTAGACAGAAGAAAGTTTATCACAGTGCTCTCCCAGTAGGGAGAGAGAGGCATTAGGGAGAGATATCTTCCCAGCAAGACAAACCCATAGTACTTCAGCATTAGAAAAATCCTTCTTTAAAAAAAATATGTATTAGATAATGATATACCATCTGGGTTTGCCAGCAATACAATGAAGTATTTAAATTATCCTTGGAAAACAGTAGTAACTTTAAAGAGACTTCCCAGAAGTGCTTTTCAGAACTACTCAAGCCGTGACTTTGATAAATAGAAGCCTTCTTAACGTTAAGGGGCTTCTTGTATAATATCCTGCATTCTTCTCACAAGGACTGCTCTTATGCAAGTGATTTTTACTTAAAAAGATTCCAGCTTAGCTGAATCCGTTTATAGAATGACAGTAGTTAGCACCATGAGTCACTGGCAGCAGAAAGAATAATATTTTATTTGCTGCCTAGAGATAACTGCAAATTAAAATGAAGGAGGGGGGAAATCAATACTCAGCGTGTCACTCCCTTTCACAGAGCAGGAAAAAATAAATCTTAAAAAGTCATCTATCAATGTAAAGTGTAACATGGTGTTAGTAAGAAGACCGAATTGTTTAATTTACAGCTGCCACAGAGCTAGTTTACTGTTACAATATTGTCTTTATGATCCATCACTTTCCATTCAGCTTCTCTTCTGAGTATCTACACTACCTATATTGTGTGTGGCACAAGAGAAAGGAAGGAGCAGAGGGAAATAATACTTGTTGACGGGATTTCCTTTAGTACATTTATACAATGGAGGATGCTGCTAGAGAATTCAATAAAGACACCGCCGAGGTCAATGGACAGACTGAAACTAACTCCAGCAAGTTTCAGATCGGGTCCTCCACACACCCCTGTCTCCTGGCAAACACGCAAATGTAGAGAGCTGGATTTCTTATTTCATAAACATGTGTGCACAAAACAAACCTAAGTGCATCTTACTGCCAGACCTGAAAATAACTACAGCCCCACGTTTCCAGTCACAGTAAATGATTTGTAACTCTTAAGTATGTGGTCAAAGCTGTAACTTTTTGCTTTCAAATTGAAATTAGCTTTTATAATTCAACTCTTCCCACGGTTTAATGACACAGAGTTAAGAGATTCTGGGCACAAAACCTGCTTTTCAACTGTGAAATGCAAGAGTAAATCATTAATTACATTTATAATGTAATTCATTAATTCCTCCAGGGCTTCTATATATTTGATTACTGCTAGTCACTGCTAAATGACTATGTTTATCTCCAGCCCTTCTTACCCGCACAAGCCTCACACCTCAGGAACCACATGGTATAGATATAGAAAAATACCTTTTTTAGAGAAAAATTAGCACTGAAGGACAGAATCTTCCCAGCCAGATAAAAAGAGCTCCTTTCTGCAGCTTGAAATAAATCTGCAGCATATGAAGTTAAAATAAATGCTTTCCAAGCACTATATCTCAGAGGCAGACCGTGTACTCTTAAATTTTTCACTACCGGCTTAAAAATAGAACACACATATGTAAGTTTAGTGAAACAAGTCACGTCCACAAAAAGAGCATACATTTCCATCTCAGGCTTGCATGGTGCTTTCAGAGAAAACACGGGGGGAAAGTGGGAATCCAACAGCCAACCGTAATATACAGCTGTCCTCTGACTTATTAAAACTTGTATTTTAGGCCCTGTTTTAATACACAGCGTAGACATCCCTTGGAGAGCCTTATGAAAGATCCTTTCTCTTTAACTGACCTTTCCTGGTTACAGGACTAACAAGGAAGCCCAACCCTCACCGAGACAGATCTATACCTTTCCACACTGTCAGAAGATGAGGGCAACTGCCTGCAACCACCAGTGACCGCACACCACCGGCGCTGCCAGAGCCCTGCCAATCACTTCGCTGCTCTTTGAAAGCTTGAGTTTCGGGGACAGCACAGTGTGCTGGGGCAGAGCACAAGCCAGGACTGTAGTCAAGTTCACCCAGACCATCAATGGGGGAGCAAAACAATCCCCCATTCTCTAGCATTATGGCTATTCAGAGCCTATGCATAATGTATCACCAGCCAACAACCTCGGATTCCTTCCACTCACTGCTGTTTCCTCAGCTCTGCTTCTTCTAATTATGAGTGGGAATGCACAAAACCCAGTAAATTTGTAGGTTTCCTGAAAAATCCAGCACTTTGCTGTGCATAGGTTCTGACCGTTGAGCACTTATTTTTCAATTAGTTTGACTTATATTATTTCTGCTCACGCATACTAAGGTGTTTTATTCGTTTAATGTGAAAAGGTTTTTTTTATGTTCACCTTTAGTGTGCATTGCTGGCATTTTTCTTAAATTCTTCATTTTGAAAAAGAAAAAGCCTTCCTAATTTCTTAATTTAAAAAAAAAAAGTCTTGCAAGATCCCATGAAGCACAGTCTCCACCAGATCGCACCAGCTCTTAAGTCCACGGTTCTCAGGAGGCCCTGGGCACCCTGCAGGATGGGGCACAGGGGAGGCAGCTGTCAGGTGCCTATCCATTCATAAAGAGCTAAGGGGTACCTTTCCCACAGCTCAGCAAGCAGGAGGGCTCTAAGCCCCAGCAATGGATAGGTGAATCTCTTAATATCATCACATCGCCATCAGGCAGCGAATTCGAGCAGCCTTCTCTTGCAACTGTCTCTTTGAAAAGTACATAAAAAGAAACTCCAAGGAATCACCACCACGCAGTTTATCTGTTCAGAGCCCAGACTATATGATATTTACACCCTGAAACAGGACACTGCCCCGTCACACCAAAAGGTCTATCGTATATATTGATCCCTACTCCTTCATCCAGAAATAGAACAGCAATTGTCATGAATATCTCCCGGCCGAGGCGGCCCATAGATATAATAATTACAGTCAAGAATGTCAGTTCAGTTGCCAGATCACATTTCTTGTTGTTATTTCAGTTTCAAATAGGCATCTAAGCCCATACCTCAACCAGTCTCCTCATTCTGAAACCTCTTTTCTGCCCTTTTGGTTTCCACTTCTTCCATGACAGAACAATCCAAAGGGAGTATAGAGTTTCTCCAACAAAGAGTAATTCACTCGGTAAGCCGGGGGAGAAACCTGACCTCCTCACCACAATCAACAATAATCGAGCCATTAGGATTCTCTGAAAGTTACTAATCACCCCCTTTACCCTTTTGATCAGATAGCGGTTTAAAACTTACCCCTCCTTCCAGGGGACTCGCTATCCAGCCCAGTTCTCCCTGAACAGATCTGGAATCCAGCAAGGTAACTGCAGAAAAGTACAAAATAAAACAGATTAATACCCCAGCTGCCAAAAAGCAATATCAAAAACAAATCGCTTACCTGAGCGTTTCCATATGCGCGCGGCGCGATCGCGTCCACCTTCAGCTCGAAACGAAAACGCGATTTCCCACCTCAAACGGCGCGGAGCGCTCCCGGGTGCGGGCGGAGGAGTCTCACGGCGCCGCTCCCGGGAGCGCAGCGAGCACCGAACCCCCCGGGGGCAGCAAGCACGGAGCAGCGGTCCCGCTCTAAGGCAAAGAGCTGGGATCGGAGCGCTCCCGCCGCGGGATGCGCTGCGTCTGCCGCCGCCCGGTACCGAGAGGTGGAAACCTGTCCACTTGCCTCGGTCGTAACTTGTTCACTTTGAGAAAAAGCCTTCCTAATTCCTTATCCAAAACAATCCCAGGAGATCCCGTGAAGCACGGTCTCCCCCAGATCGCACCAACTCTTAAGCCCCTGGTTCTCGGGAGTTTCCCAGGGGCTCTGGGCACCGCGCAGGACGGGGCTCAGGCGGGGCAGCAGCCGGTGTCCGGCCATTCACAGAGCGCTAAGTTAGCAGGGACACCCCGCCTGCAGCCCAGCAAGCACAGGGACTCTAAGCCCTCTACCTCGGCAGGGCACCGGGATCCTGCGGGGGCTCCCCTACCGCGGGGAGCGGCGCCGACCCGCCAGGGGCTCCCGGGAGAACCGGTTCCCTGAGCCGCGGGGCCGTCCGGCAGCGCTGCCGCTGGCACCGGGAGCGGCGCGGGGGCTCCCCCGTCCCGCGGCGCGAAGCCGCCCAGAGCTGCCAGGAGAACCGGTTCGCTGAGCCGCGCCGCTCCCCGACCTGGGGCACCGGGACACGGCGAGGGCCGCTCCGGTGTGGACCAGCGTGGTCCCGGCGGCAAGTGGATCCCTGCCCGCCCGGGGCAAGCCGAACATCCTCCGCCCCCCCGCCCCGCGGAGCCGGGAGGCGCGCGGCGCTCACCTTCGTTGGCGGGATAGACCCGGGAGCCGGTGACAGCCCCGCAGACGCCGACGAGGAGCGGAAGGAGGGCGCAGAACGGGACCCCGGCCATGCCGCCACCGCTCCGGCCGCTCTATCCCAGTGGAATAACTGCCTACATAGGGCGCGCGGCGGGCGATAGACATTGCCAAGGGGGCAGGGCCGCGCCTGCCCGTCACGCCCCGTCGCCAATCACCGCCCGCCCCGCTCCGCTCGCCCCGCCCCCTCCGCCAATCGGCTGCGCGGAGGGGCAGCGGCGTGGGGCCGGGGGCGCGCGCCGTCCCGTCGGGAGGAGGGCGCAGCGCGGGGGCAGCTGGCGTTAGCCGCGTTGGAACGCAAAAATGTAGCAGGAAAAGGGAAATAAACCCAGAAAGAATAAGCGAGGAGCGACCCTCGTGCTGCGAGGTGCGGCGAGGGGATGGCAGGCACGCCGCGCACACGGACCTTCCCCTCGCTGGCCCCGCATCCTGGGAGCCTCTCGCCCTCCCCGTGTCGCCTCTCTTCGCCCCGCATCCCGGGAGCCTCCCGCCCTCCCCGGGTCCCGGGAGCCTTTCTTCGCCTCGCATCCCGGGAGCTTCCCTTTGCCACAGACCCGGGAGCCTCTCTTCGCTCCGAGTCCTGGGAGCTTCCCGGTGCCACTCATCCCGGGAGCTTCGCTTCATCCCCCAATCCCAGGAGCTTCCCTTCGCCTCCCCCTCCCGGGAGCCTCCCTTACCCCCCTGGCCCGGGAGCCTCCCGGTGCCCCGAGCGGCGCCACCGTTGAGCAACAGCGCCACCTGGCGGGGGCGGCGCTGTGCGCGCTACCCCGGGGCCGGGAGGGGCCGGCGGGCACCGCCGGAGAGCGGCGCTCCCAGCAGTGCCGGGGGCGAAGCGAGACCCGCAGCAACTCCCGCCGGATCCGCTCCGGCCGCGGCGGCGAAGGACGAGACCCTCGTTTACCGCGAACGTGCATATCGTTACTGCTTGGATGCACGCGGGCAGCAGCCGGGGCGGGGGATGCTTGAGGAGAAGCCGGGGTTCGGGGCGACTCCCTCCGAGAGCCGTGGGAGACACCCTCGTTCCACTCCTACAGCTGGAATGCACGCGGTTAACGATTCCCGCGGTCCCGGGCAGCTGCGTACCCAGTGACACCTGCATTGCCCCGTGTCTTCAAGGCAAGGCAGAGAACACCCGGTGCGAATGTTGGGGTGTCCTGTGCGGGGACAGGAGTTGGACTCGATGGTCCTTGTGGGTCCCTTCCAACTCAGGTCGCTCTGCGACATTCACTGCAACAAGAACGCCCCCGCATCTCTGCTCTGCACGCTTTGACCGTGAGAGTTGTTTCACTCCCCGAGCACCTATAGATAAGCGCGTGGTTTGCAGCAGCTCGCTACGCGCCCGGTGTGCCGCGCTGTGTCGGTGCGGTACGCGCTGCTCCTTCGCAAGCCCGCATTCCCAGAGCCGCCCTGCCTGTCCGCCAGCGGCCTCTCCCAGCGCATCCTGAGCGCACCGGGCTCCTGTCCGGCGCCGCCGCCCCCGGTAGCGCTGCCCTTCCTCCTGGCCCGGCCCCCGCAGCACCTCCCCGAGCCGCGGTAACGCGAGCCGCCTCGTGCGGGGCACGAATGCTCCCCGGCTGCTTCCCAGCACCCCGACTTCAGGGAATCGCAGGCAGACTCTTTCTTCTGTCAGGGGTAAAACGAATTCCTGTCCCGTTAACGTCGGTTTAAGCGCAGAACCCCCGCAGAGGGTAAGAGTGTTTTCAATACATCTTTGAACTCTGATCACTGATCTCTGAATAGAAGTTTGATGAACAGTTCTGTGCCACAAGAACCAAGAATGTCGCGATTCAACTGTTTTCTCTTTAAATCACCCTATTTTTCCCCAAATTCAAATATCTGTTAGGCATGATACTGATAAAAGCACTCTCGCAGGTACTTTTTCCTTCAAAACTCAGAGTATCTTTCACCTGTTTTACTCTTAAGTCAAAATGTAGGTAGGATGCAATTTCTTTGTTTCTAAAACAGCTTTTAAAAGGTTTATTAGTACAGAATTAGCAACATGTTATTAGTAAAGTATTATATCCAATAGTCTGAGGCTCATATTGTTTTCCTTTGCCTTGAACATTTATTTTGGGGTACCCACTGGCAGTACCTTAAAGACAACTCTGCAAAGATAGCTGGTGTATTTTTCCCTTTCCATAGAAAATAAATCTTTTAAACATCTGCTTGGATAATGGGAGTTAAAAACCAGTGCAGCACAGTCAATGCAACTGTTAAAGCTTGTACTTCCTGACTTTAATTATCTACAAGAATTCTTCACCTAATGAGGAGGAAGAAAAGGATTAGTTCCTTTTTTATTATTTACGCAAAAATATAGGCAGTCCTCAATTAAAGTAACCCGAGTGTTCTTGTTTTCGCATCTTCAATGCATCTAACAGATCTACTGGAAGTCAGGATAAACTTTGTGGGAAAAGTGGAGTATTAAAACATCTACCTTTTTTAACTGAGGTAATTTTTGTTGTAACAAACACACAATGCCAGAAAAGTCAGTTGTCATTATAAAATATTAAATACTTTGAAATCTTGAAAATATTTCCATTATATTAATGCAGTTTTAATTTGTAAAAAAAATTCACATAAAATAAACACGGGCAATGTAAAAGGGCCCTGCAAATGTCATAAACTAAAATGTTCACAGTTCTACCAAATCCACTACATTTTGGCTCCAAGAAAAGGTTTTTCTAAGAAGCCTTGCCAAAATAATCACAATTTCCTTACTTTGTGTCATTTCAACGGATCATAAAAGCCCAACTGTTTTTTAACAGATGTCATTGATACTTGGGCTAAATTCTGTTCTCAGCTTCAGCAAGTTACCCCACCTTATGACAAAGTACCTGACATCAAGATTTATTCCTCAAAATTTGGTTACAGCCATTGGATCTGTTGCCTTTTTCTTAACTGCCTATTAACCACGCAGCCTGCCCTGCTGCCAACTTGCCGGCTGATGTTATTGTAACTCACTATCAGGAGTGATTCCGCTTTGATGGGAAATAATCAGGTTTGCACCATAATCAAGTTTACACCATTTAAATAGTCAATCTAATGCAGCTTGAAAAAGCATCTCCAGCATCTCTTACATTTGTCTCCTCAGTGAAACTGCATTCGCTTGCAGCACACGCTGTAATAATATAACAGTGCGTTCAATGTTTGATCCTGTCTGCTTCATAGAGGTTAACCCAAGCTGAATTATTTAGAGATCTGTTTATAGGACACAAATGGGACGGACAAACAAGCACACAAACACACAAACATGGAGTTTTTGAGAAGCTGTAAATCATCTTGAAATGTAAAGACTGAGAGATTGTTGTATTTCCTACACATTCCCAATTTCTTTTCCTCTTATTTTAAACCACCAAGGGAATAGATTAGTATACAATATAGTGTGGCATTGGCACACGAGGTTTGTCTGGGATGCATTTCTGTAGTCAATATCATTTCTAATGGAGCATCCCAAATGGATATTAAGTGTCTCCCACATACACACTCATATACACGCAGTTGCTTTCCATTTTGCCCAATCACAAACACAGCCCCCAAAAGAGCTGTGATTTTGGATGCGTATTCTGTTCTATTTTTACTTTATCTTTTCATTCTCCGTTTTTGTATGTCCACCTACTTGTGCTCGTCCATCTCCCCAGAAGCTTTTTGCTGTCAGTCAAGTGACAACAGCAGTAAGAAGCTCTATGTGTTCATGGGCCTCCTGAGGCTCAGCACTATGTTTAGATGGGGGGAAAAAAAAAAGAGGCAAAAGAAGAAAGCAAGGAGGGGGAAGGAAGCACAAGCTCTTCCTTTAGTATGCAATTCCACAGCCTGCAGGAAAAAATCCACCGGGCTCTTCTCAAAAGGCTTTTCCCACAAAAATGCAATCCCATTTACTCCACTCCCACACAACTTCCACACTGCTCGCTATTTGCAAAAGAGTGTGAAACAACCCCAGGAAGCTGAACACATACACACACACACAGAGTCTCATTGTCATAGGGAATAATGCCCCAAAGGTGTGCCTTTATCAGGTTTGGCACCGGAAAGTAACTACTGACTCCTTCCCAGTACCCGTGCTCAGATGTGCCTAGCCTTTCCCTCCCTGGGTTTTCTGATTCTTAATGGACGTGTGAATATTAAACGTTTGCCGAAAAAATTACTTGACAAAATGTATTGTTATCTGTTTGCAAATAACAGCTTTTTATTTGATATGAGTAGAATTTCGTCCCTCAGGTCATGTTTACGTTAGCTGAAGTTGCCAGAGTGGGGGAACATCTACGTGAAGGTAATATGCATCTCTATAAACATCATGCTGACAGAATGATTCTGTTTCAGCTGGGATTAGCAGGAGTTTTGCTGCTGACCTCGATAAGAAAAGGCACTGGTTTATATCTCATTTGCAAACCCACTCTGCAAAAAAGTGGCACTGCTGATGATTTACACTGCCTTTTCTTAATCATGATCATCATCACTAGAGTTTCCTATTTATTACTGCCTTGATGCTGATTACAAGGACCCATGACAGTGTCTTTATCCACATCAAGCACATGTGGTGACTTGACAACATACAGGCAGGCAGATGCGTAAATTTTTTTACCTTTTCTAACCAACAGTGCTAAGGAAAACTCAGTCATTGTAAGTGAAATGTAACGGGATTTTAATGACAACTGAAGCAATACCTTTTATTGCATTGCTCCTAACAGTGTAACACAAAGCTCATAGTTAGTCTAAAATTTATAATACATCATTATCAAGTCCCTGAAAGGAAATCCTATCATCAAAACTATTTACAAAGCCAGGAGTGTTTACGATGCAGTTTAGGCTTCCTAAAGTAAACAAATATTAAAGGGCACTGGCAAAAGGTAAAATCTGAAAAGCAGTACAGAAGGAGCAAAGAAAAGAGAAATAAATGCAGCAGGATGTCAGACCAGGTATTACTGCTTTTCACCTAACAAGCAGATCAATAAATGCACTGCAGTGTAGGCATGAGCATAGCTCATCGCAGCGCTCGCCCTTGGTGAGACCAGGGGGCAAACAGCAGCCTGCAGGTTTTGCTCATGTGAAAGTGTGACCAATAAACCCGTGCAAACAACTGTATAAGGCTGCAGGTTGTTTGCAGTGCTAGCACAGATGCCTGGCAACCCGGAGAGGAATGTGCCTGCCCACGTTTCACTGAAAGGTTATTTAAAGCTGTGGAGGTTAACAGACACCTTAATTATTACAAACTGCTTTTGAATATCGCTGGCTTTGTACTGGCAGTCCTCAGCAGTTGTGCTTCTTACTCATTCATGATCATTTGGGAGTAGCGTCAGCTTCCAGAAAATAAAAGTCACTGGGATGAAGATGTAGGACTGGCGCAAGCTGGCCTTGTGTGCTGGCAAGCGGCGTTTGTGGGAGGAGGATGGCTGCTGGCAGCGGCCAGGGCCACCAGCCAAAGGGGAGCCTGCTCGGGCAGGCTGCTCCCAACTTCTCCTTGGAGCGGCTGCGAGAGAGCGTGCTTCATTAATAACGAAACAAATGTAAGGGAGCCAGCCTCTGCCAAAAATTGTAGGGAATGTGTTTGTAGCAATTTCAGAGGAGCTCGAGTTGAATTTGAAGGGTGAAGCGAAAGTCTAAACACAGAGATCTGCAAACTACATCCAGATTTCTTTGAAAGCACACACCTATTCTGCAGTGGGGAAAAATATTTAGGCACACAGACCTAGTTTTCCTCTTCCAAGAACAGTTTAAGATTTTAAGTTTTTAAGGGTCACAGTTTAATATTTCTGAGCTAGATTCTGGCCTTTACTAAGATAAAGTTGAATTTTGGTGGCAGCTCTATCTTTGACAGGTATGCAGAATCGAGCCCTTCATATTAAACAGAATAAATCTAAAATTAAGTGAAAAAAAAAAAATGTTTCCCAAATTTGTTTTTATATTGGAATTTTAGGGTTTCTGCCATAATTTACTGAGTTCAGTTTTAGTTTTTTTTGTTGGTTTTGGTTTTGGTTTTTTTTAAAAGGATATAGGATTACTTTTTTTGCACATCAGTTGTTCTGTATAAATAAAGATAATTTTTGTGCAAAGTCTCCAAATTGTCTATTTGGTGAAATAATCAGAACAGAGTGTCAGAGCTCTAATTTATTTTTATCCTGTGTGTTCAGAGACAGTGATCTTTCCAAAGATTATTGCTGCAATGATGATACCAATCAACCTGCACCAGAGACTGGCTCCCTACAGAGCACTGAAGATTTCAGGCACTTCTAATAGAGTGTAAATCCTAATTAACTCAGATTAAACTATTCCATCTGAGATTGTCCACCCATTATTATGAACAAAACGTTTGCAACCATGTAAAAGAACACTGTGTTTAAAGTATGAAACAAAACCAAATCCTCCTTCTTTTTTAATGTGTCCTGGGTTTTTAATAGCAAGGCAGAGGAAGATGTTTTGTCTTTAAAATAAAATACAACATGCTTGGTTTTTGTTCTAAAAAAAGTGGCAAGCATTTGTGCATTTTTTTCTGTGCATGCATCAGGCACAACAGATATGTTCAGAGGGCAGGAGAAAGATTAAGGTTGGGAATTTAAATCCAGGAGAAGGGCTTTGCTCCGAGTTCTGCGCAGACTTCCTTAGGGACCTTAAACAGTCACTGCAGCAAAGCTTTTGAAGTTGGATGGAGATGATTATCGTAAATGCCCACCTTAAAACAGCAATGCTAAATAAGTAGCAAGTCAGAGATATCTGTAGGCATCCAACATCTGTTGCTCCATTCTTCTAAAGAATCTGGAGATGTACAGTTCCGTTTGGGAACATCTATAAAGCACTATAGAACTTGTGACCTATGGGTTAGTCAGCCTTAAAGTAATAATGAGGAGCTTCCCTTAGAATCTGAAGCACTGCCTATCTCTCTGTCCTGATTACATAGAAACTAGAGATACCAAAGAATGGTTGTTTATTATCCGAGAAATGATTTGTCCTATTTTAAGAGAACCACTGACTGGATAAAGTGAGCATATGCATATGTGTGTGTTCCAGCTCAGCATTTGCACAGCTTTTATAGCAAAATATTACAAATTCTGCATTAACTTCATATAAGCAAAATAGTAGGCACAGAAATGAAAACCTGCAAGGACAACGGGAAAAAAGCCCACCCTTGCTTTTATATCATAGAAGTGGCAGCCGTTATTTCCCTCAGTACTGTCACTGATCATGGAAGAGTTCAGAGAAGGCAGTTTGTTGTGCTGGGCAACACTGCCACTGTATTGCCTTGTTCTCTTTTTATTTATACTGATTTACTGGGTCTTTTCATGTTATGAAATGTTCTTGTATAGCTTCTAGCACAACCAAAGCTCAAATCGACTCTCAGGGATCCAATCATCATTGTAGCTTTAGAACAAAAGATGTGTGCAGGTCTGTACCTGCACCTTGCATTGCACCGGCATCAAACTTGTTTTAAGAATTTTTTAATTTATGACACACAAATTAGTTCCCTTATTTCATGCACTTATGGCACCAACAAACAATTTTTCCTCTCTTACAACCACTCTTTGTCAAGTCCCTTTCCCCTCTGAGCTTTCCTTCAGCAGTAACCATCTTACTCCTTTAATGGAAGTCAGCCCCAAACCCTGAGTGTATTTTCTTGTACAGACGCCCGTAACGACAGTAGAGAGCAGGAACACATATCTCTGAATTCTACCTCAAGGCAAGGTTTCCATTAGAAATGACTCATGGGTATTGCTTTTCTGAGACAGTCAATTGTACGACTTCCCTTACACGTATGCAGCTGATATTTGCAACAATATTTTTTTCCCAGGCGTTTCTTCTTTCAGTATCCCGAGGTAAACCGCAAAAATATTATGTTCGGGGAGAAATGTGCAACGACTACAGCTTTTATGGACCCTGCAATGCCACCCTTTCCGTGCCCATCACCATTACTAATCCTTAATGCACATTACCACACTGGCCACTGTTTCTAGCACAGACTAAAATTAGTGATGTAAAGCTTGCTTACCCTGCTTGAACAATGGGTTCGATTCTAAGGAAGAGTGTGACTAACTGTTTGCATTGACCTGTTGCGATCCCTTGGCCACCATTCCAAGGACTTGCAGAGGACCAGGAAAGCAGAAAACCAGCCATTTTTTAGGCTGCTGGAAACAAAAGGAAAGGATTACTCGCCAATTTTTTTTTTGTTCACTCCCTTCTGAAAAAAAGGTACGCACGGAGTAAAATTTATGCCTTTTCTTCCCTTGATTAATCTCTGAAACTTTCATCAAAATATATCTTTGGGAGTGAGCAAAGTAAAAGGCAATGTAGGATTGCTTGTTTTTTCCCAAAATATCCAGAAATATCCAGAAATGTCAGTGAGATATTCAAATAAAGAGCCGTAAAAATTAAACAGGTTCCCAGTGGTGACATCTGTTAGTATAAGGATTATTCAAACATCTCTAGAGTTTTCCAAAGAAGTGCCAGGATGGCTTCCTACCAAAAGACAGCTCGTTCTAATATCCTCCTTGGCTAAATCTACATACAAACCGTGTTTCTATGTTTTGTTTGCACTAAGAAACCCACATGCTTGTCTTGATGTGGAAATAAGAAGAGATTCATAGGGAATCTGAAGATGTATATACTTGGAAACCAGTTTAAACTGACCTTGGGATTAGAGAAATATTTTTTTGTGGAGCTCAACACAGTTGTCAATGCATGATTCAAGAAAAAATACTGAAAGTGCCTTTATAATTTGGTGCAAGAGTTTCTATTTAAGGGGATATTAGCATGTACAGGTAAAGAATAATTTCTGTCTGTTTTGCATAAAATGACTTGTTTTGCTTATGAACATGAATACACATGCAAACATGTACAAAACCTGAATAAATGCGCTGCCAGACGCATGGATGGAAGAAAGACCCACTAGAAACCGTGCTGTAAACAGAAACAGAGGCTGCTGAGCTACGCCAAAGTTGTTCCCAGCCACATCATTCTCTATTTCCCTCACTCCTCTCAGGTGGCCTGCACAGACCACCTACAAACTCAGCCTCGTGGAGGGCATTATACACAAGTCATGGGTATTATTTCTTTCGTATTGGTTCAAGAAGCCAGCTCACACCAGTGGAATGGCACCAGTAACAATGTGAGGTTTAACACCAGCAGCTCCCCACCCCACACGAAAACACCATGTGGGTATCATTACACTGAGAATTTCCTAGAGCCCATAAACTAATGAATAAACTTTACCTGAGAGGTGCAACAGTATTTATAGCATTGAGAAGGAATCCATTAGAACTCAGTGTTTCCAAAGCCTGAGCATAGCTACTAAGAAGCTTAATTTGGGGGAGATTTACCAATGCATCAATGAAATGAAATATAAAAAGAGAGCATTTACCCTGATTCTGACGCATGATGTTTATGAGTGATAATGATTTTTTTTCTCCTTTAATTAAAATTCTCTTTAAAGTGTTCTCTAAATAAAACATTGCTTAAAATGTAGCATCTCCTTAAGAGCCTATCACTCACATGAAGCTTTCAGAAACAATCATTGCAACTTAAAAGGCACTATAGGATATTTAGACTAGAGTTATCTCACAACATGTTAGCTGACTGCTTTGTTATTTGAGCTCTAAATGTTAAACACGCGGAAGCAACATAAAAGGATCTTCCCTGTAAAGCACATTTTCCAAATTCTCCCTATCTGTTATTTAGAACCCCATAAAGATCTCTGTGTGTCTACCCATCTGCAGCCACATTTATTTTTACATGTTTTTGAGTGCATATCTCTCGGTGTCATAAGGTCTTCATAAATAAATCAACCTACTTAGATCTGCATGCTTTGAATAACAAGTCAGCCACCAAACCAGCAGATGGATACATTTTTAATTAGGTAAGCAGTCAATGCCTTTTGGTTGGAAAACTCTCTCGTTTCTCTTAAACAGACAGAAAGTAACCAAATTAAATCCAAAATTGCAGTGGGACAGCATAGTGGTTTTAATCTGCATGTAGCTGCAAATTCGCTTAGAGCCCAGCCTTTGTGCAACTTGAACAAATGCAATATTTTATATCAAGCAAAACTCAAAGTGAAATATTTAAGGATCTTGTAAGAATACATTGTAAACAATATGTATTTTTCAATAACACATGTGGTTACTTATGCAATCTTCTCACTTGAGCAAGATTCTCTGATCTTAATTCATTTACTATGTTGCCTTTGCAATCTCTCAAGCAAAATATTTTCAAGCAGCAACTTTTAATTTACATAATCAGACATACTTTCCCAAATAATACAGAGGAACTCAGAATTAATGACATCTTGTACTGCTTAAAAAATCCGCTAAAAGAAACTCCAGCAGTTCCAGTTAACTTCTTCCCACAAAAAGATTTTCAGGTTTGGACTTGGAACAAAATTTAACTCAACAGATACACGTCTTATCCACACCAAACTTTCCACACTTCTCTGAACTTCCTCGGCTCCAGAAAGTCCAGGCAAATACTCCAGAGTACAGCAGCCCCGGTGAAGGCTGGCCCACTCCAGGGAGTCGCGAAGGAGACCTCCATGTGCCAATGACTTCCAGCGCACCTTGTTCCCCACAGGGAATGAGTCAGCCTGGAGCCACCTCTCCCTAACGTATTTTCCCTATTGGCTCTAGTTAAACAAAACAAGGCCTTTGTGTCCATTTATTTCTTTTTCTCATAAGAATTTAGAAGTTTTCCTGTGGTTTCCCAAGTGGTCTGCTTTTGCTCTTCTGAACTAGTGAAATAAACCAAATGAAACCACTTGCAGCCTAGGGAACATGGCAGCCCTGGCCATCACGCCTCTTCCCCAGCTCTAACAGGCTGCAGCTTCACAGGCTGAAAGTACACAGGATTGCAACTCTGACTGCCCGGACAGCGCTGGCAGTCTCACTTCTCCTTTCCAAAAGGAGGCATGACCAAGAGGTAGTGCTATGTAACACAACACTAAGATTGTCTCGGTGTGACCAAGCAGTCTAGAAGATTGTCCTCTGAATAACAACGCTTCTCAGGCAGTGGGTGAACCATGGCTTCTCCATGGGTAAATAACCGCCTTCCACTTGCCTAAACCCACCAGTGCACTACATGTGGTGTGTACGTTGACCCTAGTTTACAGCTTTTCTGTGTACAACATCCAAAACCATCAAAAGAACCTGAGCACCCAATATGAGGGTCATATGTTGGTACTGAGTTGATGAAATATTGGGGGTTTGATCCTTATTCAGTTTTAGGCTTATAAAAAAAATAATAATAATAACTTCGCAAAGTGGAGAAAAACTCCAGACGTAAAATCTGATACTTAAACAAAATAGCTTAAAAATAAATGGACCAGGTTTAATCTTTGATGTCACTTCCTTGGATTTCATGATACAACACCTGAGGTGAATTTTTTCCATTTTACTTCAGCAGGCTCTTTTTCCTGCGTGTGCTTATGGTAAAATAATAATCAAGTTTCCCATGTGTTAAATAATAAAATTCAGTTCTATCATTTCTTTCTATCCCTCTACAGTTCTTTTCAGTTGACTCAATGGAAAATACTATATCTCTAGAGGTGACTGGAAAAGAAATAAAGGTCTGACTCTCATCCCACTTTTACAGGGTCTGCGCTGATGTAATTGTACTGATTTCAAGGAAATTGCTTCAGATTTTTACCATTAGTTAGATCAGAATCTAGATGTCAGCACACCCTGAAAACACCCAGCTCTGCTAAAAAGTTCAGGATTATTCTCAGTTTTACATCCTGAAGTCTAATTGCACTGTGTAAAATAACATTTACTAAAGATCAGCTATGAAGCATAAAGATGGCAATTATCTGAAACTTTAGGATATAATATTTGTCCACTGGTCTGCATGGGCCATTATACTTAAAAAATGTAGTAGTACAGGAAATAAAATTTCTCTTATATGTGGTCTGACTTTATATTCTTACTTGAAATGAAAATACTGTAAGATGGAGAATATTAGTACAGCACACTGATGCCAACTTGCCTTGTCTAGAAATTCTTCTGAGCTGATAGCTACTGTCCTGTGCTATGGTGTCATTGTGCCTAGTTTGAGATCTGCATTGTAGCTCAGGACCAAGAGGGAAGGAAAACGTTGTAATTTCGCAGTTGCTGCTGATGACAACCCATCTACATTTTTTTTAAAAAAGCAGAAATTCACAGTGGGCTGTGCAGAGCCCTCGTGCACCCTGAAGCTCTGCTCCCATGTGCAGTACTGCTGCTGAAGAACATGCGTGCAGGTCTCAGAGCTCTGTAGGCTGGAAGGCAGATGAAGGAGACAGTGGCTCTGTGCCCGTTGGCAATATGGGAGCAGTGAGGGCTGAAAAAATGGGATGAAAATGTCCTTGCTATATTTCAGCTCTAGGTTAGCATATTACAGCTTAATATGACAAGATGAAGGATAACATAGATGGAGTCATTTGCATTCAGGCATTTTTGTACTGGGATTTGGAGCGATATTCTCAGACTACCCTACAGACCATTCATGTGGCATCACTCTAAGTTGGAGGAACAGACTCCATTGGACAACAGCCACCGTCAATGCTTCACTTCTTTCATACAGTTTCTTGATAGGAGCTATGAAGCCAGTAGTTCATGTTTTGTTTTATAGGCAACAACAGAAAGACAGAGCCTTTCTATTGAGAGAAAAGGATTTATGATTTATATTGATCTGATGATCCATATTGGAATATGTTAAAGGAGTATTATGCTTGCTCTATTTAACAGAACTTCCAGACCAGTTTTTGAATGACAAGAAGAAGTGGAGAAAATTTCAAAACCATGGTTTTTGTGTTTATCCTCCCATCCTGTTCTGACCTTCTCTACTAGATCCTCTTTTAAATAAAAGTGTGTAAGAGCCCGAGGAACACAATACTATTGCTTAATTTTGTCTGCCTTTCATTAACATTTATATGAGTTTATGCTATGCCTTTTACTGTTTTCCAGCTGATAAATGTTTTTTTAATATTGTGCACAGATCATTTTGCTTATAATCAAGGAAGGGAAATTAAGTTTAACATCTGAGAGCTTTAGGCAAAAATGTCAGGCGTGGACCAGATGACCACATGAGAGTTGCAGGCTCTCTTTGTGCCCCAGCTTGGCTGGTATTGTTTTGATGTTGTTGCGCTGCAGCAATAGCACTAACGTAATTATGAGATCAAGCAACATCTGGTGGATTTGGCACCCAGCTCCCAATCGATTGTTAGTTTGGGTCAAAGGATGAATGCGCCTTAAGTGCACGTTAGGGTGCGCAATCATAAAGCTTGCATTAGCAAGGAAGGAGGAATAGCGGCATTCTTGAGTTTCATCGCCCAACAAAATTGATGGCCCACAAAAGAGCGGTGGCACAACACACAAAAGTGGTGATGCCAGAGAGACTGACACGCTGCGGGCGGTATTTGACATCTTCTGGCTGTGGGCTGTTGTGTGTTGTGATTTATGTCACCATAATGATTGATTACTTTCAGATAATTCCCATTCTACCATATCTCTGAGAATTTCCCTCTTCTTCAAACACCTTTTTGTTCCATAAGCCCTAGGCTGCAGATGGCATCAACCCACGCATCTCCATTGTTTGAAGCCTATAAGAACTCCACCATTCTTTGGGGGAATGCTCATAGCTGAGTAGCCAGTGTCCAATCAAGTCCTGAAACTCTTGCTGTGGGCACTTTAACCTTTTTATCCCCTTGCTCTTTTAGGAATTTCATTGCATGCAACAGTTGCAATTCAAGGATGCCTAAAAAATGCGTCAAGAAAGAAAATCAGAAGATACAGTTTTCAGGTTATACAAAAGTTGCTTCACGTGATGGCTACAGCTGTATTTGTCGCACTTCCATAAAGATTATTCTGATCATATTTCAGAAAATGAATTATCATCTCTGGCATGCAGAATTACAGCAGACTCTGTGTAAAGCAACAGACTAGAGCTTCTGCATGCTGTGAAACAAAAAATGCCTCAGGGATGCTTTTGGTAATCACCAGTTTTCACCCCATATCTCAACTGTGCTTTGTGACACATAAAATATCAATAACTCAATATCCACAGGATTGGAAAAACAAGAATTCAGGGCTCATATCAAGGAAAACTCTGGGGGGTTTAATATCTTTATATTCTGGCAAATCTAACATGGCTTGGTATCAGGAGTCAGTATATCACAGTGATAAGATGGTGAATGTCTTAACTTCCTCAAATCACAACGAACAGGTACAATGGATTTTATTAGTTTCTATTTTCTTCTTCATTAGGAAGCAAAAATACCAAGAAGAACATATTTGTTACTACTTTAGTCACTGGCAAGATACCCAAAAAGATTCCAAGTGCACACGTTTTACCACACCTAACCCTTTGAATTCTAAATTTCCACAAAAGGCTTTTCTATCACTGTGTATACACAGTAATGCTGCCCAGTGCTCTCGGCACTCTCTATTTCCCCTCTGGTAACCCTGGGAAGTGCAAAGGGATACACTACAAGCCCCTTGAAGTCATTCCAATTGCACATTCCTCAAGTAGCATCAAACACAATTTCTCAGATGCAATATGAAGAAGTATCAAAAAAAGCTTTGTTTATCTTCCCTCAAAGCACATCCTGATTTGGTTTTTAGGTAGGATGTAACAAAGTCTATAACACATTTCATTTATCAGCAATATCTGTTCTGAGACAAATAGGCAGAGGGGTCAGCTCCTGTGGAAACCTAGTAAGGAATCAAGATTTTGGGTAGGCTGAGGAGGTCTGGTAACACCAGACAAAATACCCGAAGTACTCACATCATGCTGAAAGAGAGAAAAACTTGACTAGAGAAAGAGGACAAGAGTAGTAGGTCAGTTGGTGCTGGCTGAAGTTACAACTCATTATGTTTCTTAAAAACAACATGATCTTAAACTGTATTATTTAATATTTACATGCACAAAGTTAATTTCTTGGTACCAGTGCTGCTCATTTCTTACTTTGTTTGATTTTCATACAGGTAACTAGGGATGCAAGATATCTATCAACAACCCAAGCCTGGGTGTGTCCTCAGAGTGAAGATTAGAATCACGGATCTGTACGTTTCTTCCCTGCTTCCCTGTTGCCCCCCCCCCCCCCCTTTTTTTTTAATAAGTATGTGAGGAGTTCCTGTGAAAGCATTTAGTGTAAGTAGGTCACAAAGAAAGCAAGCTGTCCTTGGGCAGCCTTTGAACAGACACAAATACCTTTTCGTCCTTATTTCTTTTTTCAGCCAAATAGAAAACATAAGCCCCTTTCTGTAAGCAGTATTTCATTTTTAACAGGCTCTATAACTCCTCAGAAACTGTAAACAGGGTTGAATGCAATTCAAATTGTCTTTGATACACACACTCTGGGCCTGATTCCCACTTAAAATACAGTTTGCACTTTACACCCGCTGTAAAACTGTTTTTACTGCTGGAACTGCAAGGAAGGCTTTAGTCTTAGAAAGAAGGCAAAACAAAATATTTGGAGAGGGAAGGAAGGTATTTGACACTGCCAGTACAAACTCAAGGCACTATGCAGCAGAGATGGTACTGTCACCCATGAAATCGAACACCTGACCCTCACTTGTATCGAAGCCCTGTATTGACTTAACTGGACCGAAACCCAGCTCCCACTGAATTACTTTACTTAAACATTACAGATCTGGCGGATTTCTCAGGTGCAAGTAAAGACAGAGAAGTGTTTCTGAAAGAAAGTAGATGAGCCTGTACACTCTGCCATGTGGGGCAGTTGCACACCTAGCCACCCTTTTGGGTAAGGGGGGGAACAAGCCCACAGTGATCCACAACATGCTGTAGTGACCCAGCTGTTGGCATCATAATCCTAATCTTACAGTTTAATTAAATTCAATATAACCTGGGTTAAATGAGTCAAGAAAAAAGGATATGAATTTAGAGAATATATCTATGGCTTTCTTTTGCTGTACTGCCTTTTAGCTGCCTTCTGATGCCCTTGTGGCTGTTCACAGTTGCTGTGAGCTACAGAAACTCTCAGGTAATAATAAATTATTTGAAGTGATGAAATATTTGCATAGCTAGATGAGACAATGTGGAGGAGAACCTCTCTTCATTTGCTGTTAGCCCAGAATATGGATTTGATGGCTCATTCTTACCAGCAAAAGGACCAAATAACCATTAGGTTATTGGGAAAGGTTATGTTTGTCTCAAATCCAGTTTACTTCATTGCTAAGCAGTGGTGAATCGTGTTTTCAGAGACAGTTCTGCTTCCCTTACCAGTGCCAAGCATCAACATTTCAAAGGCTAGGTAACAGGGAGAGATTCTGCTGCACAAAATACAGGCTCTTCTCAGTACTGTTTTAATGAAAATCATGAGCATGGCTCTTATTCAGGCAAGCACTTAAGCTGAAGTATTCACTATAAAGGACCTCTCTTCACTTCCTCAGGATCGTTCCTGTGCCCGCCTTTGGCATTTAAGCACTTAGTTGAACCAAAGCCCATAGCATAATCTAATGAAAATAACTAAATACATTAGACACGTACAAAATTTGTGATCATCATTCCTGTAGAGCCCATTTTGCAGAATGGATCCCATTTATAGAATAAAACGGGACACAGGTTTCTATTGTTATATTGTCTGAATCAAAATGAAGAAGTTAGAAGGACAGGCTGAGAGAGCTGGGACTGTTCAGCCTGGAGAAGAGAAGGCTGCAGGGAGACCTTAAAGCAGCCTTCCAGCACTGAAAGGGACCTACAGAAAAGATGGAGACAGACTTTTTAGCAAGACCTGTTGTGACAGGACAACGTGTAATGGTTTTAAACTAAGAGAGGGAAGAAATTTTTTATGCTGAGGGTGGTGGAACACTGGCACAGATTGTCCTGGGAGGTAGTGGAGGCCCCATGCTGGGAAACATTGAAAGTCAGGCGGGATGGGGCTCTGAGCAACCTGATCAAGTTAAGGGTGTCCCTGCTCCTGCAGGGGATTTGGACTAGATTATCTGTAAAGGTCCTTTCCAACCCAAAGCATTCTATGATTCTATGATTCTAAGCAGAGGAGTTTCAGGTACAGAGTTACAGACCGGCTGAGGTTGGCAGGGACCCCTGGACGTCATTTTATCCTACCCCCCCACTCAAGCAGCCACTTACAGCAGGCTGCCCAGGACCGTGGGTATACTCGGGATTTTGAAAGTGTCTGTGAATACAAGCAACACCTTCAAGCTAAACAACAAAAAAGATATTATTCATTTTTTGAGTGAGTTTACAGATTTCTGACAGCACTAAACTCAAAGCAAAGGCTTGCAGGAGAACAGAAACAGCAGTGAGCTCTCTCCAGTCTCTAATCTGACAGCATCTGATGATCTTAAGATGATAAACCATATATCATCTTGGCCTTTTCGTGCTCTTTTTTTGAAGCAATATCTCCTGCAAAAGGACAAAATCTTCTCTCTATTTAATCTGGATACCTCTATTTTAAAAAGATTGTGGGGACATGACAGAATACAGAATTGTGGCTGCTCTTCTGAAGAGAACAGAAGCAGCCGTGAAACATTTTTTACTAAGTAAACTAATTTTTTGCTTGCTGAAAATCATACTTTTCAAAATTTATTATTACACCATAAAAATTCTACACTGCACATAAAATGGTTTTATACAGCAGAATCAATCTGCACCTTTATCATGGAAGGAAGAAATGTACCTTATGCAGAAATGACCCTTTGAAGGTATTATCTGGCATAGTACTGCACTGGGACTGTGGGTAAGGATTTTGCAATGGAGACACTCTATTGGCATGGAAAGCAGGATTGCCACCACAGGTTGTACAGTTCACAGATCAATAGCAGATCTGACACAGACAGGCTCGGGACTCAAAGTCGCGATCAACAGAACCCACGGGCAAGGGAGGGCTCTTCCTGAAAATGAAGCAGTCAGAAGGATGAAGGGAGTGGAAATATTAATTTCTAGATGGCACATGATTTCCAGATTGCCTACAGCAGGTGTTTCTAGATGAAGATGGAACGAGTAACTGCTAAAAAAAAAAAAAACCTACATGCTAAACATAATGCCAGTAAAGTTCCTGTGAAAATAAGCATTGACAATAGCACACTTCCTTTTTGTCCCCTCCTCCACATAGAAATAAGTCTGATGAGGACCTGTGTCTGAATTTCTGCTTCATACCAACAGAAAGAGGGAGATATTAAAATAAAAATCACTCTTAAGACTTCCAGGATTTCCACATTGCTCCTATGTTTAAGATACTCATGGAGAAGGCACATTTTATTGGGAAGAACAGCAAAGGCTGATCAATGTCCAGAATGTGTTCTCAGGAAAAGAAGACTAAATCTGGAGTAACTGCTCTAAAAATCATATGGTATTCTGGTTTATATGACTGGCATATAGCTCATAAAATCTTTCCCTGAGAAGAATCAGCATTTTACAGTTTTGGTTCATTGTAACTTTCCTTACATACTCTTCCAGACAACTTATTTATTTATTCCATTTATAAGGATTCTGTGTTAGGGCTTGCAGACACGTGTACATAACAGCCATAAAAATCACAAATACATCTGCAATCCCTGCCTGAACAGAGTTAGTGAAAAGGAATTTTTCTTGTTCCCTACGATCCCATTATGTGTTAAGTTACTTTAACAGAAACAATTGCTCTTCTTCCAGCTGCACCTGTAACACAATCACTACATTTACACTTGAAAACGTCTGCCTGAAAACTCCACATCTCCCAGAGTTAAAGAACCCGACTTTGGGTTTTTTCCCCAGATCAGAATCTTTTCGACATAAAAGGTTCGGAGGTTTTCTTTGAGCTACCTCGGTGGCTGCAGCCCTGCACAGGGGCAGCCAGCAATAAGAAGCCCTGCTGTAATGGTGGACTTTCTGCTCTTCCCCCTCCGATGCAGAATAAATGTCCTTTCCTCACTCTGTCGAGCGCTCGATTTCCCAGAGAATGGTTTATTTCTGCTGAATTCTCCAGGCGCACAAACCATTCTGTTCTGGTGAGCTCTGCACGTCTTATTCATGGTAATTACGCTCACATCTTTGATCTCAGATGAGATCTCTTGTGCATATTTTGTTCTATTTATGTCTTTGATCTTGTTACTTGTTTTTTCCCCTTTTTTTCAGTCGCCTGTCTTTTCATTTGAAAGACATTCATCCTACATGACTTTAAAGATAAAAGGTGAAACAGTGGTGCATGTATCCTGAGTAACCTTGTAGAATATACGGTAGTACCAAGCAATTTTTTGTACAGCGTGAATCTGGGGTTTGTCGCTCAGTTTAAACAAGCAGTAGCACATCATGCTGCTGATTTCAAGAATGCACCTAGGCAGCTGAAAGTAATATGTGGTACTGAGAAGAGTATATTAAAAAAAAAAAAAGCAGCCCAGTTATTGTGATGACTGCAGTGACAGCAGATTACCCTGGCAGAGAGGAGACGCGCGGGACCCACTAGTGTGCATGACAAAATCTGCTCTCCATGGCAACAGGCAAGTGGCAGGGGGAGAGCGCGGCAGGAGCCTTGTGCCGAGCGGGGGCATGCCGTCCCGCAGCCCTACCTGCCGCCCTGACCAGGCTGTGCAGCTGGGGCCATGATGGAAAGCTTCAGCCTCCAAAGCACCTTTACAGTAGGCTTGCAGCACAACAGGCACCTACAAACAAATCAAAGGAAGCAATAATTGTCTGTGACTTCTCAGATGCTTGTATTGTAAATAATTAAATAGTAAAAGTGTGACAGTCACCCAACCTGCATACCTCACCATGCTGGCTGTGGTGGTTAGCAAGAACCTCCTCAGTGGGCCCATAAGCATGTGCCAGCTCTAGCTCTTGAAGGGAATGGGATGTGGATTCATGTTTGAGAGTAGAAATGCGTTACTAGTTTGGTAAAGCTGGGTCTTCATGAAGTATCAAAGCAGAACATAGGAGTAAAATTTCCAGGGCTCAGAATCACTATAAGAAGATGACTTACATTTACTACAGTGCTTCATGGGGATTAAGCTGAAAGACTATCAGGATCTCCAATTATGAGAGAAAAAGCACTGATAGGTAAGAGCTACATAAAATAACTACCTCAAACCCCACATTCAGTCAGAACTGACGAACACTGCTTTACTGTGAAACAATTGGTCTTTATCATTCCACTCCACTTTGCTGGCTTGGCTAAAACTGCAGCTTACTGACAGAGCACATCGACGTGACAGAACAATTGTGAACATCCTTTGCTCTCCTTTATCGCCTCCCAAACAAAATCTTATATCAATAATAAATACAGAATCATCATAGAACACTACAGGGCTGGTTAAGGATGAATGGCAGTTTCCATCTGAGAGTTTATATAGATTAATCAACACTTTGGCACTAGAATTTCTCAAGCAATGGGAAACGTGGATGAGGAGCGGAAGAGTTCATCTGGAAAGTTGTTTCTAAATGCCAATGTTTATTTACCAAATCTCAGCGCAATTCTCAGGCAGCCACATATGTTCATACTATGTTCTAGCACTGAAAAGCTTATAAATCCCTGTTTGGCTTCCTCTGAAGCACACGGAAGTTATGATAAAGCTCCTATGTTATGGTAACATAAAGCTACTAGTTCCATAGTCTCTGATTCCAATATACACGTAATTAATTTCTTTGAGATCTCAATTACATCTCTACTCATCCTGTCGTGAAAGTGGAGTTATTATCTCAGCAGGGAATAGCGTCACATTGCTCACTTTGCACAGGTTTCTCTCCATGTGACTAATCCTTCACCCATGAATATAAAGGTGCAGGTCTTGGTTGCTAAAAGCCCTGTGAAAACAGCAGGCAGAAACTAATTCCCAGGTCATCCCTAATCTGATACAAATGTCACAAAAAACCACAAGTAAAATCTGTTCTCCAGGTTTTTTAATTATGCATAAACAAGAATGCATTAAAATATTAAGACGGTGGATAAAGACTTCATAAGGATAGATCTAAAAAGATAAAACCTTATTAGAATATTTTGAAATATTTTTGAAAAAGAGAAAACAGAAGCTCCAAGTAATTTCAGTCTCTGATTGTCTTAATTCCAGCCACACAGAGCAAGTGCATCTTTGCTTTGTGCTGGAATTCATCCTGACCTCCTCAGGAGCAGCACTGATATGCTCTCCTGCCTTCCAAAGCTGTATCAGAAATCTCACTTTCTTATTGTCAATGAGCATTTTCCAGGCTACTCTCACTTTTGTTTTTTTAAGCACAGCCAGTGAATGCTTTGCATCCGGCAGCTTTTTGCAGGCAGGATCCCTCCCCCTGCAGTCGATGTGCCATCTCAGCCTAAACTGCAAATTGTGCAGCAATTATATCCTTCACTATCTTTGATGATGTGCAGACGTCCCAGGTCTTTTGGAATCCAACGCAATACTGTGTGGGAAAATTCTTCCTGGTTAAATTTCGGATAAATCAAAAGAAACCTCCATGTGTAAAATACCATCTAAAAAGTAATTCTATGGCATGGGAGCCTGTAAACCCTTGTTTGATTTCAAATTAAAAAAAACCAAATACAACAAAGAGGTTTTAAATCCTCCCATATGTGCTCTTCCATGATCCCAGTAGTACGAGTTACACTACCACATTTCAAAAACTATTTCCTACTCTCAGTCATTGCTCGGTCAGATGGGTTTCCCTAAAACCATCCCTCCTGCCTCATCTTAATCATTGAATCATTAAAAATTGTTAAAAATAAATAGGAAAAATGGGATCTCAAGAGGTATAAACAGAGACGCCTGTCCCAAAGCAGGATCCCATTGCAGACAGACATTTGCCAACCTTTTCTCAAGAGCTCTGCATCGCCCCAGTGAGGCACTGGTTTAATACCCTGCCCTTGCGGTAACCAAGCAGCCACATGCCCGCACAAGGTGCTCGGTCCCCAGCGTGTGCATCGCGCTGAGTAGGGCAAGGTCTGCCAACACCAGCACCCCTTTAGCCTGGGGTGCTGAGCCTGAACCCCTCTATCAGTCTGCCTTTGGCAGCTTCAATGATTACAGTTAGAGAGAGAGCTTAGACAGTATGATCAGGCCATAAACCTCCCAGCAATAACATTTTCTGAAGTCAGTAACACTCAATGTGAAAAATGAGGCATTTTGTGTCTAGCCACGGAAATAATGCTCCACTGTGTCCGTGCCTGGGTCACACCGAGGGAGAAGTGATGGCGATAGGAATTCCTTGTGCCAGGGACAGGGAAGGGTGGGCAGCTTCAGCGGGGTATGGGGGTCAGAGAATATGAGAGTGTGGAAAACTGCCAGAAATCCATTTGATTTCATAGCATTTCTGCTGTTCAGGGATAAAACATTATATTTACTTTTAATTTTTTTTTTATACGAAGAACAAAACGTCCCTGTTGAATGCATTTTCATTTTTAGCCATTGTCTTTGCTCAGCGAATATGTAGATACTCATATATATTGAAATACATATATTTGCCTGCATAATACAGATCAATCTATATTCTATATTTATTTATATATTCTATATTCACCTATAAAATTTAGGTTAATACACTGCCATAACTTGCAAGTATTCAACGTAATTGTAGGCCTTTGTCATAATAGAATATTACCAAGAAACTGAACTCATTCAAATGAGAGAGAACATTTAAGTGAAGCAGACATTTATTTTTCCTCCTCAGGAAGAGCTGTGGTCATTTTAGAGAAGATTTTAAAAGTTCAGTCTTCTCAATACCAAATTTTGTGATTTTTTTTTCATTTTGCAGAAATACTCAGTCAAAACATTTTGGCTGCAGCAAAAGGGGTTAACAACTGTTAATGCCTTCCTACTGCAAAGATTTACACCATGATCATTTCTTCCCTATGTGAATTTCATGTCTTTGAAAAGTATCTTAATTTCAGATTGAATACAATGGTTCGGCACTATAATTACCACCACCCCTCCCCCCCTTCCTTCTCTTATGGAAATAAAATTCATAATTCTTGCTGTCATTTTTACATATAATACTCATGTCATCAGGAGTTTTAAAGTTTCTTTTTAAGGTAGTTACTGGTGGTATAATAAAAGAGAGAAAATTAATTTCCTGTGGTTTGAATCAAAGTGCCCCAGTGTCTCAAGATGTAATGTTAGAGTAAAACTGTAAAGTTAATGGAATATTAAAATCTGTCAGTTGAGCTTCTCAGGGAAAAATACTCCATCGTCTGAGGATGGAGACCATGGTGCTAAAGGGGCTATGTAAATCACCAATTAACTGCTCAGAATTAACATGCGAGAGGACCCGTCCTTTCTGTTTACAGCAATGAGAGCTGTATCGCAACAATCAAAAGCTCCTTCTAATTTTTAGGTAAATAACAATTACTGCTTCCTTTTAAATATCATACGGCAATAACAGCGCTCCAAACACAAACAGTTTCCCATGCCTTTCCCGGAGTGATTAAAATGTTGAAGGCATCGCAGTGAGTCCCCGAGCTCCTTGACAGCTGTCATTGCTATTGAACACAACTATAACAGCCAGAGAGAGCTTTATTGGTAAAGCGTTCTGCGGTGCCACAAAGGCAATCTCGCCATTTCACACAGGCATCTGTTGCCATATTTTGGAGCTTTATTCCTTCCCTCTTGGTCGGAGCCGATGATTTGGTGCCCATGTGCAATTTCGCCCTCTTTATCAATACCACGTGGTGAGATTTGTGCCACCAGGGCTCAGAAGGTTTTGTTTCCAGGAAAACGAGCAAGGAAAATACATTTTTGCCGAGTATAATGGTCTCTTTCTGCGCTAGTCATGTGCAACAATAGAGCCGAGGGCTTTTCAATAGGGAGTGGTGTGACTTCAATGTTTAAATATAAATGCACAGAGTTTTTATAAGTGCTGTACCCTTCCAATTTACATCTTTTTTATGGTAGGAAGAGGAGAAAGCATCACCACAATGAGCCGCAGCTTCAAAAAGGACAGCTCAGACAGCCCCCACGTCTGGCTGTGCGCTGCTGCCCAGTCAGAGCCATGGCAGCCCCCGAGTCCTCTGCCAAGGGCAGCCCCTTCTTCCTCGCCTGCTCGAGCCACACTGCCCATCACGTTGCCGCACCCCTACAACTTCCATCCACACAAATGGCCTTGGGCAGAGGGAAGCACGTTTGCTCTACTTTCTGTATCATACAGACAGCAAACCGAGGCACAGTGAAATAAGATTACCTACTCCAAATCCCCCACGCAGTCTCTGACAGGGCTGGGAGCTGAACCCCAGCTTCCCAAATCTCTTGTTTAACGGAAGGCGTCCCTGGCATCTCTGCCAGCCTGCTCCAGCATCTCACCTGCATACCGGGCAGGCCAGATGTCGGAAATCCCCCCTCAGCCACCTTCTGCAGGTCCCTGCATCCACCAAGTCTCTTATCAGCACATCCCCAGTACTGAGCAGCGGCTTCCTAGATTTTTCTAGCACCTACCCATCTACATTTATAGAATCATAGAATCATTAAGATTGGAAAAGACGTCTAAAATCATCAAGTCCAAACATTAAAGCAACACTAACATGCCTACTATCACCTCTTTCACATTTAGAGAGCAGCGTGGCTGCAGGGATGTACCCACAGAAGGCAGCTTTGGGTAGCAGGAGGGACACGGTGTCCCAGGGAGCAGAAGGAGGGAGGCTGGGAACCTGGGATTAAGCGGCACTGAATATTCTGGCCAGGGAAGAAGTAATGGAGCCCAGATGTGTCAAAAACATTTGGATGTTTGTGCTGGATGCTCCTGGAATTATAATCAAGTTGTACGGTACAGGTTTCCTCTGCTAACAGCTGCGATATTTCTTGGCTTACCCCCTCCGTGGAAAATGGGAAAAGAGTGATTTCAATCATGAAGAAAAGGACTGCTGCAGTATCTAAAATACATACGCATTTTTGGATGCTGAAAGCAGTTAATAGCAATCTGTATTTATACAGCTCTAATAACCTCAGAAGAAATCCTAAGAACAGTATGGTTCGAACAGACAGAAAAGTCTTTTTTTTTCCTCTCAGTCCAGATAATGCACTCCTTCAAATCTCTTTGCACAAAGCAATAAGCAATTCTCTTTTCTGAAGAAATCATAGCCTGAACAACATTTTTAAGTTAGAGAATTATGATGTCTTTTTTATGTTCTGTACCTTTAAATCTGTCAGACAACTACTACCCATTTTAGACTTACTGTGTTCATTCATGTGTGCAGACACACACATTGTGTCATGGAGAATGCAGCATGTTCTTTCTTGTTTGCTGTTTTTAAATATAAGATGTGAGTTATTCGGACTGCAATGAGCTATTTATTCTTTATTGAAATATAGAAAGCTTTATCCGCCACTGCAATGCATTCGTGTCTGAGGTGCAGTGTGAGAGTTGCTCAGCAGCACAAAAGGAACATCAACTGGAGCTGGTTAGAAAACAGATTGTCTGTCCTGCAAAACAGCACAGGATTTCTTGTTCTTTGTTGTTGCTGTTCTGAATCAGAGCAAAACGCTACATTTCTGAATGTTTTCACCTAGTGCGGTTGTAGGGGAGGAAAATGATTTTTTGTTTGATTTATCAGTCCTCTTCATTTTTATGTAAAATGCACATTTGAAACCCAAAGCATGTTATAGCTACACATTTGCACTTCAGAAATTACAAACCCCAGTATATGTGGATCCCCACTAAGTTCCCTTTTTCTTGGCCCAGGCCCCATTTTGGGAGGAAGGGCTGTTTTGTCACATTACTCTTTTCTAATTGGGAGCTGGGTTTTTTTCAAAAAAAGAAGAAAAGAGAACAGAGATTCAGGCAAACTGAAAAGCCTCTGAATAGCTAAAATTGTCTACCTGCACAATTAATATGCTCTTCTCTAATTGTCAGGCACAGCCAGTAACTTCATCCAACCTGCAAGAGGGATCTCCATGTTTTCAGGTGCTCCCAAGAAATCCCCTAACCTCGACTTTCAGATCTGTTGATTTCACAGCTACGAAGCATCATCTTAAATGACAGAGTATCAAAAAGCTCTAGAAAATTCAACGTCATTCCAAAGAATCAGCCCCACATTGGGTTAAAAAAAAACTGAAGTACTGTTGCATTAAAATAAATGGCTAGTGAGCGGTCTAAATAAAGCATTGCTATCTGATGCCTGAAAACAGATTTGACTGAAAAGGTATGCTTTCAGACTAAGAAAGCAGAAAAAACTAATTAGACAAGAAGCAACCGTGAACAAACATGTTAGCAGAATCAATAACTGGAACTGATCAGCTATTTCTTTAATTGTGCCAGCTGGGCTCTAGCGATGTGCTTAGAGGAGCATAATTACCCGTTTCGGTTGTACAGCAGAGTTCTTTTTCTTTTCCTATCCTTTTATTCACTCTCCTTTCTTTTATTTTACCTTAGAAGCTGGTCATATGCCATTAGAGAAAGAAAAACAGGGTTGAGAAATTAGTGGAAAATAGGCCATCCTCATACGTAAGATGATATTATACAAATAATTAGGAGTAGCCCTGAACAGTTATGCCAAATATGACCTAATAAGAAAGTGAGCCATCAAGGAAATGTAACTAATTTCTTAACGTAAAAGGACATTGTGTGTGCTGTGTGCAAAGCAGTACTGCAAAATAAAATAAAATTAAATTAAATAGGGACCATTCTCTTTCATATTTTGACATGCGTACCAGGGATTGTTCTAATTTGTAAGGCTGTGACTGATCCAGGCACAGAATTTTGCTACTAAAGCGCTGAAGTCCACGCTGTACAGCTGCCTGTTACTATGAGAAAGAAATCAGGACAGACATAAAATAAAGCACAGAAAGGAGAGGGAAAGCAGAGAGGAAAGAGAGAAGGGGCTCACTGATTAATTACCAAGCCAAAAAAACCAACCCACCCTTCCTTGACTGATGTTTGCCCGTCTTTAATTGACAGCAAAACAAAAGGATTTAATAACTTCAAGGCTCTTATGGGCAGCTCCATGGAAAATCCATAGCGGTGCAGAGGAAGCTTGGCTTTTTTGATCTATAGCAATGGCTAAATGGGTCTCCATTAGAGCAATGGCTGCCCCGAAAAGTGAAAATTAAAAAGTGAAATATACATTTAATCAGCAACAGGCTAATATATCAAAAGAGTCGGCCTATCCCAACAAGGGGCCTGATTCAAAACACATTGACGTGAGTAGAAAAAAGATTCATGTCCCACAAAAGCTTAAGCTCAGAAACTTGTCCAAAGCTGATCTAAACCCTTTATACAGCTGAAAGCCTGAGAAAACCAAGACCGGCCCTATTTTCTGGTTGCAGACAGGTCACCTCCCCATCACCGGAGCACTCCTAATTGGTGACATGACCTAGAGAAGCCCAGCGCAGTGCTGGGGGGAAATGGGCAGCTCAGCTGCACCGCACTGCCTGGCAGGACTCCGGGGGGCAGCTTTCTCCAGTGCCCAGCCACGTCGACCAGCTCCGCTCACGGCATCGCCACTAATGCCAACCACTCCTGCTTTCGTCCTCCATTTTGCATCCACCTTCTCTGAAGCTATAAAGTGAACTCCCGAAGCGAAAACCCCTTCAGGTGTGCTGTAGGAAGCTGGAGGGAAGTAGAGAGAGGTAGAAAAGAAGTGAGGCGCTTTATGATTGAAATGTAAGAATAGGCACCAACAGCAGCCAGCAGCTTTAACCCTCAACCTCCCCAGGCCCATAAGCAAATCAGGGCTACGCACCAACGTTCTTAGAGATAGGGTTCATTCCCAAAATCCAGCTGAACATATTCAAGCACCAACAGTCCAAGACTGCCTTGTGTATGCCAAGGAAACTTGTGCAGATTGGGTTTTGTCTAAGGCAGTATTTCTATGTTTAGTTTAATTTTTCTAGCTGAAGCTATTTAGCTTTATTGTGTGGAAAAGAAACTTTTGTGAGGGGATGGTCAAAGAGGCCTGCATTTGAGAGGGCAGTTACTTCCAGTAGACGTCAGTTCGTTACAGAGAGGAGTAGCAGGATTTACAGCTAATTAGGGAAATTATAAAACAAAAAGGTATTCTCTAACAATGAAAGATTCTTCAATCAAGACCAGCCAATCATCCTGACAACAAAAATAATTAAAGATTACTTGGTGAGAGAATAAAAATGCATTACATGGGGTAAAGTCCCAACAATGTTCATGTTATCTTTTAACAGAAGTGTCTATATAGGCACTTAGCAATATATAATACACATAGAATATCACAACAGAAGATCTCAGTTTCATCTTTCAGTCTTTCAAAAAGTATTTAAGTTTCTGATCATTTAAACCTTCGCTGATTATTCATCACTACCACATTTCCAGATAGAAGATGCTAATTTAACTACTTACTATGGATAATATTCACTATGCTGCTGAGTGCAGTCACAGAGTAAGCCTCACAGAAGCAGTGGATAATAATGCCTTCTGTGCTCATCCTAGGTATGATGAGCTCCATTTCTGTACCAAACAGGCTGACACAAAAGTGGTCATGGAGCTGGGCTGAGGAAGGATGAAAGTATGAGTCATTACTAAGACCTTTTACCTCTAGGCAGGCGATACAGAGTGATATTCCAAGGACTTCATCTTCAAAAAGCCTGATTATGCCAAAAGAAACTCAGAAGAGAGAAACCTAACCAAAATTAAATGAAGGCGTTGATTAGACTTCATTTTGACATTAACAGCAGTCCCAGTTTGCTGTCCATCCCCAGGCCCAGTTAAGGCCCATTTCCACAAACATTTAAAAGGATGTAAGGGCAGCAAAGTTATACACAGGATTGCCCTAGCACCAAGAAGACTACGTGTTCCCACCAACAAACCACACCTGTGCCCTGATGAGGTATCCCAGGAAAGGGAAGGTTTACAAGCTCAGAGCAGCACAGAGGAGGATGTTTAGGCACACCAGGAAAAGGAAGATAAAAGATTTCTCACTCCTCCCTTTCAGCAGCGTCCTTTTCACTCTTGTTGGGTGGGGGTTGACTTTATAAGGAGGGAGGAGATGACTTAAAGACTTGGATAGAAGAGGAGTCCCTGGGTTGCAGTCAGGTGGGATGCTGTTCCCTGGGTCCATGGCTCAGGAGAGCGGGCTGGTTGTCCACTGCCACCATGCTTCTGCTGAAAATCAAAGCTGGATGCTCCAGCTCATGCAGTATCACATTAGCTTTGTACAAGTTGAAAATTCCTCTTTGACTTCGTATCATTGCTGTCTGTATTGCTATTGTCCTCAGAGGCCTTGGCTGAAGGCACGTCCCCACTGTGCCAGGCACTGCATGAGCATATGGTTCGAGACAGCCCCTCTTCCCAAGGGTTTACAGCCTAACTAGACTAGACAGACCAAATTAACATCATTCCTACTTTCTAGGTAGGAAGCTGTGACATAGAAGGATTTCAACAGAAGTTGGGAACCTAAACGCTTCTAAAATATTGGCTTTCAAGCTTTCTGGGTCCCAGAAGCAGAATTATACTCTACCTTCTCCAACTATGAAAATACAGACTGACTTTGGAGTGACCTTCACAGCCTGAGATACAAAGAGAGCATTTGGCCTCATTCAGAGCATGAAACCTGGCTCCGGTCACACCGTCTGCTGTAACAACCTGACAGGCTTTTACATCTCTACATGCCAAGGTGAGCATTTACTTTGAAAGGGAAAACATTTTAAAAACCAAAACAGCTCTGAGAACTGTTAAGCAAAGCTGTCATCAGGAAATTATTCCTTTCTGCTGGTGAATTTTTTTCCCTCCTGTAGTATGATCTGAGAGCTAAGTACAGCAGTCAATATGTAGTAATCAGGCTAATGATTGTCTAATAGCTAAATTAGGAGAGTGACTCTTAATCATGCAATATGATGCCAATAGTCTAGCATTGAAATCCAGACACGAAGCAAAACTCTTTGATTACACTTCATGTTTTTAAAGACCTAATTAACTTTTATAAGACTACTTGATTTTTAAAATATCTTTAGTGAAAGAAGTATAACATCAAAACTCTATAGAAAGCAGCAAATGTGTTTAACATACCACTTTCTGAGTCTACAAAGATGGCAGACACCCGTACCAAACTGTTAAAATTATGGAACCCACAAACATATCTAATGTTACAAAACTTTTGATATTTGTATTCATTTTCTATAAACCTAAACTCCCTAATAAATATAATTTAAATGGCCTTGCAGAAATACTATCCATTAAGCACTATGTAATCTACTCCAGGACTATCTTGCGATGAACCCTAAGTGAATTTGTCCGGTTGAAATTCAGAGAGAAGGTAAAGGGAAAATGGAAAAAAAGTAAACTATAGACAATATAAAACATGGACAAAAAGACAAATGAGCCTATGCAATCTCTATTCTGTGCACTAGTATATTTGATTAGTTCCGTACCAGTTCTATCATTCATATTAGGAAAGAACTTCCATTAAATTAGAGTGATTTCAAATTATTTATTACAAATCTGTTGAACTTCTGATGAAATAGGAGTACAGAGGTTCTACTTTTAAAACAACCAAATCTCAAAATCTACTTTGCTGAAATTACTGATGATGGAACAGGGGAATGCCTGGCCTCAAATAAGATTATAGTTCCTGATGCCACAAAAAAAAAAAAAAAAGAAAAAAATTGCAAAAGGCATCCATACCCTACCAGAGAGTTACTTGCAGTCTGGATGATCTTGCAAACTTCCTGCCAGAAAAGCATCTCAGAAGCCAAGAGGAGTTTACCACAGTGAAAAAGAAATAAGCTATAAAACCTACATAACACTCACTGCAAGCAGCGAGCAGTCTTTTAGATGAATATAGAAAAAATGAATGCAGCTAAAGACCACTCTTCTTACTAAAAGGAATAATTCATTTGGTTTCAAACCAACCAACTATATGGCTTCAGCAAGCAGAAACTGGCCCATCACTGCTGCAGAGACCTAAGGAACACCACAGCAACGAGGCAAACTGCTTCGAGGGAAGGGACAGAGAAGATATCACACATGCTCTTCCCACTTGCATACTGAACGTGCTGAAGCTTTGGTACTGGCTTCAATCAATTCCCGTATGCTTTCCATTTTGGGGAAGCTATGATGCATCCTCTCACTTTAAAAGGACTTTGGATTACTCTCCATCTGCCTAGATAATGAAAACAACATCCTCAGGTACTACAACATTTCAGAAACCAGTCAATGAACTGAAATAATACATTTAATAGATTAGGCTCTCTCTGAATAAATTTATGTTGGGTATTTTGCTAGGAGAGTGACCCAGATTCCATACATACTTTTTTTAATTACTGGAAAATTATTTCAGTCAGTTCTCCCATTATGGATGACATATTTCATCATTGTTCAATATTAAATCATAAAGGGAAGAAAAAATGAATGGTGAGCTATAGGAGTTAGCACTTTGCTTCCCTGCACTGACTGAGGAATTTTACTGAATGCTTATGCCCGGTCTTTATAAGTGATTAGTCTGATGGGTCACTGAATTGCCTTCAGATTACTAGGTCCCAAATTGAAAAGCATTTCTTCTATTATTATTACTTTAAAATTTAGCCTCCTGTTTTTTTAACAAAGGTGCAAGTCAAAATAGACTTTTATAATATGCTCTAATATGTTTTCCCTGGCGTCCTGCCTGCAGTTGTTTGGATAGCTGGCAGCGCGTGGTATCTGACAGCCCAGGAACAGTGTGGATAGTTTGCCATTCCTACGGGGATCTATCTTTGGCAATAAATTTGGACTGGATGTCTGTTAGTACAGTGTGTCAAAACTGTGCCAAAAGCACTTTTGGATGTATAATAATAATAAATGAGTGTTGCACGGCATTAGTACAGGAATTCTCATACAAGCTGTCCGTCATTTCACAGTAAGTTCTTTACCATGTTCCTGAATTTATGTCTCATAATAAATTAACCATATCAAGTACTTCATCCTATAGGTTCAGAAAAATAAACATACATAAGCCTAGGTAACTTCTGTGCCAACAGAACAATGCCCATATCCCTGCACATTCCTTTAGCACAAGACTCAGACATACACAAGTCTAAAAGCCAAATCCATGGCTAGAGCACAAGGGCACATTCGAACACAGTCTGCTGAGCTGGGCACGCTCGCACCAGCCATCAGCTACCTGCCAGCCTGAAGTTCCGTAGAAGTCCTCTGTTAATGCCATATATAAGTTTGTTCCACATTCCACTCTACTGAGTCTGTAATAGCCAATCTAAAAGGGCTTATCGTTATATCGTTTTCCAGTCTGATGCAGAACTGGAGATAATAAATCTCAGTAGGAAATATGTTACTTGATTCCTATGGGAATCGTGCCAATGCTTTACAGTGTAGCAGTCAGTGTTTATAAAATAATAGCTCCTCTTCAAAGCAAGCAAACAAACAAGAAATGTCGTGCAATAAGTGAAAAGCCTCATAAATATAAGAACAGGAAAACACCCAAAAGGATTTTGATATATCCAAATTGTGAGAGCATTTGTGAGAGCAGGTATGTTGGTGTGACAGGAACCTTTGAAGATGCTGAGGTTTGGTACACATGATGGCACCACCAAATGATCATTACACACATGGCAGCCCAAAGAATCATTATGTTCATAGAGAATTTACACCATAATCTGCACAGGGAAGAGTTAAAAAGAAGATAATTTGGTAAATGGAAAGTCACTAAAATTCAAACTTTTTGTAAAGGAAAATACACATCAGTTTTAGGTGCTTTTTTAAGAATACTTAAAGAATTTGGTCTTTTAGAAAGAAGGACAGTTCTGAAGAGGCTCAGTTATATTCATGATTAAAAGCCAGACGTGGTTAGAAACCTGTGGTTCAGCTTTCACCCAGTAGCTTTCATTTGATGGTCAACAGTCATGAGAAAAGTTTCACAACATTAGGACTGAAAATGCTGGCCAAAGCTCAGGAATCAAAAACGAGTTCAGCTATAAGGAACATCAAGAACTCATCCTTTTGAAGCCAACAGAAGTTACAGGTGAGATTGCTTGTCAAAAAACCAGCTATTTCTAAAGCTGGATTAGAAAATCATTGTGTTTGAGTAGTGACTCCAAGCACTGACTCCCAAGGGATGGCCTGAGGGATGCATGCAGGAATGCAAATGGGCTGAACCTGAAATGCAGCACATGCTCTTTTCTGCCAAGAGGTGTAGGGTTTGGAGACAGAAATCAGCAATGAACAGCACAGGATGGTGGGTTACAGATGCTGTAATTAGCAATGCATACTTCGCTGCAACATGGCTTATGGACAGCAAGGTTATCTGGAAGTTTTCCTGTGCCATGTACAGCAATATCTTTTTCCCAACCCAAAGTGCCCGAAGAGGGAACTCCTTTCCACTCGATTCCCATTGTTTCTAAACACCACACGCAGGCTGGGCTCTCAGGAAGGCTCGTGGCCAGCAGCTCCACGTGCTGTATAACTCAGGCTGTAACTGCTCCACCCAGATAAGAGCAGATACCTTCTGAAAGAGACTGCTTTCTGAATGGAGCAGCAGGCAGGCATCGAGCCAGGGTGCAGCTGTGATTGATGTGCACTTTGTGTGCTTTGTGGCTCTCTCTATGATATTTCTAAAGGAAAAACTTCGGCAGAGTGATTGGCACGTCAGTTGTGCAGTTTCCATCACCAGCAATGGGAGACACGTAGCTCAGCTCTTTCAGACCTACTGAAAAGGCACACCCATCGTGGGGCACAGCGACCCTCAGCCTCATACCTCCATCTAGATGGTGCCAGCACATGGCCTGGGTTAGCAAACACCATATTTAGGAATATTTATGGAATTATGTGGTGCTCAACATGACATAATTTTTGTTTGTATAAGTGTTTTTCTTTATTAATTTATTGTACCAAGGAAGTGATGGTGAGTCTTGCTTTGTGGCAAATGCCACCAACCTCAGTGAGAAAGGCAGAGCTGGGACCTCCCTCCACAGCTCATGCAGCAAAGGGTCATACAGTGAGTCCAAAGGGGCTAACACAGAACAGAGGGAAACCATGTCTGCCATTAAGAGCCATCCAGTAGCAACCAGCAGCAGGAACCCACCTGTTAAAACACCCCCACTCAGCAATGAAAATGGTCACAATTTTCACATAATCCTGATTTTACCCTAGGAGTATGCAACTCCTGGGTCTGCTCCTGGGGCAGCATAATTGCATGTTGCCCCCTACTACAGGGAAATGGGAAAAACATAGATTAATTCTACACTGGCAACTATGATTATTTTAAGGCTACAAAACATCCTTCCTCTTGCAGTAGGCATAAATATACTTCAGCAGTTAAGATATTGGTTCAGCCAACCACGATGGAGTAATTTATTTCAATAAATGGTATTTTTCAGCAGTCCCAGATGAATATTTGCATTTCTCATAATGGATTAGGAAAGAAAAATCAAAATGTTATACTGTGAAAGTGCTCTCATTGTTTTGTCTTTCTAAATACTGTAATTTTCATTGAGATACAACTTCCACACTTTCCTGCAGAAAAAGCTACAAACTTCTGAAATAGTGGAGGACTGGTCTCAGAGTAGCCAGTTCCTTTCTGTAACATTTGTATTCTGATACTGATTTAAAGGACTTCTAGTTATACCAACACTCACAGCAAGAGCAGATTCTGGGGAAACCTCTCTGAAAGAGGAATACAGGTAAAGTAAGATCAAGATTCCCCCAGCAAGCCCTGTACAAGCTACTTCAGGAAAACAGTTTGTACAAAATGCTCGCTTCTGTGCTAGGGCTTTTGGTAGTGAGGGTCCGAGTGCCTCACACTCCTGATCCCTCCAGCTATATCAACAGAGATCAACAGCAGACACCCCGTCTAGACTCTGGTTTTCACCCTCCAAAACATCTGGGGGCAATTAAGTCCCCCAAAATGCAATGCATCCAATCAGCCAAGCTTTTTATGGAGAGAGAGAAGGTTAGAGGGCTCTCCACAGCCCAAGCTCTCCTGTTGTTTCCAGCACTCCAGCTCCCACTTGGCTCCACTGAGATCAGTGCTGGATCTGCCCTCACAACCAATTGCTTGCTTTGGGTGAAGAACCACACCCTGCACAGGACAAGTGGTATGTGCCTGTAATTAATTCTGGATACACAAGCACAAGCACTTTTCCATTCAAGACCCTAGTAGTTCCTTTTTCTTACTGTGTGCCGAATTGCATTCTTGGACTCCTGTACATTTTGGTCTCTCTCTCTCCAGTTCCAGCTCTCAGTGTGTATGCACATCCAGTGACAACGGGAAATGGGAAAACCTAAGCCCTGGTTCATAAATCTAAATCCTGTAAAGGGCACCTAATAGCATTACAAATTTTTTGCACAATTTAATTTGCGTACATGCAACTCTTAAAACTCTGATTTTCCTGACAACCAGAGCTGATGTGTTTTGATTCTGCTTTTATTGTGTATACTAGCTTCTATTAGTACCATCATAATAACATATACAGAACAATTAATTCCTGAAGTAAAAGCTTTTCTTCCTTTCTAAAACCACTTAATGTAAACTGTAAGCATCACGAACACTCTCATTCAGACTGATCCAAAGTTCTTAGCTGGGGCCAAGAGGCACAAGATTAAATGTCTGCAAATGATGATGGATGCCTTTAAGAGGGGGTTGCTCAAATTTGCACTGGAACAACTCCTAGCACGTTACCAGAGTACAGCAAGCTGAAAAGCATCAGCAATCATTCCAGCTAAGTTATCATGCCTTGAAAGATCATGGAGTTTTTCTTCTGTGCAGCATAATCACCTCTTCCCAAAGCAGCTAGTCCTTTACATCATTTATGCATTCAGAATAATCATTACGTAAATCTTGGTATTGTTCAAATGTCACGCCATCTCATGTCACAGTGCTTCTAATCATGGTCAAACTTGCTGTATTTTACGTAATATCCAATATAACAAGTATTGTGAACATAACAGCATTTTTTGTCTAAATGTATCAGAAATATGTTTTTCAGAGATACTTAAAAAGCCTGACCACTATAGCCAGAGATCAGCAATGGACTGAAGAGCACGTATAGTTTTAAGCATATGTGCTTTACTCCTGATTACAGCTGGGCAAGTCATATATTTAACTTAAGTACATACTTCAAAGCTTTATGAAAACACGAATTTAAAACATGAGAGTTTGAGACTGGGGTTTGCTTGGGTTTTTTTAATCCTTCTGTTTGGACTGATTTCTTCAGCACTTCTATAATTTTTGACTGATTATTACCCAATTTATTTTTAATTTAATTTCATCTATGGCATATTTCCTTTCAGTTAGAACACTTACTTTCTCTTTAATAAATTTTGGTCTTGAAATAGTGACCTATTTACCACTGGAAAGAAGTAAAATATAGGCTCTGGTATAATGCCTGCTGAAATCAGTCTCGAACAGGTGCGGGATCTGACACACATAGAAGCCAGTAAAATGCAAATGGTATTTAGTTATTGAGGCAAATGGCAAGCTTTAAAGCACCACCTGTGTATATTTTGCAACATATCATGAAAGTGGTGAGAACCGTCCTCATTTATTCGTGCATTAACTTGTGACATTTGGCTCAGAACAAAAAGCTGTAGAAAAGGGTAAGTTATGAGACGTCAAGGAAAAATGATATGTCACACCGTAAGATGGTGCAGTTTATATTTTACTGCTCACTTCAGTGTTACTCTCAGCCTCGTAGCTAGAAAAGGGTCTGCTTGTAGGAGAAAGGACGAGCCATTTTCCTTATGCACTGAAAGAGAGAGCCTGGAGTTGGGTTCATCCACACACCCTGCTAGCCTGACTTTCCCCTGCTCTTTGCTAGATGAACACAAACCCAATTCCCTTTGTGTTCTCTCATTTCTGCAAGGCAAGGTTTTCTATCTCTCATCTCCCCGGGAAACTCAGCAAGAGAGAAACCCGTCCCCTCCGAGAGGCCAGCATGAGGCAAACTGCACCCAAAATATTGTGCAAGGTCTGTGAGGCAGCGAGCTGCATCCCCTGCCGGTGTGTGATGTACCACAGGATGACTAATCCTGTAACCACTGGTGGAGTGCCCTCACCTCACACTTCCATTAATGCCACAAACCGCCAGACAAGCAAACAAATCATTTCCCACATCTGCATTCTATATAAAGCGAGTTTTATTTACTTATTATGTATTTAGAGTTTTTTAATAGCTACGGAACCATATTAACATAAGAAATTGCAATGCTGCTTCGCTATTTACTTCAATATATTTACCAGTAAAATCTGACAGCTGACAGCTTGTGAATGTGATGGTAATGTAATGATTACATTTACACTGGATAAAACACAACTTTCTGAAATGGTGTGATAATATTTTCAGACTTAAATGATGGTTTAGGAATAAAGACATAAGTATTTGTTTATGAGTAATCTATCCTGAATATGTTCATTAGTAATAGTCCTGAAGGCTTCCAATAAAAGTTATTTGAGATTAATTAGAACAGAAATAGCTAATTTGTCTGCCTGAGTGGTTATCACATAAACTCTGACTTGAAATCGTACCTAAATAAAACAAATATAAACCTGCCACAAAGATGTGAACATGCTGTCCCAAAAGGCACAACCACTTAACTTGGGTAATTGTCAGTACAGTCAAGAAAAGCTGTTCTAAGATTTGGTTTTCAGCACTGAATTATACAGCATGACCAAACAGAGCAAATTAAATTAAGCTGCATCTAAATTAGACTTCTTCCAATGGCAACATTACTTTACATCAACAGAAACATTGATCTGCATTAACAGCATCTACTAAAGATGACAGCAGAGCCAAAAGGAGAATTTCGAAAGCTGCTCTTGGATCTGATCCAATTTCCCCTATCCTTAAAATAAGACCACACGCAACTCACTTCCAGAGTTCAAAGGACACCGACAAATGCCATTGTTCTTGTCATACTCCAATGTTTTCATGGAAAACTTCCCTATTATAGTCTACTCTGTTCAGCTCATCTCAGATCTTGACATAAGCCAAATCTCTCTATTACTGCTTTTATTTAGAGAGTACTTGAACAGAACTTTATCACCTAAAAACATCTCTAGTGTCTCAGCCTAATAAACCCTAACGTGAAGAGATCAATGTCAGTTTATACACTTCTCATTAAAGCATTCTAACAAAAAGAAAGGCCTTTAAAGGTCTCTGCTCTTGAACTTCTTTTAGGTTATAAAAAGATGACCCAGAAGGCTTAAGTTTGAAGATTTCCCTGCTCCATCTTTTCAAGATCTCTTTGTACATCACATCGCAGTAGTAAGGGGCAAGGGAGGGAGGGGCAAAAGCACTTTTCCCTGAAGGACCCTCCAGGTCTCTTTTAAGGATGTGCTTCTAAAAGTTGCATCAGCAGCTCCCATTGACTCCAGCAGGAATTTGAGGCTGACAGCCAAGAAGAGGGTCTGAGGTGGATTTCTTAGGAAATTCAAAGTCTTACTGGGGGAAGGTGGGGCTTTATGGATGTAAAAATTTAATTCTCTAAAATTTGCAGTTTGTGCTAAAATCCAGGCTGTCAATTATTGATCGGTTCTGATCAATGACTCTGCTGCCAACAATATTACAGAGAAAAAGAAATTGTTAAAATGAGGTCAGAGCAAAGGAGCAGGGAGGCTTGGAGGATGTGTGTAATCCTGACCAGGTGCTTCCCTGGTTTCAGCTGTTGCCAAAGGTGTTTTGAGCACACAGCAGGCAGGTGCCGATGACCCAAGAGCTTGCCCTGCTCTATCCAGTGAGCAAGTGCACAGCAAATAACTTTTTCATTTCTTTTCAGTTTTTGAAGACAATAATTAAGGAGGATGTTATGTATTTTTATCCAAGTATGGAGCCTATATGCTGTATATGTGTGGGTGAGTGGGGGGAAACCATTATTGCTGCCTATTCAGAAATAATGCCATGGAATAGAATCACAATAATCATTTCTTCAATCTCCACATTATCAAAATAGATTCAACCTTTAGTCAGTTGCAGAAAGACCTGACAGAAAATGTAACAAGTACGGCAACAGGCTGGGCCTGAAATTTGCTGTATTCTGGAGGAAAGCACAATATGCAGTAGTTCATAAAGCCATGGAACTCGTCTTACTTTATATTTTATTTTATATTAATGGGGAAGAGATTGAAGTGAGAATAAGACCCATGGTAGTCAACCACAGCTTTTAATGAAACAGACAGCTAGATCCAGACTGGATGACTGATGTATGACTACCATACTAATTTTAATTGAGTATTGTTACCTTCTTGGGGGAAAATGCCCCTGAAACTGCTTTGGTTTTGAATAACAAACCACCTCACCATCATTCCAGTAAGTCACTGAGACATTAGCTGCTGCACTTAGACAGGTATAATCCTGATCTCTTTTTCCTCTGCCTGCACTGTCCCTCCTGACAGCACCAGCCTCCACACGGGGTATTTATAGGTGCTTTCTCAAGGACAGCTATACTATGCCTTAACTCAGTAAGCGAGCCACAATCAATGAAAGTACTGTTTTTCCTGGGTTAATGGATGCTGTACACATAGCAAGTTTTGTTCTGATTTTCTGGCAAGGTGCTGGAGGTTAACTGCATTGCATAGACTTACATCTCAACAGGAATAATACAAAAAGAAGACAATAATGGGAAAATGCATCACAGAAATCAAGCTCTGTTTTCTTTAAAATTAAAAGGGTTTTGTGTTGATTAAAGCTGCATCTGACTAACATCCTCTTTCTTGTGTCCATCTTCTATAAAGAATACAGGTAAGAAGAGGTCAGCTGCTCAAGAGAAAGTGAACACCTAGATGACTGCTCAATATTATTTAAACTGTACTGGTGCCTAAATATCCTTGTGATGTTCTTGGCACTGTCAAACCCATAGAAAAGGTAGAACCCTCCCCAACAGATGTACCATGGGTGAATGTGATAAGCAGGCTGGGGGCTAGGTAGCATCCAAGAGAGCATGTTCTGCATCAATGAGAAACGCACAGATGTATTGTGCACTGACTATGACAGAATACAGAATCACAGAACCACTGAAATTGGAAAAGACCTCCAAGATCATCCAGTTCAACCATCAGACAAACCCCACCATGCCCATGTCCCGAAGTGCCACATCTACACACTTAAACACGACCAGGGAAGGACACTCCACCAATTCTCTGAGCAGCTTCTTGCAATGTTTTACCACTCTTTCAGTGGAGAATTTTTTCCTGATGTCCAATCTAAAACTCCACTGGCACAACCTGAGACGATTTCCTTTTGTTCTATCATTGTCACTTGAGAGAAGAGACCGGCATCCCCCTCACTACAACTTCCTTTCAGGAAGTTGCAGAAAGAAATAAAGTCTCCCGTCAGCCTCCTTTTGTCCAGGCTAAACAATTCCAGTCCCTCAGCCTCTCTTCATAATATTTGTTCTCTGGACAATACGCACCAGGGATCAGCACATTGATGTAAACCAAAAAAATAACAAAAAACGAGTTTGCAGTAAAGGGTTTGCCTTTCTTCCACCAGCAAAATATCTGCTTTTCATTAAGTACAGAGCTTCATTATGCATCTAGGTAATTGCCTGGATAAATCTGGGACAGACAGAAAAGTTAAGAACTATTGCAAAGTTAATTTGAACACTCAGTGGTGGCTCAGAAATATTTTTTCCAGTCTTGAAACAGAGGCCTTTTCTAGCAGACGAAAATCCCTCTTCATCCAAAAATAGGTTAAAAACCATCCAGGAGAAGCACAGCTGAACAAAAGGTCAATCTTACCTCAGTTCTGTCACCCCCGGTTTGTATCATAAAGGAATAGGTGGCACAATGTGTGAAAAGAAAAAAAGCATCACAAATCCTGGCAGGAAACTGCAGCCAGGCTGCTTCAAGGGAAGAGGGAAGGTACGGACAGGGCTTTTGCCATAAGAACAGCCCAGAAAGGCACAGTCCCCGCTCAGTGGGAGTTGGGCATTGCGGCACCAGGGATGCACTCCAGTCTGCAAACACAACCACTAAATACACAGCCAGGGTTCCCTCCCCAACTTTGCATATTCCAGTGACAAATAACTATCATTTGACAGTGTCTAAATTAACCATTACGGGAAAATAATGTTGCATAACTCTGAAACCAATGTACACGAAATACCAAAGTGATTATTGCAACATATTCATTATGTTGTATGTTTGTTATATTACCAATGAGACAACAGCTGTACTGCTTAGCATAGAAAGGTGACAGTCAAGTGAATTATAGAATGATTTTGGTTGGAAGGGACCTTAAAAATCATCCAGTTCCAACCCCTCTGTCATGGGCAGGGACACCTCCCACTGAATCAGGTTACTCAAAGCCCCATCTAATCTAGTCTCCAGCACCTCCAAGGATGGGGCAGCCACAGCTTCTCTGGGCAACCTGTGCCAGTGCCTCACCACCCTCATGGGAAAACATTGTTTCCTAATAGCTAACCTCAATTAATTGCTTATATTTGGGGAGCTGATTATGAAAAAATAAGAGGGAGAGAAAGAAGATAAAAATCAAATTACAAAATCACAATGAGCAGGTGAAAACAGTATTGACTGGTAAACCAAGCAAAACTAACCAAACATTCTCCTGTGCTATGGAAAGAATATTTAAAACAACAACAAAAAAATATATCTGGTCTCAAGAACTAATGGAAACAAGGTGAATCCTTAGCAGATTTCTTCTATCAAAAAATACAGTACTTCCTGACTTAATGGACAGTATTTGAAAGGATAATTAAAACACTTCATGATGAGAACTACTGTATAAAGACATGGGACTGATAAACAATGTGTGCATGGAAATGTTGCTTTTTATTTGTTGTGGAACCTGCAAAATTTCCACTCATTTGTCATCTTATTTTTTTCCACGGAGTTATATTTGTAATAATAATTTTATTAAACACATTCAGAAAAATCTTCTCTGCAGTAGGAACAATCATACAGCATCTCACAGGCTACAAGAAAATTATTTTTGGGGACAAAAAAATATGCTGTGAAACATTTTCCCATTAGATTATAAGCATAGGCACATGGAAAGGGGAAGAAAATGCTAATTTGGGGTATGGGTCAGAAAAGAATTCAAGCACTGCCTTAAATGTGTTTCTGAATTGGGACTTTAAGTTTAACTTTTTTGTTGAAGGGATTGCATGTTGTTGAGGGATCTACATAAAGCATACCAAGATTCATTCTGGATTTAAGATAACTTTTGCTTCTGCAAATCTAAACACAAGGAGTCTCTGATGATAAATATCTCGGTAATTTGAGTCAGCTCTTCTGTAACTGTGCAGCGTCTCTTACTCCCACGAGATACAGGAGACCTTTTGGCCAGAATTACTACTGCTCAGAGCAGGTTTCAGCAGAGCCACACCAGGTCCCAATTCAGAAACTCTGTGCAAAGGATGCTAAAGGGATTCAACCAGTAAGAGAGAACAGCCTGTCCCCCATTCTACCAGTTGTGGAAACCAGCACAAGAGTGCATAGGCAGGGTCTGCAAAAGCTTGTTGAGGAAAGCATCCTGGGGAACTGCAAAGGAAGAAAGAGAGTGCATAAAAGATTAAGAAATTGGCCCAAAGCTCTTGGACAGAAAAGATGCCATTTTCTCCAGCCCTGCTGGAAGGAATATTTTCCCTCTGCTTTAAAATCAGACTTCAAAGCTTTGATATTTGTAATGCATGGCCCTATTACGATAGCTTAACTGTCACTCACAGAGATCCATCCTCCTGTAATCTCTGCATACTTGTGTGGGCTTTCTGACACTTTTCCCAAAAGGGCTTGGTACCAGATGCGCAGGCTGGCAGGCAGAGCCCAGCTTCAGCAGGGCTTACTCCATGGATTACAACCGAGCTCCTCAAATGCAGAGCTTTAGCTGCCAGCCTGCATGGTGGGGCTGGGTGTTGACTTGCCAGTGGCACACGCTGAATAACTTCCCAGAGGAACTTTACTAAGCACCCTGTCATTAGCTTGGGTGTCCATTTCAGTACTGACTACTTCTCCGGCCACCCAAGTACCTAATGGTGCTTCATCAGGCTGTAGCTGAAGTCTGAAAACACACATATCTTTTTAAACACTACTGTGCTTTAATTCCTTTTAACTCTGCAGACAGCACACAGCTGTTTGGTGCTAATGGATGTTACTTCTGTTGTAAGATTGCTTGAAAATATAACTGATCATATAATCGCAAATGAGCAAATACATTTTTATCAACCTCTGAAACGAGTCATTCATCTTCTGGGCTATGTACCAAATCATGACACCAGATGATAAGTTTTATCTCTTTTACTGTCAAACTCCATCTCAGTCAAGCCCCAAATTGCTGAGAAACACAAGTGAAGAATGAGCTTTACTCCGGAATGAAAATATAAGAGAGGCTGGCTAGCTGGCCTTTCCCTAAGTGGCTTTAATCGTTAGGAGGTTTGGTTTAGATGAAAATGTATGGCAGCTTCATCCTCCAACAGCCAAGCATGAGACCCACACACAGTCCCACTGGCTGGGAAGGTTATCAGCCAGCAGAGTTCCTGTCTCCCCTCTCTGCCTTCATCTCCTTACTTTTCCTTAAAAAAACGTAAAGCGTTCTCTAGTCACCCCATCCCACTCTGCTGTTCAGTCAAACACATAAATTTCCTTTTATTGCCTCTTTTAAACAAATCCAACTTTCCATCATACTGTACACTTAAAACTTAATTTTGTATTAATCCTTGATAAATGATACCTAATATAAAGTCTGACCCCTTGGAACAGGCTAGCATTTAAGGCTTTGATGAAAACCAAGCACTTATGACCTATAAAGCAACAGCTGTGATATCTTCACTTAGCTCATGGATAGCTGGCTCATTTAAAAGACATTGTATTACAAACCTCAGTCATTTCCTTCTGAACTACTTAAGAAAGATGATGAAAATTTGGTAGCAGCAAAGGTGCCTCCTACTGATATCCTAAAAAATGACAATTCACACCAAAAGAGAAGCAACACAGCAAACATAATATATCGGTGTGGAGTGTCAGCCCTGGTGCTAGCCATCCCAGGAAAGAGTCTTTAGTAACAGGAAACCAAATTTATACTCTTGTAGTTATCAGCTAAAAATCTGCAAAAATTCCTCTAAGTTTATCTTAAAATAAGTATGATTTTAAAAAAAGTAAAAAGACCACTGACATGGAATTGAGAGCCTGTGGTGGAACAGGAATTGAAAGAAGATTTATGGTAAGCTAATTTCATTTGAAATAACCTCTTTTCAGCCAGCTGAAGAAAATGGAGCCCAAAGGAAATTTAGAGGAAATAACTTTCAGTTCAATTTGATATCTGTTTCACTATGTGTGAACAAACATCCTTCACAAAACCTGGACTTCCTAGTCGTAGGAAAACTGATGCTCAAAGTAACGCAGAGGAGAAATTGTTGATTGCCCTGCCCAACAACGACAGGCAGTCATGGTTATAACATAAAATCTGCAGGCATAGGGTTCCTCTGCCAGCCACTACACATGGTCTTCAGGGAAAACCCGATAGTGAGAAGGTGGGAAGTGCTCCGGGGCTGTAGAATTCTGGGAGATTGCTGTGCAGATACCGCTCCTCCCAGCAGCATCGCTTACCCCTGCCAGCTCCGCATCCCAACTCACCTCCTTGCCCAGGGCTTGCTTTCTCTTTCCTCACTCTCTCTTTTCCCAGTTAAGAAGAGCACGTACCAAGCCCACTCCATGGTGGAAGGGTTACTGTAATACCAGCCTGCTATTTGGACAGTCCCAAAGTGCTTGTTTGTAAGAACACACAGGTTTGTCACTGCATGAGGCTGCCGGATGAATGGGGTGGGGGTGTTGGATTTAAGGGACAGAACCTCTGTCTTTTCTGTATTTGCTCAGCACTATACGCTGCATATGGTCTTGGGTTTGGAGATATTAGCTTTGGAGATATTTGGCTCGATATTAGGAAAAAATTCTTCACTGAAAGGATGATTGGCCATTGGAATGCTCTGCCCGGGGAGGTGGTGGAGTCACCGTCCCTGGAGGTGTTTAAAGGGAGATTGGATGAGGCACTTAGTGCCGTGGTTTAGATGATGAGTAGGTGTTGGTGTTGGGTCATAGGCTGGACTCGATGATCTCAAAGGTCTTTTCCAGCCTTGTGATACTGTGATATGAGGGCTCCTTAAAGATTCTGCTCAGTGCAAGCATGGACAAATACAGACACGAATGCTTTATTTTAATAAGTCACAAGTCTAAATGAAGACTATTCCTGCTTATTTTCCTCCTAAGGATTACAGCAGTGCTTGCACATGATCTAGAGTCCAAAATCTTTTCTGATTATATTTTCTCTGTGTGTTCCTTTATTTGTGAAATAAGAAGTGAATAACTTATCTGATCCTTCTGCCAACAACACCAGAGGAGAAACAGTCTCCTGCTAATTTATTTGGTTTTATCTGCCTGTACTTTCTACAGAAACCAATGTCATCTGTGATCTACCTATTTTATAAACTCTTGTGGCAGTCTGTTTTGCATTTTTTGCCCTAACCTTCCATGCAAAATTGATCTGTCATGAATAATAGAAGCACCACCACATTATGTATCTCTATTTCATAACATGGGATTCAATATCAAGAATATCGGGGGTTTTTTAAAATCTATACCAATTTTAAAATGGTAAACCCTTGAAAATATTTTCAACTTGGATTTTAAGTGCTCTATAAGTCATTGCAAAACTTTGGAATAACTAAATGGACAAGAAATATGGATTCACGTCAATGGGGAAATGACAGAATACACACAAAAAACATTTCAACAAGTCTGTGTAGGAAACACCAAGAAACATAAAGCAAAAGAAAGCAAGACCATTCCACAAACTTCCAACAAGGAACACCCTGCCAGACACGCACTTCTTGGTCTTAGATTATGTAAAACAGCTCTAATTATTGAGCTCAGTTACGTACCATGTAATTTTCAATTTTACTACTTTGTAAGTGCTGCTTCATAAAGAGGAAGTACACCGTAAGCTATTTTAAGTCTATTTTCGAGGAGAAAAGAGGGAGAGAATGATCATCTGAAGGAAGGTGCCAGGTTCTGCATGCTTAAAAATACTTGTGGGCCAGTTATTCTCCAATTAGCACATGCAGCAGAACTTTGTTCTTTCATAGAATTTGTTCTTTTTATAGACTCATTGAGGTTGGAAAATACTTCTAAAAATGTCAAGTCCTATCATCAGCCCAATACTGCCATGCCTACTAAATCATATCTCAAAGTGCCACGCTACAGACTGTTTTAACACCTTCAGGCATGATGACTCCACCACTTCCCTTGGCAGCCTCCTCTTTGCCACTCTTGGTAAAGGAATTATTCCTAATATCTGATCTAAACCTCCCCTGGTGCAACTTGAGGTCATTTCTTATCCTATTGCTTGTTACTTGGGAGAAGAAACCAATACCCACCTCACTGCAACCTCCTTTCAGGGAGCTGTAAGAGAGTGATGAGGTCTCCCCTCAGCCCCCTCTTCTCCAGGCTAAACAATCCCAGAAGAGATCCAATTTCAGTTGCAAGACACATTAACTCTGTATTGATCATGAGCCATCTACCGAATAAAGGGCTTATGACTCAAGCACTGAAATTCCATTTCAGGTCATGCCAAAATTTCTATCCAGAAAGCCTTTACTCAAATATAATTTAACCTTTTTTAGAAGATGACAAATAAAGCAAGAGAGAAAGATCTCTTTGGTTATCTGAAAAGAGGCCTCTACCTTCAGGAGAGGTTTCCAACCTCTGGGTAACAGTGCACAGAGCCTCTCTACAACTGAAGAAAATGACTTAAAATTCATCTTTTCCCCATTTACCTGCTGGCTGTTTTAAGCAACCATGCTGAACATTTTCCATGCTTTAGAGCCCATTCTGGAGCAGCACCATACTTTCTCCATGAACTGTCAGGGAGCCTGAGCAACTGCAGGTGCTCTGAAGCATTTTCCTAGATCTATTTCTGAGCTGAGGGAAGTTACACCATTGTTTGTGTAAATCAAAGTAATAGCTGCAAACATATATTATAAACACTTGATTCTGCAGGTCCTGCTTGGCATAGACATGGTAGGAAGAGTTTTAAGTAGCATGATAAGAGCTGAATTAGAGATTTTCTTTTACAGTTTCTTTCTCCTTTTCTTTTATCACATCAACAACCCTACTCCAAATCAAGCACAAGTTGTTCTCCTCCTGCCTGATACAGAAGCAGCTGGGCCATATTTCTTTGATGAGCTCTCACCACCCCCAGACCTCTAACCCTTTCTGCCTATTTCCTGTCTTCTGCAACAAGCAGAGGAAGATGGATTTTAGCAGCCACCTTGCTCATCCCCAGATCTAGCCTCCAAACTTCTCTGCATGGACAATATCTACCATCTGAATATTTCCACGCACAGTCATGAACCCGATTTCACCACACACTTACCACATCTGTTCTGTCAGGTCAAGTGTATAAAAGGTACCAACCTTCCTCCCCTTGGCAGTATTCCATGAATTGCACGTGTGAATTATGCATACCAATGGGCATATATTTTGGCACAGCAGTTTAAAAAGTCAAAGAAAGCATGTAGAGCCTAAGGTCATTGCTGTTGTAAAGCAAGCTTCAAAGACACCCATCAAAAGTCACAGAATAAACAGCAATGGAACTTGTCCTGCCTAAAGAAAAATGAAAGAACAATGATTAATATGTTGTAATGGACCTTTTCATCCTTATCGCTTCCAGACTGTAGAATGTTATTTCTGGCACAGAGATTCTTGGTCAAGTATGAAGAGTCATCGATTGGATAAAGTGCTTGATTTAGCCCATTTTTATTCTATTACAGAATGACAGAAAGAGGTTTTAGACAGGAATAAAATCAATAGGAGGAAAAAGTAGGACTTGGCAAAACAGCTATAGCTTGAAATGAAAATGATACATTTATAATGTTGAATTTTAGGGTAAGAATTTATAAAAGGACTAGAAATCTACAGTCAGGCATCAAATAAGTATGAACAATAATATATTATTTATAAAAGTGTCATTTATCCTTATTCTTCTCCACAAAAAAAGAAAAAAAAATCTTTGCAAACTGGTGCAAGCAGGGACTTGAGTTGACATAAGACTGTTCCTCCACAGAAGCGCCAAAGCAGCAGAGGCAGCATCTGTGCTGGATACCCTGTTCCCCTTCACGTTATGAGACTTGGGTTCCATGAGCTCCAGGAGTCTGGCAGGTCTGCACTGCCCTTCTCCCTTCCCAAACAACAGGACATGGTACATATCCCTCCACAGATGATGCATGGAGAGGAGATTATCTTGACCACACAACTGGTAAAGAAAGGGGCGGAATAAGTTCCCTTTATGTGAGCAAAATCACAGTAACAGCTCTGACAGGCAGAGGCCAGATTTCTGGTCATGCATCTAAGGCTGAGAATGATCTCTTTCTCTCCAAAGGTCATTAACCGGTCTTTATATGAATTAATATTACAAGGTCTCAATCAAAATTAGGGCCCATAACACCATACATTCCACATACATGCAGTCAGGCACTTTCAGTGCCTTGAAATGTTCAAAATGTATTATTTAAGGAAATTAAATTAGGGCAATTGTGGAGGAAGTGCCATGTTAGCAGTTGCAATAATCTAGGGCACTTCTCACTATCATTTATTAAACAAAAACTCTCTATGAAACACATTCTGTCCCAAGTGCCACTAATCTCCACAGAATTAACTAGCTGACCTCTTGTGCACAGCACATTACAGAGGCTTCTTGAGGCAGGATTTAAAGATGGAGATGATTCTGACTTTTAGATCACCCAAGGAAGACTATTTCTTTTAGTATGGACGGATTTGCAAGAACCAAGTTAACTGGATATTCCTCGCACTGAATTGAAGATATAATCTTACCTGGAGCACTAGAAAGCAGCATCTCTTCAGAGAAAAACAGGAGCAGTAAAAGTAACACATTTCTGTTAAAGACAGAGTCACAACCTGGTTACAGTAACTAAGTTTTATCAGAGAGTGTGGTGATAGGATGAGGCATAAGTGTTTTAAACTGAAAGAGGGGAGATTTAGATTAGATATTAGGAAGAAATGTTTTCCCGTGAGGGTGGTGAGGCCCTGGCACAGGTTGCCCAGAGAAGCTGTGGCTGCCCCATCTCTGGAGGCGTTCAAAGCCAGGTTGGATGGGGCTTGGAGCCCCCTGATCCAGTGGGAGGCGTCCCTGCCCATGGCAGTGGGTTGGAACTGAATGGGCTTTAAAGTCCTTTCCAACCCAACCTATTCTATGATTCTGTGAATTTGGCACGGTCCCTGCAGCAGGCAGGGTTCATCGTCTCAGGGATAGCTCTACATCGCCCGTGCAACTTCTCCCTACTAAGTGCAAGTAGCAAAACTGCACTATGACTTCTGCAGTCTCTTTCTCCCAGCAGTCCCCTATGGGGGCTTTCTCCTACTTGTTTTCCCCCTCCCTTGCACAGCCAGCTGGGGCCATAAAGCTTTGGCACAGAACCAGCAAGGTAAACACTCTGCCAAATGTCAAGATCCTCAGGAAGAGTCAACACAGGTTTATTCTTCCTTCAGTTCTGTGATCAAAACTTCCACAGGGAGACTGATAAGGCAAGCAGACTGTTATTGTTAAATACAGCAAGTACACACGGGGTAGATTAATCTCCACTCTACTCCAGGGTAACTGATAGCCTAGAGTCAAGTTAGAGAGATAGGAAAATGAGTTTCTTTCTTTGCTTACTGTTACATTAAGTTTCTTGTTCATCAGAACAGGAATGCAGCTCACAGGGGAAAAAACTACTTGTTCATAACTTAAGGAAGGGGTTACATGACAAGTGGTAAAGCCACAGGAAAGGGTGGAGAGCACAAATATCACATCAGTTGAAGAGAGGAAGGTTTCTAGTGAATGCACAGAAAGTGGCTCGAAACTGGGACCACTCTGAAGCAGAGACATATTCAAAGGTCAGAAAGGACTGTTTTTGTCATTTGTCCTATCAAAACACGGAGTGTTTCTTTTCCCTCCATCTGATTGTCTTCATTAACTGAATTTCCCCATGCACACTGTCTGCTGTCCTGAGAGCTCACTGGACAGTCCTGTAGCCTTTAGCCACAGGCTCTTCCCCCGGTGAAAGAGTACAGCGTGGAGAAGCCCTGCAGTCCCTCATACTCCCAGGTGAGCTTAGTCTCAGAGCTCTTTGCATGATAAAGCCTTTGCCCTGGAATACCATGGTTTGGTCTCTTTCTAATTCATTTTCTAGCAATTTTCTGCCATCGTCCTCCTCCTTGTTGCACTTCTCTTTCCACCCTTTTCCAGCCCATGTCCTCCAGCTGCTCTCTGCTGGAGGCCAGGGAGACTTGAAGGGGGGTGACACTTTCCCTTGCTCCAGCAACTGCATAGGTAAATATCACAAGTCATTCCCCAGAGCACCTAAGAGACCATATCGTGGGCTTTTTGCATTGTGCACCAAGGCCAAAGCCAAGGACAAACCACTCCTTTGTAAAATGGAGACCCAGGGGAGAGGGGGGAGTCAAGCTCTTATTGAAGTCAATGAGCAGGATCAAACCACTAATCTGGATAAACAAAATAGAGAAAATGGCATTGATTGCAGATTGGCTTTAACAATGAGTAATTGTGCTTTGATGTACGCATAAACGTGATAAAAATCAAGGCAATATATTAAAAACAAAATAAATGAAAAAATACAAAGGGATATTTTACAACTAGGCTCCATTACCATCTATCCTAACGAGATTAAGTAGTAATTGCTGTGTCAAGAAAAAATACTGTGGGCTCAAAGAATGAAAGACCCTGATAGGATCCGATTGTGTTATAGGCTCAGGTCTAACTGGAGAGCAGTGACAGGGTTTTTCCAGCATTGCATCACAAATTTCTTTTCTTTTCTTTTTTTACTTTTTTTAGTATCAAAGGCCTTTCCCTGGAAATGTAATTCTTAACAATAAACACATTTCTCTTTAAACACATCTGTAAGCCCTGCTGAAGCTAGCTGCAGGCTTTTCATTCTTTCACTTTAGTATAAAAGTATCTTGAAATCAGTGGTGTTTTTAAGCAAGCTTTTCTAGTCTGTTTTCTTACTGAGGATGCACGGTCCCTAGTAGAATTGTTTTTTAAGGTATTGCACTTGATCATCTCAAAGTGCAAACTTCAGTACCGCCAACACTAATGAATAATGGATAAACATAGTAGTCTGCTAAAGTTATTTGAACTTGCATTGCTCTGAACATAATACAGGTTTGTTTAGGCTCATAGGCTGCATAGAGTCTTTAAGAACCAGACACCAGTATAACATTGGAATTCAACAAAAAATAAGCAATTATACTTCTAGGGTATCTTTGAAAGTTTCTGCCTCGATACTTTCTTGGACCTATACATTGAGTATAAGGTGAACAAAGGACGACAGTTGAATTGATGCATTTTCTATAGGAACAAAATACTAGATTTCTTTGTCATAAGATTAAATCGCATTAAAATAAAAAAAGCAAGTCTAGAATTAAATAGCAGGTAAAAGAAATTCCCATTTTCTCCTTGATCTCTTTGTTACTGAAATCCTTTTAGGCAGGTGAGACAAATTACAACTTCCTGAGACCCTTCCATGTAGAATAATCTATTCCACAGAAGGCTGGGTGATAATATTAATGAGTGGTGATGTTACTAACATCAGTAAAGTAAATGCATTTTGACAGTAATGGAACAATCTCTCTGGAACATGGTGATGGACACTAGTTGTAAAGCTCACCTTAAGATATACTCTAACAGCCCATTTGTTCAAATCCTGCATGTTGATACAGTGTCAGCACAATGTAAATGTGGAACACGTTTCTACCCGTAACTAGCTTCAGGCAGCAGGAACGGTTTGGAACAGAAAGGCCTGAGGAAAACAAAGACTGTCAAGCTGGTGCAGAAGATGAATATGGAATTTAGCTTTGGTCTTCCTTATTTAAGGGACCAAAGAAAGTGAGCTTCAGTGACAAAAGAAAATAGAAGAGCAAAGAGGCAGAGATGACTTCCTTTGTTCTGTTAACTTAGCTGGCACCCATGAACTCACCCCACTCCCCTTTTTCTGCTGGCTGCCTCTAAACAACTGTACTTGGCAAATCACATCAGCAAGTCAAATCTCATGCCCCGTGCAGGAGACTTCATCATTTGGTCCCGCAGAGCTGCTGCAGGGTTTGTTCCCATCTGCCCCTTGCTAAGAGTCCATGCGACAACAGCCTCTTCGCTGGCACAAGCAGTGGTCTGCCAAGAGCCAGGAGATCACATGGAGAACTTCCGGTCTATGAAATGCCATGTGAAAGAAAACCAGTCTCCTTGCTTCTCATTGTGGTCTCTTCCTCGTTCTGTGACCATGTCCACTCTGTTCTGGGAACCCACCTCTGGGAAAATAAGCATGACTGTCCTCTCGGGGGTCCCCCTCACTGTACCAACATCCCTTTCAGAAGGTGCTGCATTAACCATCCTCAGTCTATGCTTTTAAAAAGGAAGATTTACAAACTGCTGAATACACTCCCACTTTGTGCAGGAACAGCAACAGGCAAGCTAAACACTCAGATCATAACAGTGACCTATGTGCAATTTAAAACAACAAATTAAACACCTTCTTGATTATTTGTTTTCAGTAGGTATTTAATGATCAAAATATCACAGACGGACTAAAGAGCTGATGTATTTCCAGACAGCAGCTGGACAAGGTGGGTGAAATACAGCTACCTGCCTCAGCTGACCAAACCCGTAAAATGGTTTGAGGGAAACCAAACCAAATGAAACGAAACGAAACCAAACGAAACGAAACGAAACGAAACCAAACCAAACCAAAACAAAACAAAACAAAACAAAACAAAACCCCCTAAAGATTCAGGATAATGACAACAACTGTAACAAAATAATATATATTTTTGCTAATCCTAAACATTCTTAGATGCTTACATACTTTTCCCTGAGACACTTGCATGATTTTCTCTTTTTATGTACTGGTAATTGGAGTTTATGATTTACATATTACAGTGCAGTAGAATCCAATTATAGCAAATCTACAGAGAGAATGTATTTATTTCAGGAGAAGATACAGAGGAACCACGTCAACACAGAGCAACATAATGACCTGCTCACTTTCTGGCTTTCATGCAAAACATCGTAATGATTACGTTTCAGACACTGCGCAAGGATACTTAAGGATGAGCTATAAAACCATTCCACATCTGTGTTTGTTTTATTAGCATTTCTGGAAAAAACAGGAAAGCTAATGCTGATCCAGCTGCTAATTCTGGATAACTCTTTTATGTCGCTAACTGCATTACCAAACACTACTTCTTGTAATCCTTTCTCCATCTTCTCCTTTCTCCATTAAGTATAAATTTCTTGTCATTTCCTCCATCAGCACCAAAGCATAATTATAAGTAATGTTAATTACATGGGGTTTACGTTCCATGAAAAGCTGGTTATGAAGATGGTTTGTCGATTGCAGACTGACAGAAGATATATAATAAGAGAATGAATAAAAAATAGGCAGTTCATATGTATTCTGGGACAGGCCAGGATGGAAGAAAGTAAAATATATTTTTTACAGATAACCACTCAGCTTATTGATAAAATGATCACAAGTGACAATCACTCTGATCAGAGAGGAGCTGCTCATATGCAATTGCTGCTGAAGACCACAGCTATTATTGGCACTCATCAAATCTGAGAGTCCAAAGCTCTTCTCCTCACTGGACCAGCAACTGTAAGTCACCCTGCACGCATAATTTTATGCAGGTAAACTCAATGGAACTATTAAGTCTGCAATGAATGAAGATATGCTTTGCTGATTTTCTGATGGATTTTGGGCAAGCTGAGATTACTAAAGCTGCTGAGAAAACTTGGGGAACAAACATCCCAATTCATTTTGAAAGTATCAGGCTGATGACCTGAGTATTTCAAATCTTTCCTTCCCTGTGAATCTGCTCTCTTCAGGAAAATATTTTCATATGTTGCTCTTATATATTTTACATCTTTCTCATCCGTCTTCCATAAAAAAACTGGTATGATTGTTCTTGACTCAGTCATTGTAACAAGCTTGTGCTTGATTAATTAATAACCCCATTAATAATAAAGGGTAATCAGGAAAGTATGCTACTCCCCCTCCCCTATTCGAAAATTGCAGTTTAGCGTCAGCTGACTGCAGAGCCAGATTGAACAATGACACTTTGAAGTCTATGACTCTCTGTGCTGTATTCCAGAGGAGCAGAATTAATCATGTTACTCCTAAAAGCTCTGTTGTGTCTTTTAAAGTATCAGAAAACATACAGTATTGTGAGAAAACTAAGTGCTGTTTCTCTGTCTCTGCCAATATCTTCTCTTTTGGGGTCTTGATAAAATTAAGATCCTGTAACAAAGAAGGAAAGGGAGCATCTGAGCAGGGTTTGCTAGCACTCAGGAACAGCTGTGTGCGCTCTCACTTCATATACTTCTTTCACTAAACTTGTGCGTAACTGAAAGTGATGCAAATAACAATAAAGCTTGAGTTCAGTAATATCTTTGTAGACAGAATATTTTTCTCCCTGATACTGATGAAAAATGACTATAAAATACAAACCTGCTTCCTTTCTGTTAAAAAAAAAAATCAAATCCTATGCTGCCAGCTAACCATTAACTGAAAAATAATGAGAGCTAATGAAATAGCAAGAGTCCAGATCTTTCAGTGTTCAGACAGGTCTCTTAAGGGAACAGAAAATGAATTAGCCTAAGTTTGACAGCAGAAAAGAAAGGCACCTAAGACATTGGAAGGTGGGGACAAGGCTGTCAGAGAAGGAATACAGAAGAGATTGACAGGCAGCCTTATATAAGAAAGAGTAATTTAGGGGTTAGAGAATAACTCAGAAAAAATGTTATAATAGTTAGAAATCATTTTAGAAGAGTAGTGCTAAGCAGACTCTTTTATTCCAGCATTAGGACTATTCAATGGCCCTGTATCATCACGAAGAGGGTCAGAACAGACCATCATAATGGTCCCTCCCGGCATCGAAGTCTATGATTTCATTAAAACCATCTAGAGTGCATGCTGCTGCAATTGTGTGTTCCCATGGAACTCAGTAAGTATTCTTCCTTCTCTGTGTTACATCCCACAGAAACTCACTCCACCTATTTGAGGGTACATAAGTAAAAGGATGGTCTCAACAGCTGGGCTCCGACCTCCCAGCTGCTTAAAATAAAGGCCTAGCAAAGACTGTGGAAACTGATACAAGGATCTGTGGGCTATAAGCACTTAACCTCAGGACCTTCTGATGTTAGCCCTGCTTTGTGCAGGGGACTGGACTGATGAGTTCCAGAGGTCCCTTCCACCTGCCTTTTTTTAAGTATCTCCACCAACACCTCAGCACAGGAGCAGTTAAATGAGGTATATAGTGCCCTTTTTCACCTGAAAATGATATACTTTTTAGTTCTGTGTTTATTCAAAAGTGACCCAACCTGAACAGTTAAGTACCTACCCCCGGGGTAAGGTCTAATCAACATCCAAAAGCAGACAGAGCAGCACGCTAGCCCTCTAGGAGGTGCCCCGTCCACTGGCCTCGTTCAGAGCAGGTCTAAGGAACGAAGCATTCACAAAATGTATCTGCAGTGTGTTTCTTTTAAAAACAAACATGATCGGAGGAGAAGCAATATTGCCGCTATCTGTAGTTTATACAGCAGGTGAGTAGTTAGATGATTTGCAGGATTTGGATGTTAAGCCAAGATCTCCTAGGAGAGCTGTAATCCCTGAATGACAGGCTGAGAAATCATTCCCAGCCCAGGGGCTGTGGCACTGTGCAGAAGGAGATGGTGGTATTGATGGTGCCAGAGGACTTGCAGGATGGGGCAGGATCCTGTTACTAGGGCCCTCAATTACTTGGGACAGAATCCCACATTTTGATGCTTGGACTTGAATGCTTGGCACAAAGATGAAACAGGAGCTGGGGCCAGGACACATAGAAAAACAACCCTGGTGGTTCTGGCTCTATTGCAAGGACATCTAATAAATCTCTGCTACAGAAGTCTGTCATTTCTAAGATAACGGCCTCTAGGAAGGACAGCAAGAGTCAAAAAACAAAAAAAGTATGAGTCTTGGTCTCCCTTACATTAAAAACCCCAGGTAGCACCAGGTATTCTGACCCGAGCAGGCTCTGGTTTGGATGGAGGTACGTGCAAGGAGCCGTACACTTGCACATTAACAGATCCTCACCAGTACAGAGCAGCTGTTTGAGAAGAGACTGAGGCCTTGGAAGGATCAGCTCAGCACCTTCCAAGAAAAATAAATGGAATACCATACAATACAGTGCGTACAATCTCTTGGATGAAACCTGAGCAGACTAAGAAAGGCAGACCCTTTCAGCTTAACCTCTTGTTGTACTTTTGATTAGAGAAATTTACATTGATGGTTTTGGTTAATAACATCTTCCCTCGTTAATGGGACTCATTTGGTGCTTCGGTAGCACCTACAAGGCACTGCATTTCAATGATGTGTACAGCACTTGCTTATAAAGTGCCTTACAGTCAGTTTGACTAAGAAAGTACAGAGAGACACGGGCTACTCCTTGTTTACGATACATGCTTCAGTCAAAGCCTATCTGATCTGAGTCTCTGAATTCCTCAGGAACAGCTGGGATCATTAAACAAGGCTCAGAAACCCTCTTGCAGCGTGCAGGGAGCAAATAAGAAAACTGAGGAGATGTAACCTTCTTTCAGAATTTCTACCCCACAGTAGGGCTACTTCAGTCACTCTTCTACCTATGGCAGTTTCACGCTTATTAGAAAGGTCACGCCGCTAAGCTCAGCACCTTTTATTCAGATTCATAGGTCAAGACGTCTTTGTTAATTGAGAATCCGCCTGGGTAATCTGCTTGAGTACTTTATTACAATTTTGTATAAAGCTATCAGATGTTGCCCCTGAAGAAGATTATTGCATGAAAGACTGAAATAAAAACCTAACTATTCTGTTTAAGCACTTAGACACCTGCATGTGATTGTTATTTCCAACAGTTCTTGGAATTAGCTCATACTGCTGAATCCTCTACTTGGGAGGTTCCAGCTAAGAGCTAGTGGGTATCTCATCTTGGCACATACAGTGTTTCCTAGGTCCAAATGTACAAATGGAAGAAATTCTCCTCCTTGGCGTGTGTTTCAATAAACTGGCAGGGTGATTTCAGTCTTTGGTTCCTCTCAGCACACGCACACATAAAAAGGATCTTTACAGAAGGAAAAGAGCAAGAAACTGGACAAAAAAATTGCCCCATCTACCCTGCAACTGTAGAAGAGGTACAGAAGGAAGGTGAAAGCATTACAGTGACCCTCATACAGTACTATTAGGACCAGTAAGTTTTCTACCGACCATCACTTGCCAACTGTGCAGTGCACTCAATGCCTTCTCTAAAAGGCTTGCAATAATTTCTGGAGCTGACATTGTTGGAATTCATGGTTCCCCCCCACCCCCCCCAAAAAAAATGCTGTCTTGTGTTCCCAATCCCTGAAATTAAGGCCTGTCATCTTTTATTTATCATCTTTCTTGGCAAATAAAAAATGGCAATTACTTTTAGGAGCATAAATGTGAATAGCAGCATCTGAGATAAAGCAATGTCCCAGGGATTCTAAAGTTCCTCTGAAAGAAGGACCAGAGGCACAAACCAGCTCGTGTAGACGAGGTGGACCAGCTGTCCCTGGAATTTCTCTGTACTGGAAATATCTACACAGAGGGTACAAAATATGCACATCAGAGTAATTATTTATCCTCCTCCCTGCTCCCCTCTTTTTGGAGTGCAGCCGTGCCTTGCCCTTTCCAAGAGAGTCTGCAGGATGCCAGTACAGACCCAGAACAGTACTTCAGCAAGAATAGGACGTATGGCAGAATTTGGAATTCACTGCCAAGAAGAAGGAAAAAGTGAAAAAGCCAAAATTATTCAAAGATATTAATTTTGCCTCCCAAGTACATTGCTAATCGCTGGGGGAGGGGGAGAACACAGTGAAAGACATCAACTATAATCAGCCTGCGACATGCAAACAGTTTCCATCCTCTCGGTTAGAGAGTGGCTATGCCAATACCTGATCTGGCAATTGGGTCAGCTGATACATAGTTTGAGGTTAAAACACGTCAGCATCTGTACTGGTGTAAGCAGTTCTCCTCTTTGTCCTTGCTCAGGCATTCCCAGCCCTGTATCATCCCATGACTGCCATACTGCCACCTGTTTTGGAGCCCTTTGATGGTATTTTTTTATCCAGACCATTCCTTTATAGGAATTGTATAATCACAGACTCGTTGAGGTTGGAAAAGACCTCTAAGATCATCAAGTTCAACCATCAACACGATACCAACTATTTAAACCATGTCCTGAAGTGCCACATCTACACACTTTTTGAATACCTCCAGGGACAGTGACACCACTGCTTCCCTAGGTCACCTCTTCCAGTGCCTGAGAACCCTTTCAGTAAAGAAATTTTTCCTAATATTCAATTTAAACCTCCCCTGGCACAACTTGAGGCCATTTCCTCTCATCCTATCACTTGTTACTTGATTGAAGAGGCCAGCACCCACCTCTTTACAACCTCCTTTAAGGGAGTTGTCTCTCCTCAGCCTCCTAAACAGCCCCAGTTCCCTCAGTATTTCCTCCTAAGACTTGTGCTCTAGAAGAGTTGCAAAAAAAAAACCCCAACCAAACAAAAAAAAAAAACAGTTATGAAGGACCAATCCTGTTTCTGCCTGAGGGAATCGCTGCCTGAATTTTTGATTAAATGTTTATGTTGAAAGTTTTGAATGAACACTAAAGATTTTAACAATTCTAGGTCATTACGTTTTACATTATTACTGGGAAGCACATCAACCAAAACCAGAGCTTGCATTTCTATAGCAAAAGCACACTGAAGTTAGGGGGAACTTCCAAGAGGCTTGTTTCCCCCCTTAAAAAGGCATTTATTTTAGTAGGAAGATAAAAGCTTACAAATAGTGCAGCACAAATCTTCAGTGGAGGAAAGAATCAATGTAGGGGATTGCAGACCTTCATTTAGAATATCTATAATTAGTTCAGGAGTAAATTCTGTATAATAAAATGATTTTATTGTCTTTGAATGTATCATTACATTTATCCCTGGTGGACTCTTTCTTAGAGATTCCAATTTTTGGCAACCTCAAGCCCCTTCAGTGCTCTCATTGACTACAACAATGGCAGGATTGAATTAATATATAATTCAAGATAATAACCCTACGAGGCCGTGCTAGAAGTGGGGGCTGTATGTCTGTTCCTAGGCCAAACTCAGCAGGGAAAACCTGACATGCATATGGACAGAAAGCTCTTTTCTTAACGATACAAGGTGTTGTACATACTAAAATCTCAGGCAACCAGCAGAGACTGAATGCTGGCCTTCAGGTGAAGGTACTATGAAAGTAGTGGGCATCACATGTGCGCGTTTGTGACAGAATTGGGTTATTTTACAGCACCATGATACTGAAATCATGGGAGACTCATGAATGGACTCCCTGGAGCTACAATGGGAGTTAAATGAGGAGAAAGTAAAAAGAATTTATTTAAAAAAAAAACAACTTGAAAGGGCTAATCCTAAAAATTAAACATATGTACAGATGTGAATAGTTGCCTGCATAGTTGTGAACGTCAGGGTCATCCTATGCAGGGACAAGAGATGAACTCTAAGATCCTTGAGGGTTGCTTCCAACTCAGGACGTTCTATGATTCTACATCTATGATAAAAATTTTAAATATTTCAGAGTGAAACCTTTCCATACAATATTCACGTTTAAATCTTCTGTGATTATTTCCACTAAATGAAAGTATCAGAAAAAAAATCTCCAACAAGTTCTAAAACATAAATAAAAATACATTCATGGTACTTAATGTTCTACATTAATACAAAAAGAGAGGAAATATTAATGAAGCAAGTTCTGGTCTACAGGTGAAAATACAATCTTGCTAAAGCAGCCTTTATTTCTCTGTCATAAGTACATGTGGCTCTGTGCTAATTCCTGTTCTCTCTCTGTTAAAAGAACAAAAGCATGATTATTGTAGGAATTTAGTTCTAAATAGAAATGAGTTGCTAGAGATGTAGGATGCTCAGCGAACCACATTTCAGGAAATATTCAAATCGCTTGGGGTTTATTGCTTTTTTTTCCCCTTCTTAAGTTAGCTTAGACTGACAAAACATTTCCCAAGACAACAGTAGAATACAAGGCGATATTTAGTTAGATCTAACTCTGTCAGTTAGCATCTGCTTCCACTGACTTTAGTAAAAGGCTAAGTGCAATTTAACCATAACCTACAAAGCAAGGTGCCTGCATTGCATAAGCTCTGAAACAATGTTTAGGGACGGTGAGGCTGATCAACAGTTAAACAAAACACCGTAGAACCCAAACTGGTCTCCCCTGGGGCACTGCTGGGAAACCAGATGTTTGAGGGTTAGTGTTGTACTGGAAGATTCACTGCCTTAACAATTTAGTTCCAGATGTTTTTGTACACTATACTTCAGACTAAGTTATTTTTAAAATGTCTTTTTTCACTGTAAGCAAAGCCTACAATCATTTGTCAATAGCATGAAAGAGTTCTTTTCTGTGTGTATTTGCATTGTTTAATTAACTTTCTTCAATATACATAGCATTCCTCATGCTGTGAGATATATGGGAGGTAAATCAGTACAAGATGGCAATTCTTTGTCTCTCCTGGAAAGGCAAATTGCTTCTCTCAATTACAGTTTTTCTTCCTCACTGGACCAATATGAACAACCTAGAATTAACTTCTTGCAGATGTAAACACCACTGTGCATCCCCAGTGGGTTCGCTGCCCAAGCCCCAAGATTTTGGGTTTTGCCACCACCCAGGTATGAAAGCAGAAGCCATTGTTCCTCACCATCTAATCAAGGTAATAATCACAGGCAGTGGATCTGGAGCTAAGAGGAGGAAAAAGGCTTTTCAATCACTGCCTCTGCATTTCAATCGAAACCCCATGCTGTACAACACTGGAGAACAAGGTGTAAATCAGCTTAAGAACATAGTTCTGCATTCAATGCGTTGTGGTTTACAGCTCCCAAATGACCTTCATCTATCTTCCTTAGCTGTAGAGGTGTATAATTGAACTAAAGAGAGTCTTGAATAATGAGGTTGAGAGTGGCAGCTCCACTGCTGTTGCTTAATAGTGTACCAGCCTTGCACTTTGTTTTCTGATATGTAACAAAATACTGTAGTGGGTCCAATTCTTCAGGGTGACACTTGGTGATAGTCCCTCTTTTCAAATACAGAAGAGCAGGGCTTTTGCAGGCAAAAAACCTATAAATCTTTGGCTGCAACTAGGCTCCCAAAAATACAATTAAGTGAACCATTTTCTATTCAATATCTGCTCACAAAAGCTCAGAGAGACAAATTGCAATTATCTGCTCTTCTTTCAGTCATAGAATCTTTCTATTTTTTTAACTTTTCATCTGCCTTGTGAAAGATTCCCCCCCTCAGCTCAGAGGTGAACAGTGTGACACTTCCTAGTAAGACTTCCGTACTGGGACTTTGACAGAATGAGCAGCGATGAAGTTCGGAGAGCAGCCATTTAAGCAACAAGACCTTGTTTCCAGATCATGGTTTTCCTATGTTTATGGGTGCTGGAGTTATCCTTTCTCTCTGTTGGTGAGATTAGAGGGGTGCAGTCTTTTCAACCCTTCTAACTCCTCCTTACCCTCAGTTCATTACTGATAACTACACTGGAAAAAAATATCTAGCAGTCCAATAGCCCTGGATCAATGCAAGATGTCTCTCCAGTCAAGCGGCTGTTAAAAACAAATGTTCCTCTTGTGGCATTTTTGTTGATTTCATGGACACTAAAAGACTTACTCATGCATTTACAGCACCAATTAAGCAGTCACTTTGCTAACTGCCTCCCCCTTATACCGACAGTACCTTCCAGTCAGTGTAAGATCTAATCCTGAGTGAGGAGCCCAGAGGAATCGGAAGCAGGGGCTCCCAGATCTCACAGATGCAGCCCCAGAAGCAACCAGTGTACCCTGAAGCAGCCACGTCCTCCATGGACCCACCTGGTGGGAGCAAGGCGATGGAGATGCCAGCTCTCCAGCCAGCAAAGAAATCCTGGGAACAGAAGAAACATCAGATGCAGCAACAGACTTCAGGAGAGACATCTTCTCTGGTTGAGGAAGTGACTTGTTACCTACCTTAGTCATGTTTACAACTTCTGGGGGATAAAAAAACCAGACTTCACTCCCAAAATCACCCCTTCAAGAACCCAGGAAGTGCTGTGGCAGTGTTCCCTCTAAAATCATCAGTCCACCTCACATATGATAGACACAATACAAAAAATTACAAATTGTTTTGCCTCCAGGACTTCACTTATTATTTTACTCTCCTCCCTTCTCATGTTTTTGTTTGTCTACTTGACAAGGCAAGTTTATTCAGGGCTGTTGGGCTGGCATTTTTCTTCTGCAGTGTTCACACAGACTGCAGGAGAGAAGGACTGCCTTCGAGAGCCCCATCACTGAGTTCTCAGACAATCTGATTTCTTGTAATTTCAACAGCAGCAAGGAAAAGAGGGTATTGGAAAACAGCAAGACTAAGTCCTGTTGTCCAGAATAATGTCAGAAAGCAAAAGTCGTTATAGGATTTTTAATGTAACAACATTTCCCAGAGTGAGAGGTACGTACACTTGAACACAGAGTCACCAGGAAAATAAACCACTGACCATTTAGATATTCTACGGGAAAATCTGCCATGCAAAACTGGACTTCAAAAACTAAAATAGATTTAATATTTAAATAACCTAGTTTGGCTTTGTAGAAGTCATCATTTATTCCTAAAGTACGCAGCTCCAAAAGGAAAGTAAACTGGACTTATAAAACTTATGTTTTCCCTGGCTCCAGTATTTCAAGCTGCCATTGTACCCCATTCTACATGCCTCCAGGAATATTAAGTGGCCATCCAGATAACTTTATTGTATGTTGTAGAAGGAAGCTCCAATTGGCTTCCCTTGACTTGTAGGTTAAATTTTTCTTTAAAATAAAATAGTGGCACCAATGGCTGCAGGTGCATGAAGTTGTACTGTATGAAGTTTTAAGGGAAGTACTGTAAAATATAAATGTTTGGGAGATTAACTAATAGTGAATTAAAGCCTTTAAGGGCAGCCTGAGGTAAGTAGTGACCTAAAAGAGTAGATCTGCTCATTTTAATGGGCTTTTGTTTGCAAGGAAATATTGCACAGTCTAGTCCTAAATCTTATCTAAAACACAATTCTGAGCAAACTTCCCTCTTACTGAGGACCTGACTGATATAATAGTTTTGTCAAGGGTGAATTTTTCCCCTTCAGAAAGGGCAGCATCTCTGTGTTAAGTTTTAAATCCATTAAAGAAAGCTGAGAAAATAAAGAATGGCAAAAGTTACAGCTGCTCCTTCACTGTAAGGCGAGTTGACCAATGCAACAAAATCTCATTTGTGATATGAGATGTGGCTTTGCCACAATCTGAAAAATCTCATTAGAGAGAAAGTAATAAAGGTGGTAACAGTGTCCCTTGGGACTCTCAGCCTTTAAGTAAGTACAAGAAACCTGTCTAGAAAGAATAAGGTAGGAAGTTTTCATGACTTTTTTCAATTTCACACTTCCAGTACCTGCCTACATTGGTTAAAGAAGATACTTTGTGCCTGATGATCTCTTTGCATTTACTCTGATGTCTGACTCTCCTTTATAGGAAAGCATTACTGGATATTATTTTTCAACACACTGTCAGTGACACACCCGGTGCATCTGCTTGGAAATAATGGAGAAACTGTCGCTTTTCAGTCTAACGGCTTATGTTACAGCAACGAAGTGCAGAGGTAAAATTATTTACCTTCAGACATCTGCTTGTGAAGGCACCAGGCTCAGACACAATAAATCTCACAGATCACACTGGGTTTCTCAAGGTAACCTGTCCACACAGAAACACTGGAAAACTACCAGTAAGTTTAGGCACACAGGAGAAGAAACACATTTGGTTTTGTGGAACTGTGCCTTGCACTCAAAAACAAGCAAGGAAGACTTTGATATTCTTCCTTTCCTCAATGCAGAAGGCCCTCAGCAGCTTCCAGAATCCTAAGCTTTGGAAATTACACCCAATATGGTGATATTGGGGAGGTTTATGGTCTCTGAGATGGATAAATTACCACCACTACCTTATTACACATTAAGTTTTAGAATAAACTCTTAATTGGTCCAAATACTTCAGTTCCCTTGAACTCAGTGGAAACACCTGACAACTGACAGAAGACAGAATTCTTCCCTTTCCTGACAGAGGCAGAAAGACAGCATGCACAGAGAATTTGAATCAATAAATGGGGAAGCACTCTGAACTGGCAGAATCAAGGTGTATGTTTTAGTGATCTGACTTTGGTCCTCGGGTAGTCTGTCAGCTGCAGCGGGCTCAAAGGACACGCTGGCATCCAGGGTAGCGGGTTATTCTGTTTGCAGCCTCTCAATAATGATCTTCATACTTAACTATCCATACAGCACCCATATTCAGCACTTCAGCTATGCAGGTCACTTTATTAGGTAAGATAGGAGAAAAAGGGGGCTTGAATTCTAGCAGGCAACATCTGCTGACTGCATGAAGCAATTTTGCAGCTGCAGCAAGCTGTGCAGACCCATGAAATCTCAATCAGCAGGCTCACTCTGGTAGCTAGGTCACTGTCACAGACACACACGTCTTGTTTAGTTGCACCTCACATGAGGATTTTTCATTGTAGATGTTGCTATTCGAGGCTTGAGGAAGCTTTATACGCCCACACAAGTGCTGCTTGTTTCTGTGGGGAGAACACAGCAAGGGGAACTCTAGTTCCCACTTTGCCTTGCACAGCCAGAGACACCCAGGCCGTGCCACTGCCCAGTAAGGAGTTACAAGCACAGACTTACAGAAGACATCTAGTCAATACACAGGCTGCAGCCAGAAACTGCAGGCACCTCCTATCACAACACTCTGTCACACAGCTTATCCTTCTCCTCTTTTCCCGTGTTGCACATTACAAGGCTCTCCTGAGTAACAGTGGCTTTTATTCAAATACAGCCTGACTGTGAGACACAAACAACTCCTGCCCACTCCAGCTAGACCCTGACAAAGAGAAGATGCCCGATGCCTGTCACTACAGCTTCCTCCCTCCCAGTTTTCTAATAAAAGGCCACACCTACAATTCATCTCTCCCTTCACTAAGTATCCACACTGAGGCACAGCAGGGCATTCCTCTTCCAGATATCTCCCTTTCACTGGAAGAATCACCAGGACCCCAACTCAGAGCTTCCCGTCCCCCTGTTAACTGAACCCTCTGTTCCTTGGTGAGCAGCTTTGTCCCTTTGAGAGGTGTACTCTCCTGGGGCTGGAGCAAGGCACCAGAGACTGCTCGCACACAGAGGACCTCCCCGTCATTTTGAGGGTGCTCTCCATGTCTGGGCAAAGCATTTCAAACCGCAGTGACACAGAGCAAAACATGAGCATAAGCAGCTAATATTCCAATGAAAACCACCAAAATCTTGTCTCTGTTTCCTGTGGAAAACCACGTTATTTACTGCAAATAGCTACATAGATAGGTAGCCACGAGGGACAATGTCATCCAGTCATTTGAAACTAAAACCCCCTCTCCCCTGTAAGGTCATCTGCAAAAAGAGCCACCACCATTTGGCAAATGGATCAAGCTTTGCCAAATGCTGAATGCAGGCAGCTTGTCAGTCGGTCTGTCTGTTTGTTTTTGTGGGATGGAGACTCTGACTCGAGTAACGAAGAAAACACAGAATTGTTATATCTTTCCCTAGGAATGCTTTGAAAATAAGTGCCTTTTGGTGCCTTTTGGGCCTTTCCAAAGGCAAACAAGTTGCTCCTGAAAGGAATACCGTAAGTAGTCTCCAACGATTATGTTTCAGTAGACTCCAAACGCAAAGGATGCACAGCCCTCTCTGTCCCCTCTTCACACCCTGTTACCGGGCATCTGGAGGCCAAAAAGTCACAAAACTCCTGCCCCTAGCACAGTCACCTTACAGGCAGAGTGACCAACTGTGTGGGTGCACTGGGCTAAAAACACACCATAGATTCAGAACTTAAGCTTGAGTAATGTGCACATGAGCAGCATCTAAGTCCTCTGAACATTCCAGACTATGGAAAGGAAGGGAAAAGGCAGGTGATTAATACGAACCACTCAGACCCCTCTCTGTTACTGACAACAGTAGATTTGGCAGGTCTGTTTAAACTAATGTTCTTCCAAAACTGTTGTCTGGGGATTTACTACAAAATTATTAATCTGAGAGATTACAAAAGCAAACCACAAAAATAAAAGCAGCTAGAATGGTGCCATAACATTAAAAAAGTCTGACTTACCAAGTCATCTCCTGAAATGCTGCAAAATTCAGGGACTGGCAGAATCTCTACAGTTTTACTAAAAGTCCTTTCCTTATTTTAAAAATCTACAGAAAAGTCCTGTGTGCAAATTTCTCAAGTTTCTGTTTCAATAAAACTTTTAAATAATGCTTGATTTCCAGATCCCCTTGGGGGCCTACAGGAAAGCTGGGGAGGGACTCTTAATCAGTGAGTGCAGGGATAGGACAAGGGGAAAGAGTTTTAAGCTGAGACAGGGATGATTTAGATTAGATATGAGGAAGAAATATCTTCCTGTGAGGGTGGTGAGGCACTGACACAGGTTGCCCAGAGAAGTCGTGGCGGCCCCATCCCTGGAGGTGTTCAAGACCGGGCTGAAAGGGGCTTTGACCACCCTGATCCAGTGGGAGGTGTCCCTGCCCATGGCAGGGGGTTGGAACTGGATGGGCTTTCAGGTCCCTTCCAACAATTCTATGATTCTATGATCTCCACAACATACTTTCAAATCAAAACCGAAGTCCACGTCATCTTCTTGCCCAGCACTTGGCAGTGGCTTAAGCTGCACACTTAATTATAGGAGACAGAAAAAAAATTACTTTGCATAATGTAGGTGAGGGAGTCACATAGCCCTGCATTTCATTCTAATTACAGAAAAATGAGAGAACTGCATAGCTTAAGTGTGGACAGCGTAGAGTCCTAATTGTGTTACTTGGGTATTAAGCTGGACTAGCTCTGTGCTAAATTGGCTATCTTAAGCCCCTGTTTTTAACCACTCTCCTTTTTTTCCTCTTCCTGTAATTTGATGACCTAAGATATAACCTTGGAGCATCCACACACAGTTAAATATGATTTCTAAAGACAGAAAGAACTGAGAAGGGATTTAAATAATTATGGAGCCCAATTCTTCATTTTGTCTTAAAGAGACATTGATCAATTTACTGTGTTTTGAATGGATAGCTAGAGTTCCATGGCAAAGATTATCAGACTCCTCATAAAAATAACACTGAACTCCCCCAAAACATCTGTATTATTTAAATATTACCTCATTTCTTTTAATGCAGTTTTTCTGCAGTTCATTGCACTGAAATCTTCTGTTCAGCCCAGCAGTGCACAAACAGACCTTGCTGATAGTATTTTCCCACCAACCAGTTTTAGGAAAGAGAGGACAGAGCAGTTCTCAGAATTCAGCTGTGACTTAATCTTTGCCAAGTATAGAACAAGAGCAAGGTCCATCAGAATCAGTGATGCTACAGTTGAAATACGCTGGTACAAATCAGCAGAGTAAAGGTCAAAGATTATGAAAAGGTGAAAGTTATCAATTAACTTTCAGTGAGTGATTACCTGTATTACAGTATTCCTTAGAGGCCAATGGAGACAGAGCATCCCTTGTGATAAAAATCACACACTAAGAAATCTGTTGATACAAATGTTAAATGGGTTCACCATTACCAGGATTCCCATGGCCACACTTTTATCCAATTAAAACTGTAGCAATTGTGCCGCTTTGTTCGTATTTTCTGAATATTTTCTCTTTTTTAAAAAAAATATGGACATTTGTCACATAAGAATGCCTGTGCCTAGTTCCGGCACGTCTGTGCCCTGCCATACCCCAGCTCCCAGCCGCAAGCAGGCTAGCGCAGAGCCCAGAGGGGAACCATTTGGTCACTGTTATCAAAGACCTTTCCAGCTGATGTTCATCCTGCCATAGGCGGCTACTGTGGCACAGTGTAAATCTATTTGCTTCCCTGCTTTTTCTAAGAATTATTAAGATTCAGAGAGTACTGTCATATGGTTATGAAAAACAACAGTTGGGAATTTTCAGCCTAGAGAAGGCTCCAGGGAGATTTTATAGCAGCCTTCCAGTACTGAAAGGGGGCTGACAGGAAAGCTAGGGGGGGCCTCTTTATCAGGGAGTGCAAGCATAGCATGAGGGGAAACAGTTTTAAGCTGAAAGAGAGGAGATTTAGATTAAATATTGGGAAGAAATTTTTTACTGTGAAGGCGGGGAGGCCCTGGCACAGGTTGCCCTGAGAGTCATTGGCTGCCCCATCCCTGGAGGTGTTCAAGGCCAGGTTGGATGGGGCTTTGAGCCCCCTGATCCAGTGGAAGTCATCCCTGCCAATGGCAGGGGTTGGAACCGGATAAGATTTAATGTCCTTTCCAACCCAATCATTCTGTAATTCTATGATTATGTCGGGAAGCCAAAGAGGAGTGCTCCTAACACAGTAAGAACAAAGCCTTTGTGGAGTGTCACCCGGATTTTTTATTCTTATCCATACACCAGGTTAGACATCAGTAACATTTCTGAGGTGGTGTGCAGAGCACAACATAAAGATTGGAACTGATCTGAACTGATTGTTCTCTGGGACTGAGCAAACAGCTCTATGAAGTAGGCTTTCAATACCAATGATAAAAAGTGCAAACATTTTATTCAGACGACAAGTCTGTGAAGAGGCTGCCACATACATTTGTCAATTGTTAAAATTTCTCACTTAACAGTTCGCCTCTCTCAAGTTAATATTTTCCCAGTGCAAAGACTGAAAGAATTTAATGATCGCAGCGTCCTTTAGATCTTCTGAGCAAACCAGAATTCTTGCCAGGTAATTGGCATCAGCCCCCGTTTACCAAATGCTTTTCGGCCTATGACCAATAAATGATTAACAAGAAACTTCTCAAGTCACTTTCCAGATGTTGTTTCTTGAGACATCCTTGCACTGCAATGACAAATGGGGCAGAAATAAGCAATGCACAGCCTGGCAAGACCCTGCCACTCAGCAGAATATCCCCAAGGCTGAATAATTTGGGTGAACACCACTGTACAAAAGGTTAAACCTACTTTCCTTTATATAAACGGAAATGTGTTCCAGCTGGTACTCATTAGGTTTGAAAAACTGAACACTCCTATTTTCTCAAAACAGGTAGTAACAACAAGCCTTTAACGCAAGAGCAAAGGGTAACACTTCAGTAGCGCTCACACTGTTTGATGTCCCTAATGCTTTATTCTCATTTTGCTGCAGAGGAAATCTTAAGAGAGCTGCAAAGTTTGCTAGAATGAGCTGTGAAAAGTTACACTAATAACAAAAGTGGGAGGGAGGCTATTCTTTCCATCCTTTCACACCTCATTATGCTCCTAAAAATAATAGTGTTGCTATAATCATAATTCCAATACAAAGCAATTTATGTGGGACAAAGTTGCACACACAGTGCATCAACGCGAGGATGCCTCTGTATTACCGGGAGCTGGAGGGACTGAAGTGACCACTAAAACCAGCAACACTTGCTATGGTCAAAATGTCAAAATTGATAGCAAGGGCCATACGGGATGACCATGTGTACAAGTACGGTGAACATCTGTAACTGTTTTGCATACACACAGAGTGATAGAGCTCTGGCCTCAGAACTGCTGTGATGAAAGATGAAAATTTCGAAATCCATAAACATTTTTTTCCCCAAACTATCAAATGGGATGAGATTAAAAAAAACCCTAAAATACACTGCATATAAACAGATAAAATAAAGGTTAGCAGATGTGTAATAATAAAACTATAATTGAAACCAATCTAGAAAGGAAAAAAAAAAGGTACATTTTAGTGACCAAATTTGCAGGTACAGTGTTGCATTAAGATAGATAAGAGGTTGAAATCTACTCACTGGTTTTGCAAAACGTATATCTCAGAAGCCTGAAATCCTACCAAAATTTCCATATTTTTCAATGCCTTGTGTTAAAATCTATAATGATTCAGTGCATTTGAATAAGAGACAAGAAGAAGGATAATAGGACCTGTCTGCCCTGGGATTCAATCAAAACCTGGGACCCTCCCTTCGACTGGGGTGTGATTCACTACTCTGCATCAGACAAATAACAGTAACAGTTCCTGAGATAATGGGTGGCTTTTGGAAGCCAGAAAACAGGAGGGAAGAGCAACACAGTACAGCAAAAAAAGAGGTTCTTCCTTCCCCTCTTCCACACCCTCGGCCGTAATCATTTGCATATGGCAACAGATAACCCCTTCCAATCATTACACGTGATGCTCTGACAAACCTCACTCTGATTTTTGTCCCCTGTTTCAAATCCCTGTGGCCCTACAATATCAAAAAGAACCTGGGGATGTGAGAGGCAGGAATAGTGGGCAAGCTGGTGCATTCCCATTTAACCAGATGCACCATTATTTGGCTTCTGTTCCCTGTGGTTTCAGTCCTATACTGGCAGCTCCCCATCAATTTCACTGCCACTCTATAGTCCTAGAGAATTTAGGATTTAGTTTTGCTAATCTCTGGATCCCATATAACATTAGATATTTAGGCTGTGATCTCAGGCAAGGATTTGTCCCTAAGGTCATATTAGATTACTAAGCCGCTGGGAAACCAAATAATTAAGGAATCCATAATGAGGTGTATTAGCTGGAGATGTATTCCATTCCACAAAGAAAAACTGAAAGGCAAAAAAATAATCTTCTTTAAAAGGAAGAAGAATTTCCTTCAAAGGGGCAAACCGGCCATGCTGGTCTGTAGGATCGACTGGAAGCAGCTGCAGGTCACTGGGTGCAGAGCCGGACCGCGAGGCCAGGAAGGACTGGACTGCAGAACTCAGCCAAGAGCCTGGTTTTCTGGGCTCAGTGAGAAGCTGCTGGTAAATCCTCTGTTGCCCAGATCAGAACTGGGTAAACTTTATTTATCTGCATTCATTCCCAGCCTACACCGCTCTCCTGCTGTAATAGCAGCGGCAGCTTGCAGATAGACAGTGAACCTCAGGAGACATCACCTTCCTTGAATGTAAGTAATTCAAAGACCTGTCCAGCTCTGACCCATCCACGTATACACACCAAACAAATTTAAACTCCAGTCTTGTTGCTGCTCTACCCCTGGCTGCGTATTTCTTCTCATTCATGCTAGCCCTAACAGGCAATGCAGGATCCTGTATTGAGAACTGGCCCTCCATTCTCACTTCTCTCCTGCACACAAGCCCCAGGCCCAGCCAGGGTCTCCCAGCACATTATTTATCTGTTGACCTCTAGATGCTGGAGTCTGATAGGTGATGATTTCACTACAAAGCAGTTAATTGATAAATCAGTGCGGCTTCTTTCCGAATCAGGCACTGACACAACTGCACGCTGCAGAGGGGCCTGAAAGAACTGTGTGATAATATATTGATTATAAACAATCCAAGAGCCATTGTCAAAAGCAGTAGGCATTGTTCTTTCCAAAAATCAAATCCATACTTTAACGATCTGTTTTCCCTCATTAAACACTTGAAAGGGTTTCTTAGCAGCATTTTTTACTACATGGATGTCCTATTTCATTTTGACACGTACAACATGCTCCTGTCATTATCTTCATTGTAGAGTAGCTTGTTTTGTTTACTGCAAGACGGAGATGTTATTTTATGTCATATCTTCTTCTTTGTAATGCTCATCTACAAATATAAAAATCTATGTACCTCTTTGTCTCATCTCTCTTCAGCAATGAAATCAACAAAACAACACATCTGAGTAGCAACAGAAAAGTCACACCAGAAAGAAAGTGGGGAAAATAGCAGAATTTTATCGAAAAATATTTGGAATATTCTGTTCTGATTTTTCTTTTGAGGTGCACACGACACATCCTTAATGGAAAGGTAATGACTACAAACAAGCATGCAAGCAGATGTGATCCAAGCAGATCACTTTACTTTGATGTATTCTTTTAAGCTTATTTTCAGCAACATCACTCAAAAATAATGTATTGGAAATGTTGACAAGGCAGGTTTCATTTCTTGCCTCACCTAGGACTAGTCATTTCACCTCAGAATAGCTGCATAATCATTTGAAAGCACTTCAGTTTTACTTATTAACTCCTCAAATCTACAATGATTCTACAATTCTCTAGAAACAAATCAGTGGGAATAAGGTTGTGGGTTCTGCCTGAGAAGGGCAAGTAGATTTGGTATTAACAAAACGTTAATTCCAATATCAGACAGGACACCCCTGCCTTTCTGTCTATAGTTGTTTAATGTTGAAACTCAGGTATCATAGAACTACAGAATGCTTTGGGTTGGAAGGGACCTTTACAGGTCATCCAGTCCAACCCCCCTGCAGGAGCAGGGACATCTTTAACTCCATCAGGTTGCTCAGAGCCCCATCCAACCTGACCTTGAATGCTTACAGGGAGGGGACCCCACTACCCCCCTGAGAAACCTGTGCCAGTGTTTCACCACCCTCGTAAAAAATGTCTTCCTTATATCTAGTCTAAATCTCCCCTCCCTTAGTTCAAAACCGTTACCCCTTGTCCTATCACTACACCCTCTAACAAAGAGCCCCTCCCCAGCTTTTCTATAGGCCCCTTTTATCACCATAAGCAAAAAATCCTTTCTCCCTGGGAGAAGCCTGTGTCATGCTGGGCTGCAGAAGACAGAGCTGGATGCATCTCAGCTCTGTGGACCACTTGGAGTTTCCACGAGAACTATGGCTGACTTCAGTAAAAGCTGTATTGTGAACAGCTTAGACAGTCATAGTAGCCAACACTGACAAGGGAATTTGGTTGATACAGCTGCAAGATGTTTAATATAAACTTGAGCTGCTGCCACCTAATTACCCCTTGTGTATTTCTTGTTTAATGCTCTTAGGATCAAGGGCTATTCCCCAGAGCTCCTGCTGAGAGGCAGCCGCCCAAACGTTTTTGAAGTATGCGCATGCTGAAGCTCAGTATCCACAACCTTATGGATGAAATAGGTTGAATAAATACTTTGTCAGCATGAGACAGTATTGACGCTTACTACATATCATGTTATTTTATGGCGAAACCAAAAATATGTTAATTGGGAAATATATATAGCACAGTCAATAGAGTTACATCAGTATAAGCAAGATCATGGTCTGGTCCATCATTATTAATTATTTCTGGGAAGATTGGTTTGTGTGTATGAATACATTACTGAACGCAGCTTGCCATTTGCCCTGACTTTGTGTGCACATAGATCTGGCAAGGAAGCCAGCAGAAATCCTGAATGAGAGCCTAGAAGCTTCTGGCTCTGCTACCCTTTCATCGTAGAGTGACGTGGAAATAGCATAATAGTCTTTTGCTTATGGATTCAAAGGCTTTTCGTCTTCATATACAAAGTATAAAGACTTTGAATTATTTTCAACAACTCCCCCAGCAATTTCAGAAAGAAATTAGGTAATATTTGTAGGCATCTTTGAAAACAAAGCCCTGCATAGGTGCTAAGTGCTATCTTTATTAGTTTCATAGGCAGGTCTGAGACAGAAAAGCCCTAATAATTTTATTGTGCATTCCTGCAGGTTAACTCTTCACTTCCATTTTTAGCTCATGATAACATAGCCATTCACACCGCCCTTGCGTTTGCTGACTTCCCTCAAATAGCTGAACAAATAAAGTGGCTGTGTTTGCCACAGTCCTGAACCCCTCGGGTTTACAACCTACAAGTGGGTTGGCAATGCTACCTTGAACTGATTCGCTTTCCACAAGCACCCCAGAGAACAGGTTAAGCTGGAAGAAAAGAAAGCTGAAAACCAACATCCGTTAGTGCTTTCTTAATTTCAAAAGTGTTTGAGACAGTGAGTGGAAGGAAGGAGCCTAAAGCTCCCAAACTACACTTTAAAGTATTTTACTTAAGTGTCAGGGACCAAAGCCCAAATGTCAGCTCTTCAGGGCTTTTTTTCATGAATCACTGCAAATAGAGTCTGAGACAAGAAGGGGAAGAGAGTAAAGAGATGGTAGGAAAATTCTCATGAGGGTTGCACTGCTTTCCTCTCTTTTCATGATTTACAGACATAGCAGAGCATGCTTTTGAAATAGTTCTGGTTTGGTGCACTATCGCAATATCGTTCTGCTTATTGTTGTAAATCACCACTAACTCCTCCTCTTGGAATTTGCCTTAACTATGCAGCCTTAGGAGTTAACTACATGGATATTTCCTAATAGGTTGTTGTTAACAGATGGATAGTGCTCTACCTGACGAGGTTCCCAATGCCCCCTTGTGTTAAATAACTATTATTGGCTTCATTTTACCTTCATGCACATCAAAAACTGGAAACACTCAGTCCGGCTGCCATTCTGATGTTAAGCAGTACTCCACCCAGGAAACAGGTCTATTAAAATCAACATAAAAATAAAGCAAATCAGCACCACTGCTGTAATTTAACTGTTTGGGTCACAGAGGATGGAAAGATATGCCAGGAAAGAGATGCTGCTAACAAAGGAGAATGCAAGTTTCTTCTTCACAGGGAGCATGGATGACTCTCCAGGTCTTCCGAAGAGCTCCTGTGGCCCAAAATACTAAGGACAGAGACTCTCAGCTCTGTTCTCGTTACATGGAGTAATCAATTCAGATAGAACCATGGTCCAGTGTTGCCAGCTGCTGCTGTCATTGCTACATGGGGACACCGTTGCTCATACTAACCTTACTACCACAGAAGCAGCAGTTGGTTATCCTCCAGGGCCCATCCTCAACACTTCCAGGAGGCAGGGCCAGTTTCAGTGCTTGTCCACATGCCTCATAAAGCATAAAATGGGATCGAAAAGGTTTAACTTGGATCATGTTACGATTTAGAGAGGCAACAGAGAGAGGGAGAACAGGAAGAAAGGAAGTACCACACTTCAGAAACAAAGATTTCAACATCAAATTGTAAGGTTGGCATAAAAAGACTAAAAAAAAAAATTAAAACATGATAAAATATCAAAAAGCTAACCAAATTACTAGTAGTGGGCTAGAGTTGGCCTGTAACTAGCTACAAAGGTTTCTTCTCTTCAGTTAAAAATGAATATCTCTGTTACTATTTTACTTTGTATCTGCCTTATTTTGGTACACTTTACTGGATACTCAAACAGAACTCTGTAATGCAGATAGTAAATAATCTTCAGACTTTTCCTCAGGTTAAGCAAATAATCTATGTGCAACAGGAGTCAAAGGTGCTTTTGTAGAAGAGCACTTGATAAGATTTATTAAAGCTGCACTTCCAGTTTCACATTCCTTTAAATTCTTCAAATTCTGTATTCTTTCAGTAAAACCATTTGGAGCTCCACTGCTTCATGTGATGTACAACAGCATTATCAGCACTTAGAGAGAAACAGGAATTCTTTTTTAATATTCATTACTGGACAACTATCCATCACATCATATGCTCATTTGAACAATTCCATCTGTACAGTATCTATAGGCACACTGAAAGCAATTGTAATCCTTACCCTCCTCTTCTACCCATCCTCCTTACGACTTCCTGAGAGAGACAGCTATAACTATGCTGTAGCATCACCTTCAGCTGTTCAAGTGTCAGACTGTGAGTTCATACTTGAGTTTCCTTCAAGGTTTTCTAGCTCATTCGCCAATATTATCAACTACAGAGCGCAGCCAGTTCAAGATTGAACCTCTCCCTAAAGGCTTCTGTTGCTGCAACTGAGAAATGCCTTGCCATAGTCTCTGGGACAGGACATAGCTCTGCACAGCAGAGGAAATAACCAGGATCCTCTCTAGGACATTTTGATCATACCCAGTTATGTCAATCTGGTGATATTTTGGATGCTGAAAAATCAGTGGCATTGAAGTTCGTTTGTTGAAACAGCTTGTAGATAAATTCCAAAGTATATTCACTTAACTGTAAAGTAATCTCAATCTACTAATCCCTGCCTGTGCTGAAAAAACTGTATTGCTGTTAGCCTCAAAGATGGGAAGTTTCATACACTGAGCACAACCATTATGGGAGGCAAAGGGTGTGAAGTTCATGAGACTGCTCCGGCCACACTCAGCCATCTCCCTCTTCAGCCCCAAACCAACCCAACTGTGTCGCGCCTTGGACAACCTCTGCAAAAATCTGGAAGCGGAAGAGAGGGAGCCAGGAGTCCCATGGAGGCAGAGGCTCTGTATACACATTATCTTCTCCACTACAGAGCTTTGAGAGAGAAGGAAAAAGGGAACAGGGTTGCAGCTCTAAGTTGCTTCAGTAATCCAGTGAAGCTAGTCAAGCAGGACAGCAGAAAGTAGTACCAACTTACACATAGTAGCACGGTTTTCTCCATAGTAAGAAGCCTAAGGAGAAGCTGCACTACTCAGGATACAAACCTTCCTCTGTCTTTGCTGAGCATAATTTAGCTGTGAAATGGCTGCAGCAGAATCTGTGGCTGGATTCTTGGATCTTGATGGGAGCTGCACGAGCAAAGACACAGAGCTTTCATTCCCTCACTTGGACTTTTCCAGAATGTCTCATCCTAGCAAAATTAAATTGCATAGAAAACAAAAGCCAGTAAAAACATTAAACGCAGTAATTAGTCAGTAGAACCAAGGCTAGGAAATCACTTATTATGTGAATTAAGTGAATGATTCACAGTGAATAATTTATCTGGCAAATTTAGTTTGGGGTTGGTTGTTTCTTCCCCCTGGTGGGAGAGACTTCAGCTAACAATTTTGCAAGCTGCCTTCACTCTGTGGTTTGGTCCACAATAGTCAGCGGTTTAAAGCTGTTTAGTTGTGACTGAACAAGAAGTACAGCTAATACAACTGAAATAAAGGCTCTTATGCACCTGAATTTAACCATTTATGCTTATTTTCTAACACTTGCTTAGCACAAGTATTATTATCTCATGGCCACACTAAGCATGATATGTCAGCTCTCCTCCCTTCCCCTTCCTTCCTTTGGAAAACGACTGTGAAGCTCAGCAGCCTTCATGCCAGATGAAAGACTGGAACCAAAGAAGGGTCATTACGATCTGCAATATCGAAGACAAGGCACAAATAATTCCCACATAATAACACTATAGATTCCAGCTCTTCCTTCATATTTCACTGCTCAAGTGACAAATAAACAAACCTATCAGAGTTCCTAGGATGTATCATAAAGTGAAAATATTGCAGATGGAATAAATAAAACATTTTTATCATAGTTAATAGAACCAAAGTGGCTAGAGCTACATTTTAATAAAAGCCTTTATTATTTGCATCAGTAATAGACTCACTATGAGCTGTCCCACCTTTCTTTTCTGCAGATAGAGCATTTGATCTCATATTTCCCATCTGAGGAGGCTGCACAGCAGCTTTGCCCTATACTCAGCTTAAAAAGGGCCAAAGACAAAATCTTCTGCAGTGATTATGCTTCCCAAGCTGCTGGACCTGAACTCCAACCCATACGTAGAGCACTTCATCGTAGTTTGCATCCCAGCAGAGCCAAGAGCATGAGCTCCATGACTAGAGGTGAGAATTTCCACCACTGTTCCACCTGAGAGTAGGACCCGACCTTCACTGCTGATGGTGGCACACAGCACAAAACCTGTTTGAACAAAGCAGGGGAAACTGCACCAAGTCTGACCGGCCATACAGGGTCAGGGTGGTGAGAGCGGGGAACACTGGTACAGGTTGCTGTGGAAGGTAATGGAGGCTCCATCCCTGGAAACATTCAAGTTCTGGTTGGATGGAGCTCTGAGCAACCTGATCTAAAGATGTCCCTTATCCTGCAGAGGGGCTGGAGTGGATGACCTGTAAAGGTCGCTTCCAACACAAACCATTCTATGTTTCTAATATTCTACAGTATCCAGAGAATTTACCCAACTGAATATGACTGTCCTGGGAGATGAGATTACAGAGAAAGGTGGAAAAGGATGAAAATTCTTCTAGTAAACACACTATTTCTTTGCAGGTACCAACAGCTCCCTTGTAGTTACACACACAAAAAAATCCCTTACATGAACAAAGTTTGCAATAATCACTGCTGCTCTTTAGTAAGCACTATCTTTTGACTGGCATTTCTGAAAGGCACATCAGCTTTCATATATGCTAAGCAGTCCTTATCTTGATTAGTCCTTTTTTTTTTCTATTCATAGATCAGATAACATCAAAAATACCTGCTCACAAACCGAAAAGACTTTTGAAGGTTTGGCCCTGCTCATCCTCTTCCAAAGGTGATAAACTACAATACAGCATTTCGTTAGGAGGCTCAGTACATGATTTCCAATAGCAACAAAATGTGTCGGAAGCAGTAGAAACGTACAGCTTTTATATATTCCCATCTCATTTCTACAGAAATTTACTTCAGGTCAAAACACACCTGGCCTGAAGTCCTCAACCCATGGTGTGTAATTTGCAACAGTGTCTTCATGTCAACACTTCAGTGCCACAGGGCACAAGAGTATGGTTTGGCCAGACAAACTCAGCAAAATAAATTATTCCACAGCAATGCTTAGAAAGGTAAACACAGAGCAGCAAACACCGGAGCCTCCCCTAATGGAAGGTAAGGCTAAAGTGTCCTCTGCACACGCAGGGCTTGGTAAGCTTTAAACAACAGAGATACAGACAGCAATTCTGCAGCTACAGACCTGCTGCATCTGGCTTCTCTTCTAAGTTGTTTTTTTCAAACTAAAGGGATCTCTTTTTGATTACAAGGAACACGGGGAAAGCATGGTTAAAATGCAACAAAACACATCTGCACAGGAGTCCAGCAGTGTAGGTCACACCTGTAGGAAAGAATGTCATTTTCTACTTAAAACTGAAATTTGAGCAAAAAGATTGTTTTTGATTTGGGAACTCAGAAACAGAGCAAATTTTACCTTCTGAAATGCTGCAGTTTTACTTCAGACCTTTCTTTAGTTTGAATGTTATTAAAGGCAGAACAGAATTCTTGTCAGACCCCGCAGCCACCATGGGATGTATCCAAGGATTACAGTAGACACCCCCAAACTCTGTCCAAGAGCTGCTTGAAAAATACCAGGAGAAGCACAAAAGGGGAAGAGAACAATAAACACTGTTTCAAAGAAACCAGTCAGTTTCAGTGGGAGCACAAGGATCGCTATTTGGATAGCAGAGAAAGCAGAAGAGAGAAAAGGAGGTTTGGACTATGCTGATTTAGTTAGGAAAGGAGCCTGAGATCACAGGGAGCTGAGTTCTGCAGTACTGATCCCTGTGTCACTACACGTGCCTAGAAGGCTGCTTCTGACTGAGGGATGCCCAATGCTCCTCATTAGCTGGATAAATCATAGTTCAAAAAGTGCACCCAAAACTCCATTGATTCACTGACCTGCTGCCGTCCCAGGTATGGTTTACACTAGAAGAACATCGATGCTTTTACTGCAGTGCTAGAACATTTTTAGCCTGAGCTGATTAATTTAAAACAGGCAAGTATAGCAAGATGCTTTTGTGAAGATAAAGCAAAAGGTGGTATCGTTAGAGTCTTTTCCACACCCTCCTCTACACTAAAATGACAGTTCTCATTTGGGTTTTAGCAGAAAGATTGCTCACACATAGCAGTTGTCCAACAATGAAGTAAACATTAACAAAGATCTCATCCTAAAAATATTACTGCTGCTTGGAACAAGGAAGTTAATTATTTAATTTCCAATACTTGCTTTCAAAGAATTAAATGATTAAAAAAACCCATTCTTTATAGTCAATGCAAGAGGATGATAGTTATGAGACCTGATTTTTTCCTCCAGTTCTGTGACAGGATTCTCTGGGAAAGAAAAGTTTCTTATTCCCTTTGTGCCTACAGTTCTTGTAAAACATAAATCAACCCTTGGCACCCTTAACACAATTAATGTTGGATGCAAAAATAAAAAAATGCTAATGCTTTAAGGCACTTCTTAGGCAAGTTAATCATGGCTATTTCTCCCACTGCCTTCTAGAAACAAACATACAGTTAGAGTTTATCAGTGCCCTGAGAATTAGATTTGTTCCCATTCTCATGGCAGCATGATCGCTGCACTGCTTTTTAGCTGTCTGCCAAATCATAGACACTTTTTATTCTTCCGTCTCATTTTATTGTCGTGGTTGTTTTTTGGTTTGGGCTTTGTTGTAGCGCCGTGTTTGCTGATCACACACCAGCTTGTTGTCTGGGAGCACATTGTTTGATTTAAGCATCTGTTGCTATTCAGAAGGGGCTGAAGAGTGACACATGGCTGACAGGGTTCCTCCTCCAGGTACCCGCTCCCCAGGAGCCCAGCGGGCATGTGTCAGATAAGGGAGGAGCACAGGAGGCAGACACCACCAAAAGCCCCATGTGAGGAGGCTGAGACCCTCCGGATGGACATAGGCAAAAGAGGGGAGGGTAAAAAGAAGCCGGGGTGCGGGTGCATATTCTCAGCCTCACCAGTGGGATGCTGGTAGACAAAGGGATTCTTTCCACCAGATTAAACTTGCAAATTTCCTATCTTGCAGGACCAGCATTGTAATTCAAACTCTGTGCCTCTGAAACTTAATGATTTACCACTCCTCACAACTCAAACTGACACCAGAGATTTATGAGCAATTAATTGATAGCGCATTACAATCTGAGATAAGTAATAAGCACTTTTACTCACAAAGCTGCCAGCATGCATTGCATAGCTTCCTGATTTGGCCCAATCAGTGAAATACGCAGCAAACTGCATCTATAATAGCGTTATTCACCACCTAATTATCATTATTTGCATTTCTGATAGGTTAAATGCAGTGAATGGGATCAGACACACAGGAAGCACTCAGCACCGGGGATACAGAAATAGTAAAAAAGAGATCTCACTTTCATAAAGTGACATTGCCAAATAGACAGGCCCAAAATTTGGTCCAAAATGCAATGGTGAGTGCAATAAAGCCAGAAAATATAGCAATAAACCAAAGAACGCAATGCCTTGAGAAGTTATCATGTCTCCGGATTGAATCAAGAGATACAGGCGAAGAAACAAGAAGCAAGGAAGCAAATGGAGCAACAGCCTAGATCTTAACATGCCTCCTTTGCCAGAAGCACTGATTCAAGGCATTCCCATCTATCCTCACTCAGCCCAATTACTGCTCTCAGGTCTCCATGCAGCTCTAATGTAAAAGAGCAGGAATGAATACTGCAAACTCCACAACCCAGCAAGCATATCACAAAGCTTAAATTGTTCTTAACTATCAGAATAATGAGAAAATTATAAAGCATCCAGCTTGGGAATCCCCTCTCTGGGCCTGAAGGCTTGGCTGAGCTGCAGAGGTACAATGAAGAGTCTGTTGTTAGAGCAAGAAAGAGGGTTTCAAATGTGTTCCGGTCACTGCAAGTATCCTATATTAAGCAATACTGAAGAAAATATGTAGCAAGTCCAAGGAGCAGGGACCAGAGTGTCCCCTGCCAAAGGAAAATCCCAAATCCCTAGGGCACAGAGCAATTGTCACCCCTTACCTACTCCTTTAGTTTAAGGCACTCAGGCCAAGGCTGAGTGCAGGGTGAGTGCAGCACTCCCTGAGCTCCTGGCTCCCTGTGATGCACATCAGGAAACCCCCTGAAATGCGCCTCAGGTCCCTCACTGCACTTGTCCCTGTATCACCCTGCCTCACGAAGGAAATTAGGACACGCAAAGGGATGGATTTCATCCCCATGTATGGCTGTGAAGATGCCTGTGGGGAGCAGGGCTGGAGGCATAGTACAGATCCAGCTGCAGGCACAGCCCAATTGCCCTGGGCTGGCCCGTGAAAACAGAGACCCCTGAAAGTGAAACGTGAGGTTCTGTCTTCCCCCACCAAAAAGAGAGAAACAGCCATCTTCCCCATACTAGCTTTCTAACCACTGGACTTCCGTGCAAAATGTCTATAGCACCAACATCACTATTTTGGAGAGAAACAAGGAGTGAGATGGAGCCATTTCTGCAAGGAAAAGCTAAGGCAATATCCTTCGTGGGCCATAAATCCCAAGTAGAGAGAGGCACCTCCTGGTAGCACTGAGAAAAGCACCTGTATGTCCTCTCTCAAGAGCCCGATGCACCCTCTCCCTCATCTGTGCCCTTACTCGGGGTTAGTGTTTACTCTGACCCCGTGAAATCCAACCAGAAATACCCAGACCCTCCCATTTGCTTCCCAGCACCTACTCGGAGCCGTGAAGTCCATCACCAGCCCCCGCTGCCTAACAGTCAGCGTGTCGCCCACCGGTGGCTCCAAGAGCCCCCCTCCCTGCCTCAGTTTCCAAGCAGAAGACAAGAGGAACTCTATTCCTGTCTCTGAGTGGTTCTGTAGCACGCACAGGTATTCAAAGACTATCAGCTATGCAGATACAGCAGTAACAAACACTCTGCAGACACCAACAGGGGCCGATACAACATTTTCATAAAATGCAGGAAAGTTTCAGCCCCAAACCCGCAGAAAGCCTTGCAAAACAGGCAATTTTATCACAGGCTGAAATTGCCATGGACAGGTCATGTCAAGTTTCCACAAGAGAGCTCAGACAGGCTTGTAAGCAATGTTAAACTCTACGGTGAGAACACCAGAGCATCCTTTACCCAGCAACAGTAATGAGACAAACGAGCGAGTCCACAGGGCTGACCCCGGCACACACGAGCCGAGCCCCTGCAACTCATTGCCTTTTTGATCATCTTCCATTTCAGAGTTTACTACATCAAGCAGGGTTACTAGGACAGAGCCACAACACCTTGGAACAGGCTGCTTTTCATTTCTAGCTGGAGTCACAGCAATCTTCATGGTTCTAAGGTATCAATTATGTAGTTTCATACTAATTTACTTTGCAGGAATTCTGTACTAATCTAGGTGTGCAAACCGAGCAAAACAAATGTCCTTAAATATCCTCTCACCGCAGATTCTGGTTTGGTGGTCAAAATTGCCATGGCATTCTGAAGAAAAATGTAAAAATCAGCAGTAAACACTACAGTCATACAAATTCATTCAGGCAGTAGCTTTAATCCTACCTCGATTCCAGCCATTGAATATGGCCAATAATTCTACTGGCCCTGGCAACATCAAGCCATATACTGCAATGGATAGTCAGGTTCAAGGAGTTTCCCTGTGGATCTGAAGGCCAGGAAGCAGGACTACCTGAAAAGCAGGGAAGGAATTGTCATTACAAAGTGAAAATTACCAGTTTACCTTATAGAACATGTACTTAACTCATTTTGTATTTTTATTTATGGACCCAGTAAGAAAACACCCTAAACCAAAATACTGAATCTATTTCACTCTGTATAGTATAGACTGTTTTAAAATATACTACCAGCTGACAAATTCTCCTGCCACCTTCCATTCTTCCCAATAGCATATAGCAGAAAAAACACAGGGAGGGTCTTCATTGTCATACCAGGTCCCTAAAGAAATCACTACAAGAGAACAGCTACAATTCACAGAATCAGCTGCCATCTGCTAATGGCAGCATCTCACAGTGATGGACATCCTTCTCATGCCTAAGTTTGAAGACCTGGCCAAGTTGCTGTTCGGTAGACTTGCACATACCAATAATCATCACTTATTTAAATCTGCAGTTTCTGGTCTACCTTTGGCTTTCAGGACTTCCTTTGATTCAGACATTCTTTCTCACAGCGCTTTGATGCAGCTAATGATGATGCGATTTTATAAAGTTGAGACTGTCCACCTATCCAAAGGTTTACAGTTTGATCGTACTGCACTGTACTGGTAGGTGTGGGAAGCATTGTTCCTACCAGAGAGATACAGCTCCTGTCCCTTGGCGTGGTACAAAGGAGCAGACCAACCTCGGAAGCAGAAAAACCCAGGCTATATGAACCCTATCACATGAACTCTATCATTCACTATGGCATGGTTTTCAGCACGTTAATTATTTCACTTTCAGGGATAATCATGCACAAACAGATGCAGTTTGCATCTGTGCCAAAGCAGACACTATCTCTCACACAAAACCGCCCATGGTCTCAAAGCTAGTGTACTCTCTGCTAGAAAGGATTTCATGTTCCTCCAGTGTAGATATTTTCCTTTCCTTCCAAGAAATACCTGCTTAAAGAGAAGCCAAAGGGAAAAAGGAAGAAACATCATCATTCTATTTTTTATCGTACAAGAAGCCAGCTCTCCAGGATTACAGCCTAGCACTCAGCTCTATAATGAATTATTTATCCTAGGAAAACAAAAATGCTTTATTTAAGGTGACAGAAAGCCTGTAAATTTGCCTCTTATGTATGCATTGACTAATTAGATTAATTAAGCGCACATACACTTCTGAACAATCAGGCAGGTGGCAAATCATATTTAAGGTGACTTATATAATGCATTTTATCACTCTCACACTTCACAAATGACATCCATTCCAGAATGAAAAGAGGGAAGAAAATAGCCTATTACTTGCAATGTACAATACCATTATTTTCACGTTTTATTTACTTCTTTAAAGAAACTGTAAGACAAATAAACCATTTCCAGCAGCTAATCGTCTTTCATATGAGCATCCAGAAATATAATTCACTGTATTGCATTAAAACAACAAAACCTAGTAAAGCTATTACCACCAGGACTGAAACTGAAATCTGTGAAATAAAGGAACTCTGTGGTGAGGCTGAAGAGCTACGCCGAAGCGCTTGCACAGAGTACTGTGAAACTGAGATATTTCAGCCTGTGGAGAGTCACACGACCTTTCATTCTCTTCAAGCAATAAAACAAAGGAAGGGTAATAGCTGGAGATTTCTTACTGGATCTACAGCTTTGCTGCCTCAGATGGCTATGAGCACTCTCAGAGGCCTCAAGGACACTTTGCAGTCTGGAGTGGCAGCCAGCCTAGAGAAGAGAAATTGCAGCCCACTGAACAAGCGCTGAACTCCTCTCTACTGTGTTTCTAGCCCTTGGAGATGCAAGCCCCATGCCGGTGCCCTGCACATCCTGTGCCAAGAGAATCATAGAATGGTTTGGGTTGGAAGTGACCTTCAAAATCATCTAGGGCAGAGGCTGCACCCGGCAGCAATCAGCTTTCTGCTGGGGGTGCAGCAGTCAGGATACGCTTTGTCTGCACAAGGATAGGCCTATCTTCAGTCCACGTCTCAGGAATGTTCCGGGACCAGCCAAGTGCCAAAGCCCAGCTGCAGCTTCCCCAAGCCTGAAACTTCAATCATGTCACCAACAATGAGACCTGCAGCAGAAACCACAACGATGGCACCAGGAGCAGAAAGGTAACGTAAGCTCCGCGAGAACAAGAGTATAATCAACACTTCAACTGGTTATTTCCACAAACCAAGGCAGGTGCCAAAAACCCCCAAAACAGCCCAATCTGAATGGAAGGGATTTAACAGAGTCTTTCCTCGTCTTTAGGAACTTAAATGCTGAGGCTTTCACTATGAGTTAATGACTGGTTTGCACTACTCCTTTCTTTGTGTGCTCTGTCACTAATCAGGAGCAGCAAGCTACCTCAAAGCCTCATTACTAGCCAACAAAAAAAGCCAATGAATCCTCAAACAGAAGTTTTGCTGCAGTGGCATATTGCCATTTAGCTAGAGGGAGGCAGGAGAAAGCAAGTCAGCAGTGACATATTCTGTGCATCCAGCTGGGAGAAAAAGAAAACCCAAGTATAATACCACATCTTATCGGAAGTAGTTAATCTGACATAACTTACTTAACAAAAATTACAGTCTATTAAAAAGGCATGTAAGCAATGCAGCTGAAAACAAGTCTACACGGGAAGCAGCTAGCGTAATTATGGCTGGCTAAAAAATAGGAGGGAAAAGAAAAAACTGTGCATAATTTACCAGCTGACAAATGTTAATGATAAATAGAAGAAAACAGGTCCTTGACAAAGAAGGAATAATAGCTGCTTGCTTTGTAGTTTCATTCCAGAACTCAAATATTTTTATACATATATATAAAAAAAGACTGTCTCGAATCTTTGTGAAATGCCCAGATCAGCACAAAATGGGGAAGTCTCCATGACATGGAGCAGCACTGGCTTCAGTTTCCTGCTGGTTACACACAGATTGGATGTGAAGAAAACACATATGTGTCTGGAATAGTTCTCTCCATCTCTTAACAAGATAATCACATGCGTTGTGTAACATTAAGCACATGAGCAGTCCTTCTGGAGCCACACTTTAAATTCAGGACACGCTGAGCTACTGTGCTGAGCTGGAGCCACGGGGAATGCCACAGGGATTGCACTGTATGTTCTCTGCAGACAGATAAGAGGGCTGCGAGGATTTCAGCATTACATCCGACTACCCACAAATATCTCTCATTACAGTGTGAAAAAATTCAATGTCATTTTCAGGTGTTACATTTTTTTGCTCAGTTTTAGGATCATTTCATATATCGGAATCACAAAGGAGCGATTCTGATCCAGCAGCCTTCAGAGAAGCACTTCTAGGATGGCCCGCAAAGAGGTTGGAGGTCCCATGCTCCTTATTAAACTCTTTTTTTCCCCCTCACATTAAAGGCAGTCAACATTATTCACTGTAACGATGTGGCTGTCACATGAAAATTAATCTCAAATGAGGATCAAGGCCATGCATTTGTGAAAGGAAAAACTGTAGCACAGTTAAGATTCTTGGGCATTAGGCACTGTACAAGACTAGGGATGGCACACGGGCATCGAAGCAAGAGAGTAATTGATTTTATGATATGGAAAACATGCAGAATTATCTTGGGAAGGGGACAATCTTAGGGCACAACTAACTAGAATCCTGATTTTTAAAGGTATATTAGTGCCTAATAGGCAGCCAGTAGGATTTTTTGCATCATTAGGCCTCCAAATACCATGGCCTGAGGAAGCAAATAAGCCAATTGTGATCTTGAACATTGCCCAAGTGCTCTGCTTTGGAATGCCTCCACAATCTGACTGTCACCTAGATGAACATACGCTTGGTGGAAATTTCCATTACGTTTTCATCTGGTGGATGTAACTGATTTGATCATACAAATAAATAAATAATTGAGGGGGACGTGGGAACATCACCCAGATGTCAGTGATCAAAACTTAATTACTAGAACCTAATTTGTTATCTGAAAAAAAACAGAATCTGGTATGACAAGTAATTATTTAACATACATATTCACATGGTCTTCCAGGAGGCCAAATCTCCATAACAGAAGACAATCATTAGCAATACTCAAAAATGTTACTTATAATTAGGATTTGTTTAAAAGTGCCTTACTATACACCTAAATGTTCTGTTTATAGAGGACACCTTTTCTGTTAAAAAAATCTCAATTAGAAAAGTAAGGGACAGAGGAATTAGGACTAACAGTGCCATGAAACAAGCAGAAAGTTTGGAAATGACTACAAATTGGGACAGTCTTTTCTGAAGTGTAATTTGTTAAAGAAACTAAAACTGTTTATGGCATTTCATACCCAGAAGAGAAAAAAAAGAAATAATATAAATAGTTGAAAAAATGGTCCAGATCTGGCACAAAGCACAGCAACCCATGGAGACAGGCAAGGGCTGCAAGGCAGACAACACCCAGCCCTGGATCAGAGTATGGTTTCGTCTACTCAAACCAGCTCAAAGCTAGCTATGTGTGCCCAGCCTTCAAACTCATGTGTAGCAGGGCAGTAACAATGTGGATTAAATCGCTCTGCCTCATTTTTCAGAAAATTCCTAGCATTTCACACTGTTAAATCAGAGGTCACAGAAAGCCCTGTGTGTTTTTACAGCATGATTCCTCTTTACCCTGGCTAAAGAGCTAGCCCTTTTTGTTTTCAAGAAAACAGAACACTATATTATTTATCACTGAAAGGTGTTTAGGAGCAATTAAATACTTGGTGACCACAAGAATGCTCCACATGCACTGATCTGCCCAGCAAAGAACGGACGAAGTAAGCATGGAAGAAGGCGGCCTGGGATAGCTGGTAGCATCTTCTTTACTGTCCTCTGCCTTGTCTTACGATTCTCATCCTGTATCATCAACATCCCTACCAAACACTGCCAAGTGTGTTTTGACGGCCTCTGATAAACACAAGGAATGAAGTACAAGCATTACAAATACATGTCGGCACAACACGTGAAATAACACATACGTAATAACCTTAGCAATTTTTTTTAATACTTGGCTCTCAAATGTTGTTTTCCTGCTTTCCTGAGCAAGCTGACTCCAGCATCCACACTGCAGGTTTCACTGGTTGGGATTTTATTATATTCCTCCCCCAGTCTCCTTTAGAGGTCAAGTAATAGCTTCTGCATTTTAACTGTCAGCAATATTTTCCCTTCTTTTCTCCTGCTGCTCAGGTCAATCATCTTTTCCCACTGAGGCTGGAAAACCTGCCTGCTCCTTTGCTTTCTAATTATAATCTCCAATTCATCTTCCTTCCCTTTCATTCAATTCTTGAACCACATTGGTCTTTTTTGTTCTTTCTCTGCCACTTGAATATGCTTTTCCCCTTGTCTCAAGAGTTTTTATGCAGCTAACCAGGATGATACATAAACAGTCACCAGCTTTTAGTTCTATTCACAAGGTCTTTGCCCCTTCCTAAGTGTCACCCTGCAGTTTAAGCACACACAGCTGCTCATTTTCTATGTGGAGAGAGCTGCTAGCAATTTCAGTCTGTAGCAGAGGACCACACGTGTTGTGCCTTCCAAGACTCGATCCTATTTTCCTAGCTTCCTAAAGCAACCACAGGTCCCCCTTCTGAGACCCCACTCATCCCCAAGTCAAGTGGTCAGATGAGAGCCTGCCTTCACAGAGGAGCTGCCAAAAGAACAGAGCAAGGAGCCATCAGAGAAACCACCTAAGGGTGCACACAGCAGGGCCATACTGGCTCCTACAAGTATCTTACCTTTTTATTGCTGTGATATAAGCAGTCTTGCAAGAGGGGTTTACAAAGAAGACCTGAGAAACCTCAATACACAGCAGCTATCCACACCAGTGGATTTAATGGTCTGATATTTTAATAACTTTATCGATATAGATGTGTATTAAAGCTTTCCTGGGTGTATACATCTCCATCTCATGAAGCAAATTAGCCTTGGGAATTGCCAATACACAAATAATTCTTTTTAATCCTTGACTTTTCAAGTTCTCATTAGTTTATATAAATAGCACAACCAAAACATCGGTGTTATTTAAGGGAATTTAATCTCTGAGTATTTCTCAAAGACATGTTACATTTAATCGACTTCATGCATCACATTCGGAGCTGTAGGATATTATTAGCAGGCAGGTCAGAGAACAATTACTAGAAAGACGCTATCAGAAATGGCAACACACTCCCATGGCTGCCACATCAGGATGAATGCCAGGATTTCTCAGACAACTGTCTGCAAAGTGCTTCAAATTTCTCCAGCAGCCAGTTTTCAAGTAGCTGGGTCAATTCAAACAGTATATGAGGGAATTGTATTTTTAACTTATATTGCCCAAACCCCTTGGTTCTGAGAGAACAGTGGGAACCAAGATTGCTTTCAACATCATAGATCTAGCCTGGGTAGCCATCAGGACACACAGCAGAGATTTTCATCACTCCCTTTGATTATCCCTGCAGCAGCCACCACGCATGCATGTTCTCCAGAGCACTGGGGAAGGAGTGGCCTCTCCATACAGCTTCCTTATCAGCCTGGACAACCTGCTGCCAATCAGCCTAGGAGGAAAGGGCAGCAACAGCATTCACTTGAGAGGGCAATCAAGAAATGCTATGTCTCTATTTGGAGCTCTCTTTCTGGAGCCAGTTGTACCAAGCCAGAACTTGCTTTTCAATCTGTTAGGGTCATTTTTCCCTCCTTCCTGACAATAAAAGCTAATATAAAGGCTTTTATTAGCCCTTTGGAGCCAATGAGTCCAGAGATCTCAGTGTTACAACAAATACAAGACACATTAGTGTGTCTTTATGGATTTAAAGCAGTCAAAGAGGCCTCATGACTACCAAGAATCAGGAAACCTAACCAAAAGGGTTTCTTTAACCTTTTTTATGAAAACTCAAATTCTTTCCATGCTGCATTTTTCCACTAACAAAAGTAGAACAGTGCCACCAAATGCAGCCATAAAATAGAAAAGAGTGAAAACAAATGACATTTCTCTTGTGGGTTCCCTTTCTGGACTACAGTTTTGAACAAAGTCAAGTTCTCTTTAATACTCCAAAAGATCTGAAGTAACACCAGCTTGCACAGAGTCAGGAGAAATCAGAATTCATTTCATCAATTGTATTTGTAAAATACTCTGGAACTATACCTACAACTAAACAGTGAGCACAAAATTGCAACAAGTACAATGTTCCTTTGGTAAGACCTGAAACAAAAATAAAGGTGCAGGGTGCCAAAGACCAGAAACTCCAGCGAAAACCACGGAATGCACATTTAAGTGAAAACTGATGCAACTTTATGGGAACCTTGAAATAAAACGACACACAGAGATAAAGATCCTAATCTCAGTCAAGTAAGTAGTAACATTCCTGATTATTTCAGTGGGAACAGAATCACAGAATCACAGAATGGTTCAGGTTGGAAGGGACCTGAAATGCCATCCAGCTCCAACTCCCTGTCACAGACAGGGACATCTCCCACTGGATCAAGTCACTCAAAGCTCCATCCAACCCGGCCTCGAACACCTCCAGGGAGGAGACTTCTCTGGGAAACCTGTGCCAGTGTGTCACCATCCTCACAGGAAAACATTGCTTCCTAACATCTAATCTCAATCTCCCCTCTTTCAGATTAAAACCGTTCCCCTTGTCCTCTCCCTGCAATCCCTGATAAGGAGCCCCTCCCGGAGTGCGACATCACGTCCTGCAGTGCCTAAATATCACTGCACCAAAAGAAGCAGGGATAGAGCTTAATTCATCTAGAAGTTTTGCTTACAGTGTTGCTGTTTGTTCTGTTCTGGGTTTTGTTATATATATATATCTCTGTAGTTAAGAACTGTTATCCTTTTCTATACATTTTCTGATTACAGTCTACTAATTTCAAAGTTGTGGTGGATTTGGGGAAGAGGCCCCCTGTCTAGTTCAGATAGACATTTTATTTTCCCTTAAACTGAGATAGTCAGTATTCTCTTGATGCAGCCCAAGATATGGTTGGCTTTCTGGGCTACTCTAAATGTTTCACACATGCTAAAAATCAAATGTACATGAATATGTAAAGAGCTCATTTTTGCCTGCCATCTTGCAATAGTATCTTAATTAATCAGAAACTTGTAACTTTCCTCATAACAAATAGAAAAATAACTATCAAAATACATGAAAAACTGGTCATCAAAAATTATAGAAATGAAGCATAGAAGTCCAAGTCAGTGTCCAGATGATCTGCTCACATAGCAAAGAAAACTGAGAAAACCATATCAAATCTCTGCTGAGTTTTTCCTGTAGGTTAATTCTGAATAACAATAGAGTTTCAAAATTAGGATCTGCAGGCAGGTGTAATGATTACTAAGACTGATAGACTTTAAAGCACCAACATTCAAACCTTAATTTAAATCTCTGATAGAATTCATATTAAAAGACATATTAGGTGGTCTCTGTTAGACTGCTGTGAACTTTACATTATATAAAGTAGTCTATAAAATATTTTCCAATGGACTGTTTGCTGTCTTAATTATGCAGTGTGATATATAACATGTATCATTTGTAGTTCATTCTCTCATTGGCAACTTCCCAGCAGTAAAATAATAAACCTGTTGTATGTTGTCAAGTCAATAAATAGCTCAACAGTAAAATAAAATAGAAACCCTTTCAATTTAAATATCCATTTCTCTTCTTTTGTTTGCATTGCTTAAAAAGAAAGCTTTTTAGTCTGATAGAGATTAAATAAGAAACAAAATCAACAGTTTTAAGTCTATCAAATCTAAAAGAGAAAATTCTCAGATCATAAAATATAGTTTTGGGGGTTAGTGCTTAAAGCTGAAATTGTTTGGGTTCAAAGGACAGTGAATTCATTAAAGAAGCTACTAATAAAAATTGTTCAGGCCTTTTATATGGTTTTTAATATAAAAATTATTTGACATTTGCATTACGAGCTCCGACCTCCCTAAGGGAACAGTCATTTCTCCATATATAACACGTGCTCTCTGGAATACAGAAAGGTTATTGCAAAGGCAATTAATCACCCCAACAACCCAGCAGTCTTGTAAACAGTGAACAAAACTGTTTGCTCCAAGTTCCCTTGCAGCTGCTTTTCGATTCGTGCAGTGTATAAATACATATGTATAATCAATATTGTAATTAAATTCCCACCCTCTAATACTGCTGTAATTCCTGGCAGATTAATTCCTAAAGCACTGCACCTGGAAGGAGTACAAGATGATATTGACAGCTCTACACTTTTTAGGGCCACTAGAAAAATGCTGTCAATCATAATGGACTACTTGTGCCACTGCGGTGGTTGGTTAGGGGCTCCATTACAGCTGCCAGGTGTTTACAGCTGGTTTTATTTCACATAGAGGTTGGGGCTGATTAGAATAAAATTACAATAGTTCTAGTATTAATGATAATAATAGAATCATAGAATCATCTGATTGGAAAAGGCCTTTGAGGTCATCGAGTCCAACCGTACCTGTCCACTACGAAACCATGTCCCAGAGAAGATCATCAACCCATCTTCTAAACATCTGCAGGGATGATGACTCCGCCACCTCCTTGGGCAGCTGTTCCAGTGCCCGATAACACTTTCAGTGAAGAAATGTTTCCTAATATCCAGTCTAAACCTGCCCTGGTGCAACTTGCGGCCATTTCCTCTCGTCCTGTCACTTGTCACTTGTGAGAAGAGCCCAGCATCCACCCCTCACACCCTCCTTTCAGGCAGTTGTAGACAGTGATGAGGTCTCCCCTCAGCCTCCTTTCTCCAGACTAAACAACCCCAGTTCCCTCAGCTCTCCAGTAGGACTTGTTCTCCAGCCCCTTGACCAGCTTGGTTGCCCTTCTCTGCACACGCTCCAGCCCCTCAATGTCCTCCTTGTAGTGAGGGACCCAGAACTGAACACGGGGTTCAAGGTATGGCCTCATCAGTGCTGAACACAGGGGAAGCATGATTTCCCTGGTAAAGATGGAAAAAGAGGAAGCATCCCTCTGCCTTATGACTGGGGACAAAAAAAGGTTCTCACCTCCCGTGCTTCTGCTGCTGCCCTGTGTCCTAAGAATTCCTACGGCCGTGAAGAAAGCATAAAGAGGAAGGGGAGAAATGCTCCATGTAAGGTAAAACGCTTGCTTAAGTGGCAGTTCATCCTGATTTTCAGGCAGTTTCTCAGTCAATAGTTCATGGTCCCACCTCTGCTTGACCTCAGCGGAGCTTTGTCAGGACATGCCTCACAGAAATGTCAGAGTGTCTGCCAGTGTCAGGTTTTGGAGAAGCAAGCACGATTTGTGATCACACTGTCTCTACAAAGACAGAAAAGTTTGCTCTTTCCAATAGTATTTTCATGAACCTGAAAGTATACACACAACAGAACTGTAATTACTTGAAAAGAAAAATATTTGTGACATTATTCTAGGGTGTTGTAATAAACAACAGTAAAAGCAAGAATTATTTATTCCTCACGGAGGCAGTTGTTTCTGTTTAAGAAAAAGCTTGTAAGAAAACTCTTCAAAGGCTTTTCAGTCCTAGGTCTCAAAGCACCTAATAAAAAGGAAAATCACCATTCCTCACTTTACAGGTAAGTAAATAGAGGTTTAATGGACTTATCAAGATCCCACGTAGAACTGGAGGAGATCTGGAAATACAGAGAATCCATTTCCCAAGTCTAGTAAAATGATTTTCCAAAGCACAGAGGTCTCAGATTTTTAAATAAATAAATAAATAAATCTACAAGCTACTGTCCAACCCGCGTAAGGTTATCCTAATTCCATGGCTTCCCATGTCCCTTAGAGATTACCCATAAGCAATAACACTTACAGACCAGCCTCAGAAGGTGAAACACACGTGTCGAACCTAGGAATTTCTGTAAGTTTAGTCGTATTCTGATTTTACAGGGTATGAACAATTTGAAAGGACTGGGGATTCTCCTCATGTTACGTGAATTATTTACCATGGTAGTGCCACAGACTCAGTTCTTGAAGAGAAACTCAAACTTTTTCAGGTCACTGTCCTTAAGTTACTTTCATTTAAAAAAAAAAGAACTCAGACAATGAATATAAATTTATTTCGCTAAAAATCCCACTAATGCCAATGGGGCCTTTGTGAATATACTGCAGGTTTTCAAAAAAGTTGCACAGATCACTGGACTCAATCCAGCTCTAGGATCCACCTGCATCTTCAGGCATTAACAGGGCAATAAAGGCCCCCAAAGCATGCAATATATTGGAGCAGGAGAAAGCATGCACTGGTTCAAAACTACACAAACACAGAATTTCCGCTCTCCCTCCTCCCTACACTGAACTCACCTTTCTCATTCAACTTATAAGCAGCCTCCTCAGCTGCAGAAATCAATGAACAGCACAACCATGGGTAATTTTCCACCAGGAGATTCAGAAAAGCAACTTGTGAATCAGAAAAATCCATGTATGTAGTCCTTGCTCCTTTTTGTACCATCCACACACATACACTTATTTTCAGTTTGGCACTACCACAAGCATTATTTCAAGAAATGCCTTTGAATTGTGCCATGCAACACATCCAGCCAACAGAAGTGGAAAAAATTACCATCCAAAGGGGCAGCAGCAAAGCAACCAGCTCTGCTTCCCTGTGGTTAACAAGCTCTCTGCATTGCATTGGCAGTGTCACAGGAAAGGTTACGGCTGGTTGGTACCCAGCTTTAGTATGTGTTGAACAGGTTAGCACTGTTAAGACTGAAAAAAACAGCTCCACTTTCCTTTATTCCAGGAAATTCATATTTGTGAGCTGTCTTAGATTATTTACAATGCTCATGAGATCATTAGTAACAGACCTTTTCACTGGTCAAAAGCAAGACTGTACCTAGTTATGAAACCCACAGAATATCTCATGTAGGCAAACATTGTTTTTAAAAACTTCTTATTCTCTCAATAGTTTTTCTCTGTTTGCTGGAAGGAAACCATCCGACGAGTAACACCAGGAAAGAAACTAGAGGGTTCCTCAAATGCAGGGCTATCAGCAATTTTTTTTTCTATATTCATGTCCAAACTGTACTAAATCATTTGTGCTCAGTGTTCTCCAAAAGAAAACAGCACTGTAGCAAATGATCTGTCTTCTGCCATCCTCATTCATTATCAGAGAGATCATGTTTCTCCCAATAAAATCAACAGAATACTCTCATTCATAAGCACTAACAAAAGAGCTGATTCTTCTAAAGGCATTCAAAAGAGCAGAGGAATAGAGCAAGCATCCATTTCATTACAGGTGAGGCAAAGAAAACACATTCATGGCTGTAGCAGCATTGTAACTTTGATCTCACCAGTGGCAACTGCAGCACAGAACAACCCAATACTCTTCAGAGAGGTTTGTATAATACAAGTCAATATAAATGAGATCAGAAACAGTGCAATATTGAAAAACAAAACAGACAGGTGCCAACAACCACTTGGAATTTTTTTTGTTTACTTCTGGGAATATATTTTTGCATTGTATATAATCATTAAATAACATTTTACATATTCTTTATCTTTTTAAAGATTGTTATATAGTTTTATATGAGAAAAAAAAAAAAGTAGGAATGATATCCAGATAGAAAATGTCTCTGGAATTACTTTGAAAAGTATTTTTTTATCTTTTCTGTATCACAAAAAAGATACTTTATTTTTAAAGGGAGTACATTCAGATGATGAATCACTGCCTCAGCTGAGATTTTTACAGTCCAGGATTGAGTCATAAAGGAGAACAAAGCTGAGAACTGAGCCAGGGTAGCTGGTAGTTGAGAGGACTGCAACACAGGCAGCAGGCTCTGGGTGAAAACACACTAACACTGCACTGAAGAAAAAAGAACAATTATCAAGGCCAAATAGAGACATTCAACTCTGGCAGCCCAACCCCAAGAGACTGAATATAAGCGTTCCTTTTTTAATGCTTCATTCTAATCTGATATTGACAAAGATTTTTATGTCCTCTGATGTTTCCCCTGGAAAAGCCTCATGCTCTTCCAAAATTAATGTTTCGTGTTATGTAACTCTATTCTTCAGGAAACACAGAAATTTTACTTCTTCAAAAGCCTCACACAGGTTTTGCATTGTCCCAGATTTCAACTTTCCCATCACTTGAGCAAAGACCAAGTAGAACAGACTTCTTGTTTGTTTAAGGGATGTTTTAAGACTGGAAGAACTGCCTTCTTCTTTGGGGGGTGGTGCGTAAATTTTATATTTATGTCTCCTCAGCCCTAGACCTTCTCATTGCCCAATTAATTTTTCCACTTACTTCAAGCCATCAACCTATCTCTGCCATTAGCTCTGATTTATAATGCCTAGGAACATAATCCAATCATGAATCTTCCTTGGGAATGCTGCAGTGGCATGAGGAAAAAAAACCCATTTAGTACTCTTCCTAGGTTAGAAAACTTGAGGTTTCCAGAGCTATCAAAGACATGAGAGGCTCTATTGTCCGATATTCCCCTTCCAATCTTTGCAATGCATCAGCTTAGCAGAGAACAGGTCCATCTGGCACTCACAGGTAGGGAGGAAAGGGATTTCCTGCCTCACACAACTAAGATTTCAAAACACTCTCATCACACAACCAGATTTAACAGAGACCTTTCAAACCTTTTCCCCAGAAGAAAAGGACAGTTTAGCAAAAAGCTAGGATGAGGGATTTCCAGAGTTCAGACTCCCAGTCTGAACTGGGCAGAGCAGGTCTCAGTTCTGCACATCAGGCAAGCATCTCACTCGGGTCACTCAGAGGTCTGTGTGTAGCTAAACTCCTTCAAACTTCCAGCTTCAGATTAAGAAATCTTAACACTTCCTACCTCTTACTGGGAGCAAATAATTTTAATGAGTCACATTTTTTGCACCTAAACACCTCTTACTAAAATTCCACATCTTGTTTGTCGTCACGTATTTCATAGGATTGCTATGGCTGGTATATTCCATCTTTCATATAAAAAAAATGTAGAGAAAGGCTGGAAAGCATTGCCCCACTAGATCTCAAAGCTTGCAAAACCAGTATTGCAAACAAAGAGAGCAGGATTTATTTATCCAGTCAATTTCACAGTCTCACTGATGTTATTGCTTACTTTTTCCTGTCTTTATCGGTTGGCCACTTCTGCTGTAAATTGTCTAAACAGAGTAGAGGAGGGCTGTAAAATGATCTTAGGATTTATTACGCTGCTTTTGCAGGATAAGGTTCTGTGATGCAGAATACAGAAGATTCCTATGGAAACATGAGCCCTCTTTGGTCATTTTGAACTTTTCAGCTAAAACTTTCTGGAGTCACATAAGTGACATAGGAGCCGAATCCCATTAGCTTTCAGTCCAACTTGTGCCGAACCGTTAATGCTGCTTTTTAAAAGGGAGTTTCAAATAAAGATGTAGTATGTGCTACATAAAAATATCAAGCACAGTTCACTTAGATGTTGTTAGAATAGTTTTGCAATGTAGTTTTATAGCCAGGAGTCACCATTTCATTCTGAACAATTCGCAGTTTTATATAGGAAGTGTCCCATATCCCATGCAGATTCACATTATGCTCTTCTGAATATCAAGGAACAATTCGTCTTGGACACTGGAGTGCAATGAACAGCAAATTAATATACACTGATATGCCACTTGTCATAAAAAGTCTTGCCAACAGTTCTTGAACATCTCTTCTCTATTGTTTTGTGTAATCAATAAAAAGACTTATCTCTGACTTTTACATGAAAATGGAAAAGAGTGAGCGCTTACCCATCTTGTAAAGCACACTGCTCTTCTGAGAAATGTTTGGCAGATACTGCTTCTTACAGTAACACTTTGCTTTAATGGCACTTTAATGCTGAATTGACAGTGGAAGTCTCATACAAATGTTCAAGGCTTCCACATTAATGCTAAATAAAAGTCATTATGATTTTAGAGATATGCCAGAACAGAAATATCTAAGCTGGCAGACTCCCTGTGAGCAGGAGTGGGAGATGCTTGATAACCTTTAGAAAAGGCTGACAGCGTTTAGATGCAACGAACTCTTACGTGTACGCAGCGCTTTCCTCACAAAAGTCCCCAACTCTCCTTACAGGCTGCTTCACCTTCACTATTAAAATCAAAGTTGCTCTCAGGTCATTTCTGGGGCAAAGGGGCAGCAGACAGGCAGGCAACAGGAACATGATACATAAACAGCACTGGTGGTAACAGAGACTTTTTGCCAAGGATGAGCTCTGTGAAGGCTTCTCAGAGCAGACAGAAGAAAACTCACTGTTGCAAACTAAATGTTTATCTTGAATGTGCAAGAGAGAAACACAGCATCAAATTTGCTGAGATTTGGAATGGAATTCAAACTTAATGACCTTAAATCATTCATGGTTTGAATCCTTTTCTAGCACACAGAAGCCCTGAGTCCGTTTCTGGATTTATTCTCTACTCCTGCCTGTCTCTGCTTCCTCCCCAAAATGAGCTAGTCCTTGAGATCCCCTTGCTGTAGCTTCCACTCCAGTGAGGGGACACATATCTTCCCCAAATAAATAGTCAGTGTAACTGTACTTTCACCCCTTGTGCAGAGAAGAGATGTATTGACCCCCCGGATGTGCTTACTGTAGCTGGGAAAAATAAAAAAAACATTTTGCAGATGGTGAAGCTGCAAAGGCCAACACTGGAGCCACTAACTGGTTGTCTGGATTTCACATCCATAAGCATTTTGCCTTCCCTCCACACTGGCACATGCAGAGAAGGAAACAGCTTCAGAAAGGACCAGACAAGCAGGTGGTTCTCTCATTTTGTAATCTCTTCTCCCAAAGTCAAAGGCAGATTTTCAAGAAGAGAAAGTGTAAATGCCTGCATCAGGCAAAAGTGGGGTCTTGCATACTCAGTAGAATCCTACTTTTGGAACAAAGATTAAATTGGACCCTGAAGCAGGAAAGTTCATTTGCCTTCCAAAACTTGTCCTTTAAAAGCTGAATGCAGTTAACTCTGACACCAATATTTATATCCAACGGCCTTTTAAACTTACTCATCTCCTCCTCTTTAAATAAAGTCTTAAGCCAACCCTAAACAAACCATCAGTTTCCTAAGTCAGTCATACGTAAAAATCACCAGCGGAGAGCAGAAAAGCTCCAGGTGCTTGGAGCATATCACCCTCGTGTTTCAGTACGACTTCATGGGCAGAGTAGCCAGATGTGGGATTTCTCATTGTTTGCCTGCCCCACAGAGCTTCTCCACTGAGACTGCTGGACACGAAAAAATAATTCCTACATTTCTTCCAGGCAAATTTCTGTCTTGAGAAAGAGAAAATTACTTAGCCAAGGCAGATATACTGCAAGTAGCCCTCACTGCAACACTACTTCTGATCATGGGCTACTACGGTACTGGTAGGAAAATACTGCCAATTTTGAAGACTTGAGCAGCTTAATTAAACCACTTCCATTTCTAATAATAAAGCTCAAAAGTAATTAATAAAAAGGATGTGGCAATGTCTGCAATAATATTTCATATTTACTGTTGGAGGAATAATCCCTTAAAAAGGTTAAATGGGCTCCAAAGGTGCAATAGTAAAGAATAAATTCTTAGGCAAGTTCAAATTCAGTTATGGGCTACAGAGCAGGTTCCAGGCAACGTCTGTAAGGCGAGACAGCCTTCTCATTTGCAATAACTACAGAGACAGTTTCTCCATACGCAAAAGAGATAATGATGTTGACCTTCTTTGTGCATTTCTGTGACATCTACTGATGAAAAATACAACATAATAAATAGACTTTCTTCTTAGACCATAATTCCATGAGTTTTTATGCAATGGAGCAACCAGCATATCTTCTTTTGCTGTCCCAGCATATAGAGAGCACTCCTGAGAGCAAGGCAAGAAATACAGAGAAGAAAACATCCTACTGGAGAATTTATATATTCTTTTTTAAATGAAAACAGCAACTGGGAACCAAGCAACAGGGATAGCTACTATCACTATAAGTGCTGAAGGATCTCTGTTTGTCTGAACAAGCTTGAAAGTGAACAGCAGCCCACAATTCAAAGTTTTAGTCCTCTAGATAGTTAACAAATGCTTACATTTTAAAACTTACAGAAGAAGTTGGTTATTCTTCCCTGCAACCATGGCAGCCCCCAGCAGGTAACATGAGAACCATGCCTCTTACTGGACAGAGAAAAGAGAGATGGCTAGAATATCACTACCCTTCATTTCATGAGTAGAAAACCAGGGCAAAGATTATTAGAAACATCTCCCCAAAGCAAAGCACACAGCTCTAGGTAATATCCGCTGCAGACCAGGGCCTTAGTTAGATTTGCCTTCAGCCCTAAGGCACAGAACTAGAAACTTCCTCATGGACACAGATGGGCAGAGGAATTTTAACACCTCTCATTTTATAAACATTTTAAAAAATAGCAAAAAATGTAATTCTTTATTGAAAGACACAGTGTCTTGCATCAGGGATTTACCACTAAAGTGCTGACTACTTTACAGATGTCACGATTGATTCAATTTTTCTAATCAGCCCACAGATATGGAATTAAAGGCTATCAAACTATAATCATGATTAAAAAGTTGAAGACACGAAAAAATTAAGAGCCTAGGAAATAAATCAGAAGACTCATTTAAAATCAACATGAAACAGTTCTAACCTGTTTGCAAACACACAGAGATAAGAATTGTCAAGTTCTCTTAGGAACAGCACGATCTTCCTTTGCCTCAGTACTTCGGTGAAAAGTTAAAGGACCCAGTGAAGGGACTAAAACACCCTCTTTACTCAAAGAACAGGAACACCACTGACAGCAGTGGGGCAAGTGTTCCCACATGGCCCCATCGGTCTACACTTCAGCTGTGAACTGTAAGAGATCAGTACTTCTAAAGCAGGGAAACTAACCCATTCTTCATGCCTCTCCCAAGCCACAGTATCCTCTTTCTGAGGCTGCCAGGAGTGGAGTCTCACAAGTCACTTTTCATTCTGCCCACCTAATGCAGTTGCAGTATATGATACGTTTCTATTAGATATGTAGGGCATTCGGATACTGAGAGCCCAGCTAAATTTACCCATTGGAACCTACACTATTAATTTAACAAGAAACAATCCCCTAAAACCCACTTTATTTGCTCTGTCTTATTCTAGTCTATAAGATTTCTTCCCTCAATTTCAAAATGAGAGGGTGTAGGCTTCTAAGGAGAAAATTTATTTGCCAAGAACCTGATCTCTACAGCTTTTTGGGACTTGAGAAAAAAGCTAATAGCAGAGAAGATGGAGAGGAAAGGCAGGCAAGCAGGCAAGTTAGCGTAGTTGGAATAGTATTATCCCAAACCACAGTTCTTACATTACATTATTGCATGAATCCTGTCCAGCCTCCGTGGATTACTAGGCCTAAATTTGATAGCTTAATAGCAGAGATTACAAAAACTCACATATAAAACCAGCAGTTGGAAAGTATAGACATTCATATATAGCCATTCCATTCTAGCATTAGCTACATTCTTGCGGAAGGTAATGTTAAACCTGGCAGGAGAAGGTCAAGACCACACAAAGAAAATAAATCATGGCATCGCTATGTGGACCTGTCTAAAGGTTAAGGATCTAAAGGACAAGCAGATACTCTAAAATATAAACAGCCCCTAGGGGATAATTACTTAACCAACTCCATTTGAGCAGTCCCGAACAGATGGTTTAGTAGGTATATCGACTATTGCTGGGTTTTGTGGAACTATTTATCACCCGCTGAGACTGGGAACAAACGATACTGTAGACACATAGCTGGTTATCTCTCTAATCCTGTGTATCCTTGCAATATCAAGTGACCCAGAAATATATTCCCAGAAGTACCATCTCCCACAGGCAGTAACTACATAAAGTAACATCAGATAATGTCCTGTAGGTATAAAGCCTGAATAGATTAAGCACAAAACAGGTTGCTTGGCTGAATTTTCTAGCCACTGTAAATTATAGTGACTGCTGTACAGTTAAATGCACCTGAGATAATACTGAAGCTGCTCTAAGTGTATTAAAGACTCATCAAGTTTATGCTTGGCTGTGAATGTGGAGCCTATGGCTACTCAGCTATTGGCCTGAGTTTCTTCCATCACAAATACTTTCCACCTCTTCCAGGCATCACGCATACCGAAGAGTTGTATTGTACCTGAACTTCTTCCAGTTCAGCTTAATGGGCTCAGTTTATTCAGGGTGAGCATGACCACAGTGAAAGTACAAGGGAGAGGTAGCTAAGCTCTCCCTGCTGATCCCAGGAAGGGACCAAAGAGACAGAAAGGAGTCCTGCCTGTGCAGGTAGCCAAAGCCAGGCTGATGCATCATGGACATCCCACCTTCTTACAATAGTGAGTAGTATCACAGTATCATAAGGTTGGAAAAGACCTTTGAGATCATCAAGTCCAACCTATGACCCAACACCTACACCTACTCCTACTTGTCAACTACATCATGGCACTAAGAGCCTCATCCAATCTCTCCTTAAACACCTCCAAGGACGGTGACTCCACCACATCCCTGGGCAGCACATTTCAATGGCCAATCTCCCTCTCAGTAAAGAATTTCTTCCTAATGTTGAGCCTAAACCTCCCCTGGCGAAGCTAGAGACCATGTCCTCTTGTAAATTGAGTTGCGCTCTTGTTCACAGTGTAACAAGCAATGATGCTTGGAATAAATCAGCAATTTGAATAGGACGTGTAGTAGCTGTGCTGGGTACAAGCTCAGAAGATGTTGGCTCAGAGAACTCTTACTGGGACATCAATCTTTCACTAGCAATCTCAAAATAAAACTTGTAGCTATGTCCTGTAGTTCAGCCCTACAATATTTTTTATAGAAGCTCTTTCACAGTTACTAATTTCTACAAAACTCTTACAAAAATTTGCAGTTTTGCTCTTCTTTGTCTGTGCTTCAGGTTTTCAAAACAAGTGCACCAAAGATCACCCCTCCCAGCACAGCGATGAATGATACTTTACCTCCTCTCTGTCATAGAGCCAACTTTTGCAAGGGGAAATAATGATTCAATAAAATCTGGGAATTTGACATTTGGCTGGCACTTTTGGGCATCAAGCCTACACAAGGGTCTACCACAGAGCTGGCAAGCTCAGCCATGTCCACAGCATACAAACAGAGCAACTACACCTGAGCCTGTCCAGAAGCACGGGATTTACTGTGCCTGTTCTGAGATGATTCATATGAATGCAGGGATCTGACAGGCCCCAAAAGCACTGCACTCACATGTGCTGGCCATCTGTACAGTGTGTGATGACAAGGCCAGTGCTCGCGGAAGGGTCAGGTCTACACCACATGTACAGACATACCCAGCCTTCCTCCTTGTCCATCCGCCACTGCAAGCCGCAAGTTAGTCAGAGGGATGCACTAAGTGATGGCAAAAAAAGCCATACAGTGCAGAGGAATGATAATAAACTGGAGTCACCTAATACGTGAGGCACTAGATTAAGACACCAGTGGGTAAACCTGACTGCTGTTTCCTCCAGAGACAGGGCTTGCTGCTTAATTACAGCTTACAATGGGTACAGGGCTGTGGGCAACCCACCAAGTTCCCCTGAAAGCCCAAGCAGCAGAGCTTCCTCTCAGTAAAAGGGAACTGATAATCATGGCCCTTTCCCTTTGACCAGTTAAGTTAATCAGGGAGAACGTTATCTCTTGGCATGCCAAATCATATAATGGTTTCAACTGGAAGGGACCTGAAAGCCTATCCAGTTCCAACCCCCCTGCCATGGGCAGGAACACCTCCCACTGGATCAGGTTGCTCAAAGCCCCTTCCAACCTGGTCTTGAACACCTCCAGGGATGGGGCATCCACAGCTTCTCTGGGCAACCTGGGCCAGGGCCTTACCACCCACAGAGGAAAATATTTCTTCCTAAGATCTCATCCAAATCTCCCCTCTTTGAGCTTAAAAACGTTCCCCCTTGTCATATCTATGTGTTCCCTGATAAAGACCCCCTCCCCAGCTTTCCTGGAGGTGAAACATCCCTGCAGGGGGCAGGGGAGGAATGAGCAGAACTGTGAGGGCAAAATAAGAGAAATTGGCCAGACGTTTTTTGATTACTAAGAGAGAGAAAACAGTTTACGGGTGGAGTACAAAATAAAGTGTCTCCAAGAAGCATCCATGTAATCAATGAAAGATGAAGAAATATGTAGTTTATGCACTACACACAAAGTATTCAAAGCTCTTGCTTTAGATCTCAAAAGGCTAGGTCAGATACTCAGGTCTGGAAATGAGAAATCGGACTCCACATCGCCTGCAATCCGCCTCTCGCACAGAGGGAATGTCACCATTCCTGCCTGTTTATCACCTTCTCCCATAAACAGACTTTCTTTTCTCTTGTTCTTTCCTAAGCTGACGCAAAAAAATGGTTGCTGAAAAGAATTCAGAACCCTAACAATTCGGACAATCTTCCGCTAATCTTCCCTTCAGGGTGCCCACAATCCTTTAAAGCATGACAAACTGACAGAGGAAGCTCCTTTATAGTCTACTGGGCTCTATATCTTTATAAACTGGGCTCTTCTGTATGCAGCAGAAAGCCTAGGAAGGCAGACATCGTACAAAAGAAGGTGAAAACAGGCATTTTTAAGAGTGCTTGAGGGGCCTCCAGAAGAAAGGAAAAGGTCTGGGTACAATAGCGTGATTCTTAATGTACAGAGGGAAAAAAGCTACTATAGCCTTATTGGAGAAGTATCCCACACGCCTGCTAATCTACCTACAAAGGGTTACGTGATACTTTAAAACAGAAAAAACATTGGAAGGCATTCAAAGCAAAAAATGAGCTTAGCAGAGAACACAGCCCTGCCCTTATCCCTTTTCTGCTGTTTCAGATGTTATTTGTAATACAGCCAAACTGATATGTCCTTAACATGTGCAGAACGTTAAGGCTCCAGGCAGCTTTCAGTTAAGTAGCGTAGAGAAAATAGTAGATCTCTGTATGTAACGACAACCAAGTTCATCCTCCTCCTTTTACTTTATGTTTAGGTTTATCTTTGTTTTGGTAATGCCACCCTCGCTGCTTCCAGACTGCTACTGCGGGGCGAACACACCGCAACACACCAGCAGTTAACAAGTTTTTCTAAGCTATACTTAGGCTAGGCAAATTCTTCTATGGATTAGCAATGCACATGTTAAACACACCTTTTAAGAAACCAACTCTGACACATTTCCAGTTGTAAATTTTACACAAAGCTTTTACTGATCTCATACTTAGTGACTTCAAAAACATCACAGTGATAAACCTGTCGTATGGTGTTCCAGTTTCCAAAGATGACCATGCCTGAGTTCACGTTATTTTTCATTTTAGACACCAGAAATAACATCACAATAACTTGGACAAAATGGATATTATGCTATTGGCTAACACACTGTGTTTCAGCCATCTCACATTGTTATACATATATATACATTTGTTTGCATTGCTTGCTTTGCCTGTGCTACAGCGCTTAAGTTGACACAGCTCACTAGCGGTGGCAAGTAACTCTGCTGGCAGTTCACATTCTGCAAGATCATCAGAGCACTTTTTGCCATGGTTATGTAACATAACTTAAACAAAAATACTTCTATTTTGGAGATGGGAATGCATGAACTCTTTCTGCAACAACTACAGAAATTCATTATAAAAATGCCTGCTTAATTTTATATGACTCAGATCTTAAGCATGAATGTTTTGCACCAATTCATCATTCCCTGTCATTTCCTCCAGCACACCCACAAGAAGAAAAAAAAGATGCCCAAACCTGAAAGCTTTCTTCCCACTCTCAATTTAAAGATTAGGATTATCATGAATGCATTTGGAGGATCAGAAACAAGATCTATTAGACATACATGTGAAACACAAAAGTTTAATTGTATTACTAGAGACAGTTTTTTCAAGTATTGCTGCATACAGTACAGTGCAAAGTAGTACAAAAACTGTACAACTTAAGAATAAAATTGTTTCCAAATGAACTATTACATGAACTCTAATAGCATTCCCAATTGACAAGATTACATATTTTATTACAAAAGGCTTAAACAAACAAACAAGCAAAAACGGAGACACAAACATCTGAAAATAGGACCCCTCAGTTAATAAAACAATTTCCAAATCTATTCATTTACCTTGTCTTTTTTTATTATTATTATAGAAATAAATTTTAAAGTATGTCAGTAAGCATACACGCAGAACTCATGAGGAATCAGGATTAAGGTGAACATCTATGTTTAAAAAGATTTCTTTTAAAGATTATAGTTCACAAGCTGTGCATACTAATGCTGCTTCATCCTTCTCAGCAATTAACAAAGATGAAAAGAGAGACTGACTAAACAAATAGACTTTGAAGCATCCTTTCATCTATTTAAAAAACTGTTGGGATTTTATTGCCATCACTTTGCTGTGTTTTATAGCTTCCTGAGAATCTTAAGTAAAATATCAAGCTGCTTGGAGCAAGTCCTACAGGTATTTTTCAAATTAGAAATACCTGAAAGTTTATCATCTCCCTCTTATTCATCCAGCTCCTGACAAATACGATTGGAAAAGATTGATATTTGGTCTCCTCATTTCCTGTACTTGAAAGATATTTTCTCCATGAGTCACTGTATCAGCATGTCACTCTCTACTCCAGGGCAAGAAGGAACAGCTCCAGCCATGAACTGGCCCCTCGTCCCAAACAGTCAGGAGAAGGACAGGCATCCACAGCAAGGATCACCTGGGAGGAATGCAGGGGGTGAAGTCACTCGGGAAATGCTACTGTGAGCTAAATCAATCCTGAGAGAAACCAGTGCTAGGGGAGCAAATTTTTTTTAAAAGAATAAAACATGACAAAAATGTAAAAAGGCGTAAAGCCAACAGCTTTGTGTTCCAGGATGAGGAGCAATTATACTATCATCGTTGACACTAGCACTAACCACTGTGCTAAGATGTGAGTAGATGAACGATACAGTAAGATACAAACACCCATATCAATGGGAAAGCTCACCACAGCTGATGGTGCTACGCATCTGAGAAAGTAATTAACAACCTAAGCAGTGGTACTCCTATTTGCCTTCATTTGAGAAACTTTTTGGTTGGGATTTGGGGAAAAAAGGCATTGCAATACATGTAAGCAGATAATAGTAGGAAAAGCGGAAATAAAGTTAATTTAAAAAAAAAAACAAACCTCCCTTAACCTCATCCCTCTCTTTGTGAAATGAAAGAAGACTTGAAATACATCTTGAAGTTTATGCTTTGACTGGGAGAGGAGGGAAAAGAAAATAGAGAGAGAAAGGAAAGAAAACCCTCAACAGACATAGACACTCTTTAGAAATCCAAAAATCTGCCCAGGGATGTAGAAACCCATGTTAGCAGTGTGAAAGGTGACCCCCCTGCAATTCCAAGCACAGGACAAAGCCTGGGCAAACGTTGGGACAAGGCTGACACCAGGATTCAAAGCCAGGCACTGAAGAGCTGATCCAGCAGAGCACTTAAGACTGTGCACAATTTAAGCAGCCCCATATTTAAATGCTCTGCTGAAAGAAGGCTTTTGTTTTGAAAGTTCCTGTCAGTGCTTTCTTTTAATAGGAAATCAATATATCATTTGTTTTCTAGAAAGCAGACACCTGTCCTTCAGGACTTGTGCAGCCAAGTTTAGCTCTGGTGGAAAATTGAGTAGTTTCGACCTAACTTTTCCTTTTCTGTGAATGTCACTTTCCTTACCCTGGGGATAGGAGACGAGTAAAAAGCAGAGGGAATGAACATCACAGTGTAAGTTATGCCTAATGGTAACTATGGCTGAATTACCAGCTCTTATTTTTTTTCAATGATGCTGGCAAAGCAGAAATCCCAATATGAGCTTAAAAGTGATTAAAAGGTAAGGAAAATGTGATGTCTTTCCCTTGTGTTTGGCTTTTAGACTAGCAACAAGAGGAAGAAGGAAGTTGTTAGGACTGGTTGCCAAGAGTTCTACCCTGCAAATATGTGCAGATGGGGTTTTGCAAAGACTTGGCAACAGGGGGGCCTTGAGGTCATCTTCTCCCTTAATATCAGATCAGGTCACATAGAAGAGAATCTTGACCCAAAAATGAAAGAATTGAATAGTCTTACTCTTCCCCAGAACAAGGTGAGGAATTCTTGGGGTTTCTGGAAGGAATTGGAGTAGTAGGAAACCATAAAGGAGACAAGGAGCTCTGTTCCTAGGTACATGCAGCATTTAAGGCAGATCGTACTGTAAAAGCAGCCTGAAGAAAACAGTTTGAATCCCTCCTTCTCTTCCTTCCTGAATTAAAGACAAAAACATGGTCTTGTTGCAAGATGTTTATTCACAGCTGCTTAGAGGAGAATGCAAACAAACACCTTGTAACAAGCTGTTCGATGGCTTCCCATTATATGTGCAAAGCTTAGCACTGCTTCAGCAGGTACTCAGTAACGCTGCTGAAAGACTGAGCCACTGCGAGAATATTCTGAGTTAATGTCGTTTGTCCACCTTCATCCTTCCTCCCATGGAAAACTAATGTTCAAAAAGACAGAACATCTATTCTGCAGTCTTAGTAAGAAATAAATCCATGAACAGTAAATGATAAAAGCAAAACAATTTTGAAAGCTGTAGTTTGTATTCGCATGGTATTGGAGTTGAAGAAGTAAACATACAATAAATAGCAATTCCACAGTCACATTTAGGAAACCCACACCTCAAAGGAAGATATTGAAAATTACATGCAATATTGGATAAATAACACTGAATCATGTATTAAGACTACTGGATCACTCTTCAGTCACATGCTAGCTTGCTTGCCTGATTTTTTTCTTTTCGATTATTCATACTATTAAAATGCATAAAACAGGATCTCCTCTTGGTATAACTTGGTATGACTTCACCCATAAAAGGAAGTATGCCTGTCTATGACACAAGAAAGTCTTTGAAGTGAGAAAATTCAGTCCTTTGATCAAGAAGAGCAGTCCTTACAGATGGACGCAGACTGTGCAGGCACAATTTCTCCCTTTGGTTCACTGATTGCATCCTGCCTCTTGTGTAGCAGATGTAAATATCTGCTGTTACTGGTGTTACTGTTCACAGCACGTAGATGCAGGGTGCCAAACACTGCGCAGCTGATGACTGTAAATCTGGTATGACCTATTCGCAGTCCAGATCCCAAGTAATTTACATTTCCAAACCTTCACACTTGAAGGTCTCTGGGTTTTGATATAAAGACACATGTTAAATTCCTTGTTTAGAAGAAACCTACACCTAGAAAATGCTAAAGAGTCAGGTATTTCACCATTAGAAAGCATATCTGTGTGTTACACAATTTGTGATTTCCTGTATCTTCGCCTCCCACACAAAAGCGTGATAAGGAAGGCCACCTGATGTCAGCTTTCCACACCTCTGAGAGAGGATGCACTGTACCAGGTGGGAACCAGCCTCTCTCCTGCCACACAACAGATGCCTGGAGCAGAGGCAGCAGCACAGCCATGCAACCCTGCCACAGTCCTGTTGCTGCAGGAGGCTGCAGCACACAGCCCGGCACCTGCTGGTACCTTGTCTGGCTGATGGTAGGACTGTATGGATCTGAAACAAGAGCCAGTTAAGCAGTTGACCTGGATCTACTCAGGGCAGAGAGAAGACAAACTGAAACGTCTTGCAGTGTCAGGTTCCTCAGAAGCCCAGCATGTAAACACAGGCACACTTAAGTGTCACACAGAAAAGAAGCTGAAACCACCCAGGTTACCTTCTGCAGTTGAAGTTGGCAGACCTGTTGTCTTTACGACCTGGCTCTACCAGCAGGATTGCATCCATTTACCCAATAATTTAGGAGTCAAACTAGTTAACTTGTGTGAACACAGATGCCCCTAAACAGGATCAAAACAAGCTTGGATTTGTATGCCGGAACGAGCTAAGGTATTTAAATGCACTGATAATAAAGATCCACGCCAGTTTAACTGGGTCGGGTTTTAAGCCAATTGTTAAATCAGCTTTGTTTTTTTTTCTTTTGCATATATAGTATGAAAGATAAATCTCTTTACCATTCCTATATGAGCACTGCCATCACTCCTGGCAAAAAGCTGATTAACACTCCAGGACTGCCATGTTTCTACAAGTCTTTTTGAATGGTCTGACTGCAGCTCTTAAGTATTTAGCCTGCTTTCACCTTACTACTGCCTTGCTCTTGGCTGTTAATTCTAAAGTAATAATCCTCAACCTGAACTTGTTCCGATTTCTTTCTTGTTTTGCCTTAGGTTATTCGCTTTCCACCTCTACACAGAATAATTTCCCCTCTCGAATATCTTCAGTAACACTGAATAATTCCAACTGAGAAGAAGAAAAAAAGTACCCTAAATGCCATGCATTCACATTCCAAATAATAAAGAATATGACACTGTCAGTATTCCAGAAAGCTGCCATTCAAAACTATGACCTAATTTCCTTTTCAAATGAACAAATCAGTCTCCCTTGTCTCCTCTGAAGAGAGTATGGATCCAAACTTCCCTTGAGAATTTTAATTATATCAGGAGTTTCCAAAGAATATGTTTAGGTTTTATATTGTACATGGTTCAGTTTTCATTTCTACAAAGACTGTTGTAATGAAGGCTAGGGGGATTTCGAACAGGTCCTTAAAAAACTGTGAGGGGCATCTTAGGAAAAAGGCCTTTATTTAACAGACTTTCCTCATAGATGTAGAAGATGAAATAAAATATTTTTTCAGCTATTTTGTCTGAAAAATCCTGAAAAATACATAATTGTTTAAAAAGCAAATTTTTTATATTTATAATTTAAGTATCTTGTTACACCAGCAGAATCACACTGCTCCAGGCAATGGAAGTCAGTAATTTCATTTTCCCAGTCATGCAAAAATCCATTTTTATTTTTGCCTTTTTTAAAGGAGCACTTCAAAGAGAAATTAAAACCAAGAAATTAGGAACCCTTCCCCTAAACTATTATGTACTCAAAGAATAATCAAGTATTACAAACTGGAAATTATAGCATTGAATCGTAAAAACAGAAGTCCCTACTGTATGTGAAGAACCATGGAGAGAGAAGAAAAGCTTCCAGATTTTTGCTTATAAAACAACAACAAAATCAACCTTCCAGAATTGAGTACGAGGATAACAAAAGGAAACAGGCTATTGTCTCCGGGGGGGGGGGGGGGGGGGGGGGGAAGAGTAGCAATGAAACAATTCTCAGGTCTTGTTTTCTGTGTACAAAGCCAAGGAAATCTCAGAGGAAATGACTTCCAGAGTCACCGATAAGTGCTGAAATGTTTCTCCAGTAGAGAGCAGGATACAAATCCTTATTCTTTTTCTTTGCAGGTGAAGAGGTCGCTAATGTGCGCCCAAACAGACCCTTCTCAGGCAGAATGCTAAGGAAAGACACTAAGATCTCTGGAGTGCTACTGTGCTTTCATGGTTAAATAAAAGTTGCTCATGGAAGCAAGCCTCTTCTTAGGTGCAGGTTCAGATGCTTGTGTGCATAAAAACTATCTTCAGTCTCCTGCACTCATTTACTGGGGAAGGAAAACCATAAAGCAAAGAGTCATTTTACCAGAAAAATATGAAACAGAAGAAAGATTGTTTTTAAGGACCAATTTGTTGTTGCTGCTGCAACCTGTGAAGCCACAGCCTCTGATTAACATTGCCTGCAACCTCCTAGTGGGAAACAGAATATAGGTAATGGAGAGGTGAGAGTGGGAGAGCACTGAGATTAAAGTGGCACTTCCTTTGCTGTCCACAACGTTAGAAAACAAGCAAACATAAAACAAACTGTTTCAAATATTTTATTTCTGGTAGATATTCAGCTGTGTACTTAGTGCCCTGATGTCTTATAAGAAACTCAGGAAATCTTTCAGATCTGTGATGTTCCATCTGGTCTGAGCAACGCTGAAGGAAAGGCTCCATTTTGTGCCTGAACAAAGAGGCAAGAAAGCATTTGGTACTCCATGGCTCCCCTACACAGCTCACTTTCACTGCACTTCACAACAAACTTACTCTACCACTTCTCGTCTCACAGAGATACCTGCAAATGGATCAAGTCTTTGTTGTTGTTTCTTTCCAGTCTTCACCCATCAAAGCACACACGTAGCTAACCATACCTGTACCTTAGGCGGGCACAGTTAAAGTAAGAGAGATGATCGAGCAGACAAGAGCCAGGAATACATGTACACCTTCTTTTGTTCTTTCAAGAGCTTCATAGTGTGGGTGGAGAGGATACAGTGGATGTGAATCAAGAAAACTGGGGGTGCAAGCAACGACATAAGCACTGATAAAAGAAATGATACAGATTTGAGTAAGTAAATAACATGCAGCTTTTAACAGAATTAAGAATCTCTACATAAAGGTGCAACAGTGATGTCTGGTGGTCTTTAAAGAGTTGTATCATCAGTTTAACAAATGATTTTTGTTTCTTCACAGAGCTTTATTTTTCCAGGTTTGGAGAAGGGATGAAATTTGGAAAAATCAAGGCAGCTACAAAGGCAATTTTTTGTGGGGAACCATTCAAGCCACCAGATTTGGCCATCACACAGTTTCTGAAGAAGAGAAGACTGGTGGCCAGGTCAGTTGTTTACAGACCCAGACAGGACAGCAATGCCAGAAATCTTCTGCTTTCAGAGTGGTTGCTTTTGCATTCAGCAAAATGCAAGTTGAATGAGAAAAAGAAAACAACCACGTCTATTATCTGATGAAAATTATTGCTTTGCACACAGAAATAAACTGGGAATCATCCACTTAATCTTAATCACTTTTTATTGGCTCTGTTTCTAGAGGCTTAATAGTGGGCCACATCCACATTTACCTATTTTTCATAGCAAAATCAAAGGTAGGGAGGGCAAAAATAAGAACAGGAGGACTTAAGAAGTTGAGGCATCAGTCAGATAAGCAAATCCCTTTGCCTGTGACATACCACTATCTGAATCATAACTCTTCATCATGCTTAGCCATGAAAAACATCCAAGTATGAGAGTAATATAACGAAGCGAGACAATTTGTATCTCTTTAAACAGAAGATGACACTGGCAAATTAGGTTGTGAAATTTGGACTCAGCTACTATGTATACACACCAGCACACAGCCACAAAGTATTCCAGTTCATCAAGCTGCCACATCCACCAAGAGTCAGGCCAAGAATTCTCAGTCATGCAGCTCTCAAAGTCAGCATCTTCCTATCCACCCACACCAGAGGATGTGGGTTTATGCTGGGCCTATTGCTTGCACCACAGCACACATTTAAACTTAGAAACAGAGCTGGCTCTGAACCCCACTGAGTTTGCCTGCAGAGAAGAGGGGTCACCAACAAGTCAGTAGTGAGCAACAAGACAGAGGAATACAAAAAAGTGTAACTGGAACCACAGTAGCCCTGGCTAGTGGCTAGCAGTCCCAAGCTGCTGATTCAGCCTTCTTGGCTTTGGTGGGAAGCAGAGGGCATGGAACTTCCTTGGAAAATGGTCACCACACTTCTGTCTGTGCCTCATCCTTCATTGGGGACGTCAGGTCTTTAGGATTTTCATTGGTGGCTCCTGCTTCTGTACTGAGCCAGAGATTTCCAACCCCTCAGCTCTTGTGGATAAATGGCATTTCCTTCTAACATTCCCCATGGAGTGAGGAACCTAAGACCAGTACAAACAGGAACAACAGGTATCCTTCACAAGAACAGTTTGGCTTGTTTCTTTTTGGGATATTGCTGCATTACAAACAGTTCTTCTCAGGCAAGTCCTGCTCCATTCCAGACCTCCTTGAAACTACTGTCTCTGGTGTTTAATAAAAACTTTGGTTTATAAAGGTGTAGCCAAAATCACAAACCCTTGAAATCAAAATGGAAATTAGTCCCACCAGTAGATCACGGTCAGGTAACATTTTTGTGATGTAATCAAAATTAAAAGATCAGATAAAGAAACAAAAAAATCATAACAGATGCAAAATATGAAAGAGAAATGTGCACAAAATTTTTAATCCAATACTGTAGCTAATTCCTGCAGCCTGAATTTTTATTTATTCCACATTTTACAGGAAATTTCCGTGTTTACTTGATGGTATTGACAGACTAGGTAGAATAAAACCTAAGACTCCCAGTTTGCTCTGCCATCGCTCCCTTAAGAAGCATGACTCAACTGTGGACTTCTAATTCCCGAGCTCATAGAAAAGAGGTCTGGGCAGGAGTTCAAGAGGTCTGCCAGTCAGTCTCTGTGTTCTATTATTACAGGATCAATTATTCGACCATCATTCTTGACGAACGTTTAAGAACAGGTTAGACAGATCTCCTTTGGTGGGAACTCCACCATTTTTCAAAGTACTCTATTCCAGCCCTGCAGACATCACACTGAAACCAATGTCACTGGCACCAAATGGCACGAGTGCCAGAATGAAGTGCATTTGACAAATGTAAGTGCAGTTCTTGTTAAAAAGGCTCTTCATCTTACTATTTTAGAAGCTTGCTTCTTTCTTTGTTATTCATTTACGGCAAGTCAGTTACATTTTATCTGAAAAATTCATCTGTTTCTCAAAGAGTCAGATTCATAGTGTAAACTTGAAATAGCAATAAAAAATGCGAGGAAGTTGTCATTCTCAGTTTTACTATAAAGCCAACATCTTTCACACCATACCAAACTTCAGTTGTGTAAGCAGTCACAGTGAAAACCACAGTGAGGAATGTTCACGTTATTAAATACTGCTGGGTAGTTACACGGCAGAAGAGACATTTACTGTGGTCAACTCGATCAGGAAGATCAAACAAAATACATCTTTAAACACAGCTTTATAATATAAATTAAAAAAAAAGACAGTGTCAGAAAATTGCACTTTTGAATAACAGAGTTTTCCTGGTTTTTTGAGCAAGGAGACAGCCAATTTCACTTTGTTCTGTTCAGAACTGCTTTATATCTTTCTGGTTGCTATAAAATAAAGCTGAGTCTTTCCTTAGTTTGTTTATTATGGTTCTCTCCCCCTCTTTTTTTTTTTTTTTTTTTTCAGATTATTCAGAGCATTTTAGCTTCAGGGAAACTCTTCTCATCATCTTTCTTTCCACATGGAACTAGCTGAAAGATATTCATGAAAGATTCACCAGGGCCAATTTTCTATGAGTATAAGCAACAGCAACATCAATATTTCACTGTCTAGAAAATGTGGCTATTCTCTTGCCTTGAGTAGATTGTTAGAAATAATTGTATTTTAATGAATTTAAAAAATTCCTGACAGATTCTGCAGGTACCTTGCTTATGAAAATTCAGAGGGAGAGATTTTTTTTTTTTCCAAATAATATTTGGGAAGTACGAACCTGCTCATGTTTTACAACATACTTATGGTGGTGTAGGTGGAAATGTGACTGCTGATCTTTTCATCATGGTCCTTGTAGACTGCTGGTTTCCCAGGCAGTTTCAGCTGTCACAGTTGCTTAGAGTCCACTGAGCTGTTTTTAGTTACTCATTCAAATATTCATAAGAACCGAGGGCTGCAGTTTGCTGTCTGGTAACAACTTCATTTTCTGCTCATACTGAGCTTGTCCTTGTGGGCTGCCTCTTCCCACTCTGATTGGCTTTTTCACAGCCACGTGACCCCTGAAGGATAATGGAGTTTCCCTGGGAGCAGGCGAGAGAGGCATGTTCTACCTTTTATCTTTGCTTGGCTGGATGATGAAAATAATTGCAGAAGACAGTTATGGATTACCAAAGAGACATGTGAAATGATCAAACCTGTATCGAGCACTGGTTTCTGCTACTACAGAGAGCACACGCTTTAATTATTTACCTTGTGGAACAGCTCACACCTTAGGACGGCCACATTTTTGTGCAAATATTTACTTAACAATATTGTACTTGAGCAGAGTAATGAAAATAGGTGTAATTTCATGTAATGTTCCTGGGAAAGACCAATGGACTGTGACATTTCCCTGCATGGGGGAAATCACTAGAGTGCAATGTTTCTATTATTTCATTAAAACTCTTGCTAAATAACCCTTCAGGGCAGCACAATTTTGCATTTTTAGCTAAAGGAAATAGCTCAAGAAATGAATCCACAACTACTGCCAGGTAATAATAGTGTATGGCAGATTTTCTAACAGAAAATACTGCTTAAAACACATGAATACCCAGAGACTCTTCAATTAAAACAGTATTTACAGAAAGCTAAGCAACATCCTGCAGTTCGTAAGGGCAGCTTCCACGCTGTCGGGCAGTTATAGTCAGGAGAAAGCACAAAGGAGGAAGCCCAGGCACCGCCCTTGCCTGTCTGCAGATCATTGCTCCTCATCTCACTTCTGTCCTCTTACTTTTCCTAGGAAAAGCTTATGGGCAGCTCACATTATCACCCAAATAGAAGAGGACATGCTCCTTCTACCTTCATCTCTCCATGTAATTGCAGCCCAGCATATGGGCTTTATAGAGAGTTGTAAAGCAATGCAATGGGCAAGTGTTTCCCTGGGTATCAATCAAATAAGTTATATGGGGTATAGTGTTAGTGTTTTATGAGAAAAGGCTTAATTTCTGCCAATATAACATACTAGATTTATAGCATCTTAAAATTACCATTCTTTTAATTACACTGGCATGATACGTTCTTTAAAGATTTTCTCTTTCAAGGCTTAGATTGAAAGTGTTTATTTACACACTTACCAAACATAAGTACATAATAGCACCAGACAGCAGCCAAGTCTTCTGGATAAGCTACAAAAATGATGGAACAGGTACAACATAAATTTTCCCTGTCTGTCCCATTCCACTCTAGATTCAAAGAAGGGAAAAAAAATCCCTGTTGCAGGTTAAGCAAAAAAGATGATGGGTTTGCAGCTAATGAATGATAAAACCATCTTTGGGAAGAAAGCAGGGAGAGTGGAAAAAAAGAGCCTAATAACACCATTTGTTTACATTAGAGAAACACCTGCTACTGCAGACACTGTTAAGATACTGTCAGCGTTTCTATTGCCATCCCATATTTCAAAGGCTTATAACTTGGCCATGAGAAGTCACTTTTAAAATTGAATCCAGAATATAGAGTGAATTTAGGTGCATTCTGTCTATTGTTGTCACCAACTGGACACCAAAAATACATAATAAAAATAAATAATAAAATAGAAAAAACAGCTACAACTAAATCACAACCATGCGTATTGATGAGCTATCAATGCTAAAGACATCTTTGATTCAACTCACTCAGTACCCCTTGTTCCATTGGCTTTAAAACAAAACAACAGATGAAAAAATACAACACATTTTATCTGGATTTTTTATTTGGTTTTTTTTAGTTGTTACTATAGCTTTAATTCAAGAACAAGAAAAAACTTAATAAGCAAATCATGCAAGAGCACTATAAAATACATGAAAGCAAACACGAGGAATAAGCACGGAAACAACCTCTATCTGCAGCACCTGCAAGACCTATTTGTTTCTTTGTAGAAACATGGAGCAGGAGTCGTCTGGTTGAGCCGGGGCAGAGGGATCTAACATGATAGATTTCGACCTCTCATGAAATCCCTGCAACTTGCTCCCCCCAGTCTATTTTTCCTTCAAATATTTTTCCTTTAAAGGCTTCTGAAGAGCAAAGGTTAATGAAGTAATCTATGACTTAATGCTAACACATGCAATGTATGCACAGAAAAATGCACGTCCCATTTTTAACATTTCTCTGGAAACAACTATGGTCTCTTATAGCTGCAATTTTGAAAGAATGCAATTATGGGATAGAATTCCAGCTACCTTTGGGCCGAGGCCTCTGGAGACTTACAAAGAATTAGTGTATTGTTGTGAGATACATTTGTGAAATCACGTTCCTCTCATATTCTCCTCTAAAGCTATGGTGCAATTCCTCTCAACTAAAAATCATGCTTGTCTGTCCTTCTGTTTGTAAAAATATCTATTAACAGCCCAAAGGCTTTTTTTTTCAGTTTCCAAAACCTGAAAATTGTATGTCAGCTAAATTAGCATTAACTCACACAACAAAAGAACTGCTCTGCCAAATTTGACAAAACACATAACTGAAAATCAAGCACAGAAAGTGACAGATCTGGTGGTGCTGGTCTGCTGGATAGGAGTGAACCTGAGCGTTGAGGGTTCTCCACTGCAGTGCCTTGCACACTGCCAGCTCTGGCAGTCTTTGACTGCTGACTTTAGACATAAGCTGGAATAAACACAAGGAAAGAGGCTGGAACAACGTCTGACAAGTCTAAATGACAGGAACAGCTAACATGTAAAATGGAAGGCAAGGAGGAAGGCAAGGAGTTAATTATCATTTTAGAGATTAAACTTCAAGCCAGTTCCTTAACACGGTTTTAAGTACATTGGATTGCAAAGTAACTTCAGAAATTTTGCTTTATTATACAGAAAAACATGACTATTACAAGAAGTTAATCAACTGTTGAGAACAGACTTGACTGCTTATGATCCCATATGCATTCATAAAGCCCTAGAAGAGCAAAGCCAACACCTCCTAAAAAGAACTAGCAAACAAAAACCAATTTACACTTCCATCAAGCATCATCACTGACCACCCAAATGCTTTGCCGTGATTAAGCCTGAAAGAGATCAGGATAAAGACTGGGATTCAGAGCAAGGCACAGCTGTTGTACTCAGGCCAAAGTGTGTGTATCAAAGCTTTGCACGGCATGGCTTGCTAGAGATGAGGTGAGTCTTTTCTTTTACACTGTTCCTTGTGCGTCAGACCTTCAGAATCTTTCCAAATCTGCTCCCAATTCTTCCATACCATCAAGTGTTGCAAGTTAGGTGCTGAATTCAAACCCTGATAATTGATGCAGATTCTACCTACCAGCTCTAGTCCAAGGTTTGATCAGGGTTCCTCTTTACATTAAAAGAGCAAGTTCATGAGCTTTAAGGAAACTTTTAATAAGCCTGAAAGCTATAGGGATTTTAAGCCTGAAGATTTACATCTAAACTGTAGCACATAACTTCTAAAGAGAAGACTTCTATATTCTGAGACCACAAGACTACTTGAAATTTCATTACAGCTTTCTGAGTTCCAAGGGCACAAAACACTCAGAGATCCACTGACCAAAACACCATGCAAGCAAGATTAGGTTGCCTTTCCTGCATTTTTATCCTCTAGTCATTCCTATAGTCTGAGTACAGCGTAACTGATTCATACAGACCCAAACGATCTTCCTTCATTTAAGCCTGCAGTTTTCCACATAAAGAATTCCCTTTACACTCATTTTTCAGGACATATCCTCCTCCATACTTGCATGAGGTCCCCAGATAAACGCTGAGCAGCCGAGTCAAACAACTCTATACTTCAAGTTTCACATGTAAAATAGTCTTGTATTTTCAAAACCCTCATCTGTGAGAGATTCACTCTATTAACAAGCAAAGTTCTTTCCTTTCACTCACCCAGGTATGGTATGACATGTATTACACCAAAGTTTCTTCCTGCAGCCTCTTCTTTCACCCCCAACAGAATTATTTTACTAACAGCAGCCTGGAAAATACCTCCTTGCTCTTTTCTAGTGTTTTAGAACAATGAATGCAAAATTATACACTGGCAAAATCCCTAAAAAAAAATTATCTATATGTAAAAGTATGACTTTTGGAAATTTTCATTAATAAAAATCTCCATACCATTATACATGAAGGCAGGAAACACCATAACATCTTTCTTCACTTACCTTGGCAAAAATGAGAGGAGCAGGGGAGGTAGTGTTGGAAAATTCATATAATTGTAAGCAAAGCAAAAAAGATTTAGTTGTTTTTTTAAAAAAAAAATATGGACATGTAGGTAGACCAATTATCAAGATTTCCGGGTTAGTAAAGCCCTCACTTTAATAAGTAAATCAAAACAGCTACAACTGGTTTTTTTCTGTACATTTGGTCCTGAACCACAGCACTGAATCCCCACAGCGTTACTGTGTTTAAAAGAAAAAAACCCACATTTACAACATATGGAATACTCCCAGCAATACTGTGTGGGTCTGACTACGACCCCGTGCTCACATATAGCAGTGACTGCCTCACTGAACAAGCAGCAGCACTTGCTGAGAGCAGCTCCAGCCAACACAGCCTATCCTGACAGAACTGACTCCTGGCAAAACCAACACCAGAACAAACCAAAAACTCCCCCCTAAAAAAAGACACCAAAGCACCACACCAGCATCTCTTAGCCGCCATGGGAGCCACACTTTCAACAAACACAGCTGAATCCATTCTTGGAGACAGCACCTTGTATGTAAACAGGGCACTTTCCAACACCACCAGCAAACCCTTCAGCACTACCCAAACTGAGAGTACCTGCTGAACATTCCCTCTCCCCTCTTTTTTAGGATTTTCCAGAAGGAGATGAAAGGATCCACAATTTCAATATAGGATGGGGGACAATGTGATTGAGAGCAGCCCTGTGGAGAAGGACTTGGGGGTGCTGATTGATGAGAAGCTCAACATGAGCCAACGATGGGCACTCACAGCCCAGAGGGCCAACCCTGTCCTGGGCTGCATCAAAAGAAGCCTGGCCAGCAGGGCAAGGGAGGGGATTCTCCCCCTCTATTCTGCTCTTGAGAGACACCACCTGGAATATTGTGTCCAATTCTGGAATTCTCAGCATAAGAAGGATATGGAACTATTGGAATGCGTCCAGAGGAGGGCTATGAGGATGATCGGAGGGCTGGAGCCCTCTGCTGTGAGGACAGGCTGAGAGAGCTGGGGTTGTTCAGCCTGGAGAAGGCTCCGGGGAGACCTCATAGCAGCCTTCTGGCACCTGATGGGGTCTACAAGAAAGCTGGGGAGGGACGTTTTCACAAGGGCAAGCAGTGATAGGACAAGGGGGAATGGCTTTAAATTGGAAGGGGGAAGGTTTAGATTAGCCATGAGGAAGAAATTCTTCATGCTGAGGGTGGTGAGGCCCTGGCACAGGTTGCCCGGGGAAGCTTGTGGATGCCCCCTCTCTGGCGATGTTCAAGGATGGGGCCTTTAACAGCCTGGGCTGGTGGGAGGTGTCCCGGTCCGTGGCAGGGGGTTGGAACTGGATGAGCGTTAAGGTCGCTTCCAAGCCGAACCGTTCCCTAACTATACGCGCGGCCGTTCCCACCTGGGCGCGGCAGCGGCGGCTCCCAGCGGGGCGATGCTGCCCCCTAGCGTCGCGCCGGGGACGTGCAGCCCGTCCCCCGCCCCGAGCCGAGCCGGGGGGGCAGGCACCTCCCGCCCTAACGCCAGGCTTTCCCGGGGGTAGCTCCGCTGATGATTACTTGAAGTGTGTTAGGCTTTGCTCTTGAGAAAGGGAAGGACGAAGTGTCACCGTTTAGCCCCGGCCCGATCCATGTGGCAGCTAAAACTGAGAAGCTGGACCCCAATTCCCTCCCTCCCTCCCGACCCCCAGGAAAAGGGAGAAGGGATATGAGAGGAAAAGACTTGTGGGTTGGAAACTAAAATAGCTTTAATGGAATAATAAAAATAAATTATAATACTAGTATTAGTCATATTAATAATAAAGAAAATACTATTAATAAGAAAATAATAGAATATTTGTCCATATATGAAATTGCCCTCTTCCCTCGATGACTGCGTCACCACAGATGCTGTGAAGTAGGCAAAGGTTAGGGTCCAGGCTAGGAGGGAGCTGGACTCAGAAACTGAATTCAGAATGCGTGGATCCAGGATTAGGGGCCAACAGGCAGATGAGGTCCTCACTGGACTTTGACCATCAAAGAAGAGAGACAATACCCTCATGTTGCCTCAGTTTTATACAGAGTATGATATATATGGGATGGAATACTCTGTTGGTCAATATGGGATCACCTCTACTGTCCACCTCTCCTTGCAGGTGCCACCCTTCTTTGTCTTTGACTTACAGCTCCACCAGCTCTAGGATGGCCTCGGTTACTACATGAATAAGTGAAAGCAGTGGCTTTTCTGCAACCCAATGCCCTGTGTTATCACTGACAGAGAGAAACACTGTCTGAAAAACACACAGTCAACTCTCAGAAAATGAAGTTACTCAGACAAGGCTGCGCTGAATGTAAAAACTGATTCTGCTTTAGCTCAAAGCAGAACAGGGAGTGAGGAACAAGAAAAACTGCTCAAAGACCTTCACAGAACATCTCTTCCCTGGATATATGTTCAGAGACTGACTTTCAAAATGGCATGGGCCAACAAACTTGCAAGAACTTTACCTCCCCAACAGCAACATTTCCAAATATTTTAGGCCACAACTAGAAAGCACCCTTCCTGCTGCACACTCTGCTGTGCCAAAAGCATCCCCAAAATCTACATTAAGCAGCCTCTTCTCAACTTCCCCATTGAAAATTGCTAATCTCTCAAAAGATTTGATTAGCATATATTGAATTTTATAGTCCTTTGATTAAGACAGATGATGCTGAGTTTTTTTAAACTGAGAAAATTAATATTCAGAGCACTGACTGCAACGTGAAGCAGCCTTACAAGAATGACACCTTCAAGACTCTTACTTGAGCACTCTTCAGAGCAGTCTCTCTGCAGTGGGATGACAATAGGGAGCACATGCTGCTCTCCTCATGTGCTCCCTGAATCCACACTACATGGAACCAAGTTCTAAACACCATCTCATGGACAGGCACAAAATAAGACTCTTGAGTAAACAATTACACCAATCTCTGATTTACTGCTAAACCCAATCTTGAGAAAGTTTGTGACACCCAACTTCGAGGGCTGCTAATCAACCTGTCCCCACCACTCACCAGCTGCAATTAATTTCCTGCAAATAGCCACTGACATGCAAATTATTTACACCTGGCACTTAATTTCCCTACCTGCTACCAGATGCAGTTAGGGCTCAGCTTCCTGTGTTGCCTGCAGGTGGTTGCAGTGATGGGCTGCACAGCCCAAGCCAGGCAGAGGGCGAGCACCAGGGCACTGATATTAGCTCAGGTCAGAGGAGGAAACAACTGCAAATGAGGCAAGACTATCTCTGTACTCCCATCATCCAAAAGGGACAAACCGAACCCTCGCTAAAATTCTGCAAGGAACTTCTCCTCTAGTAGAAAAAGTGTTTCAAGGAGACCAATCATATTTGGAACTAAGAGCAAGGGACTTTTTCTGCATTTTTATTAATAAAAGAACAACAGTATCTAACAGAAGGCACATCCTCAGCAAGAGGATTTGTCCCCTCCCTACTCCGTATGGGAACTGAGCTTTGTCCCTGTTTCAAAGGATCATCAAAGTTAGCAAGATGGAAATATCAAATTACATTTGGGATCAGTTATATTATCCAGGGGACATTTTTTCAGTCAAAAAAACACTACAAATTTCTTTGGTTTGATGAGCTGAGGTGAGAGAAAGAGCAACTATACAGCTAGAGAGGTGTTTGCTCTGAAAGAGCAGTGATCCTGGTTTCCAGAGCAGTTTCAGCACAAGCAGCAAAGAGGATTTATTTAAAATTACCTGACAATTTTTTCTGAGGTTTGATCTTTTGTACTTCAGTTAAATCCTACTTATTTTTGGACTATTTTAAGCTGATTCCATGCAGACTATGAAGAGACCTTCCTTCCCTTCATTTTACACGTTTTTGGATTACACTGTTCTTTTGTTTCTGTGTCTGGTGAACTGGTCTCATCTGAATAGCTTAAAGAAACCTGACAATAAGAGCAAATCTGCACTTAAATCACTGTAAATACACTTTTTAAAGACCTGGCCCTCAGCAGAAATTCCTTTTATGAAAGATAGTAGAAGACATCAGTGTCTCCAGATGCAAGAGATATATCAGTGTTTTCACTCTCCAGCATTTCAAGGGAATAGACCCTGTAGGCAAAATAGCTAAACTCTTTCAAAATTCTTCTTTGGAACTCACAACTGCATTTGAGCAAACCCGCAGCCCTTGAGCACTAACTTAAGGAGCCTTCTTTTTTCATCACCATTCCTATGAGCAAAGAGAATGGCACAGCAGAGCACAAGTGTCCTGCAGAGCTGTGGCACAGCCATCCCTCTGCCTTACACAGCACAGCTGGTACAGCAGCATGGCACTCATGCCCTTTGCACAGGCACCCTCCCTTGCCAGCAGCGTGACAGTCCAGTGGGGCACTGACAACAGGGAATTCCATCACACCAGTTCCTGACTAGTGATGAATTTGCCAAGGAAACCGGGTTAAACTAAATTAGAGGGGCCTAACCTGAGAATCAGATATAGATCTGACACTGCCTTCGCTTGCACACGTTCCCTCTTCTACTGTGCATTCAAATGTAAGAGAGTCGTCTAATCCTCCTTGCCTTCTGCAGAAGTGGAAGGTTAGCCTTCAGCTCCATAGAATCATGGAATGTCATGAGTTGGAAGGGACCCACAGCAATCGAGTCCAACTCCTGTCCCTGCAACCTCAACATTCACACCGTGTGTCTGAGGACATTGCACAAATGCTTCTGGAATACTGTCAGGCTTGGTACCGTCACTGTTTCCCTGGGGAGCTGTTCCAGTGCTCCACTACCCTCTCAGTGAATAATCTTTTCCTAATGTGTCCTCTGGCACATCTTCCTGCCACTCCCTTGGGTCTTAGGTCTCAGTTCCTTTGCCCCTCATTCTCCCTTTCCCTTCAAGGAGGGCCTAAACTTTGCTGAGTGCTTCAGGAGGCTCAGACATTAAAATTTACAAAGGACAAAATTTATTTTTCTTATGCTTGTATTAATTTGATCTCTGTGTCCATTTGTTATGCTGGAAGAGGCAGGATACCTCCCATGCAAAAAGTTATTTGGGGAGGCCAGGATGATGTATGATTTTAATCAAATCACCTGTGAAAAAGGTTTCATTCCAGGAAAAGCTTTGGTACATCAACAAAAGCAGAAAGAATGAACAGCTGGGTGAAGTGCAGCACTGTTACAGGACATCTAATTAAAAATAAAGATCTTGAAAACCAGACTCTTATTACTTCCTACCATAGGAGATGGGTCCTTCCAGCAGAATTCCTACGAAGAGGAGGTTCTATTTGTTTCTCATACAAAAGACATTCAGCACAAGATAATACTGTGAGAAGAGCCTTAGATATACCTTCACTTCAGTATTTGTATGCTATTCATTGAATATTTCATGACTGTTGCCATCTGTGCCAGCCTTCTAAAGCCATTACTAGGTCACAAATTCAGTTCTGCAAAAGACGAGCTCAGTCTTCATCATAAAATATTTCATCAGTTGAATATTTCAAGGTTTTCATTACCATTATAAGGAAGCATTAATGGTGATAAAATAATCAGTCAGCAAAAATTCTATTACTTCTCCCTTAGTGAATGTGATCATTACATCCTCACTCGAAAGTTTCTCATTTCCTGAAGGATCAGGACAACTATTAGCTAAAAAGCACAGAGAAGGTACAACTGACACCCATTAAATGCATAATACCATTGCCACAGAGAAACCCCACTGAAATTGCACCCTGAATATCTATTTCAGGTAGGTGGTTCAAAGTATTCTTGCTTTTATTCAGATTAAGAACAAAAAATGTAGCAGAGAAAGACGTAGCCATATAACACAACCCGTCTCTTCTACTTTCTCTTGCTTTTTGTCTTTCTCTGCATTGAAAGTGTATTCTTTTAACTGGATTAGTTAGTTAAAATGCACAGTATTCTTTTAAAATAGCTCTCCATATTTCTCTCTATGGATTACTTTGAAGCACAGCATGTCTGTTCTTTTAAACAGGTTCACTCTCTTCACAGGTGTTCATTAAAGTGTGCTCAACTCTAATCCCCTTAGCACCAAAGTATGCAGCTTTTTAAAAGGGCCTGTTCTAAACCAGCATTGCCCAACTTATCAGTGCTGTAAAATGCAGACTTTCAAGAAAAATTTCTTCACTGTCTTAGAGACCATACAGGCTCATCCTGGAACAAATACTGACCCACTTAGTTAATCTGTTTTTAAAATGGCATTTCAACTTTGAAGATCACAGAGGAGAAATAGCCACGCCAGAATATATTCAATTTGTATATCTCTAGTTGTTGGTGAGAGCACACTCTGGAAAAGCCACCACCCTATAAATAATAGAGGTGTTTCTCTCAGCAGCTTGTTTACTGAAAAGCTGACTTCATGGAGGAGAAAGGTTGAATAAACAACCAGCTTTTGAGATGCTTTCCTCACTACCCTTTGGATAACATTAATGCAGCAATTATAAGAATGTAGTATCTCATTCACCACCCTTCCCAGACTGTCCTAGATTTGGTGTAGGTTAAGTAGCATTTAGGCTAGGTCCACATCAGCAAGTACTTTCGCACAACAATAATGGATCAGTAGGTGAAAGTGGCCGGTGCTCGGCCTCCTGACATCTCCACTGTATGTAGTTCAGATTTACTTCCCATTAGCTTTAGTCTGGCCCCTGGACTAAATGCCCTCTGCGTGCACATGGTTTGGTGCTTTCACCTCTTGAGTCAACTTCTGCTAAGGAGCAACACACAAATTACATTCTGGTATTTTTCCTCATGGCTGTGCTGCCAACAATCAGCTGCAGATTTTGTTCTCAAGAGGTGAGCTCCAACAGACGGAACTGCATTGCCTTTCAGGAACAGCATTACCAATAAGGCATTAAAAACTTTCACATGGGGGAGGACATACGAGACCTCTACTGTGAGTTCAGCCAGTAAATGAACCTTTTTAAGACAGCTCTTGTCAAAAGCCCCAAAGCTAGAAAGCAAGAATCGCCTCTTTTTGCTGAGATGTTACAAGCTTTTTGCAACACAAACATCTTTATTGACAGAAATTGGTGGAAAGTTAGACAATTCTTTTGAAAATTTCCTTCTGTTTTTTTGATGGCTGTTCAAACATCTCCTGCACGTGCCAGTTTGCTCAGGCTAGCAATCTGAAACACAGCAGGAGGCATATGCTATATGTGCCAGTGCCGTTTTGCACTGCAAATTCATTTCATAATGCAATAAACATTCAATTCATAGTTTTTAGTGAAGTGCATTCCCTGTAGGCAGCAGCAGGAGGCATTCACCACCAGCTTTCAAAATAACCCTTTGTAGTGCACAGGCATTGTCTTATCCCTTTAAGACTGAATTTGTCTCATTTCAGGTTCTTCTTGCACCCTGCCTTGAAGATTTCAAAGCACTTAGAAAACATTAAATAAATTTCTCTTATTTGGGCAAGTATTAAAGTCTACCTTACCAATAGAGAGATGAAGGCAGAGAGGCTGCTAAATACAGCAAGTTGTGGGTAAGGGAAAAATAAAAAAAGATAAAAGAGAGTAAGAATCTCCATTGACATCCCCTAACTTCATCAGAGAATATTGTCCTAACACACAGGGTTCAGACATAGGAAAACCAGGCGGAACCCAAAAAGAGAACCCAAGTGTCCACTATCACCTAGCATTCCACAGGAACAGGGGATAGGAACACAGCTGTCTGCTCAAAGGGTGTTTGTGTATTTTACGTGAAACTGCAATTAACTAATGTGAGCGGACAATCCTTGGATCACAATTATTTCCTGCCCTGCCCAGTCACGAACCTGCTCTAACTCTATGATAAAGGCATTGTACCTTTGACGTGCTCTTTCACACTCAGTGATAACTGGGAAGAAAGGGAGGAGGTAGAATAACAACTCCTCTGCAGATGACGTTGGCCCCCAGGGAGTCTGCAGCTATTCCAGGCAGTGGTGACCGCTCTCTCTCCGAAGGACAGAACAGGGCGTGTGGAGTTGGGGGCTGAGTCAAGGGACGTCCCCCCAAGATGCCTCCATCAGCCCAGCAAAATGGTGGCTCCCACTCACAGCAGCTGCTGAGCGGAAATTGGCACCAACATGAAGAAACCTCTCATCCCCCTCCCCCCTCACCTCCGCCCGGCCACCAAACTGCAACTCAGAGCAACCAAACCACCCCCCTGCCACCCGTTCTGGCTCCCAAAACCTCGTATTGGCAAGGGATAGAAACATTCCCTGAAAGATATTTCTTACAGCTTGACATTTCAAACATGATTTTCACCAGTGTTGTCACTGGTAAAATCATGAAAGTGATGCTAGTGCAAATGTACTTTGGGCGTGCGCTGATTTGGGCTGCGGTAGAGTTAATTTTCTTCACAGTAGCTGGTACGGGGCTGTGGTTTGGATTGTACTGCAAACTGTTGATAATTCAGGGATGTTTTCACTGTTGCTGAGCAGTGCTTACACAGAGTCAAGGCCTTTTCTGCTCCCCAAGGGCGAGTGGACTGGGGTGCACAAGAAGCTAAGAGGGGACACAGCCAGGACTGTTGATCCCAACTTACCAAAGGGATGCTGCATGCCATAGCATGTCATGCTCATGAATAAAGTAAGCAGAAGTTTGGCTGGGGGGCTGCTGCTCAGAGACTGAGCACCAGTCTGCTGGTGGTGAGCAATTGCTTTTATTGGCATCACTTGTTTGTCTAAGGGTTTGTTTCTCTCTCGTTTTCTTTCAATTACAATTTGCTGTTGTTATTATATTTTATTTCATTTATTAGGGATATGGTTTAGTAGGGAGACAGGCACAGTTGGACTCAATGATCTCAGAGGTCTCTTCCAACCTTATGATTCTATGATTAAACTTTTCTTATCTCAACACAAAAGTCTTCTCACTTTTATCGTTTGAATTCTCTTCCCCATCGTCCTGCTGGGGAGCGTGAGCAAGCAGCTGCGTGGTGCTGAGTTGCCGGCTGGGGTTAAACCATAGCAGGACAACATAAAGTAAACTCAAACACATGAATGATTCCAGTTGGAATGACTCCACTGATGACACCTGACTATTCACTGTGACCATGCAACTCCAGGAGACTTTCTATGCAGCTATTACACTGTGATCATGGTTTATTCTGTACTGACTGCAGTCTTTCACATACATGTAAAATATATATGGACAATTGTTGTATAAAGCTACAGAATTCACACATGAATCTGAATTCCCACTTCTATGAAAATTCTTAAGATTTTGCTATCTTATTGCGTTCTGAAAATAGGAGACCAAAAGGACAATTTCCTCTAAGTATTGCATAATATTGCAGGCCAAGAAAAGGTGAGGATCTTGTTTTTGAAGCAGTGTGTTGTGCTTTGAAACAAGCAATTGCCATTTCTTAAGTCCATGTATTTTACTGACATTTTGATAAACTTACTTAACCTCCTACTGACTCGTAACTCCTAAACTTTAAATTCCATAGAGCAATGTACCATTTTCTTCCCAACCAGTTAGCTTCCCAAAGCACACTTCCTCTTGACCAGGGCACCCTTGTCATGCTTCTCCCAAAAAATTCAGAAAAATCAGGGCATTTCCTGCCAGCTCACCCCACTGTCTTTCACTGAAAAACTACATTTTCCATAAGACAACACCTACAAAGTAAAACCCAAATTGCCAACAATACCTTTTAAATTAGATCAGATTAATTTAAAAATAAAAGAAATAACAAGCTACCACAATGTTCATGAAAACAGCCCAAGGCAAATATTTATTTTTACTCTTGATGGAAATGTTTCCAAATAGAATATAGAGAAAAATATTGATTTTTGTGAACACAGCTTTCGAGCATAAAGTGCACAACTGTGCTTGCTACCCAATAGCTTACATGATGAAAATGCGGGAGAGGCTTTTGTTGTATTACGAATTGTCCTAACAAGGTCAAGCTTTCATCCTACACCCATCAATAGTGTTTCTGCTTTTGTCTGTTTAATCTAATTACAGAAATAAAAGTGTGAAACCATCATTCCAACCAGGAAAGAAGTATGAAATTGAAATGTCTGTTCCACAACACTACTAGTTCACAGAGCTTATGCTTATGAGTTTCATTCCCAATTTTGCAGGCTGTGGAAGTAGTGCAGAAACACATCAGGATTCTTGATGTCAAGCCAAAATGCCTCATCCAGGAAAAAAAAATATTAGAACAGCTCCTCAATGCATCAAGACTCACATTTTTTCTAACCTTAAAATGTGGATGTTGGTTTTGCTTCTCAAAACCAATACTAATGCTAATTCCATTTAAAGCAATCCAGATTTTAATTAGAAAAGTAGGAAGGAATAAGGTCTCTCCATAACGATACAGATTTTTAAAAAATCACCATTTTAAAAGAAAAATATCAAAAATTATATACATTAATAGGCCTTTAATTTCTAATAGACATGGAGGCAAAAACTTGCCTATCTAAAATAGTAAGTGTGGATCTATTACAAATGTGCAAATAACTTTTTCTCCAGATAAATGTGTTTCAAATTAGAAGTAATCCAGTATTTATATAATTTTTGCTCTAATTACTTCTAAAACCAAAATGCAGTAAATTCTGATTATTGAGCAAGTTTTTTCCTGTTTAGCAATGGAGGTAGAAAAAAATCTATAGTCTTTAGTAGGACCAGACAAGAATATTATAAAAGCTTTATTCACAGAGTGAAGGCAAGTCTTGTACAGTGCTCAAATTCCATACGACATTCAAATTGAAAGCTAGATTAGACTTCAAAGGGGTTTTGACTCTGTAAGGTCCTTCCTTCAGAATGCAAATTTAAATGATGATATGAAGGTATGATCTCAAGTCCATTCAAAGGCAACATCTGCAGAGGGTTTTTTATTATATCTTAGCATAAATCAAGAGTTTACCCTATGGGTTAACTTATGAACATATTTTGCTTAAACAGAGGGAAAACAGGTGGTTTGTGTATTCAGGTAACAGTCAGCTGGGAGCAATCTCCTCCCCAAACCTACTTATATTGGGTAAAACAAGGGTGACATACACGTTACCACTGTGACTGATGATTTAGTTATGTGAAATGTCCACTTAAAAGGAATTGTTAGGTTCCTTTCACAGTTCACCACCAGAGCCTGTGGTTCTGAACAAGCCCTCTGTGCACATTAGAGAGTAGAATTAAGAGAAAGTATCCTGCACAAAGCAGCACCTTTGTTCCACGCTGGCGTGGTGCTGCACATTAATCTCTGCTCCCCAGCAAAGACTCTGGCAAAACTCTGACATCTGACTGAATTTGCATAGGACAACCGTCCAAAATTTGTTTCATGAATTCTTATGGAGGAAACTTGCCTAATGTAACAAAATCAGACCAGTCAGCATTTGGTAAATATGCTTGTAGTTTGCCGAAGGAAACAGAATTCCCTGTTGTTCATTGTTTACTATACGGTATGCCCTTATCCTCTCCTTTTGTCCATATTTTTCCCCACGGGCTGCAGAAGGTTACTAGATTCCATTGACTGTAAACCAAGATGTTTCTGACCTTTCATGCTTTCTGCTTCTCCACACTTCTGACACATGTTGAATCAAGTGGGGTTCTTGAACTCTGTTCCACGGACGGATAATGGTTTCAAGAAGCAGCAAAAGAGCTTGGAACTAATCCGAAGCAGAATACCTTCAGATTTTCTATGGATTGCTTTTCTAATTACAGCAGAAGTAAACATTTTCCTCCTGGCACTTACCCATCAAACACTCACTGAGACATAGAACTGCTAATTCTAATGTCACCATCCACTAATTCCACATATTCTCTCATCCTTGAAATGAGAAAGAAAATCATCACTTATCCTACTTAGGATAAGGCAAGCCTTTGCTTCTTCGGATATGACAAATAGCTTTGCTCATTATCTTCTCTGATTCTAAAGCCTTATTGAAACTGTTTACAAATAGGTATTTGGTCCCCGCACCACCTCTGAAGCTAGCAATGACAGGAACTTTGCCACCTACCACATGCAGCACCAGCAGGGTCAGAGGGTCCTCTGTTTTCTTTGTCTGATCTGAACTGAGCTGTTTGAAGAAAAGCAGATTCACCCTCCACCTCCTGAAGGCAAGCAAATGGGAAACTTGTTTGCTGCAAGAGAAGAAAGAACAAGAATCAGCCTTGCTGGTGAGTGGTGCCAACTTCAGCCAGGCCATGCAAATCCCAATCAGAAGTTGAATGTTTGTGTGGGAAACCAGGACAGAGGGAAACTAGTAGTCAACTCATTTCAGCAGAACATTCGTGCTGTTTTGGTAAAGATATTCTATACTTCCTGCAGCTGCTGGGGCATGATCTCCCATAGCTCTGGTTCTGCATGGTTTTTACCCAGCAAGTCCAGACTCCTCAGGCTCCCTCCAGTTAGAGGGCCAGCCTTAGCAACCTCTGCTGCCTTCTGCTTTTCCAGCTGTCAGTCAGCAGCCAGAATTCCCTCCTTACACAGCTCTGCAGACTGGGATTTTGCACCTGGCAGACTCCCACAGGCACCCATCTCCACTCTATGCAGGGAGGAAAGCAGCGGGAAACAGCTCTTACCTATGGATTCTTCTCTCAAAAACACAGATATTTTAGTTTCATATATCTTTATGCCATCACAGCCTGCAGGGCAAAAACTCAAACGACCAGAAAGTGACTCTTCCATCCTCTGTGTAGCTGGGGGCCAGGAATACACAGGCTCCACACCAATCTTTTGCTTCACTTGAACCAGGCTGCAAGTTTGACCAGCTTTATTCTTTTAAAAAGGAGAGATCTGCTGGTTTTAATCTGTTCCGGCCAACAAGCAAACAGAAAGCAAATGTATCCATTACTAGATCAAGCTGCAAGTTTACTTAACTTGTCGTAAAATTTAACCCTCTCTTTTTTCTTTCTACCGTACAGGGTCCCACACATGTTTACAGTCTCACCTAAGACCTCTAACGTCTCTACTTTACCTGATCTTTAATACCTGACCTCATGCACCTAGCATCCCAGATAGAAAAACATTACTTCTCCATCTAACATCCTTTAAAAAGGACAATTTTTAAAATGTTAGAATTAGCACCTGGTCAGGAGTTTCAATGAATGCTTTGGCCACATCTTTTACGTCTTGGTACATGGTATTAAAAATTTAAAAAATAAAAGAGAGAAAAAGAAAGAAAATAAAAACAGAAAAAGGAGGGCAAAAAACTCCAACACTACCAGTTACAAATGATATGTCCTTTCCATTAAAACGTACAGAAATTTATCTATAAAGGAAGCTTTAAACACTACCCTAATTTCATAAGTAAGACTGCTAGGGAGGTACATAAACCTGGCGGGCTGACTTGATTAGCATTATTGTTCATCCCAATTGTTTGGCTTGATGAAACCTGCTCACATATGGAACAAGTCCTCAGATATTCTTTGAAAAGTTGCTGCAAATAATGCTGGTAAAAGGGAAAGAATAAACTGATCTTTACATCTGCGGGAAGTAATAGGCTTAATGTATAGCAAAGATGACTGGTTAGCTGTTGGGAGCAGTGTTACCGTGGTGAGGGTAATGAACACACCACCAACAGATTGTGAGGTCTCTGTCCTTGGAGACTTTTCATTACAGCTTAGGCAATATCAGACAAGGGTGGCTTGCCACTGCCGGTCCCACTTTTTACAATTCTGTCTGTCTGTGGATACAGAAGCCACAGCTGTTATCTCAGTTTGTCTACTAGGTACTATGCAGTATCACCAAGCATGATCTGAAGCATCTTCAGATTAATAATACATGATAATTCAGTAGTACTGAGAAGTCGTGGGACAAGTAGACTGATGTGTTAGAATGAGGACAATGCAAATGTACCCTTGTGCACAATTCATCACCCCACTAAACTCAGCCTTATTTCTGCTTGAGGCTCTAAATGCCCTCTGGCCTGACAGCATAGTAGGAAAACAGTGAATCTGAGACCTGTGTGCCACCAGTTGTGGCTATTATTTAATGAACTTTTCTCAATTTTATTCTTGTTTATTCATATCAATTTCTAGCCATTAACATAGCAGCAACAGGAAAACACTTAGTTCAAACTAAACCATGTCCTGCAGAGACCACCACAGAGATATAAGTGAAAATTCCAGGTTTTCTTTAGCTAGAACTGCTTCACTTCTGATGCCTCTGGATCTCTATCTCTCTGCTTTTCCTTGCCCTGATGAAGTAAGTCAGTTGCTCTCCCCACCGGACTTCTAATCCATGCAACATTTGCAGAAATGATGTGATATTTTGCTTTTTTTCTGTTTGCTCCTGTTTAAAAAAAAATTAAAAAAGAAAAGCTCCTCTTGGCATGGTCCACGCCTTCCAGTCACATTCTACCAACTGGCTGAGGCTGGCAGAAGGATTTAACTCATGCTAATCATTCAGAGATGGAATGCCATCAAATAGATGGCAAAAAAATCAAGCAGAAATAAGAAAATGTCTCAGAGGCTCAATAAATATATCCTCTGTAATGTCCTCCATCAAATTGTTACTGCCTTTGCAAGTGAAATAAGCCTAAATCAAGTGTGAGTGATGACTGCTGCAGTGTGGCTTCAGCATTTCCCAGTATTATGCCATCAGTGAACACTAGAGAGCAGCCTTTCTCCAGAATATTAGGAATTTAACAGTTGTTTTCCCTGTGCTTTCTGAAGGTAAGAAAATATTGACCCCTACTCCGAGAATTTAGTGCAGTCCACAGGGAAAAATATTTCAGATGTCTTATCAGACTGAATTGAACCATAAATCTGCCAGAGAGCATAATCATGGCATTCCTTATGGATACCAGCTGTTGATAGTTTGCACTCAGCCTTCGGAGAGTCACACATTTTTATTGTGGATTTTATCTTTTTATCTGGTTTATTTGTATTACTGGAGCACTTCAAACAAAAAACAGACGTAGCTCCAAGTGAGCTTGGAATCGGTAAGGAAATGCTCGTGCCTGCTTACAGTCTGCAGCCCCAGTTTAAAGGGGTTAAATAACATAGTGAGTTTATAGCAAGATTAGGGAATTAGACTAAAATATCTTCAGTGCTAGCTCCTTTCAACACTGTGTGCGTTAAGCCCACGTAGCTTAGGCCTTTAGAATACTTGGGCTGTGCACTGAAGTAGCAGCACTGGAATCTATGATTCATTTCCTATCTGTGGGTTATCTGTCCATCAGGACTGACAGATACAGAAGTTTTCCTTTCATAATCCCCACCAGTGCTTGGGTCCATCTCTGACAAGGCCCTTTGTAAGACTGGGGCAGACCTGTTTTATTGTACTTCTGCAGAGATGGCAAAAAAAAAAGGATACCTATTAGTTCTGCTCATAACAGCAAGTCTGGGACACATAAAACCTGTCTCCTGAGCAATGCAGCATGGTTTTCAGCTCATCTGTTAGAGCTCTGAGTTACCAGAGTGAAAAGCCATTATTGCCACTGCTAAAAATCTACTGGCAGCTTCATTGCATTTGGAATAACGTTAGTAAATATCATAGAATCATAGAATCAATAGGTTGGAAGAGACCTCTGAGATCGCCGAGTCCAACCGTGCCTGTCTCATTACTAAACCATTTCCCTAAGGAGCTCATCTACCTGTTTTTTAAACACCTCCAGCGATGGTGACTCCACCACCTCCCTGGGCCGCCTGTTCCAATCCCTGACCACTCTATGGGTAAAGAAATTCTTTCTAATGTCCAGTCTAAACTTCCCCTGCCATAACTTGCAGCCATTTTCATCTTGTCCTATCACTGTCACCTGTGAGAAGAGCCCAGCACCCACCCCGTCACAGCCTCCTTTCAGGCAGTTGTAGACAGTGATGAGGTCTCCCCTCAGCCTCCTCTTCTGTAAGCTAAACAACCCTAGTTCCTTCAGTCACTCCTAGTAAGACTTGTTCTCCAGCTCCCTCCCCAGCCTTGTTGCCCTTCTCTGCACACGCTCCAGACCCTCAAAGTCCTTCTTGTAGTGAGGGGCCCAAAACTGAACCCAGCACTCGAGGTGCGGCCTCACCAGTGCTGGATCAATGTACACTACAGCTATAGCTATGTATTTAAAGTCGTCCTTTCTACAGTGCTCCACACTGGAACACTTAAAGTCCCAGTGTTGATAGGAATACCTACTGACTTTTAAATCATGATCATTGTACAAAAATTCATCACCACGACCACCAGATAACCTATATTCAGGCAGCAGCAAAGACAGAAGCAAAGATTTTAGACAGCAAACCCACGAGTCTCTATCGCTTCAGTTCAAAGGGGGTATCAGATACAGGCTTATTAAGGCTATTCCTCTCCTTAGGGTCAGACAGCAACAGCAATTCCTTGGACCTCTGCCTTCACTTCACATTGTTATTTCTATTTGTTCTCTTTCTCTGAATTGAAATGTTCAGTGCAAGGCAGGATGTTTTTGCTGAGTGCCAGCGTGTTGCCAAGCACAGGAGCCTCAGGGGGGCCAGAGTACAGCTGCAATACACATCTGTAATTGTTTGTTTGATAGACAGAAACCACTAGCTAGAACAATTCCCAACCTTTTTTCAACACATTTCATGTTAACGTATAATCATCTGGTTTTAAATAAGACTTTTTTCTTAAATGATCATTCAAGAAAAAAAAAATTAACGTGACCATCACTATGTCCTGAGCAGCCAAGTAATACAGCAATGCTGAATTCTGCCTATTTGCAAAGATACGTAACAAACCACATAGGATTCACTATGATGATGCCCAATTGCCATGTTTGCCAATAACAGCTCTGTTTAAATGAACAATGCATTTAGAAGCTTGTATCTTGAAAATAAATACAGCGAGTCTCTATATTTTATGATCCAGCTCCTTTCTTTTCCAGAAGACAATTCTTACTAAACACATTGCACTCCGGGAGAGCATCAGGTGGAAAGAGTGGAACCAGAACCAGACCTGGCAAGGTCTCTACCTACAGCCAGCCAAAGGAAGAACCATTCGCAACATGTCAAGCGCAACACAACCACATATAACGATGCCAAAAAAATACAAGACAAAAGAGGTTCATAACTGAAGACGGGAAACCATTCAGAGGGACCTTGACAAGCTTGAGAGGTGGATTTGTACAAAACTCATGAAGTTCTACAAGGCCAAGTGCAATGTTCTGCACCTTGAGCATAAATACAGGCTGTGGGGGAGAATGGATTGAGAGTAGCCTAGAGGAGGAATACCTGGGGATGCTGGTGGATGAGAAGCTCAACATGAGCTGGCAATGTTCACTTGGAGCCCAGAAAGCAAATCATATCCTGGGCTGCTACAGTAGAAGTGTGGCCAGCAGGTTGAGGGAGGTGATTCTGCCCCTCTAGTCCACTCTCATGAGAGCTCACCTGGAGTCCTCAGCACAGGAAGGACGTGGACCTGTCCATGAGGAGGACGCAAAGATCATCAGAGGGCTGGAGCACCTCCCATACAAGGACAGGCGGAGAAACTTGAGGTTGTTCAGCACAGAGAAGGGAAGGCTCCAGGGAGAGTTCATAGCAGCTTTCCAGTACTGAAAGGGGCTACAGGAAAGCTGGGGACGGGCTCTTTATCAGGCAGTGCAAGGACAGGATGAAGGGGAACAGTTTTAGGCTGAAAGAGGGGAGATATTTTGATTAGATCTTAGGAAGAAATGTTTTCCTGTGAGGGTGGTGAGGCCCTGGCACAGGTTGCCCAGAGAAGTCATAGATGCCCCAACCCTGGGAGCATTCAAGACCAGGTTGGATGGGGCTTTGAGCAAACTGGTCCAGCAGAAGATGTCGCTGCCCATAGCAAGGGAGTTGGAATTGGATGATCTTTAAGGGTCCTTCCAACCCAAACCATTCTGTGATTCTCTGATTCTGTGAAACACAAACACAAAAGATTTACTGATGAATGGAGCCTATGGAAAGCCAAGACGAGAGCCAAAGCATTCTGGACACTAGTTTATAACCCTTTTCACAAGATTTTTCATCCCTTCAATATTATTGAGCCAGTAATATTGAAAATATTTAACACTCATGCTTTTCTTGCCTGAAATACCTGAAAATAAGAAGATACCCTGCATGCTCCAATGAGCCGCATTCTTCACTTCAGAGTTTCTGATATCTTCCTAGTCACAAAACAAATGAAACTCAACTCATCCACATTTTTATTGTTCCACCATATAAAGAAGTAGTAGAAGGAAGGAAATGTCTACTTTGCATAATTTTAGCTCTACAGTAATTATTGTATGCGAGTAAACATTTACTAGAGTGTAAATATGAGGAAATGGTTTGAAATATGGAAACAGAAGATAAAAACGGTGTATTAGGAAAAAAATAAATAAAATTAGGTTTAATGAAATAAGTTTTGTCTCAGTTCTTCACTCATGGAGACAGGGATGTTAAACATTCTCAGATTAGTTAAGTTTTGAATTCAAATAAAAACTTGAAATTAATTCTGCAATTGTACAACACAAAGCACCCAACAAAGTTGATAAGAAATTACTGCAAGTGCTCTTGTGGCAAATGAAGATAGCAGAAAATAGGTGCTTTTTTAAGTTGTGGGGCGTTTTTTTTCTTTTTTGGGGGTGGTGGTGGTGAGGGGAAAGGGGGGTTTGTTTGTGGGTTTAAATGTAAACAAGAGAACCCACAAATTTACTTTTTTTATTTTTTTTCTCTTCCTGCTCAGCACTTTTGGTGCTGGATAGCAGAAACTCTGAACCAGAATATCACTAATCCCAAGTCTTATTTTCTGATATTACAATGGTTTTTAAAATATCTCAGCCTAGCACTGATGAAAAAAGACTGTACACGATGGTTTCTCCAGTGTAAAATGCACATTTGATTAAGTTACAATACCCCATAAGAAATGTCTTTTCATGCTTACAAGATTGAACCGTGTCAATTTTTACATTTATGTTATAACAAAATAACCTTACCCAAATATTCCAATAAGGAAAAACCAGAATGTCTATTTCTTTTGGTATGCATTTATTTTTCTTTTATGCAGGATGAAACCAGCGGACAGAAATGCAACTTATCCGCCAACTGCTAGCAACTTTGCTAAATTCTACTGAATTCATGAGGAGCCCTTCATTAGTTTAAACAAGCTCTAGACAAGGCCATGGAAACACGGAAAAAGAAAGAACCACCATGTAGTGAGTGTCTCAGTTTCAAAGCTATCCTCCAGAGCTCAGTCCCCTCCCATATCTTTTCAATTCAGGACTATAAGGTATAGACTACCCTACTCCAGTTCCGCTGTCACTTCAATTCTACAATCAGCATAAGGATTGATCTTTCTTAGACAGATTAGTTTTGCACTTGAAATATTACAGGTCAGAGAGTAACTGATGGACAAGATCCTGGTCCTTGATTGCCCCATCCCACTATACTCAAATGGGATACCATGCAACATCCATGAAGCAATATTCCTATTCTGACTTTTCCCTTGACCTCCTTTCACCCCTTAACATATCACTTATTGACCATGTTCTCTTTTTCCTAATTTGGTGTTGGTTTTCTGCTTTATAATACAGGTAAACATCTGTTAACTCTGATTCCAGCAGTAGATACGCAGAGAGAAAACCTTCACTGAAGGCTGGTGCTAATGACAAGACCAATCAAGCTGTGAAATCTGGCAAGACAGTATCCGCTTAATGAAGATAGCTTCTTTGCAGAGCCAGCATGAAAGGGCTTTCAACCTAACCTACCTGAAGGCAAGGAAGACAACTGCATTCACATTTGGGGGGTTTTAACCCCTTTATTTTTTAGCCAGAGTTTAAAGTCTTCATCTAGCAGTACAGAACACTATCAGTTACAAGTGTTCCTGGTTACTTGTGTTGCTTTTTTTTCATTACATGATATAAGGTTATCAAAATCATCACAGGATGATTATCATATTATATTACACACCCTTTGTTTACTTTGATGAGAACAAAGCTAAGGACATCAGTAACTCTTAGAGGATGAAAGCCAAAATGTTAATTTTTCCTCTGTAAAACCTAGACTCATTTCAGTAGTTTTTAGGACCTTTGTCACTGTAGGTTCTTTCAGTAGACAGAAGAGAAAAATACATACATGCAGAAAATCATTCAGTCCTGCTTATGTCTGAGCAGAGAACTTTTTCTTGCTCCATCAACTGGGAAAATCCGGGAGACACTTTCCTCATACTTAGGTGTCTCAAAGCGCCTAAATTAGACGAGGTCTCAACCAAATGCCATAATGTCAGTATGGTTAAAAGCATCAGTCACTGTGTTCTGCAGATTGTCTATATTAATCCATCAGTCTCTGAAGTCTGTACACTAGGACAACAGCACAGGAGTAAAAAAGATGTCATCTTAAGAGATGAAAAGGGACACAGGCCAATCAGATGCCATTTATAGAGAGTAAGCATCAGAAGTGACAACCGAAGCAAAGATTCCTGGGGGAGGGAATGTTGGTTTGTCCTATAATTAAATTCATCCTCCCTTTGCCAAAGTCCCTAATCCTGTTTTGAGTGGGAGTCATTTTCCAAGAGGGAAAATAACATATATGGAATCAAACAAGTTGCTTCAGGCAGAGCAAAGCAGGAGGGAAGGGTGGGAAGCACACTCTTCAAAATAGCTTCCACTCCTGCCTTCTGCCTGCTGACCACGAAGCTGCAAGGACCTGCTCAACCAAACAGCCGTTCTGCCACGGCTTCCTTCCTGCTTGGCTGGTTTCCAGCGAAGAACAACGTTTCAAGGGAGCAGGAAATAAGACAGCCTGGTTGTTTAGACAGTCAGTTATTTGACACAAAATAGCCTCAGCCTTCACAAAGAGGACAAGACAGCCTTTGATGCCAGTGTATAACCCTTGAAGCCCTTAAAGGTTCTCAGAAGCCTCAGAGTTAGGCTTCAAGACTGGACATCTATTCCCAGTCTTGACCTTGCCACTGACTTCCTTTGTTGGTTTGCAGCCTTGTCTCCATTGTCCAGCTGTAGCACAGTGTTAATAGAATTTCCCTACCCCAAAGACTTGATCAACACCACAGACACTCCAAATCCTGCATGATCTCTAGTCAGAGAAACACATTAACTCCTAAAATAGGCCAGCTTTCCTGCTAAACCAAATTTAAAGAGCAGTAGCTTATAATAAATGGATGCAAACCAAAACTCGGGTTTAGAAGTTTTTCCACTACGTCTGAACACGGGTGCAGTTTCAGTTTTGGCCATTATCTCCAGTAAACTTTGTCTTAGCTGGCTAGTTGCAATACACAAGATAACACAGTTATTTGTTAAAATGGGGTTAGACAGTTCCTCTGCTTTTCTCAAAGGGAAGCTTCAATAGGAATTCCTATTCTGGCTCCAAAAAACACTGACCATTAGCTGTTTCCAACCGATTTTATGAAAGTGTAACAACTTGTTCTGAAATTCTACTGTGAAAGCACTCAGTCTAGAAATGCCTTGCTGAGCTGAGGACTGTAGCTTTTCCTTGTGTCAAAGTATTTTGGGGGTCTTTTTGAGATGACTAAGATACTTCAGTCTACCATTTAACTAAAGAGTTAGACTTTTTTAAGCCCATCGGATGACTTGGATGGAGAGGAAAAGGCAGAAAGGCTCAATTCAGAACGTCTTTCCAGTATTAACCATCCAACAAGAAAACAAGTTGGATCCTTGCTTCATGCATGAGTTGTTCTCACTGCTGTTTATTGGGTTACATTTAGTTGTTGAAGAATTGTTTGGCACTTCTCCAATACATCTGACAGCTAAATAATATATAATCTTGTTTTCAGCAAAGCAATTACTAAGTAAATCTGAATACACTGAATGAGTAAATGACAGGTTAAAACACCTAGAACAAGATGCCACACCTGAAAAAGCTAATATTACCTGAATAACTATTATCTGTAATCACCAGAATATGCTGAAATTATTGCTTTATTTAGTGGAAGATTAGGCCATCTGCTCTTGAAAGTTCATGCTAGGTACTTGTTTACTGCTCTTCCTCCCTCACACACACTTACAAAATTCAATAATTATTCCAGTAATACATTACTGGGAATTATGTCAAGTTTCAGGGCCAGATTGTTCTTAGAATAAAACTACTCTTAATTAAACTACTCACGCCTCTTGAGAGGCAAAGTAGAGAATCCGATACCGTGTCAGAGCTCATAATTAGAACTGTGCAAATATTAGACTTTCAGAAAAAAATAAGAGGAAATAGTCTAAACTGAAAAATGTTCCATCTTCACACTGAAATGAACCTGCTGATTCCTCACTCTCAGCAAAATATTTTTGAGGGTCAAGCAAAATATTTTTGAGGGTCAAGCAAAATACTACAGTTGAGCCCAGACTACAAGTCTTGTCCAGCTAGGTGAATAGGAGTTTAAATTTTAAATTAATTAATTAAAGCATTTCTGTTTTCTCCCCTACACTTGGTTGAAACAAATAGTTAAAACATTTAAATTATTTTAATTCATATCTCCTGAAGGAAATGTATTTTAGGTACTTTCTCAGCACTGACATAGAAATTTGTTAGCTTTTGTTACTATCATATATTATTTCTTTTAACATACTTATAAATACTTATATGATAAAGCCACCACTGCTTCTGTTTAAGCTTCCCTCTCTGCTTTGAATTTCACAGTAGCCGTATTAAAAATAAGTATTAATGACCACAGCATGATTTACAGATGGAGAAGGCACAAACCACTATTCCCCTTACATCCTCTGCACCATTCTAATTCTTGTGATAAGGTTGCATCCATCATTAAGCTGTAGGAGAGCCCAGCACATCGTAAGATCATGATCACGATAACAGAACTGTTCAAACACAATGTATGTGCCTTATAAAAAGAGAGTCTAGTTTCATTAAGGTATTGTTCTATGCTGTAGGATTTTTCTGAAGCTGCATCTGCTATCGTAGTGGTAAATACATCATAAAGCAACTAAATGCATTGTGCAGTCTTCAAAAACAAGATAATCTGTCATCTTATCCATAAAATTAGTATCTAGAAGAAATGTGCTATTGGAAAACGAAGTGAACCAAAGCCAGATCTCAACATCTAACCAGTCTGGAAGAGTTTTAATCCAGTTTAGCTCTTCCCAGCAGGAATCTTCCTCTCTCATAAGCCAGACTGAGGATGTGGAGGCATAGCCTTTTGCAGACAGATATGAACAAGCTTTGCCTTCACCACAAGCAACTTCCATATCATTCTTCTGGCATAAGCAAGACAGTGCCAGTGGCAGCACCTTGCCCTTCAGCAGCTCTCATCTCCTCAGTGTGGGCATGGTAATAGCTGTGGCAACACAGCTTCTGATCCACGACCTGTGCACACATAGCTGAACCGCCTAAGTGCCTGCTTACACCATGCCTCCAAACCTGCCTTATAAGTCTGCCAAACAGCACTGCTCTCACAAAAAGTCCTATCTTCAATCCTGACTGGGTTTTCAGAACGAGCACATTTCTGAGCACCAGGAGTACAGCACACACGCAGTACGCACAGGCGCATGCTGCTCCCACTGCAGTCAGCGGTAGCACCCCACCCAAGAAAGGAGGTCAGGGCACATGAGCCTTTTCTTTCAAAGCTGATAGTGCTGGGAACCTTACTTCTGGATTACTATCATGTCTCTATCCTCTACTCACTGCAAGCATGAGTAACAATGGAGTTCACACAAATTTTGTCTAATTCTCTGCCCTTGTGGCCAACCTCTTTTATTCCTCATGTGCCATTCGATATCCCATTTTCATTTGTGCACCCTCTAGGGGTGCATGAGCTGCTGTTACTGAGAGCTGAAGGAATCCATCTCCCTCAGACCCCTTAGTAACTACTTTCTATTTACTTGGATATATTTACAATGGTTTCAAAGGCTGGATATTACCAAAATTATAGTCAATAAGCACCAGTGAAGGCCATTTGTTTCAGGGTACGTAATGTGATGACTGTATCCAAGTTTTGTTTTCTATATTGATGATTGTATGCACCAATGTATATTTTCATTGTATATGTTAATATTTTACGGTATGTACTAACTTTGGCAAGCTTTAAAACCATGCAATAAGTCTATATAAACTCAAATACATTTATCTTAGGGGAAGTCATGATCTTCCACGGGACCAAATTTCTGAATTTCACATACATGCAGGTGTAACCAAAAAATTTCAGGCTTTATCAAAGTAGGTTTTTAACAAAACTACCAAAATCAAAAGCTTGGCTTGTCCACATTTCTAAACAAGGTAGTAAGACCACTACAGAGTTTTTGTAAACTGCTAGTAGAATATAAAAAAGCACTTTGTCAGAATATGCCTTTTAGAACAAACATCCCTATCTCACTACAGTCTTCACGGGAACAGTAGATGGTGCTGTTTGATGCTGTCTTCTCTAGCATTTTATTATCACTGCAATTAATATGTTATAATGCATTTTTACAACATATATGGGGGAAATTTATAATAATATTAGGTCCTTACTGTTTTATCACTGCTTTTACTAATTATGAAATATTTATTCTATAATTATATTTCTTTATTGCTTTCCAGATTTCATTTTGAGGCATATTTCTTCAAATACTTGACTTCCTCAGAAAGTGAGAGTTGTCCATTTATATCATTATCAAATGCATTACAGAACCAATCTTTGGCATAACTTTGTGATGAGGGGGTCATATGATCCCAAAACTAATTGGGAGGGGCAGGATATCATAGATAATTAAAAAAAAAAAAAATTAATAAGCATTTCTAGATTTCTCCAAACAGCCAGAACTTATACCAATTTGCAGAACTCTCGGTCCATGAGCCCTATAGAAAGTAAAATTAGTTATATATTTAAATCTGGCCAGTGAATCGTTTGTTCAACCAAGAAAAAACATAACAGATTTAGCTGAGTACAAGACTGCAGATTTTACCAATGTCAGTTTCAACTAGCTAACACTTTGTTTATAAATGAGTGCCATGGTTTTTCTGCCTGTTGTTAAAAATACAGCTTCAATCTCTCGCCTGCTGGACACTGCCCTCCGTTCCTGTCACTCTCACTTGACTGACTTGCTCAACATCACGTTCAAGATTCTTGTTCTCACTTTGAAGTCCTTCATAGAAATAACCTTCTGCTGCCTCTTCTATTTATAACAGCTTCCCTGACCCTGAATGATTCAGCAGTTACGTTAGCTTAATGGATATGGTTGTTTATGCCCCCATCTACTCTACACTTTGTGCTGCCTACAGGATCCAACACATCTGTAAAGCATCAGTTCGGTCTCTTATACACTTTCAACTGACTCTCCCTGAATTATAAGTCTTAGCTAACAAATAAAGAAATGGACAGTGCAGTTGAAACATCTTTTAAAATGGAGAACATTTGTATTTCTACAATATTTACATAAAAATACTACGACCTCAAGATACACTCATAGACAATTGTATCCAGAGACATTTAAACATTTCAGTAAGAATACCCACTTGCTTGAAAACAGGCATGCAGAAGAGTCTTTACAGAATCACTCAAGGCTTGAGCATTCTCTGCATCTTTCATGCCACTTGTGCTGCTGAAACACAACAGCAGCTCAAATTGCCAAAAGCAGCTGAGGTTTTAGATACAAAATTTCTGTGCATGCCAATGCAGAAAAGAATTCTCAACAGAAAGTTTGTATGGTCAAATAAATAAATCAACAATATTGTACAAAGAACAAAGAAACAGAAACCAAGCCTTGCATGTAACTTGTTCCAAAACACAGCCAGGTTTTGTTTTCAAAATATGTATTTTTTCCCCAAACAAATATTTCATGTTTTATTTTCCTATCCAAGAAGATGGACATTTGTCAGCCCCCCATCACTGTTTTCCTTCTCTCTGCCACTACTCAGAACATTTCAGTAACGAAGGCAGTTGGAAGCATTAGTGTCAGACCAAGGAAAACAACTCTGTGTCTTTCCTTCAATGCAGGGAAAGGAGACACTCGGGAGAATGACCCAGCCCACCCACACCCATCCCAAAGATTCTAGCTGCGTTCAGAGACTGGCAAAGCTTTAAAACCTGGGATCAGCTTTTGAAAAAGTCTTGCAGCACGGGAAAAGCAGGAGCAGCATTGCTGCTGGAGGCAGAGACCTACTCAGTGCTTCAAGTGCTGTCTCAAAGGCAGCAGGCCAGGAGCTAAGGTGGGGGAGCCCCACAGGGGCTCTGTACACAGAGCAGTCTCTGCCAACAAGGAACTGGAAGGACCTGGCACAGCCTCAGCGCAGAGAGAGGTGTGCAGCAAACACAGTGTCAATTTTTAAAAGTGCTATTGCCAGAGAACTCCTCTGGCCCTCGCTCCACTAGGGAGAAGGACCAGTGGCCTGACAACAAAGAGAAAGAACTGTTATCTCTCTCAGTATGTGATGTGTATCAAGGTATTTTAATTCCTGTATTCAGATGAAATAGCTGAGATGAACTTAAGCTAGTTTTGGATATAGGGGTTTTTATAGCACAGTCTTAAAAGAGTTTTAATTGCATGTAAAGACAGGTGTGATGGAAGAAAACTGAACAAGGGAATCCTCGTGACTTGCTGCCTAAGGACCAGAGTGGCTTCCCCATAGGTACAGCACAACCACTGAGCCACGTCCCTACCAGCCCCTCAGAACCCCAGCGAGAGCGATTCCTGCACCACCAGCCAGAAAACCGCACATGCCGCACACTGGTCTCAAGTATTTTAATAGCATCAGTCTTTTTTAAAACAATGTTTTTCCCTTTGAGTTTTTTCATGTCTCATTCATAAGAGGGAATTTATGTATCCCTTTCTCAGAGGGTGAATAGCAGCGTCATAGCAGCTGTGAAGGAAGGTAGGGAAACAGCTCTTCTTCCCAAGGGGGTCCCGCTGAAGGAAGACAGCTTTAAAGTTAAGCCAGGGCTTCAATCTATATATGCACCGAATTAGCAAGAAAGGCCTGACACCACCTCCATTTGTACCAGTTTCCCCCTCAGCAGTCCAACAGGTTTACCATTGCAGCAGCTTGAATCAAGGCTTTTTTTCTACAGCTGCCTGGGCTACAGCCACTTCGAAACACCTGAGTGGCAGGTGACAGCTCTGCAGATAACTAAACATTGGCTGCTTTTCCAGTACAAACATCCTTTTTTCAGCCCCTACAATTCCTGGGGAAGAGATAGTGCCTGGTATCTTGTTGTGGGAATGGACCCTTGTTGCCTTGCTGCTTTAAGACACTAAGCCCAGCACTAAAACCCCCAACACCACTGCAAAACATTAAGCCAACCGTTTCCCAGTTTCATCCTTGCCTGCTTTTTGCTTTACAATTAATTTCTGCAAAAAGCTGGAGCAGACAGACACACAGCCTGACCAAAGCTTTCTAACTCTGTTATTCAGCCTGACGGAAAGCACAAGGCTTTTCAAGACTTTTGTTTAAAAAAATATATATCTGATTCTATGTTGACAGCTTCAGTTTCCTCCCTGCGGTGCACTTACTGGGATTTGGTTGGAGTTCTGTCAGGCACTTAGAATCCCCCTTCCCAGAACACAGCTTCCGCCTCCACAACAGGGAGGCCAGCCTGCCCTCCTTTCATCAAAGCCTGCTCCAGCAAGAATAATCCCTTCCCCAACCCAAAGTATGTGCCCCTCCTTTGTCTTCTCACAGACTTCCTTGTTTTTCAAACCCTTACTCAGACACCTCTGCCAATTGCTCATCCCATCTGCCACTCTACTCCCCACTCCTCAGAGCAGACTTTAACAATTTCCTTTGTTCTCTGCCATCTCCACACACCCTTTAATAAGCCAGACAGATTTCTTAAAATTTGAGTATGTCATGCTACTCTGCCTCCTCCCTACCAGGCACAAACATGACTCCCACGTCTCCTGAGAAATACAAACTTGGGAAGCTGGACACGCAACTCTGCCACAATTTTGCCTCAATCGCTTCCCCAGTCCTGCTTACCATGCATCTGCCTAAAGGCTTGTGCCAAGGGAGAGAGAGCAGAGGGATGGCAACGAGAGACCACAAGCAGGAGCTCTGTCCCTGTGGCAGCTGTATCTGTTGGTACTGGCTGAAACTACTCAGTTAAAGTCCTTTCAAACCGAAAGAACGGATGGATACACGCCACGCAAAGGAACGTTCACACACTATAAAAAGACTCACACACGGCTAAACCCTTCTGTTGCAGTCCTGCTGCAGAGCCCGGGTGCTCTTTTATCTTTCTCAGAGGTGATTCCTGCCTGCCTCAGAATTTTTTGCTCTCAGATGGAAGGAGGTAGTTTCCATCTTGGCCAAACTAGCCAGTATAAAGAAAAACAACTCCACAATTTCTTTTTAATCCAGTTAGTGAGAAGCAACTTCTTGTACACCTGATTCTTATTAAGTGCCTTTGATTTCTCCCCAGAAAACCATTGAAACTAAGTGGCTGTGACATTTGATCTTCGTACGGAAGATGTAGGGTTACATTTGCATGTTTTGCTGGCCTTTCATCTTGTGATGATTACATACCTTCTGTAGATAGCAAAATGAAGGCCCCGAGTTCTCATCAGCCCCCTGTAGTCTATCACATTGAGGAACAGCACTGCCACACAGACCATTCAATGGTGTTTCCCCTCTCTGAACAAATCAAGTGTCAGTGCTGAGATTTCCTGTAAGCTCACTGCCAGCTGTAGTGGTGCAAAGTAACTCCACAGTGAATTATGCATTGCTTGGCTTTGCTCAGCACAGCTCCAGGACTGCCACTGGTGAGTGTGCAGCACTTCGGACTCTGTGTGGCACTCCAGTACCTGCAATGGGAAATGCTATAGTGAAAACATGCTGATGGGATCTGGCAGCCGGCAGGATGGAGGTCAGAGAAAGAGTGATAATCTTCTCATTAGGTAAATCTTTAATGTGATTCTAGGAGGATATCTGGAGTACCCAAGACACATTGAGGATATGAATCAATTTTATGCTATTCTTTCTTTACAAATTAAGTCCTTCAGCAGGGTTAACTGTGAACAGTGTAGTCAGTAATGAATTTGCAACTTCCTGACTTTTCCTTCCAGAGCACTACAAAAATAAAGGAAGAATTTCTGCTTCCATGAAGTGCACAGGTATTTCTAATGGATCCCCTGCCTTTATTATTCCCAGCAATCCCATTTAGGCATCATTGGTTTATTAAGTTCCTCTCGACCAACTAGTGGTACAAGAAGATAGCTTTTCTTCTTTCCCTTCGGTCAGAATATGAATACAGTTTGGTGTGGTTACATGGTGTGCTGCACATGGTTTTCTGTTGCCACATTTCATTTGTGTTTAATTTTCTTGCTTGAGAACGCATGGCAGAGCATGAGCAGTGCTGGGCAGCAGAGGGGGAGGTTCTAACACTCCAATGACTCCCTCTCTGCAGGACATGGTACAAAAATAAAAAGAAAGCTTTCTGAAGACTAATCTGCTGGTATCACTGTGGAGTACCTATCCTAAGAAGGATTCACACAGACTGGCATCTGCCGTGCACCATCTTTTTTTTAGTTTCCTGCATGTCACCATGCATCTACAGATGCAAACACCTGTAGACTGTGGCAGCATTGCCATCCCATAGCACCAGTGCTTTCTCACATGGAAGTGACTGAACATTGTGTCCAAGTCACAGGTGTTAGCTCCTGGTCAGCTAGGATGAAGCTCCCTTGAGATTCTGTCCTCACTGTTACTCTTAACATACTCCAAGAATGAAGATCTTTGAGTACTTTAGAAGATTCATCACAAAGGGAAATCTCTTTGGAAGCACCAGTCAGCAGTTTTTTACCTTGTTATAGACAGAATCGTGAGACATTTATACAATTCGAGTGACAGCTGGGTTTTGAGCTGCAATTTTAAATTTTAAAGTATTAATTGATAATGGGATACTTTCTACTGCACTATGTTCATTATAATTGTTCGTGTTTGAATACCTATGAAGTAGGACCTCATCAGAATCTAGTAGAAGTGGGTTAGAGAGTGCTAACCTGTGACAATTAAATTTTCACATTCGGAAAGCATGCACAAAAATAATAACCCTAAGAATGCTATTTAGTTTACAAATCATGCCCATAAAATCCAGGGAAAGTAGAAAATGTCAAATTTAATCTTAATTCTAGTGAACTGCTATGTTCAGCCTCCCCAAAGAAGGAGGAGAAAATCGCATGTGAAAACAGATTTAAAGACTGTCATTTTATGTAAATGCACCTGGGAAAGTTAAGGTAACAGCAAATTATGTTATCTATACACAAGGCACTCACCACCATCATCAGCTTTTGAACATTAAGTTTTTACCCAGGGCTAGTTACAATAGTCAACAAAAGGAAAATCACCCACACTATTGCAGAAACAGAACTGGGCTGACCTCCCTACATTGCTACATCTAAGATTTAAGTTAATGAACTTAGCCAAGATCTCCTTTGTTTTCCTTTGTTCCCAGCTCCTCCCAAAGGATCTCATAAGTGCATCCAAAGAAGCATGGGCAACTTTCAGATGTGGGAAGTACTTGAAGATCCTCTCTCTGTACTTACACTAACAATTTTCAAATCCTGTTAAGTGGTGCCTGGTGCTGATGTCACTTTTGGGTAAAAGCATCTGTCAGGATATTTGTTCTTATACAGGCAAGAAGCCAGAAGAAAAACAAACAACCCACCTACCACTACAAAGTAATCCAGGAAAGGAAGGAAGGAAAAATAATCACCAGCATTACATAGATAAAGGAGTATTTTCCTCCCGCCAAATTTCAGTCCTGCTAAACAACCCAGCAACCAACACATGAAAACTAACATAAAATGAAGATGCCGGAATTTGGGCAGTTTTAACTGCATCCTCACATCATATAGCTTTCCAGACAAAAAAGCATCTCCGGTGCTCTTCATCTTGTTTCTACTACACCTGCTGCCACTCCTCGTATGTGAGGTTTAAAGACCACACCAGGACAGGTAGAGCTAACATCCAAGAACTCTTATAGCAGAGTTACACGCTCATTGTAAAAAGCATTCAGCGCAAGCTGAAGTTCAGAATTAATAAAGAACTCATAAAACATCACTGAACGGAAAAAAAGCACTGTTCTCTGAAAAATTAGTTTATGTGTAACCAGTGTCTTCAGTGGCCACAAGGAGTCAGGACAGTCATTGAAAAAGGCAATGAGCCCACTCACAGCTATTGCAGAAAAAGTACCTCGTGATATTGCTTCACAGCAAAGAGAAGTTACTTATTGAACTGAGATTAAATGTATCCCATAATTCTTCCAACAAGCAGAACAACTGAAACCTCACGTCCTTGTCAGCTCCAACAAGGGTTTAGTGGGAGGCTGCACAGAGCCTTTCTTCAGGGAAACATTTGTGATTACACAGTTGCACAATATCTGTAGACTTCCACCCAAAAACCCACAAGCCTCCCTCTGCATGAGTGAAAGGCTACAGCTTCTGTAGGTATTGCTCATGACCTGCCCTGATTACTCTACTACGCTCCTTAAACACACTTGCAAGTTCAAACAGGATGACAGGGAACAGGACAAGGAGATACTGAATATTTCTCTTAAATCAAGTGAATCTATATGCTAGCCCGTTTATTCCATGGGTGTACATGTGCAATTTCGCTGACAGCCTGAGTAGATACTATCATTCATGTAAGATGTTCATATTTCTACTGTAAACCTGTACCGAACAGCCAACCAGGAGATGGGGCTGGAAAAGTTTGCGGTGAGAAGCTCTGCAGGAGAAGACACAAAACAACTGTAAACTACAAACTATATCAAGATGAATAAAACCTCCATTTATCTCTTGTTTTGGTATAATACGACTCCTAGGATTTACTACCCTGGGCATATTTCATGTCATGTGAGACTCTGGGTCTGGGAAGAACGAAGCTCTATGGCGTGCCACAAAAGTGCAACGGCTGATGAACTGATTAGTCAGAACACAGCTTTTTTCTTTTCCCCTGCAGTCTTTTCTCTGCTTCTCCCAGACACTTAGCACCATTACCCATGTCCACACTAGCTTATCTAAGCTCATAATCATATGTTGCAATCCCATCAAATACATGGTCTATAAAGTTAAGATGCCTTAGCATACCTCTTACAGAGCTACTCAAATATAAAACATTCAGCATCTATCCATGAATCTGAGAGTTTCTTTCTTTATCCTCAGTGGAGGTAGTTTCCCCTTGGCCATGGAAATACAGCCAGAATATTTATGTATAACTGTCCACAGCGCAGGAGAGTGAGCTAATCAAAACATTCTGATTTTTTTTTTTAATACATATTTTTGAACGCTTAAAAATCTACCAAAAATCTGGGTTTGACAAAAATTAAGTCACATTTTCCACATGGATATTATTCTGTGAAATGTGTTTTTCTGTCATCTGAATGGAACAACCTAGTGTATTTCATCCGCCCTGCTGCTTGATCTTGTAGTACCCACCTCACCTTTCCTTTCTGAGGTCCAACTGCTTATAATTTCCAGCAAGTACCAAACTGAGCATGGAATACTTCCTCTGAAAATTTTAACAGAATTTCCAAAACACGTTTCCAGTGGGATCTGGTATATTGTTTTATTTTAATAAATTAAATCTGTGTTTAAACATTTAAACATATGCAAACACTTGCAACGATACCACAGCAGCTTAAGAGAGTCTTAATTCAGTTAGATGAGAGCACCCACTCTAACCTAAATGCAACTCAATTCTGGTGCTTTCATAAGTTGTCTCTTGCCAGCAAAGCCAATGCCTAAGTTCCAGTCATGAAACAAAAATAACCTATTCTATCCCATTTCATAATTAAGGAAACAGAGAACACAATGGACAGCTATAAGTGTGCGGGGTTTTGGTGGTAGGCATTTGTTTAGTGATTAGAACTACTATACATCAGGTTTGGTTCCATGTTAAAGTCACCAAGAAAAGCCAAAACCACATAGGATTACAAGTGAAACACCCTTTACCACAGCCTCATTGCACCAGTTAAAACCAATGTGGTAGGCTGTATCACACCTCTGCAACGCGTTGATGCGCATGGGCCACTGACTTTCAGATCCTCTCTTCAGAAGACAGAGTTGAACCATTCAGCACAGTTTCTTTTGAGAAAACAGTTCTTTAGTGATAGACCTTGATAAGCAAGTGAGATGCCTAAAATGCTACTGATGGTTTGGAAAAGGATTTACTCTCTAAAAGCAGGAAAGCTCCAAATTGCTTATAACAAATACAGGTGATATATTTTTCCTCCCTTCTGTTAATATTGCAGACTCAACACACCTCTGAGCCACTGAGACAAATTCACCCTGTTTCCTGTTTTATCGTCAATGTTTGTATGTGAAAACACTCTTAATGGATCTGCACAAGTACATCCAGGGTTTGGAAAAAAGCTCTTCCAAGCTGTGGTAAAGCTAGCAGGGTGCCAGGAGGAACAGTTGGTCTTTTGCCTCCCAAGGCAGAGCCTCAGTGTATGCAGAACCACAGTATAATATTTGCAAGCTCGTTTTTCAGCCTTGAAAAGCAACGCTTCCCATCTCCATAAATTTAATTTATCATCATACAGAGTATATGTCTGAAAATCCTACTAAATGCCTTTAGAGAAAAGAGTATAAAACAGTATCAAATCCTTTTCCAGTCGCATACTAGAACTGGGGGTTTGGGTTGTTTTTATTTGTTTGTTTTTAAAAGAGAGTGGCCAGCCAGTTCAGCTATTTGAGCACAATGTAGCCATCCAGCCCAACCTCCAAAATTAATAACATCCCCTCCTGTCTCAGAGTATCGGTAAATTTCATTATCTTGGTTCTCTTATCCACCCTTTGGTCTTCAAACTTCACATTAAATTGCAATAGAAATCTTCCAGTCTTTAACAGGAATGAGGATGTAGTGAAAAAATGAATTAAACTGCTGGATTTGACATATTTTCTATCACGCAAAATCACTATAATTTTCTGCGTTTACCACACTACAGCAATATGTGATACTAAGTGAAACAAAACATTTTGGTGGAACTTTTTTACAGGAAGCTCTTTACTTTTTACGAGAACCCTCCCAATCCAAATTTTAACGAAAACAACAAAAAGCTTCCATTAACTTTCCTCTACTTTGGATCTGATCCTAAGTCTGCAGTTTTGTTCTGCATTGTGAAAAGACAGACTCAAGATAAAGTGCTCTGCAGCACTATTTATTCAGCTTGTGTCATGACAGCCTGAGAAAAAATTCCCAGTTACTCCTCCAGTGGGGAAATAAGGTGAAAATAAACAGCTCATCAGAGCACCAAAGCATAGGAAAGATGAGATTAAATGCCAGCATTTTACACCTCTATTTTGTCTCCTTAAAACCACAAAGACACTGAGATTTTCTAGCTCAGCAGAGGTGCTTCCCATAAAAATCATTAAAAGAAGTATCACACTTTTGTTGGGCCTACACAGGATTCTTTAGAAAATCCTAAACTCCAAAAGAAGTGTTGACAGCTTGGGTCACTAGAAGCTGCTTGAAGGCCATTTGTGAAAAAAAGCCAGCCTCGGTAGCTAAACACACTGCAACAGCAGTTGGTCTCGTCAAAAGAAGAAACGTAACTCCCAGTTCCTCTACTCTTTCCTCCGTTGCTTGCTACAAACAGCCAGTGGAGTGGGCATCCCACCTTCAAATGGAGTTAGCAAAGGTTCAGGAAACCTCACGACTCAAGGTGGCTTCAGGTTCCTCTAGTCAAAATTCTTCTGCCTTGCATGGAGTTTCAAAGGCAGACTAAAATCAGCGATATTGTTACTCTTAGTGTTCTTTCATTTTATAATTTATTGAGTGCTAATACTTTCCTCTCCTCCTCGTACAAAAAGTTTATGACCAATCAAGCACCAGAGACAAGTTTGACCTGTGAGCTGTAATAAATCAGGTGCCAGGAACAGATGGAGAAGGGTTAGGACGCGTAGTAAAGTCATTCTTGAGTTACACCTATGGTATACGGTCTACTCAAGAGATTTTTAACCTCCTAGCAGAGGCATTTGTTTTCAAAGCCTACAAAATGGCAACAACAAAAGGGGGGCTGAGGGGCAGAGAATGTGAGCTTTGTAGGTCCCATTTAACAAGAACACACAGACTCTACAGATTTCCATGGTGAAGATCAGCGGATCTGCACTGGTTTTTTGATAATGTCTAAACTTAACTATAAAGCTGATTCTTATTTTACATATATGGTTCCTGTTGCATTATGGAAAAATGCTGCTAGGACTAAATTCAATCTTTTGTTACAAATTCCACTGGAATTATATCAAAAGTTACAACTGAGTTTTATAGACGATGGGATTGATGTGATTGCTTGAACTTAACATTTCCGTTGTGGGCTAAATTTATACAACATATTTGGTCTCCAGACCACATTCCTTTTCCTGCATTAATTTCCATCTGTCATATCATCTCTGTACGTGACCTTGAATATTATTGTAGCTTTGGAATACAGCATTTCTGTGGCTTTTTCTCAGGCCACTACTTAAAAATGTATTTTTTGTGGTCTGCAGACCACTATGAGGCAGAACGTGCAAGACTCCATACTCCCATGAACAAGACAAACCAAATACTGAACCCAGAAGTTTATGCACTGAAGTCAACAGAAGCCACGTGGCTACTCACTTGTGACTTTGAAAGTGTTTATCTTAGCCACTATTGGGGTTAAAACAACATAACTGGCTTGCTTTCATAATACATCACTTTCTAGAAACAAAAAGTGTAAAGCAGGAGTATGACTTGAACAGTGTCTGTTGAGACATCACTAACCAACTCCTCTACTCTTCCATTCTTAATACAGCCCCTTCAGGTTTCCTTTCTCAGTGTCTTTTATTTTTCAACAACTTCAGACATTTAAACAAAGAGTTCTGGCTTGACTTGTGGCGTGGATACTAGCTTTGTTTCACGTAGGTTTTTGAAGAGAGTACATGAATTTAATTTTTTTTAAGGAAAACAACAAAGGAAAAGAAAATAATTCTCTTTGACATCTGTTCTTTTGAATTCCAGCTAATTAGAAAAGCTCTATTGCTGAGTGTTATTTGTTTGCTATTGTTTTTCTTAAATATTTTCCATCATTTCCCATAAAATCCTAGGCTAAAATATCAATTAAGGCATCACAGAACCTGTCAGTTGTTAAGAAGATAGCATTCACTGCTTGCAGTGTTCTGCTTTTGATACGTGTGTATAGATACGACAATTAAAAATGACAAAATTTAATGAGATAAAATTTAAAAGGAAATATCATGTTTATAGTAGAAAAATATGTTTTATTGCCTTGACTCTTGATCAGGGCCTCCGGAAAGAGGGTAAGTCCATGTTTCCAAGAGTAAAGTTCATCTTACATAACTAAATGTTTCAAGAGTCAGCAATACCTTCTGGCCACCTTAGGATTGACCTTTACCTGTATTAACAGCGCTATGCTACAGCATGCTAACAGTGGCAAGGAATTGAAAATAAGTGAAAATTATCTCCCTATACAGATTTATATAAAACAGACAATTTAACAACAGGCTTGATTAAAAAAAAAAAAAAATCATGAGTTCTCCTTTTGCTTTGTCAAAAAGGAAATATATTATTTTATGGATGCGTGGGTGCATTTTTTCACTATTTTCAATCTGCAATTTTCTGTATCATCTGCTGTGTTTACCACAAAGAGGGCTGGTCATTCCAAATTTGCCAGCATTCCAGGTTTATGCTTAAAGATGTGAGTTGAAAACTCAGGAGAACAAACGTGACCTGTTTAAATGGATATAAATTAGCACCAACAACAACAGTATACGCTTAAAGTTTCCTGAAGGTATTGCTTTAGGCAGAACTTTTTTTTTTAACACCTTTAGCTTTTCTGCTAGGGCTTGCCAAAAGGTTTGCAGGTATCAGCTGTAAAGTCAATTCCATGACACAGAACAACCATCCACAGGACTTGACCTGCCAAAAATCAAACCTTCAGTGCCACTGTATCGTAAAGTGTGCATGTGTGACACGCCAAATTGAAAAAAGTATTCCATAGTGACAACAGCTTGCTCAACTTATTATGTCCTTGACACCAGGCAATATCTTTCAGCACCTGGAACACCCTTATACCAGGATAAACTATATTCCTGCTAATGGAGCATGGCCAATATTTGTGATGAATTTAAAATAGGATGTTCTCAAAATAGCTTTTTAAAGTAATGATTACTTTCCCATTAAAGATACATATGTCTCTGCTGACGGACAGACAGACATTGAGTCTAGCAGTTGTTCTTCTTATCTCTGTTTCTTATTGACTTATATCCTAGCTAAGTCGCTTATGTGATTTTCTTACAAATGTGAAACACAGTGAGGGCCTAAAATCCAAAACTTACTTTTATTGTCTGCTCTTTATTGTTGAGCTTATGAGATAAAATAAAAGGCAGCAAATCCAGTGGAGCCATGAAGGAGAGACATCAGTTACATAGATTACATCACTGGCTGATTTCATCTTCCCAAACCCAGAATATGTTCTATTGAGTTTGATGTGCCAGGACCAGAAATTGAGAAACATAAAGACAAATATTTTTAAAAGCAAGTACACATTGTTGCTCTGAGATAGGATTGTTTAAAATATAAACAGTTATGCAAATAGGAAACATATTGCCTGAAATACATGAAATGCAATGCACAGTAACCAGCAAAAGTAATATCGGGCAGTCAGATCCTTACTTGGATCTTAATAGCCCAGCTAAGGCAACTGTGTCCTTTTTACATGAACTAAAGGTCTGGCCTAGATGCCAGTACAGATAAGGTGTGATTATTGCTAGGCAATACTGGAAGCCTGTGGTGCCTGGGAAAACTGCTGGTCTACATTTGCAGTTTCTTTTTTAACTTCTTCATTTTCCTTTAATTATGCTTTCTTCTCTCTCTTCCCAAGAAAATTCCCTCCATTCCAACCGAAAAACGAACTGTGATCCACAGTGGATCCATACAGTCAGTCGGAACAACAGGACTTACTGCTATCCCCGATTTAAGACAGATTACATTCATGAGACTGTTGTTCCAGGAAACCAGCAAAGTTTTGCAGATCTGCAGGAACATTAAGGCTACATAACTCTTCTCTCTATTTTTCCTTGGGATCTGACACTCACTAGTTTAGCCTGTTAAGCAAAATCTTGTCCAGTAAACGCAGTTCCTGTAGGGTCTGTAATTTAAGGAAGGTGTAAGGCAGTGTGGAGTGAATGGGAGGAAACAGGGAGAAACTATTGGTCTTTCTTCAACTGCAGCTTCCCTGGAGCTATGGCTGATGCACTCAGCAGACAACCACCTCAAACACAGATGTGAATGCTCAAACCTGATTTGACTGGATCGGCATTGAAAGCCCAAGACAATAGTTGCTAATAAAGTCCTTGTCCTCATCTTACATGCTGCCCATGCTGTAGCTGCTCTAGCTTGTCAGACTGAAAGGACATTTACATGACTGTGGTCAACTCAGGCTAACCCTGCAGTGAAGATTTATACCCACATATACCAAAGCCATCTCAAGAAATGTACACAGCTTCTCTGACTGAACACCACAGTATACTCACGCTAAAGGAAGTTGACAAATTTATGCCACTAAGCTCTTTTAATTATGTTAGTGTTGTACAGGAGAAGAGACAAAAGAATGTTAAAGATGAGGCTGTAGCTCACAAAACAGACAAAATTTATCCATCCATCAGGTAGCTGAGATGAGCAACAAATAAACATATCAGCAATGGAAGTAAATAATGACAGTTAGTTCAAAGGAGACTTAAATCCATGTTTGCGGAAGAAACCAGAAGCCACAACCACAAATCGAACTTGTCAGTTCCCGGTGGTGAAGGATTGTTTGATTAGACTTTTTCAAGGTTAATAAGGGCAGGTCTCAATGGGTCAATAACCTTCTCTCATCTTCTAAACTAACAACAGTCAAAGCAACAAGAAAAAAGAAAACACTAAAAATGGATAGTGAGGTCCATTTGTTCCACAATATCTGCTTTCCCTAATCATGAGAATGATGGGATGAGCTGTGGATTCTGCAGCGAAGCCTGAGTGTAAAACACTGAAGGGCAAAGCATTTAGTTTTGACCTAACCACATTTGGGTGATATAATGATGAAAGACAAGAAGTTCAAGTTAAAATGAAAAGCAAGGAGACAACTGAGAAATATAAAAGCCTAAGGTCTTCACCTTTCTCCCTTCTTTTCTGAGCAATGAAAAAACAAGACAAAGAACATGACACCATTCAAAAGAAACATGTCCCATGGTGTGTCAGGGGAATCAATTCATTTTACTGCAGTCTTGCCTGACTGTAAATGGACAAAGTGTGAAATCAAAGCAGAACTGCCACAGGAGAGTCTCAAGAGAATCAAAAAGTCAGAATATACGGAAATCATCTGTCCAAGACAGATCAACCATCCCAAAATTCAGACCTTGAGAAAGATGTAGATCCTTGCATCCTCCTGGGAAGCAACAACAGTGAAAAGGAGGAGACTCAGGCAAGCAGCCTTCGGGCAGGTGAAAAGTAACAGAAGATGTGCATCTTCTAGCACTGAGAATGAAAGGCAAACAGGTAGGAAATTTCTCTGCTATAGAGGGAGTAGCAGGTGGTAGAAACTAGCCAGATGCTCAGATGATGGAAAACCAGACTCCAGGCTGATTTTTGGAGAGAAGGGCACTGTTCATGGGTCTTTACTGGCAAAATTTGCCCCTAAATTGAAGATCGAAGCCCAGTCAGTGTAAACAACACTTTTGTAACTGAAACTGACTACAAGCCTATGTAACACAAATGAACTAATCAGATTACATGGCTCACAACAAGTGTGAAACTGGAAGGATTTTCACAAGTCCACCCCCAACTCTGGTCTGCTTAGAGCCAGTGTTTATCTAACTTGTTCTTAAAAGAATCCAGAGAAACTTAAAATCTTGAATCTTCCTCTGTTAGCTGAACTATCCCCCATATTTGAAAGTTTTTCAGAATATTTAAATCTTCCCACTAAAATCAAAGTGCAATAGAACTTCACATTCAAAAATCTTATGACTATAATTCAGTCATCCCATCAGCTGTATTTAAATCATTTTGCATTGTAAGAGGAAGTTCTTTCTTTAGTCTTTAAAAAATTCTTTGTTAAAACTAGATTTAGTAACCACACTTCCACAGTTGATTCCAATTTTCTACAACAAGGAAAGTGTTCCTGGAAATATGATTCTTATTGTTACATAATGTTGATGAGTTACTCAACCAAAACTAATTGGTTTGAGAATGGAAAAATCGTATATGTGAGTTAGGCACAGTCTCCGGAAAAAGCGCTGTTGTAGATCAGCCCTCCTTTGCAGGGTAAGTACAGGAAGGGCAGGCAGTCTATTTTTGGAGTCCACCAAATCTGTCCTGTTACTACTGCACCTGTACCTTTGCACTCTCTATTAATCCAAGAAGAGTAGTCTAATTGCAATTATTTTTAAATGTGCAGACAGCAAAACCCAAAATAATTACTTCCCAATTTCAGGCCTTTGAAGGCCTCAGAAGGGAAAGCCAGCCTACAGAAAGACCTGGATTGACTGGAAGAGTGGGCTAAGGACCACCTTATGAAGTCTGACAAGGACAAGCGTAAGGTCTTGCATCTGGGAAAGTATAATCTTGCAGTTCGGCATAGGCTGGGATCTACCCAGCTGAGAAACAGTTCTGCAGAAAGGGACCTGGGGGTCCCACTGGACAAACAGCTCAATATGAACTAATAGGGTGCTGCTTTGGCAGCAAAGAAAGCCAACAGGGTGCCAGATTGCATCAAGAAGGGCATCACCAACAGAGATAAAGTAATTATGCCACTTCACTCAGCACTTGTCAGACACACCTGGAATACTGTGTTCAGTTTTGGTCCCAACTATATGAAACAAGAACTGTACAGGCTGGAGAAGGTCCAGAGATGGGCCACAAAGATGATCAAAGGACTGGGAAGGCTGCCATATGAGGCAAAGCTGAGAAAAGTGAGCTTCTTCAGCCTTGAGAAAAGAAGGCTTAGGAGAGATCTTATCACCATGTTCCAATATTTTAAAGAGTGGCTACAAGGAAGACAGAGACTCTCTTTTTACAAGGAGTCACATGGAAAAGATGAGGGCTAATGGATACAATTTACTCCTGTGGAGATTCCAATTATACTCAAGAGGAAAATTTTTCATAATGAGAACAATCAGCCATTGGAATAATCTCCCAAGGGAAGTGGTGGACCCCCAACATTTGACACAAGATTCAGCTGCACTCTGTGCTGGGCCATCTTCTCTAGATCATACCTTTGCCAAGAAATTTTGGACCAGATGATCCTTGAGGTCCCTTCTAACCTGGTGTTCTACAGTTCTGTGAAATGTTTATGAAGTGTTTGTCATTCCAGCTTGTGTTTACTTGGTCTAAGCACCACAGGGCTGATTATTGAAGTGATTTAAGTCAGCAGGTAATAACAGACAATTCAGACTGTCTCCTACTTTGGCCTCAATTACACCACACAGTCAGTCCTATTTGAACAAAACTAGTCGTGAGTTCAAGATACTCTGCAGTTTGCCAAATTATGGCAGAATGAAGAGGCATGAAACTAGGCAACTGCTCCTAGATATTTAGTAAACTATCCTCCTGCATTAAATATGCATTTTCAGCCCTTGAGAACTGAGCATGTGCAAACTGACTATACTTCTTAATTCCCCAATTAATTGCAGTGTTGATTCAGTTTAGTACATAAGGGGGTAGTTTATGACTATGAAGTAATCTTAGACAAAAATAATCTGCTCTATGACTTATCTACTATTGCTTACTTTTTCATCTATAGAATTCCTACCACAAATGTCTACACAGACACACATACTGGCTTAGTGGCAAAATTTGTTGGGAAGCCCAGCAGCTGTAGCTCAGTCATCAAGAAAATGAACAGGCAATGCAGAGATGCTTTGACTGAGAACAGTTTCTGCTACTTTGCATGTAGATCTGGGAACTTGCATGGGAACCACAAGGAGACATTTTGTAAATGGCTAAACTTGCTACAGGCAAAGTCATCAATTTGCAGCATAACCCCATCCAGGGACATCTAAACCCTAGAGGGAGATGTGATTCAAGAAGTTTTGAGTCATGAAACTATTGTTATAGATATTTTTTCTGTCCCAAAATTTTCCATTTGTGGGTGTTCCATTTTTCAACAGGTTTGAAAGGTATTGTTTTCACGGCCGCTTTGTGCAGGGCTGGGGTCGGAAACACTCTTTTACCAGCTTTCACTGGAAAGAAGGAAAGAGAAAAAGAAAGAACAACAAACTCCCAAAACATCTGGACAAGTCTGGCTAAATTTAAACACGGTTGAATTGTATTATATCACTGAATTGCTGAGAAGTGTTAACCAAAGTTGTTTCACCAAAACAACCATGAGAGATTCCTGAAGCCACGATTCTGTCTCTTTAAACACTAATTCCAACATGAAACATCAGTACTAGTCGAAGTAGAGGTGAACACAAATTTGAAGTCCCCAAGATTACGGGACATCCAGCACTAACATGTAGTGTAGAAACACTAAATCTGAAACATGCAAACGAGGGAAGCATCCAAGGGGGGGAAACTAGTGATGAACAGAGGTTACAGAAACAAATTCTTTTGCATCAAGGACTAATGGGACACAGGCAGAGAGAGAAGTCGGCGTATCCAACTGGCATTAAACTTGGAAGAATTTGGAGACTTTTGGAAAATGCTGAATGTCCAAACCTGAGCACAAAACTAATTGAAGACATTTAATTCAAGAAGTTCAAACAAACAAAGAACAGGCTCTCATATTTTTAATTTGTGCAAATGCAGAAAAACACCGTGAAATTAATCTGTTCTGCACTGGGTGGTACCCAAGCCTCCAGAGCTTTAAGCATTTTATGACCAGTCTTTCTGTACATTATAGAAATTCAGCTCACAGTTGGTTGACAGGTGTCCTGTTTACTGACTCAAAAAAGATTTTCGGATGTAACTCTGAGAAAAAAGAAATTAAGGAAAGGGGAAATAATGGATGAACGTTTTTTTAATAAAAACCAACCATTATCTTCTAGCAATGTGAAAATTTATTCAGATCGTGCATAAAGGATAGTCTGCTTTTGCAGGGATTTATAGAAAACAAAAGTGAATCACAGAAACATTATGTCATGTTTTCATTATCTTTCCTCAAAGGCCACATACAGTTTAGAGTTCTCAGCCACACACAAAATAATTAGATTCAATAGAAGTGAAGAAAATCTCTACAAGTGCATATAAGGAACTCTGGACAGATCCTTAGCTAGTGTAAATTGATGAAGCAGTGTTGGCTTCCAGAAAAGGAGATTGATTTACAGTTGATGTGGGTCAGAGGAAGAGAAAGACCTCATCTAAAGTAATAATGGGCATATACCTCCAAGAAATTCATTTTAGTCTAAGTCCTACAGTCAGCACTTACAGGATGGCATTTCAGTCTATACTGGTGCAAATCTAATGGTCACCAGATCTGGTAGACACAAAACTCATGGGTCAATTTCCTCCCTTAGTTCCAATTCCATCATCTGAAATGACAAATGGTTTGGATTTGAAACTCTCATGCTGTCTAACTCATGTAATGCTTCTGCCTCTCATCCCTCAGAAAAGTATCCACTAATCTTTTTTTAAAAAGTACAAAAGAATCAAAATTTCTATTAATTCCAACATAAGAGAATCAGTCAGAGAACTTCTCCTGAGGTCACAGTATTCATTCCAATAGGATTTTTGAAAGTTTGAATAAAAAGTAGAAAAAAAATCTGAAAGAACTTTATCAGTCAAAACAAACACAATGAGTGAAACGGGCACAGTCACCTTTCAATTCTCACATGACTCTGTTGGCTGCAGCAACATTTAGAAAGTCATCAGGATAACCAAGTCCAGTTGATTAACTGGTAGTCAGGTTAACAGTAGTGCTGGCCTGCCTGTGATCTGCTGAATAAAAAAATAGCATGTAGGACAGATGTTGAAATCCATAGTTGGTGTCTATGTGTATTGTATGCTGTACAACTTAAATAGATGCTGCCATTGCACACAAAGCACTAAGTTCCCAAGCAAGTCACACAGCAAGACCAGTCTCCCAAACTTTGTTTTCTGAGACATGACTAACTAGCTCCAATGGATAAAGATGAAAAAAAAATAAGGAGAAACCTTTACATCTCTACAATGTGAGCTGCAATAGCCAGTCTGGAGAGAGGGGGCACAATAGGTGGAATAAGTTTTCATTCCAGCTTGTGTGTTACTGGTGGAGAGAGAAGCAGGTAGCGGAAGTCCAAGTTTGTAAGTGAGCTCAACTGCAGACTCACACAGAATCCTGATGAACCCACAGGGAAGACATAATGGCACTGCAATCAGCTCCAACATAAATAACTGAAGTTTTCTAAGATCTCTGTATTCTAAACACAGGAGAGGACCTGAAGCAACTAATATCTGAGAAAAGATAACTAATCAGCAGAATTGTAGCAGCACAGAACTATGAAATCCCATGGCTTGTCACACATACAAGAGGCAAAGGTCCTAACCAGTAAAAGCATCTCTTCCTTATAATGTGTATATTTACACAATTTTAATCAGGAATGATGCCAGGACATAAACACAAAGTGAAAGAGAAATCTCTTGTTTAAGAAGCATTTAGAAGTGGCTGAGGATATGATTAGAAGTGATGGGATTTCTGCACTTTCTCCCAGTGCAATTGTGCCATCAGACAGAAATCATAATTAATACCTGTGTGGTGCCTTCCATTCACCCTACCCAGCTCATTCTCTTGAACAAAATGAAATTTTTCTGCATGAGAATGGTGGAATTCAGAGCTGGCGCAATATTCTCACAATAATTTTTGCTCATAAGCTTAAAAAATGATCACATTCTAAATAAAACAATTGTGCTTCAGATGGTATGGCCTTCAAAGACATTTAATTTTGCACAGTCAACTACAGTCAAACACTTTCAAGAATGACAGGCTGCAGAACTTGTATTCCCTGAGATTCATTTGATGCAGAGTTGCTTTTTAGTCATTTCTATTAAATACATTCATTTGTATCTCTATATACAGATAGAGAATAACTATGTATAGAGAATAACTACGTATAACAAAGCAGCTAAAAGTACATCATGAGGCATGATACAGATAATTTTTTAAAGTATAATTTTAAACGCAAATCATGAAAACAATCAAAAATGTTGCTATAAAGGTTTAATGAAAAAAGCTTTATCTGTATACCAGAAGGGATGTATTTAAATTCAGTCTCTACCTAGAGATGTAAATTAGAATGTTTTGTGTGCTTATCCTATAGGGCTACTGGGAGGGAACGCCTTCTCCAGCAGGTGTGAGCTGCAGCCTGCACAGGCCCACAGGAAGCTTTGCCTTCACCAACCCAGTGCCTGAAGCTTGTTGCTGTGGGTAGCCTCCCTGTGCTGAGTTTAAACAATTTGCATCCTCCTCAGATGAACTGTGCATCCAAGCTGATGTCGGTATGAAGCTAGAGAATAAGTTGTTTTATATCCTCCACATTCTGATCTTGTAGCAATGAAACCAAAGCTCTGTACACACACAAGGATGCAGGATCAAACATACAGATGAAAGTTAGAAAAACACTCTTTTTTCTTTTTTCCCTTTCTTTAAAAAAAACTTAAATAAATAAAACCCAACACAGAAGTGACTTGAGAGGGCAATTAGGGTCAAAATACCTTTCGTTTTCCTCATGGTTCCAAGACTGGAGCCAGACTTCACAATTCAGCAGGGCAGTTTTCTTCAAATGACCACAAAATGAGAATTGTCATTTTCTAGAGAGCTCCTGCGAAAGGCAGGAACCCTGCCAGGCTAATAGCCTCTCTTTGGTGGGCAGATTACACTCCTTCTCCCCAGAGCCCATCAGGATTAGCACTGATAAGCAAACAGAGAGAGAACCCAAGAGAGGCTCTGACAGTCCCACTCCATTGCAATTAACTCCTTCCCTCAGAACACAGCAGTTTAGATGAATCAAATACCAGGGGGATGTAAGAACAGACAGAAAATGTTTCACCAAAACTTCTGACTAGATACTTTAAATAAAGCCACGTGACACTATGTCACGGGGTTTACTTAATGGTTCTGTGCATCAAAAGTTTTCATAGACTCCTTCAATAAAAATTCTCCACTAGAAATAAAACTAATACCTCTTTACCTAAGGACAGTTTATTAAAGATGCAAAAAACCCCACAAGAGTCTTAGCATTATGTCAAACAGACTTTTTTTTCCTTCCTCTCTTCTCCCAGAAAAACGGACATTTCATTGGTCTGTCAAATATTTACAAGTTTTGCTGAAGCCGGGACTGTTCTCAGCACGTTAGGAGACTGGGTTCCGTTTCAGTAGTTCGTTACCCCTATCGTCATGCCCTTTTCAAATGAGAGGCGTATCTGTCTATAAAATTCTCTCAATCTCTGTGCCTGATCCTCTTCTTATCACCCTTTTTAAAAGCATTACAAGGTTTAAAAGCGTTACCACACTGAGACACCTCATTGTCTCAAGGTAAAGGACAAAGCGATCACTATAAGCTTTTTACAGTTGTGCCAACAAACCTACAGCCAATATTAGTCCACTTCAGGACACAGGAGGTAGAAATTATACCATCAGTGTGCAATTGTTGCTATTAGCCAAGGAGTGCTACACCTGGACAGAAAACAAGGACAGCTACCCCAGCACAGCATATAGGGCCTGAATACAGGCTTCTAAATGAGCCAGAAAAATTAGTTTTCTTTCGGATTATTGAACATACATCAAGTACCTTTTTATACACACAAGGATACCTTGCTATGTAACCTCAGTTGTCAGAATCTTTTGTATTTCTGTTAATTTTATGACCCCTTTGCTTCTCCTCCTGCTTGTGGGATGAAAGCAAATCTATGGAGGGGAGGGGTTCCTGCCAAAGGTCATCTATATTTGATGCAGTTTCGTGTGCTAGGTCACATAGCATTCCCAGGGGGAAAAGAAGGCTCTGTTGCTGGGACTTTAAAAAACAAGTTGAAGGTAGTGGTACAGTCACACTACAAACAGTTGTCAATCAGTTCTTACGGTGCCTTCTATTTTTTTCAGTATAACTAGAGAAGTTGGAAGGTTTCCTCTAACTGCACTGTTCTCTTATGGGGGTAGAGAGTCTTTGGATGAATTGCATTCATTTCATTAGAAACAAGCCCACAGGATTCGCTTATTCCCAGTACTATGAATGCTGTTAATTCACTAAGCTCACTTACATGGCCAAGGATTTGCTATTACACGTCCCACTCCAAAGACAGAAAAAAGTCAGCTTGTTTCAGCTGCTTTACTACATATTGCTGCACTTCCTGAGGTTCCAAGTTAGGAAAGCACGCTTGCTCAAGAAAACACAGCAGCGTATATTTAATTTCAAGCATGTGATTTCCAAGTCTCCCTACACTCATACACAACCAATGAAAGACTGCAGAACAGAGCAGTGTGCTCCTCTGAATCCAGGCCAGAGGTTACTCGAGCAATTCCAGAAAAGCATTATAGATGTTCCTCCAATGAGAAAAAGATTTTCTTTTAATATATCAGTCTCTGTCTATGCATGCAAGTATGCCACAGGTGAAGTAACCAAAGTCTGCAGCATTTAACATACAAGTTAGCGAGAAAACAAGGTATAGCATCAGGCCTGCTTTAATTCAGGCACAATTAATTTTTCTGGAATGCAACAGCAGTCACTGCCATGAAGTTTTCCATGCATGAATAACTACAGCAAAATAATGCTCTTGATGTCTACAGCTCTCTACAAGCTCCAGAAAACTTGGTCATCTACAATACATGTTTTAGGTTTCCCATGGAAGCAAAGTTTCATTTGTAGAGATCAGAGCTGCAAGCAATCAAGATAGAGCGATAATGTAAGATTCCATTCCAGACCTCACTCGTGTACCAGCAAACACTAGAACTTAAAAAACTAAATCAGCTTACTCCAGATTTATGTTAGTTAGTGACTGAGGGTGATACAAAACACCTACCATTTTAGCTGATCCTGCTTATCTGCCATATGTTTGGCAGAGATTAATAGACTCTAATATACCAAGACATGTATGCTCACATGCGTATACATCTATGTAAATAAAACTAGAGAACAATCTGATATTTAACAGCAGGGGATTAATCAGAAGGAGACCTTCTCACAGATCAGCTTGAGAAAGCTACAGCATTAATTCGCCAAGGGTAAGTGGAAAGTGCAACATGCCTGTATTTAAGTAAAGCCTTAAGAGAGTATCTCAAAACTCAAACTAAATTCAAAGTCATTGTCCCCCCAAAAACCAAAATCAACCCCACCCCAACAGCTGCAGCACATTACAGAGGGCCACAACAAATAGCAAAAGGCAGGAGAACTAAAGCAGGATCTGTGATCTACTTTGGTTTTGCATTTTTCTTGCTAGCAAGGACAAAGAAACAAGAAGCTTCTCAGTAAGATCACCAGATGGATAATATTGATTCAGAACACCAGTAAGGAGGGACATGAAAAGAAAAATACAAAACAAAGACAGTTAATGAATCCCTTTCTTCTTGTGATGCTAAATCTTTTAGCTTGTAGAACTGAGTCTCACAGATACAAACAACTCTTCCCTCTCCAGTTCCTACAGTGTCACAGCCCCTTGACTGAGCTAAGTTCACGTTATGGTACTTTGTACTGCCCTCCCACTTTCCCCAGTCCTTAGTCTGGAGCAGACTGGGCATCTCAGACGTGTAAATCATACTTCACAGCCCACAGCTCACCATGAATGGGGTTATTTTGGCTCTCCTGTTCCCATTTCACACCACACATACAGAAAGCCAGAAGTGGCTATAAAGGAGACTGACAAGGTTACAGATCACAGGCTTCTGTGAGCTCTGGAAGCACCGTACAAATACCAGTTTCACACATAGAAGAAAGAAAGCGAGCTGGACAATTCTCATGTTATAAAATGTGTCAACTGCCTCAGCAATTTCCCATCACGGTATGTAGGCCATTTAGCCCTTTCCTCTCCACCCTCAACCCTTTCATTTTGCAGTGCAGGCAGCCAACACATCATGCTACCGAGAGACCAAAAATTACAGTGCCTTGCCATGTTTTCTTCTGACGAGAAGGAAAAGGTGCATCTTTTGCCCCTCATTCTCTCTACCACCCAGTGTGTCAGATAGAGATCTTGCTTACCCTCCAAAGCAGACATCCAACTCCCAAGACTGTGCATAGGGCTTGTGCCACATCTCCAAATCTAAAACGCCTCTAACTCTAGCTAGCTCAGCATTTTAGACATCAGGACAGGCAGATCGATCCAACTGCACTGCAGTTTCAGAGACGCTATCGTGGCTGAGGACACGCCTATAGCATCCAAGTGTCCCCTCTCATCTGTTACCAAGAAGTAAGGTCTCCTGGGCAAGGAAAAACTGGCTTTGACACACAGAAGAAAGGCTAATAATGTCACCAACATGCCCTGAGGCTACCACTTACAAAGAGATATTTTTACTGCATGCATGGAGATAGGATAGGAAAAAGCCTTGTCTTGTTGGCATACACACACATGCACGCATACACAGGCACACACTGTGCAAAATTGTTTGAAGAGCTTGTGGTCTTGTTGTTAAATGAGTTGTGAATGTTTCCAAAAAGCCTAAACATTAGACAATGGCAACACATTGCTAAAGAATGTTTAAGGGATTTAGGCTGATCTGATAATTGCCTGGTAAGAGAAAAGCAGAAACAGCTCACAGAAATAAAGGACATGGGTTTGAATGAAGTTTCAAAAAAACCCTTAATCTTTAACTTTTAAGATGACACAGCATACACTGCAAAGAATCAAAAAACACTGACTATGAGATAAAAATAGAAAGGATCTTCTGTAAGAAAATCCACATTTCCGTACCCTTTCAGAGGACAGACACCCAGACATGCACATTTAAAAGAATAAGTTGTCCCCCTAGCTCTGAGCTGTTAGAAGACACCCAACCAAAAGTGATTTTCATTTCATACACTCCAAAGTCAGGAGCATGATGTGGACACAGATTACTTGAACTTTCATTTTTTCACCCCAGACTTTTTAGATGATGCAACCAGAACATGTATAACATAGACAAAACACTGATTTCTGTAAGAACTGCAACTCTGATCTTATTTCTATAGTCAAAACCATTTAAATTGGAGTTGGATGAATCCAGCAAAAATACATCTGTGAACATTTTCTGGCCTGTTAAAATGCTTTATGTTCATACACTTCCACATCAGTATTCTGCACATATCCCACACGAACTTTTAGACAAAAGGAGTGGCCTTTGGCGCAGATGGTCCCCAATCAACAAATCCTTGGAGGCTGGGCAAGTACAACTGAGAAAACATCACCTTATTCTTATTATCTTCCTTTGGCACAGCTATGAGCGATACAGCACTGTGGTCTGCACCAACATGGCTCTTTCTTCAAACATTCATGCTGGTAAGCAGGAAGCAAATTTTATTTTTATGAGAAGAGGGTTATGCATAGCATCAACCTCCTTGCCTTGCACACACGCCAGAAACACTTAACGCATCCCACCAGAAAACAGGGACAACATCTGATCGCTCAGAATACATATACAATCTTTTTCTAAATATTGAAAGAATTAAAAATCTACACATCCCTAAAATAGTCATCATGTAATCATGAACATTATACACTCAAGAAAAATAAAATTCTCAACATTTTAAGTCCACCAGCAGAAAAAGAAAAGTTAACCCATTCATGAAAATGTATTTGTTATACTTTGGTTTTCTATGCATATTAAGGAAAATCAGAGCCTACCTACCACCTGAAAACAATTATTCTGAGCAGCAACTGGATCTGTAATGCAAACACATGTAATGTATCTAAGCAGTTCTATAAGAAGTAAAGACTAAACTGAGAGACTCTGGACAAGGCAACAAACTAACAAAAGTCTCAGCAGACTCTACTCGTGTGCTATTAAGAATCAGCATCTGTCAAATCACACATGCACGATATCACAAAGCAATAAGCACTATCCTTAAGCACAGAAAGAAGTTCTACATCAGAACTCTATTGCTTTCTTTAATCGTTATTTTGTTAAGGAGGAGAAAAATTAATAAATCAGATGGCAATCTCATGTATTCAGTACAACACTGAATGAAGTTTGTACAATTAAGCAAGTATTTATTGCAGATACAGTGAAGCCATTCCTCAGCTAGGTTTGTGATCAGCTGTAGTTACCATTCATTAGGACTGAAACACACATTTCAATGAGAAAGCAGCAAAGAATAAATACATAAGAGATGGGAAAGGCAAGTTGTTTTTCTCCAAGATGCATTTTAATTGCATTTTACAGATTTTTTTTTTAATCTTTTGCAATACCATGTGAAATCAATTTTTGAGGGGAGGGAATGCAAGAGGAGCTTTTCTATATTTACATACTAAAGAGTATTTGCCGGTCTAGGCACAGTAAAACTCATTCTGCTATTTGAGGCGGGTACTTCTCAGGGACCTTACACACCGGTTTCCAGGTCTGAACAACTCAGAAGCGACAGCATTCTCCTGAAGTGTCTATGTGCATACACGAACTAGTCCTCTGTCTTAAATTCAGAGCCTTGATAGAGGATGGATTCCCATTCATGTTCCACCAAACTGGAAGCGAAAGCTAAAAAAGCCACTTTTCACTGCCATTTTAAAGTTTACAAGATTTCCCCGATATTTAGAAAAGCTACACTCTGGTAACAAATGGATTACAAGAAAAAGAAAGAAAGAAACTTCTTTTTCCGTTACCTATTTTAAGCAATGCTTTGATTTATTGTGAGGGGGACAGCCGAACAAGATAAATGTGTAGATCTTCACTTGAGACGGAGGCAGCAGAGACAGTCCGGTGCGTTTTGCAGAGTATTTTGGTTTAAGGAGTTCAAAGAATACTTTCTTCTTCAAAGTCAAATTTCACCACCACTGGTCGGGTCATATTCCACTTCTTATTTCGACTCCTATCCTCGATGAACTCCTCGTAAGGATCTTTCTTTGAAATAGCTTTCTTCGAGCGTACATAACCAAAAAAGACAGTTAACGCCAGGAAAGAGTAAAACAACATGACAAAGAGGATGAAGAAATAGGCGTTGTCATATGGTTTGTATTGTGGCTCTTTTTGTTCTGTAGCATTTTTCCTGGTGTCCAGGTTCCTTTCCAGAAGTTGCAGAACACATTGTGAGATGAGGGAGGCTAAAGCTGTTTGGTTCATGTTGGGGAATGCAAAAGTATGTCAGAAAAACAGAGGGAAGAGAGCATCTAGGGGCCCCGAGCTATGCTTCTTGGAGGGGGAATCTATCCTCTAGCTTTAACAAGAGTTGGATCTGGCCTGTGATCATTTCCTCTTTTGGTAAGGAATGCTGTTAAGCACTTATTGGGTCTCAGTCATTTGATAATGAGGCATTTGGCTGATAAGCCTGCCTTGCCTGTGAAGTGAAATCTATTAATAATAACAACAATGAAACAGTAACAGATCCCTGAGACACACGTCTGCTAGGACACACGTCTGCTAGGTCCCCATGTTTGGGGACCAAATCCACTCAGATCATAAGTGAAAGGATTTTAAATGCACCAGTGGGATGTGACAGGGGAGTGGGGGCAGGAGAAGAAAAATTAAGGGGAAAAACCCCCCACACCCTCAGGGGAGGAAGGTGCTTAAATCCATCTCCTAGTGTAAGCATGTAAACAATCTCACACATTTTCTAACAAGCCAGTTCTCAGGTGCCTTCTCTCAGCATCACCGCTGGCAGGCAGAGCAAGAGGATAGCCCGGAGTTCGATGCCTTTCCTCACAGTCTCTAGAGAAAGGCCATCAAAATACAACGTCTGTGGAGCGAATCAGCATTCAGGATAAGAAAGCGTTGTTGAATAATGATATGGCATTTCAGTCAGTTGTTATTTATAAGTTAAATATGGAAACTTAAATTTCAACTCAAATATGATAGCTTTAAGTCATAGATTGGAAGCTGAAAGTTTTAATATGCCTGTGTACGTATCAGGACTGGTTGTCTGAGACTGTGTACTGCCACAATTACATACTGGAGCTATGAAAGAAAGTAATATCCAGACTGAAAAGAACTGCCTGTAAAGTCATTCTGGAAAACGAAACCCTTGACTGCTGCTGACAAGTGGACTACATTGAATATTTTCAGACAAGGAGCAAGAGGGTTAAGTCTTCCCCAGTGTGGTTTGTCACAGGTCATGTCTACTTGCATGATAATAGCAGAGAAGTGCTCTGTGGATTCCTGCTTCCTATTGTGTTTTACAGGCTAGGTCACTCTAAAGTAAATTGTTGTTTTACAAAGTAGTGAAACCTTATCTCTTACAGAAAAAAAAAAAAAAGCCCTTACTGCCACAAACGACAATGCCAGCTGTTTCTTTCTGTGATCTGAATTCTGGGGAGTAAGCACCATGACTTTGAAGTGGAGAGCACATCACCCGACTAGCAGTTTGCCAACTCTGCACTGTTTCTTTAGGCCTGACCCCCTGAACTGATTGTATGATGACTAATTCACATGCTAAGATTGCAGTATATCGGTATCACTAAACAGCCTGCATTTATCATTAAGGGTTTCTTGTAAAAAGAAAGATGAAAGTGAAGTCTGTAATTTTATATGAACAGACGACTATGGTATAAGTACTTTTAGATTATGCAACTTCTAGAAGAAATGTTCAGCTCCACATTTTAACTATTTGTTTTAAAATCAGCCTTTACCAAAAAAAAAAAAAAGAAAAAAAGATGAAAAATCCTCATAAAAAGCAATGCCAAATCCTGTTCTTGGTTACAACCAAGTTGTGGTAGAGATCTGATTCACCTATTCTTGTGGGTAAGAAGGAACAGATTTAGGGAACCTAATCTTGTTTTGAGCAGAGAGAAGAGAAGTTTTGTCATCAGTTTAACCACAAATAAAATACGTTCATTAAACTAGTATAAAATCTTCAGGCAAACTACACCCAATTTATATTCACATTTCTGGAAAAGGATTTTCATTCAAGTTTTGCAAATTTTTGTAAACTCTTATTGCTTTTTGTTTTTTAAATAATTTACTTCAGTAAAAGGAGCGTGCAATTCTACATAAATTAAATTGGACACATGCTAATCCCTGTAAATTTCTTGCCTGTTTGAGAAACACATGACCTCCGTGGGCCAAGTTTCCGGGGCTTTTTGGTATTGGTAAAATAAGTTGAAAATAAAAAGGGAGAGGGGGAACAGTAGGCAAACACAACTGAGTAGAGAAAAAAGTGACAAAAGTCACATCAGTGAACGCATCATGATTGGTTTGGGTATGCGATGAATCAATAGTGCTATGTGTACACCTTGCCACGCCTCTTAACACAGAATGGCAGAATCCTGCTGCTTGAGGTGCACAGTTGTTATTTCTTGAAGAGTTTTACCCACCTTTCAGATAATTGGATCCACATCAGCCTAAGCCTCAACACTAAAGTACTATTAAAACTGAACTATGCTTGTCAACACAAGGACTTCATCCCACAGGTAGCTCACAAACTCAGAACCCTGGCACAATGAACTCAGCTCTACACCTTCCTTTCTGGACATGCCATAAGGTATCCTAGGCTGCACAGCTTTGCCCTTCATTAAATGTTCCAATGTTCCTGCCCAAACACACCTGCGTGCGGATTTTGACGAGATGGCTCAACCCCTGTTAAAGGGACATTATCATTGACCCTTCTGCTCCTTTAATATAATCTGCTTTTATTGTAACTTAGGGAGCCTCTGTGCACTGTTTCTGCATCTAGTTGAACAGATCAGGGTCCTTTTAGCCTACACAAACAAACACTGCTTTAAAGTTGCTTTCTCTCTCTCTTTTTTTTTTTACCCTCCCCGAAACAGCTAAAAGTACATAATGGTGCTTTGAACAAGATCCTAAAGACCTATTTCCATAAAGTGGTCCAATTCTTTTTAGAGATGTAAGTACATGAAATTCTTCAAATGTGGGGGGGACAATGAGTGAAGATTAAAAAGAAAGTAAAAGATTAAAAGGAAAAGACTATAAGAAAAACTCAAAGGGGAGGAGGGGGGAGAAAGATCAAAAAGAGGATTAACCATGTTACTTGTTGTTTTTCAGAAATTAAAGAAGTATGGAGGATAAGGAATTTGTTTCCTTTTGGCCCTAGAAAAATGCCAATTATGGTAGCTAAATTGCCAGGATCACATATCAGTATGCTTTGGAAATGTGAGAAATGGATGGGAAATATAAACAGAGGGCAATAGCTTACAGTTATGTTATGAATTAAGCCACAAAAATATCAAGATTTAGTCACTGAATGAGCTGCCAGAGTTAATTTTTCCTGATGAAATTGAGCAGAATCAGAATAGAAGCAACAGAAATGCAGTTTCACCTCATTCACTCATCTTTACTATCTCTGAGTCCTCACACACCTAAAATTTCCACTAAAAATCAAAGGAAAGTGCCTGGGTGCACACAGACATAAGATCAAACTCCATGTCTACTGTGTGCGTTCATTTTAAGAGGGATTTTTTTAAGATTTAGGGATAAAAGAATTAGCTACTCTGAGTCCCTTTTTTGCAAGAGAGTTTGTGATACTATCCACTCCAGCACAGCTTTCGTTTTCCTTTAGGTTTTTAGGAAACAATAGCAAAATAGCCTTCTGTGAAGGGTGGAAAAAAAAGTTTCCTTCCACGTCTTTTAACTATATGGCGTTTATGTAGCCCTTTATGGATAAGGATGGCAAGAGAAGACAGGCAGAGATTTCTGCCACAAGTTTGGTGATCAGCTAATCCCCAGATAAGATTTACCAAGATATAAAGGATAATTTTACCCAAACCAACTATTTATCACCAGATAATCATGCTGTGCCAAGGAGAGGCAGGCCAGCCCTATGCCCTGTGGCCACAGCTGGGGACAGCTGTCCGGCCTGGGAGGGCACCAGGGAGAGCATGGCAACCTGCAGAGCTGACAGGGACCTCATGCCCAAGACTCCGTTGCAATCTCAACACTGGCACACACAGTCTAAATAGGGATTGGATCCTACAAAATGATCTGAAACCAAAGCCAGCCCAGAGCAAAGGCTCGCAAGAGAGGTCTGGTTTGGATCCCAAGCGCAGTTACCAAGCAAATCCCCAGAAGCCACTCACTAGTGACCCTGATCCCAACCACACCATGTTGCTGCTCACACATAGACCACCTCAGACAGTTGGAGAACTAATGTAGCTCCATCACATCCCACAGCAGCACCTCTAAAAGGAGAAGGATTTAATTTTACACAGTGCTCAATGCACCAGGAGCTGAGCGCAGAAATGGCATGTGTTGTTCCCAGCTGTTCCCAAAGGATAGACCGAGCTCTGCCCAGAGGCATCCACCTCTGCCGTGGGCAGAAACACCTCTGCTTGGGCAGCTCCCCTCAGCCATCCTTCACTGACCCCACATGCTTGAAGGAAATGGGCTTTTAGTAGAACTGAGAGGCCACAGCACCATCTCCCACCTCCTGTCTACCTTACCTGGGACAGCAGCATCCATGTGGAAAACTGTATTTGGGCCTCTCGTTAAGGAGAAACCATTCTTCCGTTTTCTCAGAGGATTCCCAGCATGGTTACTGCTGCCTCCTTCACCCATGTGTAGGGAAAGCTGTGCTGTTTCTATCACAGGTGGCGCTGGGCACCCTGGCACTGGAGAGGCAGATAGCTGGACCCTTGGTCATCACACACCAAAAATCCCAATCCCACCACTTCTCTTGGCCAAGCACCTGTCCTTCTTTCCACTCACCCTACAAGTCTTCTGCAGCCCCAGCACATCAGAAGTTCTCCCGCAGCAACAGTTGTTTGCCCTGCTGAAGACTGCCTGCCTCCACAGCTGGCAGGAACCATACCCCAGAGGAGATACTGCTAAATTTTGTCACAGAAATTAAAAGCAACTTAGAGAAACATAAAGTGGAAGGTAAAATGAAATCCCTTTTCACCATTTTTCAGCAATTTTAATGCCTTCTTTTCAAATAATATATTCAAAAAAAGTATATTCAAAAAGTATATTTCAAAAGTGAGTCCAGAGGAGGCCACAAAGATGACCCAAGGGCTGGAGCACCTCCCATAGGAGGACAGGCTGAGAGAGTTGGGCTTGTTCAGCCTGGAGAACAGAAGGCTTGGCGGAGAAGTTACAGAAACCTTCCAGTACTGAAAGGGGCTACAGGAAATCTGAGGCAGGGCTCTTAATCAGGGAGTGCAGGGATAGGACCAGGGGAATGGTTTTAAGCTGAAAGAGAGGAGATTTACCTGAGATATTAGGAAGCAATGTTTTCCTGTGAGGGTGGTGAGGCCCTGGCACAGGTTGCCCAGGGAAGCTGTGGCTGCCCCATCCCTGGAGGTGTTCAAGGCCAGGTTGGATGGGGCTTTGAGACCCCTGATCCAGTGGGAGGTGTCCATGCAAATAGCAGGAGGTTGGAACTGGATGGGTTTTAAAATCCCATGCAACCCAAACCATTCTGTGATGCCATGGCTATGTCTCAGCTGCTCCCCACAGGACGGGTACTCCACAGTGCCCCCCACCATCCCTGCCCCAGACCCACCATGGCTATGATGCACCGCACTTAGAAACGTTTATGAGCTCCAAAAGAAAAGCTGAACTCCATCTTATTTTTTAACACATACTAATTGTCCCTTTTTTCAATCAGGTAACCGTGACTGTTTAAAATTCCCCTCAGGTTTGACTGCCAGGTGAAACTGTGAGGCGCAATTTCAAACTGCTGCAGTTCACGCAGGCGGCCCCAGCACTGCTCAGCCCGAGGCCTGGCAGCAGGGCCCAAGGCCTGCAGCCCACCCTGCAGCGCTCACTGAGGCAGTGGGACAGCCACTCTGCTCAGAAAGAGCAGCAGAAAGATAGACTCTTTGGGCTGATGTGACCAACGGGGAAAAATGTCTTGCCGGTGGACACCCAGGGAGTGGAAGGGCTCGAGGTCGCCAGAGAGCCGCAGGGGAGAGGGACATCATGGAAGCATCCATTGCACTGAGAGAAAGGGGTATCTTCCACCACACGGACACTTCAGAGGGAAAAAGGGTTTGGTCAGTCGCTGGGTGATGGGTTCAGCAGAGAGGCAAGCCCCCAAGGAGGCTCTATGCCTGGTGTTGAGCAGCAACTGGATGGTCCCTGTCAGTCCCTGCACCACCCCCAGCCACATGGGCCCCTCGCCAGAAGAGACACAAACAGGTTAAAGCAGCATTTTAAAAAACTTTGGAGGTTTGTATTCTTTGTAAATTATTCCGGTAGCGACCACAGGGACGCTCACATAAAGGCAGGCTCCAAAGAGATTTTGTCCATCTCTGAACTGCTGAATTAGAAACCCTTATTCATTAATAGTGCAGAGTACGTGTTAACCAGCATCCTTACAGAACTCTTACACTCCATGTGAGAATATTATGAATAAATGCATATATACGGGGAGAAAGGTAATTGCGTAAATGAGAGTCTCTGAGAAAAAAAAAGCACGAATTAACTGTGTACAGCAAAAGAAAAGACACCTGTGTGAGCGCTGAGAGGAGAAGAGTGCAGGAAGAGGCAAGAAGCTTAACATTTGCTCATGGCCTAAGGGACAAACTTTGCTGAATATGAAGACACAGAATAGTTAATAAAGCTTCTGAACTGGTTCCAATTCTCAGACAAGGAAGCCATAGTTCTGTTCTTATCAGCAACTGCTCTTTCAGATTTGTGTACGGAGCTAGCTTTATTAAATTATTCAAAAAAGGTCAAATGTGATGTGTCTTCCTACCTTTATTATGATTTTTCATGACATTGCCTGAGTAGTTGAATAATAAACAGTGCATGTCAAAACGCTGAAGTGCCCAAGCTATCCACATGCTCTCTACATTACGAGCCCAGTCGGTCATCAGCTCTGAGGCAACGCGAATGCACTAAGCAAAGATTTAAACTATGTGTGAGCACTGCAAAATGTTGCTTCTGGAATCACGATGGTACCGGCTGCTCACTCCAGCAGTATGTTTATGCACTGATTCCAAAGCTTGCTTGTGTGATGAATACTTGGTAAGTTTTCAAACCTGACTGACCACCTAGCTAAAGCACTTTGCTCCCTGTCACCGAGGAGAACTTCCCAGCCTGTGATGAGCTGTCCTGAAGTGCTGGGAGAGAATAGGTCGGGAAAATCTGACAGACCCAAGGGCCGGTTTCCTACAATGACTGCAGAAGCAGAGTGTAATACTGGTTATTTAACAACAGACAAATATCTTGAACAGATTCAGCTCAACTCATGATTCTTTAAAATAACCCTATGACTCCACAGAAATACATGCACTGATTTAAGATAACACCAGCTACAGAATAAACTGAAAGACACACAAGACTTTTTCAGGCAGTGGCAAATGAGTACTGCAATATCACATATATAATCTAAACAAAATATCTATCTAGTGTTAATTGTACAGAAATGTAGCAATTTAGTGAAGTTATTCATATTGTTCCAGATTATTTTTGTCTGTCTCTAGCAATATCTAGATGACAGTGGAAAAGCCAAAATAAAATAAAATGAGAACATCCAATCAGAATGCAGGTTTTCTTACAATTATTAAGCAAGCAACGGAACACTGAAGTGAACAATACAAAGAGGTTTATGAATTCAATTTGTTACAAGTTTCTGAAGGTCTCATTGATATTGCCTTAAATTATTTTCTTGTTATTTTGTAGAGAGAGACCTTTTAGTAATTCACTTTATAGACTTTAAGGTCAGAAGACTTTATGGATAGAAAACATTCAGAACCTTCATGGTTACTAGCATAGCAAAAATGTGTGCTTTACATGTTAGCATTAAACAGCATTCTGACAAGAGAAAATATATTTCTTACATGCATGAGAATATACCACAGAATTCAGGCAGAGCAAATAATTTGCGTGCTATAGTCCATCATACTTCTGAGAAAATGTAAATACACCCTTGCTACATAAATTATTAGCAGCATTTGATAATTTGGGTTGGGTTTTGGATTTCAAAAATTAAGTAATGCTGTATTCTTTCATTAAGTTTGGAGGTCTAGGTTGCAGACCTGGAGACAGATTTTTTTTAAGTTTGAATTTGCTCAGGCCTTAACCTAGAGATTAAAAATGTAGCTGTAACATCACATACATGCAGAAACCGATTTCTGAGCACACAGATCCTCTTTAACAAGTAGCTCTTCTCAGTGAAGATTTGTAGGTTCAGATAGACATTTTGTGCCTTTCAAAATAGCTATAAAAAGATACAGTTCAACAGCATTTATCACATGGACAGAGGTGAGACTTTTCAGCAATATGGAGTAGAAAACTCTGTATGATTCCTGAGAAAAACGTGTATTTACAGGTTTTGTTTAAATGAGATACACTGAATTATCCAGGGAAAACAAAAGGAAAATATGTGGCATTAAAAATAATTCTTTCCCTAGCTCATTCATTAAATATTATGCATGTTCAAAAAAAGGAACAGCAATACATCTCAATGTAAATATATGCCAAAATGCATATATTGGGTATTTTAATGGAAGTAGCAATTATTTGTAGATAAAGGAAGACTTAAAAACAAACAATAAATTTTAAAATTAAAAATCATGATTGTGCCATAAGGAATAAATATTGTTTCATCAAGGTCTGTCTATCAAGAGTTTCCAATTCCTGTATCTATGAGAAAATAGACAGCTGTTTGAGCAGCTGATGCTATTTCCATCTTGTAAAATATGACACAAACACTCTTTCTGGAAAAAGAGGAAGGACCCTGAGATCCATCCATTCTGCACTCATTGGTGAGTAGGTTTTGGACTCCAGTGCTACAAGCACATTCCTCCAAGCTATTCCATGGCATTTCTGTCAAACACCACATCCACAGCAGGCTCGTGCCCCTCTGACTTTCTGAGTGTTCAGGATTCATAATTCAGAAACACATATGGCTCGGAAGAACCTCTCCAGCCTTGACGGTGATAACAAGAAGAGATCAACAGTACCCCAAGTGATCTTTATAGCTCTTGCCAAAGACTCCTATGGAACACCATAAATCGGGAAACTGCTTAGTTCCTTTGCTCAGGCTTCCTTGCTTCCTCTAGCAACAGCTTGCCCTGATTCCCTACTTGCACAGTTTGCCTGTGAGAAGACTTCATGATTTTCTCCCTGTCTGTCTAGTTTCCAAGCTCTCCTGCTCTGTGTTAGCCTCTCACACAAGGAAGTGCTTGGGAGATGCTTAAAAAGAGAATGGAACAGCAAAAATACCCGCTGTCTAAGCCCAGGTCAGGAAAGTACCTCACCAGTAGCACTGCAGGGATGGAAAGAGAGGTCACCGCTCTGTCCCACCTCCCGCTGCTGCTGGAATAGAAAAGGACAGAGAGCAAAGGTGGCATTTTGCAATCATCCTGTGACAAGGTTCTGGTTTCTGGGAAGGAGCAATCCTGCAGACTTCAACCACTTCCAAACTCTGCAAGCAAGCAGGCTTTTATCCTGTACTTTACAGCAAAGGGATTGCAAGCGAGGAAAAAGAAGCTTCCTTGGCCTTTGCAGCACGCCTAGGACACATGACAAATGCCAGGGGCCTGTTCGTTGGGGAAGTAAAGCAACATTGAAAAAAAACCCAGAAAAAATAGCAGTTTAGAGCAGAGAATAGGTATTAAAGAGATACTTTCAATTTTGTCACAGAAATTAAAAGCATATCAGAGAAAAGTAAATTGGAAGCTAAAAAGAAACCCTCTTTCCTCATTTTTCAGCATTTTTTAGTGTCCTCATATAAAAAAATATATTTAAAAAAAGAAGTATATTCAAAAAGTATATTTCAAAAGTGAGTCCAGAGGAGACCACAAAAATATTCCCATAGGAGGACAGGCTGAGAGAGTTGGGCTTGTTCAGCCTGGAGAAGAGAAGGCTCCACAGAGACATTATAGAAGCTTTTCAGTACTTAAAGGGTCTACAGGAAATCTGGAAAGGGGCTCTTAATCAGGGACTGGCAGAGACAGGATGAGAGGGAATGCTTTTAAACATAAAGAAGGGGAGGATTAGATTAGATATTCAGAAGAAATTTTTTTTCCTGTGAGGGTGATGAGGCACTGGCCCAGGTTGCCCAGAGACATAAGGAAATTACATGTCCACCAAGCCTAGTGTGAAGTAGAACTTACTCCGTTAGTTTTGAAGGGTCTTCCCTCATGTTTCAGTCAGCTTGCACTACTGAAAAGCAATAATTCAAGACAGATACTACCCACAACTGATGTCCAAGTTCCTGCACTGTATGAAGCCAGCCCAGTTGCCCCATTTGTGCTGGGTTTAGGCCTATTTTATTTTTTTTTAAATACACACCAAAGACACCATGCTTTTCTCTTGTCAGGAAGATGTACTACTTGTACCAATAGCACCTGAAAAATGCATAGTTCATTACCAAACATAGAGCTCCAGGTGGCAAATCTGCAGTTTTTGGCACATAGGCTGCCAGAGGCTCCTGTGGACCCAGGATAGGTGCAGAATACGCTTACATAATGAATACAGTTTGTGTTGAATATAACATGGTTTATTTCTTCATGATATTCAGATTAAAATGTATCAATGTATTTAGCACAATACTACATTTTAGGACAAAATCATCAGTGCTTTGCAAGTCTTCATAATGTTTATTCATTATAAATAGTAAATATTTACTGAACTTTTTACATGAAAGATGTTTGTTTTTTCTTTTCTTTTTTTGTTTTGTTTGTTGGGTTTTTCTTTATTTTTACAACATGTGTTGTTGTAGAGGCTGCAACACAAAGATAATATTTTATTTTTTCCATAACCCTTAAGACCAATGTGTGAACTAATCTCTGTACTGAACCTAGTCTAACTCACTACTTCATAGTCCTTAATGCTAAAGGGAATGTATTTGTGTTCTGCCTCCCTCTTTGTTCCAAGAGAGAAATAAATAACACCGCCTTCCATATTCCTCTTCCTCTCAACATGACAAAACACAAATTTATTGACATTCTAAAATGTCACAATGCAAACTTCTGTAAACCTTGGTTCCTATAATTATATTTTCTATATGGGATATCGCAATATAATTTAAACAAATGTGTCAAATACAGGTTCATCTCTGTCTATGTCCTGTACATCACTAAAAAAATGTAAACGTAATTATTTCTTCGTATTGTTTCCTGAAAATGATGTTTAAATCATGATTAGCAAGCTGGATTTTAGTTTTCCAGCAGACTCTGTCTCACCATCAGGAATTATGCACTGCAAAAATAAAAGTACCTGCAAAAATATAGTTCTGATTCTATCTATATGACTTTGGATGATCCCAAAGTTTGTGTGAGGTACACAGTATTGCACATTGCTAGGCAGTTGTGAAAAAACAGTCATGTTGTTGATTTTTCTCCCATGTTTGTTCAAAAAGGTACAACGGACTAGGAAAAGTCCACATACGAAAAGGTTAAAACCTGGTTTTCATGTTACACAAGATCTCATTTCTTGGTAAAGCATAACTTGTAAGTGACATTTATTGACAATATGATTACAAAAACATGTTAAGGTAACTGATAAGTACCTTGGGAAGTCTTTCGCACTTATTCTAGCTTCTTATGGACTGTGACATTTCCATCGATGACAATTTCCAGTGTGTAAAATGAAAGAGGTTCTCCTGCCCTTGCTTTAGAAACGGAGCAGTTAAAAGTTAGACTAAAGTCAGCACTGGATGTCAGATGAGTCAGAGTACACAGAGCTCAACTGCTCTAAGTTTAAAAGTGTTCCATTTGTCCCAATCAACACACATTAATTTCAACAACAAAAAATGGAATGTTTTGCCAGGTAATGATATTAAATACTGCTCTGTTTTGTATACCCACTCATAATGAACTATATCTCATTTATTTATTCATTATTGCTTTTGGCCTTTGTCTTCTGAATAGTTTTGTCCAGCCTTCAAAAGTCTGCTAAAAGCTATGACTGGAGAGAACATAACAAGCCTACTTCCCTCAATGCAATTGCCCCAGTTTAGACTGCAGTGTGTTGAGAACATCCCTTGTATCCAAGCCTTGGAGTGAGACCGGAAAACAAGACCAGCTTTAACTCGAAGTGGACAGTTCATTTATGCAATATCTGGCTTCAGATAATGAAAGGCACCTGCAAAAAAGCAAAAGAAGCTTTTTAAGTCATGCTGTGACAACCTCACAGCATGGGGCCATGCCAACTACAGGTTGACATTGTCATATTTAATACTGATATATCAAAGGAAAGGGGCTAATATTTTTATTCCTGGGACAAGTTTGACAAAACTCTATGTATCTGGGATTATATACTGTAATGATTCTTGAGCTGACCTCATTAAGAACATGTGTTTCTAATAGTGGAATGCCAGTGGTTATTTCATTTTGGACAACCCTTATGTTTTACCTAATGGCAATCAGGTTTCATGTCTCAACAATTAATAACATCAAGATGTTGTTGACATCACTTAAGAAAATAATTATGCAGTAGAAATCTTGCTCGAATAATCTGCTATCTTACCAATGCACTCCACTTGGCTTTGGAGAGAAGTAGTCGTCAGCCATTAGGATCTCTGCTCATAATTTTCTTTGTTACAGACAGAAAGCACAGACTGGTGATAAACAGGTACAGTATTGCACTCCACAGGGCAAATGTCCCAATACTCACTTTGTCCGTACTGTCCGTACTGGTAGCCTGTGACAGGGTCCATGCTGTAGCCTGTGGTGCTGTAGGTCGGTGGGCAGTAGGACTGGGATGTAGGCAGGCTGTCTAAACTCTTCATATGATCTAGCCGCTGGCTGCAGCTGGCTGAGACAGTGGTGGTGGGCTCCAGGCCCCCAGTTAAAGGGGACAGGGCATAATCAGTTTGAGGCTGGTGAGGCACACCACCATGGTTAGTCAAGAGTCCCATTACCTAAAAGGTAGAATAACAGAAAGAGTCAGAATATGTGAAGAACTGTATGGCTTACAGTGCTGCAGGAGTTCTCAGGTCTATCATTGGATTTCCTAAAATAAGCACTTAGTATTCAAATAATGCTTTGAGTATCTAATCCAAAGAGCAGGTAGAATTTGGTTACATCATCCGCCAAAATAAAAATCAATGGCTAAAAACCAATAAAAGGGCAAATAATGAAAAATCATTCTAAAATTATTATGATTTTTGAGTGCCTGATCCTCCTGTGCCCCAGCTTAGATCTCTGCAAATGTTTATTCCCTGGGGACTCAATAACGAGAGAACAAAAAGCAAGTAACAGCTCTTTAGCCATGCTGTCCTGCATGATCTACAAACAGAGACAATCTGTGAAAAATCTCACATATTTGTTTTCCCAAAGATTAGCAATCATTAAAATGAAATTAATTTGGAGTGGATCACAGCTACATCACCAATGGAAGTAACAAAGAATCCCAGCACTAGAACAACATGAATATATAGGCAAGGGGCAGAGTAGCCGTAACTCCTGCTGCTGCATGTCCTGTGTGCTGGCCTGTGAAGAAATGAAGGTGAAAGAGTAAAGCACTGGTCATAGCACCAGTTTTCAACCTCATCTTCTGAGTTAAAGGACAATACAAAAAAAGGTGTAGTGTTCCAGACCGCCTTCAAGTTGACTGCAACCGCCTTTATAAGCTGCTTGTACATGAACAGTTATGAAATCAACAGTTAAGACTAGTTGAAAAGAGATTACTGGAAAATAAATGCTTCTCCCGATAAAATCTCAGCCCTCTAGGCAATCATTTCCAGTAGAAGAGCAAAGAAAAATTCCAAAAGCACCTGTCCTTTCAAGCAGGAGTGAAAGAAGTTACAGTGATAAGCTCCTGTTGAATAAAATCCACTCACGCTACAGGCTGGTGTGCATTTCCTTTCCCGGCACATTGCTAGAGTATTTTTTTGAAAATAAGTACGACAGAGAATTGCTTACTTCTGCTGGAATGACTTGCACTTCAAAGCCTTAGAAATAGTCCACATCCATTACAGATGGATGACACACAGCTTCTGCCAGAACAGGGTATTCTGATAATTTACAGGTTGTTCTTCCTCCAAAAGGCACTACAAATAGCTGGCATATGCTATTTGATAATCATTTTGCTTTATTGTGTTTCTTACCTTAAACTAAAATCAAATTATTAAACTTGGAGTCAATTTTGTTATTAATAACTTAAGGCTTATAAGAACATATCTGGTTCCTAAAGCTCTGATGTTCCTTCTTGACTTGTATTTTCATCGTAAAATAAGAGAGATCCTTACTGTAGGGAGCTCCAAGTTTTGTTTGTTTGTTAAAAAAATAAATGAACCAAGCCCCAGGGATCATGTTTTATATAGGAAGGAAGACCTACCCAGGTCTTACGTGTCTGATAAGGAAAAGACCAAGAGACCTAAGCAGAGTACTTCAAAAAGAAACACTCTGATACCTGCATCAAGAACACAAAATATCTTTTCCTCAGATGAACTCAAGATATCGCATTGGGAAAAAAACGTGCTAAGAAAGAATTTCCATTACTGTTTACAGCATTAGGATGTTCACTCCTGTTTCATCAAGCAGAAAAACATGACATTAACTGACGTATTTCCCAAGCGTTTCACAAACTGACGTGTTCATGCAAAAAGAAGTTTCGAAATATATCTAAAGACTTTATTTAGATACTCAAATCTTATAGCATTTAAGTTAAAAAACACAGAAGAAGAATTTGGATACAGGCTATAAGATATTTTCTATTTCATTCAAATAATCTTTTCAATGCATAAAACCTATTACAAGAATTTGAGGTTAATAAGAAACCCATTTAAAAAACCCTCTGGAATCACCACAGATTGAAAAAATCATGTTATTTTCACTGCAACCTGCAGTGTTTTGTCCCCCAGACTCCTAAAGGCTAAGGTAAATGTGCTCTCAACATTTTCCTCTAAAAATTGGTTCCTGGAAAGTATTACAATTTCTAAAGATTATTTTAGTAAGCTTCTCTATTTTAGGAATTACAAATATTTTTTTTTTGTACCTTTGGAAGATGATATGGTCCTGAAAATCTAGCATGCTTAATGATCTGAGATTGCGTCAGCAGACTACAATATTAGAACCTAGGTTCATTTATGTTATTAGTCCTTGTCCTTTAAAATAAGCACTAATAGAGCTAACCAAAGAGAATGATCCACAAAAAAACCATAACTAAACTTAAAAATTTACATTGGAAATTACTACTTTAGAAAATATTTATGCTGGCACAAGTATCACGGATTTGACTAGAGTTTAAAAAACACTTCAGAAATCTCAAGTGAGTGCCCAGCCTTTCCATTCCCGTGATACCAATATTTATGGGGCTTTGCCATGTTCTGTTTCAAGTTCAAGAGCAGGGAGAAGGGTCTGGGTTCATATTGCTCTTGCAGCCCTGTTGAAGTCCCGATGGCAAACCTTCTCTGCGTGAGGGCTCTCAGATCACGTTGTCTCTACCTGTACTTTTAGAATCAATTGCTGAATTGGGCAAATGGCTATTTTGCCAAATACATACTTCAGCTAAACTTTTTTTCTGTTTAATATTTTCAATAAAGTCCAAGACAACATTATTTGGACTTTGACAGCAAAAACAGTGAGCTCAAAAACTTTGGGATTGGAGGTGAAATTTAAAGCTGGACCCAAACATGCTCTCGAAAGCCACTCAAATGTTGGTAGCATCTATATTTGGATAGAGATTTATTTACAATCATTAGATTGTATTACAATCTAAGATTAACATTTGATGAGATTTACTTCAAAAATTTAAAATTAATCAGATAATAAAAGTCTTTAGGCGTCTTATTATTAAGTGCATATGCACCTAATAGACACTTTGGAGCAGAACTGATAAAGCTCTCCAAGGTGCAGAAAACTGAAGTCTGAACAGTAACCATCTTCTCAAAAATGTCTTCTTCAGAGGCCTCCAGAATCATCCTGCAGTTGATTAGTTTCTAAATAATTAGATTTTTGGTTGTGTCTGTTTTGAAAGCTATAAGGGAAGTAGCCCCAAGGCAGAAGTCTTTCATATGGTAGGAGCCATGACCTTATCGCCCATACAAGAAGTTACAGGAAGGGCATGGCTGACTTTCACCTAATCAGTTAGAAAGCCATTAACAGACCCTGTTTGCAAGATACTGAGCACCCTCACTTAGAGCTGTACAAGAGACACATGAGAATATGGATCTTGCAACTCAGATCTTCTGTTGGTATGAAAGAGTATAGTTTTAATAGGCAAACCAATTTGATTTTTTTTGCAATAATTAAAGAAGAAAATAAATTATTCAATTCATATACCATCAAAAATTAATAAAAAATATGTACTTCTCTCTGAATTACTTTGGGAAAGCCAGAGCAGTGATTGTCAGCCTCACTGCTCTGGATCCCAAAGAAGATGAAAGAAAAATCAAGGGCTGATTTAACACCTAGAACCAGATGCTGCTGTAACTTTTCAATTTGTCTTAGAAAAGAACTCGTATAAATGTAAAAAAAACCCAAAAGCCACTTGGCTGTAAATTTTTTGGCTACAGATATTTCGCTCTCATTTTTTAAAAAACACAGAGAAATGCTGATAAGCCTTTGAGCTGATGCAATAAAAGACAGTATATATAATTTATGAAATAGTTTTCTATTAGGAAACAAAGGTCTAATTAGGAATAAGCACAGAGAACACAGTGAACTGCAACAACTAAATTCTAGAGAAAAGTTTTCAGAGATCATATCCCAAGCAACCCAAAATATTAATTAGGACAAATCCCTTGCTGGTGGGGTCAGCACAGCTGAGGGTATGATCTAGGAAGAGAAACTGGGCAACAAAAGCCTTAAAGACCATCTATTCAATATCTGATCCATTATCAGCTATTAGAAAATACTTCTATTATCAACAACATAAAGACCATTAAACTGAGAAAAAGCTTATTCTATTTAAATGAAACATTATGCCTGTTAATGTGGTTGGTATTTTAGGATGTAGGACCTACCATAGGCACAATAAAATTCTCATATGTTTTAATTCATTTACGCATGCCTGCGTTTAATATGCTTTGTGACTATGTCTGCAATTAATATGATTTATGAGAAAAGAACATGTGCAATATTTTTGGGTACAGTGATACATTTTTTTCCTCCTCCTGTGAATGAAAGATTTAATGTAACAGCTCAAGGAAAATTGTTGGCAGTTAACGTATTAAGTTGAACTGACAGAATCATGAGTAAACTTTAGTGGAGTTAATGATATCCTCTTATCTGACCCTGACACATTTGCAGCATGTAATTTACAGAAGCTCTGTCCAGGGAATCTTGACAAATGCTCCTAACGATGTCAGGGCAATGTTCCATTCTAATGTAAAACAGATGTGGGTCAGATACCCTCATTCATCACTAACACTGAAAATTTCAAACTCCTTCGAGATGAATGGCATTACCTGCTGCTGTTTTCATTGCAGAAAAACCTCTCAAAAACCAAAATATTGCACAAGAAGGAACACAAAAAGGATGGCTGTAATGCATTAGAATAAGGGATTGTATAAGATGGATCAAAATTAATTGTCTACATGGATCTACACCTATAGGATCCTAGAACCACATTGCTAGTTATTTACGACTATTTCTGCCAAACATATGAAGAAACCCAACCAAAAGTATTTTCGGGCCAAATGGCAAGCACTGGGAATAACATACTTGTTTAATGAAAATAGGGGTAAATATACTGGCTTTGAACATCTGATGATCTGACCTTCGGCATGCTTCTATCAAATGAGACCTCATACTGATTTCACACCACTAGACACCAGTGGTAGCTACACTGAAATTAGAGAAGGTGCACTGGTGTTTAGGGTAATTAAGAGGATAACTTGATCCTACATGAATTATATTTTTATCTACAGGAGATTACTAATGTTCACAACATTATCACAGTCTGTCACTGAAGTCGTGTCTTCTTTCAGGTGTTAGATCATGGAGTCACAGGACTAGGTAATGTTATCAAAATAATTCAAACAGAAGATAATTATGTAGCTCCTGGTCGTATGGAAAGCTTCTAAAATGTCAATACAACTAAAAAAGTGAAGCACAAATCCCAAAGAGGAACATATACTCACTATATGTATATATATATACATATATATATGACTATATAAATGAGCATATATATATATAAAATTAAAAATCTGGAAACATTTCCGGCAGTCTCAGAGACCAAAGACTCGTGAGTTTAAGTGCATAAATAAGGCAATATTAGATACAACAGTTCATAACAGAATAAATTGCATAGAATCATAGAATGTCCCGAGTTGGAAGGGACCCACAAGGGTCACCCAGTTCAGCTCCTGTCCCTGCACAGACCAACCCCACATTCACACCGTGTGTCTGAGGGCATTGGCCAAGTGTTTCTGGAATACTGTCAGGCACAGAGCTGTGACAGTGCTCTGGGGAGCTGTTCCAGTGCTCCACCACTCTCTGCGTGAAGAATGAACCTTTTTCTAATATCCAGCCTAAACCTTCCCTGGCACATCTTCCTGCCACTCCTTCAGATTCGAGAGGAGTTTGATCCCCTTTTGAGATTACATGGCTCTCTGCCTGCGAACTCTTCTCCTCCCACCTTCTATTCAATGCAAAACAGAAAAGAAGGATTCTGGCTATCACGAAAACCAGCCCAGCTGTCTAGCTGGGCACTCACCCATCTTCCCTCTACAACTAGCATACAAAGGTTTGTTCGCTTTGGAAGCAAAACAAATTAAAAATACATTTTTACATTTATTTTAATTCAAACAGTACTTAATTTTTTTTTTTTTTTACTGGCAGATGGCCAGGGGATGGGAGCTGTAAAGCTTTCACAGGAAGACTCAAGCCAAACTCAATGTTTGGCTCCACAGCAGCAGCTATTGCATCATCAACATCTACATGACTGGATTTACCTGCACTAAGTTGCTACAAAATCCTAGCCATTTAGGTAAAAGCAATGAGTTACTCATAAATACGTGGGGAAGAAAAGAATATAGAAAAGCATAACTGGAGGAGTCCAACCAGTAAGAAAAGTTTATTCACGAGGATCCCATTGATGAATACGTGAGGGTATCTAACATTAGGCTAATGGGCACTGGGGACAAATAAAAGAATATTTTTCTATTTTGACTAGGGGAATCTTCTTTGTATTCTGACTCAGCATTCAGTCTTTCCTTTATAAGAAAATTACTACTGACATCCTGGTAAAAATTAAAGTAAAAATAGAACAGTTCTCTCTAGGGAGGTGGGAAATTTTGAAGGAAATTGAGCCTGATAAGTTTAAAGACAGATATAGTGCTTTCTAAGGATCACTAAGGATGAAATTTTGCCCTTTCTCATCCCATTGCAATATGTTTTTCACTGAATCATACTGTAGTATTCTGAGTACCTTTTTTTTAATCTAAAATATAGAGCATAATTAAGGTCTCAAGTAAGCCATCTGTGATTACTCATGACAAAGCCCTTATTCATGTATCAGTTCTTAATTGAATAAATATGCAAGCATTTAGATTCCTGTTGATACTTCTATTTTGTAAATTCATTAAAGAATTAGAAGTTCACCAATGCATGCCAGTTTTGTAATCTATGAAGGTCTGACTCATACTTTCACTTAACAAGTAGTTTAAATTAAACCTGCATATAACAAAGGCAAAAAAATATTTTAAGAGTTGCAGTGATGCTGAATATTCAGCCTGTATATATTCTAAATGGTAAAAATTATTATGGAGGAAGATAAGTCAGTTTATAATTAAAAAATGATTAAGAAAACAAAGAAGCTGATATGTTTTTTTATAGAGTGTGTCAGTATATTCTTACAATTTTAGATGTAAGATATCTATATTTTTAATTGCATTTCTTAATATTTATTCTTATGAAGTTACAGTACAATTGATCTAAGTTTCCAGAAAAGTCCAGAGCATTTTTTTATCTCCATATAAGATTTCTGAGCTGTAAGAGGAATTCTGTTTTTTGAAGTCTGAAACCCCCTCCAGGCTTCCCGGCATGGTGGAAATGGAGGTGGAAATAGGCCTGGAAAGAGAAGTTAAGGTGGTCAATCGCAATGTAAAGCCACCTATTTATTGTTGTTATATTAATATATTTAAATATATGTTATATTATCTATAAATGTATATTTGTTATTTAAAGTATTACAATATTTACAAAACAACTCATAAATCACTTGCACAATAACAATTATGAAACCATTGGAGCTCATCTCACTCCACAAACAAAAATAACCAAACCCATCAGCTAAACCCATTTTTTAAAAAATAAAACCTCCTAAACAAAAACTCGTGTTCATGAAAATGATATCATGTCAATTAACTTTCTTCCTCACAAAGAAATCCCTGGCCTCTGTCTCATGTTCTTGGGTCGTTAACAGAAGGTCTCTCAAAGGCAAGTTCATTGTGGCAAAGATCATGAGCTTCTCATTGGTGTGGGACTTGGATCCAAATGAAACATTTCTGTGGGTAATCAGTTGGACAGTAATTGGACAGAAGCTATGAGGAAAAGTATAATAAATTAATAGTTGGGGGGTTTCCCCTTCTTGTTCCTCTTAATGAAGGAATGCAAGTGCTTAGCCACTGGTTCCTGTGTTTCCCTTGAAAACAGAGTTAAGACAATACAAACCTATCTAACTGATTCGACAGCTGCCATCAGATCCATACTTTCAGGTTAATGAAAACCAAGTGCTCTCTAAGACTTAAGAGAAGTAGATTGTCTAAGATCTATCTCGCCCAAAAGAGTTACAGGATAATTCTTAAACTCAGGCAGTGAAATGTTTTGACAGAAGAAAGAAACCTTGAAACAGCTTACATCTTTACTACCGTTCACAGAAAAAACTCAAAATTTTCTTATCAAGATTATTCCTGAGCTCCAGGTAATGGCATGAGAACTGCAGATTTTGTTAAGATCTTCTAGGCAAATATTCAACATCAAGTCCACTTCCCATTTTGAAACTGCAGCCTTTAATGCTACAGATTTGACTCAATTATACTGGAAGATGACAAGGAAAAGGAAAAAAAATACTCAAGAATGTTTCTAGAGGGGAAGAAAAAAAAAAAATTGGTCTAGCAAGAGACAGATTGTTCCTTTTTCCAGTAAAAACTTAACATGGCAGTACTAGTTAAGTCTGGGTATCCTAGAGGTTAAATACAGGAAGCAAGCAGCCCTGTGGGCAGCAATACAGAGTGTTGCCATTCCATCTGAATCCACAAACAGTTTGAAACAGCGCGCCTCAAACCCAGCTAACAGCCTGAACCACCTGGTGTAGGGCAAACGCCGCTGCTTTGACAGTAATAAAAAGCATATGACAAGGTCAAGGGATGCCCATGTACACCGGAAAAGCCTTTTCCCTTATCTTAAATGGAGCAGTTCAAAATATTGATATCCTATGTTAAAAACAATCTGCTCTCTAGTAAGACCATACACCTGCAGTTGCAAGACCAGTGGTTTTGCGGTTGCTTATCTGCATGGTTCCATGGAAGAACTGGTGGTGGCAGTTAATGCTGGGATCAGAAAGTGACATGCCAATTCAGAGGCATGCTTAAGTCCCGTACGCATATATTAACACATAGATATGCTACTCCCTAATAATTTTGAGTTAACAAATGTTTGCTAAAAGAAAATGCACTGAGCAACTGAAACCTAATTTCAAAAAAGAAATACAATATTCCCATAAATGTATGCATGAAAGCCAAGAAGCTGTGTAACAAGCATAGAAAACATAAAAATACGCAATTTACATATATTACACACCCATAATCTCCATTCTGACATTATATTTAAAGAGCTGTGGCTGAGATAGCACAGTCACAGTTTGTTGGCTTTTTCATTAAATACAAATGAAGACACTACCAGTTCCACAAGACATTAATCCCTGTCTTATTCCTGCAAAAGTCAACTCTTCACAGGTCTGTAAGACAGAGGTAGTAATGAGAAAACCAAGTGAACGAGAATAATCAGCCACATATAGGAGATCTGCAGATCTTTTCTTGATATTTAGACATGCTGTACATTAACAAAGTGGGCCTCTTTCCATTCTCCTATTCATTTAAACAGCAGCAACGATATTTGATTTCCCAGCATCAGACAGATATGTTACGAAGCATTCTGCTTCCAAAAAGTGACCAAAACATACAGTCTTCTCCAACTTCTAACCTCACAGTTAACACAATAATAATAAAGTTACATCACCCTAGCCACCTCTGCCTGTCCTCTGCCTTCACCCAGTGCTTGCCTTAAACAGCATATTTGTCCATTATACTCAGGAATAAAGTTAGAAAGGAAACATCCTGCATGGAAAATAAAGCTTCCACGGGACTCTGTGTGTCACACTCCCATTCAGAATAAATCGAAGTCAAAGGGAAAAAGGAGGTTAAAGTTTGGTAAGAAACCGTGAATCTTCATATTAGATTTTGCTCTGCATGTTCTAAGGGTTTGGGTTTTTTTTAAATCACAGAAGATTATTCAGGCTTCAGACAAAGCCCTCACTCCCTCTAAAGTCACCATAAATTCAGCTTTACACAGAGCATGTCCAGAGCGCTTGCCTGGGAGAGAGACAGTGATGGGTGGTTACAATATGTTAATTGCTCACACATCCAAATTTATTGTGGTCAAAAATCCACCAGCTAGTAAAAAGACCCTCTTTCCTTCTCATCTAAATTCCACGCACACAGGCAGGGCACTGCAACGTGCCCACTCCACTGGAAAACTCCTGTTTCTCTTTCTTCATGAAATCCCCAACACAGAACTGGCTTTCAACTTTCCAGTCTCCGCCACTTCAGCCAGTCAGCCAGCAACTGGGGTGCCTGCGGGAAGGGCCCCGAGGAAGCGTGCCACGGGGATGCCCTATGACACGGCCCAGGACGAAGGGGCATTTCACACACAATAATGTCACAACACACATGACTGACATCTGAGGCTCTTTTTGCAGCCATAAAGCACAGTCAGGGTTCTGCTAGAGTCCCACAATTCATTGCATATAATTTACATATTTGTGACTGTATCACTTTCTTACATAAACACAAAACATAGATACGTCATTTCATACATGTCTCTAACTCATTATTTAGGCTCCCACACTGTTTTAGAGGAGCTGTTTGTAACACTGCATAGATTGAGGGCTGGAGTTCTTACTTGTTTGTTTGATGGAAAGATCCTTATCAGCCAGTGAAAGTAATTATTCAGCTGCCAAGAAGCTGTTCAAAATCTAAACGGATAGAAGTCATCCCCTGTATGCATTCAGTAATGAACACAACGTCACTCATAACTGATCAGCCTTCTCCTAAACCTGTTGGTAGAGGCACAGGACAGGGCCAGGAGCTCTGAGCACTGAGGCAGGAAAAGGTTTCAAAAGGCTAAGGAAAACCAACAAAAACCCAGAAGTTTCATAGTGTAAAGACAGGGCTCAGTGTAAAGAAGCACAGTAACTGATAAAAGTCATCTAATCTGCTCCAGGGTCTCCTTTTGATTTTATCAACCCCCAAACCAGCAAGATTTTTGGGGAGATGAAATCTGGCCTCACTTTTTTGTCCCCTTTTGCTCAGACATCACAAGATTTCTTCACTGTTGCGCTCCATTTCTGTCACAGACAATAAAAGCTTTGTGAAAGAGAAAGAAAGGTCACATTTTCCACAGCCAGAACCAACATACATTTAAATTGACTCTAACATCTACTTTTGATAGATTAACACTGAATCCCAGAGAAATTTATGTCAAAATTGTGGAAGCCTTGCACACTACGAAACTGGCCATTTTAAAAGTGAAAAATGAAGCAACTAACACAATGTCATGGCTTTTGTTGGAGACTGCATTTAGAAATTAGAATTCTTCAGAACAAAATCCATTCAAGCGTTGTTGGAAGTACATCCAATTGTTTTTCTGTTGGTATTTTTTTCCTGAGGTTTCAATCCATAAAGTTTTGTACCCCACTCTATGCTATAGGAATCTGTGAAACTTAATTACATTTACTGTTACAAAAAAGGGTTTATGAACTTTTGCCTTTGGGCAAAAATGTTTATTTCATTGCCTTTGTTATTCATTCTTTTCAACTCCAGTGCCTTTGAACTTTTCAGCTGCACAGAGTTATCACCGTTGCACAGGAACCAGGAACTGTACTCCCGAGATGCAAACCACAAGTTGAAGAAAACGAAGGAGGCAAAGATATACGAGCCGTTATTTTGGCCACCCTTTGTGCCATTAAAATCTCATTTTCTGCCTATTAGAATGCCCTCTCCCTGCTTAGGCAGTGGTGATAGTCAGTGATTAGTGTGTAATTGAGTATAATTGTCTTTTCACTTTTCATTTGTGTCATTCTGAGCTTCTCTCTGTTTTTCTAACCACTGAGAGGAAAAAAGGATAGAAAGAAGATAAAGCTGTTAAAACTCTCACTTTCAGCCCTGAAGAGATTCCTGATTGTAATTATAGATTGCATCCTCTTTGAAACATCTCAGAATTTAGTGGACATCTCTCTCCAAGCACCTGGACAAAGCTCTAACTAATAAAATAAACTACCATCAAGCTCTAACTAATAATGTCAGCTTCAGACAGATGCCACATGTAGGAAAATTTAACCAACCTTTTGACACTCAATTATCAAGGCAATTTATTAACATGATTTCTGAAAAAGAGCTCATGCAAATTAGAAAAACAATTATAGTATTCACACATTTATATATTGCCAAAGACCAGTAATACGCCTGATCTATGTATTTATAACTCGATTATAGCTCATCTTAATGCACACTGCTCAGCCCTTGGAATTCTCCTCATACAATTTGCCTGTAATTTTCCTGGACTGTCAAGTAAAACCTTGGTGAGGTTATCTTAAAGAGATATTTTATTCACACAAAAAACTACACCATCTACTTTCTGTACCCAGCCACAGATCTTCATGAAAACAGCAGCATATTACAAACTCTTGACAACTGAATGTAAACATGAAGCCTGCATGATTACATTATAAATCACGTGAAATTAAATATAAGCTATGACTCTTGATTCGGCCAGTGGGAGGAAAAAAAAATTTAAAAAAAGAAGGAAACTAGCAAACTGAAATCATGTGGCTTGTATAAAGAATACATTATGGTTTAAATTTGGCAATTCATTATACTGTGGCCTGAGGGAATAGACTCTTTGGTTCTGGTATACAGCAAATCCTCTGTCTGAAAACATAGGACTGACCTGAGGTGAAAGGCCATTGCCAATGGCAGGGTTCATGGGATTTGAGGGCCCGGACGGAGGCACAAAGCTGTCTGTATAGCTGGAAAATCCATGCCTGGTGCTGGGAAGGCAATAGGCAGAGCTGCTCTCTGGATTCGAAGGGAGGCTGCTTTGGTGTACAGTGCTTGGAGGGAGAGGCTGAGGTCTATGGACGGTACTGCTCGGATCAGACACGGCTAGAAGCAAAACAAACATGTCGATACTTATTCCTTTTGGGTTTTTGGCATAAGTTCATTATGTGAAGCTCAACTTGACAGAATTGCATCAGGACCTGCATCTAAGTACTGGTTAAATAGAAGGGTGTACCTTTAATACTGCTCGATATTTAACTAGCTAGTAAGATTACACAAGAATTCTTAAATGGACTGTAAAAATTGTAACAACAAACATATGCAGTTTTCAGATAATCCTTGGTGGTCACATATTGTTCAGAATTGAAGCAGCAATATTTTTAGAGAGTTATATGTAGACACATATATATAAAAATATAAAGGAAAACTTTGATTTGCTTAGAAGACTGGTAACAGGCTTTGCCCTCCTGCCTGTAGCACAGAAATTGTGCTGTGATTTGTGGTGAACTTCACAATGGATAGGAGAAGCCCTGGGCTTTGAAGAATTCCCTTAATTAGAACACCCACCAACAGCTGGGATACAAATTTCACGGAGAGAACAAGAAGAGTAAGGTAACTCATTTTATAACATGTCACCTGTAAGGTTTTTCCTGAACAGTAAAATCTAACGCAGCAAAGATTTGAGGCTGTGTTCCCTCCCTGCCTCAAATCTATCAAAGTTCACAGAATCCCTGACAACATTAAGACGAATTTTTACCATACTGAGACTTGCTATTATCTGATGTGAAACAAGTTAGTCTGAATACCTGGGGGTTTCCACCATCAGATAAATATTCAGAGTACTTACAGAAGTTTCCTATGTACCATCACCAAAAGCAACAAAGAGGACAAAATACAACTGGTGCCTCCTTCCCCGCCACATCAGGCACTCTCAGCAAAGGAAGTAAATGCAATATAAGGGTAGAGAAGCATGGGTATTGCTTCCCCAATGTTGCACCTCTGCCATGCAGGAGACTATTATTTATCTCGCTAGCACCTTTCACATGTGACCAGCCCTTTCTTGCAGCAAAACAAATCCAAGTTCTTACATGATAAAAATAAGCAGACTTGCAGGGTCCTCACTGACTCAGACCCTGAATTACCCGATACTCCATTTTCTACAGTAGAGAAGAAAATATTTCTACAATGGGTCGGTATAGAAAACTCTCAATAACACAATTTTAACCAAGTACCTGTTGGCTACTGTACCTTGCGGTATGGAGGTGGGTTGATAGGAAGGCTCAGAGAGCTGGTACGTTGGTAAAGTTGGCATGGCACTGGGTGGAAATCCTCCTGGGATCAGGTGGTTGAAAGCCATCAGTTGATTGGCTCCTGCCTGCTTCCTCCATCTAGCACGACGGTTACTAAACCAGACCTACAAAGGTTTTAATTAGGAACATTTGATTTTTGCGTGTTAACATGAGTGCATCAGAAATAACAGCATAATATTTCAAATGCATTCAGTATCTGAGAAGAGAGATACAGAAGCTGCTCACTGGGCTCAGAGCTCCTAAAGCAGAAGGAGCCCTTGGCACACACTTCCACAGTTCAAAGGAAGGAATATAGGAATCCCAAACTCTAGTTGTCTCTCAAACACAGCCACTCCTGAGAAACAAGACAACTAATGTTTTCAAGCTTTTAATAGCTATCAATCACTGCCCTTATTGTGCCACATTTAATGGGAAAAGGAAAACATGGCTCCATTTGACCCAAGTGCCAGCCAAAGCTATCTGGTCTGGATTGTATTGTCCTTATATTTAACTTGCTGACAAGTTAGCAGTATTGCTTCATGCACTGCTGGAAGGTGCTTGTACTTCTATATTGGGATACTATATTGCCCTAATGATCAACAGAACCTTAAGCTTTTAATTTGAAAAATGCAAGCCTTGTGTACAAAAAATACAAATACCTCCCAGCGAGATTTCATGTACTCACATATGTACAAAACATCTCTCAATATACTTGACATTAACAGTACATCAGAATTGCAGTGCTGGATTAGCACTGCAGAACCACTTTGAAATCTGTTCCCAGGACGGGGTACCAAACAGATGGGGTTTGGATTTGTAGGACATTTAGGCTATAAATCTACTTCCCTTCACGTCATTGTCAGTTCATGTTTTAAGTTTTCCAAGTCTTGGATGTCTCTTACTGCCTCCAAGAAAGGAAGAAGCAAGACTTCACAAAGGCATACATAATGAGCTGCAAAATACATAGGTTAATATCGATATTACAGTGATTACACATGCCGCAAATCTGCAGGGCAGCCAGCCACAGCAGGTCTGCCTGGACCAGTGTGCATCTGCACTGCCCTCCCACAGGTTTAGAGCAACTTGTAAGTTACAGAGCTCAGGTCCATGAGGTAGACCACTGCAGAAAAGAAAGTAGTTTAAGATAAGGGAAGGTACACACATTTTGTAAAGGAGACAGTTACTAATAATTGTACACACTGAAATAGCTGCAATGATTGTCCATGGATGCTATCAATTGCTTAAGACCTTATCTGTGTGTTAGCATCTTAAAAGGTACATCAGCACAGCCTGGAAGGCAGTGTGGCCTGAAAGCTACTAAGGTATGTTAGCTGATAAGCCACATCAACACATATTTGTAAAAATAAGTGAAGGATCAGATCTATTACCCTTCCTGCAAGCAGCCTATGCTGGCGTATGAATCAGCCAGCACAAACAGGATTTCTAGGTGTAACATCATTTACAAACAATGAGTGGCCCTTCCATAAGGGTTTAACAACCTTTTGGACTACAGTCTGGGCTGTTTCTCTGCTTGTTATTTCATAGCAGGAGTGGCAGGACTCACTGGGCCATCTGGTTTCTAATGTAGCCCATCTGTGACCATACAGTTTGATCTGGCTTCATTCTCTTTTGAGAATGAGATGCTCAGTGCACACAGCTGCCTCCTCCTTTGGCCACAGCATCTACTCCTCAATTACACACTCCCACTCTGGTTTGAGATTTAGGACTAAGGTACAGATGGAGCTCTGTTCTATCTCAGGAACTCCCTTCATGTCCTTTTACTGTACATGCTAATCCTCCCTCTGCCTCCACATGAACCATTTCTGAAAGCAGGAGCCAGACGCTGGGGCGGAGATGTCGAGACCTGTGATGAGCAACAGTTGAAGGTGGATCTAGATTCAGCAATATTTTTTACTTTCTCACCCTATCTCCCTTTTCATCTCTCTCCTTATCCTTTGCTTCCCTCACTGACATATAAGTCTAAATTTCTTATTTACTCCTTGCAGCCTCTTTCCACCTGCTTATGTCTGCCAAAGTCCACCAGTCTTACGCTCCTGCAGCAGTATCTTTTGAAGACGACCAAAGAGATGGAAAAAGAGGCAAGACACACTGAAGAGGGAGGACGAGGCTTTGCTAAAGAGCAAAAGAGCATTTAGGAAGGATAATGGAGGTCAGAGAGCAAGCAGGGAACAGCAAACGCGTGTTGTAATTAGCCTAGCCAGGTCATTAACTATTGCTTTCTCCATGACACTCTCCCTTCGTCAGGTCAAGAAGGTTATCTCATGATCTTCAAATGCTTTGGAAACAGTGACTGAACTACACTTTGTGAGCAGATTTCACTGATGAATATGACATAATGCGATTGTTTCCTCTGCAGATAAGCATTTACCTTCCAATCCACATCGGTACTCATTTCTTTTTGGTTTTAACGGGCTTCGGACCAGTTTTGGGAAAAACACTAAAAACAATTTATGTTTCAAATGACCAGAAGTGTGGCCCCAGCTCTTCCCATCACACATTTTGACAAACAGACACAGCAAAGATCTGAATCTGTAATGCTGGATGTTTTAATGCAGTGTTTTTTACTATTGTTACTATTTACTATCATGGCCTCACCTTTTTCATATGGCTTGAGATTTGGTTTGCAACCATGTTTAACTCCTATTTTATACCAGGTAACTGCAGGTTTCATATATGTGTGTAACAGAACACAAAGAAAAATTCATGTAACAGTAAAGCTGGAGAAAAAATTACAAATTAAATTAAATAGCAGACTTAAAATTTGAAAATCGTTTTTGGAAAGTTAGGAAAAAAAATTGCCTTAACTAAATAACTTAAATATTTTATTTACATTTTATGTAACAATTATTATAATAAGTTAGAACCCTTTTTTCTTTAATCCTAGTATTTCACTTGGCTGCCTTGACTTTTTCTTGAGTGTTCAAGACTTTTTTTTTTTTTATATCAACACATATCATGAAGAATCTATGTACACTACTACCACTAATTAAAGAAATCTCAACAAATTTTGCTAGTACCAAGCTGACTTAAAAATAAATCTAGTCAACACAAGCCAATATGTCTGCTTGGAAACACATTGTAAACATGCGGGGAAATATTTTCTTTGTCTGTACATTTCCAACATGATTCAAACACAATATCCTCTTCTGTTCAGCAAATTTCAACTCCCACCAGCATGGCAAAATTCTCATAAGTGACATTTTCAAATCTAGCAGGTCCCCAAAGGTTGCTTCTGTTCTCCCACACCCTCCCTGTGTGAAGACATAGTCACCTGGATGCAGAGGTTCTCCAAGTGTAATACAGCCCCTGGTGAAGATTAAAAGTGTCCTACTGTGAGAAAGTGCCACCCTGCAGCCGACGTAACAGAAAACCAACTCTAGACTATCTATACCTACTTAATCTGACAAATTAATGTATCTTCTGTGTTGCCTTCACCAGCAACCACACTAAATTCCACCACAGAAGCAAAAGCAATGGATAAGCAAGCTACTGCATTTCAGAGACTCAAAATCTAGTGTTCTTACAACAGCACTCTGCCAGAAGAAGGAATATGATCTGCTCTTGTCGGTGTAACATGCAGGAGCTCTAAATTAGGTCAACATTGTGCTTGGTGTTGTGCAAACGCAGACATGGACAGAGGAAACACAGCTGGTCTGAGGTACCCAAGCATCCAAAAGCAGTGTCTCACCAGAAGCCAAGTCACATATATTTTATTGAGGCTTTGGCTCCCCAGTTTTGATGTTATTTTCAAAGATGGAATGTAAATTACCTAGATGATTTGGAAACAAAATTGAACTCCAGTGTCTTGCCAAAATGTACATCTCAAAAACAGAACTGAAGAGGATGAAATGTAGAGCAAAAGGGGAAATCACTCTGCAGTAAAATATAATAAAATATATATATTTGGCAACAATGTAGAATGGATGTGGTGAAGTAATAGGTTTCTCCCATCTCTGTTTTCTAATATTTAGATCCTAATTTTTATTATCATTTTTCCTTTAAGTAGTTTGCAAGTGATCATGCCAACATCTTATTTCGTTGATCTCAACAGCATATTCTTTAAAAGATGCATTTATTCGCTTGGGAACCCACTACTGTAATTAGCTTTGACATTTCAACAGTCTGATCATAAACACAGAGTGCTCTATGTGCTTTTAAGGCAAAAAGTTCTCTGATCCAACAGGGCAAAACATTTGAGATGTGAATTTTGCAGGAAACCCGTGGATGTTTTGTTATACACAGCCCTGACCATTGCAAGCATGATTGCCAAAAACACACAAAGTCAGAAGACTGATGTATTGTTAACGGCATTTCTAATTTTAGACAGAGGGGTGTTGGGCTTTTTTCCTCCTTATGATATTTTTCATGGTAACTGCCTCCCTCACCCCTCCCTTCCCCAAAATCGCAGTATCATAAGGTTGGAAAAGACTTTTGAGATCATCGAGTCCAACCTAAAATGTGTCCAAAACAAGTCTCGACTATCCTGAACCACCACAGTTCTCAGTGGGTGCACCATCGGGAATACATTTGGGGTGTGCCAGAAGCAGTGAGGTTGCCTTCAAACAGGGGAGTCTGGAGGTGAAAACTCTGCTAATGAAGCTGGGCTGCACCAGCCCAGACAGAGCTGACCTCGTTACCTTTGTGAAACACAGCAGTGTGACTTCTAAAGACAGCCACAGTGTACGGTCCCAGTCTTTACCCACGGAAGACCTACATTTGCACTTCAGCTGCCTCCAGAGCAGTCTGTGGAGGCACCTTCACCCTCTCATCAGGCCAGTGGCTGACATCAACACCCATGCCTGTCTGATCCAACTGGGAGCTTATTCAGAGAACATAAAACGGCAGGGACAAAAAGGAATCAAGTTTCTTTCTTCCCTTCCTTTTGCAGTTGGGTAAATTTCCATCCTGGTTCACCGTGTTATCAGATGAGCTCCAGGAAGAGCACTGCCACACATCAATCATAGGAAGAAGAAAGAGGAGGAACATAATTGTTTCTTAGCAACAACCAGTCAGTAAATCAGCTTTGTCGTGACATTCGCAGGACTTAACTCAAAGGTCTTTTTCAACCAAACAGTTCTATAAGTCTATGATCTGAACACTCCCAGCCTCACAGGAATAAGGTGTACTGCGTCCACACAGAGGTACATCACACGTAGGCCTGTTTCTTCACTGCATCCCAAAGCACTGCTGGCAGCCTATGGAGAATGAACTGCTGGGATCACCAGTGGGAACACCATGAGACTGCAGGTTCTCCAACTGGGGTCTGCCAGGAGAGGTTATGTACAGTGATGGGAAGTCCTGGCAGTTGGGATACACAGAATTAACAACATGAGGAAATCAGAATTCTTTTAAAGCAAACAAACAAAACCACTTAAAATAAAAAGAAGGGGGAAAATCCACCACCACCACCACCAAAAACCAGACTAAAAAGCCACCAAGCTATGCCAAAGGGAATGACTTGCAACTAACTCCCAATGCAGTTCAACATACTCAGCTCTCACAGGTTTGTTTGAAGACTTTGACTCAATCCTACACAAATACTTCTAAAACATTGCAGCTGAACAGTTCTGCAAAATATTGAGTAATAAGCAAATTGAATTGTGTATTTATAAATTAAAGCAGCAATAATTTGAACCCTTAGGCAGCACAGATCAGGAAAAAAAAAAGAAAATCACAACCCTTCTTTCTTTTATGTTTAAAAATGTCTTCTTGGGCCTTCATATGTTTATAGTTGGCTAATTTACCCATAAGAATTTCTCCTTTACCTCAGGGGAAAAACAAATCTGCAATTTCAGGTTTATCTGCTGCAAGAATGAACATAGCATTTCATTTCTTTATCCTGTATATAATACAAGAGGGACAGTCTCCAGAAAAGGCACTAGAAAGCCTCCATGAACACATGAGGAATAACTGTAAAAATCTGCTGAAATATCTTAAATGTTCCTGAATCTGTCTCACATTCCTTTATTCCATCTCCCCATAAGACTACAGCTCAGCATAAAAGCTTTAACCTTTTCAGAGGAGCTGAGGGCAAAGACTTTTTTTGGCATAGGTCCTCCCTCTCCCATGATTTCCCAGTGAATGCTTTTCATTGTTTGCAAGAGGAGACTACTAAAGCTGAGAGATTGGACTTCAGATCTTGGACTTCAGATCTTTCAAACCTTACTACTAGCTTAAGAGTCATGGTTTCTTCTCTCACCTTTGCCCCTACTACCTTCTCCAAATCATCTTTTCCCCTCCCCGTACCACAGTGAAAAAAAAGAAAATAATATGTAAGCACAGCACTTTAAAAAAATACATATTTTTATCATTCTTCCTCTGGCTACTCAAGACTGCTGAGCTCTTGGGACTTCTATTTGCTGAGGCTGTAATAAACTTTTTACAAAAGCTTACAAGCTGATTACAAGTTTGACATGGGAGCATTCAAACCCACCCTAGTAGCCTGGAGACATTTGCTTGAACTTTCAGACATGCTCTTTTGTTAAACAATATTTTTCTTTTTCAAAGTTTCCAATAAAACCAATTTAAACCTGGGATTTGGCTGAGAAGAACCATTTCCAAGGTGGGACATACTCATATATCAGAATTCATCCTGACTCCCCTTGCTTTTTCACCATTATTCATGGACTAAAAGAGAAGAGTTTTCTCCCATTGCCTTTTGGGGTTAAGCAGGAAGGCAGAGCGCTAGCTGCTTCCCAGGGCAGGACCTCCTGCCACACATGATCCCGTACACCTGGGGCCACATCCTCCACATGATCCAACATGCAAGTCTCACACATCACATTGCTGATAATTTGGGAGACTTGGCCTAAACACACAATACTAAATCCGGTTGGTCAGCTCCCACAGGCCAAAGGCCAGGCTGCTGGTCCTCTGCCTGGCATGGGACAAACCTGAACCTTAGTTAATAATTCTTTACTCAAAGATTGAAGTAAACAGCTTCCACTGACAATCTGAAACAGGCTCCAAGCTGCTGCCAAAGTTCACCCAGTTTAACCAGTTCTAAAAATAAACTTGATGTGGGAATCAAAAGGTGGCCAGAAAAGATGCTACCCATTTCATTCCTTATGCACTGTTTGTTACAGAAACCATAACCACACTGCTCTGAGCTCAGAAAGAGACTTTGATCTTTATCTATACTGGGGAAAATTTCACTTTTAGAATTTGCCTTCAGATTGGGTGAGTAAAAATAGGCCACAGACCTTCAGGGCCTACACTGAAACATAATGATGGTTTTAATGAGGTTTTAAACTGGACCAATAAAGCACTGCACATCTGCGATTTTCACACACAGTACATGAAGCTTTAACTTCTCATTCCCAGGATATTACTACTTTTTTTTTTTCCTTTAATAAAGGCTCATCCCAGACCTTTGGGACTCTACTTCTCTGAACTGTATCTGATGAATGCACAAGACAGAATTTTCCCCTTCCTACTGTATCTAACATGCAGAGAAGACCCAAGTGCCTTAGGAAGAGGCAGCAGAAGAGGAAGTCCTGGCTCCACACGACACCTAGGCTCTGAGGGAACAAAGACTTGAGAGTCCTTGAGTGGAAAGGTGCTGCAAGAGGAAATGCAGGGAGCAATTCAACTCTCCTTACTTCACCTAGTACTGAAGCATTTGCAACAATTATAGTCATACATCTTGTGACTCTTGCAACATGGAGTTTGTTGCAACACTTCTTTTCCCAAAAAACTTTCCAGAGCCCATGATTAAGTACACAAATAACATTCAGAGTGTAAAGTCTGCTTTCAGTTTGTAGATTTCAAAAACTCCCCTTGGAGGCTGAAGTGTTCTAAGTTCGATCTCATCCCAGAGGCAACCTCCTCCCATCCCAAAAACAACCAGCTTAGAAAGAGGCATTTTGTTACCCTTCAGTGGGAAAGTGAGAAAATAGGTGGCTTGATGTTTTAAGACTCTTCCTTTCATGGGTGTTCAGGGACTGCCTGGCCCTGGGGAACAGAAGGAAAGGGGAAGCACGGAGGAGGCAGGGTAGAAAAAACAAAACATGGGATACAAGCACTACATGGTGGGACTGAGGGAATAGCAAGGTTGGTCCAGTTGTACTCAATTAAATAACTTCCTCAACAATGTAAAACAACTTTACTGAATTGAACCTTACAACTCCAGAGAAGAAATTAATTTTCTCAGCTCAGCTGGACTCAGGCTGCAAAGACCCAGCTCTTTTAGAGGACGTTTGATCGTGAAGCAGTCAAAGAGATCTTTGTGTGTATATCCATATAAAACTTGGTATCTCTGATCTCTGTCATACTGTTACGAAAAAAGAAGTGTGACTAAGAAAGCCTGAATGCTATATCAGTATGGCAATCCAGCCCTCTCAGCCTCAAGTCTGTTAGGGTTATTTTCTTTTCACAGGTCATCTTTTATTTCATGCCCATCATAGGTGGCTATTTTAAGGGGCTATAGAGAGGTGCTGAATGCTGATAAAGTAAATCCTGTATCCCTTAATCCACAGCTAAATCACTCTGCCAGGCTTCAAGAGTATCAGACAGATGGAGTGCACTAGGAAACTGCCCACAGGCTGGCTACTTCAACCCAGCTCATCTTTAATCCAGAAAGGTTTTGTTCTGGTATTTTAATCATTGATTGACTGGGAACTTTCTGCTGGGTTAGGTAAAATATCCATATGTCAGAGGTACTGGGGAATTTGTGAAGCTGTAGATCATAGGAGTGGTGTGAGACAGGATGTGTCTCAAGGGAACCAAGGAAGCCATAAGGAATGTAAAAAGTCACAGGGTTAAAGCCACATTAAGACAGCTGTTATGTTAATGAGAGTTCTGCTTTTCTTCTAGATGAGGGTCATTGATTTAGAAAAACATGAACAAGGTCTTTTCCATTTATCGTATTTTTCCACTGAAGCTAACATAGCCCCAAACATCATATCCTAGACCAAATTTGTCTTGCTAACAGAACTTGTGTGGGAAGTTATCTTTATTATGTTTGGGCGTGGATGATTCCCAGGGCTTGATTTGGTCCTACCTGGTCCAAGTCTACATATGAAGCTGGTTTTGCAACCATTTCATTTAGTAAACATGTTAAGAAAAAGAGTCATGCACCACTGAGTTTGCCTTCCGGACAAACACATCTATACATTTGATTTTGTCTTACAGTCATAACAAACACTTACAAGAAATGTGGTGTGAAGTCTTCTGTAAAAACATTTAGTAGATAAAACTGAAAAAGTCTGGGCCTTCCAAGATAGATACTCAAAAAAACAGTAAAGTTGCAGTAAGTACGCTCGTCTTAAAAAGTTAGAGGGTTTTTTTGTGTTGTTTATTTCAGTTTGTGGAGTCTGAATGCCTCAGGCTGAGCTTCAAAGGTCAAAACATAAAAACAGAGTTTCAACAAAGCAACCAAATTCACCTCCAGCTTTGATTAATTCACAAGTTACCACTCACTTCTCTTCCTCGGTTAGATCACAAGCTGCAATATTTTGCTTGTCACCCAACTGTCCATTTGCTTAAGAACATTTGCAACTTGGACTGATTTAAACTGGACGTGCTTTTTCAAATGACTCTTAGATGTCAAACAGTGAAAGAGCAGCAGAGGATTCTGCTTGTGGTGTTCAGCATTTCACAGAATATGCTTCTGTGCCGTGAAATAGATTAAACCCTAGTCTGAACCTGAACTCCAGGATGCAGTTTATTCCAGAATTATTTGGTAGGTATTTGCCTAGTTTTGGCCACCTGAAAATCTGGGTTCATGTTTGGTTTTTTTATTTAAATCAACTCTATGGTTTACTCCAGCACGTTACCTTGTTTAGACAATCCAGATCTCCACGAAGTTGTGAAGACCTAACAATTATTTCAGGTTCATTTATACTGACAGTGGAAATAAGAGAGACATTACAAGGTTTAAAACAAGTCAGCTTCCAAAGCTAACATAAAAGTAAACCAGTAACCTTGTTCGCGTGGTTCTAGAGACACAGTGTCCTTTTAAAAATGTTTTTCTCTCCTCTATTCATGCCTAGAAGACCCAAACAACAGCAGAGGAGGTCAGTTAGGTAACTATAAATTAGCACAGCAGCTGATATGATTATATGTAGGGTGCTGCAAATGCATAGAATACACAAACTAGGACAATAACTCTTTTTCTCCAACAACTAAGTGTTAAATTCATGATAGATATGGAACAATTACTGGGGAAAACACAAAGGGTTTTTTAAAGCATTCGTTGCCTCAAACAGTTGGAAAACCCATGTCCACATACAGCTGCAAAAAAGCCTAGGGCTTTAAGCAGTAGCTTCACATTTTCCTCCAGAGTAGGATCACTTGAGAGTATAAAAGGACCCAATTAGAAAAGAAAGTTAGCTTTGTTAGGCAGCTGTTAAATACATACCTGGACACGAGCCTCAGTGAGTTTGGCTCTTTGTGCAAGTTCTTCCCGAGTATAAATATCAGGGTAGTGTGTCCTCTCAAAAGCTCTTTCCAGCTCTTCCAGTTGCTCTGCCGTGAAGGTTGTCCTGCTGCGACGCTGCTTTCTTTTTAAAGGTAAATCTGGTTCAGAATCGATATCAGAGCCTTCATCAGACTGGGGTGCTGATGCTCAAGAAAAAAGAAAAGCACGAAAGATAAAAATTCACTTTAGTTGAAGAAAAAAAGCCGAGTACTAGATCATTTGATGATATCCTCATATCTGGAAAAGCTGCTTTTTCTCCAAGACTCAGAACTGAGTTGGCAAACTTCGGAAGAGGAAAAAAGGTGAGAAACAGATCAGAGTTAATTGTTACATTGTGCAAATGTGCTCAAACAAATAAAGAATTGTCAAACATCCAACTATGAGTTTAGCCCCTTTTCCTGGCCCAAGAATATTTAAGGACCTCTAGACATCTTTTTAAGTAAATTAATTATTACTTTTCTTTGTTTTAACTCCCTAGCATTTTGCAAGAGTTTTAAAAACTCAAGTCATACTGCTTAGTCCCAAACAATCAGACAAGAAATACAACCTTGTTCCTTTCCCTGGACTAGTGAACAGATACAAATATTTGTCACACTGGTGTGCATGTTGCAACTTAAACATTCTGCCTCTATAGACACATCCATGAGACCTTCCCTGCAGATCCATGCTACGCTAAGAATAGCTCAGAGCAACAGTTTGAGTTGACTCATCCAGTTACTAACTCAAGGAGTCTCCAGCATATGGGATGATCAGAGCCAAAATACACTGACAGAGCATGACTATACAAAGATGTGCTGATGCTCAGCCTCCAGGCAACAGTCCAGGACATGAATGCAAAACAGCCAAGCTATGTTGGACCAAAGGCCCCTCTCACCTTGCCCCAAGTCAGTACTTTAGAAACACTGGCAAGAAACAGAGCATGTCCCTGATCCAGGAAAGGGGAATCAACTCTTGCAATCAGCAGTTTAAAGGGAAATCAGAACCAAAACTCTGACGGGATGTCAAGGATATGGAGAGAACGAGATCACACACAGACAAACAGCTCCTGGAAAGACTGCTTGTTTCCCTGTGCTTCCTGGCAACCAAGTGAATTCCAGCTACAGCCCAGCCATGGCTGAGCCCACAGCTATAGCTGTGAAGGCAGCAAAGCTCTTCCTGTACCTGACCACACACTCTCTCTCCACAAAGAGTAATGAACCAAAAGAGTAGACTTCCAAAGGCAGTCTTCACTTGCATCAGCTGCTGTCCCAGGGACAAGCATTCCTTCTTGCCTGAGTCTTCAAGGGAAACCACCTAAAGAGGGCAGACACTCCCCAGTGATGCTGAAACTGCTTGTTCATTGGAAATATAAGCATTGCTTCTATTACTTCAATATTTTCAACTAAATTATTGGCATAGACATTGATTTAAAATAATCTTATCATGATTTATTTGGAAGTAACTGAGAACACAAAGCCAGAAAGAAATCTCTGTTTCTTAAGTTCCAGCTAACCCGCCCTGACATGTACATTTCTAACTATCTTACATTTCCAATCTCACTCAAGATCTCCGAACGAATAAATACACCTAACCTGTTTACTTGGTCTTACAGCGGGAAAAAGGCAAAGTGCTTTTTCAGACAACTCAGCTGAAGAGTTTATGAATTTCTGCATACCAAAAAAGGAACTATCACTTATGTGAAAGTTATCGTGATTGTCCAGATACCATCAATATTTTGGATCCAACATACAAACAACATCAGGAGAAGCTCAGTCTTGATGCACTGTGAAAACATCCAATTCCCAGTCTCTCTTAGGAACATGGAAGTTTTGCCCTAGGTAAGACTGGATTAAGCTGTTCTTGGTAATACCGTCCCTGAGAACAAAAGAGAATCAGCACAAACTTCTTATCCCAAACAGATAAAATTAATTCCTTATTAAACAGGCAATCTAGGCTATCCCAAAATGAACACGACACATTGTCTGAACTAGTGACAAATCCCAAATCTTCTCAGTTGGGGTCTCAAGTGAATCAGTGGTATCTGCTCTCCTCAGGAACTGCCAAGTTACAACCATCTAGGATGGCTTCATGCTGTAGTTCAAGAATAAAAAGAAACACAGAACATCTAAAATGTAGTTTTGCTATGGTACAAATCACCCCTCTTAACCAGAACAGCAATTGCTGACAAGTTAAGCTAGTGGAGGAGAGCACACCAGCTATGCTAACAGGGTCATACTTGCTAGCACTGCCCTCCGACCATACCTGATGTGGTGAGACCTGCAAAGGAAAGCTCAGGAAAGTCCCTTTTGGAGACAACTTCTCAGTCCAAAGTTGCCTTTCATCATGTATAATGAGGTTTGTGGGTTTTTAATTTTTTTCCCCATGAGGGTGGTGAGGCCCTGGCACAGGTTGCCCAGAGAAATCATGGATGCCCCATCCCTGGAGGTGTTCAAGGCCAGGTTGGATGGGGCTTTGAGCACTCTGATCCATTGGGAGGTGTCCCTGCCCATGGCAGGGGGGTTGGAACTAGATGATCTCTAAGGTCCCTTCCAACCCAAACCATTCTATGAAATTCTTCAAATCTCCACACATATGCCTATAGAAAGTCAGCTTTAACTGCATAATTTAAAGTGGATATTTATCACTAAATTTCTGAAGTGAACTCTCACCAGCTGGGTGGGAAGTATGAGGAGATTTACAATGATTTTCTAAAAGTGTTTTATAAAGACTTAGCAAAATCTTGTGATGTTCCCTGCCCCTTGCATTCATGCAGCAATGAGGATGCAGTACTGAAACACTGATTTCATTTTCATGTTGGCTTTACATTTCATTTACATTCAGGCACAAAGGTAAAGTAATCAGAAAAAAATGAAACAAGCATCTGAGATTCCACATCAATATGTCTAATCAAGTGCACACATTTGGAGAGAAAGTAATAACACTAAAAGCTGGGAGAAAATGTCTATCAAAGGAAATGAATCAGAGTGATATGAAAGCCAGGTCTGGCTGTTACGTGTAGCTTTATTGAAATCATTGAGCTCCTTTTCCTTGCCTGATCTACAATACTAAAATCAGACAAACATAAACTCAAATGACAGCTATGTCTGTACCACAAACTGCAATATTTTTATTTCTTACAAAATCTTCTTAAATATAATTAGTTTCAAGGAAGTTTTTAATCTTTTTTTTTCCCATTAAAATATCATCTTATATAGGGCGAGAAGCCAGAGTATTAGCTAAGTACCTAAATCAGACAGACCTCAGTCTTTAAAAAAAGCAGTATTTATTTTATATATGGTCAATAGGCACAGCATATTGCCTTTTTTCTAAGCAGTATCTCAGCACTAGATCTACTGACTTCCACGACTTAAAAAGTTACCATTCAGCACAGGTAAAGGTAGTCAGGTTTTTTTCATGTTACCTCTATCTCCATCACTTCCACAGACACACAACATGCCTATTGCTAAACCTTTACGGTTGGGCTAATGATCTTAATACTCCAATCTTTGAGATATAAAAAGGAGAAAGGAGACTCATCAGTTTCCTGAAAGATCCCCATCCAGACCCCTTGGAACCACCAGTACACCCCTTACTGCACAACTCACAGTGGGAAAGACAGCCAAAAGCACTACCAGTAGTGCAGCCATGAAGTTTAATTAAAGAAGGAATTACAGAATTAAAGAGCAATTATTTGTCCCTTAACCCCTTATGACCTGTCTGGTGGCCTGTCTGCTGCATGCTAGTTTTCATCACAATAAGCAAGAAAAACTCTGCCCAGTGTCATAGGCATTCGGTCACCCGGACCTCAGCAACCATTCCTTTTCCAAACACCAGGAATAGACAGGTTGGGGCAAAAACCAAACAACAAAATGATGCACAAGAGGTCATTCTGTGGGTTGTTCTTCCTCCCAGCAAGACATTTCATTTGAATAATTAAATAACAAAAACATGACAACCATGTAAAACCCATACATTATGGCTGCAGCACAGCACACCTGACAAACACACGCAGAGAGGCTATCTTTCTGCAACCTGCAAAGGCACAAATTCCCTGGCAACTCTTCAGCCACTGTGAAATTTTTTAATGAAATATTACAGAACCTCGTCCTCGAAGCATAACAGCCTGGGCTCTGCCCTAGATGAAGTCTCTCTAACCATGGATCTTGCTAAAATAAGACCAAAAACCCAATATACTAAAGGCCAGGAAGGTTCTGGCGACACTTTTGTTTGCTAGCTGCCCTCCCCAGATCTTCTCATTTCTTTATTCCTACGAGATTAATTTCACATCTTTCCCCTCGTGCCACATCTCCATCACTTAAGGCTGTGGCCAGGGCGTCCCCAGTGCTGGGACTGATGGGGCGCTGTGTTCCAGGAGGCAGTGGGTACAGCAGGGCTGCCAAGGGCTCTCTGATCCCCACAGCCTTTCACACCCAAAGGGATGCAAGCGACCTCCCTCATGTTTCCTCGGGTGCAGGCGAGGAGCGGTGCAGCAGGGCCGCCACCCCACACAAGCCCACAGTAAATGACAAATGACACTCTGTCTTTGTGATCTTTGGGATTTTTGTTGACTTATTTGGAGGCTTTTGTTAGGTCCTAAGAAATGGCCTGTGGCTGAGGCCTATTCGGCCGATTTCCACGCTCCATCTGTGGTATCCATCAGCAGGCCCTTTGCCCGCATTCAGGGCTCTGACACCTGCCTGGCAGGATGCAGAGGCACAAAGGAGGCTGCCGCGCTCCACGGCCAGGGGGGCAACTGGGGGAAGGGGAGGCACAGCAGGGGTTAATCCAAGCTGCCCCCACCCCAAACCTCAGCACCTGGGCTGCCTCTCCCTGCCAGAGGTATGGGACCCTCCATCATCTCATGGATGAATTAAAGAGGAAACTGTTCCAGGATGCGAGCCGTCAGTCACCCCAGGCACCCGCTAAATAAACCTCCTCGCTGCGAGGGCTGGGAGCGGCGGAAGGTGGCCAGCAGCGCATTCCTCCCTGGATCCTTGTTTGTCTTGGGATAGGCTTTCAGCGGCTGGCATTTTAACAGTCAGCAGACTAGAAACACATCAGGCATCCTTCCTTTCCTCAAAATAAAATTCCGCAGGAAAATAAAACAGCACCTTTATTTCCTACTAACAGAACCTCCATCCCCTGAGCTGTCTCATTCGGGGGCAGGCTCATATTTGCATACAATATATCACGAAGACTCTGGAGCCAACCAACTACCTCCCTCCAGGACCAACTACCTCCCTTCCAAAGCATCACTCCTTCATTTTGCTGCATCTGCCTGGGGAAACGAGATGCCAAGCTCTCCTCCTCCCAAAACTTCACTGCCACAACAAGGAGCCATTAAAAAAAAAATGCCCTGCCAGATCCGTGCTAATCAAAACAGGACAAATAAACTCTGACACTCAACAACTCCCCGAGTGCCGGCAGCCCTGGGTGGAGACTACAGATTAGTCATGAATATGGCAGGCAGTGGGGGATGTGCACGGGGGGCTGGCGTCCCCCCTCAGCCACCTGTGAGCTGGTTAAGACACCACAGCTGAATGCCATGTTTATCTAAGACAAAGCGTGTTCCAAACATTAGAAGAGAACCCCTAAATTTAAGGTTGTGGTGCTCCCACCAGAGAAGTTTGGGCAGGTTTACCAGGGCTTAGAGCTGCAATTTTATCTAATTTTTTGTTCCCTTTCTGTGCTTCGTCATCAATGAGGGCAGATTCAGGCACCCCAAGTTTCATGTTGTTAGGTGACAGCCCAAAATTTGTTAGCAGTTGGACTCCTCTTCTTTGACAGGGAAAGAAAAAACAAGTTTCAAGAAACAAAGAACAAAAAATTTCTCAGTAAAGTAAAAATACAGTACGCTAATGCTGCTACATTCTCCTATTTCCCTATTAAAAGTGAAAAATTAAGATCAACAAAAATGAGAAAATACTCAACCTTGCTAGAAAGCAACAGAACACCTAGGAAAACGTGAAAGAATCACAAGTATTAAAATTCCTTTTAACCCTTTCTACTAGTATTTTGACTATATTAGAAAACAAGAAACAAAGCCAAAAAGCAAGCCTCTGTTTGACGTGAATATCGCTGATCTAATAAGGATTAATTCACACTTCAAATCCTCCGTTGACAACCGCTGCTTTGCGAAGGGCATACTTACAAAAACATTGTAAATGGCTTTTTTGAAACTCCACAGGCACTTTACAAAAGTCTGTGGTGAGAGAATAAGAGAAATGAGGAGAAAATATGTTGCTATTTAAGTAAACTGATTAATAAGAGTAATTAATCGGTTACTGAAATTAGAAAAGAGCAACCCCATCTCCTGTGGGGTCTAAGCTGGAAAGTCAGAGCAGAAAGTGAACAACCGCCACAGCGATAAAAGCAATCTTCTTGAGAGAAGTGGATGGTATTTTTATTTTGTTTGGGCTGACTCACATAGAGAAATGTGCTTTGTACAGCAAAGTGAAAAGAAAAACAGTAGCTGCAGTAAAAGGAAATGGCCAACAGTGACTTTTATTTACAATTACCAAGAGACAGGCTATTATTGACCATATGTGCCACAATCACCCTCCTTATCATGGGTTGGCCATCATGTCCATTGGGAGCTGTTAATGAACTGGGTAATTGAGCTGCTGACATGTGTTACCAAAACAAAACAATAGGAAGAAGAGACAAATGAACATTTTATTTGCCAATCAGAGTAGGTTCCGCTTTTCAGAGAGCTGTGCCTAAGTAAGTGGCTGAATACATAAAACAGTGCATTGAAGGCAAGCAGATGTATGCACAATAATGGTTAACTGACAGCCTATGGCCCATCTGTGCTTAACATTTTGTTAAAGAAATTACTTGACTTGCTAAAGAGACAAATCATACAGCTGCCCCAAGTGCTGCATTGTAAGAGATAAATCATTAGCTAAACTGTTTCATGCTTAAAATGACAATGCATATTAACAGTTATGCAGGGACATTTTGTCAGCACAGCTTGATGCAGTTATAACTTACAAAAAATGTGACAGCTCATAGCTATTCAACAATTTCGACTTCGTAGAGAATCACAACACTGTGAAAACAATTTTGCCACACAAACAATAGACAATTCACAGGCTCTTCTTTTAAAAATATTTAATTTTTTTTTGAATGATGAAATAATATGGAAAGGGGGGAAAAATGGCTGGTATCTAAGTGTTCTGCACCATTAATTTGCTAGCATGTACTTCATTCAAAACCACAGAGCATCAAAAAGGAACACATTCCATTTTAAATATCAAAGACTGCATAGCCAGCACTAAGAATAAATGGCTAATTCTCAACTGTGCATGAAAGGATAAAGAATTTCTAGGCTGAAAGAGGAAACTACAAATACAACTACAAAAATCTCTTCTTATTCCCCACCTCCTTTTCCAAAAAGAGATTTGTTTTGTTGATACAAGCAACATTTAAGTACTTAGCGGCTTTTCATGTAGGCCTGATCCCACTCTCAGGTTTCACTGCTGTAAATTTGCACTGGGAATTATTATTATTTTTATCTATCATTGCACTATTATTACTATTTTATCTTGTAAACTAAATATAAAGGAACTGCAGCTTGCACTCAGGTCCTATTTACAGGCAGGGCACACACACAGGCAAGTACAGCCCTGTCCAAGGGAGGGCAGAAAAACAAATCCCTCTCCTCCAGACTCAGTCGCACAGGACAGGGCAAGCCAGACCCTCAACCAGATTTACCTGAGCAACTGCACTCCTGGAACAAAGGAATAACAACAAAATGCTATATGCTAAAGCTCAAGTAGGCTGTGGGACCTTTCCACACAAAGATCAGGCTGCCTTGCTGACTTACTATGTATTCACTGACCTCATGCAGTTTCCACTGGCATCAAAGCAAAGCTTGATCCAGGGAAGCTTTGGCCCTTGCTCAGTCTCTCCCGTCATTCCCAGCAGATCCCGGGGAACTAGTTCATTGAGAGTGAGCTGGCACTGTGATAACCCTGAGCACAACAAAGTGCTCCAGGACAAACCCGTCCAGTCACGCTGTCACTGGACTCTGAGTCACCCTGGGCTGAGCGCCCCTCTGAATGCAGCCTATTGACTTGGGGAGGAGGGCTTCACGAGAAGCACCAAGAGGAGTCACAAGCGCATCCCGTTGATTTTCAGTGGGAGCTCACGAGTGCCCACAGCTCGGGGGGTTTCCAACCCTTCCCACAGGGAGCATCCATGGTACAGCCACAAACATGAGTACTGTATTTAAGAACAGCAACATCTTGTCTTTTCAATTAAAGGAACACTAGGAGATCTCAAGGAAAAACCTCCAGACTACTCAAAAGAACAACTTTGTCTCCTTAACTTAGAAAAACACACAGGAAACTCGATACTCTAATCCAAACGAAGCTTTCTCTCAGCAGTCATTAGGAAGTTTATATTTTAATATAAAAGATAATGAAAGTTCAAGAGGAAAGCTAAATCTCTTGTACAAATCCCAAAACACATTAAGAAAGAATTGGCATCATGTGTTCAAGTCAGTATCAGCTGATGGAAGAGCCAATTAGTAACCAATTAAAACTGAAAACCTTGAGTACTCTGGGATATGAAATTGTTGGCTGAGAAATTAAAGAAAGCAAATGAAGGTTGTCTCTCAATAAATAAAGAGACTGTATCAGCAGGTTAAAGCATTACAAGTAATTGAGCTGCCAGCAACAGGCTTCTTCAGAAGGGAAGAAAAAAAATTCTATACATTATATTTGGCTCAAACCTTTGCAACAACAGCATGCAAACAGAACACCTAAGGTTATACAAGCTGATCAAGCTTACAAGCATTTTTCAGAAACAGTTCTGCATTACTTCACAGGGATTTTACCAACTCATAGCTAAAACTATTTGGATGAGAAAAAGGCTGTAGTACAGATACTTCAGTTAAAAAAAAGTTGAAAGTGTTTTAATACATTTCCTAGCTCTCTCAGCTAGTTCTAGCACCTGAGTTAATACATCTTGATTCAAAACAGACAAACACTGACAGAGCAAACTGTTGTAGATAGTTTCATCTCAATGTCAACATTATAGTCCCCAAAGTCTCTATGGGAAATCAAGGCTGTCATCTCTTCTTAAACCCACAGCTGCGACAGACCACCCCTCAAGCCACTTTTACCTACTCTAGAGCTAAACTGGGTTATATGATCTGTCCTATTTATCAATCTCAGGACTCATGATAGCCAAAATATTTCCAGATTTTTTTTTCCTTAAACTGGATAATTGATTTTGTCATTGAGTACTCAATTTCCTCAAGAAAACACTTTACTTTGCAGAAGATTCCTATTTTTTTGTGAAAGAAAACTAAAGTCACTGGCTTTTTACTATTTTCCTGACCTCACTCAATAAAAAAGGTTAAATTCTTGACTAGATATTTTTCTTATGCTTGATTATCCAATGTGCTCTCTACTCCTGCCAAATGTCTCTTTTTCAGTTAAATCTGTTGGTTACTCAAGGTCACTCCCATCACAAGCACATGAGAATTGGGGTGCTGACCTTAAAATCCATCATCTTCAGTCATGAGATGTGGTCCTACTGGGTACCAAGCCCTCCAGTCCCACTGGCCAAATTCCCTCTCTGCCCTTATGGGTACGTGCGATGAAAGGACCCTTTGCTCTCTTACAATGGGATTGCAGTAAGATGCTCAGCACCTCTTTGTGTTACTGACCACAAGGTTTTCCACTCTCATCTCCTGCCCTGGGTGCCAGCATAGGGCTGCAGGACTCCTTGGTGCATGAGACTCCCTGGAGCATACAACACTGTTTCATTCATTACTCTACCTGTGATGCCATTACTGTAATTAACTTGGTTCCACATTAGAGTCAGTCACCTCCAGATTATCCTCTTGCTCTGCGGAGTTCATGTGCCAGTGGGCACAGGTTAATTACTCTGCCCAGTGATGTCACCTGAGAGCTAGCGGTGCAGCACCTCCACGTAATCCAGACTGCTCCAGTTAGGCAAAATATGAGCACACAAACCTCGCAAAAGCCGTTAGAGTTCATAGATGTCATCTGACCATATTACAGATACTAAATGGACATGAGAAATCAAAGCAAGACATTTTCTGTTTTTCAGGAAGACATCAAAACCCCTTAGATTTGGGTGATTAAAAAAGGAGTTCTGTTGTGCACACACAGTCCCGAAAAGACTCACACTGTGATTTGCCAATAATGAAGCAATGTATACAGCTTGCTGTCTATTCAAAAGTAACACGAGGAGTTTAATTTCCAAAGAAAATACACCATTTTTCAGTCCACTAAGAATACCAGAACAAAAGCCAATACCAACCAACATCAGAGCAGAAAAGGGCAGGGACTGATGTGCCAGGCTGGGCTGCAGCCAGCCCCACAACACCTTTACAGCACAGAAAATATGTCCAGCTGGCAGTCACTCTTGATCCATTCTCTACACCACAGACATATGTAATTCCTACACGTTTGCTCTCATTTACTGCTTGTTTACAAATGCTGATAAATGCTCTCAAAAACCTACAAGAATGATGGTTGCTGGTGAAGTCTTAGGGGTAGAGATGTCAAATAATTTTACTTAAACACACACTTAAATCGTCTGCTTTGAAACCTCTACGATAAATTTATAACTGTCTCTCTCAACTACTAGCAGCCCAAAAAAGTAACTTTATGGCAAATTTTGATATAAGCACACTGGCTTTTCTTAACTATTCCTACACACACACCAGACAGAAATGGTAGGATGCCTGTTCCTATATCCCAGAATCATAGAATCATTAACATTGGGAAAGACTTCTAAGATCAAGTCCAACCATCAACGTAATACAACTGTGACCACTAAACCACTTCCTGAAGCATGGCATCTACACACTTTATGACCCCCCCCAGGGATGGAGACTGCACTACTTCCCTGGGCAGCTTCTGCAAGTGCTTCACCGCTCTTTAAGTAAAGAAACTTTATATAATAGCCAATCTAAACCTCCCCTGGTGCAACTTGAGGCCACTTCCTAGTGTCCCATCACTCATTACTTGGGAGACCAGCACCTACCTAGCTACAACCTCCTCTCAGGTAGTCACAGAGAGCAATAAGGTCACTTCTCAGCCTCCTCTTCTCCAGGCTAAGTCCTGTAGGCTTTGCTTGGACACTGACATTATAAAACATATTTTTACTCATTTTCTTCCCACCTCAATATTATTTATTTTGAAAAAGTACCTACGAGCACATAAAACCATAACTGGCCCTAAAGTAGGAGTTTGACTGCATGAGAGCCCAGTCTGAAATAGAAATTCCCCCCAATGAATACTGGAAGATGAGCAACCCCTAACACATCCCGCCTCCCCTTGCCTATGCATATAAGCGGTACATATTTGGTGGACAAAGATACAGATTAGGAAGTCAAAACCCAGCGGGACAGAACCTGATGTGAGGGCCTGACAGATGCCCCAGATGCATACAAGGGAGCCTGCCAGAATGAATTCTGCACAATAGCAGAGAGACAGAAAAGAATAAAAGCTGCGTGCTCCCAGCCAGCCTCCTGTGTCTGCAAAGGAAAACAGAGATCAACGGAGAAACAAGCTCTTTCCAGCTTCTCTAAGCGTCTTCCTTTTTATTGTTAGAGAAGCAGGTTAAGGAGATCCAGGTGAAGTTTTTGCCTTCATCTGCTGTTGGCCAAGTAATCAGTATTTCTCTGTCCCTGGTAGCACATAATGTTGTGCCTTTGGGCTCGCAGCAGAAGCCTACAAAATTCATTTTCATGGTGGGTATCAAACTAGACAGGAATAAACAGAATGGATTCATTGCTGCAACAACTTACCAACATCTCTGCTGCAGTAAATGTGAGCTGACACGACTGCTCGTCATAGAGCTCAATAGCCTCCATCTCTGCTTTAAAGTGTAAACGTGTTTGTGTACAGTCGTACACTGACATCCTTAGGTCCTTTCCACACAGACGTCTCAAGATCTATGTTGGTACAGCTACCAGCACAGTGGCAGTCTGTAAGCAGGGCTCCTGTTTACCACCACCATACAAATAACAACAAGTAGCTGAGCAACAGATGGCCTGAAAACTTTTCCAGTGGCAATTACAGTGTTCAGACACTGCAGTTAGACCACGATTTGGGAAGTCTATGGGCAGTTACCAAATAATACCTTACCAAAAAAACCCAAAACTTTGACCCAGGCTATGCTCTGGTCAACATTCACTTAATATTGGCATATGTCATCATTCTAACATGTATTGTGTGACCAGCAGGTCGAGGGAGGGGAGTCAGCCCTGCTACTCTGCTCTTGTGAGACCTTACCTGGAGTCCTGTGTTCACTTCTGGAGCGCTCAGCAACGGAAGGATATGGATCTGTTCGAGTGAGTCCAGAAGAGGCCACAAAAATGATCAGAGGGCTGGAGCACCTCCCATACGAGGATGGGCTGAGAGAGCAGGGCTTGCTCAGCCTGGAGAAGAGAAGGCTCCAGGAAGAACTTATAGCAGCCTTCCAGTACTTAAAGGGGGCCTACAGGAAAGCTGGGAAGGGACTCTTTATCATGGAGTACAGGGATTAGATGAGGGGAAATGGTTTTAAGTTGAAAGGGGAGAGATTTAGGTGAGATCTTAGGAAGAATTTTTTGCCTGTGAGGGTTGGTGAGGCCCTGGCCCAGGTTGCCTGGCCAGGCTGGACAGGGCTTTGAGCAACTAGATCCAGTGGCAAATATCTCTACCCATGGCAGGGGGCTTGGAACTGGATGGGATTTAAGGTCCCTTCTGACCCAAACTGTTCCATGATTTTATGATATAAATGGATTAACCAATATGTGCAGTGGAAAACTTTACTGTGAATGCTCAGATTAAGATCTTCAAAGAGCCTGCATCTGTCATTAAAATTAATAACGGTCATGTTGTTCTGCTAAGGTACCAGAATTTGTGTTGCTCAAATCCTTGTGCCGTTTTGAAACACTCTCAAAGATCAGAATTGGTTTGCAAAATTCAAACATTTTTTTTTTTAAATTTGAGTGCTCAGGAAAAGGTTTGCAGAAGTGGTTCAACCAAAACAGAATCTCATTCAAGCTTCCAAGGTTGTCTTTGTCTTGTGTTTTCAATCCCACATCACTCAAAATCTTTCCTATATTGTTCTATACAAGACACAAAACCAGTATAAGGATCACTGAGATTTTTTGATCAGGTTATAACCCAAGAAAAATAATTAAAACCAGGATCTGTGTGAGGAAGAGCCTAGACTATCTTCTGACCAAATCGCAGCAAGTGGGACATCATTGCCTGTCTCAGAACAATCACACATTTAACTTGAATGACAAAACCAATTATCATTCCCTCCAGAAACACTACTGAATCAGACTTAAATTTTCATTACAACCTGGGACTGTCAAGGTTCAGCAGAAGGTTTGTGATCTTTCTAAGCAAGCCTGGACTTTGTTTAGAATTAAAAAAATGGGTCTATTTATGGTTTTACATCAAAGTCATGTGAAATGTGTGGGTTTGCATGGATTCAATTAGAGACAAGCTTGAAGCACAAAAAGTTTAGATCCTGATCTGGATCTAGACCCACTCAAGCTGAGGGACATTTAGACTAAGGTACTTGTTTCTTGTTCATCTCCAATTCCAGCATGAAAACCAGGTGACACTCACTTTCAGAAAACCCCTGCTCCTCCCCAGATTTTTGCAGCTCTTCCAACTGGACATGTCAGCAGCAGCAGGAGGGTTCCTAGGACTTCTGATGGGATCTGAAACCCATAAGACACTGTTTGAGTCCCTGTAAACCAAAAGCATGGCATCTTCCCAGTTTTCACAATTAAGTTTTAAGTCACGAGAAAAAGAAAACTCAAATTCACAGTCATATTGATAGTTTTATAGACCCCCTCAGGGCACTGCCTACATCCAAAGAAGACAGTGTGGCTTTTTTAAATTAAAGTGAATTAGCAATCAAGTTCCTAAGAAGGATTCGTTTAATAAATTAAAGGGCAGAATTCAAAACAATTTCAAAAGTAATTCTTTGGCCGTAAATTATTCTCTGTACAGTGGAAAATGGAACATTGTCATTCTGATGCTTGTCTTTATTTGCATTCAGTTGGTTTTGCTCTTTAAAAGCAATTGTTTATTACATTAGTAGACATCATCTTGCAGCAAACTAATGTTGCCACCAGCTTCTTTAGGACCAAGATAAACTTCTAATTATTTTCTGATAAATCAAAGGGATTATTTGCTTAATTTTTGCAACAAGAATCAGGGAGAAAGAATTAGAAGTAACATTGATCCTGCTGAGCTGCTAAAGGAACTGAGATTCCCACCCTTCTCCTCAGTCTTCAAGTGCACTGAACAAGCTTCTGGCTTTCTGAAGTTTGCACCCCATGGACAGCAAGATTTCAGGAGTCCGCTCCCATAACACAGGAGGAGCATTTATCCCGCATTAATTAGCAGAGCTCTATCAGGAATAGGCTCTAGCACAAAGTATTTTGCAGTGCTTAAACTCATAGTATTCCAATACATATATTCTCACTAACAAAGTTAAAGTCAATTCTGCAAACTCTTTTGAGTGTTTATATCAAACTCAGTGCAGCTACCATTTAAAGTGATGACTTACAGATTTCCTTTAATATGATTTCCTAGGGTAACACAATTCACTGGAAAGCCTTTGCACCTATTGAGGAACAGACAGACTTTCAAATTAACTTCAGTGGAGCCATGACAGATTATACCAGCAAAGGTTCAGCTGCTCTATCGTTTAGATATGTTTTTAATTGATGTAATTTCATGCTTTCAGACCACGGTTGCAACTCAGTGAGGAAAGGAATATTTGCCCTTTTTGTTTCGCATTTCTCCTTCCAAGCTTTCTCCTCCCTCTCTCCCATTATGCGCTAGTGGAAAAACAAAATCTTGTTAAAGGCTTTCATAAAAAATGGAAAAGGGAATCGTCTGTCTCTAGAAGAAAAGCCATGTGGTCATGGCACTCGTTCAAGATACTTCAGAGACCAACTGTGCATTGGACAGTCTCAGAGACCAGTAGTTCCTTCTCCATTTCCATTCTTCAAAAGATCCAATGAGCTCTTAAAAGTGAACAGATCAAAAACCCCACAGCCCTCCACACAAACCCCCAAATAAGCCCCAAGCATTTGAACTTGGCTCTCCCGCGCTTCAACAAGCATCCTAATGCTCAAGAGATGGTAGTTACATGGATGAAGTGGAGGGTCTCTGACAGTACCCAGAGTGATCTGGTTACAGCTTTTCCCTCCGGGTCGAGGAAACGCATTCCTTCCTTGAGGCAGGAAGCTGCCCTGCTCATGACAGAAGGGACAAACACCTCCCCCCCTACTTCCAATGAGCAATTCCAGCTAGGGTCAGGAAATTTGTTCTAGGACATGTGATGTGCTCCTAAGAAAAGTCAGTGTTGTCCAGCTGCCAGGGCCTGACAGGAAATGTATTTTGTCTAAAAAACCTTGACGCTTGTCTGTTATGGCTCAAGCGTTTTACTTACGACTTTACTCAAAAGTTTTACCAACACAAAATGTAGAAAGGTTTACCAAAAATTTAATTATGAGGCTGCAAATATTATAGTATAACTGCACCATAAAGCAGCAAACTCATTACTGTTTTCATGAGCACACCAAGGTTTCCCGTTGTGTTAATCAATGTCTCTGGATTTCAGGACTTTCCAGTGCACAATGTTATATATTAAATGCCCAATTCAGGGCTAAAATAGTCAAACTACACAATAAAAAAAAAATCTAAAGGTAATCTGTTTTCTGTCACTTCTTGTCACATTGGTTCTTAGAAATATTAGTTATCATTGCACATTATATTTTATTCCCCTTTCAATACAAACAATCTGCTTTAGTGAACAGATTTATTATTCCTACGACTATGATGTTCTCCCTCCCTCCAAAGCATAAGCAAAATTGCACCACTCAAACCAAAGTCATTATAAAGTCAGGCAAAGTGCCTCCTAAAGGCACTAGGAAAAAAAACAACAGTATTTAAAAGAATCGTATTCCACTTTTTTTTTTCTCATCTTGTTTCAATGGGGGGCATCTTAGCGCGGAACTAAAATAAGTCAACACCACGAAGCACAAAAGATTGCAAGGATTTTCTGCAGCATGGGCTTGTCAAAGCAAGTAGGCAGCCTTTGTGTGCTCCAGCACAGCAGGAGCATTCCTCCAGGTCTGAGTGGCGGAGCGCCCCGGGCCGCGGCTGCCCTGGGCGCTGGGGTTCCCACACCCAAGGCGGTGGGAAGAGGAGAAAACAGAGCTGCAGAAATAGCGTTGTAAATAGGATGAACTGGTCAACACTCTTCTTAGGAAATGCATGGCTTCCAGGAAGAATCACGTGGAAAGGTTTACAATACCTCCACATCAAAGGGTTTGACATTTGCTATACTGGTTCTTTCAAAAGACAGACGTCCGTCCCCTATAGCAACAGCTCTACTGACTCAGGAAGGAGTGCAAAGACATTGCTGAGAATCCTGTATGTCCATACAAAAGCATGTTTTAGCTTTTTCTTCCCTTTAGGAAAGGGAAAACAAATAAACAACAAAAATAACTTCAATATACTCCCCCTTCTCTTTGCCTCATTAAGTGTACCTTCATCTCAATCTTGCAAATTGTTCCGGTAAATAATCAAGTGTCCCCAATTAAATCTTCATATTTCTATTTTTCCTTAACACCTTGCACCAAGGCAGCTTTAAGGATAACGCCTGTGTTAGGAGTGTGAATGGGTGACCTTCCAGTACACACTGACCCAAAGATAAACTTTGACCTGATGTTTGCTAATAACACTTCTTCTTAAGATGCCTTGTTTCTTTCATGAACTACTGCTTGACTCTAGAATCTAGAAGCTGACATGCATTAATATACATCTCTGAGTGCCCTTTGACTTGGCCATCAAGACCCTTTGACCCCAGACTTGATTCCTAATCCATGCCAATTGTTTGCAAGTGGAAAAAACTTATTTTCTAGTAATAATTAATTTTGGCTCTGTTTTATTAAGCATTTCTTCTCTCTTTTTAACTTGTTCTCATTTGAATTTGGGTATAACAGATGCTTGTTCAATTTAGTGGTTTTCCAGATTACAAAAAAAACCACTTAAAGATGCTCCTTTGGAGTTTAATCCTTTGTTTTCAAGCTTTCAAAAACTCTCAGAAATAGTCAAGTGCCTTGACATTTCAAAAAAGCACCCCAGGGACAAGAATATATTCTAAAAAGCCTCCTTTTGTGCACCACTTTTCAGGTTTATCTCTCTATTTCCACAGCTTCACAACTTTTTTCTAATAACTTTACAGCATGCTTCAGATGAGACCACACAGCCAATGGCAAAACTTCCATCAGTTTTCATGTCAGCAGGATCTGGCCCCTCAGCTGAGGCATTCGCTGCCATTTTTAGACTTCTTGAAAGAAGAAATTTCTGTGTCTGCACAAAAAAGTAGATATATTTATATATAAATTTATCAACATATATACTTACACTACTACACTCTGTACCCTCTGTTTTAGCAGCCATAGACACACACTTTATATTAAAGGATACGCTGAGGAGCCTGTCCCCAGCCCATCCCCGCCAGCCAAGGCACACTGTTTCTTCCTGGTACATTCCAAAATGGAAATGTCTAATTCCTGGAATCATGTTACATTATGGCAAGAATTGCTGCACTTCTGTCTGTTTTACATCAGGACTGAGAGATCACACAAAGAGAACGGACGCTTTCCAGTGCTTACACGATGTATCAAGTGTACGTCACGCACATAGCGTTATAGCAATCAGCATCTGGTAAGGAACACCATCAAATAAAGGTCTCCAGTCTCAAGAAGGAGCATTGAGACACAACAATTGAGGGGTTTTAGCAAAACAAAGCAACTAACATTTATTTTTGTTCCTAAAACGCAGTACAGCCTCAGCAATTATGATGTTATATTCTTGGAGTTGCTCCATTTTCTTACTAAGCAAAAATGTTTCTCAACAGCTCCAAGAAAATGTGGTTAAAAATCAAGTTTTGCATTAAAAATAAATAAATAAAACCACACACCACCAACCAATGCTTACTGAAGAAATCTAAGGGCAGACACACATCAGACAGTTGCATCCACAAGGGGAGGCAGTGCAGAAGACCATACGCTCAGGTTCCACTTCTTGCGGCAGCAAGTGGACGCGACTCCAGTTTGGAGTGGTGGAAAAGCCAGAGGAGAAAGCTGCCCTGAGGGGTGCATCCCAAGTGCTTGCCCCACATCTCAGGTCCCCAGGCTGACAAGTTTGAACATTTCCTTCCCTGTTGTTTGCCTCGACCCCAGGGGGCAGCCCAGGGCAGCCTCTAGCCTTGAAGCACACTTGCCCTGTGGACACAGGGGTCTCAGTCACATACACAGCCTCTGGAAAACCCTACTAGACAAACAGCAGCAATCATGGATTGGGGTTCTTTTTTAATCATTATGTAGGGCTGAAAAAGACTCAAAATGTTCTTTCCAACTTCCAGAACAGAATGTACCCCCAACAATGCAGGTTTGAGAGGAGCCTTTTCAGGGTTATGGGCCCAATTACTCCCCTGGATCAGGTGATCAAACAAATTTCTGTAGGACTAAACCATGAATAGAGACAACTGCAGCAAAGAGAGATGACCTGCTCCAAGTGAGGCCCTTGTGGGCAGCATCCATCCTGCTGATGTGCCTCGCAACCAGGGCTTGCTTTATTTCAAATCAAAGTCTAAGGAAGAAGCAAAGCTCCTTGAAGCTCACGGAGCCAGGAGTGGAGAGCTGGGGCAGGTATCCCAACGTTCCAGGTCTCCCCAGTACTGGGAATTCAAACATGAAGTTGTTTTCTGTATGCTCAAATAAAAGATAACGCACACCACAGGACTTTACAGTAACACTTTGTTTTCTATTCCTGGCTCCGCTGGCTCTATCCAGCCATCGTTTCTTTGTTCCATTCACATGAAAACTATTGCTTCCTCTTTCAGTCCTGCACTCCAAACTTTAAATCAGCAGTGCCTATTAACTGATATGCTGCCTGACAGCACAGTTAACAATCCATCTGGGATATGCACTAACCTTCCCTGCTCTGAGCAAATACAGCTACTCCTGGGAAGTTAAAACAGTGCACTTTCCACTAGCAGCAGGAAAAAGAGGTTTAGATAATATTTGGAAACAGCTGTACGGGGTATGCTCCAAACTCTTTAAACCAAACAAAATCAATGAATGGATTTAATGCCAATGAACTACAGATAAAATCCTATGGACACCAGGAGGGGCCCGTACCGAATAAGAAAGAGATGCCTGGTTCTGTACAGTTGGAATTCTTAAGACAGTGAAGTGTTCATATAGTGCCATTTTTACTATAAATATGTAGCTTTGAAACTATGCTATGTCTGACGTATACAGGAATTCCTCCTCTTCTCCTTTAAAAAACTGTCCGCTATAAAAGAAAAGTTGATACTTCTTGTATGACCGCAGAAGCCTTCTTACGAGCACAACCACACTGAATACTCTCAGATTATTTGTTAGACTGAAGTTCAAAGGAGGGGGCAATGCAGTCAAGAATAAAGAAGTCTCTCTGGTTAAAATTGAGCATGCAAGGTCTCAACAAAAGTGATTTTTTTTAACTGTGCCAACGCTTTTGTTTTCTCAACAACAGCGACAAAAACTTATTTCTTCATTCTCTCCCACAGCAAACTATTACCAGCTGTTGATGTAGTATTTTTTTAACATGCGTTAAGTCATATTGTATATTGTCCATTTCATGTGTGCAGAACATTTTTTGCTACAAATTCTTTACCATGTCATACCAATAAATTCAAGAGTACCACCCAATCTTGTTAGATGCCTTAGGGCTTATTAACGCAAGTGGGATTCCACCAAACAGGATCACGCTGGAGATTAAAATTACTGTTAAGCAAAGGTGATTGCAGCATCACATTCAAACCAATGCAAAGCCTTTCAGCAGATTTTTCCTGTACAAAGCAACAGCCGCTCTTTCCAACTAAAATTAATGTCGTAAAACTTCATGTATTTCAAGACGGTTCTCGCCACACGCTTCTGTCCATGTGTCTATTATTAAACCATTCTCTGCATCAGCTGGATCAAGACAAGAGCACTTCTCTCACACTGAAAATTCATCATTGTCTCCTTGTTTCAACAACGGCAACAATTTAGTGCAACTATGAAGACAAACTTGGGAATCTTTTCTTACACCAGGACCTTAAAATATGCCTGTTTACGGGCGCATCCATTTGTGCAAATAAAATTGTGTATTTGTTTTGTACGTGCAAGTTTAGGCCAGCGGAAAATTAAGCCCCCACGGGGATAATTTAATCAACAATACAAAGAAAATTGTCAGGAAAATCATAAACTTTGTCCTTAATTTACCCTGTTATGGCAAAATAAGGCAGGAATCTCATACCATGTGTGCTACAACGCTTAGGTACAACAGCATTAGTTAAGTATGGAGAGTTGCAGCCTTGGCTCTTAATCTCATTGTTTATTGTGGTTTAAAGTCTGACCCTTAGCATTATATGTGGTTTAAAACTATACTTGGAGGAAAGAGAGCGAAAATGACTCTCCTAGGTTTTCAAATGTGTTTGTCTTTAAGGTTTGTTCCAGAGGAAACCATGCGTGCCTTAGCTTGCTCCATATGCAAACCCTTACAGGATTTTTAAACATGCTAATGCCCACATTCTGCATCCCAGGTTAATCGGGAAGGGTTTTTTGTTGGTTTTCTACTAGCAGCTTGCCTACAATCCACCAACCCACCACTCTTTATGTATATATGTTGAATAATTATGAAGCAGTGAGTATTTATCACCTTTTCTGAGCAGTAAGCAGAAAGAAATACAATACTATTACTTCCAGCTACTGGCTTTCCCAAGATAATTAGATAACACAGTGGACTGAAGCCTTGGTTAGTCCAATGCTGTTCAAGTTAAGTGATTGACATGCCTCTGTCTGGCTGCTCTATTAACTGTTTCATTTTGTTGCTATTTGCAGTTTGCTTGGCTAATACTTCGAACAAATACAGACTGTTTCTTTAGCCCCTTTTTTCTCTTTGACCTTCTCCTGCCCATTTTCTTTGAGTCACTTCAAACTGCCTTGAAAAGGCCTGTTGAATGCGCACAGTCCATCAGAGTCCCAGGTTCATCCCATTCCTTGCCCTGAATGCTTTACTTCAAAGATGGGCCGCATTCTTTAATTGCCCTTTGAATTAATATCAAAGGGTCACAATGCGAGTGCCAAAAGAGAAAGAGGCTTTAATGAAGCAAAGAGCTGCCATTCATTTGCAGATAAGCACGTTTTTATGCCTGACTGGTCACCATGGCTAAATGCTTCATGAAGAGGAGGCAGGGCAGGCAAAGAGACTTTTACTTAAGTGGTGATTAGTTCAAACAAACAAGAGTAAACAAAAAAACAACACAAACATCCCGATAACAGAAAATAAGTTAATATGGCTGAGTGTGTTAAAAACACCCAGCATCCTATTGTGTTAGTAGGACCCTTAACCCTTTACAAAATGCTGCGGTGAAGCTTTGCAGAGCTTCAGCTCAGCCTCTGCTCCAGCTCCCTTGTTTCTCTTACCTTTCACAAAAAAATATTTTGGGGGTTCAACTTTCACCCTCAGTCCTAGCCCAAAGACATAAGTTGTTCCAATACAGCCGTTTCCAGCAGTATTAAAAAAAAATAATAATAACCTGACTTCGTAACAAAGAATAAAAAAGTAAAATCAGCATGTTAAATCTGCCTATTTTTTTCTGAGACAGAGCATGTTCGGTGTTTGCACTTTAGTGCTTGTGGAATAACAAACTCTGTACTGAAATTATTTATTGATTTACACTTTGCTAATGCATTCAGTACTGTGTTAAAATGTCTGATTGTTCAGCTTTCTTAATTGCCTCAAGATCTCCAATATTTTGTTTTAAATTTCAGTACTTGGGGATTTTGTTTGGTTGACTGGCTGGTTTTGCTTATTTGAAACCTATGAAGCTGCACTAAGAAAACTTACTCATGCTTCTTAATCCTATCTATGGAGTCTTCTATTTTCTCTTTAAAATACTAGGAATATAAAATTAAAATTAGAAGCTTTAACATATCTTGCAATGCAATTACAGTCACAATGCAAGTGTACAGAAACAAGTTCGCAGGTGTCCTCTTTATAAATTCTTATTATTTATAGACTTAGGCTTCTCTTCGCACAGAAATAACTTACTTAACAAATACAAGGTTGGTTTATTGCAGTAGACTTACATCCCTCCATGAAAGAGGATTAGCTATAGTCATAACAGTGTAAAAGTGCCTTCTAAGTGCGTTCACATCAGGAATTGCGCTGCTATCTCCCCATAACTGAGAGCCTGGAGAAAGCCAGACCACATTTTTAGCTCCACTTCTTCAAAAAGGATTTCTCATTAATATTGCATATCCTTAAGCCTAACCCTGTGTGCAACCTGTCACAAGACTTTCCCTTCCTGATGCTTCCTGTGATTTTGTTTTTCACCCCTCCGCCACTGCCCTGCTCCTGCCCTGCCCAGTGAGAGCCCTCATCGCCCCGTTCCTGGCTCTGAATCTTTATTACTCACCAGAACGTGAAGAACTTTGACCTTAAACATCCAGCTGGAAATTCAGTACTGGCAAACGCTGGACAAGCATCTTGCATTTGGGAAGCAGAGGCAAGAAGCATAGTAATGAAAAACATGCAAGAGTAGAGTGGAAAGACGTTAGCTGCAGAAGAGAGACAGGAGTGGGAGGGAAGTCCCAGTGCCAACTACCATAGCTAAATTGCATCTTTTTTCAGAATATAAAGCTATATGTCAAGCAGCTTACTAAGAAACTGCTCAATTGTACTGTCTTAACAGTACTACTGAAACTTTCATTTTGGTTACTTTTTGAGCTAGCCTGGTTTGCAATCCTACTTTAACCTAGTCAGGAACTCTGGATTAACTGAAGTTTATTTCAGTAAATGTCAAACACCACCAAGGCTGTGCTGTTCTCCTAACATCTGATGCTCTTCTGTTTTGAGGTTATTCCATTTTTTAAACACTTTTTTCCCAGAAATATTAGCTAATTTATTTTCTTTATATTTTCCATATTTCAGATGATTCATTTCACTCTCTTTCAAATATTTGCAGATAGTTCTGTACGTTAAGCTAGATGACACTATTAGCTGGTAATGAAAGACGTAGTGTCCCAACAGAATCACAGTGCAGCTGACTTCTCTGCAACGCCAGCCTTGGTAGAGTATCTGAAACGAAACTGCGTCACGCTAAGTTTAGAAATAGTGACTTACACCCCACCTCCGCTCCTGTAATAAGAATGCTTTCCACATGCACACATGCAGTGCGCTTAAAAGCAAGGCTGCAGGGACCACAAGGCGAGCAGATCGACATATGGCACAACTCAGGGCTTGAGACGGCAAACTCGTACTTCAGGGCTCACTTCAAGACAGAGGGACTGGCTGCTTGGCCAGCCCAGGGCACCAAACCACGCACGAAAGCAGCCTTCTCCAAGCCACTACCTCACAGAAAACTAGAGGGCAGGGCAGGTCAAGCCAGGTGCCACTAGGTTTGTTAGCTTCACAAGCAAAAGACAAGGTACAGATACCAGAGCCCTAAAACTGGCACAGCCCCAACTCCACCACCAGGAGGGACCTCACCACCATTCACAGCCAAGGAGACAGAGTTTACAGTATCGTTGCAGGAGCTGGGAACCTACATTTTGCCCTACATCGGGTGAAAGCTAACACAAATCCAGAGCTCTACCCACACTCTAATTGCCACAATTATTACATTACAAGAATAGTCACCAAACATATGGACTATCCTCTCTAGCTTGGTAGTACCAGTGGCGTTCAAAGTTTGTATAGATCTTCTTTGCTACAAATTGCTTATTCATTAGTACACAGTCTAGAAATACAGCAAAGTGTCACACTTTTAATCTCTGCCTTTAATGTATAAATGACATACACAAAGCCAGCTCCATAGTTACGGCACAGATCTGCAACAAGGATAACTAGATTTCCCGTTTGAAGCATGCTAAGAATCAACCTAATGAAATAACACAAATAGCTTAGGATTTCCATCTTCTATATGGAGATAACTTTGCTTTACCCTTATACATTAAAAACATCCAAAAGATTATAACAGGAAAAAAATGTTTCCCTATTAAATTAAATCCTTGTTTTACCTATTCTGGGACTCCAGCTTCTATCAGGACATAAAACATATTTAGTGTTATGGTAACAACTGTTCTAAAATTGCCTAATTGACCTGCAAACCAGAAAAATATTTGTCAAGCCTTTACAATTTACAGATTCACTACCATAAAAACAGTTAAATCGGTATATTTCATGAACCATAGGAACTCTTTATAATTGTAATTATCATTATTGAATTATCAAGAACCACCACACAATTTAAGACATAAATAAATGGATCTTTACTTTTTTTTTATTACATAAATTCTTTACTGATATAAAGCAAAGCTGCACCATTCATAGATAGGAGCCCCTTCACACCTTACGTGGGAGTAGTGATGGTTATGTTCATGCCATTGTAATTAGATGCTGCCCATCTAGTACTGCCTGGAGTACGTGTGCTCCTGGACAATATTTTCCTGGAAGTTTCATGACAAATAACACAAGGCCATTTTATGGTAACTGGATTCAACGATCCTCTACTTTTTGCCATCTTTTTCAATTTTATTTGTGGCTTTGGTTGTCATATAAATAGCTGAACTGTCAGGCTTCAAGTTCTGATTAAGCAGCTTTTTCTATCTGCAACTTCAGTAGTAAATGCTATACTTCAGTAATTCAATACTTATAGTGGGTTTATGTAATTATTGTTGTTACCAAATAAACCAAAGTGAAATAAAATGCATATAATGCAAAAATGAGTCAAAATGCTTTAATGCTTAAGAGTCACCTACTAATCTTACATTCAGGAAACTGAGTGACAGCACCCCACTGAAACTTGGAAGAAGAACTACATTCCCCTACCACCTAAGTAATACATGCAAATACAGTCCCAAACTCGATACAACCTGTTCTTTACTATCCAGAATTATCTCCTGGCAGTATCAGTAACTCATTGAAATCCTTGTGTTTAACCTGTATCAACATGTTCCCTACACCATACTTCACTTCATGCAAAGCTCTCAATACAAACAGCATCATTCAACCAACTTAAAGTTTGTGAGGACATCACATCCACGAAAGCACCAGCCACAGGGTTTATGCAGAGCCTAATGCAGGTAGGAACATCCTCATCCATCTCCTGCCCAACCCCTGCCTGCTACAGGAATATTTCAGAAAAATCTTTACATCTTCTTTAAAAGTCTAGGAAGTTTCTGGGACAGAATTCCAATGAAACTGGAGTTAAGCTGAACAAACAAATCACTATCTGAATTTTTTAAAAAAACTTAAAAGAACATAGAGACTGAAAAGCAAATCAGATCTTTGAAAACACAAAAATTTAAAGTCAAGGCTGAATTTCTAACAACCCTGAAATCTACAGGAAAGCAAAGCATCCAAATGTAACTGTGCTGTCAGCATTCAAGCTCCTTTTTAGCAGGATGACCACTCTCCCAAGGCCTCTCACTCTAACCAGAAAAGAGTCCCTGGAAGGACCAAAAGACTTCAAATGCATTTATAAAATAAAAATTCAATACAGAAAATATTGAAAAAGTTCAGCCTTCCTATTTAATTTCCCTACATTCCGAAGTTGTCAAGAAAAGGATTTATATGTGTTTTACAGAAAAAAATAATCCTCTTTTTTCCCCTCCAAGTTTCATGCTACATCTGCTTAACCTTAAGTCCAAATTAACAAAAGGGTTTGAGGGTTTTGGTCTGGAAATGTTCAGTGACAAATTTATCAAAACCCAAACACTTCAGACAGTTATAGAATCAGAGCTTCTAGTTTTCCCACATACAATACAACTATCTTCAAGAAAAATTAGAAGTCGTATGAGAGATTGAAAATGTGACCATATGTTAATTCTATAATCTTAAAAGACCACAGCTGTGACCCCAAAGCACATGCTATGATGTAATCTATCCTATGCGCTCAGCCCACAGGGCCCAATTCTACTCCCATTAAGCCCGCTAGAAGCTCACATTGACTTCAATAGAAGCAGGCTGTTCCACAACCAGCTCCCAGCCGAAGACGGCAGCATTTATTTGGTCTTGATCAAAGCACCTATTCTGGATGGCAGAAAATATTTTGTTTGTCATTGGGATCAAACGAAACATCACCATCATTCCATCAGTTAGAGGAGAGGCAGGAGGGACTGACCAGAATTGCTGTTCTGCACTCACTACCCCACAGCCCCCCATAGCACAGGCACTTTACAGGAGCCCCACTCAGCCCCTCCCCTTAGTCCCCAGTAGGTCTCAAAACCTTGAGGCCACTTTTGCTGATCCACTGTAAAGAACAAGCAATGACCGCTGTGCAAGCTAACAGGATTTAAAGAGGAAATTAAACAGGATCCAAAGAAAATTTCCAAACAGCTATCCTGATGAAGGTCTCAATAGGAAACATTTGTTATGAAGTAATAAGAATTTGCATAATTTTGGGGAATACTTTGTTTTCAAAGTAATTCTCTTTTTCACCTGCTTAGGACTTGACCATGTATGGCTTTAGTTACATTTTGTTGATGGCAGCTCATGTTTAACCAACTGTTTTTAATTTACAAATTAAACTTGTCAGAAGTAGAAATCCTTCCCTTGGAACCCTTCCAATATGTCAAGAATTAATTCTAATGAAAACGGCATTGCCTAAATGCAGGATGGCCAGTTACTTACTTTATTTACACAAAGTCCTTCTCAGTTTCTTTGATAAAAGCAGCTAAATCTTTTTCCTCTTTCATGTTTTGTCAGCACTTGATTCCTTTTGTCCTCTGGCTATTTGCCTAGCTGTGGACAATAAGGCAGGAAGAATAGAAGCAGATTGTTGGAATGGCCCTCAATAAACCTAATTATGACATGTTGACTGCACTCACCATGACATATTCAGGAGATCCAGGCTTATTCAATTACCCTTGCCAGGTTTCTCTTTCAGACCTAAAGTTATCCTTTGACTGTTTGTATTTCTGAACAGTATTCATGTTCATTGTGAAAGAAAATCCCCTGGACTTTGTGGGGTTTCAAAGTTGATGCTGTTATTGTAGCTAATTTTTATTAACTGAATGATAACATGATAAAGAAATAGACTTTTGTTATGTAATATGAACAAATCAGTGTGTGCTTAAAGTTACACCTTTCTTTCCTTCCCCCTCCCCCGCCCCACCCCAAAGAAGACTGACAACACCCATAACTTGAGTTCATAAACAAAACCATTCTCTCGACCTGTATTTATATTTCAATGACACTGAATATAACCTCACTGAAAACTTTTGGTAGCCCCAGAAATCTTCCTAAAGCAGAAACTGTACCGTCATTCTCCCCATAAACCTCTTTATCCCCAACATCCAAGAGCTCTGCCCAGTGCTGTCAGCACCAAAGATCTTGCCTCCTGTACACCTTTACACCAGGAACTATTCCTTTACCTGTTTGAAACAGCATCGACAAAATGTTTTAAAAGTCGGGCTGTAGAGTGGGAGAGCAGTTTACTCCACGGAGGGACCATGCAGGGACAGTGCCAACGGCTTCTGCAAAGCCACTTTAGAGAAGCTGTGTGTCAAGTGGACAAAAGAATGCAAAAATGAAGGAACGCTAAAAGGAGAGAGAGAAAGAAACAGCCACTGATCACACTCGGCTTATACGTCAAGCAGCTCCAAAAGAATTAATATTCATGTCTTTATTTCAGCCCACAGCTCAGTTATAATTAACTGCTTTGCTGCTGCGTTGCCTACCAGTTCCCTGAACAGCTCCTATGATTTTAGAGTAAGAGAAAGTCTACAAAACAAACTGGAAAACTTTAAAGCTATTGCAGAAATCACTTGCATTTTTAAGCTAAGCGACAGAATAAATTCACTCAATGGGTGGGGAATATATGTTGCTGCAGTAAAAAAAAATAGTACTTTTATTGTAACAACTTCTTTTACTTTTAGGGACTGACTCAGCCAGTGAGGTCAGAGCTAATGCTGCAAGTCCTCCCTCCCAGTTTTGGCGCTTGCTATCGCTGTGCGCTGCTGTGCACAGAAACAGTGCAAGAAACCCCCAGTGCAAAAAAAGGCTGCTTTCCTTCATCCCACAAGGGACTGTCAGCTTCTCCACACCCCATGGACTGACTGGGCTGTGTAAACCAGAGTCTGAAAAAAAGGAAAAGTGAAAATATTGCTGCTGACATTTCCTTCACAGTCAACCCTCTAAAGGATGCTTTTTGGAGTGATAAGTTCTGGTCCCCAGAGAATCTGGGTATATCAGCATTTGTTTTCCTTCTGGTTAAGAACAGAAATCTGAACAAAATTGCAGGGGAAAACTCTTTTTTAATGCATTCACTTTGTCTCAAAAGCAAACCCCCAAAATTATCAGTCCTTTAATCTTTGTTTTCTAAGGGGAAGAGTGTAAAAATTAAAAACAATATTTTAAAAATAACAAATAAAAATATTTAGTACTGTAAAATGTTGAAATTAGTCATTTTGTGTAGCCTGAATTCTTCCTTTTTTTTTCTTCAGAACCAAACGTCGCCATAATTGCCATGATTTGATGGAGTTTTATGCTCAATGAACTTGTATCTTCTGAAATCTCCTAATCGGTGCAATCTCCAAATAAGATTTAGAAAGACAACAGCACAAAGTATTTCAGAGGATATTAACAGTGCTCGTGTCCAGAAAAGTTCTGTGGAGGATATAGGCTAGTTTACTAAATTATCCATGACCCAGAGCATATTCATAGGATTGGGGTTTATTTGAAACCTGGGGTCTGAGATGGATTGGTGGTTGGGATTTTGAGGTTTTGGGGGGAGTTGGGGTCGAGGGTTTTTTGGGGGGGTGGGGGTGGCTTCTTGGTGTTGTGGGTTTGTTCTTGTTTTGTTGGGGTTTTTGTTTTTTTTTTTTTTTTAATTTGGAGACTTTACTGGATGTGGACAACAAGTCCTCCAAGCAGCACAAGAAACATTTCTTAAAACATGCCTGAAATCCTCCATTTGCTTCCTTTTACTAATAAAAACATGTACAGCTTTGCTTAAATAGCAACAGACACATTCATTTTAGCAAGTACATTATTTTCTTCTGGCCAGCACAAGTAATGTGCCTGGTCAGACTCAGCTCTGCCCTAACAGCCCCGCAGTTTACATATATCTGCTGTGTCTGTCCGTACACTTGCACAGGCAAAGTGACACACACCCAGCAGGAGGTTACAGAACGCCATTGAGATCTGTAAGATTTCTTAACAGTACATTCAGGGGACTAATATCAGATAAACGCATACATCAGACTAAATCGTGCTTTACCGCCCTATTACAGAAGCTGTATTAAAAATGACCAGAAATCTTTCAGAATCATCCAAACCCATGTCATTATTCATTCCGTAACTTGTTTTATATAATATAATAAAGATTCTCTATAAATATCAACTAATATCCACAAAGCATAAATAGGAAAAGAACTAAACCTTACAACACAGGTTAATTCTCTACTTGGCAGCACGTCCTCCATGCCCTTACTCAGGAAAAAGTCCTCAGTTCAAACTGTACAGAATTATCCCTGAAGACAGCTTCAGATCTGCTAGACTTCTGGAAATCACCGGACTTTGACAAAGGAATCACTCTGCTTTGATGCCAGGAGCAGAATCTGGTCTTAAAGCATATTGCAGCACTAATTCCTGCCAGGTTATTGGATCATCTACTTGGCAGTACAAATTTGTAATGCCTCAGTCCATTATTTCTTGTTTCACAAGAGCAATTACATTAAGTCAGTATCTCAGATTATGCTGGTTTCCTCTTTGTAACACATCAAAATGTATAAGAGGAGATTAAAAAGTTTTCTTTTACTAAAATTTGAATCGATGATGCATGGTAACTGCAGAAATACATAGGGAAAAGAAGATGATGGTGTCTAAATCTAAGTGTGCTGAACCTGATGCTGAGCTCTTTACACAGCTCTCTTCCCCGTGCAATCAAGGTCAGAGACAGGAATACCCAAACACATTCCAAATATTTGTGTAACAGAAAGTTGTCAGACAAATTTTCAAGTTTTTTTTCCATTTTAATACCTGTAAATACTCGTTCTGCTATGGCACCTACTCTGAGTTATGAACATTTGATGAAAAGTTGTAGCAAAATAAGAATACCCCCTGGTCCTCAACTTTCCCCTATCTCAATCCATGGCAAATTGCCAGTAGTTTAAATTAGGAGGAGAAATAGGGCAAAAATAATTCCCTGAATTTATCTAGTACTTTTCCAGTAGGGAATTCAAAGGACATTTTATTTATTATTTTGTATAAGTATGTACTTCGAAGATGAGAATACAGAGACATGATCATGGTCAAAAATGTTATATTCAAATTGCAAGTGTCTAAAAGCATCCCATGCAAGTTAGAACCAAATTTTCTCATTTTCCAAACATGTTTTAAGTTCTGTGCAGCTGATGCCAAGCAAGGACTGTTATCCAATTTCCACTAACAGTCTAAGGCTCTCAGCCTACTACAGAACTAGAATCCAAAATGCTCATATTTACTTTTGAAAAACTAAACTCCCACTGATGATGCTCTATCAAATCCAATCCTGATGTCCCATTTTGAACTCTAATTCCTATTTATTCTTTCACCCTTTTCCCAAAATTGAAGATAAAGTTAATTGTAGCTGATTGTTCACAGACTCGTCTCCCTGAACATCAGGCAGCATTGTGTTATGCCAACAGAAAAGCCATGAAGAAGTTGCAGTGTTGCGCGTTTGAAATGTGTTATAAAACAGCAGCCGTTCAGATGACTCTTCTCCACAATTGCAGGTATCTTTGTTCCTTGCTCCCTGATTATCTCTTCGCTTTGCTAACTGAAACTCTCCCAGCAATGAAGTTGAACTAACCTGAAATCATCATCACTGTGGTCACCCATCTCCTTTCCACTTTTACTAATCTTCCTTAGGAGCTTTCTTCAATAGGTATGTGAACTCTTGCAGAGCAAATTTAAGCCCATCAACACTAACCTGACTTTTCTCAGTCACCACCCTCTTAATGGCTTCAAAGCAATCTATAGGCTTCATCTAGATAAATCACGTCATGTGCTGTTAGCAAATATCACTGCAACTGCTACTCTTCTGGGCAAATAATTTATTTTCAACTTAAATTTCACAGAAAGTCTGCTTCGTTCAGATGGCCTGATTGAAGCCAAGGATGTGCGAGCCGAAAGACAGAGCACACAAACAGATCTTCCATATCATCCCAAAGTCTTGGTTTCCATTCTTGAAGCCATTGACTCAAGTACAATATGAAACAGAGTTAACGAAATATGTTATTGCCAGCTTGTTCATAATTACATAATTTCCAGTTCCTCTTCCCTACCAAGTGCATAGCTAACTGAATGGAAAGGGACTTAAATCATGAACCTGGCACAGCTAGATAATCATGATAGGAACACAGAACCAGTATACCCAGTAGTCAACACCAGCCTCCTCTCACAGCACTAACTGCCAAACAGAGGCAAGCACCAACCACACTCTATACAAACAGCCTACTTTAGCCTTCTCTGATGCTCAGATAAATTGCTACACACTTCATGAGAAAGGTGACACAGGGCTCTGCTGCCATAGCTTTGCCTGGTGACCCACTCCATGGTGGCACAAGCCACGCTCACTGATGCTCACGTACCACACCATGAATGTGGGCTGGAAGAAAAGTTGCTCTCTTGCCCACAGAAGCTAAGATGCTGCAATATTTCTTCTGTACCAAAAGTTGGTTTTCTTTCCCTACCCTATTCCCCAGAAAGCCAATAGCCTTGCATGCATCAGCAGGACAGGCACTGCAATTCAACTGTATTTTAGGCTTGTGGTACAGACCACTCCACTTTGTGGTCTTGGGAAATCAAAATAGCTGCTTGCTCCACTAGATGTCCTCTGGTTTCTCTGCTGTGCCTGTGCCTTTAACAAAGATCGATGTGACACACAGAGTCCACTAACATAGCAGTACATTTGTTTTTCTATGCCTCCAGAACATAGCCTTGCAGGTAACACTAAATTGCTGCTTAGATCCATTTTTAATCTAGGTAAATAACTGCTGCATTTAACATAATGTAAATAAATTCCCAGGTAAAAAAAAAGGCTTTCAAAATTCACAAAATTAAATTATGCTGTAATCATATTGAAGAAGCTTCTCTGGATGTTACTAACAATGACATGAAATTCAGTAGCTGATTTAATGCACAGCAGTTGTATCCTTGGACTACTTCTATTAAAAAACATTGGGGCTATTTTCCCACCTTTAAGGCACTTTACTATGTATAAATAATGAGTATTTTCTGGAAGCAGAGAAATACATCACCTTCCCTAGGAAGATGTTTAGAAAACAGGTCCTCCTTTAGAAAACCTCCCCTTCTGCATGGCACAGCGCCTTCCCAGCAAGACAAAAAGTAGAATTTCTGATACCTCTGAATGAATAAGCAGTAAAAGTATCGTGAGATGAGATAGTTTAGTAGCTTCCAAGCAGGCATATCAACTGGAGACAGAGAGACTTCAGGCTGAGTACTTAGGTTTGCACATGACTTATTGCCTCCTCTGCTGCAGAAGAGCACCAGCTCCCTGCATAAACTGTTCTCCCCATCTTACCTCGAGAAAAACCTGTCAGAAAAGAAAGAGTCTAGCAAGTTTTTACTTTGGCCTTTGAAGTTCTTCCTTGGCTGACTGATGCTCACCCATACATATCTAGAAGAAAAGACTTCCATTGTGATGCTCTTTATACCAAGCGCATTATTCTCCGGACAAAAGATTTTGAATCTAACTTTTAAACACACCTCTCTTTAGGGTGTACTGTTTCTAACCCATAAAAATCTTTTTTGTTCATAACAAAAAATAGCCACTTTTCTCCCCTTAGGCAATCTACTCTGCTTGTTAGTTTTTGTGTTACTTTTTGCAAGCAGATAGCACAGCCGCAGACAGAGCAGTCAGCAACACAACAGCCAGTTCTTGCCCTCACATACAGTATTATTCCCCAGCAGATTCTCCCTAGGCTTACCCAGCTCAGCTTTAAACATGAAATACAACCATTGTAGGAGCTCCTCAGTTTTAGACGAGAGCTGGTGAATAATCGTTCTCCCTGAAAACATCTCCAACATCTGGCGACTTGCTGCTATGTGCAGGGTCTGTGCGCTGGGTCAGGGCAGGGATGCAGGAGCAGGGCAGGGGGTTAAGCAATGAACATGCTCAGCACCTGCTTGCTCTCTGCCTGATTCTAATCAGTATTCTCCTCTCATGCCCAGGAATGCTAGAATTCCCCAGTTTCCTCAAAAAAAAAAAACCAAACCTTTCTTCCCTCAAGGAAAACAGGCGGGGGTAGGGAGGCAAAAAAAATTTTCTTAGTTTAGAGTCTGACCAAATTTCATTAAAGCCTATGCAAGTCTTGCTGTCACATTCAATAGAGTTTTTGAGGTTTATGAGAAATCTCACATGCTTGACACTATTAATTAGAGGAATTAGTAGTGTTTAAAAAAAAAAATACAAACCCCACAAATTTACCCCTTAAAAAATTGACTGTAACAATGACTTTTCCTTGAAACTCTAGAAGTATTAAGTAAAAACTATCCATATTAGCAATCCCGGAAATCAGATCTTGCCTCGCTTAAAGCTGTGCTGCAGTTGCACATCTAAAAACTTTCCTTTTTTTAAGACCTGCTGACAAGTTCAAGCCAGTCATTCTATTGGAACAGACTCTGCAGTTTTTTGGCTCATAGCTTTATGTCCAAGTCACTCGACTATTTCACAGGAAAAATGTCAATAGAAAAAAAGTACAGGATGGATTGTAAATAAAAAAAAAAGTTTTGAAGCAAATCAAAACAGTTAATCTCCAATCAGTCTGTGTAAAAAAATCACACTGGGAAATGCATTCTGTTGCATAAAGATTTTGAAAGCTCCATTTTTAAACTATAAATGCTAACAATATACAACAAAAGAATGTTTAATGGATTATTTTTGTCTCCTTTTTCTACTCACTTAATATTTATAATTTAAGAAATATACAAGTTAAAAAAAAATCCAATTTAAAAATAAATAAAATTCTTTAAGCAGCTATCCAGAAGTTACGATACGTTCTTAGTACGTGCAACAGCAACACCCATTTCTAGAAGCGGAAAGAGACCTGCGTGCTTTGTCATGACCACATAAATTTCAAGCACTGAACGTTTGCTTAGAACCAATGTTTGTGTATATTATTGAACAGATTTTCCACAGCACGTATTTGAGAAAATTGCACGCTATTCATGGGAAACCCATCAAAACCGGCAAAAAGTCTGTATCATTGGCTGCTGTACTCCAGTAAACACACTGCGGCTCGGAGCCACCACGTGAACTGAGGTAACACCTCTGAATTCATGAATTTAACCCTAGACCATACTAGTTATTGATCTGATTTTCCTGTAAATGATAGTGATAAAGGTTACTTTAAATAAAAACGTCAAGTCCTGGTCTACTTTATTGGAAAGCACTCACCTGCTGCTCTGAGCCAAGGCTGCAGCGTTACCCCGGTCAGGTTAGTGATCCACACCGTAGGCCACCGGACCAGAGGGCACTCCCGGCCTCCTCTACAACCACCCTAGTGCTCCCAGCTCTGCAGCCTCAAAGACTGGCAGCCCAACTGCTCTTCCAAAGACAAGTTACAATCCTTTCTAACTACAAAACATTCTTTCTAAAACGCCACCTCACCTAGACTTACAGTTTCAACAGATAAGCTATGGCATCCGAACTTAAACAAAACTTTTGATTTCTGGATCCCAGACATTTAGAAATACCCTTACAGAGGAAAATATCACTGATCCCCTTTCTAACAAGAAAACTCCACACAAAGATACAAAGAGAAGAGTAGCTGGCAGAGGCAGATCTCCTGCACTCCAGCCTCTTCTCCACAGGGTGCACAGCAACAGGAAGAAAAGAAAAAAAAATAAGGAGAGCATAGAAAGTGAAGAACAATTGCTTCTTCCTGCTCTGGGAGATCATGACCAAGCAGAGGCAGAGACCAGTAACCACGGAGGGGGAGCAATCAGTCCCATCTCAGCTGACTCCAGGCACAGGCACCACAGAGAGACACTCTGAGAAACACAGAGCAAATTATACCCACTGAAACCAGTTCTCTTCCAAACCAAATCCAACTCTTTTAAGCACTCACTTTGCCATGACCACTTTTTTCTTGTTTGTTTGTATCTGGGGATATCACTTACTTACAAACACGTTAGTCACTAACATCGCTCTTTCCTACTCGAAAGGGTATTTAAAAACGCTCCCTTGTCTCACCCCACAGATGCAGAACCACACTCACCACAGCCCAGTCAGAAGACTGGCAATGCCCATAGAAAGATGCCTTTGGCAGCCCCTTTCCTGCAGCTGTGCGACCTGCAGGAGCAAAGCAGCCCAAATCACTGAGACCTGAGGCATCAGCTCAAAGAGCTGAATATCATCAAGTGCAAAACAGCACCAAGGCACAACTGTGGCCACAGCATTTCCACCTGTAGAATGCAACAGTCCTGTGGAAACTTTAAACTTCACAGTCAAAAAACTGTGAAGTACTTACAAGTCTCACAGAAGAGAAGGGCAGAGGCAGAGCAAGGAGCTCTGCGGGGGTTGGAAACTGGGTAGCACCAGCTCCCACCTAGGCTGGGAGCCACTCCTGAACTAAGAGGTTCTGCGCCCAGCCCTGAATCCCTGCAGGGCTCTTCTCCATGAAGGGAACTCATACGGAGAAGCACAATGGGTCCTTTAACCAAAGGATCCAGTCTTGCAAAACTGGCCCAAGGTACCCCAAGGGCATGCCACTCCTCAAAACCCTTGAGACTAAAACAGAAAGAGAACCTAACAAGAAAACAAAGTGCATCCAAAGGCATTCTCCCTTTGCTGTCCCGGGGAACCCATCGCTCTGCGTGTCCTCCCACTGCTACTCAAAAAAAATCACTAGATAGCCTGTTGCTTTAATAGAGTGTCTTTTCTGCATGATAAGATCCAAGATTGGAAACAGATGAGTCTCTACACCACTCTGTCATCACCTCATCACCTGGAAGACCTTCCCCCCTCCCCCCTTGTGAGGCTTTTCTGGAGCGTTTCATTTTTCTTTTATAATTACCATTAGCTGAATTCTTATACTGGATGTGTTTAGGATTTTTTTTTTAATACCCACTCTAAAGTTTTGTCTCTGATTTAGTCTTCGAGGACTGACAAATCCATTTCTTATGTCAGAATAAGAGAAATATTTATGTCATCAATCATCACTCTATCTGTTTGACTGCCAAGGCAAAAGAAGTACAGGAACTTTGAATCCTAGCTTGTTTTTAGTTCTTCCTTGGCCAAGTGACCTCTAAGAGTTTGGAGAAAAATCCTTGTTATGCCTGTCACACTGCAGGGTTTGATAGCCATTCCCATTAGAGCTCTTGATCTCTTCCCCAAACTTTCATTGGCTGTGTTGATTAGGATGAAATCTTGGGAGGAGGAACGCAGCTCGTAGGACAGAGCATGTCTCCTCTCGTGATTCCCTTCAGCCAGGGAGGAGCCAGAAATCAAACCGAGCCAGTAGCACTCTGCCTCCTGCCCTGCCAGAAGGGACTGATGGAGCAGGCTGGCTTCAGAGCTTCTCACAGCAAGGGGCCAGCGGTTTTGTTTGCATTTTTTTACTAGATTGTGTATTAGAAAATCTTTAAGTGTTCTTCTCTGAAACATCACATTTTTATTTGCTCTGCTTATAACTTTTTATTTTAAGTACACTTACTTGCCATGTCAGATTTCTTGCTTATTAGCAAAATAGATGTTTAGTGCTATAAAGCCTTGCTACATCTCAGAAAGCAAATGAGTTCCCTCACATCTGAAATGTAATTAAACTTTCGTATCAGGACCACATTCAACTATTATTAACCTTCATTGCCCTTGATGAGAGCAGGGGGTTGTTCAAATGTAAGTGATGGCACAATTTAGTCTCAAGAGTCTTTTTAAACATAGAAGGAGAAGGAAATAATAAACAAATAAACAAAATGTCTATTGTATGCAACCATTTTGCATTTTCACCAGAAGTGAGCATCCCGAGAGCCTGCAATCCTTTGCACTGCTTGAGTCCCCTCTGTGCAGGCTGGCCCAAATCACCTGTCCCGGCACACACAACATGCGGGTTATGCCAGTCTAAATGCTGTTCAGAAGAGGTGGACAAGCAGTCAGTTTTAAGGGCTTTTCAAACAGTAACGCTGTATTTGTTAGAAAACAAATTGTGGGTGCTAAAGCAACAGGATTTTGTGTGATTTTTTTTAGAGACAACAAATATTTGAGCATTTTGCTTGACCCTTTAAAAGGAAGCAGGTCCAGTCAGGTGTGCTAAACCAGGAATGAATTCACAGGGCTTTTTCCTAACTGCAATATCTATTGTATGATCTTCTAAAAGGATTCCTAAATATTTTCTTCTATTTTCTTTCTTTATTTCCCATTACTGCAGATAGCAGTAAAAAACACAGTTAAGTTATACACTATATATATGAGCTACCATAGAGGTTAAGCGCACAATGCCTTTCTCTGCACTACATATATTAAAAATTTAAAGCAAAATGTACAGTAAAAATTTGTAGACCTCCTTCCAAAACACTGCACCACAAAAGTCTGATGACAATTCATTTAAAACATCGCTCCTTGTGTAATTGGTCCTTGGTCAAATATCTTTCCTGGCTTGGGTGAAACTATCGGGGGGGTAGCACTTGGGTGAGATCAATCTGCAGGATGGTTGTTACTTGGAATGATCTGTTCTTAAGTGTCAATAATTGTGATCTACGTCAGCATTCACTTGCACACCAGCATCAGTCCACCAGCTGCAGTGGAGTTAAATGTGATTTATATGTTGGTAAATAGAATTCCTGAGATTTCTCATTTAATTTGGGTGAAACATACCTCACAGGATTTCATTGTAAAAACTGGAAAAAAATGTGTATTTCACCTTCCATTTTCCCATTTCTCTCTTTTATGAAAACAACTTACATTGTTGTTCGTGAAACCTGTGGAAACCTGACTGTCAATTCCTTCAATGCAGGCTTTTTCTCACCATTCAGCCTAACCGGAGGGGCTGGGTAGGTGTCAGAGTCCTCCCTGGGACATTGATCCCCCAGCTCAAGCTCCAACCCTTCCGCACTTCACACCAGTTCAAACAACCAGCCCTTAGGTCAAAATGAAAAGCAGGTCCTGCCACACAATCTTCAGCAAAAGCGATTTTCCGCAGAAGTGTTCCCGGCTTCCCCGTTAGCCTGGATTCTATACAACCTATCAATATTAATCTCCACCTTTCCCTCTGAGCCGGTTGAAGGTGTAGAAATGGAAAGCAATTTTAAGTCCAATTCGGTTGCACTGAGTGTGTTGGTGCTGCTCGCTCGTGGGGGGATATGGATTATACATTGGTTGCATTTTTAACAAAGGAGAGTAATTTTGCCAGAAGAGCTGTAGTTGTTACTGCTTTTCTGGGTTGGTGTATGGAACAGATCCTGATTATATTGGCCTGAACAGTCCTATTCATTTAAATTAGGTGAATAAGATTTGACTGGGTTTTAAAAATCTGTCAGCTTGCAGAAACATCAACTGCAGTATATTCTTCATACAAGTTGAACCACAGTGATCTATGTGACTTTATATCTGATAAAGGAATTACTACATAGTCATTTTTACATCAGACATCCAACATGAGGCACATCATAGATATAAAAGTCCTTAAGACAGGTCCATATATGGACTCATGCACGATATAAACATTGGTCATGTTTGGCAGAAAGTCCATTAAAAAAAAACAAAAGGTAGTGTGTATATCACTGCCCTCACCACGGCTCTCCAGGGAAATGAATGAGTTGAGTTCATGGACTTCAAGGAAATTTGTTCCTAAAATGCTTTCAAATAATTTTAGCTGGGGCAAAATGTCTCTTAAAGTAGATGGGTATTTTCAAAGTATGCACAGACTGATATTTTATTCAGATACCCAGACGAAATAAAAACAGAGTGTATTTGAGAAAGGGACTGAGAAAATGCTGATTAAAAATACCTCTAATGTAGCCCTTTACGCTGCCGCTTGTCACTCTAGCAGCCAAAGCCACGTAAAATCAATGTGACACCAGAAGAGGTTTTCTAGCTTTATCAGGCTGCTTCCTACTCTTTGTGAAGCTAAATTTCTGTGTCCAGAGATGCCAGCGAAGGCAGCAGCACCTGGATCTAATGCTCCCATGCCCCACAATTCAGATGAAACCCCATCTCATAATTATAAGCCAACATAACATACCCAGATCGCACAGCCTCCTCCATTGAGGATGTGGTGGAATATATTTTACTATCTCTGAATAAGTATAGCTTTCTGCAGTGCAACAAGGAACCAATTATTCTCAGGGGCTCTCCCTTGCTTTTCAGCATAACCTGGCAGATCTGACTCCCCCCCCTTTTGTGAGGAGGGCCAGAACAACTCTCCTCGCTGATGCAAGTGAGGGCTATGAGATGAAAACTGAAGAAAATGCAGACAGAAGTACTGCAAGCTTGTTTGGGTCCCCTTTATACTGAGAGCCCAAACTGTAGAACGGGCTGTCTTCTCATACTCCTTTTTCTTTTAACGGCAGCCCTGGATCGTTTATGCCCTCTGTGATCTGGTATTAAAAAAAACAATTTTTTTTTCCTTTAGACTACACTCATTAGAAAGATCACAAGCAATAAAATTGCTTTCATTAAAATTCAGTGAAATACCACATATTTAATCTATTATGAAAGTAAAATTTTAGTCCATCGCATACTAAAAATAAAACAATTCAAACAGAACCAAACATAACTACACTAAACAAAAATCCCCCACAAAACTGTAGGAGCGTACAGTGTGTACTTTACAACAGCCCACACAAAATAAGGATTCCATTGAAATTTCACATCCCATTAAAGACAATTTGGCCATTAATCCATGAGTTTAGGAGCAAAGACGGATTTTCCAAGACAGATAAACTGAAATTATCCCCCTTTGATCTCCGAGGTTAAGAATCAGCGACAATGGAAGATGAACAACAAGGGGCAGAACTACTGGCCTTTTTATGTGTCACAATGGCATCAGCAAACAACTACTCAATCAATATTTGGCCAGGGACACTGAAAACTTCCTTTTCAAATTTTAATTCCTAGTTGTAAAACAACTGTAGGGCAACCAGCAAGATAAGACATTAAACTGACTGCTTAATTGCCTTTTACTGTGCTTACTAGTTATATATGCACATTCTTAATAGTTCGTGAATCTTTATTTACTAGAATGAATAAATGACCTGTCGACAATTACATCAAACTCCACTAACTAAATAATCTCGGCACATGACACACTTTAACTCTAATGTGTCCTCAGTGAGTTTTAATTTCATTACGTTTCACTTTGTTTTCTGGGCAGAGTGATTTAAACTGAATTACTTTAACAGCATGGGGCAGGAGTACTCTAGGGCAAGCAAAGTAAAATGCAGCATTCACACCAGGCTAAACAAGGTCTTGCAGTGAGTTGTATTACCGTATATCATTTTTATTAGCCAGAGAGCTCAGCATTTGGGGAATACTTGGAAGTATCCTGCATTTTTATTTATATATTTTATTCTTTCTCTGGCCACAAATGTTTGCTAGATAGGTTTTAAAGTGATGTTTACACAGAGAAATTCACATTGACTGCCTCGTTCTGATTTATTGCTTCATGTTTCACTCAATTTCTTCTTAAATTAACCAGAGAGCACTTTGTAGTTCTGCTTCATTTCCCAATGCAGTTTTATTACACAGCCCTGGGGACTCGTGATAATTTATCACTATCAATTTTATTGGTTTCCCTCTTCTAAACCCTGTTCCAACCCTTATCAATAAGTAAACCTAATAGCAAACTAAACCTTCCCTGAGTAAGTGTTAAATAAAAGAGTCGTCTTTGACTGTTACAACAGATAATCACTATTTGAAATCAGATCTGGAAAATAATCTGCTTTAGGTGTTTCAGCAGCATCAACTTTTACTTTCAGCAATAATTTTTATTTTTTTTAAATCTAATAAAAATCTCTGACTGTTTGTTGTTAGCATCACTACCTTTGTGTAAACACAGAGAGATCCTTGCCCTCAGTGAGAGTTTTGCCAGAGACTTTCACTTGGGATTAGAGTCACACTCTTGTTTGGGGGGTATTTTCTGTTAACAGAATAAAACAAATCGAGGGCCCATTCCTGCTTTCCCCAACCCACGTGAGTAACTTTACCCAGATGAATAGGCCCTTTGAGCGGGACTCCTCGCTGTTACCCGCATACGATAGCATTTGCAGAACTGGAGCTCTGATACCGGATCCAGTAAACCTAAGCCTGAGGATTTCTCCCAGAGCTGCGATTGCTCAGCACATTCAGGAAGAGCCTGATCCCTACCATGGTAAATTCCTGCTGACGTCAAGGGGTTTGCAACCATAGCAGAACCCAGAAAGTCAAAGATACAAATCACATTTTCGGAGTAAGTCCTAGCCATTCCGATGTCGACTGACCATGTTTCTTGCCTCAGCCTTTCCAGAATGACACTGTGTAAGACTAATCAATTATTAAGACTTTCAGAGCAACCAAATCAGATGCAAACTTGGGTACAAATTAAATCAACAGCTGCTTGTGAAGCAATCTTGATATTTGCCCAAACAACATTTGCCTTTGCCCTAAATGCATGCACTGGAATGGATGGCCATGGCGGTTCTGTTGGAATAGGTGCCAACTCTTTTTAAGGTAAGAAAAGTCTTCCTAGGATGGTAAAACATGCAAACCTGTTAATGAAATCATGATTTCAAGTAAGGAATATAATGTATCTTTCTATTACTTCAGAGAGCCACTGCTAGAATGAGTGAGACCCTTCCTTCCCACAGCTGGAAGTATTACTAGTGCTTGTGTAAGGCGATTGGCGTGCAGTTAGGCTGACTATTAGCACTGCTCCAAGTCCCCCAGCTCACCCTCAAGACAGGAGGGCATGGGCTGCTCCTAGCATCTCAAGAGCAGCAAATTCCGCTCTGAAGTCACTCACAAACATTTAGCACTTTTCTGAAAATGCTCATCAGTCTGGGACATAGTGCTCTCACTTGTTGGTGGGCTATTGTTGACTGAGGTCAACAGCTATTATTTTGAGCTCAGAATAATGATTTTGAAGCAGGAGACTGGCCCAGAGCCCCACAGCAGCAACAGGTCAGGCTGAAGAAACAAAGCTCAGAGTTACAGTCCAGCTAAAAGAGGCTTAATCACCTATTTCAATTTGCAGCACCTGGCTTTTCTATCGAGGGTTGGCCTCACACACTGTTGAGAAATGAGGAAAGAAAGGGAAAAATACAGACAGAAAATACTGCTATCTGCCTTAAGCCAAATCTGGAGCCACTAGGGAGATTTTCTTAATTAAACACTATTTTCTTGTCAACTCTGAGAGCCTCAGAAAAAAAATTCTGTTCAAATTACACAAGCTAATTTTTAAGACCTGCTAGTGACCCAATATGTACAGTACTGCATGAAATTTCAGACTCCAGATGATAATTGCCTGCAGCCACAGTCATCACGTTTCATTCAGTAAGTGAATATTTACTGGGAACATTGAGCACGGGAACACATTGTGCTGCAGCCCTAAGAACACAACGGTATTTCACAGGACTGTGTCCTGGGACAGGGTGCCGGAGCAAAAGCACGAGCCCTGCATCAGAAAATCACAACCAAAATCTAACTCAGTGTCTGCCTCATCCCATGTGCCGGCCACGAATCCAACAGCCGAGGACACAGAAATGAATGGAATGACTCAAACTGGAATCTTGTGCCTGCCTGTTAATCCTGTCCCTTAATAAACTGCCTTTATTAGTTTAACGACCTAAAAATAACTGGCTGTGTGATACTGGCCAGCCCTAATCAAAACATCTGCAAGCCCATCTAGCCAGAGCTCCCCTTTAGATCACGTGCCACCACTTCAAAGCCTGTGCATCAAGACAGTAATTGTAACATTGCATCTAAATATTTAAGCTAGGGGCTGGTAGTCGCGTGTCCCATTTACAGTCAGCATCTGTCCTCTAATTCCATCACAGTACAAAGCAAAAATGTTTCACAAAACTCACAAACAGGAAAAGCATCACACAGCCGGAGAAGCAGCAGCAGCTTGAACTTTCTAGCTGCTGAGCAGGGCTTTTGTGCTAAGGTCTTTTTTTTTCCCCCTCCTTCAAACTCCCCACATACACACACAAAAATAGGGGTGGTGCCGAAATTGTATTAATGTGAGCCTCAGGCACACAGCAAAAAAGAAAAGAGGAAGGGGAGGGAGAGGGGGGAAGGGTTTACTCTGAGATGAAAGTAAGAAGGAAATAAAGGAGGCAATTTAGTCTGCTGTTGCCTGAATTGCTCTCAGAAGAGCCAAGGGTAGAGGCTTGGGATGAGTAGGGCCCTTTTTGGACTGGTGCGCATGACTGGGGGAGGATCCGCCAGGACAGGGCCCGGGGGCCAATTCCGGCGGCCGGGAACAGAGGCTCCCTTTGAGGCCGGCTGGGGGGATCCCAGCCCCAACCCCAGCTCACAGCAGGCCCGAGGACCAGCCCCTACGCCCCATCGTTGGAGCGCTGAAAGCCACCGGTTTCTGCCAGAAAACAACAGCTATCTTATGAAGCGGGGGGTTATCCGATTAGTCAGCAAACCGTGCCGCACAGAACTCCCGCTAAAGGTACAAGCGACTCCCTCTTCTGTAGTGCTTATGCTAAAAATATGCCCTGATGTGCCATATAAAGGCACAAAAGTTTCTCTTCCATGTTCTTTATTTATGGCTTATGCCTTTAAGAACAATATATCACACGTGCAGAAATACAGATAGGCTATTATAGAATTATAAGCTGCTGCCTGGTGCACACTGGGACAACCAAGGTTTTCTTTAAAAACATATCCAAAATAGGGGAGAGGGTGACACCGATAGAAACACCGAAATGCAGCAAAGCGGGCTGTGCGTGTGACAGCTGTAAACACCAGCAAGAGAATAAGATTTCAGTGTCAGTAAACAGAGGCTGAAACAGAAACATAGCAGGGTATATGAATGTTTACCTATGCTTATAGATGAGATGGGAGAAATCCCAAGCCCCACGATACACAGTTTCTATTGCACGTTTCTCAAAACTATCATGTTTCTCTCCCATAATCCCACTCTGCTATGTGTTGCCCAAGTCCCAAATATTGAATTAGCTGCTATTAAAATTACAACAATTATTATCCTTTCCCTCTGAAAAAAACGCTCCACTGGAGCCACCCAAAAGCCCACAATGAGGAGTGGATTTCGGACAGTATCAGCAAATGCCCAGCGCTAGATGTGTGCTCCAGAGTAGGAAAATGATTCCCTGCTCCATGCTCAGCCGCAGGACTTGCTCTCTGACCTGTCCCACAGCCTTCCTTCGTGTCTCCCTGCACCTGGGGATACCTCAAGTACCTGAGACCAGAGCTATAAAAACTACCCAAAATATAAGACTCCAAAATAGAGTATTTTTTTCACTCTGTAACACAGAGAGCACTCAGTGGTGAGCTACTGAACAGGAGTTTTCCTGCACACCACCAGGATAACCTTTGGACGAGCTGTAAGCAACTCAAGCATCAGAGAGGACATCTGTGACACCCTGTCACCCTGTTTCTGGTGGGCTGGTGGGCACTGGCAAATACGATCTTGCAGTATCAAAATCCCCAGGAGCACTGCCAGCTATTTCAGTAAGAGAGCAGGACCTGACCTGGTGATTTTTATAGACACAATGAAATCAAAGCTTCTCTGCTGGCATCAGGAGCTAACACAGAACTTTTTTACTGGCTGGGTACAGAAAGCAGTGGAATACTTAGTTTATGATTGTTGGTTTTTTCTTGCAATGATCTCACCCATATGTTGTCCCTATGGTATCCCACTATACCTAAGGCACGTATGGTAACAAATCCTGTTTGAGCAGCAGCTCTTTTACGCTGCAGCATCTCAGCCACTGCAGGAATAAGGAAGCAACAGTTGCTAGTCATGGACGGGGAGCAGGCACTGCTGTGGGGAAGCGCACGCTCTCCCTCCACCTATCAAACCTTCCCAGGCACTGTCACAGAAAGGATGGGATTATTAAGCTGGTGTTTGCACAGAACTGCCTGGCAAAAACCCATGTGCACAAGGACACGAGAGGGCTGTGCTGCCCCATTTAGTCAAGGGGAGTTTTGCCACTGACTGAACTCAGAAGAAGCAAAGCAGGGCACTCATATCCACAGAACGTGAAGGAGGGTACATCAGAGGGCAGAACGCAGCTTTCCCGTACGACTGTGCTGCAGGACGCGAGTGAGCCCCTGTTCGCAGCGAGGCACTGTCAGCCACAGCGCTTTTCCTGCAAGAGTCACAGGGCTCCCCTGGGCTGGAGGGCGGCAGATCAGGAGCCCCGCTTTACAGAACAGAGAGTCAAAGAACAGGAAGACTGTTTCAAAGAGAAGCAGAGGGATGGGTTATACTGATAATATTTTTTCTCTTGGCGTCTCTGTTAATTACTCTGTTCCATAAAGCAGTGATATTAGGATATTATCAAGGCTTTCTATCTTTTGTTTTTAATCTCTTTTGAGAAATTCAAGGAGGCAGAAAAGCTCGATATTTTAACAACTAGGGCACTGAGTTTAGCTTTTTTTCCCTTTGTACACGTTCCTCTTGGAAAAACTCTCTGTTGCAGCAAGTACAGGGAAAACTCTGGATCCATCATACTGCAACAGCGAGATTGGCAATCAAACTGTGCCTACTCACCTTCAAATCTCTTACTTCATTAGCATCTTCTGCATGTTTGTATTACATGCATCTGCACATACACACAGAAGATGAGGATTCCCTGAAAACTTTCATAACCAAATTGAAAAATAAGGTTTGGGATTGTTTTCAAGTTTGTTTCTACCCAACAAGGAGATACCCTACTTTCAAAGAACAAGTTTCAGTTGTCCTTCTCAAATGGCACTCAGCATCTCCAGATGTCTAGAAATGCTAGAAACATTTTCTAGGCAAAAACCAGCTACTTTTTCCATGGTGGAGAGTCCATAAAACTGCGTGGAGCATCAGCTATTAGGGGCTCATTGAATAATTCATCCCTCATTGCAAGGCCATAATGTCTTTTCTCGGCCTTTTGTGGGGCTGTTTTCTCTTCTTTTCTCCTTGAATTATAAAAAGGTTGCCTTCTTTTGTTCACATCAAGCTGCTGCTAGCTGAAGCTTTGTCTGTGCAAAGCCAAAGTGTGAGTTTCAATGGACTCCCCCCTCTTTGTTTTCCAAGTTCATCTCCAAGTGTAGATTGTGTATAGAAGGCCTTCTTTGTAAAAGCTGGAAAAGTTGTACAAATGTTTGACCAGCTCATTTGGTACTTTTGTCTCGCCTTCTCCAGTGCCTGTGCATGTGCTGGGCAGCCACTTCCAGGCACAGGCAGCCCAGCCGGGCACTCTCCTGCCCCTCTGCTTGGGTCCAACCAGGGAGCTGGGCACAACTGCAGCAAGGGCAGCCCCGCAGCAGCCCTTCACCTCTGCCTTGTTCAGATTGCAGGCTCCTCACAGCCACTGCCCAACCACCAACACAAGCTTTCCCCAGCAGTTTTAAGAGGAAAAGAAATGAGACACGCAGCTCCCTGCCCTGCCCGGGACTGCAGAGACTCCAGGCTCCGCAGCCTTTGGCTACAACTGCCCATTCTGTGCAGCTGCGGCCTTTTGCTCGGCTTGGGCTGTGAACGCAGCCCCTGCTGTGCCGTGCCAGGGGCTCCATGGCCAAATCCAGCCCTCCCTGCTCCCTGGCCCCTGGACCTGCTATTGAAAGCCAAATGGGTGGTGACCCCCGTCATTGCCTCCATCTCCGCACCGTTCCAGTACACTGCAGGGTCACACCGGTGGGGGAAACGGGATGGGATGGGACGTGGCAGCCACCCCACCAGGGCTAGCTCCTCTCCCTACACCTCCCACTGCATGGGCCCCAGCACGACATCTGGGAGAAGGGGAGGGATGGGGGAAAGCGATGGTACCCACCAGCACCCTAGGCTGGCACGGGCTGGTCCCAGGGCTCCACATAGAGCAGGGGGAAATGGGACTTTACCTCTTTCACTGAGGATGCCATCAATGCTGTGCTTGGCCTTCTTGTCACCTTCCTCCACCTCCTTCCTTTCCAGCTCAGCCTCCTCTTCCTCTCCTTTCCCAAACTTGCTCCGAAGGATGCGGCTGATGGAGCTCACTTTGGGGGGAGCACAGAGCTGTGACTGGGCTTGTCCCCAGCAGCCCCCCCGCAGCAGCCAGGCCATGCTGGGGAGCCCTGCATCAGTGTTGCTGTCCCACATACCCTCCCCCGGCTACCACCAGTTGGGTCTTCTGGGAGGCGGCCGCCCGCTCCCCTCCTCTACAGAGGTTTTCCCATACCACACTCCATCACCAACACAGCTGCCCCCAAGTAGCTTTTTTCCCAAGCCCGGGCACGGGGTGGTGAGAAAAAACCATGGACACCTGCATAAATCCCACCCCAGCTTTATGAACCCCACCACCACCAAACAACCCACCGGCACAGGGAGCCAGCCGCTCTCTGCCTCCTGCTTCCCAATTCTAGATCTCCAGCAAGCCCCGAGCCCTCCCATGGCAGAAGCCCAGTGGGAAGCAGAGAAAAGGAGGAGGAGAGGGGGTCGCAGTTGCGATTTAATTAAAAACACCCCAGCAGAGTGCAGGAATCCTCCCAGGACACATCTGCCGGTCCCAGCGCACTAATGCCAGCCACTTTGTGGGCAGCAGCTCTGCCAGGGGCTCCGCTCCCACGGGCTCAGGGCGTGCACTGGGTATCACTCTGCCCTCTGGGCTATGTCTGAGGCTTCACTGCTCACGCGGTAACCCGTGTTGCAGTCACACACCCGTACCTGATGGCACCGTGTTGCGGTCACACACCCCGTCCTTCAACAGCTTGTCCCGGATCTCCCAGCTGAACATGCCCGCGTTTTCCCGTTTGTACTCCTCAATTTTCTTCTCAACATCCGGCGTCGTCACCTGCTTCAGTAAAGACAAGGCGAGCGGGCACAGTCTGCGGGGCCGGGGAAGCCTGGCATGAGGCTGCCAGGACCCCTGCTGTGGCTGGAGCCTCCGCACCTATCACATCGCTGCCAGAGAAAACCACCCCACTACCAAACTCCGATACAGAACACCCCGAGGTTAAAATCGGAGGGGATATAATGGGTAACAAGGGGCCCGCGTAAGGTGAGCATCCATCGGGCTAACCGAAACTTGCCAGGAAATCCTCCGAGGTTGTGTTGGAAAGGAGGACCAAGCCCTCAGCAGGAAAAATCCTGAATTAGGCAGCACCGGCTGCTGCGAGGCAGAGAAAAGATCCCGGGGGGATCTTCCCGGGGAGCTGCGGTGAGCGAAGCTCCTGCTCATAGAAGTTTCAGTTAAATAAAGTTCGCAGCACCAAACAAAAAATCGAGTAATGAAAACACAGAGAAGTGCGAGTACCGAGAGGGATTTTTCGATGTCCTCACGATTTTTAAATCAAGCCAAATTCAAACAAAACAAAAGTCTCCGAGCTGGGAACAGCCTTTAGTTCGGGTAACACGCTTGTGAAAAAATATCTCTAGCCTTAACACCAAAATGAAAAGTTTGGGCTTCACTGCTTCAAATGCAACAAAGGGGGGGAAATATAGCAGGCAACTTTCAAAAGGAACTCCAGCTTTTATTTCATTTTTGTGGAAAAGAAAAGCTACCGAAGGAGGAGGAGGTTAACCCTGAGACAAAGATCTGTATTCGCCTAAATTATTGTAGGCACAAACTTTTTAGCAGTGTATCTATAAACACATACAGCTTTGGAACAAACAGAAAAATAAACGGAGTAGGCGAACAAGCAGTAGATAGGCAGACAGAGAGAAATATACATAATTTTTTGGTTCTTTACAGTGCAAGGAGCAAGGGCCCGATCCTGCGGTGCCTTGGAGGCTCCCAGTGCCTGATCGCTCTTCAAGGCTAGGCACCGGGTACGCATTCCGAAAACACTCCCTTCCTCCCGAGTTTTGTTTGAGAAGCTATTTAATAAAAATAGCATTTTCTTAAAATAAAATAAAATAAAATAAAATAAAATAAAATAAAATAAAATAAAATAAAATAAAATAAAATAAAATAAAATAAAATAAAATAAATCAGTTCCCACGAGCTTGAATACTGCTTTTTAAAAGTTTGGGAGCTACAGACGGGAAGGGGCAGGCGGTGCGGGTACCAGTGCATGTGTGCGCCCACCCCGGCCCCCACACGGTCCCCCCACGGTGTCCCCCCCGCCCTGGGGCTGCCCCCCCGGTTTGCGCGGAGGGGCTCACCTTGGGCTTGCTGCCGCCGATGGCCCCCGGCCGGATGGAGCCCGTCTCCTGGTACCTGCAGAGAATTTTGGAGACGCAGCCGTGGGACACTCGCAGCTGGCGAGAGATGACACAGGGCCTTATGCCATGGTGGGCCATCTCCACTATCTTGTGTCGGATATGGTTGGGTAAAGGCCTGCCATTGATAAACACTCCTCCGAGCTGATTGACTCTGCCCTGGCCGAGAGGGGTAGAGACTAGAAAAGGAGGGGAGGGGAGGCAGGAGGGGGAAACGGCGTTAACGTCTCCTTCGGATCCCGCTGGGTCTTTTTGTTGTTGTTGTTATTGGGTTGTTTGGGTTTTTTTTTTTTCTCGTTGCCTTTCCGTAAGGCAACCGGTCGCCCCCCGCCCGCCCCGCAGTGTTCGGAGCGCCCGGAGCCCCGAGCTGCCGACCCGGAGCCCCGCAGTGTCCAAAGTCCCACAACCCCCGCAGCCCCCGAAGAGTCCGGAGCGCCGGGGCCGTCCCGCAGGCAGGGGAGCGCGGCCGGGCTGCTCCACCTGTTGCGCCTGCCCCGCAGCCGGGTTGCGGGGCTCGCTCGGCTCCAGCGGGGAAGAGGGGAACGGGTGCGGGAGCCGCCGTTCTCCCTCGGGCAGGGGCCACAGGGAGAAAATGCCTCCGCTTGCAGCAGCCCGGCACGCCCGGGACAAGCCCTCGTTTCTAAAGTCCTGTTCGATTTCGTTTGGTATTATTATTATTATTATTATTATTATTATTATTATTTAACTTTCCCCTTCCTTTTCCTAACTTTGGGCACCCCAAATCCTTGACTCTCACTCTGCCAAAGAGCGGGTTCCCCGTGGGTTCCCTGCGCTTTCGTCGGCCGGAGGGTCGGGAGAGCTCCCGGGGTGCGAGGCCAAAGCCTTCCCCGCACCCGCCCCCGCCGTGCCCGCTCCCCGTTCCCTGCTCCGGCCCCGCGGCTCCGACTGCCCGAGGGGGAGAGCTGTGCGGGGTTCCCGGAGAACCGTGCTTGAGAGCGCTGTGGGATGCCCGGGGAGCCGAGAGCGGTGCGGGATGCCCGAAGGGAGAGCAGTGCGGTATGCTTGGGGGGCTGGAAACCCGTGCGGGATTCCTGGGGCCAGGAAGCCGTGCGGGAAGCCCGAGGAGCCGTCCGTGCGCTGCTGTCGGGACGGCTGCTTTGTGCCGGGCTCCCGGCACGGAGCAATCTTCACTTTCCTGAGGGAAGCAGCCCGGGAGCGGCCTTACCTTCCAGCGGGAACCCGCTGCGGGGGTAGTTCTGCCCGGCCCCGGGTCGCATCATCCTGGGGACAGCGCCAGCCAGAGTTGTCATCGCGGCGGGCGGCAGGGTTATATCCAGGTGAGGGCTGAGCTAGGAGAGATCCCGCTGTCAGCGCGTCCCGCCGAATCAGCAGCGGGCCCGGGCGGGGGGACGATGCCGCGGGGGGGCGGGGAGGAGGCAGGCCCGCACCGCTGCCCCTTTGTCAGAGTCCCGCGCCGGGAGGGCCGGGGCCCTGCCGGGCGGTGGGATGAGGGGGGTGTTTGGGGGGGCGGGGGTCCGCGCTGTCCCCGGTGCGGCGGGAGCGGCAGCCGCGGGGCCGGGCGCATTTATCGGCTCCGGCCCCGGCGCGGCTCCGCGATTGGTCACCGCCGCCCGGCCCGGCCGCGCCGCCGCCGCTGATTGGGCGAGCGGGGCGGCTCTCCCGCATCGTCCCGGCCCGAGCGGCGGCACCGGCGCGACACGGGATGGCCCGGGATGGTACGCGATGGGCCAGCATGGCAGGGCACGGCACGGAATAGCCTGGGATGGCACAGGAGAGTGTGGCACGAGATGGTCCGGGATGGCGCGGAATGATGCGGCATGGCATGGCTAGTGATGTCCCGGGATAGCGGGACCCGGGGCAGCAAGGGATGGACCAGGATAGTCTGGGATGGCACGAGATGGCCTGTGATGGCCCTTGATGACATAGGCGGGTCCAGTGAGGGCCCCTTCGCCGCAGCCAAACGGCCGCCGGTGTCGGGGAGATGCCCGGTGCCCCGCCGGCTGCCCCGGTCCGCGGAGGGGCTCTCCTGTCTGTACGGAGCCCGTGTCACCGCGGGGCTCCGCGGGGACACAGCCCGACCCCGCCTCACTGCCCATAAGGTGCTTTGTCTCCCGGCTCCGCTCCCCCTAGCACAAGTGGCGGGAGCGGTGAGCAAACAATCTTCCTTCTTTTGTTTTTCTTTTCTTTTTTTAAAAAAAACAAAACAAAACAAATAATCAAAGGCTTCTCCCTTCCATTTATTTATTCTGCACCGAAATTTCCCATCGTCCAGAAGAAACATTTCTAGAGCAAACGGTGCTAACGGTTTGGAAAGCGAGAGCTGCCAGCAAGACCTCCGTGGGGATTTTTTGCTTTTAAAAACAGATGGGACGATGGTGTCTCCGCAACACACGCGTGATGTGGGTACGCGGGTGTGTACCGGCGATGCGTGTTAAAATCTTACCAACAAGCGTTTGTTCCCAGGAATTTATTGTAGTATTCAAACTAAACTACTGGAAAAAAAAAAATAAAAGAGGTAAAGTCTGCTTAGGAGCTGAAGTGACCACAGCAGGATATGACGCCAGGAGTGTTGTAAAGACTGTCTGTCCTTAAATAAGGTACTATTGTGCATGGCCTTTTATTTATAACTTGGTAAGTGTCAGCAAACTCGCCTCCTTTACACTCTGAAGTGCCAGCCCAGCTTTCCACAGTGCTCTTTATTTGCAATAGTCTATTCAACAACTGTCACTCCCGAGCTTCAAGTTATTCAAGACCTTAATCAATCAAAAGGATGAGAATCCTTCAGGTTTCCCCCTTTGAAACGAGGGAAACAATGTTTTCTGGGCTCTTCATCTGCTTCTCCTTCGCGGGCCTGACGATGGTTTCGGGGCCGGTACCGGCGGAGGGGAGGGCAGGGAGGGGCGCGTTATTTGGGCAGAAATCCGGAATAATTGGGGAATTCCCCCGCCGAGGGAAAGGTCTCGGGAAGAGGCGGGGGCTGCACCGGGAGGAGCCCGAAAAAGGAGCCCTCAGAGTCCGCAAATGGAGTCACAAACGGAGTCCAAAAACGCAGCCTCAAACGGATCCCGCAGACGAATCCCGGTGCCCGGTGCCCGTTCCGGCTCCGTACACCCCGCAATCTCTGCCCCTCTGTCCCGTTCGCCCCGTCCCCAAGACCAACTCGTTCCCAGCACTTTTTAAACGCATCAAACATAAACCGCACCGCCCGAGGCGCGGCGGCCGCCGGCTCCGCTCAGTAACGCTTTCAACACACGCTCCCCCGGCACAGCCTGGCCAGGGGAGCTCGCTCGGCGTTTCGAATCCGCGTGTCCCACGCTGCGCTGTACAAAATGCCCCCGTGTGAGGGACCGCTCGTGGCACAGCAGCTCCCAGAACCTCGGCTTTTGCGGGAGCCGCCCAGAGACGCCTTCCCCCCGCGCTGCTCGTGTCACTCGAGGGACGAAGGCAGAGAGATGGTATTTTTAAAAGGACGAAGTTATTTCAGATTGAATTCGCGGCGCTCAGTGGGAAAACAGGGAGCGAACAGCATCCCCGAGTGCAGGAGTGCAAACCCCGGGCGCCTCGGGCCATCACCCGCGGCCACACGAGGAGGCGACAGCTCGGGGGCTGCCTGGAGCCCTCACGGCGGGGAGCAGGCGGGGAGCCCCTCACAGGGACTGTGAGAGCCTTTCCAGCCAGGCGCGGCCGGGAGTTGGCAGCCCCGGCAGCTCCATCCCAGCCCTATCCCTGTCCCATCCCAGCCGCATCTCTGCCACATTCCAGCCCGATTCCAGACCCATCTCATCCCGATCCCAGCTCCATCCCAGCCCCATCCAAAAAAATACAGGCACTAGCAAGTATTGCATAAACATAAGTACAAATTCTTATTCTCATCTATATTTGAATGCTTTTCTAGCGAAGTCTTCGGTCACCAGCCCCATCCCAGCCCTATCAAAAAAAAAAATATAGACACTAGCAAGTATTATATAAACCTAAGTAGAGTATAATTCTTTTTCTCATCTGTGCTTGAATGTTTTTCTAGCCAAATCTTCAGTCACCAGCCCCATCTCAGCCCCATCTCAGCGCAACTTCATCCCAGCCCGAGCCCAATCCCAGCCCGGTCCCAGGTTTCCCGGCGCCAGGATCCGTTTCGGGAGCTGCTGGGCCGCGGCTCCCGCAGCACCTCCCGTTTCCCCGCTGCAGCCCCGTGGGGATGGCGGGGGACCCCAGACCCCCCCTTTCTCTCCCGGTACAGGGCCCCGGGTGCGAAGACGCCGTGACACCCACCGAGTCTTGCCCTGCGCTACCAGAGCCAGGGCGGCCGCGGGGGAGCGGCCGCATCCTCCCGCACGGGGACTGCTCGGAATTCCAAGCAAAAAGATTAGGCACGAGTGCCCGGCCCCGCTCCTCCCTCCCCTCCGCGCCCCCACCCCCAATTACAGTCCTCCAGGCCAGCAGAGATGATTTCACGGTTTGCCAGTGGAAATAGCTAAAAATGCTCCTGCTAATTACAGAGCTCTTCCAGGCCAGGTGCACTTTTAATTGGATTAGTAAGTGCTCTGTGTTAAACCTGCAGCACATCAAATGGACAGTGAGAATCAGAGCTATTAGGAACACAGGCAACCATTTCTGAACGATAACATTAGTGGTTTCTCCTCTATTAGAAATAAATCAATTATACCCTTTCCGAGTTTGCCTGCATACATTAATTTCTCACAAGGATTTCAGAGGGAATTCTCTGCCTGACTCTTTCCAGGGCAGGTGAAGGGGAGAGTACAGCTCACTAAATAGAAATGTTTGTCGGAGAGGAGAGGAGAGGAGAGGAGAGGAGAGGAGAGGAGAGGAGAGGAGAGGAGAGGAGAGGAGAGGAGAGGAAAAAGAGAGAGAGAAAGAGAGAAAGAGAGAATGAGAGAGAGGGAGAATGAGAGAGAGAAAGAGAGAGAGAGAAAGAGAGAGAAAGAGAGAAGGAATAACTAGTGTGGCCGTCTGTGACTTCTCGTTTGTGCTCCACGCTTTCCTCACAATAAACTCCTCCCAAGAAACCTCTGGGTCTGGGGTCTCTGGACGTGGGCTGCCTCGGGGCTCACCGGCTCGATTTTCTGCTCTGCCTCCCGTGTCTCTGTACATATTTCTCTTTCCCCCCAGAGAGAGTGGGTTCCCGCGTTTGGGGGATCCTGTCCCGCAGGCTGCGGAGAGCCCATGCACAGCGGGATGAGGAGTGGGGGGCCGAGCTGAGGGCTGCGGGGTCCCCGCAACCGCTGGCCCACCCTTAAGTTCTTCAGGAGCCCCGTTAAGGGTGCCAGAGGGTTGGGGAGGGGTGGTGATGCCAGCCCTGCCGCCGAGCAGAGGGGTGTGGAATCAAACCGGTATCTCCTCTGTCGGACGAGAGCGACCTGCGTACGGCAGCGACTTGGGAAATGCCACGGAGAGAAAAACTTGAGTTCTGTGTGATTTGGAGGTGAGAATAACAGGGACAGTTAACAAATCCTCTGCTCTCGGCAGGGATCGCGGGAAGGAGGGAGGCAGAAGGCGAGGGCACCCTGCGGGCGGCAAAACCCCAGAAAAGACCGGTGACAGCGACAGAGACCCCCGCACGGCCCGATTTCCCTCTTAGAAATGATCTCCGTGACTGGAACCTTCCCAGGGAAAGCCTCGCCAGACCCTTTTTGTATCTCACACCCTTCCCGTTCATGGTCCCAGAGATGTCCAGGGACTCCGCACGGCCCCTGGACTCGAGCCTTAGCAATTATATCATAGAACCGTAGAATCACAGAATGGTTCGAGTTGGAAGGGATCTTAAAGCCCATCTAGTTCCTGCCATGGGCAGGGATACCTCCCACCAGCCCAGGCTGTTCAGGGCTCCATCCAACCTGGCCTTGAACACCTCCAGGGAAGGGGGCATCCACAACTTCTCTGAGTAACCTGTGCCAGGGCTTCCCCACCCCCATCATGAAGAATTTCTTCCTAATTTCTAATTTAAATCTTTCCCCTTCCAATTTAAAGCCATTCCCCCTCATCCTGTCACTAAAAGCCCTAGTAAATACTCCCTCCCCAGCTTTTCTGTAGCCCCTTCAGGTACTGGAAGGCCACTATCTGGAAAAGTAGCCTTAAGATTAATTGTTTTAAGGGTGCGCTTTTTTTGGCAGAAACATAATACTATTTGGAGAAAAAAAAAAAAAAGAAATTACCAGCAAAAGGCCAGGGAGATTAACATTTGGAAACTTATGAAATGTAATCTGCATATCCAATTGATTCCCAGGATATCAGTTGAAAGGATAAAGATGCATATCTCCATGATGGATATTGCATTAATAGGCACATAAATAAAGGTTGAAAAGTCATCATTGGAAGCTTTGAACCTTTTTCCATCACTTTTATGTCCCCTCCGCACGTCTCAACGCCGTCTTTCTTTTTTTTTCCTCTTTCCCCTTTGGAATTGTTACGTTTTCGTTAATTTGCAGCCCGGGAAGAGGTCTAGGTACGGGAGAAGGCTCTGTCTCAGGGCAGGGACAGGGACGGGACACCCCAGACCCCCCTAACTACCCCAGGGACCCCCGGTATGAGCACAGGGACCGATCCGGAGCCCCGCGGCTCTGCCGCTCCCCAGGTTTTGTTCCGCGGGGATCGCCTTTGCCGGGACAGGGAAATCCGGAGGGTGAAGGCAAAGCGCTTCTGTAGGTGAGTAGATCCGAGGGAGCTCCCAGCTCGTGCCCTGGGATGGAGGGAGGTCCCCGGGAAGGGCGAAGTCCATCTCCCGGGGAGGCTGCCCGAAACACTTAACCCCGCAAGCGGTTCCCTTTGCGGCACGGGCCTCCCTCTCTCTCCCTGTAAAACGGCAATAAATACAACATGTATTTCACTAACTCCTCACCTTTCTGATTGCTACCAGATCTTCCAGTAAGCGATCCTGCAGCTGCCGCTCCGCACCACCGCACGCCCGCTGGGACGTGGGCAGGGATGCAGCTGCGGTGCTGGGGCTGAAGGCAGGAGGGAGCGGCGGGGAGAGCGCATCGGACCCCCCAGTCCCACCATCGAAAACCAAGCCCCCCTGCTCCCACCCCCTAGTGCCACCGCAGGGTCCCGGGAGCTTCTTCCAGGAGCCGCGGCTCCTTCCCTGCGAAGAGACGGGAGGGAAAGGCGCGTGATGCTCATTTATGTTTCTAAAGATTGCAATCGAATTCTGGACTCGTCTGGAAGAGGGGAGTTCATTCCCCCCGAAAGGGGAGCCCACCTGCTAGTCTCCCCACGGGAGGGGAACTGCGCACCTCCCTTCCCCACCTCCCCCGTAGAGAACAGGCACATCTCAAAACGAAGCTTCTAATCCTCGTTAATTACTTGTAAAAACACCAGGGATGATTAATTCCGGCGGTATCACAGTAGATTTCCACCGGGAGTTTTACTGCAGTAAAGAGACCGTCAGGACTTTCAGCCCACGGCCCAGCCTGGTGTAACACATTTTCCTTCGGAACTGGGGATTTTCAGGGCAGCGGGAGTAGAATGAGAAACACGCGTGGCCCTGCGTGACCCGCTCCGGGTCTGCCAGCATTGGGGCACCGGCTCGCATCCAGCCCTCCATCCCCAGGCGTCACCCGGCACATTCCTCCCGCCCTCCATCCAATATGATGGAGCCAGGAATCAACGATATTAAGGGGAAAGCGGCCTTACTAGCACAGACATTGAATTCATTTCTCGGTATTTTGCCCGCAGCGATATGATTTCACCACTTTATTCTTTCAAAGATTAACTGGATTAAAATCTGGGAAGAGAGACACCGAAAGAGAGAAAGGATGCGAGGAGAAAAAGACAGAAAAAAAGAGAGAAAGAAAGAGCAAAATAATAAAAGCAAAAGTGAAAGGAAGAGAGAAATGGAGAAAGAAGGAAGGAAAAACGGAAGGAAGGAGAGAAAGAGAGAGAGAAAGGGAAGAAAACGAAGGAAGGGAGGAAGGAAGCAAGGAAGCAAGGAAGCAAGCGAGCGAGCAAGCAAGCAAGCAAGCAAGCAAAAGAAATCAAGCAATAAAACAAAAGCGTAAGGAGAAGGAAGCAGGACGAGATGAAGGCAGGCCGAGGCCGGGGCCGGCTCGGTGGCCGCTCCCGGCAGAGCCGCAGCGATGCTCGGGCCGGGCTCCTCCCGGCGGGGTTGGGGCTGTGGGGCTGCGGGAGTCCGGCCCAAGCGCTGCCCTGGGAAAGGGCAAACCGACTGCCTACAGTGCTAAAAGCAACTGGGGGAATAGGAGGAGTTGGGAGGCAACAGGACACAGTTAATATCTGGAAGAATATTTTCAGTGATCACATACATCCCTCTCCATCAGAAAGAAACCAGAACTTTCAGAACCACCATAGTGTTACCTCTATCCCATGGGATTTTGATACTTAAATAATACAGGGAGATCTAAACTGTTCTCAGAGAGGTGTTTGCTATCTGAGTAGAACTGTGGGTTCTATTTTTATTTTTACGGTTCCATTTAATTTACTTTGAAGCTTGCAGTACTTCCTGGGTTTTTTTCATAGAGGACGATTTTTCTTTCCCCTAATATTAACCGTCCAACTAACGAGTCCTTGTTTAAAATGTGAAAATCAAACTGGCATTATTGCACATTACCACATTTTCTAAACGATAAAGTCTCATTCTTCCCATTTTAAAGGAAAGCAAATTTTGATTTTATATCTCAATCATAATTCTCAAATTTCAGACATTAAACCCCTCCCAAACCCAAGTGCTTTTGTTATTCACTGTTAATCAAAATAAAATAACGACTGACATGGATTTGTTATATTTTGCTAAATGTGAGATAGGTTGGGGACCTGTAATGAGCTGTTATGAGTGTTATGATTTAGATTCCTTGTCAATTCAGGAGTAAATTGGGAGATAAACAATAAGTAAAACTTTTTTAAGCTATTCCTCCAAAATTTCATAATCCAATGAGACAAATTCACCTTGCAATGTCTGTTCACTGTAAAAATACCCTTAAAATAGCAGAGAGAATTCTGAACTGAAACAATTTTAAGAGATTACCTTGATCCAAACCCCCACCATCTGCAGTACACATGTAAAGCATCCTTGAGATCAGCTCTGAACCAGAACCGTGAGGCCGAGTTTGGACCTGGGTTCTCCTAGTAAGAGGAGATCAACATAGTTAAATACGTAGAGTATGAACATATGCATCCCCCGTGACATAAACTGCATCTAGTTAAGACCCTTGTGGCACTTCTTCCCACTATCTCCATTTCCACGTGCACCTAGATAAAATGTATAAGTGTGATAAGTTGCAGGGTTTTCTAGCTTTAATAAAAGTCAGCTACCAAATTTAAATGCCCTTGAGACACATTAGAAATTGCAGCCATGAAAGACCCATTGCCTGTTTGTAATATGAAGGGAATAATTGCAATGTTTGTGCGAAGATCTTGCACCAAAGGAACTGCCTCTGATGTGGCTTACATGAGCAGAATTAATACAAACACAGATTGAAGTTTTCTTTGGTGATATAATAAGTTAACAAAATGAACTGACTTCCAGTGAGATAAAGCAGATTCTCTAGACCAGCAGAACAGACAGGGACATTGTATCCACAAAACATCCACCACACAGGGAAAAGGACCACTGAGCTCAGGAGGACTGGAGTGCACGCCAAGAGCTCTGACAAAGCCAAACAATTCTCCTACACTTCTATTTCCAATGAATATTAGGGACTCAATATAGTGTGCATAAACATATCTCATGCTGTATTAATACCAAATGCATGGTTTATGCTCAAGCCTGCAGGTCAGAGATAATTAATAACCTATTCCTCTGAATGATGTACACATTTGTATTTAAATAGTGGCTTCTCCAGCAGTTGGTAAATTCTGACACACAGAACGCTCTGGTATGGGAAAGAGCCTGGGCTGTGCCAGTCACGCACACAAGCAAGGGGGCTGCCACAGCAGATCTGGGTATTCACAACTGTTCCCCCAAGTAAAGGTTTTCAGCACCAGATCTGAAGACAATTGCACATGGTTTTCCAAGAGAAACTTGTAGTTCACAGGCACTCCAAATTCCCACTCAACGGGATTTTGGTTGTTTGCACAACCAGCAGTCCTGACCAGTTGAAACAGTTCACCTAGGTCAGTGAAACTGCTCATTGAAGTAGGATTTCCACTGAAATCCACATTAACCCTATAACTGCACCTGTATCCTTCAGTCTGTGGTAACTGCCTGCATGAAGGCAAGTCCCTCCTCCATCATTTGCAAGACATTTTATACAAAGCATTATACACAATAAGCTACTTTGGGACGTAAGCCTCCACAGCAAATGTGAATTCCTGTGCACGGCAACTTGAACTACAAAAGAAGAACGTTAAGGTGAGAAGCAACAGTATTTCCATATGTACCTGTAACCCACCACATTTTAATGATGCGTTTTTGCAGTGCAAGGAAGAAACAATGGAAGTTTATTATTTTCTTTTCTCTAAAGTAGAAATGCAGACAGAAACTCACTTTCTGGGATATGATGGTCTTTTGGGTTCTCAGCCCACAATATTATTACTGAGCCTATGTTTTCAAAATGTGCTTCCAAAATGCTGCCTTAGCCCAGATGGAAACAGATTTGACCCAAACTACCAGTCACTTTTGAAAATTCAGGTCATTGACCTAACTTGAACAGGTGTAAGACTCAGTACCCACTGCTGTTACCTATGTCTTTATTATTTGTTTTTGTGATACATTTCTGATGATTGTGAACATGAGAGTAGCTGCTATGTTGCTTTTTGCTGGGTATAAGAATACAAAAGTACAAGGAATTTTGTATAAGAATACAAAAGTATTCAGGCCTTTTGACCAACCCAACTAGATAATCAAGTTTTTTATTACTTCCATGCATTTAAGAACTCAAGTGTTTTCCTGTTAAACCTGCCTTTCAAAAGATGAATATCTGCAATCAGGTAAATTAACACTGTATGATTATTTACTGCTTTCGAGCTAGTGATGCAGAAAGGAACAGAATTTCTTCCCTGCAGCAACCGTATTTACCAGAGACACTTCCAAATGAGAGAGCAGAAACAAAGATTTCTACCCTGTGGCATTGAAGGTAGGTGCTACATGCGAAAGACATCACGGTGCTTTACAAAATTGAATCCTTGAGCACAAGTTATTAAGACAGGCAACATGAAAGAAGCTAAGTTTTAATGTGGTAGTGATTGTCCTAAAGCATACCCCTATATCCTAAACGGCAGAAGCTCCCTGCAAAGACTGCAGAGGGAGCTTTATCCAGCGGTCGCCGTTAGCTCCAGTGAGAACTCTCCTCTGGTAGAGATGGCTGCCACCTGCACCAGGTAAGGTGGAAAAGTTTACAGCATGTGACTGCCCACCTGGGTTCTGCGAGGGTAAGCTGGGCTCTGTCCTCCTACCTGCCTTCTTTTCCCTCTCTCGGATCAGCACCACTGATGTCTGGCAGATTATTCCAGACCATGAATTTAATATTCCATCTCATCTTCCAGTCTGGAGTCCAGTGTGCTCCACCCAGGTAGAGGAATAGGGGATTACAGCTACACACGATTTAAGATCATTTGGCACGACTGGAACTACACACCTTCCAGAGTTCACACAGCCCGTGACCTTGCAGAGGTCAAAATATTCCTGAGTAAACTTCAGGCCTTTGCTTACTTTCTTGGTGTGTTCATTTCTTGGCTGTAGCTGCTTGTGCCCAGACCGTGTAATGCAGAGAAATGTTGCACAGAAAAAAAAAAAAAAAAAAAGATGATGAGTTCAGCGAAAAAAAAAATCCCGCAGCTTGTATTTCCCATGATTTTCCCCATGGTGTTGCGGTATATCCCGCTTTTTCTGCTTTCCCACACAGCACTGTTTTTTCCTGTAAGATGCGTGGATAGTGTAACTGATGACACCCCCCCCCCCTTCAGCTGCACAGCTCTGCATGCTTTTAAACAACCAGAAAACACAAGTGGTCTCACTGAAATAGTTGCAAAAATAAAACACCACCAGCCACACGGATTTTCATCTTTTTTTTTTTTTTTTTTTACTTTTTTTTACTGAAACTTGAGCAAAGTTTGGCTTTGGACAAGCAATCTGTACACTCAAAGGAACCCAAAACACAAATACCATACTGGGATTCTACAGTAGTCAAAGATGGATACAACGCATGATTTTTTCTGACTGGTCCTGTGATTTGGATCCAGACTAACGCTCCCGAAACCAGTGGAGTTTCCCAAAATTTGCATAAGGAGAAGGACTTGGCTTATGGTCAGACTGCCTATTTTAATTTGGCTCTGAAATACTTTCAAATACATGGGTAGAAACTTGATATGTAATATGATCGTTCAATTGCGAATAAGCCTGAAAATTCTGTTTAGGCCTGTGATCTTCAACTTTTTATAACTTGCCAACCTCTAAACATTTTAAAGTTGACCCTCACGTAACAAATTTAAGCCTCTGATGATCTATGTGCTTTTTTTTTTTTACTTACCTTTGGCACATCCTTAATAGTCCATGGATCCTAGTTTAACCATAGGTTTAGTCAAAATGGCAAATACTGTTTACAGAGAAAAGGCAAAAATAAAACTGTCACGTGGAAAAAAAAGATGAAGTACACATTTCTTACTGTAACCAGTATTTCAGGGCATAGCTAGGTAATAGCTTCTCTTGCAACTGCAGCTCCTGCAAACATAACTATGCTGGTGTGAGCTCGCTAGCTTGCTCAGATAGTGCTGGCAGTGCAGCTGCGATATCCAAGCAGCTCACTGCCGCCAGAAAGCCCGCAAGAATAGACCAAAGTAAGAACTACACAGTGAGCCTCAGCTGAGCTTCACAAGCACCCAGAATTCACTTCAGCACGTCTACATGAGACGGAGTAAGAGAAACAACTGCCGAGTGGGCTCGTCTGAACTGCGAGGGGCCAGAGCTTACCTGATGGCACTCTGATGCTGTCAGGCATGCTGCGTTTGCAGTGGAAGCACAGACAGGCAAACGATATATTGGTGCATATGATGTACACGTGTACATATCTTATATTTATTTTTCTTAGAAAACATTGCTGCTGTTTATGTCAATTAATTTACATATATTTATTCTTACTACAGTATCATTTATAATAATACTTTCACTTCTATAGCACCTCCTCTTCAAGGATCTCCAATTGCTTAAAAACTTCAATAAATAAAGCCTCACATCTTGCCTGTGAGGTAGGTCAACACTATTATCAAACTTTACAGATGCATTAGCTGAAGAACAGAAAGGTTAAGGCCAAAATTTTCAAATGTTTGTACCTGAAGTCAAGCATCTAAATTCTTATTTAAATGCTTAAATAAAAGTTTTGTGATTTTCTTTGGTGCAGAACATCCACAACTACTGCTTAAGTCAACAAGGGATAATGGTCAGGCCTGATTTTAGGAGTCATACACCTCTTACATGGCTAATAAGCACTTTCAAGTTTGAAAAGACTGGTCTAAATACACTAACCACGGTCACAGCCACAGTTAATCCCAGTAATTTATCTCCTCAGGGCCTTTATACTACAATATATGACTTTAAAAGGCTGGTGCGGATCTTTTAAATAGACATAAGTGACACAAAACTCATATGCTGTTTCCACAAACTGTGTCCATTGTAACAGAGTCTATACAAACAGCGCTTGGGTTTGTGGGGTTTTCTGGGCAGCAGGGAGTTGTTTTTCACAGATTTGTGATTATCAAGACAATGCACAGCATACATCACTTGTGCAGTCATAAAATACATCACATCTTCACCTGCTGTCTTTACACTTCTACATAGTAAATTCCTTTGCACTTGTGATAAATAGAAGTGGTCAAGTAAAGGTCTATTGAGAGGATACTTGTCAGAATATCATGCAGACAGCTTGCAAATTACACATACTAAAAGATCACTTTTAAAATTCTCGAATTGTTAAGCACAAAAATAATTACCTCATTCCATTACAGAAGTGTGTAGAAACACGGAATAAGCAGCATTATCTTATTCCCTATATAACAGATTATAACAACTAATCAAGTTAAAAAAATTCAGGCACCAAATGAATTATCCTGCAACACAGAACAGTATCTATATAGAGTGCTCTCCTTAATATACTACAAAACTGGCTGTAGACAATGTTTTTCCATTTCATATTATGAGCATCTCATCACATTTCAAAGACATCTCAGAAGAAAATTTTCTACTGGCCTTTGCAGAAACACTGAAGAGAAACTCACCAAGAGGGAAAACCACCATCTCATTACCTCGAATGAAGGTAAATGTTCAATACACAAATTATGCTGCCCCATTTTACTTTTACAGTGATACTGAAAGTTCGCATTTTAATGTGGGCTTCTCTCAGTGGGCAAATCAACGGCCAGTGAAATACTACTCTCTACAGCCAGAGTCTCGCAGCTCTATTTTAGAGCTCAATTAAATAAATAATCTTCCATAATTTAAAGTGTGCAATGTAGTGTTCCAGTCTCCCACATTACATGAGAATGTCTAAGAGTTAAATAATAAAGCTTATTTTAAGCAACCAACAGAGGGCCCCATGGCCTTCTAATAAAATGATAAGAAAACCGTACTCGATACATCGTAGGGAAACTTTCGCTCAGTCTCTTTAGGACAACAGATCTCTGCTACAGCTCCTCCTATGTTAACTCGGTAAGAGGGCCAAACGCGTGTCGCACCGCGCTGCCGTCCTGCTCCTACCCACGGCGCATCTCTCCAATTCTCTTCCAGCTGGGGGCAACAGTTCTCCAGTTTTCTTTGATGGAGGCCGTGTCCTTCGGCACCGGGGAGCGCAGATACCGGGGCGAGCTTCGGGAGAGGCGGCAGGAGTGCACTGGGCCCTCTGCCTCCTGCCCTTCCGCCCCCGCCAGTCCCCCAGCCCGGCCCCGGGGAGCCACCGCTCTCGGCCGGGCCGGGGCTGCCACCTGCCGGGCGGGGACACCTGCGAGCCGAGGCCGCGCCCGGAGCGCTGCTGCCACGGGCAAGGCCGCCGGCGCTGCCCCCTCACGGTCCGGTGCCCCTCACAGCGGGCCCCGCGTCCCCTTACAGCCCAGTCCCCCCTCCCAACCCCGCTCCCCTCAGGCCCTGGCTCTACGCTATCCCCGCTCTCCAGTCCTCCTCATAGCAGGGCCCGCTTTCCCTTACAGCCCGGCTCCGTCCCCTCAAGCCCCGGCCCCGCGCTCTCCCCACAGCCCCGTTCCCCTCGCAGCTCTGCCCTGCGACTCCCCATGTCGTCGCGTCCCTCAGAGCCCCGCGTGCCCTCACAGCAGGCCCCGTTGCCCTCAGGGCCCGGCCCCGCTCCCTCCACGGTCCAACTCCCCTCTCACGGCCCGGCCCGGCGCTGTCGCCGCTCCCACGCTGTCCCCGCCCAGATCAGGCCCCGCGTCCCCTCGCAACTCGGTCCCGCTCGAAGCCCTGCCTCGCGTCCTCCCACGGCCTCCCTCCTCGCTCAGGCCTCGCTCCTCTCGCAGCCCAGTCCCCCTCCTCACGGCCCGGCGCTGGCCCCTCAGGCCCCGTCCCCGCAGTCACCCCCAGGCCCCGCGTCCTCCCACGGCCCCGCTCCTATCACGGCTCTAGTCCCCTATAAGGTCCCGCTCGCCCAGCCCCACGCTGTCCCCTTAGGCTCAGGGCCCGTCCCCGAGACCCCTCGCAAGCCCCGCTCCTCCCTCCCGTCCCCGCTGCCCCCGTCCCCGCTGCCCGGCGCTACGTGCGGCCGGCGCTGGCGCGGGGGGCGCGGTCGCGACCCCGTCCCCGCGCGGAGCCACCAGGCGCCTCGGGTCGGTACTTGATCCAACAGACGAGCCACGTGACCACAACGGAGAAGAGCGCGAGGACGCTGGCGGCCGAGAGGCAGATGGGCCCCACGGGGGAGGGCGCGCCGGGCGCCGCGCTGCCGCCGCCGCGGTTCACGAAGATGAGGCCGGTGAAGAGCAGCACCACCATGGCGAGGAACGACACCACGACGCACACGCACCCCGCGCTCAGCGCCGCTCGCTTGCAGCTCTGGCAGCTCTCGCAGCGGCCGCTACCGGCGGCGGCGGGAGAGGCGGGCGGCGGTGCCCGCTCGCGGGGCCGGGGCGGGCGGCGCGGCGGTAGCGGCGGCACCGGGTCCTGCGGCACCGGGTCGCGGGCCCGCAGCTGCGGTGGGCAGGCGGCCGCAAGCTTCGTATTGACGGGCAGGCGGTGCACGCGGTGGTCGGGCAGCGGCGTGCGGTGGCGGCACAGCGGGCAGGCGAGGGAGCCGAGAGCGGGTTCGGCCGAGGAGGGCGGCTGCTGGGCGGCGCGCAGGTGCAGCTGGCTCAGGCACTCCTGGCAGAAGGTGTGCAGGCACTCCAGCAGCTTGGGCGCCCGCCGCTCCAGGTCGAAGTAGTTGTAGCAGATCTTGCACTCGTAGTCCTCGTAGCTGGGAGCCAGGGCCGCCGCCTCCTGCTCCCGCCGCCCGCCCTGCCCTACGCCGCCCGCCTGCGCCGTCTCGGCCATAACATCGCGCCGGAGGGCAGTCCCGGGGCGGGGAGCCGGGCAGCCGCGGCGGCGGGGAGGAAGGAGGCAGAGAGGGAGGCAGGGAGGGGAGGCTGCTGCGCCGCCAGCGCTGGCGGCTGCCGGGGGCTGCGACGGCTGCCGCGGGCGGGGGGCGGGATCGGCGCTGCCCGCCCCCGGGAGCGCCCGCCGGGGCGCGGCGACGGGGCCCTGCGCCCATCCCTGCTCCCATCTCTGCTCCCACCACTGCTCCCGGCTCCGCGCCCGCCACCGCTCCCATCCTGCCTCTCTCCAGCAGCCCCTGCCTGGCAGCGGGGCTGGGAGACCCGCCCCAGTGGGAAATGCTGGTGGCTTTGTAGCCTTCAACTGTATTTTTTTAACCGTGGTATCGATTTCCGCAGTTTTGAGGGTTCCCCGGTGTGAGTGTGCAGTGGGACGAGCAATTAAGAGTTCACACAGTGGACACTGGTATCACAGGGCCAGTGCAGGATGGCGTGCGCAGCAGCAGCAGGTTCACCTCGCTTCAACGCAACCCAGCTCCCAGCCCAGTGACTGTTCTGCTTCTCTACTGATGGTTTTATTCAGAACCATACGATCACAGAATGGTTTGGGTTCAAGGGACTTTAAAGCCACTCTCACTACCATGGGCAGGGACACCTCCCACTGGATCAGGCTGCTCAAAGCCTCATCCAGCCTGGCCTGGAACACCTCTAGGGATGGGACATCCACAACTTCCCTGGGCATCCTGTGCCAGGGCCTCACCAGGAAAACATTGCTTCCTAATGTCTAACCCAAATCTGTCCTCTTTCAGCTTAAAATCTTTTCCCCTCCTCCTGTCCCTGCATTCCAGATAAAGAGCCCCTACCCACCTTTCCTGTAGGTCAGGGTGTCAAACTCACGGCCCGTGGGCCGAATCCGGCCCTCCACCTTTATCCAGCCCAGCACCTTGTTTCTACCTGGCAGCAGCGCCAAGCTCCTTGCCCTTATGCTCCTGCCAGTGCTGGTCACATGTGCAGCATGAGTGATGCGCATTACGCTGCAGGAGCAGGAGCATGGCTGGAGTCATGAGTTTGATACCCTTATTGTAGGCCCTCTCTTCTGTGCCCTGGGACATGCTACATCAGCGCTGCTTGGCTGCAAATGGCACGACAGCTCCCTCTCTTCCTTGACTATTGGACTCTTATTCTGTGTGTCAGTGCTCAGACTTCTTTTGTTCTTGAGCCATGAGCATTCCTTAGAGCTAAACAAAGTGGGGAAGCTTGTTTGAAAAGACTGACTTGTTGGAAAGATGCAAAGGCACATATTGCTAAATTGTAGTGACAGATCTGAAGATTTTATACGAGCCATTGAACAATAAAACTAACAACAGAGGGAACCTTCTTAAATTATTTTAGCTTAGCATAACCTGAAATAATGGAATAAAGTCAAACAGAAAAGTGGGAACATTCTCTCTACAGAGAGCTAGATCCCTTTTATCGTTTTTTCTGGGAGATGATGCGAAGTCTATAAAAAATCTAGGCTTAGTCTCTGAGAAGAAAGAAAACAACTTTTGCTATCACTGCCCGTAGTGCACAGCTACTTTGGGGACAGCTGGGGACAGAGTGGCTGGAGAGCAGCCTGGCGGAAAGGGGCTTGGGAGTGCTGGTAGACAGGAAACTCAACATAAGGCAGCAGTGTGCCCAAGTGGCAAAGAAGGCCAACGGCATCCTGGCCTGCATCAGGAATAGTGTGGCCAGCAGCACTAGGGAAGTCATCATCCCCTTATACTCGGCACTGGTTAGGCAGCACCTTGAGTGTTGTGACAAGTTCTGGGCCCCTCAGTTTGAGAAAGATGTCGAGGTGCTGGAGTGTGTCCAGAGGAGAGCGACGAGGATGGTGAAGGGGCTGGAGCACAAGCCCTATGGAGAGCGACTGGGGGAGCTGGGGTTGTTTAGCCTGGAGAAGAGGAGGCTCAGGGGAGACTTTCTTGCTCTCTACAACTACCTAAAAGGAGGCTGTAGTCAGGCAGGGGTTGGTCTCTTCTCTCAGGCGACCGGCGACAGAACAAGAGGACATGGTCTCAGGATTCGTCAGGGGAAGTTTAGGCTCGATATTAGGAAAAAATTCTTCACTGAAAGGGTGATTGGTCATTGGAATGCACTGCCCGGGGAGGTGGTGGGGTCACTGTCCCTGGAGGTGTTTAAAGGGAGATTGGATGAGGCACTTAGTGCCATGGTTTAGATGAGTAGGTGTTGGTGTTGGGTCATAGGCTGGACTCGATGATCTCAAAGGTCTTTTCCAGCCTCGTGATACTGTGATACTGTGATGTGGAATCAAAAATTACGCCTTTTTAAAAGCCCACACTGGTTTGCACCCTCAGAGCTAATCTGCATCCCCCACTCCCTATCACCTGGAGGACTTTTATCTTTGTTACTGTTTTCCTGGTCCTACGTATCATCTCTGATCAATTTGTACTGTTTTCATCTAACTATCATTATCTTCCATTTTTTACAGTCAATCTCATCTTACTTAGTCAGGTCTTCTTAAATTCTTCAAAGTATGTTTCTGATGTTTGGTTCCCCCTCCTCCCCCCAGTTTTTCTTTACTTGCTACAGTTCCCCAGTTTAGTGTTGTCTTCCCATTTAATTAGTTTATCAATTCAGATGTATGTCAAATTATCCTAGGCAGTGCCTTTCCACTTAATATTACTGGAACTTTCATAACCCTAAAACTTCCAATTAATTTTTGAAACATGTTAAAGTCTTTAGATCCAAGCAAGTCTGAATTAATTTTTCAAGTAAAATTTTTAGAGGCACTGTATCAAATGCTTTAATAAAGTCCAGATACATTAGCTGTGTTTCTGGTTCAAACTACTTTGCCCCTGTCTTTTGTGTTCTGGGTTTTCTTATCTGATGTGGATCTGCCTTGAGGTCAACTGAAACTCCACCTAATCAGTGTAGGAAAGTCAGCGTTGGGAAAGCTTCCTGTAATTCCAACATGAAAACTGCAGAGAACAGATGGCAAATTTGAGTCTAACTGAAAAACAATAATAAAAAAATAAAAATGCTAAATGTGAAATTAGGATGAAATTTACTTTTTTTTTGATTAAACTAAGAATAAGAAAAAATACTGCCTAGTCACAGAAACATCTTTGCTAATAGCTACCTCTGCGAACACAATGCTGTATGACTAGATCCTGCACAAGCAAGGTTATCTTGTGCCTTGAGGTCCCTAGAGAACATCATTTAGTAGAATGTGTCATCTGTGTGGAGGATTGCAGCAGCAGTCCCCATCCCTACACCTGCTGAAACGATGCTTTTCCCTGTCATAGAATCATAGAACGGTTTGGGTTGGAAGGGACCTTAAAGATCATCCAGTTTCTACCCCTTTACCATGGGCAGGGACACCTCCCACTGGATCTGGTTGCTCAAAGCCCCATCCAACCTGGCCTGGAACACCTCCAGGGATGGGGTATCCACAGCTTCTCTGGACAACCTGTACCAGGGCCTCACCTATGGAAGGGTATAACTTCTACTTACCTCTTTGTGTATGGAGTGGCAGTTGCAGGTTCTGTCCTTACCCTTTTGCCAGCACAGGGCCTCATGTGATGACACAGCAAGTCAGTTCATGGAGGTGATCCAGCCGAACACCATTTACATTTTTTTCTGCTGGCACAACTCAGTGAAGCTAGTCGCCGTCTGGGTGCATGAGGTCTGCAGCCAGTGCAAGGAAAAATGCGGTGGCTTGTGGTCAGGAGAGGAAACGAGTCTGAGACCACAGCGACGGTGATTTATGTACACTTACCTTACTAAGGAACAAATCCATCAATGATTTCAATCCTTTTGTCTTAGTCCAGCATTATGTCACATATATAATGGGATATTACAGCCCAGAGCAAAGCTTAAAAGCCTGCCGTGACAACATGAAGAGTTAGCTGTGTTCTTGCATCCCCTGGCAGCCTTGTCCATGTAGAATGGTGTTCTGGTGTAGCTCTTTGAGGGTGCAGAGATTCACCAGTCAGGGTGTCTGTGCAACACGTACCTCTGCTCCCTGGGATGTGGTGATCCTTGGCCACTCGGGCTGGTAGAGCGCTTGGCCTGGGGCTGAGAGGGGCTTCTTGGCTGCATTCCTCTGGGCAATTCTGCACTAGGGGAGGAACTGGACCGTGAGTACTGGAAAACATCTTCATGTTGAACTTAAAAGGCTTCCTAGGCTGGGATTGTAGAGAAATTTCTTCAGATTTTGGAAGAACTACTGCATTTCTTAAGATCCAGATGTATTCTCTCTTAAAGTCACTTTAATTACAATGGGCATTTTTGCTTTGGATTGTAAGTTTGTAGAGACTGTGCTTTAGTGGGAAAGCTATATTAGTTATTATAAAAAACCCCTGAAATGCAACTGACCTGATTCCAAGGGCTGACTTTTGGCTAAACCATTGTCTGAGGCTTTGGAAGTTACACAGCATGAAGTTGTGTTAGGAATTCTGAGCAAAAGTGGCAAACAACTCTTACAAAATACACATTTTTCCACTTAAAATCATCATCCCATGGCTGGTAAGAATTGATTTTTAGCATTTTAAACGTTGGGCCTGATTTACCCAGTGCAGCATGCCAGTTTTATGCTGGTGTAAGACTTGATCTAAGAATAGCTGTAACAGTATAAAATCATAGAATCATTAAGGTTGGAAAAGACCTCTAAAATCAACAAGTGCAACCATCAATAGAACACCACTATGCCTAGTAGACCATGTCCTGAAGTGCCACATCTACACGTTTTTGAACACCCCCAAGGAAGGAGACTTCACCTTGCTCTATGAGCAGAACTTGCTGATGAGCCAAGCCCAAAAATCTCATAGACAAATCCTCCTGTTTTTTCACAAGGGACATTCTGGCATCATCCAGGCAGCAATAATGTCTTTTTTAGCTGATTTCATTCTTAAGAATCTCTGCGTTGCAATACAACAGGTATGTTTAATGAAATTTGACATCTTGCTTTTATTTACAGGTAGGAAGAAAGTTCTCTCTGATGGATGTGCATGGTACATTTCAATAATTAAGTAGCTTGTTTAGGACTGATGCAAGGGTCATTGGAGTCAGACAGCTCTTCAGAGAAGTCATCATGGTTTAATATACTACTATGGTTGACATCAGAAGTTTTTGACAATATTTTAACCTCAGGAATTTTTTACTTTTTAAAATCTACTTATTTTATGGTTTTCTAGAGCGCATTAAGTAACAGACCCTAAAGCTCATTTGGTAGATATTTAGAAAAAGATAACTCTTGCTTTTCATCCTTCCACTTCATTTACATGAATTTCCTCCTCCAGCCCCATTTCCACTCATTTTTGAGAGGTGGCAAAAGCTGTGCATTGTTTTGTAGGATGCTGCAACATCATCTTCTGCTTTCTTCATTTAACTTTTTATTTCACAGAATGTAATTCTGAATAATTTATACTTAAAGTGCTTTTTTACCTTTTCTGTCTTGGAACTGCTGTAAAAGCTATTGCATGGACAGTCTATTGCATTCAACACGGAAAGGAATGTTATTTTTCAGTAATATTTGCAGGTCATTTCAGGGAGCTGAAAAAGGAGAGGAGGATCACAATTACGAGCAGTTCCACAACAGTCATAGCCATATACAAAACGTGTTGTTCTCTTAATGCATGTAATAGGAAGGATGCAGAGGTACTGTGTTTGACAGCACTCTCCCCCCATAATACTCTTTATTGTATTGTAGCTACCTTAGGGAGTGAGGAGTCTGTGAAAGATGGTGCCTTCACTGACCAGAAGTGAATACCTCTGCTGGTGAGGTCTCTGCTTTCTCTCTTCTTCTAGCTTAAGCTTTAAGCTTCTTTTCCTTACCCAGTGTGGGCCTACAGCCCTGAGCACAGATATGGCTCTTCTTGGCATCAGGCTGATGCCAGATTGTGCCACGGGTTTATTTGCAATAAAAGAGGAAGGGATACAGGCTTTCAGCTGGAGATGACTACATCGTTTCTGATGGGAATAACTTCTGATGATTCCCATCCATTTATTTTCCATAATCCTGTGTTTTCAGCACATCCCGACCAGGTAACTGCATTATGAACTTTGGTTATGAAAAGATGAGGAACGTTTTACAATTGTGAGGGTATGTCCCTTACTGCAATATCCTTCTCAGGTAGATAAGGTTTAACGGTGATGAACAGCATCGCCACAGATTTGCTATCCAGAGCAAACCCATCTCAGAAGTGTTATTTAAGCCGATGGCAGATGTGGGCCAACTCTGCAGTTCAGGCAGAGATGACTCCAGTATTGCTCATGCAGGCTTAAGTTTAATCTAGCTAATGGGAGTACCACGATCCATCGTTTGGGCTCCAAAGCTGTGCACCCCTTGGCTCCCTCAGGCTGTGTGATACAGTGCAATGTGGCCAAGGGAGCCTGCATTTCTCTTGGGTACAGCCCTTTATTAACAGCTCCCTGAAGTGTGTTTCCATGTTAGTGATTTAATTAATCTCATAGAAAACAGTATTTAAATTGATGCAGTCTTTCAGGTTGGCTGTTGCTTTAGGAAAAAATGTATTTTTATAACATTTACCGTCTACTAAGCAAACTGCACTGCTTCAAACCCTTTGCTGAAGATATAACGGAGAAAATAATCTAGGAATTGCACAGATTTAACTGTAGTGTTTTAAAAAAGGACCAAGCTAAAAAAGAAGAGAGAAAACTCTCAGGAAGTCATTTGTTTTGGCCAGCACTGTGTTTTTGCTCATCACAGTGACAATGAAAATCGAATTTGATGCTGGGTGCTGACTGAAGTGGCAGCGTGGGGCTGGCAGAGCTTGTTTGGGCTTGCTTGGCAAGCCTTGGCAAGGAGACATGGCTCTGCAGAGCAGGGCATTTCAGGATGTGGGACTGCTGCACTTTGGGTGGCACCTTGGGGCTTAACATTAGCTCAGTGTTATGGCTATGATGGCCACATTAAAGCAGCTCTGTGGGAATATACAGCTAGTATTAATAATTACTAATAATGGTGATTAGAGTAATTAGAGAATACCAGTATGGCTATTTGCTTTTGGGCATTTAACTTTCTGCTACTCAAATCATCCTTGCATTTTACTGAGAAAGAAAATTTCCTGTATGGAATCACTTCAAAAGATTTAGTGCTTTGGGAGCTCTGTTTAAAATACAGAATACACATTTCAGTTACTGCTTTTATTACAGCATTATCATGAGTAACATTGAGTTAAAATAGGGCTGATTATCTCTCAAGTAAAATCCTGATCCAGCAAAGCTGGTAAGAATTTTTTCATAGCCTTGAAGGGGACAATTTTTTTTATCCCTGATAGTCATAGAATGGTTTAGATTGGAAGGAACCTTGAAGATCATCCAGTTTCAACTCCCCTGCCATAGGCAGGGACATCTCCCACCAGACCAGGTTTCTCAAGACCCCATCCAACCTGGCCTTGAACACCTCCAGGGAAGGGGTGGGGGGGAGCATCCACAGCTTCCCTGGGCAACTTGTGCCACCCTCATCGTAAAGAAATTTTTTCCTAATGTCTAATCTAAATCTTTCCCCTTCCAATTTAAAGCCATTCCCCCTCCTTCTATCACTCCATGCCCTTGTAAAAAATCCGTCCTCAACTATCTTGTAGGCCTCCTAATAATAATGATAACAGGGATGTTGTTTTTTAAGACAGCTTTGCAACAACTACTATTGCTCAGACCACAATATTATGTATATGCGCTTAAACTAGTTTTATTCAGAATGAGAATGAGATGAAGGATTTGGGGATTTTTGCATTCATACTATTGTGTGTATTCAGATATTAAAATTATATTTCTGTTTTGTTTTGAAGTGAGCACATGGGAAATTTTTATGTTTTTAAACAAACTTTAACATCTTCTCACAAGAAATAACATATTCAAAAATCCCTGAAGCCTAAAGGACGGTTTCATAGGATCATAGAATCATAGAATCACTAGGTTGGAAGAGACCTCTGAAATCACTGAGTCCAACCGTGCCTGTCTCCTCACTAAACCATGTCCCTAAGAAACTCATCCACCCATTTTTTAAATGCCTCCAGGGTTGGCGACTCCACCGCCTCCCTGGGCAGCTGTGCCAATCCCTGACCACTCTTTCAGTAAAGAAATTCTTCCTAATGTCCAGTCTAAACCTCCCCTGGCGCAGCTTGCGGCCATCTCCTCTTGTCGTATTGCTTGTCTCTTGCGAGAAGAGCCGAGCACCCACCCCATAACAACCTCTTTTCAGGCAGTTGTAGACAGTGATGAGGTCTCCTCCAAGCTAAACAACCCCAGCTCCCTCAGCCGCTCCTCATAGGGCTTATTCTCCAGCCCCCTCACCAGGCGGTTTCTATCAATTCCTCTGCAATCGAGGTTAGTTTCAAATACTCTTGTTTTCTATTGTAGATGTATTTCAGCTTTGTGCTCAAGATGTGCCTGTGTAGGGGAAAAGAAACTTTGTAAGCTTCCCCTGAGCTAGGGCAGCTTGTAAGGGGCCATGGAACCTGGATTGCCTCCGGAGGGGCAGGGCTGCGTGCCACCCTTGCCACTCCCTGCTCTCACCACCTCTTGGAAGCCTCTGCATTCCCTTGCTGGACCCCTGCAGCTCTGGAGGAGACCAGCCTCTGCTTTTTAAATAGGTATAAATCAGAAAAGCAAACCAAGAGTTAGGGGTAAATTAAGACATCCTTTTTGCTGCTGTATCATCATGTATTGAGTGTTGTGTGCTGCCTCTTCTCTAGGAAGGCAAACTAGGAAGGGAAGTATTCAGGTAAGAGCAAGAAGGACAAGAGGTTGGGAAAAGCTTCCTTATGAAGGCAATCAAATGGACTAGGACTCCTCAGCCTCTGGAAGAGGCGGCTTAGAGGGGATATAGTAGCGGTCTGATTGACTGCTGAACAAGCCAAGAGACTCAGACACAGCAAATGGATCTCCAGCATTACAAGGGGACAGAGACTGCCAAAAGGGGTGCTGCCAGCTTCTAAACTCACCCCACCAAGGGTGACAGTAACTCTAGAAGGGAAGGGATATCTGATTTGTTGCTTGACATACTCCCGCTGTATAGGCTGTTCTGCTGGCCCACTCATTTTCATAATATTGGAAGGGAAGATAAGAAGCTTGTTTTTAATGGGTTGTTTAGATATTAAATATTTTGGAACAAAACCAACTAACAACTGGGATGTCTTTCTGATGGGAGTGAGAACCCGGATGTTACATTTGGAGAGAAAACTCTCCAGTTAGCTAAAAATGCAGTTCTAGCTGAGTCAAGAAAGATTCCTTCCTCCTAATTTGAAATCTAAATTACTTCAATAGAAGAGTATCTGTTTCCTGAATTTTATGAGTAAGAATAATTGAAAATTGACTCAGTTGCCATTTTTTTCTTGTTCACAATTATTTTCCCCACAAAAAAATATGGACAAAATTTGTACTCCCACTAGTGATGCCAGTATGGAAGAATTCCACTGGATTCATTGCCGTTGCCCTACTTGCACCTTCCTTAGTGAGTACAGAATCAGGCCCCATATGCATGATTTTTCCACTTTTAGACCTGAGGCAATATAATCGGGAGCCAGGATGAGGTCCCATTCCAGATCAAGTCTTTCATGTGCAGATTATAAAATAAGTGAAAAACAAGCTTGGTTTGGCTGTTACTTTAAAAGAGACCTTTGGATGGTTTTATCAACAGCAGAAGAGGCAATTCATTCTTCATGCTAGAAGTCATAATGTATCACATCTTGGTGGATGTGATCTATACTGACTGGGTTTGTGTTGAGAGAAAAATACCATATTTGGGATAAATTTTTGGGGGGACACTTTAGGTCTCTGGAAACACATCTGCCCTCAAAAACCTCATCCCATAATCTCAAAGAAATGTTTTTACCTAATGTATTTAGATCAATATTTTTGTTTTATTTATTTCTGTAGTCTTGTCTTTTTGACTGTCAGAGGCTTCAAATAAGATTTCAGAAGCTCATCCAAAGTTTCTGTCTTAGTTTTGCTAGAAGCATGGACATTGAGTTATAGTTATGATTCAGATTTGTAGAAAATAATGCAAGAAAGCAACCAAGAAATGCAACTTCTCTTGACTCTTGTACTGCTAGAGACCTCATAACCACTAAAGAAGGGAGTTAAAGCACGATTTTCTCATTAGCCATTGCCAGGAAAGATGCCATCCAGATGAGTGATCCATGATGGATGGTCAACAACGATATTTAAAATATCTGCAGGGGCTGGCATTGTCTTTCACAAGAACATATATTCTCCAAATGAGCACAAATAAATACAGATAACAGGATAGTCATGGATGTCTTCTCTGAAACAATCAATGGATATCTCAAGTCTTGTTGACTATTACAGTGTCTGTGCAAAAGCTACAGGTCAGGCTGTAGCACTCTAAATGCTGCTGTAACATCATAGAATGAATCATAAAATCATAAAATGGTTTGGGTTGGAAGGGACCTTAAAGCCCATCCAGTTCCAACAGCCCTGCCACAGGCAGAAACATCTTCCACTGGATCAAGTTGCTCAAAGTCTCATCCAACCTGGCCTTGAACACCTCTAGGGATCCGTAACTTCTCTGGGCAACCTGTATCAGTACCTCACCACCCTCACAGGAAAAAAATTCTTCCTAAAATTGAAACTGTCTCCCCTGTTTCGGCTTAAACCAGTTCCCCCTCATCCCATCCCTGCATTCCCTGATAAAGTGCCCCTCCCCAGCTTTCCTGCAGGGCCCTTTAAGTACTGGAAGGCATCCACCCTCCCTGTCAGAGGGTGCAGCAGCTTCTGCCACCTCTTGGATGACATCCGATATGCAACAATTTGATGCAGAGGAAATATTTTTGCTAAAATAGTTAAAAATGGGGATTATTAAAATAGCCATACAGACAGAGTTGAGTATGCATTCAAAGGAGATGACTGAGTATGGCCTTGTTTCTCTTCTAGAAAAAATACTGAAAATGCCTGTCATTTGGTGATATTTAAATACACTTCAACAGCAAAATGCTTGCTTTGAGTGAGGCATAGTAGAAAATCACTCCTACTTGAGTTATTAGAGGTGAAGGTTTAATGATGATTCCATTCTGATGAGTGATGAGCGAGCTGCCCAGGCAACACATCTCCTCAGCCTGTCTGCGTCTGAATCCGGTGATGTCTCCACAAAGAGGTCTGTAAGTGCAGGGTAGCCCTGTATTTCAGTCTTCCTTATGGATCCCTTTTCCTTCCTTCCTTTCATCTGAAGATGGTCACATTTTTAAGGGGTTGAAAACTGCTATGGAGGGACAGGCAGGAGAGCCTGAGGCTGTGGAAATACACTGGTCACATCTGGAACAAATGGGAATCTCAACTTCTCATACCCATGGGTAAGAATGGCAATACCCTTGCTTCATCAGTACCTGAATATTCATTGCTGGGCTCAGGGCAAACTCCCAGAATATAAAAAGGTGTTTTTTCTCACTGCCCTGTACAGTCAGTCTCATGGCTTCCGATGGATGACTTACATTATTTCTAATCAATCAAAGTGAATGCTATCAGGCCTCCTAATGACTGTTCCTATCTACTGTACCATAAAACATGTACATATGAATACTTCTTGGCTTACTGCCAGTCAATCAATGTTAAAATGCTGACATATGGGTGTGGGATTTTTTACTGTCTTTAAAATAGGATCAATGACATTAAGGTTTGTCATGTAAATAGTAGAAATAAAGCAAAAAAACTAAGAGCTATTTATGATTTTAGGATGACATCTGTAATGTGGGTGGCAGTAGAATGAAAAGCAGAGAATTTCAAAACTCTTCAGAGCTGAATGAATTGACTGAGCATATATTATTTAGTGGTTTAAAAAGTGTTACCCAAAGTTCATAAATAAAATCATAGAATTATTAAGGTTGGAAAAGACATCTAAGATCATCAAGTCCAACCATCAACACACACCAACATGCCCACTAAACCATGTCCCGAAGCCCCGTGTCTACACAATTTTTTGAACACCTCCAGGGATTGTGATACATACAAACAAAATAAGCCTATAAACCAAAGATAAAATAAATCTTTCAACCAAAGATAAAGTAAATCTATGAACTGGCTTCAGTAGCCTCAGTCCATTTCATTGCTCATTTTCCACTAGCACCCTCCATCCTTCTCTGGACTATTAACTCCTGAAAAAACTTTTGTGAAATCTCATAAATTACCTGAAAATACCCTCAAAATTTACCCATCAGCAGCTTCCAACAAAAAACAGTGTTTGCCTTCTCAGGATGCTTTTTGTTGGTTGAGTATCTGCAGGGACTGAACCATTTCTGCTGGCCAGGTTAACCTGCATTGACATTGCCCAGCTCCATACTGCAAATAAGGAGATTACAGGAAAGAAAGAAAGAAAGAAAGAAAGAAAGACTACCTGGCTGTTGCCTTCCTAGCAAGTGTTTGACGGCAGTGACTCATGCCACAGTGATAAACAGTTAGAGAACATAATGCTGCAGCTTCAAAAATTATGGCATGAAGTTTCATGCCTGTAAGGTGCCACTAAGAAGAAAAAAAAGAGTGGCGGGATGGAGGGGTGCCTGGCTTTCCAGTCCATCCTCAGCTCTGAACAGGATAAATAACCTTGGTAAAACGTGTGGTGCACAGAGGGCTTTTGGAAGTGTCTCTGCCAGGGCAAAACAAACCACTACTCCCCACTGCTCAGGTGCATCAGTGACTTTTCCTCCACAAAGGGTTTGTAATTAGAATTGTGATTTTTGCCCAGTATTGTACGAGTTGGATGTGAAGATGACCATTAGCAGATGACTGGTTAAAGACAACACACTGTGTTCAGGCTGCCTTCTGTGCTTATGGACTCAAAGCAAAACTGATCTTTCCTAAATTAATAGCCTAAATTAATAAAAGAAGGGGGAGATGTAAAAACAGGGTGTTACACTGCATGGGATAATAATTACTCAAGAACTGTCGTGTCGTTTTTCACATGCAGAATGAGGGTTTATTCAAGAAAGCATGCCAAGAGATGTCTCAGAATACAGCAAACAAAGAGAAAGCATGTTTGTTCAGCAGAGCCCTCCCAGCAGTGACCTGTAGTGGAGGTGGCTCTGTAGTAGAGGTGCCCTATTGGGCTGACTGCTGGACTCCCTTCAGCCGAGGTGTCCGGCTGCTGTAAGCAGACACCTCAGACAGCAGCATGGGAGCCACTGTAAACAAGGCTAGAAACTCTTTCTGTGGTTTCATAGAATCGTTCAGTTGGAAAAGATCTTTGAGATCATTGAGTTCAACTGTACCTGTCTGCTACTAAACCATATCCCTGAGCACTTCATCTACCCACCTTTTAAACACTTCTAGAGATGGTGACTCAACCACCTCCCTGGGCAGCCTCTGCCAGTGCCTGAGAACCCCTTCAGTGAGGAATTTTTTCCTGCTATCTAATCTGAACCTCCCCTGGCACAACTTGAGGCCATTCCCTCTCATCCTGTCTCTCGTTACTTGAGACAAGAAACCAGCACGTACCTTGCTACAACCTCCTTTCAGGGAGCTGCAGACAGTGATAAGGTCTCCCCTCAGACTTTTCTCCAGGCTGAACAACGTCAGTTCCCTCAGCCACCTCTCATAACACTTGTTCTCCAGCCCCCTCACCAGCCTCGTTGCCCTCCTCTGGACACACTCCAGCCCCCCAATGTCTCCTGTAGTGAGGGGCCCAAAACTGAACCCAGGGTTCCAGGTACCGCCTCACCAACACTGAGTACAGGGGCACAATCACTTCTCCGGTTGGGCTGGCCACCCTGTTTCTGATACAAGCCAGGATACCTTTGGCCTTGGCCACCTGTGCATCAAGGCGAAACCCAACTGAGAGAAACTTTCACCATTTTAGGCCTGGACTGCTGTTGAGACAATCAGACATTCCTTCTAGAGAGCTAAGATTCAGTATTGTAAATTAAACCAGACAGGCCAGCAATTATAGGAGTCAAGCTTTTAAAAATTCCTAGAGAGTAAATTTGATATTTAAATAGAGTATTATTAACTTCTTTTCTGCTGTTATTTCCCAAAACACTGAAATAGGCAAGGTATGGTATAGCCTACAAATAACTCGAAATATTGAGAACACCTCTAGGAATTTCACAGTAGATGTGCGTGCAATTGAAGTATCCAAATGATATGGCACAGAATAATTATTTAAATGACATGCTAATCATGACTGGAAATTAGCAATACTATTTCAAGCAATGCAAATCATAAGCAATTACATAGTATTATCTGGTTACTTACACTGCAAACAGAAAAGTTAATTATTCCTACCCAAGACAGCAGCTGCCGCTTCAGCACATTCTCTTTCTTGCAGTTTTTTGAGCTGCTTTCATCTTTCCGAGTTCTAAAATTTACTTTGGTTTTGTACTTACACTCTCTAAAACTGGAAGTATGACCATATATATAAAATAAGGATTTGATAATAAAATTATGTGAGAATTATAAAAACACGGGTCTACAATTCCATTTTTTCCTGTGCCTAAAGTTATGGGAGTTGATGAGCAGTTACTATGTTCAAGGACTGGTATATTTAGCACATGTTGTGTGCTGGAGCTTTAAATTTTTAAAACTAACTGTGTAAAGACAATTGGCTATGGCTTCAGTGTGTTGAAGGCTGCTGGGTTATTACAGAAACATGTCCTAATCTTACTATACTGCTCAGCTAAACTGAAGAAGATACTTGCATAGAATACTTTTTCTTATAGTCAGAAAAGGCATACAAAACATAGAATCTTAGAATCAATAAGGTTGGGAAAGACCCCTAGGGTCTTCAAGTCCAACCATCAATACACCACCACCGTGCCTTCTAAACCATGTCATGAACCGCCACATCTACACATTTTTTGAAAACTTCCAGGGATGAAGACTCCACCACTTCCCTGGGCAGCCTCTTCCAATGCTTCACCACCCTTTCAGTAAAGAATATTTTCCTGATATCCAATCTGAACCTACCCTGGCTCAACTTAAGGCCATTCCCTCTTGTCCTATTGCCTGTCACTTGGGAGAAGAGACCAATACTGACCTCGCTGCAACCTTCTTTCAGAGGACTGCAGAGAGTGATAAGGTCTCCCCTCAGCCTCCTCTTCTCCAGACTAAACAGCCCCAGTTCCCTCAGCTGCTCCTCATAAGATTTGTTCTCCAGCCCTTTCACCAGCTTTTTTGCCCTCCTCTGGACGTGCTCCAGCACCTCAATGTCCTTCTTGTAATGAGGGGCCCAAAACTGAACAGAAAATTTGAAGTGCAGCCTCACCAGGGCTTCAGCAAGCTTGAGACCCCTTATAGCTGTTGGAGTCCAGGTGTGCCAGATCAGCCTGTTTTATGTTGTTGTTACATCTCACACAGAGATGGAATTTGGGAGAGATCGGGACAAAACTATAAGCTGAGTTCCACATCCGGGCACAGCCCACCCCCCACCATCACACTCTGCAGGTCCCAGGTGACAGGGTGCTGGCATTCATAGCTATGCCTTGTTAAATCTTAATCACCCCTTCAGGTAGTAAAGACATTAGGTAAATCCTTTTCCCCTGGTACCAGAGTCATCTCCTGATGCCATAGCTCTGTGCCTACTCTACAGCACTTTAAATGGAGGCTTCAGTTTGTCTATGTTCACAGCATCTCGGTGGGGTTTTTTGTGTGGAAAATTGCTGTTCTGACATTTGTGTGTTTAATTAATCATAGATTCATAGAATAGTTTGGGATGGAAAGACCTTAAGGATCATGCAGTTCCAACCCTCCTGCCATAGGCAGGGACACCTCCCACTGGATCAGGTTGCTCAAAGCCCCTTCCATCCTGGACTTGAACACCTCCAGAGATGGGCCACCCACAGCTTCCCTGGGCAACCTGTGCCAGGGCCTCCCCACCCTCACAGGGAAACGTTTCTTCCTAAGATCTAATCTAAATCTCCCCTCTTTGGGTTTAAAACAGTTCCCCCTCATCCTGTCCCTGCACTCCCTGACAAAGAGCCCCTCCCCAGCTTTCCAGCAGCCCCTTTCAGTACTGGAGGCTGCTCCAAGGTCTCCCCTCAGCCTTCTGTCCCGCAGACGGCGCAGGCGCCTCTCCCTGCCGAGCAGCTGCCCTGGGCAAGCAGAGGCAGCGGGATGGGGCGTGAGGCCCGGCCGAGAGGGGGCGCTCCCAGACGGGGCAGCGAAGCTGGGCGGGACCGGGCAGGGTGGGCGGGGCTGGTTCACCTGTCGGGGCGGGGCAGCAGGCGGGGCAGGGGGCGTAGCGGGCGCACCTGCTGGGGTGGGCCGGGCCGCACCTGCTGGCGGCCTCGCGGCCGCTGCGCGGGTAAGGGTTGTGCGGCGCACGGAGGCAGCATGGCCCGCCTGCTGGGCAGCTTGCGCAGCTCGCAGCCCGTGGCGCGTTTCCAGCGCTGCTGCGGGCTCTTCCCCGCCGGCGAGGAGGGCGGAGGCGGCGCCGGGGACCCTGCCGAGGGGGCGCGGGACCGCGGCGCCTGCAACGGCGCGGGTGCGCAGCGCCACGGGCCTCGCAGCGGGGTGCGGAGCGGCGCGCAGGTGAGGGGCGGGGGGAGCTGTGACTCAGCAGAGACGCCCCCCGGGCCGTGCGGGGGCACCGCATCCCGGGCGGAGGAGCGGGAGCACCCGCATCCTGGGCGGGGGGAGCATTCTCCGCATCCCAGGCGGGGGGAAGAACCCGCATCCCGGGCAGAGGAGTATCCTCCGCATCCCGGGCTGGGGCTGGGGAGTCACCCGCGTCCGGAGCGGGGGAGGGGTTAGGGGGAAGGGGGAGTCCCCGCGTCCCGAGCGCAGGGGGGGAAGGGTTGGGGAGCACCCGCGTCTCGAGCGGGGAAGCGATGGAGCAGCGGGGCGGCAGCCCAGCATCCTCGCCACCCCGCCGGGAACGTATTTCGGGGCTCGTTCCGGCACCCCGGAGGGAAGGAGCGGTACTGTGGCTGCAGGAGCTCTGCGGCAGCGCCGCCTCCCTCCGGGACGCGCCTTTTCCCGTGGGCAGCGGCTGAGAGCACCGCTCTGTTCGTCATGGATCCCTCTCCACCCGGGGGTGCAGCCGCCCACGGCTTCTCTCACGCGTGGGGTGAGGCTGGGGCTCTCCCCGTGGCCGCGCCCGGGCTGGCATTGCTGCTGCTTGAGCCTCCAAGCGATGTGCTGAGCTCTCCGCACTTCCCTCCGGCCAGGCAGGTTACGGCGGCTTATGGCACGGTCCGTAATTCAGGTGTGAATCCAAAGGGAACAGGGAAGGGCATGGCGCAACCCACGTGGGCAGGTTGGGTGACCTGCTTCTTCCCTTGCTGTAATGACTTGAATTCATTAGTAGATCCTTCGTGATGGCTTCTGGAAATGAGGTGTGATAATGGTCTTCCAAACTGTACCCGCAGAATAAATACAGGCCAGCCGTGAATGCCACAGCTCTACCACCCTTCTCCTCTCGTACTGTTATACCTTTCCCTGTTCTATGGCCAGTGCTTGGATTTGCACTTCAAGCATCTAAAATTCTTCCTCAGCTGCTGCTTGACTCTTTCTCAATTAGAAGATAAGGGAAACTGAGGTCATGCTTCAGTCTATTCACTTCTGAACAGACAACAGGAAACTATTTTAAGAAAATTATACAGATAGTTTACAAAAATATTTGTTTTCACTACTTGCTTTTCAAGAGTCATCACTCTGGGTAATGTAACAGTGTTGACATTAAAATCTCATCCAAGTTAATGCTCTGTAAACAGAGCTGGTCACTTCTTCTGGAGAAATTGTTTTGAGTTGCACAAAATAAGACATTACAACCCTTACTTGAAGGGTGAATATGTCTTAGGTAAATTCCATGAGACCTGGAGATAAAAGCAGATGGATTTGTTTCCACATAATTAGGACACTTGCTTCTGAAATGTGTGAAAGCTGGTTTCAAACTGGATCAATGAGCTGCAACAAGCGCTATGAGGTTCAACACGGCCAAGTGCAGGACTCCCCAGTGCACAACATCTCCATGCAATGGTCCAGGAGTGGGGAAGAGTGGCTGGAAAGCTGCCTGGCAGAGAAGGACCTGGGAGTGTTAGTTGGACATGAGCCAGCAGTCTTGTCCAGGTGGCCAAGGCAACTAACAGCATCTTGGCTTGTATCAGCCATGGTGTGGCCAGCAGGAGCAAGGAAGGGATTGTCCGCCTGTACTTGATGTGTCCAGAGGAGGGAAACAAGGCTGGTGAGGGGGCTGGAGAACAAGTCTTCTGAGATGTGGCTGAGGGAACTGGGGTTGTTTAGCCTGGAGAGAAGGAGGCTGAGGGGAGACCTTATTGCTGTCTACAACTGCCTGAAAGGAGTCTCTTCTCCCAAGTAACAAGTGATAGAACAAGAGAAAATGGCCTCAAGTTGCACCAGGGGAGGTTTTCATTAGGTATCAGAAAAAATTTCTTTACTCAAGAGTGGTGAAGTAGTGGCAGAGGCTGTCCAGGGAGGTGGTGGAGTCTCCTTGCCTGGAGGTATTTAAAAGATGGGTAGATGAGGTGCTCGGGGATATGGTTTAGTAGTGGACAGGTATAGTTGGACTCAATCTCATAGGTCTTGTCCAACCAAGTGATTCTATGAAACTCAAATACAATGGAGATGGGAGTAATGGCTTGAAAAATGTTTAATGAAGTGCTAGAATTATAGAGACAGACTACCTCTGCCCCTGAAAATCCATTTATACAAAGAGGGTCTTTTGCAACCTGCTGGGAGGTGCAGGAAGTGAATCTGGGTCTTTCTTAGGCCAAAACTCACAAATGAATTGGGATTGCCCTGATGTATCTGTAAAGAAGTGAATTTAGGAGCCTCCTGGGTTTAGAAGTCCTTGATCATAAACTCTCAATAGCCAGTGGTATTTTCTTGCTCTTAGCTGCAAGTGTTTGCAGAAAGCTGCTTAAAGCACTGCGCCTGCATCTCACTCCTGGTGGCCTTGGATGGCTCTGTGCTCCCTTTCCTGAAGCCTGGGAATTTCAAAGTCCATGTTGTCAGGACAGAAGATTTCTATGAGGTAGTAACTTTCATTTTAGTTTGTCTTTACTGCCACAATGCAGTAGTCTCAAAGACTTTCTGCTTCTCCTATGTACTTTCTTGGACGATTGTCCAAGAGAAGTAGGTTATACCTGTGAAAACAGAGTATGTAATTGCATGCTTGAGGGAAAAAGACTTGAAAGGTCAGCCACATGCTGGAGTTCCATCTCCCCAGGACATCCTCCCTTCTATGCTAATTCTCAGGCCCCTGCATCCGACATGGGCCAGATTGTGTGCTAGGGTGACTCAGCTGGAGTGATTCTGGGGAAAGGGAGCAGAGGGCGAGCAGCTGGTGGTGATTTGAGAGGGGTTGGTGGGGTTGGATGCCTTTCTGCATGGAGAGAGTGGTGATCCCTCAGGAAGGTAAGGAGGAAAGACAGGTCTTCATCTTGGAGAAGGAGGTCTTTACCTACATGAATTTTCTGTCAGCAGTGCTGCTCGTAATGCATTAGTGTTATCTTTTATGTACAATCTGCAGGTTATATGTGTGGTTGGGGTTTTTTTTTTAAAACAAAAGCTCAGCAAGGCCTCATTACAAGGGTCAGCAGCGCAACGAGTGGCTGGATTTGTGCCTGTCTAATTTAGCTCTGTCTACCCCACAGGAGCTGCCCTGAGACAATGAGCCAAGGAGTGAAATGCTTAGATCTGACAGCGAGGGCAGCATGTGTTTCAGAAATATTGAATCAATTGCCTAGCCCATGTTCTTGTTGTTCTCTTGGTTACCACATCAGATAGATAGAAACACTTTTTAATACCTCAAATGGAAACTCAGGTATCTGAGTGGGATACAAAACAGTGCTAGTCCAACATGCCCTGGCTTGGGCTTTATATGATCCCATGGGCTTTTAGAGAGGGAATGGTGTGGGTTTATTACTATGGAAGACAAGGCAATATCTTCTCATAATTACTGTACCTCTTGCTAATAGTTCTTTGTTCTCTGTACTCCTTTCTAATATTCATTTGTTTCGTAGGGAGTTTATTCTGAAATTTTTTCGAAGGTATTTTTTTTCTTGATGCTCTGTATAAAGTCCTCAGGTTGCACACTTCAAAATACCAACTAACTTTTTGAGGACTTGTCCAGTGTTGTAGTGAGCAGCCAAACAAAGGTTATGTATATTTAAAAGTAGAGCTCTACTTATCTGTAACCTCCTGATGGATTTATTCTCCTGAAACTGAGAGCCTGGATTAAAGGGAACAAAGGAAAAAAAATCTCTTATTCCAAGTCCCCTGTAGAGGCTTTGTGTTTTCTCCTCTCTTCCTTTTCCTAGACGCTTTATCATCTCTTAAGATCTGTCTTCCTGACTTTGAAAGAGTACAGTTGGTTTTTACTCTGTAGTTATAGCTTAGCTGTCAGAACTGCTCTAAACTGGTGCAATGTTTACAAACTGCTCGATCACGTTTAGTGATTGTAGAAGTTCTTGTTTGTGCCTTAGGTGAGGAGTCTGACAACCAGGATAGCAGCAAGATGATGGGAACAGAAATGGGAAAGGTAGGTAAAAACTGCACATCCATCTCACATATATTGCAATCCCCAAAAATGTAGTGAATAACTGGCAAGGCATAGATGACAGTGCTGCTTTTGCTGTGATGGGATGTCTGGTAATTTGCAGTAGACTTGCTTTAGAGTTTGAGTCGGTTTCTCTTCTGTGGTGTTTCCTTGCAATAGATTTTTGCGTCAGACTCAGAGTCTTGTTTTTTTTAAATCATATTACTGGCTTACTCGGTTTCACATTGTTTCCCTTTTTGTGCAGCAGTAAGTTGACAGTTGCTGAGGGAGTTTCAGCAGGTGAAACAAACCCTCATAAGAAAAACCCACGAACATCATTAGAAGAGCTGGCATCAAGGCCAGTGCCTCAGTTTGCCCTCCTAGAGAACATAGATGAAGTTTTGGAGGTCTCTTAGTTTGGAGCTGCAGCTGGAGAATTATGAGATCCAGTTTCTTATTTCAATGGGCTGAGCGTGAGGCTCATGTTCCTCAGTGTCACTCCTGCTGCTCTGGTACTTCACATTCATCTCTCCCCTGCCTGGTGTGGTGGCTGGGGGAGCTGGCCTCTCTTGCAAGTGTCCACTTTTTGTTTTAAGTTTCCCATGGGAAGCAGATGATAAGGGACTTGTTAGTCTGTATGAATGAGATGTTTTCATTGATGGTTTTGGGAGCCCTGCGAGTGATGGTCCTTTTGGAAGGTGGTGGTACAGTTGCATCCAGTAACACGTGACAGTAGCACGTGATGACCCTATGTAATTCTGTTAGAGCAAGGTTTGCTGTTCCTCAGCAAGATTACCAGTGTCCCCTCTGGAGAGCAGGCAACAAACAAAGCCAGTCATCTTCTAGGTCTTGCTGTAGAACCACCTGATGCTAATAACATTTTGTGGCTGTGAAATGTGTCCCGTGTGGCTGTGCAGTGGCTGCTGCTGAAGGAGCTGCTGCTGATGGGGTGGGTGGGGGTGCAGGGGGCATTCAAGGGGCCAAGCCAGGAGCCCAACTCATTGTGCCAAGGATTAGGTGCCTTGTGACTCAGCGCTTCCCAGCTCTCAGCCTGCGTCATCTTTTTGGAGACCACTAGACCTTGTAAAGAGGAGCTGTTGAGATCCTAGGATTAATTCCAGCACTTGGAGATGAGCCACTTACTGTTTTATAGTTCTGATGAATGTCCTAGGCCATTAGTTCAACCAGAAGAATAAAAGCCTGTCTGCTGTTGTTTTTCTCCTTTGGGTCTCTGGAGAACAGGGGTAGGTTTAATGGTCAAGAAGCCAGAGAAAATCTGTTGTCCCTGGAAGATTCCTTTGGACAGCCAGTTCTTTTACTTGATCTTGTGTATGTGCTCTCCACAGAATATTTATGGGTCATCTGGGCAATGGAAGATGACTTTGCTATGGGAAGTAAATCAGAGATCTAGAATGTATAGGTAATGTTGTCTAAACCATGAGATTTTTATTTCAAATGGCTATTCAAGTTCCTGCTTCTTAGGGCTTTGTATCAGTTCAATATAGTTAACATCTGTAACTTAATTTCCCAAGGTAAACTGCTGCTGAGCTAGATTTAGAGGTACACGAATGCTTTAATATGGGGTTATGTTATGGCCATAAGCCAATTTATTGCTATTTTATGTTATTACTATATTTGTGAATATTTATTATTGGATGTAAATAAAAAAGTATTTTTAAGCCTTCCTTTTGAAGACAACTGGCTGTTTCAAGCTACTGCTAATAGAGTTGTCTCAGGCAGCCAGTTCTGGTATGCATGAAGCTGTGTGGTCATTCTGTAACGGCAGACCAGATCACTATTATCTCCCTTTGCAGCTACCTCCACTTAATTAGAACTGCTTACTTATGCTAACCAGTTTAATTAAGTATATTGCCTTCGGTGTTCCATATTGACATTTCTCTGTGCAAAAGGAGAACATGGAGATGCAGCATTTTCCAGGAGAAGTGTGTCAGACACCTCAGTCATGCCATAAAGACCACAAATTTGCATGGGAAGGGGCTCAGAGGCACTCGCAGCGAGGAGCCTGTTCCCAACACAAAGATCAGGCCCATGGACCAGGATGTGTGGCACCAAGCAGAGGATGGAAAGCAAAAGACTGTAACAGGGGTCTAGGGAGGAAAAGTCGTATGTATGGCAGGGGGGCTGCGATGCGGGTGTCACCCCTGCCTGTGAAGCGCCAGCGTGAATGGGAAACTGGCGTAGACTGAACCATTCAGCCTTGTAGGCACCTGCCGAACCGTGCCAGCAGCGCTATGCCGAGCAGTGCTGGCATGTGGAGGCTGCTGGGGTGCCAAGGGGGCTCCAGCCCCAGAGTCAGTTGTTCAGCAGCTTAAGAGATCCTGGCCGTCTGCTTGAACAGTGTTTGTTGGCGACAGTAGGTCATCTGTTGGTCTCCTTGTGTGTTTCCCCATTGGAAACAGAGCTGAAATTGGCATGACCTCCACTAATTGAAACTAATAATGATGCAGCAAGTCAACTGAGAACACCTTATCTACGGCTTTCGTCCCCAGGGGCTGGCTGGCTGCTGAAGTGTCCTCCCGCGTGCCTCTCTACAGTCACAGCTGCAAGTTGAACACCATGTCCCTTCCTGTTTGCAGTGGTCTCTGCCTTCGAGGAGTGCATCTACCTGAGACCAGCATATTTGCAGTGATAGTTAGCCTAAAGCCTTATTCAGCACTACCTTAGAAAATAGCTCTTTGACTTGAATCCTGGAACCATCTCTTGTGACACCCCACCTGGAATACTGTGTCTGGTTCTGGAATCCCCAACATAAGGATATGGAACTGTTGGAACAGGTCCATGAGAATGATTTGAGGGCTGGAGCACCTCTGCTATGAGGACAGGCTGAGAAAGTTGGGGTTGTTCAGCCTGGAGAAGAGAAGGCTCCAGAGAGAACCTGGAACAGCCTGCCAGTACCTGAGGGGCTACAGGAAACCCGAGGAGGGACTTTTTACAAGGACATGGAGTGATAGAACAAGGGGGGATGGCTTTAAATTGGAAGGGGGAAGATTTAGATTAGACGTTAGGAAGAAATTCATCACGCTGAGGGTGGTGAGGCCCTGGCACAGGTTGCCCAGGGAAGCTGTGGCTGCCCCCTCCCTAGAGGTGTTCAAGGCCAGGTTGGGTGGTGCCTTGAGCAGCCTGGGCTGGTGGGAGGTGTCCTTGCTCATGGCAGGAGGGGTGGAACTAAATGATCTTTAGTGTCCCTTCCAACTCAAACCATTCTGTGATTCCATTCTATAATTCTATCTGCTGATTGTTAAATATGATTATAACAGATTAAAAAAAAAATAATTTAATTGTCTGAATATGGTATGGTGTTACTTTGCCTATTTATCTTCCAGAAGCCTTGCTGCTCTATGCCCTTCAAAATAGACCTCTACTGTGGAAAAAATCTTTGTGCAAAAGTAAGCTGCCTGGATTCATGATGCTGTTGGGTAGAAACAGGTGATGATCTATGGTGTCAAATGTCCAGGCTATAGTTAATTTCTAAACCCAAGTCTTAAGGTGAGAACAAGCTTTTTGCTCTGGAAAGAAATATAACAGTGAAGTTCTGGTTCTCCATGGTCATTTGACCATTGCCGCATGCTTCTGTTGGCTTAGGTTAGGCTTCTGTTGACAACTGTGACCACCTGAAACCTGGTGTGCTGGGGGAAAAATTGGTTGAGGGGCTTCCCACTCCTCCTTTTCCAGATCTCTGGAGAGCAGCCTGGGTATCTAGCAGCCACACAGATTCTGGTAATGCTCTGACTTGTGTATTTTGGCAGGAGGTCAAAAATAAGAGGTGGCGGTGCTTGCAGGGAGCTGGCGTGTGGACATCTAATGCTGTGCAGTTTCAGAACTGTTGTCGTGTGACACATCCTTCTTCTATCCAAGACCACTTTTAATAACAGTCAACCTTTGGAGATAGGAAATACAGCTGAGTTTCAGAGGAGTTTGTTTGATGTCCACTTTGAAATTGGAGTCTCAATTCTTCTGAATTGTCTGTAATTTACATTCTCTGGTTCTTAACTCACATTTTTTCCTCCCTGTGTCCACAGACATTGCAGCTACCTAATCTGTAAAATGACTTCCTGAGATGCTTTCAGGCATAGGCTTTGTAGTGCACCTCACAAAATTGCAATCTAATTCTCTCAAATTAAAATGCAATTAAACAAACCTGTTCTTCCACACTGTAAAATAGGGAGGAAGGGAGCCTTTTCCTTCTGCCCTTCCCTCTCCTGCCTGTCTCTTGCCCTGTTGTTTCATTATTGCACAAATCAGCCAGTTCTTCTGGAACGTAGGATGCTGAAGCACATGGGAATCTCACCCACGTTTTTTGTCAGGGGCACCTGAAACAGCCGTGTCCAACTTGCCCAATCTCTGGCTTGCAAAGTAGGGCTGAGAGGATGAAAGAGGTGAGTTGCCTTCACTGTAATCATCAAGAAGATATACACAGTCCTGTTTCTGCTGATGTTGTCAAGCTTTCTTGGCAGGGAACTGCTGTTGACACTCATCAGTGATTAAAAACAAAAGCATAAGAACTGGATGTCTGAGGAGTTACTTAGGCTGCTGGAAAAGCCATGAGAGCGACAATTTTCCACAAAGGAGATAAAGACAAAGGCATTATCCTCTGTGTCAGGAATATATGTATAGGTGTTTGCTCACAAGTCTGAAGACCATGATGGAAGGTAGACTACTTTGGATTTCTCTGAATTATATTGGAAGAAAAGGGCTGAAACCTCACTCTGATACCATGAAGCCACTATGTGGAGAAAGTCAGATCATCTTTCCGTTTTATTACCAACTAGCACTAGCTCCAAATCATATAAGCTGGTAGGAATCACGGATGTTAATCCTCCAGGCATCTGCTAAGAAAGGAATATATGAAGTTAAATGACCTGCAAGTTTGAGTGCCACAAAGAACACTTTTTGATGGAAAGTGATGAGTACAGAGGCCTTTCAGAATAGATTTCATAGCCATGTGGAAGTAATTAGCTGGAAGTGAAGGTGTGAGAGACACACTGCTTGTGAGATGAATTTAGGAGGAGCTGCCAGTAGGTTAGAGGATGAGAACACAAATCAAAGTCTTGTCAAGTTGAAGGTTGAAAATTTCCTTCTATTCAATAGGTGCAGATACCTGTTGAACAAGCAAGTGTAATAAATACTTAACTGCAGAATGGAAAGCAATAGGCTTGATTAGTGCTTTGTGCTTTCATGGAGGAAAAGAATGGTTAGAGATCACAGGTCGAGTGTGATTTGATGGTGACATGCTATTCTAAAAGCAGCCTGCAAAATGAATGAAACTGAGTGGGACTGTTGCTTCAGCGTTACTGTGTTGTGTCTGATCTTTGAGCACTGTAACTCAAGACAGGCACGTTAAGTGCTGTGTCTGGAAAATGCTAAATATCTTCTGCAAGAAATACCAGGTGATTAAGCAGTGGAAGAGAGGACAGTTATGTCCTTTTTGAACACTTCTGTGTTCGAAGCTTCTCCTGTGTCAGTCTTCAGAGGAAGAAAACAATTTGTTTGTTGTCCGCAGTAAATAAGAAAATAGTTATAGGTTTAATTGTCAGTGAGAATGCTTTCCCTGCCACCTAGCCTGAAACTAAGTGCTTGGAGATCACCTGGAGCAAGCAGTGGAGCTTCCACCATCAGTGCTGGTACAGACAATTTAGACAAACATCTGTCAGACTGATGGGAGTGTAAACCATCCATCCTTGGTGAACAAGCTGGACTAGGCTTTGGTTAGGTTGTCTTTCAGGAAATCCTTGGCTGTCCTTCCAGCTGACTGCAGGAAGAGTCCTTCACAAATGGTCTTGGACTCATTACCAGCCATTCCCCTGTGTCTCTGAAAGAGACTTATGGAATGTTATTTTTTCTTTTTAATTAGGAAGGCTTTCTTTTAGGAAGAAGACCTAATTGATTTTTTTTCCTTTATTGATTGAAAAAATGAAATATTCAGGGGTAAATTGAGGTGTCTACTGTGTCCTGGACCTTTCCTAGCTGCGGTGTGGTGGGTGTGTGTTGATCATGTGTGTATCTGTCTCAGCTGACCATCCTTTGCAGTCCAAAGGAGAAACTTTGGGCAAAGATGTATCGATGTAAGATGTGATGAATGGTGATAGACATCACTTAGGTGAGCACCATGCCCAGTGTAACAGTGCTGCTGGGAGACCTGGACACAGCTTTCATGTTACCCACTTGACTGGTCTGAGCCTTTGGTCCTGCAAAGCGTGGCCCCTTTCAACCCAATAGCTTCCAGCCATCCAAGGTCCAGCTAGTCACACAGTGCCACTCTGCTACACTACCTTGCTGAGAGCTTTACACAGTGGCTTTTTGTTGTGATTTAATTGAATTCAGAAACTAGCAAAATGCTACCAGAAGTCTGCCTGACTTTTGAATTCACAGAATCATGGGATGGTTTGGGTTGGAAGGGACCTTAACCACCATTTGGTTCCAACGCCCCTGCCATGGGCAGGGACCCCTCCCCTTGTATCAGGTTGCTCAAAGCCCCATCCAACCTGGATGTTCTGAGGTGGTGATTCAATGCCATGCCCCTAATAGTTATGCCATTAGTGTGTGCCACTATAGATGCTTGCACAACAGCTGTGAGTCAGACGCTGCCTGTTTGTGTACCAATCAATGAGCCCTTTCTGCTAACAGCAGAGCTGGGCAGAACTTCGTACCACTGAAGGAGGATTTTCTTGTGATTTCTGTTTGTCTTCATCCCCACGTTTCACAGGTTTCAGTTAGCTCTGGGTTCCTCTCCAACAGCAAGGACACAAAATAAACCTGGATAACTCTTGTTAACTGGCTGCATCACATTTTGGGATGAGAGGAACCGTGATTAAAAGCGCTTGAACAGAGCGGGCAAGCTACACACATATGAGTCAGGTTAGGTAAGATTTCCATGCCTTGGAGCTCCCTGTGTGTATTTTGTGGGCTCTTTGTGCTACTGCCCTTCCGTCTGCTGTCTTTCTGACATCTCTGCAATTTCTTCCATGTGTCTGTATCCCTCCTTTGCCCACCCGTCCATCACCTTAGCACCGGTCCTATGCTCCCAGCCCCTCATGTGAGAGGCTCACAGCCATATCAGGATTTCCCACCAGGGCGCAGCCCCTTTCTCTTGGCCACTCTGTTCTTTCATCTTGGAGGAATGAGTTGCCACTGTTGGTGCTTCCATTGAAAGTCAAGGTGTAGGTGCTGGATATGTTACTAACTGCTGTCTGTTGCTTATTGGATCTCTAGAAAACTCAAATTGTTTGACATTTAGCTCTGCAGATGGATGGAAAAGCTAAAGTCTCTGATATCAGGGGTTTTGATTTTTCTTATTTTCCAAAATCTGGTCACCCATATCCAATAATTTGTTGTAATTTGACAGGTTCTTTTATTAACTGGGGACTCGCCTGGAACCTTACGTTTAGTTCTGGAATCCTCAGTGCAGGAAGGATGTGAATTTGTTGGAGCAAGTCCAGAGGAGGCCACAAGATGATCGGAAGGTTGCAGCACCTCTGCTGTGAGGACAGGCTGAGAGAGTTGGGTTTTTTCATCCTGGAGAAGAGAAGGCTCCACAGAGACCTTGTAGCAGCCTTCTAGTACTGAAAGGGGCTACAGGAAAGCTGGGGAGGGGCTCTCTATCAGGGAGTGCAGGGTTAGGATGTGGTTTTAAGCTGAAAGAAGGGAAATTTAGATTAGACATTAGGAAGAAATGATTTCTGTGAGAGTGGTGAGGCCCTGGCACAGGTTGCCCAGAGAGGCCGTGGCTGCCCTATCCCTGGAGGTGTTCCAGACCAGGTTGGATGGGGCTTTGGGCAACCTGATCCAGTGGGAGGTGTCCCTGCCCATGGCAGGAGGTTGGAACTGAGCGGGCTTTAAGGTCCTTTCCAACGTAATCCATGCTATGAATGAAAATAGAAGGTGATGTAAACCTGACTGCTTACGCTGAATACTGCAGTACAAAGTATTTTTTTCCTACTGGTTATGCTCTGCACAGTACTGCCCTGTGAGACTGAATTGTCCAGTTCATATTGTCTATGTGTACACCAGCATCTAGATCAGAATTTGTGTGGGTTTTTTTTTTTCTTGTGCTTGGTCTTTGGTGTCTTCCCTAAATTTTGTGCCTTTTTTCAGCATTAAAAATCTGTAAGTGAAAAATATTGCAATGCATCAACCAGAGGGCTTGGGAGGGAAATTCCCGGTCTTCAGCAAGGCAATTCTGTTGGAAGGGAAGCAAGGGACTTCAAGAACTTTAATTAAACATGCATGTCTTCTGAAAGACCCAAAGTATTTGAGAGCTGAGAACAAAACATTGGTTAATGGTGTCTCTGGGTCAGGCTCTGAGCCTTAGAAGTCTGATGCTGTAAAGCTTGTCTCTGGAGGCTGGACAGGGAAAGCTGATGCCTGTTTAGCTCTCTGACAAGAGAGTGATCCAACACGAATAGGAAGGAGTAAGTGCTGCTTGACTGACTGGATTAGCTTCTTTACACAGCTTTTTTCTTTTTGTCTTGGTGGGGTGTACCTCTGCCTGATGATGCACTTTAAATCCATTACATTAGTGGCCAGCTGCTCTTCCTTTACTTCAACTCTAAAGGCTAGATATTCTTCATGTATATACTTCCTAAAATGATGGATTCCTGCTGTGCTGTGTCACTGTGTGTCAGTGTCTCCCAAGAGTTTCATCTGCTCTGCTGGCCCTGTCATTACTGCTCCGCAGATGCTCTTGCACTCTGAAGGAGGCTGAGTGGGTGCTGCAACAGTGGAGGGGCTGCACTTGGACCCCTGAGCATGTGGCATCACCTGGTGTGGGTGACCTTTCCAGTGTGCAGAGACTGTTAAATTAGGATGACCTACAACAGCCATTTTCTGTGCCAATACTTCAGGAGAGCAGTTAATTTATGGAGACCCACACGTTCGCGTGAGTCTCTTGCAGTTCACTCAGTTAAGTTTTTGCAAAATAGTTATTTAGTAGTTGATGAGAAGGATCCTTTTTGTGAAATTACCTGTCCTCTGTGTCTGCGTATGTCATGGTTTATCACATCTTGCTTCTGAAATGTTCTTAAAATTCTGACTTTCTCTACAGCTTTAATTGCTGCTCATTAAAACCTCTCTGACGCAAACCCAATAGTAATGGGGGTGGATGGGGACCTGACTCTCTGAAAGGTTGTGGAAGGCACCAGGTCACTTCAGTACATTTAATCTAAACAAGTCTAAATACTGGAGTTCCTTAAAAGCAGAGATAGAATAAACTTGTGTTAGAAGATGCTAAACAGTAACAAAAATTATTGTAATGGCTCTTCCCTGCACTGAGGCTTAGAATGAGAATAAAAAAGGAAGGCACTTCACAAAGTGCAGTAGTCTCCGATTTCTGCAGAAATAATGGATATAAGTCGTAAACGTTTGTCCCCTGCCTCGCATGCTGGGCTGCCCACAACTACTGGTGATGTGTTTAAAAAAAAAAAAAAAAGTGTTAAAAAATCAACCAAACAAAATCCCCCAAACCACAAACCACTGGGGAGTGATTTCTGATAAAAAAGAAAGGTTTTCAAAATCATGTGGAAGAACCTGGTGCTGCTTCTGCATGGAAATATTCTTTTCCCTGCGTATTTCTTTTAGAACCTGATTTATTTTTCCCCCCACAAAACAGATTACTGGAATTAGAGAGTTTTATCCCACGAGGTTCCAAGAATATGAGTTACCTTAGGGCTACATCTGATCATTTTTGATGTAAAGCACACAAGAACATAGTTCCTAATGCATTGGAGATTGTTGCTTAATTGAGGAATTAGTGCTGCCAGAAGAGAGCTTTCTTTGGAGCCATGGAAGTGTGACCAAATACGGTTTGGGGATCTCAGACAGAAGCATCAGAGTTGCTAATTGCACTGAGGGTGTTTTCTAAGTGATCTATGAGATGGGAGACACTTAGCCTGATTGCTCTGTCATCCAGCCAGCCATAGCACACTGCTGAATTATCTTAGAGAGGTGCCAGTAACTGCTCTGCGACCTCTATCACTAGTACCTGGGGGACTTTTCTGTGAGCCCCATGTTTCAAAAGTGTTGGCTCATCATTTCTGTTTATCGATGCAAAAGTCGAAGTTGTGTGGGTTTTCTCTGTGGTAGGTGAACAGATGAAACTTCTTCCCACCTTGCTTTTGTTTCCTTTGTGCAGTTTGCCTCGTCTCTATATTGAAAGCAGATTGAGGCACTGGAACTTCTAATGGCTTTTACAATGAGTTGCAGTTGCATGCCTAGACTGCTCAGATGATTTTTATGTTTTCTTACTGGCACATGGGATGAGAATTTCTCTCTGGTAGATTTGTTACACAGTCAAGTCCAAGCGTTAAGAGTTTCCCTCTTAGGAGAGCTTTAGGAGCTTATGTCAAAGCCTTATCTTAATTTAGTGTATCTATGCTGAAACCTTCATCATTCCTCTTCAGCTGTCATCTTTAGGAAGTTCTTTAATCTCATAGAATCATTGACGTTGGAAAAGACCTCTAAGATCACCAACTCCAACTGTCAGTCCAACACCACCGTGCCTGCTAAACCATGTCCTGAAGTGCCACATCTACAAGCTTTTTGAATACCTCCAGGGAAGGAAACTTCTCCACCTCCCTGGGCAGCCTTTTCCAATGCTTCACCACTCTTTCAATAAAGATTTTTTTCCTAATATCCAGTCTGAACCTCCCCTGGCACAACTTGAGGCCATTTCCTCTCATTCTATCACTTGTTACTTGAGAGAAGAGACCAACACCCAGCTCAATATAACCTCCTTTCAGGGAGCTGCAGAAGTGATGAGGTCTCTCCTCAGCCTCCTCTTCTCCAGGCTACACAACCCCAGTTCCCTCAGCTGCTCCTCATAATACTTGAGATCCAGCCCCCTCACCAGGTTCATTGCTTTCCTCTGGACCTTCATTATTTGATTTTTTTTTTTTTCTTTCTCTTTGGAGAGAGATAAGATTGGCTCTCTTGCTCCTGCCCCCAAATCAAAAATCCTCTCCATGTGTGTCTCCTTTTGGCTGAAGCATACAGGTGTTTATATACAATGTGAGTCGCATGTAACTCCTGCTAACAGGTTGGGATGCTTCTTAGTGTCGTCCTAGTCCCAAATGTCAGCAACAGCAAACCTCGCCACAAGGGACCAAAGTGATGGCCTTCATCATATACTGTTGTGTGGCTTCCCAGCTCTGGTGCGCTGGATGCAGCCTTTTAGGACGGGAAAAAATGAGTTTATTAGATGGGCTACATTTAATGAAATCATCTAGCTGCCAAATCCAGAGAAAAATAAAATCTGTAGCTTAATAAAATTAGTAAATTAAGCCTTAAACAGTGTTACCTGGAACTGTTAGCAATATATCTGCTGGTCATGTTTAAAGAGACAACCTGTTTTTGTTACTTAAGGATATTGGAGCAAAACTTTGATGGTGACACTGCCCACTTGCAGCCTTGTTGTTCCCTGGATCTGCTCACGCAGCTGTGAGAGCTGAGCCAACTCCCCCATAAGGGTGGTAGCTTACAGCCGTGGCATTGCAGCGCAGGGTGATCCAATGAGCATCCCGCCAGGGATGAGCACAGGATTGGAAGAGCCCGATGTTAAGGGAAGTGCAGGGGATGCAGCAAATTTCAGGGACTAGTAGGGAAAACTTTGCCTGCTATAATGAGGCAAATTTTAAATGAAACGGTTTGGTAATTGAAGTTGATTTTTTTAATCTCAAATCACATTTCCAGTGAAAATGGTGGTGGCTCTTTTTTACCCACAGATGTAGGAAATTCAAAATTAATGCATCAATACCCTTGTGAAATATACTTTATTTCCAAGGGGGTAAGACTCATCCAGTCTCTTGAAAATCTTTGTCACTGTTTTCTCCCCCTAATTAGGTTGAAGAGATTTCTGATCTGTGGGAAATGTCATTGAGCTATCACTCTAGTCTTCATTTTAGTATAAAACGTGAACTTCATTTCTTGATACTTGTTCCAAGAAATTGTTTGGTTTAAGGACTGGGAACTGTAACAGGTAAAATATCTTAAGTGCTTGATATAATTTACTAAGTCACTAAAATGTTCTAAAATCCTCTCGTTTCCAGGATTGCACACAGAAGTATGTTGTGAAGAACTACTTCTACTACTACTTGTTCAAGTTTTCAGCTGCTTTGGGTGAAGAGATTTTTTATATCACTTTCCTTCCTTTTACCTACTGGAATATAGATCACTCTGTGTCTAGAAGGATGGTAATTGTTTGGTCGGTAAGTATTTCTGTGACTTATTTAAACGTGGAGCTATTAATTCTGTAACTGTAGAAAATGAATATTTAAGAATAAGAGTAACCCTTCAGACAAACAATATCCCTTCTAACAAATAAAGCCAACATTATTTGTATGTGTAACTCAGGAAGCACAAGCATTGTGATGCTGAAAGAGTCGGTGAGAGGCGTTAGCTGATACAGGGTGTTTATCTCTGTTACATCTTGGACTGACTTATTTTTTCAGTTCAATGACTGATTGAGCTGCTTTTGATAGGGTTTGCACAGAGCAGCTGGGAAAACACTTCCTTCCCAAAGTGTTGTTATTTTAAGGATTATTTTTTATCACTTTAGGAAATGTTTCTCTTACTCCAATTTCTTCTGCTTAACCTCCTCATATAGTTCTGGCTTGGTTGATATTAGTATAAACCTAATAGGAAGGGCATGCACAGGCTGCAGAGGAATAAACAGGGTGCTTCTGCAGTCACTTGGGGGGGGAAATATCAGATTCTCTGTTGAAGGCTAAGACTTAAAAGCATTGATTTGTGTTACTGCAAGATCATTCTCAAATTAACAGGCTTCAGCATAGCTTCAGCCTTCACAGATGTGGTTTATATTCCATTCTGTATTTCCATTCTGGCACTGAAAACCAGTGGATTACCAGGCACTTTAATCTGGGATGGCTGCTGTTTTGTTGCTGCCATTGCTTATCTTGGTATTGATCACATCTTTGTGGCCTGAATAAAACCATTTTAGAACAAAGAAAGGAGTCAGAAAGCATCTCTGGCTGATAACAGACTCCAGAGGTTTAGCTGTCAATCTGCATTGATGTAAGAAATTGGAGCTTGGTAAAAACTTGGGTGTCTTATCTAGTTTTGTGTCTTTACAGTGAAGCTGCTTCTTGCCGTAGTCAATTCTGGTTAATAATATTCTGTCTTTTGTACAAATAATATGGTGAGAAATAATAAAACTGATTTGAGTTGCATCATACACTTCAAATACACCCAGTCTTGGACAGAAGGCTTCACTTGTTCTGTGCCAATAACCCCAGTCAACACATTTTATAAGGAGAACATGAAAAATAACTTGCAGATGAAATTTAGAAGTAGGTGGACACTGTATAATTAGAGTTGGGTTCTGGCCAGAGGTACACCTACTGCTTCTGGAAATGTGCCACAGAAGATGATAATCGGTAGTCACTGCCTTCTGGGTTTGCATATTGCTCAAAAAATCCCTCTTCAGAGCTCCTCCCCCTTTCTGCAGACTCACCTTGCCTTTACCTTGCAAGGAGTCCATCCGAGTACTGGTCAGATCTAGGCTGGTTCAATTAGAGCATTCAAGCATGTGATATTATGATTATTATTATTTTTCCAGTTACTGAGGAGTTGCATTTTATATGGAAAAGGGGAAAAGGAGAAGACTTGTGACAATCTGTGGTTTTAAAAACATTTTAATTGTGTGTAATTGTGAGATGTCTAAAATGTCTATGGGTTAATATTATGGCAAGTTCAGCTGGGTGGCTTATTTGCTGCCAAGCAGGCTGTGAACAGGAGTTGGCGTTCACAGTGCCATAAGTGTGTCAGTCTGTCTTGGACACCTTGATCATGTGTGCAACAGCAGAACCAGCTTAGCGGCATGGGAAATGTCACGGTGTTCAATGCAACGAAGCTGTGCTTTTAACTTACTGTTTCTGCATGGCTGACAGTGTGGTGCTGAAAACAGGGACGCTGGGTAAAAGTGAGAATCCAGGTAGCCCAAGAATCTCTGACAACAGCTGCCAGTGGAAGGCTGGGAAGAGCAGGAAGGGCCAAGTGCAGGACCGGGCACGGTCTGCAGAGAAGGTTTTTACCCAGCTGGGCAAAGGACTTTGGTATGAAAGGGAGAGCCCTAGGGAGAAGGAAGTTCCCTTTTAACACTGTTTGGGATGAGGAAAGGTTGTTAGTGAGGTTCTCCGGTGGGGAGAGAGACGGTGGACCAGCAATGAACTTTTTGTGAGCCTGATGCAAAGCACTCGGGTACGTTGGAAACACACGCTGGTAAAGCACGGTCAGCAGGGACGGTGGTGATGCTGCAGATAGACCAGCCTACTGGGGCGGTGGGCTTACCCACTGGGTGCTGCAGAAACAAAGTGGTACCGAGTTTTACTTTGGTTTGTGCTACTGGGGACTTAGACCTGTGAGTTTCTGCTGCAGATTGGAAATGGCAGAGTTGGGGTCCCAGGATGAATCAAGGCAGTCTCTTCCCTTAAAACTGAAAGCAGCATCAATGCTGTTTACAAGGCCTTCCTGCCATCTTATCTGGAATAATTTATGCAGAGCCAGTCACCCACATTTAAATTAAATAATTGGAACTGGAGCAGAGCCAGGGATGATGAGGGAACCGGCTATTTTCTGAGCAGAGACTGAAAGCTTAGATAAGTTCCTTACAAAATGAAGTTGGAATGAGAATGGGCTGGCTGTAAACATCAGGGGAAGGTAGGAGCTTCTTAAAATAAAAGTACAGTCACAAGAAGAAACGTGCATAAGGCAGTCATAAATAAGCTAACTTGAAAACAAAGGTCATGAAATATCTCTAGAAGGGCAAAGAGCAGTAAGAAAAATTATGAAGTGTTTCACCAGCAGCAGAGGGGTTGACTTGATGCCCTGGGGAGTCTTCTCCAGTCCTGGGTCTCCCAAATGGGCTGCTTGTGCTTTTCTGTTTAGCTGGATGGCTCTGGGAAATGCTGGCTGGGGCCACATGCAGGTGCCTTGGAAGCTTAAAGCAGCACGTTGCTCTTCCATGGTGCCTTTCCTCTAAGGATTCACTGCCTATGTGCAGGCTTTCCCTTTCCCGTTACGGATACATGAGGGAAATAACTGCCTGAAATCTCTGAGCCAAGACGCTGGGTCAGTGCTGAAGGTACGCTCGTGTCTTTGCTTCCCTTCTCCAGATCTTTGAAATAAATGCTTTTGAATCGGCGCAGATGAGGCTTTGATGCCTGTGACTCTTGCTCCTTCCAGCAGGCACTGCAGAGATGAAGAACACTTCATATGAACCAGCTCCCAAATGTACTTTAAATTTTCTGCCCACTTCTGCTTGTGAAGTGAAAGTTCAGTTTGTTTTTTTAACCTCTACACTCGTTCAGAGTTGAAAACTTTATTTTGGTGTGGAATGTTTCAGAGGCAAGGTAGAGACCTGGAAAAAAGAAGTCAGCTTCTGCTTGCTATTCTGTGTGCTTGGAAATCTTTTTTCTGGTTATTTTTTTCAGGGTGCATGGATGTAAAATGTATCCACACCTCTTTTGAGCCTATAAAACTTTTATTTGTACAATATAAATGAGAGCTGGCCAGTGTGGACTTTGTCAGGGCAGGTGTTGTGCAGGAGTGATAAGCTGCTGACTCGGGCATCTCTGAAGGGAGGGCAGAGTCTGGGTGGCTGTGCTGGGTCTTCAGCAAGTTTGAGAAGGTCCTGGGTCTCAATCCATGGCAATTTAGTTTCCTATCTTGCTTTTCAGAGGAACACTTTTTGAAAGGCTGTTGACAATGTAGTTACTAGGGAATGGCGAGCTCTGAACTCTGACTGCCAGGGTAACCAGGAGTTTAATAACCAGCAGAGATTTCCCTTCAAGCATGGTGCCACTGACGTTGTGGTGTGGTGATTGAATCCCTGGATGATGATTTGGAAACGCACTTTGCAGCAAAGTCTGGGTTTAGTGATCCTTGTGGTTTTGTGCTTTTGCAACATTTCACCAAAAAAAACTTGGAACCGCCTGATAAACACAGTCACTGGGAAGTCACACTCTTTAAAGTGCCATATATTGGATTGTATAAAAACATGTAAGACTGTAAGGAACTACAAAACATCAGAATACAAGAATAAGTCGTCTGTAAAATAAAATGCTTTGTGCAAGAGGATAAAGTGTTGGCTGAGAAGGATTTTTGTACGTTCTGGTAGAGTGCTCTGCCCTTGCAAAAAGCAGCGCCAGTGAGGCTTTTGTAGCTGAGAACAGCTGGGAATAATTTAAGATGAGGTGTAAATCGGGAACCTTTTTTTATTTCACTAGAACTACAAGGTGTAACTGTTTCCTGTTTCTAGGTGTTACGTGGTAAAGCAGTATTTTTTCCTGCTACCAGAGGGCCCAAATTTCTCTTGTCTAGACCCACCACAAGATAGTCAGCCTTTTGGCTGAAGGCTTCTTTTAAAAACAGATGTAAAAACTATGATTCACGAATCAGAATAGAATCACAGAATCTTTGAGGTTGGAAGAGACCTCTAAGATTAAGTCCAAGCGTCAGACCAACACCCTTGCCTGCTAAACCATGTCCCAAAGTGCCGTGTCTACATGCTTTTTGAACACCTTTAGGGATGGAGACTCCACCACTTCCTGGGCAGCCTGTTGTCCTAGGACAGCTGAATGTCCTAGGCTGCTGGTTGGTTATACATCTGGAGACGCTAGGCTCTCTTGATCATCTTGTTCTGGTTTTGTTTTTCTGAATCTGACTTGAGAGAGCCAAAATTGTCTTATATATATTTTATATATATATATATAAAAAAATTGTCCTATATATATATATTTTATATTTTTCCCTTCTCCTCTCCCTTTCTGCCCCTTACCATGAAACGCACACTGCGCTGCTGCTTGCTGCTGAGCTGGCACTGCTTGTGTTGGGCTGGAGACCTGCCTCGTGAGTGTGCTGCTCACACCATGGCTGGCACAACTCAAGTGTTTGAGCTCAATGCAACCTTGAACATCCCAATGCACCCAACCAAATCCTTGGCAATCACTGTGTGAAGTTCCTGTGCAGCAGGCACGAGGTTGATGTGTTTTCTGTAAAACAATAACCACACTGTAGGTGGTAGATGCTTGAGGTCTCCTAGCCAGCCTCTCTCTCCGGTAAGGTGCGTGTGCCTCAGGGAGGTGTCCAGCCTCGTGGTTGTGGTTGGCATCTCTGTGTGCAGGAAGCAGTGGGCTGGCTCAGGAGGCGATGGGAGCAGGATGCAATGAGGGGGTGGCTTCGGGCTCCCCAGGCTGGGGGTGCCTGAGCCTCCTCTGCTCTGCGGGGCTTCCTCCCCCTGGGCTGCAGCCACCGGGGCGAAAGGCTTCTCAGTAACTTTCATGGGGTTTTTTCCCAAAGCCAGACTTTAGTTCTTGGCATTGACTTGGGGATAGGAGGAGTGTCTCCATGAGATCATGCTCTTCCTTGCCCTGCTCCTCCTTCGCTGTGAGGGGCACAGCTGCAGCTATCATCTGTTGCAGCGTTTGTCTACTCACTTCAGCCTCAGTCAGGGGGATGCTGAGAACAGCAGCTGTGGACGGTGCAGACTGGAGGCTTGGTTTAATTTCTGTATGGAGAATCAAAGTCACGCCCACTTTCACAACCAGGAATACAGTCTTTGCTTCAGCTTGACTAATCTCCTACAAATGCCAGCTTATTAATAGTTCATCCTTATTTTTTCCCCCTCTTCCCAGTGTTCCCAATGTACTTTGTCACTCCTATCAGCACACAGTGGTTGTGACAAAATCATCGTTTTCAAACTGTAAATTTCCTTTCTGGGAAGAGGACAAATGCTATTGCAGGCTAGGGTTTCTAGAGGCAGACTATAGTATTTCTATTTTGGAGCCAAACCAGCAGATTCAAAGTCAGTCTGCCACACTGTGAGTCTCAGGGAAGAAGTCACCAATGCTATTTGACCCCGTGTCTTCTCTAGAATTTCAGCTTGTCCTTTTAATGGATCAATAGTGTAGATAGGAGAGATACAAAATCAGAAGCTGGAAATAAATATGTTCTGATTTGCCTTTGTTAGCCGCAATATTACAGAGTGCAGAAAGAATTGCTCCTCCTGACCTTCACATATCTGTGGGATGGTCAGGTGTGTCTATCCCTGTGTGGAGGCTGTGGCAGAGGATGGCACATGTATTGCACACAGCACACTGCAGCACTGGGCCTGTTCCTAAAACCTGCCACCTTCAGGGTCTGGGCAGCTGCCATGGAAATGTTCCAAAGGGGAAATGGTGCCTTGAGCCACGAGTCCTGTGTCTGTGTATGGAGCTGGTACAGCTGTGTTTGTCAATGTGACTTCATACCTGTCTGCACTGTGGTGGTAAATCTGTGTGCAGCTCTCTTGCTTCCTGCAACAGCTGTGCTGCCCGCAGCGACTGCAAGTACAGTGAGGGGAAAACATTGAAAATGCCAGGCAACACCTATGGGTGAGGAAACCCACTTCTTCAGTTACTGAAGCACTACCAGAGTTAGGAGAATGTCAAGGAGCCAGACAACTTGATGGGACACAGGCGCCCACATGGAGGGGAGCAGCCCCACACCCCAAAAGGAACTCCTACATTGTAGTAGGAGCACCTGGACCTCTGTGGATTCTAGTGCTTCCAGTTTGATTCATTATTGTTCATTAAGCAAGATCTGTTAAAACACAAAAATCATAGAATGGTTTGGGTTGGAAGGGACCTTAAAGCCCACCCAGTTTCACCCCTCTGCCACGGGCAGGGACCCCTCCCACTGGATCAGGGGGCTCAAAGCCCCATCCAACCTGGCCTTGAACACCTCCAGGGTTGGGGCATCCTCAGCTTCTCTGGGCAACCTGGGCCAGGGCCTCCCCACCCTCACAGGGAAACATTTCTTCCTAATGTCTGATGTAATTCTCCCCTCTTTCAACTTAAAACCATTCCCCTTTGTCCTATCCCTGCACTCCCTGATAAAGAGCCCCATGCTAAAGAGCACACGGGGAGACAGGCGAACCAGAGCAACACCTTTGCTGGGTGGCTTTTAGCAATGGTGCACTTGTGCTTTTTCATCTTCTCAGGGAAGCCTGCCAGTTCAGCTGATGGGGGATGTTTTACCGCACCCACAACTGCTGCTTCTATCAAATAATCCAGGGCATTGTGTGTAAAACCACGTGGGCAGCACCCAGATAAACTGAAGGCAAAGGTTGGTGCTTCAGAGGACAGTGCTAAGTTTGAATGTATTCTGGACTCCTCTTCATGCTTTGTGGAGGTTGTCTCACCTCTCATTACTGCTTGTGTCTGTACATTGTGTGTTTTTAAAAGATAGAAGGATCAGAATTTAATCTGAAATGCCAGGAAGGAAAGTGCTGTGAGGATGCCTGGTATTTTTGCTTACCCATACCACCTCCAGCATTCAGCCTGTTTTTCAGCATCAGAGAGGTCCTAGCATAGCCTTCATTTCCAAGATGACTCATTTCCCTTTCTGTAATGCTCTTATGTACTAGGGCTAATAATAATTCCACAAGTGGAAGTCATTATTAGAGAGGACTTCTGATAAACTGGCTCATCCTACCTGGCCCCTCAGACGGTGTCACGCGTGGTAGTCTCAATGTTTTATGTTCTGTTTGAAAGAATGATTTTGCTTTCAACCCTGGAATTTAATTAATTTCCAAAGCTGTGCCTGCATCCGTTTCAAACGAAATCACCCCATGCAATGGCTTCTTTAAGACACTTGTTCCTTGAGCCTTTGTTTACTGTGAACATTCCAGGCAGGGTATTTGCTGGCTGCCTGATGTCCCATAAATTGGGTTGAGGAAGGAGCAGCCAGGCGTGCCACAGGTGGTGCTGATAATAGGGCAGTGATGTGATTTGTAGGATGAAGGATGCAAAGGCACCAGCAGTCACTTCTCCAGGCTCTGGTGCTGGCTGTAAGCCTAGCACTCCTTGCGGCATGCGCTTTGCTCTAGAGAGGGGGATGAAGGAACGTGATGTTTTGGCTTTTTCCTGGTCCTGATTTGTGAAACCTGAATTCTTTCTTTTACTGTGAAGTCATTATTTAAGTGGCTGGTCGGAGAGAAAGAGGGATGCAATGCGGCTGGTGACAACTGTGGCAGCAGATGATTAAGTTACTGTTCTTTCATGTAGCTAACGCTAGCATGGGAAGGGTGCTATTTTAAACCCTCTCCTTTGCTGGTAGAAGCGTGAGAAGCAGAATAGCCACCCGTCTGGCACAGCAACTGAGATTTCATGGCAGGCATCAGTCACCCTGAGTTTGGTATTTAAAAAAGAGTTGCCTTGTTTTGTAGATTTTGCTTTGCATGTGTCTGGCTGCACTATCCAACGAAAGGATGGGGTAAACAGAAAGTAAATACATCCTGCGGGGACAGCCTAGGTGACTTTTGTTCACGTCCTTCTCACTGCAGATGCTGGGAGCTGGTTGCCTTTGGTTAGGGTGTGCTGAGGAGCCAAGGATGTCAGCATGGCGAGGGCCCTGGGCACTGCTGGACATGCTGCACCTTTCAGGGATGCTGGCCTGCTTTGCCTCTTGCCTTTGCTTCCCATTGCTACTGCTTGCAGCACCCTGAGAATGCAGTGTTTTCCCCCAAACCCACTGTGTTGCAGTACTCAGAAGATAATTAATGCGGACCTTGCTTAAACCTCTGGTGTCCCCAGCAGAGCACAAAGCCCTTCGTTGTCGGGGAGTTAGGCAGGAGAACTGATTCTTTATGGTGCTTGTCCAGTCTTCTCTGCTGCCTTCCTGAGGATGCCAAGGTTATTGTTTAATAACTACAGTGGGGGTGCATCCCTGCAGGGTTCCTGCAGCACCTTGTGCCGTGGGTGGAGAGGGAGGTGCTGGGAACGGGAGAGCAGGTGCTGTCCCTGGAGAGCTGCTGCACGGAGCAGGGAGGGATGTGGCTGGGCAAGGTGGTGAGATGGAGGTGGTGGCAGAAAAAAGTCTCTTATACCTGTTTGCTTTGCACGACAGGGGCTGTAAGGGATAGGGAGGAAACTTAAAATTTTGTAAGCATGGAGTGAGAGTCAGCTGTCCATCTCACCCCATCCTGTATTGCTGCATCTGATCAGTGAAACCTCCTTTTGGTCCCATTTCTGATCAGGTTACAGCATGGTTCAGTAAAACCACCACTTCCTTTGTGACCGGAATAATGGAAACCCCTTTAATAATTCAAGGGATAAATCCTGCACTTGGGGTGGTGGGTTTTGCAGGAAAAATTGCAGAAATGTAGGTGGTTGTCTGGTGGGCTCAGTGGAGATTGTCCACTGATTGAGTGCTGACTGACAGCCCTGTGGCCTTTCCTCTCCCCAGATAGTGATGTACATAGGCCAGGTCTCCAAGGACATCCTGAAGTGGCCTCGGCCCCTCTCACCACCTGTTGTCAAGCTGGAAATGAGGACGGATGCAGAGTACGGGATGCCTTCCACCCACGCCATGGCGGCCACTTCCATCTCCTTCTCCTTTTTCATTGCAACCCTGAACCAGTACAAGGTAGGGGGTACAAAAAGGAATAAAACAGAAAAGCATAAGGGCTGGAGCATCTCCCATATGAGGGCAGGCTGAGAGAGCTGGGGTTGTTCAGCTTGGAGAAGAGAAGGCTCCAGGGAGACCTTAGAGCAGCCTTCCAGTACTGAAAGGGGCTCCAGAAAAGCTGGGGAGAGGCTCTTGATCAGGAACTGCAGGGACAGGATGAGGGGGAAGAGTTTTAAGCTGTAAGAGGGGAGATTTAGATGAAATCTTAGAATGAATTTTTTTCCTGTGAAGGGGGGGAAGCCCTGGCCCAGGTTGCCCAGAGAAATGGCTGCCCCATCCCTGGAGGTGTCCAAGGCCAGGCTGGATGGGGCTTTGAGCAACCTCATCAACTGGGATGCATCCTTGCCCTTGGCAGGGGTTTGGAATGGGATGGGCTTTAAGGTCCCTTCCAACCCAAACAATTCTATGATTCTGTGATTCTGTGCATCTGCTTCCAGCAAGCTACAGAAAACTCACAAATCCAAAGCTGTTGCCACTTCCAGAGGAGCTCTGTAGTTATTTTCACAGACACATATTTTCCCCTGTTGTTGCCCATAGCTATCTGCTAACAGACACAAGAAGAAATTTAGCAGAAATCTCCTCTCTTTAGCCCAAACCCCACTCAGAGCTGCAGGCGGGCCCTGCTGCCCTGCCGCGGTGTGGCATTCACTGTGGTTTTGCGTGCGGGGTGACCATGGAGGGAGCTGTGGTGCTGCAGAAGATGGTTGGTGGCAGTGTTTTGTGCTTGCCCTGTGCCCACCAAGCCAGCTCTGCATGTCAGAAAATGACAGCTTCTAGGGAAACCAATGGAGCTCTGTGTTGCCTGGCTTTTGTATGATGCCCGAAAACCATCTCCTGGCTCTAACCTGTGTTCAACTGACAACATACAACCTAAGTGCAGTAACAGCACTTTCACTGCACTGGAGCAGTAGGCTGCTTGGGGAGATCTCATAATTATTTTCCCCAGACCTTCAACATTTTATCTTTCTAAAATGTTTATTTCCCAGAAACTCATTTCTCCATAATGAGTATCTTTGTTTCATTTTATGAGTCCAAACAGGTTTCCTGTACTCTAGCAGTAATAATTTCCTGGCTGCATTGTATTTAAGCCTGTTTCTCAGCCTTCCTGAGAGTATTTCAAAGATGAGCCCATGTAACCAAGAGGGCTTGCAGTGCAGCCAGGGAGTCTCACTGTTGTGACCTCCCCATGATGGCAGCAAGTATGCAGGGACAAAAGGCGACCACCCGTTTGATGAACATTGCTGTGTCTTTTCCAGCTCACAGAAATGGAGGTCTCTGAGTTACACCAAGATCCTCACATTAATTTAATTTTCAGACTCAGCCGCTCCCAGCCGTGAAGCAGTAGGTTTTGCTTCTGCCCACAGTGCAGGGGTAAGTGAGGTCAGCGGTGCCCAAAGCTGCACTGCCAGCCTCCTGCTCCCTGGTAATCGTATGGTAACTGGTTGGAGCAGCTTGGTAGTGGGATGGGGATTCATAGAATGGTTTGTTTGCAAGGGATCTTAAAGATCACCCAGTTGCAACCCCCGTATCATGGGCAGGGACACCTTCCACTAGGTCAGGTTGCTCAAAGCCCCATCTAGCCTGGCCTTGAACACCTCCGGGGGTATCCACAACTTCTCTGGCAACCTGTTTGAGCCATGAAATAAGATTTTTGCCAGCCTTGGAAGGTCAGATTCATTGTGTGTGTCAGATCCTTCAAAAAGACCTGGTCAGTAGCACTTTCTCCTCCTCCTTGATCAATACAAATGGGACATGCAGGTCTTCTTAGGCTGTCTCATACTTCTTGGAAACTGCCTTGAGAATATAAAGCTGCTGTAAAATAATTAAATTATTTAATTGCCTCTATTAAGAAGGATAAATCTAGCAGTACATTATATTGCTCTCTTCTGAAGCTGCCCTAGTCATCAATTACCGATCTGGACTAGCTCCCAGGCTGCCTGCTGAAGAGGGAATAAAGTGATTGTAAATCCTCCAAAGTGAGGAAAAAATAGCATTTTATGAACTAGGAGTGACATCTGCAGCTGGGTCTGAGCTGTCTATTTCGGGGGCTGCCAGAGGGAAAGAGTCAGAAGCTAGCTGTTATGCTTCAAACTTTCACAGAAGCACTTTTGCGCTGACCTCTGGTCACCCTGGTCAGATGTCAGCCTCTCAGTGGTAGGTGGAGACTTTTTGTCAAATCAGATGAATGACTTTCATTTATTTATATTCTGAGTTTGTTTAATTTTTTCAGAAAAATGTCCTTTATGGACTAAATGGAGTCCACCAGCCTGCTTGGTTTCAGGACTGGAATGAGTGGATCAAGGGTTAATATGCTCAGTTTATTCTTTACCAAATGTGGGGTTTATTTTTTTCATTTTTAAATGTTGATTTATTTCAACACTTCTTTCTGTGTTTGTAGGCAACTCAGAGAGGGAATTAAGAAAAACGAACTTCATAAGAAGATGATTAAACCTTAAGTGTCACAAGGAAGAGTGTTCTTGGCTGGTCTAGTAGCTGGACTGTGGTTTCAGCCCAGACACTGGTTTATTGATTGTGCTTCTGGGCAGGCTCTGTGGCTGTCGCTTTCCCCTCGAGTGATCTGAGGCTGCAGTTCAACCTCAGGCAATGTATTGTGCCTTTTTACCTTAAGGTCTTTAGCATTAATGTGGATTTTGCAAGTGGATATTGTGGGGAAAAAGCTCTGCAGATGTTTCTCAGGCTTCCCCACACTAAGACTTGACCTTCCATAGAATTGTAGTAGAATCATTAAGTTTGGAAAAGATCTGTAAGATCATCAGGTCCAACTGTCAGGCCAACACCACTGTGCCTACTAAACCACGTCCTGAACTGCCACATCCACACGCTTTTTGAACCCCTCCTGGGAAGGAAACTTCACCACCTCCCTGGGCAGCCTCTTCCAGTGCTTCACCACTCTTTCAGTAAAGAATTTTTTCCCAATATCCAATCTAAATCTCCCCTGGAGCAATTTGAGGCCATTTCCTCTTGTCCTATCTCTTGCAGCTTGGGAGAAGAGACCAATACCTATCTTGCTACAAGATCCTTCCAGGTAGTTGTAGAGAGCAGTAAGGTCACCCCTCAGCCTTCTCTTTGCAGAAGTGGGCACCACAGATAACAAACCGACCTTCCAGCAGGATTGCAGGTTGGCCAATGTGAGGTCTTGTCTCAGGTCACATTAATCTCTTTGGGAAAGTATAGCTCAGGAACCGCTTCCCAACACAAATCCTCCTGTCAGCCTGGCTGCTTGGATGTTTTATTGCAGGTATATGTTGATACTAAAGTGGATCATGGTGTCGTGTATTTTTCCTTTTTTTTTTCCTTTTCGCAGTATCCGTTTGAACTTGGCCTGGTAGCAGCGTTTGTGTTTTCAACACTGGTGTGTCTCAGCAGGCTCTACACGGGGATGCACACAGTCCTGGTAAGGATGCCCTGTGCTGGTCATGCCTCCGGCTCTGCTTACCTACAGCGATTCGCATCTCCCACTCTACAAGCGATGTACAACCTGCCTTGGCTGTGCCGCTGCAGGAGTACGGGAGTCACACCGCTGAAGTTTGGGCTGTACATTCAGAAGCAGCTGTGAGGAAACCCTCAGGCTATCGCTATTTGAGTCCACAGGGAATTATTTATACCAAGAGGGTGGCAGCAGTACGCGTGGGTTGAGGAGCCGGGTGAGGTCGGTGTGGCAGCTGAATGGTAGTTCTCTATTTTGAAATTTTAATTGCTGGGAATGCACTTGGGCAACAGACGCTGGTCCTTGGCTAAGCCTTTTGTGCAATAGTATCACTGCCGTCAGCGAGAAATACCCAGGGCTGGTTTAGCCTGGGAGTGTCAGGGAGGGAACAGCAGGTCGGTGAGTCACACCGACAGCCAGAGGAGAGCAGAGGAGATAGTAAAATATGACCAGCAAGCTGCCCTTGGGGGACTGGGGGACAGCGTCTCCCGGTGCCACACAGGGACATGGCACTTAAAAAAACCATTTTGACACACAACTGATTTTCAGCTGGTAGGAAATTCATTCTCAGAGGATGTAGATGCACAGATACTTCACCTGAAAATGACCATAAATTGTCTGTGACTTTATAGGACAGACTTGCTGGGCACAGCTGTTTAGAGATGCCAGCCCTGCTTCAAGAACAGATTTCAGTGTGGCTTTGCTTAGGCAGTAGCTGGTCCCTTCCTGACGAGAGGAAATGTTATTGATCTGTTGCAGATAATGGTCAGAGGGGTGGCCCAGCTGCCTAACTATGGATAAAACCTCCTGGCTGCTTCCCTGAAAGTACCTGATAAGCACTATTTGTTGGTTGTGTATACATAAATAATTGCATATTTTTCCTAAGTGATAATTATGTTTGTTGTAATAAGGAGGTTTGATGGATGTAAGAAAGGGAGCCCTTATGAGATTAAGGTTATCTGTAAAACAAAGGTTGACCTTCCCTCTAGGCCTAGTGGATCAAAACAATATCTTAAATTGAAGCTAGAGACACCATTTCTTGGCTAGTGACCTTCAGTCAAAAATTCTTTGCATACTTCAGTTGCTGGTCCATCATAATGAGAGACTCCTAAATTCAGATGGATTTCAGGATAAAGAAGAAAAAGTCCTTTGTGCCTTTGACGTGATTAAAAAGGGCTTTAAAATAAAAAAAACCCAAACTCCTTAGTTGAACTGTGAGCAATACTGCCTTTCAGAAAGCCAAACCTACTTCGGCAGGGTCTTCATCCCATGCGTGCCATGGTGGGGCTGGGGAAATGCCTGATGATCACAGCGGCTCAAATCCAGCCCTGCTCTGTGCAGCGTGTCCATCCCACCTGCAAGGACAGGTCCTTTCAGGGAAGAAGGCTTGTTCAGAACCATTTGCCACACTTTGAGGGATGGCTCCAACCCTGAGCTGCCCAAGAGGCTGCGGGGCCAAGGCGCAGCGGCTGCGCAGCCAAGCCACCAGCCAGAACAGCCTCTCTGATGGGTTTTTAACAGACATCTTGACAGAAAGTGAATACTGATTGGATATAATTATGTATTGAGAAATCATAATATTTTAGTAAAGCAAATGAATATGTAAAATATACCCACTGAGTTAGTGTAACTGAAATTGTCCCATTTGAGGAACCAGAAAAGGAGTGGCGAGGTGGTTGCACCATGCTTCGCTGCACCCGTAGCTGACGCTCCAACACGGGGGCTTGTCTTCTGAAGCCGCAGCTCTACAAGTCAGTCTGTATTTCAGCATTGCTGGCATTTCTTTTGGATCAGCAGCGGCCTTGAAAAGCACAGTCATGTCAGATATTGCCATTAAAGACCTTCTGGAGAGGAGTAAACAGGTATGGGAGCTATCTGTATCATTATATTAGATTAGATATCAGGAAGAAATGATTCCTGTGAGGGTGGTGAGGCCCTGGCACAGAGTGCCCAGGGAAGTGGTGGCTGCCCCATCCCTGGGGGTGTTCAAGGCCAGGTTGGGTGGGGCTTGGAGCAACCTGATCCGGTGGGAGGTGTCCTTGCCCGTGGCACGGGTTGGAACTGGATGGGCTTTAAGGTCCCTTCTGACCCAAACCATTCTGTGATTCTGTAAACCAAGTAAATTGCCGTTTTTCCTGTATATACACTGATTCAGTGTGGCTGCATTTGTTGTCAGTTTCAGCACCCTCCGGAGAGGACACTCTGTAACCCCCCACCTTGCTCCTTTGCTGTGCTGTATCTCAGTTTTTATAACACCACCATTAATCCTGAAATTTTCGTACATATTTTAAAGCTGATAAACAAACAATGTATTGGCAGAGAGCGGGTAGAGCCTCATGCTGTAAATGAAAGTGTGAAGGGAATTCAGGCAGTGAGTGACCGCATAAAAGAGAGAATAGTAAAAGTGTTATTTTTGCTCTGATTGGCAATATTGGCTTGAGTGCCACTGTGTTCGGGGTGCTGGTTTGTTATTCTGAGGACATTTTGTGTGAACCTTAGTTTCAGTGGGAAGAGCACAGAAGGGTCTTGCTGTCAGAAAGCTTTTGCAATCCTAAACCAAATCTTTCTTTTGTTATGAAAAAAGCCCGAACCCAGCCCAGCATCAGAGTGGCAGCAGTGGTGCCAATACCCACGGACCACACCACCAACGTGCTCCCTTGGTGATGGGCAGAAGGCGTTTTGAAGCACCCCAGTCCTGCATCCCAGGCATTGTGTGCAACTGGATGTTTACCCCAGTTATTTTTATTTGTGTACCTGTAGCACAAGAAAACAACTTGAAGGACTCTCAGGGTTAGAAACCCAATACTGGCCTGTTCTTTAGGTAGGAAAGCAAAATGACAGCTTTCTAGTTAAAATGGATAGGAGCGGGGCCTCCCTTATGTGGAACCCTTGCAGATGCTCGGTGCTATGGGAGAGACAGGTGGGTGCTGGGTGGGAGCAGGGCTGAGCTGGGCGGCAGTGGAGGAGCTTTTTGGCAAGGATGGAGTCTGTGGATGACTTGTTAGTGCTGAGGGAGCTGGAGCACCCAGCAGGGAAATGGGAGGCTTTAAGAATTGCTGGTAGTGCTGTACCTTAAGCAAAATTTGTGCTCGCCCTCATTTAAAAATTCCTTTATATTTGTGGGTTTATCAGGAGGCTTTACACAGGCAGACAGCAAGAATATGCTTCCTGGGGATGCTAACAGGGGCTCCACCACCAGGAAAGGCTGAAGTCCCACTCCTGGATGCACACTAGGGAGAGTTCGGAGAAGCAGTTTTTCTCACAGAAATCAGAGCTATCTCTCCTCTTCCCATCTTTTCCTCAGTTTCACAGGCGAGAGAGGAAAAACAATTATTCTGCACCACTAAATGTCTGTAAAATGTTGGTCTTGAACTCTCCTCCTCTGGGCATTCATAAAATCAAACCTCTGCCTGTGAGAACCAGAACCAAAGGGAATCACTACTGATGGCTGCAGCTAGGTATGTCCCATGCTCTCCAGCATCTCCTAGTGAGGACTCTCCAAAATGGAAACAGAATAAACCACTGGTCTCTAAACTTTTTTAATCAGTAAAAATACTGGGAGGCGATCCCGCCCCTCTCCTCTGCTCTCATAAGAACTCTCCTGGAGTCCTGCATTCAGGTCCGGAGCCCTCAGCACAGGCGGGACAGGGATCTGTTGGAGCGAGTCCAGAGGAGGCCAGGGAGATGATCCAAGGGCTGGAGCACCTCCCATAAGAGGACAGGCTCCAGCAACTCGATGTCCGTCTTGTAGTGAAGGGCCTAAAACTGAACCCACGCTTTGAGGTGCGGCCTCATCCTGCATCAGAAAACTTTAATCAGGTCTGTAAACAGAGGTTTGTCCGTGCCCTGGCTGGGAACTGCTGGAGCCAACTGGGTAAACCAGAGCAAAGCCTTTGTTGGGGGAATGTTAATGATTGGTTAAATGTCTTTAATTGTAATAGAAAAGCATGTGGACAGCTTTTGAGTTTCACTTATTAATCACATGTGGAGGGGGATTGAGATGTCAGGACTACTTCTAATATGAAGTGGACAAATAGTGGAGTGGGAAGTGGAGGTGCCCAGCGGTGATGGGATTCTGAGCATCTGTGCTGGGAGCCAGCCCCTTCGCTCTGCTGTGGTGATGCAGTTACTCAGTGTTGGGCCAAACCTGCCTTTATGTGTAAGTTATCATTGAAAAATTGGTATAAAAAGATGGATTATTGTGAAATATTGTCATCTAATGGTATTTTACATACTAGACATCTGTGAACAACTTTGTGTATTTCCATGGCTATCCTCATGTCATGGATGAGGGAATAAGTGTAAGTGAAATAGGTATTAGGAATATACAAAATGGCTCCGGGAGTTGCTTAAAACCAAGTACGCTGTGAATCTGTTACCTGGAAGTTGTAAACAGCTGAAGTTCAGCCGTAGTGGAGTAATTTACCAGGAAGTCATTAAATATTTCTGTTGTGTAAAAAGTCTCCTCATTCCTGCCTAACTATAAGTGAAATTCTCATAAATAATTCATTTTAGACCATGACCAAGCATGGTGGCAGTAAACTGTCATAACTCAATGAAAAAGCTACAATTTTGAGTAGAGGACATTAATGTCCGTGATTAACTTCAGCTTTTGCAGTGCTTTTTTTGAGCAGTCAGGAAAGCAGCACAGGGAACCCTGTTATATTGCTTTTTAGCTGTCTGCTCTCGTACAGGCAGCTTTTGTTAGAGGTTACCTTGTCTACTTTCCCGGTCTTGCGGTTGACAACAACCAAGTTTATTGCCTCTGTTAATAAATTAGATTTTAACTATGCGCTTGCCTCAGGCGCTTTACTGCAAGCTGGATTTCAGAGGCCTGGGTGACAAACTTCTTCTTGCTGTATTCCTACCCGGCAGCGCCTACCTTTTGCTGTGGTTGGCAGAAATCATGGCACATGTTCCACAAACAAAGCTTTGTGCTTTTCGCCCCCAGAGCCTGTGTTCCTGGACTGGAAAAGCATCTTCCCATTTACACAAAGCAAGTAAGCAATAATCCTACCGATATGATGAAATTACTTGTAGGATTATGAGAGGGGAAGGCTTTGTGTGAAGGCAGCTTAGCGTGGCATCATCCCTGAGAAGGAGTTTTACATATGCCTTTTCCATTGAGGTCACGGGTAGAGAGCGCCCTTAAAACATGAAAGCAGGTGAGGGTAAGAATCTCACTTGTTTGGGGGGAAAATACGGACTGACAGACATAGTCACATGGACAAGGCTAAAACTGGGTTCACGGGTTGTCACTACATGCGGGCAGAGCCATCACACTGTTGATTCAGGGTACTTGTCGCTGCTGGGAATGCAGAAATGTAGACACCAGTCTTTTAGCATCACCCGAGAATACCTGTTTCATCTTCCAGGTCTCACAAAGTTTTTAAATGTGATCTCTTTGCAGGATGTGATCGGCGGAGCGCTAATTTCAGCTGTGCTGCTTGTGCTCTTGTATCCTGCGTGGGACGTGATAGACCACTTGCTGTTAACTAGTCCCTTCTGTCCTCTGCTTTCCATAGTTGTGCCTCTTGTCTTATGTTACAACTATCCCAAATTAGACAATTACAGCCCCACCAGGGGAGACACCACTACTATCTTAGGAGCTGGAGCTGGGGCAACTGTGGGATTTTGGTTAAACAACCAGTATGCTGCACCAGCCTACACCAGTGAAAACTTTCAGCTTGGATTTCACCTGATCACCGCTAAAATAATGGTGGTCATGCTAGCCAGGTTCTTTGTAGGGATCGTTGTTGTTCTACTGACGCGCCAGCTCATGAAAAGCGTGGTCCTTGGCATGCTGGGTTATCGATACAAATTTCCTATAGGTGACGTGGAAGCCCAGAGACGACTGGAAGTTGAAGTGCCATATAAATTTGTAACATATTCCTCAGTTGGCTTCAGTGCTACCGTCATTGTGCCGCTGCTGCATGAGCTGCTAGGATTGATGTGAGTGCAGCACCTTCCTTACAAAGTAATGTATGGCACCACCGTTTCAGAGATCCGATGAGGCAATTGAGGCTTGACCAAAAAAGTGTTTTGTGCCTAAAATACCCAATTTGGAAGACTCATGGGAATCGCTGTACACAAGTAACTTTGGGTTAGAAATCTCTGACCCCTCTGTTGTCCCATAATTAGAGACCTGTGGCCCAGATGACACACGATGACAAGCACAGAGTACAAAGCTAAAACCTCTGCTGGAGCGGCAGCAGTGGCTGGTTTGCTGTGGGGTCAGGGGTGCCAGGAAGCATGGCTGTGCCTGGGGGATGCTGGCCTTGTGGCTCCGTGGGCTACAAAACTGCCTGTCTGGCTATGGGTTTGTTCCCGCTGAAGCAGGAGCACAAACCAAAGAGGGCTGATGTTTGGGGCACGGGAGAGGGACAACAAGCACCTGGTGGGGTGGGGGAAGAGGCAACCAGCCAAGAGCAAAGAGCCGTCCTTGAGGCGTGCAGAGCTCTCTGCACCCCGCTATCCCTTGGGGACCAGGGGCAAAGGAAAAGTGGCTGAAGATAGGAAGGTGAGGTGGACGTTCTTCAAGTGCTGGCACCTGCCCACTGTCAGGCTTTGGTGGGAGCGTCCTGCCGGCCAAGACAGCAGGTTTCTTCAGCAACCAGCATCGGCAGAGATCAGAGACACAGTCCACACTTGGATACGTCTCAGCATTTCCCTAAAGAAATCTGCCAATTATTGTACTTGTCGCTTATCATGGTCTCTCCTGACAGCACTGCCAGCCCTGGCTAGTTCTGTGTATGGTTTTGCCCACTGCAATCCCTCAACAAAAATCCCAATCAAAAAAGTAAAACAGAAGAAAGAATAATCCAACACAAAATATTTTAAGTGATTTGCAACAAGTTTATCTTGGATATTAATAAGGAAGCCTCCACTGAAAGATCCTTTGGCTACACATAACCAAGCAGAATTATTACCAGTGTTGAGGCTTGTGTTCAAACTGTTTAACTCCCGATTTAGCCTCCCTGCCTAGGGGATGAGGCAAACTCCTTTCTATTGTGCAGGGATAACAACTATTGCACTTGAACTGCATGGGGGAAGGAGTTGAGTGGTGACTCTGGTGACTACAACATGTGGCGATGATAAGATGCCATCATTTTCTGGTGCTGCACCACATTACGGTTGGTCTTCCATGCATCTTGCAATACTGTGTATACACTTGTAGAATAGCAGTTGAAGAGTGTTCATAGGGGGGTGATTGCTATAACTCAGGCTGCTTATTGTAAAAAAATATATATCTGCTGTCGGATCAATGAGCTGTTGAGAAGGACAGCGGTGAATGTGGTCCGCTTAGCTGGAAAAACATAACACGCTGTGACCACGGAGCTTCATGCATGGACCCCGTGCCTTTCCTGGCAGAATGTACATACAAGCCAGCTTTTCAACCATGTGCACTTGTCTTCCTGGCTGCAATGCAAATTAACCTGAGGAATGTAATGGAGATGCTTGGATAAATATAAGCAAGTTCCAAAGACACAGCTTCCAGAGGGGAGTGGGAGGTGCCTATGTGAAATAGCCGTGAGGTTTTAGAACCACGTCACTGGTCTCTAGGAGAAATACAGGCAGAAATTGTAATGTGGCTGTGCGGACACATCTCTCTTCACATGTGCACGCAAGCAGCTTCAACAAATTTCTCAGCAGGATGCAAGCCCTTTGGTGAACCCAGAACTCATTAAAACCAAGGGGTCCGGTCTTCAGCCTCCCCCTCTCCCACACACCACAGCAGCACTGTCATCAGGCCTTAAACCACCTTATTTTATGGGTGCTTAGTGATGGACAGCTGCCTGGCAGAGCTGGAACCCTGTGGAGGTGCCACTTCACAGTGGATGAGACCAAAGTTGCGAAAAAAACTTGACAGCAGGCCGAGTCTAACCCATGGAGTGAAATCAGTTGGTCCCAAGAAAAGCATGGTTTGACAGGGACATTCATGCAGTTTTATCTGTAAAATTTCTGCTCTGAATCACAGCTATTTTATGCTATGAAAATTTTATGAGTTATATATGAATTCTTGGATTTATAAAGTACATGCACAAGTATTTTTATCTTTTATAGTATTCACCTGCACATGATTCATGCAATACATGCAAACTGTACTTGGTTCCAATTTTAAAATATACATATTTTGCAGAATTTGATGTTTGTTCATTTTGTGTCCTTTAATGCTATTTGTCAATGACTGATGAAAGTGGAATGAGTCGCAGCTTTAAAAGCTTCCCAAATGCAACCACCCACCTCTCCTCCCAAGCTGGTCTCTCCTCTTCTGCTCAGTCAAGCTGTGAAGCTTCAGCTTCTCTGGGCTCAGCTGCAGCATCCTGCTTTTTTATAAAAATAAAAGGACTACTGATCCACTCACAACTACACTTTGCACTCACTCCATCCTTTGCAAATGGAAATGTGTTAGTTGCCATATTACCAGTGATGGAGGACACTTGGGCACCTGGATTCTCCAGCACCTGCAATATTTATCTCTAATAGACTAAACAGTTAATTGGAAGTCAGATTTTATTTTAAATTAATGTATGCAATTATAGCATGACAGCCCATGAACTGCAGAATTTTTCATGTTCACTGAGGAGCCTAACAAGGTTTTGTTGTCCAAGATGCATATTTGAAGCTGAGTAGGGCTGTCTCCTCATCATGTCCTGCCTGGAAGTGGTGTGTCCATGGACCCCTAATTGCCCACAGCTGACTGAGGTGAGCCCCGATTACTGCAGCAGCTCTGGGCTGCTGGGAGCAGGCAAGGCTTTCAGCTGGTGACAGGGGGACCACAGCCATTCCTGCAGGGCCAGGGTTGAAGAAGCAAGTCCTATGGCAAGGTAAGCTGTTCCACTCGTGCTATATTTCACTAACCTGAGTCACCAGGTCCTCGCTGCAATCCAGTGTGTGTCTTTGCTCTCTTTGGGAATGCTCCCCACCTCTTCATCCCTGCAGTTAGGGTGCCTTTGCATCCCCAGTGTGATGGCAGAAAATGAGGTTTTGCAAGCAGTTTGCTGGTTTTGTTCTGTACTCAGTGACACAAAGGCATCAGCCTCTTGAGTAGGCATGCTTATTTTTTGGAGTAAAATGCTGCTCTTAATATAAATGGGGTAGGAGAGAACTTCCAGACACAAAGCATCACCCTGGGAGCCTGGGCTGTTGACTTCTCTTCCGTACTGTCCTTATGTCCCGGTCCAGCCCTGCAGCTCTCCATTCCACATTCTCCAGCTGGAGGGGTGGTGTCAAGACAACCCTTTTCCTAAATGTCTTCCATTCTACTGTCAAGAAGGATGTAGCAGGCATCTCGTCTTAGCTTAGTCTACTCTGTTCTGCCTTGAGGCTGCCTCCTCTTGATAAGCTTGCTCTGCAAACCGCTTTCATGGCATGTAGCGCTGACACAGGCTTCCTCCTGTTGCGGGGCATCTTTGTGTGTGGGTCCCCAGCACAGAACCAGCTATTCTGGCGGCAGCCAGATGTTATTGCACCCCCTGGCAGGGTTTAAAAAACAAACCAGCGAGCAATAAATTTGCCAGGTTTAATTTTCCAACAGTAACTCGGTCGTGACCCCAGTCTCCTAATCCACCCAAATTTCTATGCAAAACTGCGAGCTGGCACCTTGCTTTTCTGCATATAGGTGATTTAATTTAGGGGAGGAATAAAAGATAATGGCCTCAGTTTCAGTTTTAACTCTTCTAATGCCTGCTGCAAGTAGAAGTTAGGACTGGTGGGTATATCCCTGAAGTGTGGAAGTGTGGCTCAGCAGCCAGTGGGATCTTGCACTCTTGCTAAAACGTGTAAAGCATCACCCTCGTTTGCTGCCATCCAGCCCCTGCTCCCATCGGAGTGCATCGCTTCCACGTTGAGCCTGTAGCAATGGCCTGTCCGCCATCCCTGCTGCTGCCCTGCTCGCCCTCCCTCGTGCCGGGCTCAGTTTCAAGGGTGCCAGGCGGTCAGAGGTGTCACATGTGCTTTTGCTCAGCCTATTCCATATGCACCTGCCAAAATGAGAATGATTTAAATTGCAAGCAAGCACGCTACCAGCCCAGAGATGGAAACAGAACCAAGCATTACCTTTACATAAATACTCTCACACAATAGCAGCAGTGACCTGCATCTGGGTAAAACCAGAAGTATAACGCTCACAAGTAGCTCTCTGGCACAAAGCTGTGCATGGGATACCTCGATTCCTGAACACAGCTATGAGCAAGCTGTAAACAGCAGACAATTGGTTTGGGGCTACAAAAGACAACACCCTGCAATAAATATGCTAGACTTGTATGGTGCCCCATTTGTCAAGAGTCACAGCTAATCCTGAGCACAGCACTCCAGCAAAGCTCGAATTTCAGAACTGTAGCAGCCTCTGCCAGCTTGCTGGCCCCCACCTAGGGCTGTGAGAGGGGTCGGTGGCTCTGCAGAGCTTTTTCGCCTTTCTCTTGGGTCTCTTCCTTTACTTTTAGCAAGTAATACTACTCCCTGCATCAGAGCTGCTTGTGGAGCACTTAGCGACCAACACATGTGCAAACAGTGTGAAAAAGAAGTGGTGATCCCTAAAAGCCTCAAGACACACACACCACTGCAGCTCAAGCCCTTAGTCCCTGCCTAAGCTAGCCTCTACACTCAAAGGACAGATAATTCATAGGAGAATCGGGACACCTAAAGAGTCAGAAAGTCTTGCATAGAAAAATATATTTAGTGCACGCAAATGTGCCTGTACTCTGCTGAAATGCAAATCAGCCTCCTTGTCGCCCTAATCCCCGCGCCTGACACACTAATAAACAGGGGGGGTTAATGCTTACCATCTGCGCTACAGATCACTTCCCACACTGTGCGCTTGCTTGGTTACAGTTGTGCAGGCATCGTGGAGAGCTAGATCCTGCAAAGGACAAGCTGGCTAAGCCCTTGGGAGGCTTTAAAATGGGAGCTGCAATTTTCTCACTCTCTGTGGGCACTGGAGTCAGTCGTACCATGTATGGCAATAGCTATATTCTCATTTCACGTCTGTCACGCAGAGATAATTAAAATCTGCACTTCCATCTGAGGGGAACCATAGGGTTCCCAGATGGGTAACTGCACTGCATGTTTCATATTGGATTAACACTTGCACCAAAAAGCCTTGCCTGTTGCCCTCCCACCTGTTAAGATTACTGACAGGGTTGAAAGTCACCGTGGGTCCAGTGAAAGGAATCTGTGCAGACACGCAGCTCATGTAATGCTGAGCTTACCTCATCCTCTTCATTGCACACCTCTCTGCTCAATGAGCCCGTCACTGTAATGACCTTCTTCAGCATTGCCCAGGCATCCACTCTTGGACGGTCCCCTCCTGGGAACAGGACCTGTCTGGCTCTCACAAGGGAAATAAGCCACAAAATACTTACTGTTGTTAGCCTGCAACAGTAGCAGCAGTTGTGATCCTGCAAATGAGGAAAAGCCAGCTTCATTAGCAAGCCAGCAAAGAGCCTGCTTAAGAGTACTGAGCTGGCCACCCACTCAGTGATACAGAAGGATGTGCTGGGCATCACCACGCTGGATGCAGCATCTCACTTTCCCAGATAGCAGCAGCCCAATGTGCCAGGCTGTAGCATAACTGCTGCCAGAGAGGCACCTAGAGGAAAAGCCTGACCTGTGAGAGGTTCTCATATATTGTCAGGGTCAAGACTGAAAGAAAAATAAGAGCTGCATCGTCCTGCTGTGTAGCTGGGGTTCACAAAGCCACTGGTGGGGCTATGTAAGTGCAAGGACAACACTAACTTCTCCAGACAAATACGGCAGCCTCAGTCGGACAAAGGCTTTGATGTTTTTCAGCTCCTCATGCAAAAGACCACTGGCATATGCTCTTAAATGCATTTCCCCAATTTGGTTTGGAGCTTTAAAAACCACTCGGCTTACAGCAACCATGAAAAAATTTAATTCCATCCCCTCCCCTTTCTGAATTTAGAATGATAAAGGATCAACAGTTATGTCTGGAGTAGGGAAGCAGATATTACACACATCTTGCTTACAAAACAGCTCTGGTTTTCATGAGACAAGTTTATTTTCCTCCCTTCACCGTTGATGAGCACATGACAACCATACAGAAAAAAAGCTCAACTCCTTAGTTCTGCTCACATTCACTCAACATTTGCTCTAATCAATTATCTTATTTCATGCAATAAGAAAAGAATGAGATTCCTGTTATGCAGCCATAATCAGTTACAGTACGAAGCTGTGTCTGTGGAACATTTCTGATTTTGAAAACGAATCATGTGCTCTGCCACTACATTTCTCTTGTAGAACAGTGAGCTTTTACCCAACTTGTTTCTTTCCCCATCACCCTTTAAAAATATTGAGGGCACGGTCTAGTCCAAGATGCCACATTCCTACCCTGCAGAAGCTTAGCCAAATCATACCATAAGGAACATATTTACCCAGGGAACCAGGCTGTTTTTTCTAGTTTATTGGTATATAAAAGCATAAGTGGACGTCCCCTGCAGAGAGAGGGTGCTGCATGTGACAGCAGACGGCTGGAGGAGGATAGAAGTCCTGTCTTCACACAAAGGGTTCAATATTGATCTCTAGGGCAGAGCATGGCATGGTGAGCTCAAACTTGGTGATAACATCAGGGTGTAGGACGCCAAGTTTCCCAACAATTTGACCTTTGGCAAAGATCTCAGCACAACGACCAGGAAAGAAAGCAGAGCCTGTAAAGAAAGTGAGAGAAAAATCAATATTTCTCTGGGCCAGAGAAGTCAATAAGCATTTAAGATGGAGAACAAAGCTCTTAGTATCAAACCCGTCTCTGTGCCGAGATGCTAAGAAGGGGCTTTCACTTTCTTGCATTAACAGTCGTCATGATTGACAGGGAACAAGGAAACACTCTGAGTTAAAAATAAAATGTGAAGCCCAAAGCGTGGGCATTTTTCACACTCCAGTTGTTTTGACTCAGCTACTCCTGTAACAGAAATTAGGACAGATAAGTCAAGTTGAACAGATACTGAAATGAAGAACTTCTGCAGGCTTTTGGCTATTTAACACCTGAATGTTTCCCACCTTTGACTGTTTAAGGAAACAAAGCTTGCTGTCATCTGAAGGGTAAGTAGGCACGTCACATTTGATTACATGTCACATAATCAGAAACAACCTACGTTCCCCACCTGAAGAAGAGCTTCTAGGCACTTTCATATACACTGCAAAACTGTGGAACAATCAACAACCCAAAGGAAGTTATCTGTGTGTGATGGCTACACCAGCAATATGTTTAAGCTTGTCTAGAGCAGCTACACTTGCATTTTTCTGGTCTCTGTCCTGAGGCATGTCGCATTTTGACCTGATGGCCCTTCAAAAGACAAAATAATACCAAAGCAGCAAGCTGCTCCTTCTGATGCCACCTTCTTCATAACAAGTATGTGGAAGCAAGCTACAGTGTGCAGGACTTCCGGTGAGTAGTGCTGTTGATGATGCTTTGAACTCAAAGGAGGAACGGGGAGAGGATGAAACAAGGCCACTGAACCCTACAGATCTGTCTGCAGAAAGTTGCCTCTGCCATGTTTTTAATGGTGCTCTTGCAGAGAGGGAAGGGCTCTTTACTGGATTTCCACTCAGAAGTTAAACAAGTCAGCAAGGACAGCAGCAGGGACCAGTCAGCTCCCTTGCCCTTACACCCTGCTGTGCCTCTTTTTCTTAATAACCTACAACCCAACAAAATGTCTTCTACAGTAAGAGCTGATTATTGGGGTATGTAGGAGGTTGCATCAGTGAGAATGAGAAACATCCTGGCTTTATTTGCTTCTGTACTGGCATGAAGACAACAGCTGAGGAGCTGCTTCCAGTCCTGCTTCCTGCCTGCTACCATGCATTCAGCCCTTCAGCATCCTCTGCATCCTGCAAAGGAATTCCAAGACTTCCCTAATGGCAACCTACTCTCTGGTTGCTCCAAATACTATTTAAGGTTCTGGAATCAGAGATATATTCTTTGTTAGCTTCCCAATGGAAATCGTTCATTTAGGAAGTGTCTCCTGTGAAGCCTGTAGTCAGGACTTGCAGCTACAAGAACTGCAATTAGGTCCTTTCATTGTTCAGTGTGCTGCAAGTGCAAATTAACTTCAATCTGTACTTCAGCTTTGGCTGCCGTGTGTAATCTATAGTAAATGATCACAGTAAATGGTACCTAATGGCTGTTTTCAAAAATATTCTGAACCAGTATCTTTTAAACCATCCAGTTCCAGTCTTAGCTATGAGCCCAAACCAGCTTCCACAGGATGTACCCAAGTACAATCACCCAGCCCCTGGATGTCAGCAGCCCGTGACTCCAGCCACACTCGCCACTGCCAAGCTGCACTGTGCAAAACAAGCGTTAAAATAAAACTTGATGAAACAAATTTAGAAAAGAAACAAATGCCACACATACAGATCACACTGCAGATTGTGGGTGAAAACATAACCTAAAAATAAAGTACCCTTGTAGTTCGTGGTAAAGGCTTTCCTATTTGTGAATAAAGCTGGCATTGTCCCATGGATGTGAGCAGCACACAGTGACCTTCTTTTAGAAACTTGACTGTAAGCTTAAACTTGCACAAGACCAAGAACTAAGCATCAGTTAATAATGTTGGCATGGTACCTCATCATAAATCACAGGAAAAAAGGAGCCTTGACAATATGGTTAGCTAAAAAGCTGTGAGTCTGACTTGTCTGTTCTGAGCTGCCTTGTTTGGGGCTTCGGGAACGTTGCTTTATCTTCTTGCACATCTAGTCCCAATTGTATCACAAGACTAAACTGCTTTAAAACCTGTTTTAGGCATCTGGATGTGGTCTAGAATAACACTGCCCTGATTCACTCTATTGCAAACTCAGTTAGAGTCACTGCATCCTTCTAACAGCAATACATGTTTTGCCTCATTAGTGTCTTACCAGATCATATCAGGATAGAATGGTTTGGTTGGAAGAACCTTAGAGATCACCCAGTTTCAACCCCCCTGCCATGGAAAGGGACACCTCCCACTGGATCAGAGTAATTAAAGCCCCATCCAGCCTGGTCTAGCACCTCCAGGGATGGAGCATCTATGTCTTCTCTGGACAACCTGTGTCAGTGCCTCACCAATCCAATAATAACACTCAGCAACCTAACCTCAAGTGGCAGGTTTCTCCTGGAGGCCAGTTTAGGTGCTGGGTGTAAGGAGGGCCCGTCTTCAGGAGTGCTGGCTGCTCACCCCCACAGCAAGGGGCAGTCCTGGGCAGCCACGACTATATTAAAGGGTTTGTGTACACCACGCATCCCTCAGCTGGACTTCATAACAGCAAGCCTGCTGGAGTAGTGTTAGCAGCAGCTGCTTTGCTGGAAGAGGAGTCACAAGTCACAGCCATTCTTTAACCAAACCTTTTTAGCAGTTCCCTTGCATTTAATGAAATAATAAGAATTCGTGATAAATAAATTTTGAAAACTGTAGGCAATTCACGACATCATATTGGAACTTTGAAATGCCTTAATGGTTATGCCATAAAGTGATGTGTTACATTAGCTAGAGCCTGAACATTGACAAAATGTATCCCTTCTTACCATGAGCTTACAGAACAGCTTCATCACCCAAGTGAACTAAATCAGTGAACCACGACCGCCAAAAGGGAGGTAATGGCTCTCCCCTTGGAGACGGGAGGAGAGCAGGACAAGCTGTCAATGTGGCTGAAGCCTTTACCACGCATTCCATATGGCTCTGAATGCACTGCTCCAGGCTGTGTTAGGTGTTCAGACACATTTTCCATCTCATACGCAGCTAGAGACCCTAGACCATGATGTTACCGATTTTAAGTTGTGCCTCCTTGCAGTGAAGAAGTAAATATAAAATTAAATAACAAGGAGGAACACATAGCTCCCAAAGTGCAGTCAAAATACTTCTCTGTTCCTAGCTAAGCTAACCCTGAAATGCTGGTTCCTTCACAGCACGCTCACTGGTGTGCCCGGTGCTTTGCAGGCATGGCACTTGCAGGGTATTGTTCTGTGACTGGAAAGACTGCACAATAAGCAAATAAAAACGAAAGAACCTGTTAAAAGTTTTAGGGTTCCCATCTGTCCAGCTAACAACTGGCTCTGGCACCAATTTTTTATGATAATAGGCTGCACTACAGAATGCTTCAAAGCACATTCCTGCTTGCCAAAAGGACCTCCAGACTGCATCCCACAGAAAAGGGACCTGAGGTCTTCCTCATCTTAGCAAAGTTCCCTTTGAGCACACACATGGAAAGAGAAGGAGGCTGGCTCATGCCCGAGACTGGATGTTGTTGGTCCATGTGTCTTTGCCAAGGGCACCAGGATTTGCAGCAAATGTAAATTTCAGATCAAGAAATTCAGAAAGGGAAGCACACAAACACAGACAAAACTCAGAAGAAATGTGAAAAATCTGAACAGAAAGAGAGGAAAGAGAAAGGAGTATTTTGCAGCTGGCGGGGGAGTGCTTTGACTGAGGGAACAACCACAACCAGAAATGGAAGACCTGAGCTGGAGGAACCTCCCTGGGCTGAGGGCAAGCTGTGGGCTATAGAAGGACCTGAGCAACCCAGAGCGCAGGACAGCAAACCAGAGGATTTGTCAAAATAACCAGGAATCAAAGGTAAAGGACTTTTTTTGTGTGGTTCTTGTATTATCAAGTAAATGGCAATGGTGTTTTAGATTTGTAGCAAAGCTTGGGTTGTGGACTGGACTATCATATCAGCTCTTGAAGGAGGTTATTAAACTTCAGAGTGAGAGTCAAGGCTGTACATAAGACACGTGCTTATGCTACTCGCGTGCATGGGGAACTGGCAAAAAATGCACGCACTACTTCTTGTTTGAATTACTCACACCATCAGCTGAAGCCTCATGCTCTTAAGCTTCACTAAAGTCTTGCTGCCAAAAGGAGTCCAAAGGGTGCTTTCCCCGGAAAGCCAGGAGCTGTGACCTGCAGCTTTTGAACAGCAGGAGTTCAATGTTGACAGCAGTTTGTCCTCTCTGTGTATGCAGCACCATCAGGAATGCTATGGTTGTGAAGAGCACAGTCTCCTGAAGGAAACTTTCTCTAGCTAAGCAGGCACGAACACACACCTGGAGGCACCATTACCAGCACGGGTGCTGTGAAGGGACCACACTTGCTGCTGGTGCAGTTATATTGAAAGGCTGCTCTTGTTGGTCTGGTTGGTTGTACCATCAAGCACTCTGAAAGCCAAAATTCAGTTAAAAACTGTAGTTTATTATATTGTCCATTTTAAGGACAGATTTGCCACTCTTGATGTAGTTAATCCTTCCTGCTCTGCACACAAAGAGCAATACATAAACTTCACCTTCAAATCTAGTCAGAGATAGTATTGTCTTTACTGATAGAGACCAACGGCAGAGGAAGACAGAACGTCTAGCACTGGAAATCTGCCTCTTAATATGTCAATGTTATAACTGGTAGTTAGAAGGGGTGGGGTGAAATACAATATGCATTCCTAAAGAAGAGAGGCCAAAGCCAACAATGTCTTATGCTGACATACTACACGCAAGTGAAAGACAAAAGCTACTTCTTGTGGCTTCAAGTAAGAATTTAATTTCCAGTGTTCAGTGATGTAGAAATAATACTTTTAATTAAAGCTTCTGTGCCACATCGTCAAAATCTGTAATTGCCTCTCTGCTTTCAGGCAGCAGGGCCACTCTGATTGCTTTGGGGTAATTCTTTGGCCAATAATCCAATAGAGCATGTAGTCTTTAGCACATTTTCTGGCTAATTGACCCTTAAAGAGCTCAGAGTTCCCTGCACTCTTTGTTGTCAAACACCTTGCACAATTTCTTTTCTCTCGCTTGCTCTCCCTCCTTTTCAAAAAGAAATAGATTAAAGTAGTATTATAAGCCTAGAGTTGCACTAAGCCTTCAAACCCAACCGTTTGTTCCTGTAATTTGAAGGAACATCGGAAGCTGAAGCCTAAGGAGGTAATAGAGCAGAGCTCATCTGGCCTCTGAAGTCTTTCATCTTAATTCTCCATCCCCTTAGTCACTCCAGCTGCCCTTTCACTGACTCACTTGGTGAAGTATTTTACCCACGCTGCATTGCATGGCATTCAGTTTTTTGAGGGTAGATGGTTTTTTTCTCTTTAGGACCAGGTTCTTCCCATTTTTACTAATTCCTTCTTTTGGCAGATAAGCTCCAATGCAAAGTCACAGGACACTTTTGGACCCGTCAGTGTTTTAAAAGGCAAGGACATTTTCTTGCCCATGCACACAGTGCAATCCTGCTCCCAGAACCTTATGCAAAGCAACAGCAACCTCAAATCATATCTTGTCATGAGACGATTTACCTTCAGTTAATTTTTAAAATCATGGACACCTCAAATCTTGCATGATTTTTGGAACAGTAATGAGACCAATTGCTCTTGCACATTGTCAGCCCCTCTTCCCCCATATTCTCCCATTCCCAGAAAAAACCTACTTTGGGATCAGTGGGATATTTATTAACCACAGTTTCCTGGTTTGTAACACCTGGCTAAAGCTGTGCCAGAACAACCTCCACTCCCCAGACTACACCGAACTGTAATCAAACTTAAGGTAAGCCGCTTAGATTGATTCCCTGCCCCTACACAAGAAAATAATTAACACTTGAAAAGATGGCAAACAAAATATCTGCATGATAGGCATGAATATGTCCTCTTAAAGGACATCTTTCATTCTGATTTCTTCCTATGTTTTTCCAAAAGCCTCCACAGACAGGGCATAGCAGAAGAGGGTAAAGGCACCATCAATTATTTACCCAAACTGGTATACTGGATATCCAAAAATAGAGCTGAATGTTAGAGTCCTTGTGCTGACAGTGAGGTCAGGGAATATGGAGAAGCATCCACAGGTTTGCAGTGGTCAGTCAATGAATCATCTTCTCATGTTGCAACTAAGTGGATGGCTGCAGGGAGGGTGTAAGGAAAACTAATTCTTCTATCTCACAAGGACCCTCATCATACACAACTCTAAAACTGAATATATTCTATTCTGTATTTGACTATATTTAAGATTATTTGTGCATCAATGCTATAGCTTTACAAATACAAACTTATAAGACATTGTAAGCAGAAAGAATCACAACACTCTCTGGGTGCAGAGCCAACTGCTGTCCGTCCTTTTACAGTGCATGACAGTGATGAACTGGGGGCTGGTGTAGCTAGAAACCTCTTCCCTCCATTATTCTTGAGAGCAGAGACCAACACAGACTTTTACACTAGCTTTATTTTTCACGCTTGCTGTAGAGTGCCTTGGGAGCTTTAACAGACGATGTCTGGTGCTGCTGATGTTAGGAAGTGGTTTCGAGAACATAACAGGTTTGGAGCTCCTCTTTTTTCGCTGTGTCATTCTCAGGATTGCAGCAGTGTCAGGCACTTCAGGTTATTTGGGCAAAATCACCGTGTTCCTGCGTTTCTTAATGGAAGATAACATTTGGGTGGATGACGAAACTAAGGGCCACTGATGCGGGTAACAGGATTTCATGTATTCACTGCTGCCTACCAGAGTGGCTGCTTAAATAATGTGTACAGAAAAAATTGTTTGGAGTAAGAAACCTAGGAAGAAATCTATCAAATTTGGCACATTTTTTCTAGAAATCAGTATTAGTATATAAAGCTCAATAAATTTGTATTTGTGTGGCACTTGTGAGAAACAGCAATTCTGCACTGGAGTTTAGCTGCCCTGTAGGGTCACTATTACGGAGCTAATTTCTGCTTTTAGGCCAATTGTATCTGATTTATCCAGATTTATCTGAAATGTTATACTTTCTCCTGCCTAAAAGTCACAAGCTGATATTGTGTCACAGCTGTTTTTAAAGCTAGATAATTCCTGATTCCAAATAAAGCTCTCTTTTTTTAAGATGTCTTGCTATTTCACTTGCGTTGGAGAAGACAAAGCTTTGGATATCAAAAAACTTCACCGTTCTATTCCCTCTAAATATCTAAAGGAATAATTAACCTTGCAAATATCAGAATCTGTCAGAAACTAGGAAACAATAAACCATATTCTTTATGGCAAGGGGTATAACACACTCTGTTTGCACAGTAAGTCAACAGATTTTAGCTTTTAGGCTCTGCTTTCAACACAGCATTTAAGAATAACAAGAACTATCACTTAAGCCAGTTTGCAAGCCTATTTTAATATGTCATATGTGGTTTGCACGTTGTTTATTCTCTTCATACCCTACACTAAGCTGTCCTCCTCTCCCAATGACTTGAGATTACTCACTAAGATAAATAACAGCCACTTTACGTGATGCTTTCATGGCTACCACATTTCATGCCTTTCAGAAAATGACCTGACAAACTACCGTGGAATAATACACAATTAAATGATGAATCTCAGCAGTCATTGGACCTGTTAATCACTTAGTTTTAGTAACGAAGACTTCTGTTGTAAACCAACGCCTGTAGCTGAAGTGTGTGGCTGTACTGCTCGGGCAGAAATGCTTGAATGGGCTGAATGAGAGCCAGCCAAGGGCCAGAAGCAATGGTGGGTCTGGCACAGATTGCCCAGAGAAGTCATGGATGTCCTGTCCTGGAGGTGTTCAAGGCCAGGCTGGATGAGGCTTTGAGCAACCTGATCCAGAGGGAGGTTTCCCTGCCCATGGCAGGGGGATTAGAACTGGATGGGCTTTAAGGTCCCTTCCAACCCAAACAATTCCATGATTCTATGATTCTATGGAATTTGGCTGTTCTGCTTCTGGACACAAGCAAGAAGTGGCTGTGCCCACCATGTGGACTGGGTTGAGTCTGCACTAGGTCAGCGTTTCTTTGCTTATCTACTGTTTTCTAATATAGAAACTACAAGCAAACACAAAAGTCCATTCCTCCACCACGGGCAAAAGAAATACTCATCTTAGGGTCGCACATTCTATTGACCTAAAAGTTTGAGCCAAAATCTTGCAAACTGTTTTTTAAAATTTAATAGGCTGCAAATGTTAGAAAATGAATGTAAGATTAAATCTGAAGCACTGCCTCCATATCACAGTTCAAAAATCCAACCAGATCAGAGAACTGCTTAACTGTGTGCTATAAATTCACCAAGATAACAATTGCTAGCATCGATATTAATACTGTATTGAAAATAAAAGTATACAGAGACTAAGTTGGCCTCTAGCCATAGAAGGCTGTGCCAGAGGTGCAAACAGAACTGAAGGATGAAGTTGGCACTTCCCCAGAGAAGCCAGCGCAACCAGACCTGCATCCTGACCCTCAACTGCTTAATCACGGAGATGTGCAATTTGCTGCTATTTCTGCTGCTGGCTTGGATGAATCATTTCATTTCTAGAGAAGGCTTTGCAACATTGAAAATCTAGTTTATGATTAAGAAATAATTTTCTATTTCAAAACATAAAGAGACAGAAAAAAAGGAAATTACCTAATTCTGTGCTATATAATGTATGCTGTGCCAGACATTTAAACTTCTAATGAAAGGAAGATTTTTATCTGTTAGCCTTGTTATGATGTAGGATTAAAAGAGTTGCCTTCAGGAGGACAAAAGAATTAAACTCTGAAGTGGCCTCCCTAGTAAAGGAACAGCAGAAAAGCAGAGATTTAATGTCAAGGAGAAGAAATGAACACCCTTAGCTCAGAAACAGAGGTGCCAGCGATTTAGATGGGTCTGGGAGCAGACAGAAACTGTTAGAAAATGAAAAATCTGTTAGGAGAAATGCATCTTTGATCTGTCACAATAAAATGCAATGGGAAGAAAAACATAGTAATCTTTATTAGTTAGTGCTTGTGAAAAGAAAAGAATAGCTTGTGTCTTTTTACACATTGACATCCCTCCCTTGAATATTTTTGCAGTTACCATCAATTTTTCCTCCCACTACTATACTACAGGAAACGCATTTCTAAAGCAGTTGATCCAAAGGAGTTTCTCTTCTGAAATAACCTTCTGAATTTGAGAAACAAATATTTTCTTTTTCTTATTTAACTTTTTAATTTCATATGTGTGTGTGTGTGAAGTGCCAAACACAATTTGGTGATGAGAGTTTAACAATGAAATCTAAGCCTGTCAGACCTTTTATTACCCTATGCTGTGCTGTAAGAAGATACTTCTCTGTCTGATCAACCTTTTCTGAGGATAAAGGCTGTGCAAACAGATTATACTCAAAAGTTATCAGGAAGAAACATTCAGAGAAGCTGAAGTGACCATGGGAGTGGAAAAAGCCCCTCTTTTTTAGTAACAAAAATCAGTTGTGTAACAGAAAGATAATGAAATAAGACTTATTTCTAGAATCAAACTATGGGTTCACTACAAAAGTTGTGTCGCTTGGTCTAACTTGATTGCTTGCAACAGCAAGAAGCCTCCAAGATGTCCAGTGGTAACAGTGACCTGTCAAATTTTGATAAGTCAGGTTTATCTGGACAAATTCAAACACTGTAGACTCCCACTTTGGCTAATTAAATAATATAAGCAACTCTCCTGGTTCATACCTTTGCCATGTATGCCCTTGGGTGTTAATCCAGTTACAACCACATTTGAGGCATCAGCACTAGAGTGGGAATACACTTCATAAGGCTGAAAAAAACTTGGCCTAAGTTGGTAGGGATTTAGTTCCTATAAACCTGAAGCCCCATATTTACAGGAAGGAAATAAAGAGCAGAAGAAATGGGCAATCAAAGGGACATTCAGTGAGCAGCTACACCCACTTTATAAGATGATTTAATTTAACTTTGAGCAGAAGAAATGGGCAATCAAAGGGACATTCAGTGAGCAGCCACACCCACTTTATAAGATGATTTAATTTAACTTTGAGTTGTTAGAACTGTAGTTCTTCACCTAACTAAGCTCCCTTGATTCTGCAGGGAAAACTGCTCAAAAGAAAAGGATGAGAAATTAATTAGAAATTCATTACATCTCAAAGTAGTGCCCAGCACTGGGAATGCCACAGAACTAGTGACAACACCCAATTTTACAAGATGCCTTATAATTAAGCCACTGTAATGATCAGTGCTGGAGTTCCTGAAATCCCTTGCAGAATTAGGATAATACATTTGCACCTCGAACGCTGTGTTCAGTTTGGGGTCCCCCACTACAAGAAGGGCATTGAGGGACTGCATCCAGAGAAGCAGAACGAAACTGGTGAAGGGGCTGGAGAACAAGACTTAGGAGAGAAAGCTGAGGGAATTGGAGATGTTTAGTCTGGAGAAAAGGAGGTTGAGGGGAGACCTTATTGCTGTCTACAACTGCCCAAAAGGAGGTTGTGATGGGGTGGGTGCTGGTCTCTTCCCCCAAGTGATGGGATGAGAGGGAATGGCTGCAAGTTGCGCCAGGCGAGGTTTAGATTAGATATTAAGAAAAATTTCTTTACTGAGTTTATCCCAGGGTTCTTCCCTGAGAACAGGCGACCCAGAGAGATGATGGAGTCCCTGTTCCTGGAGGTTTTAAAAGAGGGGTAGATGAAGTACTGAGGGATATGGTTTAGTAGTGGACAGGTACCATAAGGATCTCAAAGGTATTTTCCAACCAAGAGATTCTATGATTGAGAAGTACTAAAATCAGTCCAACTTGAACTGTCCTTACCTCTTAGTGTTTCTAATTTATGAAGCTGCCTATGGGTGTGGGGGCCTAGACAGAAAACCAAGTGTGGAAGATGTGGGGAAACTTCAAGAATAAGTTATTTGATGAACAAGTAGTCCTACTTTCATGACAAATCTGGGAACATTTTTGGTTAAAACCATTTCTGTATTTAGTGCTGAAGTGAGTTCAGTTAAAAATCAGAAAAGCTACTACAGAAAAAATGAGAGAAATAAATTGCATTTCATATAATGTGATCAGTAACAGTGGCTGAAAATTCATCTAGGAAACTGAGTAAATTAGGAAAAATTAATGACTGGCAGCAAGAAAGACAGCATTATAAAGCTTTTTAAGACTACTGGAAATAAATTATAGGTAGAGTATTTCATCCGCTAACAAGACTGGTTGAACTTTTTATGTGAGACACAAATGTATAAGCATTTAATAAATATTTCTCTTTATCTAGGGAAAAAGGTATTCTAATAATTTTAAATTCTAATAATTTTAAATTACTATAACAATGTGTCTTCCAGTCCACTGAAAAAAAAATGAAAAATACATTTGGTTACATCAGCCAGGACGAGGATGTTTCTGAGATGCTGGGAGTCTTGGGCACCATAATTACCGTCCAATTCTCAAAGCAGAGCTCCTGCCGGCTACTGTTAACTTAAAGTAACAATACTGGGAATTTGGTAGTACTAGAGAAATGTTAATGTGGTCCCAGTGGTCCAAGGAGGACGATCTAGACTGATCCTGGGTGAGCGAAAAAAATACTTGGGAACTGGCAAATGTGAAATTCAGAGGACCTGCAGTTCAGTCAATTACTAGCTGATGGGGTTTTTATTGCCAACAAATCTAATAATCTACCACACTTGTAATATGAATGGTTACAAATACAATTACAAGGATGTAAAAGCATCTATAAAGTATCTTTTTTTGAATGCAAATTAATGGATTAAAAATTGACTGGTGTCTTCTAGGATGTCACAAATTATATTTGGAGGCTTCATGGTAAAATGGGCACCTTTCCTTTTGTTATTGATGAGTAAACAGACAATTATTGACATTCACGAACAATGCAATGACTGCCAAGACAGGCGTAAGGCCAGGATTGCCACTAAGAGCAATCAAGCCACAGCTCCTTACAATAAAACAGTTATTAATATTGCCAAGTTCAACACAGGGACGTACCCTATGTGTATACTACAGTCTCCCAGTTTAAATCAATCCCCAGAGATAGATGCCAGAGTTCAATTCTATACACGGAACTCAGGATTCGTTCCAGACTTCCCTCCTCTTGTCTAGTGAATTGAGGTTAACAGTCTAAATCTTCTTTTAAAGTTGTTTTTTGTAATTATAATTATTATTTATAATATAGAATACAGAATATGCAAGTATATAATATATAATATACAAGTATAATAATTATTATAAAAGCAACTATTGATGTTCTTAGTTATGGAGATAACTATTACACCTCTAATTTCACAGCTAAACCTTACCAAATGAGAAGCTATTGCTATGATTTACTGTAGAATTGAAATTTTCTACACTTTAACACACCTTTCATTTAATTAACTAAGGGCAGTAAAAAAGAGAGTACAATTTCTCTTTTTCTAACAGACAACTGTCAGTTACTGAAGGAAGCCAGGCTTAGGATGAAGTACACGTGTATGTTCAGCACAAACAGGCTGACGTCCTTTACTAAGCGGTTCATTATCCTAAAAGAGTGAATTGCATAAATATTTACTTAGGAAAAAAATCCAAGAGTTAGCTGAAATTCACAAGAATCAATAATGTACTAAAAAGTAGCTCACATTCCAAGCTCATACAGTTCTGGGATTGCTTCCACAGGAAGGAATGCTATTTCATCAAATATCAGGTTTGCCATGGAAGGAGTGGGGCAGACAGCAAAGCACTATTGATTTGCCATTAAAAGTCTTCTGTGAACCCGTCAAATAGCTTCATTTTCATAAAACATGGATATTATTTTCCCTTTTCAAACAGTTTGTATCCAGTTATGTCCCATTTGCAAAGCACAGAGACTCAGAACGTACTGCATAAATGGGTTCTCCTCCCTTACATAAGGGCCAGGTATTCTAAATCTTAAAACACAAGCGAGGGTAATCACACCTTGTGTTTCACACCACTCCTTTGAAGACTGCAATACAGAATCCACTGGCAGTATTTACTAAACCCCTGGTTATTCTCTTTAGCCTAAGTAAGACTTTACTATGGACCCAAATCCCATTACTAACATCACCTACTGTGATCGTGGTCCTGACTTCCAGATGGAAATAGCCATCTCAGATGATCAGCCAGAAGCACATGATGACCAAAATGTTGCAGAAAACATTCTCACAGAGATCAAAACTAGCAATTAAGAATACCTACCAATGTAATTATTAGAATGCCTCCAGTTCTCAGTTCAAGGGAACTGGAACAAAGGAAAATGAAGTAAAAACTAATTGTAAATTACCTGACAACATATGGCCAAATTTATTGTTTCTTTCTACTCATATTTTTATTGTTTAAAAAAAAGTTTGATTTTATTGTGTTCCTCTCCTAATAATACACATCTGTTCTGATCTTTAAACTTTATTAATGGCATAGAACTGGCTAAAATTTCAAGAGTTTTATGCCAAAATTTTTATTATGCAGCATATACAAATTTGAGGGTTGATGCAATAATCATACTTTTTTCAATCTATATTTGATCACAGATGATTCAGCTATAAAAGAAGCAAAGAAAAAAGCAAAAATGCTTTTCTAGACCAGTAATCGTAGCATTCACTAAGGTATCAAAAAGTCCATTCTATGAATTTAAAAAAATAATGGGTAGCATTTCAGAATTTTGTCTTTAAAACTTTATAATTTTGTATATTAAATGGTAATAAGGAAAAAAAATGGTTCCATTAGTAACTGTAAGAAACCAAAAAGCATTGAGTGCCAAATATATGCTGAAATCCTTCAATCAGTCACTCAAACCCCCTTCTTCCTTAAGGCTGCTCTAAGCAGCTCTTCTCCATTTATTACCTAGCTCAGATTACACCGAAGCATAGTGAAAAGGCCAGGGGAACATCACAATTTCACCCATGTTTTCTAGCATCTGTACTTTTTTCACAGGTGTTGCTATAAAGACAAAAATGCCCTGACCCTAAGGTCAAACCACAGGGCACTTAGGTGTTGGTAGAACAGAAGGAGATTAAATAACCATGATTTGCACATATGGACCAAACAGGACTATAGTACAGGCATTTCATTTTTCAAAGTGAATTTGGAAGAGAGGCAAATATGTGCAAAATATCTCTATCCATTCTTTCTTGCACAATTAAAACAACATTTTTTCCCCTGCACTGTTTTCAATAATCACTTAATTTATTTTAATCAATTATACAAGGAATAAAACCAACTGGACTAAACCTCTGCCTTTACAGTGTGTTGCTTACTAGTCTGATGTTTTGTTTAAGATCACACACAGAAAAAGTAACTAGGTTCTTTCCACATCAGAGTCCTAGGAGGAACCCATTTCTCACTGTTAAAATTTGAATTTGGCACAGGCAATAAAAAACGATGCTCTACGAAGAGGCATCTAAAAATCCATGCCATGTGTAGTGTCCCGATTTAAAACCTCTGAAGTAACTTCTGCGGATTCTTCTGAATCATTTCAGTATCCTGCAGTCTCTTCAGATGTTACAAATCTTTTTTTCCACTCAGCAACTGATGTTACTCCATAATCTGTTGACTTTCTCTCTCACACAGCTTCATCGAGAGATTATGAAGCAAGTTAAAAAACAAACCCAAACCAATAAAAACCCGAACAGATTCTCCCAAACTACTTTGACTTCCAACCACCTCTGCAGTGAAGGTCTTTCAAGTAAGTTGGTGCAGTGATACTGCACTTGCTATGGCACTGGAGTATGAGCCATCGGCATTGTTACTAAGGTTCCATTAGTAAAGGAAACAAGGAAACTCTTTGACAGCCCACAAGTTTCTGAATCAGCAGTGAAACAAAGTGGTAGGTGCTTTTTGTCTATAGCCAAAAGCCACAAACTGCTTGTAATATATTGCTTGTGACAAGACATAATCCATCCTTTACACTAAATGCATTGAGGAGAAATGTCATGGGAATGCAGGAATTTTGAATATTAGAAACCTCACAGCATCAGGAATACTAAACAGCATCAGTATCATTAGAATTCACTGTGTTAGAATTATTTTTTGGGGTCTTCCAGTTTCTTGAAGTCAGTCATACATCACTGAAATGCTAGAGTACAGAATATAAAACACTTGCAAATATTTTCAGTACTAAAGCAAACTCTAGATATGTCTATTCAAAAATGAGCTATAGAAGAGTTTTGAAAAGGAATCTAATGGTTCAGTTTGATGATACCCAAGGACCCAGCTTCCAGAAGCTCTTCTACCCCCTCTGTTCCCCTCCTTCCAAATAAGACACTTTGGTATTACTTGTTACTTGGTAGAGTTTGAACAAGAAGTACATTTATTTAAGCATTCTTCTCATTAACCTGAAAATCCTATTAACCGTATTCTAACAAACCTATGAAAGTCTGCCTAAATAATACTGAGCAAAATAGTACTTTGTCAAAAAGTGGGAGTACCAAATAAAAGTGTCAATATATGGGACACAAGCATGCATTAAAATGCTAGGAGACCACTTAGTTGAAGAATTACGTTGACATCTTGCAGCGTGCTGCAAAACAGGAAGACATCTAACAGTTTTTTATTAAAGTTCTTTGAACAGGTGAGCTCGGTCAGGCTTTCACGGGCTTTGCCAGTGCCATGCGTTCCAGTAAGTGCAGAATGGAGGAACGTCCAACTGAGTCAATTTGCTTCAGTGTCTCATAGCTCTGAACACCAGCGCATGACGTTTAAGTAGAATCATACCTGCTATCCCTGCTGCCTTGCTTTTCTATGCTGTATTTACTACACTGTTGTTTTGGGTAGCAGAACAGATTAGTTGTTTATATTTGCTCTCTTGCATCAACCCATGCTTTTGCAATGAAGTAATGGGGTCAGCCTGCTTGCTTCCTCTCTTCCATGCATATGCACAGAGGAGATTTTTGCACTTAAGTATGTTATTTTTAATTCATGTGCAGCTCATCCAGTACAGAGAAGGAAGGGGGCTGTTACACAACTACTTGTCTAAGCAGCAGGTTCAGTCTCAAAGACAGCAGGTCTTTCAATAAAAGATATATAAGGCATGTATCTTCATACGAATATATAAATAAAAGGTAAATATGAACAAAAGCTATAGATACAGCTATACACTAAAAGATCAGGTGTAAGAGGTTGTCTTTCCCAGGCACTGTTAGCCAAGGAAAATAGAGTAGGCATCTGCCATATTAATTCAATTCCTTTCCACTGAGCAGATTAATCTCTAGTCCACGAACATACACTTTACTAGAAGTCTCCTAAAAACCTGTCAACTCACAATTCATAGAATAGCTCACAGGGAGACAGCAATCCCATTTTAAAACCAGCAAATGCAGTTAACACCTCTTCATTATTGCTTCCTCATATCGCAGTACAATACCATATATAATAATATATATCTTTAGTGCCTACTGCTCAGAGCAACTGAAAATTCACCTCAGATTGCAGGGGAACATTCAAGCTCCAGAACAACCTCTGCTGTACACTGCAGCTCTGTCTCCCTTACCTTCAGCTGCCTTGATCGTGTAGCCATTCTCTTCATCTGGTGGTACTTCAAGAAGCTGCATGACCCTGTCCAGCAAACCATGGATAATCTCAAACCCTGGGGTCTTGTTGTAATAAACTGCACAGAAATTCCTGTAGTTTCTTGCACCTACATCTGTAGAAGAAGGACACAATTGTGTTATCTGGGAAACTTTATCACACTTTTAACCCTGCCTTTTGACTCAGTTTTCTTCTGTTGTACTGTGAGGCACTTGTGGCTGAAAGGAGAAATGCATATGTAAAATGGCTTCTCTGACACACCTGCTATAATATAAACTGAGGAAAGAATGAGATTTCTTTAACCCACGGGACTCTCACAGTCAGAAAAGAAAATAAAGATTTAAAGTATCCTATGCCTTGGGCAGGAAACAGGGCTGTTACATATGAGTATCTTCTACACAGTGACAGGTACCAAGCAGACAGTTAAGTGTTAAAGAAATCCAAAGCAGACCAGCGAAAATGGAAATACTCAGTAGGCATCAAGAAACTTGTGATGGTAGTGGGAAAGCTGAATATTTATAGAACTCAGATGCAGAATAACTACCAGTACATAACAACTAGCCCACAACTTGAAATGAGTAATAACGTTAGCATGGTGATATGTGAAAAGATCTAAATTCACACAGGTTTCTAAATCACAAACGATGCTTTTCCTGATCATCTTGGACATCCTCGCAACCAAGTGACTATGAAAAACGTGCTACAGTGCAGAAAATCTGCAAAAGACTGCAACATGAGTGTCACCCACTTTGGACAGTTCCTCAGGTCAAAACCCTGCCTTCTTCTGGCTGTACTTCCTCAAGTCAAAACCCTGTCTTCTCTTGGCTATAAGTTTTCTTACACTATTGATGTCATCAAAATCCATTTCTATTTTTTAAATTTTCAAAATGAATACGTAGCAGTACATTGTTAGACTTGTACCCTTAGGCTACACCACTGCAATATACACTTTTTCAGACTGCTTGTAGCCTACTTTAAAGCTTCACTCATTGTGGGTTTAAACATTCTGACTTTTAGAGAGGAACAACCTAGGAATAGAGTAACAAGTCTATTGTCACAGCTGTCAATTAGTAGCAGTGAAATTAAAACACTGATTAATGTAGTGAAGATGTTATTGCCTTCAGGTCTTCACCTTCTGAAGACTAAAGTCCAAGCACTTGTTCAGCAAGGTCGGAGTGAACAAGGACAAAGTCTGCTAAAACCAGGGAAGGTCTCTTTAAATGAGAATGCTCTTTCAAAGCATTCATATGTTTTGAAAGCATCTTAAGTATACGCATGGCATTTCAGTTTGGACCAGACCTGCACTTCTGAAGGAAACGTCCTGATCATCCCCGCTTACTGTGCTTCTGTTCACAATGTAAAGCAGCCCTGCGGCATACAAATTTGGCTCCTTCCAGTGGCAATTAAGTCAGGACAGGTGTTCCAGAAGGGCACCTGAGTAGGTTCAATCCCTTGAGGACACTGAGTACACAGAGTCAGACTAGAGCTAATCAGAAGGACAGCTCACATGCATACAGCATGGACCATGAGTCACCAGCTGACCTCCTTCTGCACCACACTGCTTCATAACATTAGCATACAGTGCAACGAGTCACAGACAGATTTTCATGCACAGATTTATTCCCTTTCTAGGGAGCCCTCTGGCTTCTGTAGTCTCCTGGTTGCTCGTGTTTAGATGGACATTCTCATCTTTCTCTTCCACTATCAAGGCTAGATATGGGGAAGAAATGTGTCTACAGACAGCAACTGCAGTCCTTTAAAAAAACCAACATAAATATCTTTCTGATCTATAAGTATTTGTAATGTTTGAGGGGAAAGAGGGAATAAGAACTTCTTCAGTAGTGAAGGAATGAAGAATGAATAGGTCCAGCAAGGTAAGGCAGGGCAGCAACATGTGACCTACTTGCACGTGTAGGGCTTTCATATTTCTTTTCAGAAATTACCCAAAAGAAAGAAACATGAAATCTGGTGTATGCGAGGGTGATTTATGTTCTTTATGCTCTTTATGCAGTTAATTCATGTTCACACTGAGCATGTCAGGACTCTGGCCATGAAACATCTCAGCTGGAGTTAATGTTCCCAGGAAAAAAGGCACTGTACTGCATACCGCTCATAGAAGGACCATGGTTAAAGGTGCCTCTTCCATTAGAGACTTCATGGAGTAACAGCTGCACCTATGGATTGAGCTGTACTTCCACATAGTGCTGGACATAAGCATCAGCACAAAGCAGAAACTTTAGCACTTATGGAGAGTTCCCCTGAATCATTAATACCTTCCATATAAGAAGTTAGAGATTATTTTTAAATTAAATTTACATCTTGTTCATTTTTTCCAACTAACCGATTAGCAACAAAACACTAGACAGGAAAACATTTACCAAGTGACTAGAAATACACGGATTAAAAAGGGCTGCAAAATACAGGAGCAAGAGCCTACACAAGAGGTGAAAGCACAGCCTTTTTGAGCCAAAAGTCATTCAAAACTTCTAGGTTAGCAACTTGGCAAAACAGCTGCAAGTTCTCTCACCAGCCCCTGAAGGCTGAACTTACTCTAGCAGTAAGTCTGCATTTTGTCACTCAGGATCTTTTTCCTGTCATTATAATAATTTGCAGTGTTAAACAATACTGGCGAATCCAATCCTGAAGGTAAAATGGCAACAAAGAAAAGTAAAAGCTACAGCGAAAATATCAATAAATGTAACATATTATTTCTGGTCTGAGCATGCTAGCTGTTCAGTCCCACTGTATTATCTCTGTTTCACAGATCTACTAAGATACCAATTGGTAATATAGTCATGAATGGAAGATGACTTATTTTCATGTTGTATTGAGCAACAGAGAAGAAGAAAATGTTTTTCCCTTCCCTAAGACAGCACATTTCTTTGGGCTGGACATTCAGTAGAATGATTTCTTTTTCTTTTGAGTCATTATGTGAGTAGAATTTGCGACACCTATCTGAATTTTAATTTCATTATTATTCAGACAGTCAATGATGTCTTCAGATTGCTATTCTTAACAGAAAGAAACATACACAACAATTCTTATAACTTTTGCTTTCAACTGTAGAAATCCTTGGTAAATGAAAGGGTGTATTTTTAAGCATTCAAAAACACAGTGTTATAAAACCCCTTTATAGAGTTACGTTATGACACAAGAGGTTCACACACTACAGGCAATAGGAAGAAAAAAAAGTAAGTATTAGGAACTGCAGTCAAAAACTGGCGGATGTTAAAAATGCTTCGGTTCTTTATAACTTACTTAAGAGATCTCTTGTGTCATGCCATGAAACATTTCTGTTTTTCAAATGAGCCTGCCAAGAATGTCAACCTAAATTATACATATATATATTACTGAGACTTCAAAGCACTTCCTGGGGACACTGCTGAAAAACAATCTGAAGGATGGGCAGCTGGTTAGGAATATGTGAGCCAAAAGAGCACAGAAGAAGATAAAGCAGTGTTGTATGCTGCCCCTTTCAAATTAGAAATCCTCCAGAAAAATGCCTTGGTGATCTGAAAGGGGGCACCTGCTCATTTAAACTCATCTCTCAGCCGAACAAAAATGCCAAACTATTTTCTGCATTTAACTAACACTGGCAGGCCGTTTGGAAAAATGCTTCAAAACATGGCAGCAGCTTTACTCGCAAATGATATAAACAGTGCTAAACGTGTGCTACCATAAGGTTACACATTCTCCAAGATCACTGGACAGAGGTGATTTTCTAATGGACTAATTTCTTTTGCTGTGGTACGGGAGAGAAAGGGTGTTCTCTGCTAGGACTGGTGGTATAAAGGGACGATCTCTGTGCTTCTGTCCTGCCAGAAGAGCCTCTCCAGTGTTACCAGTGAACCACACAAACGCTGTGTAACGTATTCAAAATCAGCACATTTCCTCCTGCCTTGAGAAGGAACATTTCTGCTCAGATTTGGTTCCATTTAGTTATATTAAATTTGCCACACATTTTGCTAATTTAGGACGTCAAACCTTTCTGCCAGATATGTCTGAAGAGAAATATGTTCAGTTTACCTCAGTAAGCAGAAGTTCTGTGCAAGAAGGTATTTTATTAAAAAGATGTATTTAAAAGAGCTAGGTTCATTCACACATGAATGACTACAAGATGCCATTTCAAGTACAGTTAATGTCAGGACTCTTTTGACCCATACTTTTTAAATTATTAATTGGAAATTCTGCATGCCAACATCATGAAATAATAAAATTAAATTAGCCAATCTGATGACATAAGCCTTCTACAGAAAATCTCATTCCACATGCAAGAGGACAACCCCACATTTTTCAGTGTTTGCAGAGTTACCAGTTATTTCTTCCTCTCCTTCCCTTTCAAACTGTTTTCTAGGTAAGTTTAATTTTGGAAGTAAATTTGGGAAAGGCAGTATTTATTCTAAACACATCACTAAAACCTAATTCAGCTACTCTTGACAGTTTGCAAGTGCTCAGCCCATGGGGGGGCTGCACAAGAGCACAGGCTATAAAGCTGCTGCCTCAGAAGTCTTTAACTTTCATCTGTTGCAATGATTCCCATCAAAATGACGTACACAACAAAATCAGTTTTCATAGAGAGCTGCAATTAATGCACACAGAATAAAAACAACAATTTAACTTGCAAATTTTATAAAGCTAGAATAACTGCGCTCTTTAGTCCAAGCTAAATAGCCCTGCTTTTGGTTATGAAGAATGCTGATGTTGTTCTGCCATCTGTACCACATTTTTGTATTCCAACTAACTGCATGCTCAACGAGGAATGAGCTCTATCACCAAACTGTCTGTATTTAATAAAAAAAAGTCTACGTGGTTTGCTAAAACTGCTTGTTTTCCTTGGCAAGGCTTTTTTTTTCCTAAAAAAAAGTAATCTACAAATTAAATTCATCATCAAAGCAATTTAGTTGCCATTTTGTTTATGCCTTATATAAACCTTTGTTTTGCAGATCCCAGATACCTTAAACACAAACACTAAAATCTGAAACCAGATAATGAAAAAGCAAAACCATTCCTTCTGCTGAATTTAAAGTAATGTCAGCCTCTTTCGCCGAGAGGCAAAACTTCAGAGCCAGAACTCAGTGTACATGTGCTTCCTTCCTAAAGTTGTAGCTTGTGCCCTCCTTTTCCCCTAGCACAACCTATGGAAAGAATGGATCACTAAATTTTAGACCAATTTTTAACATTCAAAAACTATTTTTGCATTTCCTTTTACTGTAATACATTTTTTCCCAGTTAAAAAAGATAATTTGAAATTTTAATGCTGTACAGTGAAATCAATGCAAAGAGGCCTGAAAACCCAGGAAACATTTCACTCAAGCTTTTGAAAAGTGAACCGGCTGCTCTGCCTGTTTCATGTAAAACAATTAAGGTTACAGAACAATTCAAAGGCAGCCACGCTTTCTTAGCACAGTTGGATGAAGTGGAAAGATAAGGTAAATATATTTTTAGATGAGAGGGGAAACTTTATACTGTGGAGGTTTTTATTTATGCATACGTTTTTACATACAGAGTTGCTCCATTCTTTAACCAGTATCTGTGCCACCAATCTAATTCTTCATATTGGTTGACAGTTTTCCAGAAGATAATTTTGGAGAACAAATACAAGCAATCCTTTTTAAAGATAATGGAAAGATGGAAGAGAGATTCCTATTCAGACACACCAAACTCCAGATTTTGCTCTGAATTACAGCTCTCCAGAACAGAAACTGTCTACAAATGCAACCTGCTACCCCCAAGCTCAAGATGTACTGCTTTTCAGCTGGCACAGCACGGCACATCTTTGAGACTACAGCAGTTTAAGCAAGCTCTAGTACTGTAATAGCAGCATGCCTTTGATATTTACTGCTTTCCAAGGATAGTGCCACTTGAAAACATTGCCAGCAGGTAGTTTCTCTCATGAGTTACACCCCTGATAAGAATACAAATAAGTCCTAGATTAAGAGCAAGTAAAAATGAGTGCATCAACATAAACTAATTAAAGCAGGTTCTTTTTTTAGTGTAGAATTTTCTTGCATTTATCCTTGCAGTCCTGAAGTATTCTTGACAGATTTTAAGGAGTATTTAGATGCCTAAAAATATTGACAATATACCTACTTGCACTTTTGAGAGAGCATTTAAAACGGAAGCGTATCTCTAGCCACTCTGAAATCCAGCCACTTATGCCAATCTCTTAACTCTTGTGCTAAGCGCACAAATAAAAACCCCAACGTAGTACGTAACAACTGTTATATTTTTAAAGAAATACAGATTTACTTACTATTACCATGTTGTATTTCCCTTATCAAAGATTTTGAGGAATCTTACCTGTATTAGGATCTTTTACTACAACGTCAGAAATCTCAAAGAGCTTGAGAGGCAAGGGCATCTTTCTGTTAGCAGCGATGGTTTTCAGTAGCCCAGGAATGAGGGTTGTACGTGCCACCTGCAGGAGAAACATGGATACTGCAAGTGAAACACCTAAATGTTAATACCTGATGTTAGTTTTCTAAATTTTTTGTTTTTCTTATTTGTAAGAAAAGTCTAAAAGCAGTCAGGTGCAAATACTTCACTCACTTCTTATGTTTAAGCATCTTTGATTTAGAATTATTAGAACTGAAAACACACATTCTCTGCATGCTATTTACGTTGCATTTTCTGAAAGAACATATTCGTGAGCTTAAGAATAGGTATTGTTTCACTGGAGCTGGAGTTGCAGCGCAGGGTAGAAAAACAAATAATAGAGAAAGAAGTGAAAAAAAATCCTGTAAATTTAATGTCACACAAAAGGTAAATACTAAGTATTATTTTTTAAATATTAAGTGCTATGTGAAATATTATCTTGACACCTCCTGATACAAATCAATGATACAGGCAGAACCTAAGTAGCAGAAACGGATGTATTCAGATTGCAGTTGTGGACAACCTGAAATACACTGAAAAGGTATGCAAAGAATCAAACAAGGGGCAACCTTGTTACTGCTCTTACAGATACATTCACAGATACCTCCTGTGTCCTCCATTCAAATAGTTCCTTAGAAGCGGGTCTTACTTGTTTTCCAACTCCAATTTAGTAAATCTAATGGAAAAGGGATGGGAACAACTGCTGCTTGATTGCAGGTAAAAAGTTAGTCACGTGCTAAGCAACAGTTGTTTCTTATCATTGGTCACACAGCACTTCAGCCTATTTATCCTCCTTTTCCTTATCAATGAAGAGTTCCAGCTGCACATCAGGTGGAAGAGGGTCCCTGTCATCATCCTGCCCTTGTCTTGCTGGCAGAGGATAAGAAATGAGGGAAAAAGCCACTCTGAGAATCCCATCAGAGTTACCACCTAAAGATGAAAGTTTATATTGCACCACAACAAGGAATTCTTCCCAATCTTTTGGGAGGCTGCAGATTTTAAAAAAATTGAGACTATTTTTGCCACAAAGAATATTCAGCCAATAACATAACTGCTTAGCAGCATTGCTACTGCAAAGCCTGAAGGCTCTGGAGAATGGGAATCTGAAACTGCACCAGGCAAGAAAGACTGGTACTTTTGTCTATACTGCTCAGTTGTAACCACGACACCAAACAATGTGAATGAACAAGTTACAACAGTGTCCTGCATGCCTGCCTATTTGTGGTTCCAAACCGAACACAAAATACATGAAAGTATGAAAAATTCAGTTCCTGAATCTCAGAGCAGCAGAGGACTGGTTTTAGTATTAAAGATCAGATGTAGAAAGATATTTAGGACACTCAGAGAAATCCGACTTACTGAAGAAGTCAGTATACCTTTGTATTTAAGTTAGAAACAAAAAAAAGGCTCTGAATTTACCTTACCTGTAAACTAAAGAAAGCATCTTTTTTAAAAAACACTCTCTAAAAGAAATACCAAACCAACAGGTACACTTTTAGGTATTTTCAGAATTGTTGAGACTAGTACATTTGAGCTCTAGAAATGGGTATTAAAATACTCAAAGGGCAATACGCTTTTTTTTTAAAAAAAGGAAGTTTAATAATGATTAATAATTTAAAAAAAACCCCAAACATTTCCTATCCAGAACTCAGGAAGTTTCGAGATTGCCAGGTCTAATGGTTCCATGTTTATTGAATGGCTTTTCTAAATGCAGGAGTTGATCAATCATCTGGGAATGACTGTAAAAAGACAGCTCAATTTTGCCCCATGCCGTTACACAGAGCATGGTATCCGACGTTATTTAAAAGCCAATGGTATTTCACACTGAATAGGGCATTTCTCAGTGAAGGAGTAACACATAATGACTGCTAGCAAGTTTAGCACATAAATATGCACATCCTCTTTAATGCAGGAAAGATAGCTCTAGAGCTTATAAATGTCATTTCCTATTGGTTCCTTTCCTTTGACTTGAAGTACAAAATCTGTAGCAATACTGCTTTCAAAATTTGACCTGAATTATCTCACCTGAAATTCTGCAGTTTTGGGGTTTGCTATGCGCACTGCATTTGTTGCAGAGATATCCATGCCAAGTTTATCTGCAATGTCTTCTTGAGAACACTAAGAGGAGACAAAAAACCAACAAGGTCAATCAGTTAAAACAGACAGTAAACCAGTAATGAAATTTGCTATAAAAAATAAACAATGCAATTGTAGCACTTGCTTTAAGGCCTCATTATATGCTGTCATGTGCAACACTCACTCATAACAAAAATCAAGCCCCAGTCTTAAGACTGAGTAGGCAAACTGGTTTACCTATAAATGTTATTAACTAATCAAAATAAAATTAATTTTTTTTTTTTAAAAAAGGCAAGCCTTTATCTAGGTTTTTGTTATGGATTGCTGTCATCTGTTTAAAAAACAGAGGCACAGGTTCTGCAACGGGTAAAGTACTTTATTCTGAAAATACCACTTGTAAAGGGACTCAAAAAGTAAAACAGTTCCTTAGGGGCTGCTTACAGAAAGTAAAGGACTGTTATAGACAGGTCATATGGCAAAGACTCTAATTTTCATAGCTGTATAGGAATCTTGTAGTTCTTGTTGTTTTCATTTGTTTGGAGTTGGAATATTTTTAAAGCTCTTATTCTCAAGGTGTTAAAAGCTTAAAAGCTGGTCAGAAAAGCAATATGCACAAGCTTTCTGTTGCTCAGACGATGTCTGTGCACATACAGCAACAGATGCTACTGATAAGATCCACAGTACAGATTTCCAGAATTTATAGCTTCATTAAAGAAACCGATAGCAGACTAGGCATGTAATTGAGGATTTGCTAGTGTGCTGCAGTCTTCCAAAAGTGTTCAACTTCCACTGGCAGCACTCTGAAATGTGTGTTGATAGACCAAATGTGAGGAAAATGAGCAGGCCATACCACCTGAAAAAGTGGATTATTGAATTAAAAAAAAAATTAAATGAATGCTGACCTTAGGAGGAGAAAACTGTGTTAAACACTTTTCAGATGCGTTTCTAAACTACAGTATGTTACTGTGATTTCACTAAGTGCATTTTGGCTAAATTGGAGCTCCTCAGAGAAAGCTCTGTTATTGTGTACGAGTATAATTTGGGGCTCAAATCAAGAAGCAGATTGTATGCACAAATACACAGGCAGTGTTTGTCATCTAACACTGGGCTACAGAATGTTGTAGCATAAATGGTACCTGTCATAGCCATAGGCCTCATGCTGGTGTTCTAATAAAGCATTGGTGACACAGCAGACTGAGGGGTTTATCATACTGCAGCAGAAATACAAATATGTAATCCGATACCACGATTTACTGCATGATCTTAAAAAATTCTGCTACTGCAGTTCCTAGGGGTCCTCAGTTGCAGAGACGTAATACATTCAATGTTTTTAAGCATATTACGTATTCAGTGCTAAAAACATGAAATATTTATCAATGAATAATGAAAATCTATAAAAGCTTGACCATGTTATAGATATTATTTCCCCAACATGGTACAACTCAGGTAGTCTCAATACCTTTGTCAAATACTAGCACTGCAGGGAGTAATACTAGTTATTGTTCTGGTTACTTAAGTGAGTCAATAAAAAATATTACGACTGGAATATATTTTTCAGGCTTCAGAACTTTGTTTTTGAAGCGTTAATATTTTATTCATTCCATCCATAAAATGTGTAGTGTATTTTCAGTAGATGACTGTGCCCATCTCCACGTATGGACAGTTACTGTGTACTTTTGAGGGGTGTGGGAGCGTACTTAACTCTTTTCTAATAGTAGGTCAGGTCCTCTAATCCAGTTCACAACTCTGGCAAAGGGGTACGAACAAGTGGCTGTGACAAAGATGGTGTTTTCTACTGAACATTTTACTTGAATAAAATAATCCTGCTGCAGAATTTCAGTATTAGCAATTATGCCAGCTGTTAGAGTGGCACATGCTGCTGCAGAATCCTCATTCTTGTTAGAAGACTATTGGCATGGCTGTAACAAATAACATGACTGATACCTGCAACCAGTGCTGACAACAGTTACTGTTTTATTTGTTCTTCCATGCAAAAAACCCTACCTGTGGTGAAATTTACAGAGGGATTTGTGTTCCCTTAGTGTGCATTATAACTTTTTTACAGGTATTCTTAAAACAAACTCTTTGCTGACTGAATAACTATGCATCAGCTTGGCATTTAATGCAAGGAATCATGCGCAAATGACAAGAATAAAAAGAAACAAACAGAAACAGAGTAATCTCTAAACTGTAGTAATATCCACTAGTTTGTTTTCCAGATTACCAAACTATGATGAATTTCACATCTGATGATCAACATTTCAAGAGAGACTTGCTGTCTTACAATTTCATCCTACCAAGTTAAACTAAAACCAGTACTTCAGCAGCTACTTTTACTTCTATACTTAGAACCACGTGCCACATTCGCAGTGATTCATTCAATGTCTCTGACCTAAGAACTCAGAGAATATTATACTATAATTCCAAAGTACTAGCAAACAATAACCTGCCAAAATGGTAACAGATAATACTGGTAGATTGATGCGACATATCCTCAGACCATCCTCCACAGTTTCGGCTGCATTACTGTTCCAACACACAACTAAGCAAAATACGAAATTAATATAATATACCAGGGCAAAAGTGAGTGCTTCGGTGAACCCAGCAGCTGCCAAGTCCAGTCTCAGAAGTTCTGTGAGCTTATTGAGGGGGAGCTACAAGAAAACAAGAAGAGTTTTCAGCTTCCATCTAAAAACATTTTTCTGTTCCTTCCCGAGGTCATTCTGCCTGTTATATTACAAGGAATTCACGAGGGAGGTACTATGCCTGTGTGCTTGAAATTTCTGAAAGCAACAGCCAGCTGCCTTTAGGCTTGCCTAAGGAAATGAATCTCCCAATTAGAGATTTAATACGCACTCCCTACTTAAACCCTGTCTTTTTTCAAGTACCAGCAACCACTGGTCTTGGACTTATTCAAATCAGTGGGGCATCTGTTTTGTATCCTATCCATGGTAAATACTTTTCAAGGCAAAGCATGTCAAAATATTTAATTCCTAAGTTCTGTTTTCCCCAAAGCCCTTCTGGCATGCACTAGTCATTTACTGACAACAGAGCGTTTATTTGAAGGGGCAATCTTACTTGATTAGCTATGGTGTACGTTTTCGGAATAGTCATCTGAATGTTGTTATAACCATAAGCTATTGCTGCATCTTCTACGATATCACATGCATGGATAATGTCAGCTCTGGTAGGAGGGATTTCAACCTCTATATGGTTCCCATTCCCTATGACGTGCGAGTTCAAACACATCCTAGTCAGCAGCTTTGCAAGGCTTGATGGAGTCTCACTGAAACAAAACAAGAGAGTAGTAATTTATGTATCTTGCACTACATCAACTGGCTTTTTAAAGAAATCAATGTTTCTGCTGCGTTGCTTTATATCCTGAAAAATCTCCAAGAGCTTTATGGACTGTACATAGACTTAGCATTCCATTAGAACGAATTCAGATCCTGACCCGTTGAGACGGTTATTTTTCTTTACTTCATTACAGTTTGTGAGGCGACAGAGAATCATTCACTTTCCTTGAAAACAGAGGAATAAGACTTACAGAGTAGATCTAATTACCCAAGATAATCTCTGAATTTTTGGTAAATTTAAAAAGAAATAAGATCACATAATGTAAACATTTTTAAAACCAAGCGATAATGCTTTCTACTATCTTTTACATTATTAATGTTTATGAGTAAAAACTATGTTTTTGTTCACAATAACACACCTGATCCCTATTTTCTTGTTAATGAGTTCAGCTTTCACCTTCTCTTTTCGGTAAGCCAGTTCCTAAAAAGAAAGACAAAGCTTTTCAGCATACATAATGCCTGCCATTTCTGCAGAAGAGGATTTAATTTTGACACCTGTATAATACAGCTGCTTCTAATTAAGACAGTAAAATGGCATCCACAGAAGATGAGTGTGGAATACTATGCTAAACTCAATATTCTATGATAACAAGATTTCTGAAAAAATACTACGTGGTGCAGAAGCTGTTCTCCTTTAAGCTAGAAGGTTGAATGCAGAATGAAGTCCTTGTTATTGAAACATCTGATAATTTCTGATATATGCAAGTAACAGAGTTTCTGAAAGGATCTAGTCACCAGTTCATCCTAAGTTAAAGCCCTAAAGCAGGGAATGGTCACGCATGAGATCCCATGCTCTAGTACAGATTAAATGACTTTCAGGAAAAGGAAAGAAAACTTTCTATTTCCATATTGGCACAGAAATACCTAACTGTATTTTCCTTGGAAAGCTATTTTGTGTGTGTTTACTTAGGTGTTTCTAAACTTCTAGGTATATAAATCCATAAAAACCTTAGCATTCAAAACTTTGGGGATTTTTTTTGCTCTGTTTTATCTAGAGAAGCTACTTTGGTTACTGCAGAGACGTCTTGTTTTATTTGGTATCCCTTCAGGATTCCAGGTCTTTCCTCTGTGGTTACAGTTGACATTGCTAAAAGAAAAACCTAAAATACCACTAGAAGAACTGTCAATAAAAATAAGTTTCTCTCTCTCTACACAGTTTGTACTTGCTTAATGCATCTGAATTTACGAACTAAATCAGATCTCTGTTTGTCTTCAGTTACTTTCAGGAAACAGGAGAAATTACTTTCTTTACACTTATTTAGAGAACAAAAATGTAAGACTCCAGTACTGTAAAGAGGTCTGCCTGGGACTCTGAACAGGCAAACCTGTACTTGGAGTCAACATCCTGCCTTATAGGCCTTTATATAGTCAGAGTCTATAACGTGGGAGACTTAAAAATCCAGTGTTATGAGGTTATTTTAACTGAAGGGCATTAAAGCTTCCAGATCTGATAAGTAAGTTATGCTGAGGCTCATTTCAGTTGTCCACTGACTTAGGGCTGAAGGACCTCTTCCTGCATTAATTTTCCCTGATTTGGAACACGAAGGTTTTAAAGGTTTTAGACACAGATTACGACCTCTGATTGCAATCTTTACTTGTTGCTGAAAAAGCTGGTATCACATGAACTCTAAACCACAACAGTAGTCACCACTCGTAACTTTAAACCCTTCCTGGCTTTTCGGAGTATCAGACTATGTCAGTGTGACTGTATTTTTAGCCTTATTGTAAATTTAGTAGCGCTTCAGAATGAGTTTCCTAAACAAGAGGAAACTGTAGCTGGGAGTTATTTTTCATGGGGCTAGAGAAGGCTCTGACTCACTAATATATAGACAGCGCGAAGCTAAGCTTTTACACTGTACCTCAGAACCTGCACATTCTGCCTTTACAGAAAAACGTGGCAATGCCACTCTTACCAGACTCTGTTGTAAATAAAATCCTTTCCCCAACGATACTGAAATATAATATCACAATGCTTACCGGATAGATGTGGGTCTTCCCATTAGGATAAACTACTTCTACTGTTTCAACACTGAGAGAGAAAGAGAAACAGAAGTAAAAATGTTTTTAACTCATGGCCCAAATGTAATCTCTCTCTCTGACTGGAGATTTATACTCACCTGAATGGCTTCTCACAATATTCACTAAACATCGTGACTATAATATCAAGAACAATTTTTGCCTACAAAATAAAGATAATGATCACATTGAAATCTATCATGTACTTGTGCTGAAGTAGACAAAAATATCTTAACAAATAATGGGAGGAAGAAAATCTTGTGCTACTGTCTCTTCATTCCATTCTATTTAATAACTTAGCAACCAAAATCCTAGCAGTCCGCAATACTAGATTGGATTTTATAAAATGTTTTTCTGCTGCAAACAGATTTATACAAAACCCTGGAAATTAGTTTTCAAGGTTCTGAAGCATTTGTCTATCTTAGTTAAACTCTGTTCTGAAGACACACGGGTCTTTATTACCAGTCGGAACTGGGTCTTCCCAGACTTTAGTCAAACTAGTTATTTCACTGAAGTTCCAGTGCAAAATCTTTCAGTTTACAGTTAATATTTTGAGAGATTTGTATAACAGAACATAATCATGAGATTTAGATCGACTTCTCAATCTAGAAGGGGGTTTTTGATGCCTGACAGTATAATTTCTCCCACATCAACAGAACAGCACTATTTTATATTTACTATCAAAGCAAGCAGTAGCAAGCAGCAATTACTTATTAGTTTGCTTAGAAGCTACTCCCCAACGTACAAATATATTCGTCATTAACAAATCACTGTGTAGTAGGGTAAGTTAAAAGTGTTTTGCTCTTAGGTGTCAAAATAAGGAAACAATGAATGCACAACCTATATTCAAGAACATGCAATTATAACTGCTAAGCTTTCATGCTTCAGCTTTGAGTTACAGAATTTGCATATGGAAAGACTTCGATTTAACAATTATTTGCACAGCATCCCTGCTTGAAAAAGATAAGAAGAAAATGTGTCATCTTCCTTCCCTCAGCCCAAATATTGAGTAGAAGACAAAATGATTCTTTTTTACAAGCAGTATTCCAGTAAAACACACAATCTTAGTGATTTTACCCTTTTTGAAGCCTTTTTGATTTAGAAAAAGTGTTCAAAACCAAGGTCCCCCTAATATACTTAAATTACTTTCTTGTACAAACTGAACACTTAATGTCAATGTAAAGACAGAGTAAAAACAAAACACAATGAAAACACAACACTGCCTATAAAGCAAGCCTAAAAACCGTGTTGAAGGAATTCTACGTAGTCCCACAAGCCATCCTGCCCTCTGAAATGGGAGGTCTGCTCCATAAAGTAAATGCCTGGCTATTGTAGGTCTTTATATTGAAGCCCTATCACCAAAAGGGAAAACATTACAGCATATCAAAAGCAGAAAAGATTAAATTTACCTTCGTAATATCTGTGCCAGTACATTCAATAAACACATTTCTGGTGTTTACGCTTATTTTTGTATGATCTCCTAAAACACATAAAGACAAAAAGATGTTAAGAAACTTTTCTTGTAATGACACTGATACAGACTCGTTTTGTGATTCACAAAGATCACTATTAAAAAGCCACCATATCTACTGCACCAACACTTACAATCCTTACCAAAAAAGCAACTCTTTTCATTTTTAAATTTGTAAATAAAAAAGAAGAAAAATGACAGACGAGATTTACTGTCCCGGCTACGCTTTCAATTGAAAGACACACACATCTACAGGTATCTCGGTATCCGGTTGAAGACACAAACTAGCAGAATAGCAGCCATCTGCTGGTTGCCAAGTGGTTCTGCACCTCCAGAGCACCTCTCCTGACTTTAGTAACGTAACTGCATTTGATGTGTGACACGTGTAACAAAGCAGCCTTGGACAAGAATGTATGAAATGTTTTTTTAAAAGTGAATTACATGGGCAAATATCCATAGCTACTTCTGTGAGTAACCAAGATCTCCTGACACTGCCTGCTAATACACTACGGGTTTGTCTACCTTACTGATTCACGTTATTGTATGGGTTCCTTTTAAGCAGGAATTTGCATTGTGTCTGTACCTGCAGTCATGAGGTATGCACTGAAGTACTCAAAACTGTTTCTCACTTGGAAGAAGTAAGGTAGCAAACACACTTGGGGACATCATCTGAAGTGGCTCTCTTGCAAATTGGTTGCAAAGACCCCCCTAGTTGATTCTCTAAAAAGTAGGGTTCTGTTAGTAAGCCACAAGCAATTTAGAGCGCCTGTACAGAAATGTGTCTCATGTTGCCTGTTGGGAATAGATTGCAGTGCATACCTTGAATGAATTTCATTGCCAGTAACCACACAGCATGGACACAGTCTTAAAATTTTATGGCATCGTGCCAAATCCAACCTCTGCCCTTCCTGCCTTTCCTTGCACCATTCACTAATGCAAATGCACCCCACAAGTGGCAAAGGGAAGCTAACACTTGGATACTCATGGGGATTCTTGTTTCCTTTGTTTCACCCTGAGGAAGTCATTCGACTTCTGTGTTTTAGTTTCCTACCTGAGAAACTAGGTCACAGCTAGACTGGAAAGGCAGGTGCACCAAGGATCTTAAGACTGAGGGATTTTGTACTCCCTTCCCTAGGATGTTGTGCTGTATCTCTTTGCAGATGGAATGCACTCAGCTCTTCTAGACTCACTTCAAAGCAAATATAACCTTTCACTTAGGTGCTTGTAGATAATCCAAAAAAAACAACGCTGAAGTTTACATTTCATTATCTGTTTTAAAAGTATCTTTAACCTGGAGGCTCCTCTCAAATACTCTTAACACAGAGACGTGTTAAATTTAGCTCAACCTTGTTTACATTTTATCAATTAAAAATATGCAATGTTTATTGTGGAACACTCCAAAGTTGGGATAAGGCTAACAAAGCTAGATCAGTGCTTGACAGCACCTTCAATTTGGAACAGTTGTTCTTACTAGCCCCTGTCACAGAGTTTGAGCTGCCTTTTAAGAAGATTTGGTTAGCTGTTTAAGATAAGGATAAGGTTAATTCGGAAAAATACATCCAAAGAGACTAATTGCTGCAGATTTTATTTGTTGTTGTAGGGCAACAGTTCCTGATTCTTGATCTAAATATGTAGGTACGCTGAAGTATCTTTGCCATGTCATTAATTGGTTTTAATACACACAGTTCTCAAAAATCACCCATGGTTTCTTTTGTATTCAGAGGAAGGCCACGTTTAGAAACAATGCAAAAATGTCTAGACCTGTTCTTTTAACCCACGAAAACCTTCTGGAATCATTTGCATGACAGCAAAAGGATTCACAAGAACTCGTTCATACTCCTGCTAAATACACTGGGCTTAAGACCTAGGTAAAAAGATTCCTGCTGTGACCACTTAACATGGAGCACAAAGATTTGAACTGAAAGCGGCATATGCAAACAAAACCCAAAATAAAAATAAAACGACCAGTCAAACAGATAAAATGTAACTGAGTTTATGTATTATGTACAATGGAAATATCTGATCATCTCATCCATAGATAGATACTTTCTAATGATTTAGTTAATGCAGATACCTCAAAGGAATCTTAAAAATATCTTGAAGACCACTGGTGCCCTGCAAGGCTAAAATAGGTGGTCTGCATGTTGTGCAATGCTCATATTGCCCTTTATATGATTAATTCCTGTTTCACCTCACCCTTGCTCTACAATAATTAAATATTAAATAATTTAATATTGTTTATTTAATATTATTTTATATCAAATAATTATCAGTTTACAAAATAATTCCCTAAACCCTTCTTTTCACCAAATGACTCATGAACAATGTCCATGAGTGCCATCAGAACGTTTTCCTAACAAACGTTTCTGTCACAAGGAACCCTTCTGAGGTTTATACCACACCAATCTAGAAGGGTATGAGAAGCTAAACAGGGAAGGTCACGATGGGACTTTCATATCCTCTTTATGAGAAAAGAGGAACATAAGCAGCTTGAGGGAGCAAAAAATTCGACTGCATTTAAACTGAAAGAAGACTATATGAAATAATAAATTAAACCATTTTAAGAAAATAGAATCATGGATATTACACATCAATGTTTCTGTGAGACACCCTAACTCACATACAAAACAGTCACGGTGTAAGTAATCTTACCATTGATTATTGGTGGCATGGACAGAACAACACCTTTGCTGTCGTAAATAACAGGGTAAAGTGGCTTGTTTTCAATCAGGTGTAAGTAGTGCCGAAGGTGGCTGTCAGTCTGGAGAAAGAAAGCACAACTTAAATTTCATGATAGCTCAGTTGTGAACTTCCATGCCACAATCCCTTGCTGAGAGATTAATGGGAATTTTAAAAGCTGGAAGAATCAGGCTTAGAGCTAGGTACTTCACTCACAAAAGCCGTTTGCTCTCAGAAGGAAGAAAACTTTGAAATGAGAGAACTGGATTTTTTGTTTTCTTCAGAAACCCGAAGAATTATTTCTTTAAGGATTCTGCCAAAGATGCATAGGGCCACGCTGTTGAAATGATGCCCTTGTTCACCACAGGAGACCTTTCATTGCCAAACTCAAGGGCACGACCCTCAGTTTGTATTAACTTTCCTTAGAACTGACAAAAATTAGCACTACATTACTTCAAATTATAATTGCTGAATACTGGCACGTTTATGCTTAAACTTACATCTGTTTCAACTACCTAAGTATATGCTGTAAAAACATAATCTACTTTTAGTGTTTCGGATACCCCTTCGTTTCCTAGCTCTGTTACTCATCTTTAGTCAGAGATCTTCGAGAGTATCTATGCTCAAGCAGAGGTCTATATTGCAATGACAGTGATAACAGCATCATTTTCAAATGCTGGCATTTAAAGTGGCCCATATAAACATCACAGAATTGGACCTGATAGAATCTTTTCCTAGCATTTCCCTGGTTTCATCAGGATGCTAGACCAACAGCAGTGCCAGACATGAGCCTTTTACACAGCTTCCTTTGCCTAACAGGTAGTTGGGTAAATAATTCAATATCTTCCCCAAGTAAATTAGCCAAATTAAAATATAATCTAAAAAGCTGACATTATTCACTTTTCTCAGCTTTACACACTGTCTTACCAGTGTGGATAGACAAATATACTACCCTTTTACAGTATTATTAGGAGCAACGTGAAGAACAGTCTTTGTATTGATAAATCAGAGGGTTGATATCAAACTCATTACTCCAACATTTATGCTTAGCCACAAAACAATGTGATATATATTTCATGAACAATAAAAATAAAGCATTACCATGTGCTTTTCAAGAATAAGCAAAATGCGGAATGTTCACTGAATGAAGCCACAGAAGAAAGCTGTTTTATTTGTAAGAACAACCCTTCATAACAAGAATATGAGATGCTAAGCCTTGGAAATTCACCTTCCTGCATTTAGTGCAAGAAGTCTGAAAAATCCCACTTACCCTATACAGATCCATAATTTGTGAAGCTGTGTACTCCTGGGATTGATTCAAGGGCTTGAATTTGATTTCTGAAGGTGCTTTAGCTGTATAAGTAAATGGACCAGAGATAGTGTCCAAGTCATGGGTACCTATGGCTACTAAAGCTCTTCTCCTAGAAAGAAAGAAGGCAAAATAATGATTTTCCTAGTGATACTTGGAGCTCCTTTGAAATAATCTCATAATGTTCTATATTCCTATAAATTCATGGAATTTACTGATAAAGTAGAAGGGAAACTAAGAAACCTAGAAATTATTTTCACAAATATAATTTTAAGAAAAGTTGACAACACATCTAACAGTCAAAGGCAAATCCAAAGGGACTGTTGCAAAACGCTTCCTTCTCAACTGCTGTAGGAGCCTCAACAGCCATTTACGCTGAAAAATACTGAGAGCAGTCAGAAACAGGCAAAGAAATGAGAAGGATCAAAAGAGCTACTATAGAAGATTTCCCTTAGCATGAATATAAATACAAGGAATCTCTGCAACAGGGATGTGCGGCCTTAAAGTGATCGAATTATACACGTAGACACTATACATTACTTTAAATTTAAGCACTAACCTGCAAATATTTTGGTGTAGTTTTTCTTGGAGGTCAATGAAACTATCGTAACGTTCCTTGGTAAAAGTTATATTGCGAAGGACTGCAGCTACAGCATGAGGACGGATGTGGACAGTCTGCAATTTGCAACAGCAACACATTATAAATTTCAAGTAAAACTTTATTAAATGTGCACTTTTTTTCATAAAATCCTTTTTTGTAAACTAGTGATAAAAAAGAAAATCCATGGAAAGACAACAGAATCCCCAAGGGGGGAAAAAAAACAGAACAAACCCACTCCAGGTCTCATAGGGCAAGGAGGTTTCTAACACGCTCATGTCACAGCCCAGAAGGTCAATGCAATGTAGGCATCTGAAACTTCCATTCGATTTGCTAGGAGTTTCATCCAAAATAACCTGTCTATTGTTCCTCCCACTTCCTTTCCCTAACAATAAATCACAACGAGTAAAAATATTTAAATTTCTTTCACTCTTGTTCCACAAATAAGATTTCCAGTCTCGCTGCTCTTGTAAAATTGGTATTGATAGTTCATACCTATCTTGCCCATTCAGAAAGTCTCAATTAATTTACAAGTTGCAGTGAACGCTTTTACCTGCTCAGTGATAATCAGCTTCTGACCTTCACCTTGAGCTGGTATAATCTTTTCGTACCTAGGGAGACTTATCCTAGAACAAACCCATAAATAAGTCTGTAAGTGAAAGACACAAAGTTGCCAAAATGCAGGAAACTTTACAAATGTAGCAAGAACTATATGTAGAAAACTTTCTTAATAACATTTCTTAGCATGTAAGTTAGCTAACCGTTCAAAACTTGTTTTCTGTACGATGGGCAACGGATCACTGAACTAGAAAGAAAGGACTCAGACTCAAGAGGATAAAGTCACAGTGGATGTGTGAAATAAATTATTTGTACTGGTATTTATTACAGAGGAGTAGAAGGAAGTTCCTCTACAGGATTTCTTTACAGAGGATGTGTCTCAAATGGAAAAGCAGCTGAGGCATTTTCTGAACAGATACAAACCCCAGACTCATATTTAAACATGTAACTACACAAAAGTGTCACAACTCTGCATTACCTTTCTTTAAACACCTGCAGTCCTCGGACCAACCCCTCAAGGCAAAGAAGGTCATAACGGTTGGCAGGAACATCAATTTTATAGATAACGGTTTCAGACGCACCCTTTGCCTTTTCTTCACCTTTTTCTTTACTTATAATGTCTTTCTCAGATGTCTGAAATGTATTAAAATTGACAGGATTATGATAGTGAGAAGATATAATAAGAAAAAAATGTATTAATTAAAAAAAAGCTTAAAGGTGTAATTTGGATTTACAAAGCAACTGGACACACCATATACAAGAAATTACATAAAATTCAACTTTTTCTCAGAATCAGAGACTGCAATGCAGTTCACCAAAAGAAAAATTCACTAGTAGAATTTGAATTTGGAAAAGGGGATTATATAAGCAAGTCTCCAGGCTAGCAGATCCCAGTGCAGAACTGGGACCTTATTTTTGGCAACACAATGGCCAATGACTCGTCATATCAAATCTATTCTGAAATAATAAAGCATAACTTATGATGTTCGGGTATCTTTTGATAAATATCATTGAACTATCAGCTAAAATTAAAACCAAAACCAGCAAAACCAAACCAGGTCTATTTCAACAAGATTTACACAGACAGTTAACAGAGCCAGCAAATTTTCACAAATATGGAATATAAGCCAAAACTTTAAATCTCAATTAGTTGCAACCCAGGTAGTGACGTTCAGAACAAATACATTTTTGTGGATACTGCACAGAAGAACACACACAAAACAAAGCCAAATTGATCTTGTAACATACATTCAATACATGGTCTGTGGCCATATTTATGCCGCTAAATAAAATGGGGCCAGAGACCAAGTGGCACAGACTGCCAACCTCCACGACGTTCAGCAGTGTGCCATCCTGGGGACTCTTGCTTCCAAGGCACTAATTTCTGTAAGTCTGTTTCTCTTTTCAAATTCAAACCAGATCACTGTGTTAACACAGTCTATTGCAACAGTATTTTATAACAAGAACCTAAAGCTATGTGTCAGATACTCTGCCCTGTGGCATGGAGATGTATGAGGATATTTCAGGATGAAAAGCTTGCTGCTGCGGTACTGCTGAAAGATCGTATAGGTTGAAGGGGACGTTCATATCTTGTCCATGGTGCTTTCTGCAGATATTCAGGGCATGATACCCTCCAGACCTTGCCTAGACATGTTCTTGGTACATGCTAGAGGGCATTCACCAACTCTGTACCAGGGAATATGCTGGAAATAATGCGGACAAACTTTTACCAAATATAAATGCTGTCAGTACATTACATCTACTGAAAAATTAACAAATAAAAACGTTACTTACAACTTCATCAAGCTCCAAACCAAACTCAAAGCAAAGCTCATTAAATTCTTCATCAGCTGTGAAGAGAAAAGGTGGCTTTTGGTTAATAAGCAGCCATTGGACTTTTAGAGTAACTAACCTCTTTGTGTTTGATTTGAATGTTTTCAAACAAGATAACAATGTATTAATAACCTGAGTGGCCACTTCTTCAGTACATGCTGAATTTAGCACATGTTGAATTTATTGCCACGTCATTCGTACAGTCGCAAGTGCTTCTGAGCCTCAGTAGCCCACCTTCACTATCACCCAGCTCCTCAACCCCATTTGTCAGAGTAACTCTGGACTGAGAAAATCATGGAAACAGGTGGGAGTAACGAGACAACTTCTACCAACTTATTCCATCAGTCAGTTTGTCATCCAGAGGCTGCATCAGCTCTGTACCAACACACAAGTAACACAGCCCTGATCTGAAAAGGAGCTGTGTGCCTATGCACATGGGCCAGACTCGCTGCTGTCTGTCCTTGAACAGTCCCAGCCACGCCAACAACTTTGCACTCCCATTCCTAAAGCACCAAGGAAGAAGGACTGAACGAAAAGACAGTATATCAGAGACCTTACTGAGGCCTCTCAATACTTAAAGGGGGCTTATAATAAAGACAGGAAAAGACTGTTTAGTAGGGCCTGAGGGAATAGGACAAGGGGTAATGGTTTTAATCCCAAAGAGTAGACATTTAGACTAGATATTGGGAAGAAATTTTTCACGCTGAGAGTAGTGAAACACTGGCACAGATTGCCCAGAAGAGAGGTAGCAGATGCCCCACCCTGGAAACACTTAAGGGCAGGGTGCATGGGGCTCTGAGAAACCTGATCAAATTGAAGATGTCCCTGCTCCTACGAGGGGGCTGGACTGGATGACATTCATGGTCCCTTCCAACCCAAAACATTCTATGATTAACTACTGTTTTTGCCTGCTCCCATCTATTCTCTCGACTTTGATTGAATCAGTTCCTAGAGCAATCAGTGGAACTCAAAGCAAGAGCCTGTGATGTGGAAAAATGCGGTTCCAACCAGCCTTGTGTGGGCGAGGGCTGAAAGGTGCAGGAGCACGCAGGGCCCGGCTGCACCTCAACACCAATTCACAGTCCACCTGCAGCCTGGGCTTTCCCCGCAAGCCAGCTTGGCTCCGTCACATCGGATGAGCAGTGAGGCAAGGGGGTCTGCCAAGGACCATGCAGTCACAGAACCATATGATGTCCTGGGTTGGAAAGGACGCACAAGGATCATCAAGTCCAACTGCAGTCCCTGCACATGACAACCCCAACATTAACACTGTGTGCCTGAGGGTGTTGGCCAGATGCTTCTGGAATATTATTAGGCTTGGTGCTATGACTGCTTCCCTGGGGAAGTGCTCCGCCACTCTCTGAGTGAAGAACCTTTTGCTAATATCCAACAACCCCTCCCCAGCACATCGTCCTGCCATTCCCTCAGGTCCCGTCATTGATCACCAGAGAGGAGATCACAGAACGTTTTGGACTGGAAGAGATCTTAAAGACCTTCTTAATATCTAATCGAAATCTTCTCCCTTCCAATTGAAAGCCATTTCCCCTGTCCTATCACTGCAGGGCCTTGTAAAAAGTCCCTCCCCAGCTTTCCTGTAGCCCCTTCAGGTACTGGAGGCTGCTCTAAGTTCTCCCCAGAGCCTTCTCTTCTCCAGGCTGAACAACCCCAGCTCTCTCAGCCTGTCCTCACAGCAGAGGTGCTCCAGCCCTTGGATCTTTGTGGCCTCCTCTGGACCCGTTCCAACAGTTCCATGTCCCTCTTATGTTGGGGATCCCAGAACTGGACACCAGACTCCAGGTGGGGTTTCACGAGAAAGGAGCAGAAGGGGAGAATCCCCTCCCTCGCCCTGCCGACCACGCTGCTTTTGATCAGTGCCTCCTCCTCCCCCCTTGTGAGGAAGCAGCGGAGCGCCATGCGGCCTCCGCAGCCCGCACCCGCCACACTCACTGTAGGCCTTGCCCAGTGCCTGACAGAGCGAGTCGCGCTTCACGCTGACGGTCGGCATGGCGGCTCCCGCCTGGCCCGCCCCGCGCCTGCGCCACCGCCTCGGGCGCCCCGCCCTGCCTGACCGCCGGCCTCTCGCCCCCCTGCGCCGCCCGCCCCGGCCTGAGCTGCGCGGAGGAAGCGGTGCCAGCTCCCGCGGAGCGCGCTCGCCCGGCCCATGCTCCGCAGGGGGAGGTGGGCAGCGCGCCCGGCACCGGCAGCGCGGCGGGCAGCTACGGCGGGGACCTCAGCCTGGGCCCTGCGGCGGCCACGGGGGCGGGGCGAGCGGCGAGGGGACGGGGCGAGGGGCTGGGGGCGGGGCTGGTGGTCAGAGGGGGCGGTGCCAGCGGCGAAGCTGTTGGGCGAGGGGAGGTGCCATCGGTAAGGGGCGGGGCGAGTGGTCAGAGGGCGGGGCGATGGGGCGGGGCGAGAGGCAGGGGGCGGGGCGATGGGCGAGAGGCGCGGCGGGGTTGGCCCGTCTCATCCCGGTAGCTGCGGGGAGACCCGTCGCGCAGCTGCCATCCCGGCGGGAGGTCGGCGCCCTCGGCTGCCGCCTTGGCTGGAGGGCAGCGAGGCTCTGTAGCAGTCTCAGAGGGACCTCGACGGGCCGGATTTGTGGGCTGCGACCAACGGGATGGGGGTCAACAAGGCCCAGTGCTGGGTCCTGCACTTGGGACACAACAGCCCCGTGCAGCACTCTGGGCGTGGGGGAGAGTGACTGGAGGGCTGCCTGGGGGAAAAGGACCTGGGGGCGGTGGCTAACAGTAGCTAAACATGAGCCAGCAGTGGCCCAGGTGGCCAAGAAGGCCAACAGCATCCTGGCTTGTATCAGCCATGGTGTGGCCAGCAGGAGTAGGGAAAACTCGGTGCCAGGGAGGCTGCACCTCGAATCCTGTGTTCAGTTTTGGGCCCTTCAGTACAAGGACATTGAAGGGGTGAAGCGTGTCCAGAGGAGGGCAATGAGGCTGTGAAGGGTCTGGAGCACAGGGGTTACGGGTGCAGCTGAGGGACCTAGTGCTTGTTTAGCCTGGAGAAGAGGAGGCCTCATGGTTTGCTGCAGCTCCCTGAAAGGAGGTTGTAGTGAGGTTGATGCTGGTCTCTTCTCCCAAATGGCAGGTGAAAGAATGAGAGGAAATGGCCTCAACTTGTACCAGGTTCAGATTAGATATCAGGAAAAATTTCTTCACTGAAAGGGTGGTCAGGCACTGGAACAGCTGCCCAGGGAGGTGGTGGAGGGATTTTAAAAGACAAGTTGCTCCAGGGATGTGGTTTAGGTAGTGAACAGGTACGGTTGGACTAGATGATCTCAAAGGTCTGTTCCAACCAAATGATTCTGTGATTCTTGCCAGTTCCAGGGTGTTTTCCTTTCGTATGGCATTGGTTTTTGACGCTACAGGTCACCGACAGCCCGGGGCTGAGCGCCAGGCGGAAGCAAGCCGGTTTAATGAGGGGTGGAGGTGTTAAAACCACAATCCCCAGGGGAATTCTGAGTTCTTGGTCGCCTCCCATAACCTCTATAAGAGCCTCACCGCCTGGGATAAGGCAGGAGGTGCTCGGTGTGCCTGGATGCTCCTTTCGCAGCCTGGTTCCTCGGACCGCAGTGCCTCCCTCCCTGGTGCCTCGTCCCGGTGCCTCTGACCCAACCAGCGATGCGATGCCCTTGTACCGGTGCCCCTGTCCCGGTACCTCAGACCCAACCGGGGATGCGGTGCCTCCGTCTCAGCCGGTTCCCCGGGGCTCCCGTCCTGATGCCTTCGCTCCTGCCGGGGTCCTAGTGCCCCGTCCCGGTGCCCCCGTCCCGGTGTCCTTGTCCCAGCTGCCCCGCTGCCCCCTATCCCAGCCGGTTCGGCGGTGCCTCCGCGCCCGGTGCCCCTGCGCCCGGTGCCCCTGCCCCGGTGTCCCTCTCCCAACCAGAGCCGCGGAGCCTCCAATTCCGGTGCCCCGTCCAAACCGGGGCTGCGGTGCCCCCGCCCGGGTGTCTCTGACCCAACCGAGGCCCCGGTGCTCCCGCCCCGCTGCCCCCACCGCGGCTGTGCCCGCCCCGGTTCCCGGGCGGGGCGGGGCAGGGCAGGTCGGTGCTCGGGGCGGGCGGAGCGAGGCGGCCGCCTCCTCGCCCCCGTGGGTCGGGGCCGCGCCGGGGGCCGGCGGGCAGGTGCGCAGCGCCGGGACCGGCATCGGGAGTGGGCTGAGCTCCCCGCGCCGCCGCCCTGCTGCCAGCATGAAGGTCGAGTTTGCCCCCCTCAACGTGCCCCTAAAGAGGAGGATCCAGACGGTCGCCGTGCTGCAGTGGATCTTCTCCTTCCTCCTGCTGGGTAACACTTGCCCCCTCCCTGCCCCGCACTGAAAACGGAAAGAATCGGCGTTTTCCTTAACCACGTCCCCCCGGGCACCGCTCTCCTGGTCTTCCCTGAAAGCTCTGGGTGGCATTTTTTGGAGGGTTCTGTTTCTTTCTATGGGTTTTATTTCAAATAAGGGCTTAAAAAGCCATGGACAGCGTCTTCCCATTGAGATGCCCACGAGGTTTTCTGACAACTAACAGCTTCTTATCAAGCGTGAGAATAAAGGCTGGTTACGTGCCTAACGCTGTTTTCATTACTAATTCTGTAAAATAACTTCATATACTGTATATCAATAAAATTATCGTTTAACTGGGTGACAAAAAAGGATAAGGATTGATAGTGAACTGACTTAAATGCAGCCGCTTCTCTAAAGTAATGAAAAATGTCCTCACTTGCTTGAAGAAAGTGTTCCTAACAATTCTATTTTTCCACTGATTATTCCTCTATAGCGAGTTTTCCTAATACTTTAATAAGCTCCTATCACTAAACACCTGTTTACAGCAGGAAATCTTCTCACGAGTAGTTATCTTCAACTTGATAAAATGAGTCACTTGATAAGGTAAGCTAAGCCTCAGCTCTTTGGGATCAGATCCATGGATTGTGTAAATTGACAAGTGGCTATTGAATAGTCTGTGGAACAAAACTGTTCAGAGAGACAGAGCCGCTGACCTGCGTGTTATGGGGAGAGTTGGAATGCTTTATGATCATCTATGCTTTAGGACTTAAAAAGGGAAAAGAAATGAGCATATCTTCCTTGTATATCTTGTAAATGTCATTCAGGTGGTGGCCAGGTGTCTTTCAGATGTATTTTTTAGGCTGTTAACCCACACATAAAGGATTCAGGAATGTGGAGGAAGCATGTAGAGTCTGAAGCACCTTCACAGATTTATTCTCAGTACTTGGCTGTCTAACCTCTAAATCATGTGTGGTTGGACTATGAACAGTTCATGTTTGTGGATACATTTTAAATTGCCTGTGCTTTTAATTTTCTGTTATTGAATTACATCTTGACATATGCCATTATTCCAGGCTCATGAAAGGCAGTGGAAGTTCAGTGGCAGCGGAAGGAAACAGTTTTTTATCATAGCCTGGTTAGTAATAATGCTGCTGCAGAAGATCATGTCCTCCTGTGCTAACTGGATGTGACTAGGCTGCAGAAATTCCACTCTTGCCACAGTTCAGTGGGATAAGCAGGCAGCTGTCTTCTGCAGCTGGCACTGCCTGGGAATAAATGTTGAGGAAAATCCACAAGGAAGTGGTCTTAGAGCTGGTCACATTGAGTATAGTCTGTGCACGTAGTCATGAAAAAATCTGTTTGCAAGAATGCTTGAATTTTGGTGGACAAATTGGTTCTAATAATAATCACCTGCTTGTACTTTCATGAGGGTGTTTATCTTTAGAGCTATCCAAAGTGACCTTCTCATTTTGTAGGTGTTCCCTTTCAGTCTTAGGATAGTCAGAATGATCTGGCCATGGTTTCACTTAGCTCCAGGAACATTCAGATGGCTGAATCCTAAATTACTTAAAGAAGTAAAAAATAGGTTGGTTTCTGATGTTCTAGATTGCCATTGTGTGTGTATTTTTGAGTCTTTTTTTTATCTGCTGACCTGACAAAATATGGAAACATTGTTTGTAAGCTCTTGAATTCAGAAGTGACACTTTCAAACCACGCAGGGGATGCCCCGGTACAAGTGATATACTGTGTGTGAGTTTATCACAGGATAGACTGGAGGGATAGGTGGTGTTTAGGGGTTGCTGTGTGGCTGGGACTAGTTTATACCAATCAGGATCATCTATAGATTTAGTCTTTCTTACATAAAAATATCTGCCTGTGAAAACTTGAACACCATATGATAACTAACAATGCAGATTATAGATACAGGGATTCTGTTTAGAGCAGTGAATAAATAGGGTACTGGCTTAGTTCCTAAAGTTGTCCATCTAGGTATGTGGTGATGTGTTTTAGCTTAATAAAATGGACTGATAGGACTAACAGACAAAAGTAAGGTAACTGTAAAAATTAGTGCTCTGAAAGAGAAAAGCTGAACTGGGTAATTATATCCTTTACATCTGGGAAGTGATATGTGAAAACATGATTTGGCACACTAAATGAGCTGACAGGGGAATGTGAGTCTATTATAACTTAGCATCCATAATGTGACTTGAATGGAACACTGAAAATCAAGCATTGGTTTTGTCTTCCTGGCTGAGACCCTTAAGAGTAGCTGAATTTAATGTAAAAAGCACATTGTGTTGGTCTTTGCCTCTTGCTTTCAAGGCTTGCTTTGTTCTAACAGTATAGTTTTCTAAGACTTGATGATGGAAAATGCCCTCTTGCTTGTGTGACTGAAAGCTGCTCACAAGTTTGCCTGACGTACATAAATGCAATAGTTTGTGATGACTGTGGATCTCATCACCACTTGTAAAAGGAGTAGATCAGTCAACGAATACTAGACAAATAGCTGCAATAGCATGATACAAACAAGAAAGTTCTGCTTCTTTGCACACTGTACTGGCTTGGGCTGGGTATGTACTCCAGACAGATTGCTTCTACTGCAGAGCATAAGCAGAATAAACATTCTTCTGCCTCAAAGAAACTGTACAGATGTGCACAGAATTTCATTACACACAATAGGAACCTCTTTAAAATTCCGTGTGTATGTTCCTGTGCTTCGTTGCGCTGCACTGCAGACTGCCAAAGTTCGACCCTCAAGCAGAAAAGACAAGTTTTCATTGTAGCAGTGGTTCCTCTGTTAGTTCTGAAATACTACTGTCTGTATCTAAGAGCTTCTGGATTAGATGAGGGAAATGTCCATATAAGAGTTTCCCACCGTGTATCAGCTGAGATTGCTATGTGGTTTCCTATCTCATGTGCAATAAGTGCAGCAGCCTGAAAAAGCTTCTGTAAAGTTCCACAAAAAATAAGTGTTTTAAATGGGATTCCTTCTTTTAAAAGAAGAGTAGGATCAACCCGGAATCCAGAAAAGTAAAACTGTGAAAACTGAAACCCAGGAAATGGTAAAATGATGCTGTTTCTTGCTCTATTAAGCAGAAATCCAAACCAGCTTCAGGCTGAAGCATGATTTGAAGTTATTAGTGTTTCACTGCTGAAACAGCAAATATATGAAGTTTTGCAATTTCAGAGTAACTTCTTTCGGGGAAAAAAAGCTGATGGAGTTTTGTGCTTATAATTACTGTTATTAAAGGTTCATCAGAACAGCCAAGGGCTGACAGTCCTGAGACATGTCTGGCCCCATTCCAAGCTTGTGGAGCACCCACATCATGTCTGCCTGTGTCTCTCTGTGCCATTGTCCAGCCCAACCCCAGCCGTAAAGTCACCTGGAGCCTGTAAATGCTGCTGGGCTAAATGAAGGCGAGAGCAAAGAGGTTATAATCTCACTCCCATTTTTGTACTGTAGGTTTCGTGGTACATATACACAAAAGGAATTGCAGTTATGGGTGAATACAATGGGTGTCCCTGGTGTCTAAAATGACATAGACTCATAGAATGGTTTGAGTTGGAAGGAACCTTAAAGATTATGTAGTTCCAACCCTCCTGCCATGGGCAGGGACACCTCCCACCAGCCCAGGCTGCTCAGGGCCCTATCCAGCTTGTCCTTGAACACTTCCAGGGAGGGGGCACCCACAGCTTCCCTGGACAACCTGTGCCAGGGACTCGCCACCCTCATCGTGAAGAATTTCTTCCTCATGGCTAATCTAAATCTTCTCCCTTTCCTCCTTGTCCTGTCACTCCATGCCTTTGTAAAAAGTCCCTCCCCAGCTTTCTTGTAGCCCCCTTCAGGTACTGGAATACTGGATGTCTTTGCTTTAAGCTTGGAATTATTTTTATTAAGAACTTTGTATTAATTTTGCTGCAGATAATAGCATGTCTGATATTGTTCTACTAGGAACAAGTGTAGGTTTTCTGTTTCTCGCTCAGTAATCAAGCAGCGATTTACCCTTGGTGCGTGAACTGTGTGCCTCAGGACTGCCCATCTGTGAGCTCAGTTCGTATCGGGAGTTGATCAGTACCTAGGCTGGCGGTGGATCAAAGGGTTTGTTTAGCGGAATAACAATTCAAACAAAGAAAAATCAATGAGATTTGGGTTAAGTGCTGCTTTGCAGGTGCTTTCAGCCTTTTGTTTTTCTTCCTTTCTAAGATACACAAACCAAATAACAGCACTTGGGGGAAAATAAAGCTAGAAGGCAGGTTGATGATCTCCTCTGCCGTCTTCTATGTGTTTGATGTGAAAAGATACAGTGGAATTTAAGCATGTACAAAATCAAATGCCTAACTAAGTAACTTGGGTGGACTGGTGGTATCTTGGTCCAGACAATGAGAGATGGAAATGAGAGAGTTTAAGACTATGACAAGGACACTAGGATTTTGATTTGGGACAGGGTGGTGGTAGAAGAGAGCAGTTCTTCTTCTGTGGCTCTCTTTCTAGGGCCAGCAGTGGCACGCAGGTCTCTTTGATGCTGGGGAGTGACTGTTGCGCATGTACTCCTGTGTTTATTTGCAAAATACTTAATACAAAATCAGTACATGATACAAGGTATACTTTAATATGTGTGAGGCCACAAAATAATATGCTGAAGGCATCAGTGTGTATTGAAGCACATCCTGCTCTTTAGTGATTAAACAACTGCACGTGTAGAATGGAGTGCTCTGTTAATTAGAATTGGCTGAAGGCAGTTTTGAGTTGTGGATCTGACTTCCTCAAAAGAATAGAAATGACAAAACATTTGCCACAGTCTAAGAGATTGCTGCTGGAATAGTATGTCACTTAAGCATTGAGAAAGCAACTGTCAGCGCTAAAGCAAAAAGTAACTTTTTCCTCTTTTTTCCCATGAGAGTTTGTTATCTGGTGCTGATTTAATCAGCTGTAACTAGCTAACTAAAACGGTCTCATTCTTCCCCAAAGCTTTTTTTTAAAATCTCTTTTTTGATACCTAAGAAAACTTAGCTAAGCTCTGTGAGCCTTTCCTGATGAGCGGGCTGATGTTGCTATTTAGTGTGGTCAGGTTGTATTTATCTCCCTGTGAAGCTCATTGCTGGCTGGCGAGCAGGGACTGATGGGTGATCACAGAGAATAACAGGGTACTCACTAGTGCTTGACTGACTAGTATTTCTAGGAATGCTACTCCTGTTAACTACACCTTAGGGAGGCAATTTAACTGTGTCTCTATATTTCTGTGTCCTGAGAATAAGAAGAGAAAAATGGCCGTGCTGCGTCAGGTCAGAGGCCCTGGCTTGGCAACCTGCATGCAAACAAAATTGATAGTAGATGCCTAAGGAGAAACAGCAGAAACAGGAAGCATATGGACTAAATTTGGCATGCTGTCTCAGGACTTGGTAATTCGTAACTCAGGGATTTACTGTATCTAGACCACAAGTCTACAAGTCAGTAATGCCTAATGCTCTTTATCTCTGGTTTATCAGTATTTGCCAGTGGAAGGTCTGCTTGCTTGAGAGCTGGAACTAAATTCCCGAGTAAACAAGCCTTTAAACCAGCCTCCAAACTTTGGTGTCTGAACGTTTGTGTTTGTTATCATTGCAGTGTTGAAATACAGCTCCCTTGGTAGGAATACTCAAATATCCTTGTGACTGGGGCTCCCAGTTGTGACCAATAAACTGACAGAGGACCTCTACTACAGGAGGCTGATATGTATTCAACAACTGCTGGCCGCCTTGCTGCCTCAGTCCTGAAGACGGCTACTGAATTCCTGTGTACTTCAACAGTTTCCCACTGGAGTTAGTTTAATAAATTCCAAGCTTGTTCTTTGCGGGATAGTCCATATCTGCCATGGGTAAGAAGTGGCAGCAAATTCCTGTGCTTCTGGTGGAGATCTGTCTGTTGACAGAATTACCTAGACTAGTAAACTCTAAAGAGGAAAGCTAGGTTTGGTGGCACTTACAGTAGATATTGCTCAAACATTTTTGACTCTTTAGTAACTGCCAATGCATTTGGAGCTTCCAATTGCTGGGAACACCTGTTATTTCCCCACCTGGTGTGTTGGTTTCCTACTTCCCATCTCTGTGGTGTTTAACTATTTTATGAATTTGGTGACCACAACTGTAAACTTATTTAATGAGTGAAGCATCTGGTGTTCAAACAGTATCGGGAGGGATGGCTGCCAGCATTGCTAGCTAATGTTATATATCATATTTTTCATCTATTTCCTGCAGCTGATCAGTATGCACATGTTGTAAATGGGGAAATGGAGGAAAAGGGATGTAAAGTCTTGCCAAAGTTGGCTGGCAAACTGGGTTTTCAGAGTCCCATGGCAATGATTTTTCTTTTAATCCAAATTGTTCTTGCCCCAGTAAAGAACAGAGATATTTTCAAAGCTTTACTTCAAGTTTAAACAAAAATTTGTGCTTACAGTGTACGCTGGAACTACATGCAAAGAGGCAATGACATAGTAAAGTGCTGAATTCCAGCTTATTTACCTTTTGCCTGGAATTTTTTTATGAATTCAGGTAAGGTGTTTGCCATTTATTTGCTCACTGTCTTCTCTGAAGGAGAAAACATTGGTTTAGTGTTTATAGGCTCACTGGTTTTGAGTCATCGGTGTTTAACTCCTCTTGCAGGCTGTTAATGCATTGAAATAATGAGGAGGTATGGTAAAAGGAATTTGCTTTGTGTGTCTCATTGCGAATGCAATAATAAATTGGCTTTGTCCTACAAGTCACTGAGCTTCCTTTAGGAAGTGCTGACAACATACTTATCTCCCCATACCTCACATGCATGCAGGAATGTGTTCAGCTGAAGCAAAGCAAGGGAGCTTATTGATCTCTTGTTAAGTTTGTCTGCATACTGTTAAATAGTGCTGTCTGGCACTTAACTGCTGCTGATTTAATTAGCTCGCACAGCAAGGATGCTTTGATCCAAAGCAGCTTTCAGCTATTTGGCTGGGAAACTGATAGTAAAAAGCCATGTGATTCCACACTGAGCCAAAAGTCCTTATTTTGGAAGGATGGGAAATAAAAATACTTTGCATTTTTTTTGCATAACAACTAGAAATTAATTGATATATGGCAATTAAAAATCTTCTCATGTTTATTCAAACTTAGAACTTGAACTTTGGCATCTTGTCCAGATTAGCATTCTTAGAAATTTCTATAGTTTCAAGATCTCTTCCTCAAAGAACAGGTAATGACTGTTCCTTAAAATTTCTGTGCCCAACTTTGAAGTGTTGCTCATGTGGGATTCCCAGTGAGTTTTCCCTCTGGAGCTGTGAAATTGTCACTTTTCACCTGTGTTACTTGTCCAGCATTAACGACGTTTCCTAGAACTCATTTTTGCAGTGTTTGGGAGTTTTCCGCATAAACTTTGGAGGTCTGTGGACTTCAGTTAGCAGTGGTATTTTTCTAGAGCGCTTACTAAAGTGCTTGTATATGCAGGACCAGGGTTGCCTGTTTAAGCAGGAAGCGATGAGCTTCTGTGCTGATGGTACTGAAGAACAGAGCATCCTTTAAATGGTAGATTTAATCCTTCTGGTTTTGTTTTCAGTTCTTCCCTTCCCCCTTACTTGGAGCAAAGTGTAAAGGCACAACTGGGCAAAGTGTATGGGCACAGGAATGCCTGTGGGTCAAGTGAAGCTCTGAATTTCAGCAGCTCGAAAGCTGGAATCTCCTGTGAGTTTTCAGTGCCCAAGTAATGTCTCTCTTGAATGAAGCTGATCTTAGTTAAGATGAGTGGTTTCTACTGTTGGTCCATCTGCTGATTTCAGAGTTTTCAGTTCTGGTAGTATTTACATTGTGTTAGCTATATCATTGCCGGGTGTACTTCTGTTATTGTTTTACTCCATTTACTCCAATACTTATGTATTTAGCTCAATATGTTTCACTGGTGTAACTCCTTGTAGGATATAATAGGATATTGCCCTCTGGAAAGCTGGTTGGTTGTGGGACATACAAAGTGGGGTTTGCTTGCCGTTGTGTAAGTATGTGATGGGAAAGCCCTGGCTCCCTTGCAAACTTGGAATTCAGCATCTGCTGAATTACTCTGATCCATGAAGCTGATGCATTTTGTTCCCAAGGCATCAGAGTGTGCTGCTGCAGGGTGTGCTCCAGGGCAGAGAGCCACAGGTACTGCTGTGCTGTCGCTGCTTGAGTTGCTGCCAGGGTGCAGAACTTTGCAAGTCCTGCAAATGTAATATTTCCATAGGGAGTTACCCTGAATTATTTTTTCAGGGTTGTTCCCCAAAGTAACACATTTTGTTTAATCAAACTTCTTCTGGCTTTTCGAATTGTGTATAATAAATACACTTATTATTTATCGTTACTGTGGTAGGGTATTACAATTCTTACTAACCTGGGCCTGAAAGTGTGAGGGCTCAAAACTGCTAGTTTGTCGCCATAGCAATCCTGAGTTTCTCCTTACAGGGACATGTTTGGGGGCTAAAATGGAACCTCTTAATGTTTTGGTCTTGCCTAGTACATCTCTTCAGCCAGTCACAGAACACCCTGCAGAGGCAGTAGGACTACCCTCCTTATTTTATAGGCAGAGAAATGAAGAAACAGAAAGGGAAAATCATTGCCTGACACTTCTCCCATTAGAATAGAGATCTTGCTGTGTCCCCCTTTCCTTCCCTAACTCTGCTCCCTTCTTGCTCCCTGGAGTATCACACCTTTGTTAGCTCTTGCCACCTCCTTTTATTCTGCCTTAAGTAAACCAGGTGCTCTGTACCAAACGTTAGTGTTCACCCTCCCCACAGGGAGAAGTCGACCGTGTTGGTTCTTAGCTTTTGTTTTATGAAAGTAAAGCAGCATCATGTTAGGTTTATTAATCAAGTTGTTCAGTAAGTAAGAAATATAGAACGAGATGATACACCCTTGCAGGTGTTTCATTTACCTTCAATGTAACAACACTCATGTAGTCTGGAATAGGCTGACTTCAATTTGTATGCATTTTGAGTACCATCAATAATAAAAATATCAGGGCTGGGAATTCAGGGTCTTAGAAAGAGACAGGAATGATTAATTCTTGCTACGGTTTCCTTTTTTGTCTCTTGTAGCAGAGTTTTGCTGTGGATTCTTTGTGATTCTGATCCTGGGCAATTTTTGGTTCCTCGCTGTTCTGTACCTGCTGTGGCTCTACTTCGACTGGGAAACTCCATGCACGGGGGGAAGACGGTCTGAATGGGTCAGAAGCTGGACTGTTTGGAAGTACTTTAGGGAATACTTTCCCATTCACGTGAGTAAAGGTTTCTCACAGAACTGAAAATGTTGGAACAGAGACAGCTTGAATAGCCATGAGTGTGGACAAACGTCTTAAGATTCATCCTTGGTAAAATTCTAATACTTACTCTTGGGTGAACTGAACTTCTTTTTAAAACACGGGAAGCCTGAGATGCTGTGACAAAAAGGGGCAGGGGCTAATTTTCTACTTGAACTGTTGGGTCACAGCACACTGTGCCTCAGCACAATAAATGCTAAACATTATATCTTTAGACACAGCTATTTAAACATTGTTCAGCTGTAAAACGGGACAGTAGTTTAAACTGCTCAGAAGGAAATGAATTGTCATTGGTTCTGTGTCCTTGTGCAATCTCCATAGTTGTTGTTTTTGAGAATCCTTCTGAAGTAAGTTTTATAAAGTCCTCCACTGTCTCTATTTTTCAGCTTATAAAAACTTCAGATCTGAGTCCAAATCACAACTACTTATTTGGCTTTCACCCTCATGGGGTCCTGGTAGCTGGAGCCTTTGGAAACTTTTGCACCGGTCCAAGTTTCAAAAATTTATTTCCTGGGCTTACTCCCTATCTTCATATCATGCCCATCTGGTTCAGCTGTCCCTTCTTCAGAGAATACATAATGAGTGCTGGTAGGTAAAAGCAGAATCTCTCAGCTGTTGCTCCGTATTATAGCTTCTGCTTCAAATGTAGGGTCTACTCCTGTACCTATAAGTGGTAAGTAATTTCACTTCAGATGGATCAGCGTTGTGGCTAAATTAAACCTCTGGTATATGATTAACGGTTGTTGCAAAACAATTCAAAAAATTTTATTAATAGTTTTGTTAAATGAGATCACTGAGCTTGTTTTTCTTTCTGAAGTACATTGCTATTTTTCCCTTGAACTATGAGACAGAAGTACTGACTACCAGTTATTTACAATAAGAGAAGGGCATATTAATTTATAACATTATTTAGTCATTGCACAAACACCAAAGGATTAAAGTCTTACTTGTTACAAATACCTTTCTAGTCAAAGTTAATTGCCTATTTCTGACTGAGATCCCATATTGCAAATTTGTGTAATTTTAATGGAGATGTAAACTCTTAAAGACAGGATATTTTTTTCTATGTTCTGAGCAGCACTTTTTTATAAAGGGGTGATATTCATGACTGATATGGCGGTAATAAAAGATAGAAATAATAAGCAATAAAGTCTAATGAACAGAAGAAATCAGGATTAGTGTGTCACCCCTCAGTGGTTTAATACAGGAGTTATTGTACTTAAATTTGTTAAACTAGAGTACAGTCTGGTGCACAAGACTAGGTCTGGGAGACAGAGAACTAGCTCATATTCCTGTCTGTAACACAGATGCTGTGATTTCAGATGAACTATGCAACCATTCTATCTACAAATAGATACCTAGGGTATTGTCCAGATTAATGTCAGAGTAGCATATCTATGTGTACTTCAACACACCAGAGAATGCCCATCCATACAAATGTTATTTTTGAGAGGATTCTTTCAGCCTTGTAAAGTTAATGGATTGGCAGTGGTGGAAGATGACAGTTTTAACCGTTGACTAGCCTGGAAGTCAGCTTCACATGTTTTGGCATCTTGACCCATAGGAACAAATATTTACCTGATAGATGAGAAAAAACTTGAGTAAAATGCATGCTATACAATAGTCAGCTTTGGAGCTTGTTTTTCGCAGGTAAGTAGCTGATAAACCAAAGGGGATCTTTGGTATCTTACAGGTTATCAGTCAGACCATAAAACAGTTGCGAAATCTTCCATGTACTGGAAGCTATTCTCCTAGCACATTGTTTTATCTCTCAGTCCTTTGCTGCCTATCTCCAAAGCCAAAGCAGTTGTCACCATTGGGAAAAGCAGTTGCAGCACTACTGAGCTGCTGTGTGAGTGAGCAGGGGACTGTGCCTTGCATGCAGGCTGACACCTCTGTTTCAGCAGGGGATAAATCTGTCCTTGGGAAAGTCAGTGGTTCTTTCTTTCTCTTCCAATGGGTGAACTCGAATTATTTGTGAGTTACAGGTCAGCTGCATTTTTCAGTGACTACAAAGACTTATATGACGAATGGAAATAGCTTTTTACTGAGGTCTGAACTTGCTCCAGTAGCAAACTATTCCTCTTTGTGGCCAACTCTCAAAACTGGACCACAATCATCTTGCCTTTCCAGTGATATTTTTATAATGGATGTCGTAATGTCCCTAATGGTGAAAAAAAGAAAGGGGTTAACAGGACATGAAGTATTTGCTTGGTGTCTAAAAAGACGTGTGTCCCCCCCAACTCCATCAGCACCAACTAGACTTGATCTCTAGATTGTAATTTAGTCTATATTAATTCAACACAATGCAATTAAATGTGGCTTCTGGGTAAATGGTACCACTGTGAGCCTTTGCAGTAAAACTTACAGCACAAAACTCTGGAGGGATGCGGTCCATATCTGTTAGAAAGGGTTTTATCCAAAGCACCAAGTTTAGACCAAGGTCTAAGTCAATGTTAAAGGCCGGTACAGTGGTGCGCCTTTGATGTAGAAGTATTAGGTGTATCAGGAAAGCTTCATATGTTCTTCTGTTTTAGCCTAAATAGATTGATGAGTGCCAGGTCCTGGTCACCAGAGAATGAGCCGATGCGGTCACTGGGAATGGTACAAGTGAGATTTTTCTGCTTCTGACGCTGTTGTGCCAATTGCCTTGGGTGGAGCTGCTGCTTTATGAATTTGAAAAGAATGAAAGGAGGGTCAGCTTCACACTGTAGATCTGTGTTTGTGTTCACAAGTCCTCTTCTCATTCTTTTACACCCTCTGTGCCTATATTTGTATGCACGTGCTGTATGGCTTTAGTTGCTGCCTATCACCTCTTCTGTTCTTGGGCACCGAATCTCTCTGAGGGGGAGTTAGCCTGGCAGATCTTCCCTGAAGATCTCAAAACTCCTATGATAGGCAAGGAGCATTTAGCTTATCACTGTGAGATAAGGAGGACTTACTTACCCAAGACCAAATCTGTAGCAGCGTGAGGGGATTGAACTCAAATCTTTGAACCCTATGCTGTGCTGTAATAATTCTGAAACATCATTTAGATATTTAAAAATATTTCTTAAATTCCACTGTCCTTGTACATGAAGATCTAGTGATCACTCTTAAAATGTTTGCTCCTGAAGGAATGGTTTCTGCATCCAAGGAAAGTGTCTCATATGTGCTGAATAACGAAGGAGGTGGCCATGCATCCATCATCGTGATTGGAGGAGCAGAGGAGTCTCTGAATGCACATCCTGGCAGTTTAACTTTGAACATCCTCAAGAGGAAGGGCTTTATTAAAATGGCCTTGAAACATGGGTAGGTTTCCCATCTGGACTGCTGTAGTAAGCATTCTTTGATTGATTCTTAAATATATTTGCATTATATGTATTAAACATATAATTAGAATTTGAAAGAGTGACTTGTCTAAGAATGTGCAGATGTCTGGCTCAGGAGCCAGCCTGTCCATGTAGATCCCATCAGGGAGTGTTGAAAACTCCCTTTGACTTTCATCATTTGTAAGAAGTTGGTGTTATTAGCATATCTTGGTGTGTTGTTTCAGTTGTTTTTTGTACTAGCAAAGAGTAAGAATTATGAAACAATATTAGAATTATGAAACAATATTAGTAGAGTCTGCTGAGTGGAGTCTACTGAGTGGAGCAGACATTCTGTTTTCTATTTGGTGAACTGAAGTTACATTAAGATAGATTTTTTTTTTTTTGTCATTTTAAGCAAACAAAAAGAATTAGAAAGCTAGGCCCTTTTTATTAAATCCCTGAAAACTGTGGTCTAGGAAGATTTGTTTTCACCTTTATTCTAAAGGCTTTCTTTTGAAAATTGTTATTTGCAAAAGCGAGTTTCTGTGAATTTTGGGTGAAAATCTCAAGAAAAACTAGCTTTCTTTTTGCTATCAAGCAGCCATCAATAGTAACAGAGATGGAATCGATATATTTTGAGTGATTTATACTGTTTAAGCTATTGTGTTTGGGCTGGACTGGTCCTAATGTCTTGTGTACTAGAAATATTGGAATCGATGACTTGTTCCTGTTAAGCTTTCTGAACAGCTCCCAGGATTATATATTGACATGCAAAGCAGTAAGAAAAAATATTAGTTTTGAAAGCTCTGTAATAGGTTTTTAAGCTATTGATTTGAAAAAACGTGGCCTCTGAGAAGAAGAGCTTTCCGTTTTCACACAGGATGCCAAGATCTGTTTTTTCTAGTAACTATTCTGTGATGAAATTCTGAGAGGGTTTCTTATACAGATCACTAGGAGTCTCATAAAGGACTTGTTCTCTAAGAGAGAGTAACATTAATCTAATCCGTACCCAGAAACAACACTTGTGTATTTAAAGTAGGACTTTAGTGCCTAAATGAGTCTTTACTCAATTTCTGCTCAACTGTTGATTAATCCAGTAGGATCCTAAACACTATCAGTGGCTTTTTATTCTTTAACCATAAATATTTAGGTGCTCTTTTTCTTGAGTATGTCACTAAAGGTCTGATTTGACAGATCACAAAGCATGGTGTTTATCTCTCATCTGAAATGATTTGGATTGAGAAACTAGATACTCCTGTGCCTCTCATGGCCTTGATTTCAACAGCACACCCAACACACAAGAAGATCAGGACACTTACAAAACACAGGAATGGCCACTTCTTTCCTTATCAAGTCCTTTGTTTCAAATGATGGCTCTCCTCTTAAAGGAAGAGACTTAGTGGTCTAGAGGCCTCCACTAGGGTGACAACACCCGTGTCTGCCCGAGTGACTTGAAACCTACACCTCACACACGGTCACCTTAACCACCAGGCTACAAGTCATGCTGGGTCTGAGCACCAGCAAGAAAAACTGCTTCTATGTGAAGTGTATGAATCCTGACTTCATTTCTATTGAGTAGGGCTGTGAAACAGTAGGACAGTATGACTCTAGCCATTACAGCTCCTGCAGCACTTTTGGCAGTCCTGAGCTCTTGTCCAAACATTCTACAACCAGTAATTGCTTCCGGTTTAAACATTTTGTTTCTAAAAAAATTAACAAAATGTGGAACAAGCTTCCAACTCATATGGTAATGAAAGAGTAAGGGAGGCTTGTGGGAGGCAGATGAGATGAACCGCCTGCTATCAGTGCCTGCATATGTTTCTGATGCTTTTGATCTGTGGCATCAAATACCAAGATGGAAAGGGGCAATGCGGAGACCTGTGCTCTCTGGCCCCGGCTCCTGTACTGCCAGTAGAGAGAAGCTGTGGTTCCTCAGCTAGGAACTTGTCAAATGTGATCTGAATGTGTCAGCAAAGTTCTCTGTGCTTCTGGAAGAGACATTTTGGTCCGAAGTAGTACAGGTATCTGATAGGAAGTGAAGAAATCCTAAAGATACAAAACAAATGATGAATCAGCTAAGTTAACTTTAGTTTCACAATCGTAAGTTACTTATTTCTCTGTCTCAACCTCCTGCAGAGCATCTTGCAAAAGCCTATAACTAATCTCACAGCCTCCAGGTGCTGTTGCACCACAAGATGTTCCTGTTTGTCTTAGTGTTGTAGTGAAAAGTGGAGTATTTGCACAGCCACAGTATATACCAGGCTTTCTGATATTTCCTTTACAGGTGGCTGGGTGATAACATGCTCTATTTGAGAAAGAACCTTTGAGCAGCCACCAGTGAGAATAGTGAGTGGAATGTCAGTCTTTGGGGGCCCTCAGGCTTGAGAAGCTGTAGAAGGAGTTGTTTTTTCCGTACAGGTGGGTTTTGATTGTCCATAGTGCTTTCCAGCCAGCTCTGTTCTCAGTGCATCCTTCTCGAGTGTTCAGAGCTCTTCATTCCAACACTATTATAATGATGCTGCACTTTTACAGTAAGGTTTTTCTCAACGATAGTGTTGGCTGAATGGAGCAAAGATACAGAGACTAAAACTTAAAAAAAGCAAATGAAACATCTCTGTATCCTTCAGAGTCTTCTTAGGATTACCCTGCTCTTTTTTTTCTTTAAGCTGCTTAGAATACTTTTAATGAACCAAAGCATTAATCAAAAATCATACTGCAATCAAAGTTTTAATATAGTGTTGGAGACAAGTGCATTGATTCCGTCAGCCTAAGTGGTTTGTCCAAGAGCCTAGTCAGTGCCTTTCCTCCCAAGCCACTTCGTGAACTGAATGAGAAGTCATTAGGCTGTACAGGAGCCAAAGTGAGTTAGTGTAATTTCTGTGGGTAAGATTTGACCTCTGGTAATAATGAATTAAGGCTAGTGTTTTTCAAAGAAGTCTGGAGGAAGCAGGGTTTAATTGGGAATTGAACAGCAGAGGAATTTGGCATTGCACTCATATCTGTAAGGATGTCTGGTTTTTATCATGGTTTTTGTGCTGAAATCAAGTGCATGCATTACTCTAGTCAAAAGGCAGAAGAAAGCCAAGATCTGGTTTTGATGCCACCCAACTGGGAGCATTATAAGGTCAGCAGTGAGGCTTCTTTGCTTGCCAAGGGAGAAAATGAACAAGGGTGGACTTGCTGAAACAGTGGTGGATAAGATCATAATCATAATTATGATATATATAATTATTCACTTTTATGAGTATGGACAGTCATAAAAGGCTGTGATGGAAAGCAACCAGCTAAATACTGCCAAAAAGCTAATAGCATGCTGGTCACTTTTGGGGGGTTTTAAAACCCCAAAAGACCAAAGCAGCTGCTGCATATCAGAAAAGTCGGATGGTGATGAAGTTCAGAGCTGCTGAAGCTTTCTGTGTTTGTTATTGTGAAACCATTTCCACGCTGCTGATGTGAACTGAAGTGCCAGTGCAGGCTGGTGTGGGATTCTCAGCGTGTTCATTGTTTTACAGGGCTCATCTGGTCCCCGTGTTTTCCTTTGGTGAAAATGAACTATTCAAGCAAGTTGCAAACCCCAAAGGTTCATGGCTCAGAAATGTACAGGAGAAGCTGCAAAAGATAATGGGCTTTGCTTTACCGCTATTTCATGCTAGAGGAGTGTTTCAGTACAGCTTTGGCTTAATACCTTACAGGCAACCTATTCACACCGTTGGTAAGTTCCCCATGCCTTCTCTAATACTTTTGCAAATGTTTAAAATTACATAAGCGTGCTACTAATATCTGTGCCAATTTATAAATCTGTTTTAACAGAAACAGTTGGTTACTGTGCATCTAAAGCGAGCATGTGAAGTTTAAAATAAGTATTTCATGATTTTTGATTTTCAATTCTTGTCCTCCCCCAGTTAAAAGAGGAGATTCTTTTTTCCCTTTCCCCTTTCTTTCCCAGGCCAAATCTTATTCTTCATTTGCAGTTATTCACAGGCCAAGGAAACCCAAGAGGTTGTCCGGTCCATACCAGAGGGCTGCCATGGTTCTGCAGCTGTTGCTGCGGATTCTGGATGCTGCAGGTTTTTTGTGAGATGCCCAGCACCTTCATTTCTTAGCCTTGCAGAGAAGCAGCAGTTGGGTGTTTCAGCTGATGCACGGCCACTGCAGCAGTGCTCAGGGGACAAGGCTACTGGAAGGAGCCTGTGCAGTCTTGATGCAGCTCTCATCGGGACAGAGGAGAGACAGAAGAGGAAAAGGAGAGGGAGCCTTGCAGGGGCTCTGCCACAGCCTTTCAGCAGGCTGCTGCAGAGATGTCATTGCAGCTCCCTAGGGTGTTTCGTTCCCTTTTGGGTTTCTTCCCCAAGGAAAGATCTGTTCATTTTTAATGGAGAGCATGCATGCCGTGTCAACAGGGAGTTTGGAGGAGAGCTTTTTTCCCCCAAAGTTTTTCATCCCTGGTTGTCTGCTCTCACTGGAGGATAGTACTGAATGTCTTTTGATTTTTTTAATGGCTTTGACTAGAGCTGTTGACAACCACACCTTCAAAAAAAGTTGTGCTGAGCATCAAAGGGAATAGCTGGCTGTCTATATATTTTGTATAAATAATTTTTAGACTGTTCTGAGCTGAATGAACTAATGAAGGCTATTTCTACAAAAAAGCAAATTGAACTTTTCTGGTATTCCACAAGGGACGTTTAAGAGGGCAAAAGGATGATTTTAGTGTGGGTCAAATAAAAATGTTTAAGACAAAAAGGTTGCTATTTTTCTGTTAAATTTCATGCAACTTCGTATCTTATCAGTGCATATAGAAAAGATTTAATTTTTAAGGTCCTCTTTGTGTATGGGCGGACTAAAAATATCACTTATTTTCATAGTCATAGAATCAACAGAATGCTTTGGGTTGGAAGGGACCTTTACAGGTCATCCAGTCCAACTGTTCTGCAGGAGCAGGGGCACCTTTAACTCAAGCAGGTTGCTCAGAGCCCCATCCAACCTGACCTTTTTAAAGCCAAAAAGTTTTCAAAGCATTGGAATGACAGCAATATCTTTTTCATAGTCTTTCCTTGCGCTGATGACATTGAGACTGTTCTGAAGCTTAAAATGTCTTTCACTTTAAGGCAAATCTTCATCAATGTAATGTTTACTGCAAGGACAGAGGTGGTCCATGGTTAAAGCATAGGAGTGCTTTTAAATCAAGAAGACCAGAGTCTTGCAACAGAATTTGTCATAGGATCTCAAGAAATTCTGTCTCTGTTTCTGTCTCTGTTTCTTCACGTTTGAAAACTGTCCCCATATCCCTGCATTCTTTCGGGGGGGGCATGAGGGGTGTGGAGGGTAGGCTTTGGTATGGCTCAACCTGGCTTTGAAAGTGTTAGCTCAGCTCCTGAGAGCTGCAGATTCACACTGAGCTCCACCCAAGCCGGTTAGCCGTGTTGACGACATGGCCGGGTATCCGTGAGCTTCCTCCTGGTTCAGAAGCTGTGGTTCTTAAAGCAAAGAGATGCAATTCAGCAAACCTGATGTCCATGAAGCCTGAGTGTTTTGGGCTTGGCGAGTGAAGTACTTCTTGTTTTTTTTTTCTGAGAATTATCACTGCTTTTCAGAAATAGAATCAACTCTAAAATATCAAATTAAGCAAGGTGCTTCAAGCTGCACAGAAAATTATAAAGCTGAGTTTAATTTCCAGTCCCACAAGAAATCTCTGCTCTGAGAAGAGACTGCTGCAAAAGGGCTTGGGAGTTGTTTGGTGTTCCCAGTCATGCTGCAGAAAATCCTGTATTGTATGTATATTGATTTCACACCTCCTGAACTATTGCTTAATCCAGGGCTGGGTTCCCACCCTTGGCTATGTAAAGTCTGAATTTCAGCGCTGTGTAGGGCCCGAGACCTGTTGGCAGCTGAAGCTGCAGCAAGAAAATGCAGAATCAGCCCCTTTGTGGTTCTGACTAGACTTCCCTTTAGTCAAGACTTTAAATTTAGTCGACTTGAAGTGGCAGTGTCAGTTGAAAGGGATCTTCAGGTGTCTTTGTAAAAGCTCCTGAATGTGCTTGTAACTCTGCTTTTCTACAGACTGCCTCTGTAATCTCGTTTGGGTCTGTTAAGCTCTCAGTGCTTCCAGTGTAAGAACAGCTGTCAAAATCTGTAGTGTCTGAACAACACGAGGAAGACTGAGATGATGGGAAGCTTCTCTTAGCATATCACAGACCTTTTAGCAATAACTTTTTGCAGAGAAGGCTGCCCTCTGAATTTCCATGGAATTACCTCCCCTGCTTCCTCTCGCTGTGACAGAGCAGGTAGCAGGCTTTGCGCAGTGCCTGGAGAACATTTTGACTAAAATGGCATTGTGGGCAATGAATGGTTCAGGGCACCTGACAGGGTTTGGGAGTTTTGTGTGCTACCACTCCCTAGCCCGAGGGAGCCAACAACTTTTCTGGCACTGGTGCAGTGATATCCATTTTGAATAAATTGAAAGATATCTGTATTTCCTTCAGTCTTGTTCCTGTCTGTGTGGTTGAGGACCACCCTGTCCTCTTAGGCATATCCCTCACAATGGATGCTTTTAGTATTCAGATCAGAACAGAAGACACTAAGAAGGTGTATTTTTTAAATGCTCTCTTGAATTTGGGGAGTACTGGCCTAATGGCAAGACAGCACATAACCCATGGGATTGTAAATTGAAGTGTGTACTGCTCCTTCAAGTTAGAGCTTAACCCCCTTCTCACTTGCTCTTTTGCTGCCAAACTGAAATGATAGGGGTTTAAAATTAATTTTATCTGAACTTGAGCAAAAGGAAGTGGAAAACCAGAGCCAGGGCTCAGATTTGTGCAAGGCAGGATCAGGCTCCAGGGCGAGAGAATTGCGCTGTGATTCTGCCATCTCACTGGGAGATGTGGTGGAGCTGTTTCACAGGAGGGAGAACAGTTCTGCTTAGAAAGAGACATCAATGAAGCTAATACTGCTATTGTGTTTGATTTGCAGTGGGAAGTCCCATCCCTGTAAAACGGAACTTGAACCCTACCACTGAAGAAGTTGACCAGCTACACGCATTGTACCTACAGAAATTAAGACAATTATTTGAAGAACACAAAAAAAATTATGGGATCCCTGAGCATAAATCTCTTATCTTTGAGTAGCAAATTACAATTTGTAATTCCAAAACTCATGGAAAAAAACCCTGTATGCTGAAAGATGTCTTTCTTGCAATCTGTATTTTGCAATCTGTAATTATCCTTGTGTAAGAAATAATTTTAAGAAGGGATTATTAGATGATTTATTGATTTTTATCTTACTGTTGGGGGAAAAAAAAATCCTTAGGATGCGAGCCTTGAAGCTGGTGCTGTTTGGAGTTGTCCTTTTGGCTTCATCCTTACCAGAAATGCTAGTGAGAGACTTCACACAGATGTTCTTGCCACCATGGTACCTAACCTTAGCTTGAGCAGAAGAAATTGCCCCAGCATGAGATCACGAGCAGGAAAAGTATAAACCTGAGAAAAGTTTGATTTAGAAGTTGAGAGACTTAGCAGCATGTATCAAAGATGACATCAGGTTGTTCTCTGAATATCAGAAAACCCTGCTGCTCTTCCATGGAGATGAAGGTGTATGTTTTCAGCATTATAAGGCATTTACATGGTGAATTCAGGAATAAATAGGAGCTTTCTGCCCTGAGCAGGGTATCGGCAAAAGTGGTTTGTCCAAAGTTACGGAGCAGAGCAAACCCTTGGAAGAGAACAGTGTGTTGAGTTTTCTGGGTGCACGTGTATGCTGGGAGTTGGGAAGCACTGAATGATGTGACTTTTTTGGACAAGCTCTGCTTTGGAAGATGAAGCAGCTTTGTTTGATAGCTCCAGCCTGAGAGGAGGTGGGAGGCACAGAACCAGAGAACTGGAGAGAGGAAGCCAGTGGTGGAATTGTGTGAACTTTACATCTGGTGCAAATTAGCACTTCCACAGGAGGAAGGGGAGCCCAGTTTTAGTCTAGTTCTGAAACTTCACTGAGGAGAGTGTACTTGATCTATGGCTTTTTTCTACCCCACTGGTAGATGCGGGGAAATATGTGGAAGCTGTGCTGCAGTGCGACACAGCTGTAATTGCCAAGGCAGGGTGAGCACCAGCTCTAGGGTGCAGCAGGATGTTTGGTATACAAACCAGGTGCCTAAATTTCAGAGTATTCTCAATGTGGATATCCATTTAAGAAAAGAAATCTTAGCCAAGTTCTTCTTAAGTTAAAACACTTGGGTCTTGGAGCTGATGGGATGTGGATAGACTATTAGTGTATTATTGAATTTTTTTTACAAGATAAATCTTGTATTTGTAAATTCTTTTTGTCTACACATGGACTTTACATATCTGGTTTTATTAAGTGTTTGGGTTTTTTTAAGTAGTTTTGGTGCCAGAATATTATATCAGTTAAGTGCTCTAACAGGACATGCACAGGCTTGTTGGGCAGCCTGGGGCATCTGCAGCTGGGTCAGTTCAGCACTGGCTCCACAAAGGCACTGGACATACTGTGTGCTTGCTGGGCTGGAGCCTCCTAGAAGAAACACAGAATCTGGGAAGAAGTTAAAACTCTGGAAAGAAAAGATCTTAGCAAGATGAAGGTGCTTGAAGAAAAGAGTGGAAATATCTGGACTCCTACAGAGTGCACTCCTAGTGAACTAAAGCCAAAGAAACAGAGGAAAGGTATGTTGATCTGATGTGCTCCAAAAAAACTCCAGAAACAGGCTGGTTTCCTTAGAAAGGCTGTTCCTTCTAGTGCCTATCTGCCATTCAGATGTGACCAGTACTGATCCAGCGAATCCTGCTCTTGCTTTCTCTAGGATGACAGATGTCTTTCTGGGAACTAGGGCTGGAATTCATGATGCCTGAAGAAGCAGTCCCCTCTTCCCTGACAGGCTGCTGACCTCCCTTCCCAAAAATTTGCTGCCTGATGCAGTGTAGACACCTTACTTCCTCACTCTCTCTACATCTTTCCCTGGATTAAGATCTCTGAAGGACTATGTATGCTTACAATATACTGAGTGGTGGCTTTTCATTCAGCAGAAAATGGTTTTAGGAGCAGGGCTTGAGAAAAGGAAGCACTGTGACTGGGCATATTTAACATGATCAGGATTGTTTCATGCTTTTGGAAGGGCTTGTGTCTAGGGAAGTCAAACACAGCAAGTTTGATACCTGGGAAGAGGTCTCTAGGGTCCTGAGGAATGTAGTAAGTGTTGAGCCCCAGGTAGTTACTACTGCTTTGCCAGCTGTATGAAATTTCCTTTGGATTTGTTGTTTTGCTGCTGCTTGCCCTGATGCGTAGCGCTGATTATTCATCAAAGAAGAATTTGGAGTCTGTGTCAGACTCTTCTTTCCTTGTTCATCTGCTCTAATGAGATATTTCCTCTTGTTCCATTACCTTAATGATATAGAAGCTCAGGATGTAAATTTAAAAGCATTAGCTTTGGGCTGAGGATGGGAAGTAACAAAGGATTGTTGTTGATCAAAGTGGCCAAAATTTGTTTGGACTGTGAATGCTGATTTTTGGGGTGATGTCTGGTAACCTACAAACAGGCTGACCTCTGAACTCCATGAGAAAATTGTTGGTGGGCTCTGAGTCTCAATCCAGGCTAGCATTGTGACGTTTAAATTACTTTACACAGAAAGATGGAGAAAAAAGAAAAAATCTCCAACTCCTTAAGTATATGTTGTTGCTCAGGAACTGCTGCAGATTGCTTGTGATGGTCCTTCCAGCCTACCTGTTAGTAACAAATTCTCCAGTGCGCCCAGGCCTATTTGAAAATAGAATATCAGCCTCTAAACCTGATGGGCACGGTGTCATCTAAAATATTGCCCTCTGTGTTGGTATGTGGGTTTGTAACCCAGCCTTGCGATGCTGAGCTGAAAGGCCAGAGCCCTGGAAGCTGCAGGCCTGTTGTGACTGGTGCAGGCTCCAATGCCACCATTGCTGCAGCCGCGAGGAGAACTTCCCATGTTTGTTAGAGCAAGTACCAATGCAGCCTTCAGCTGCAGCTTCTGCTTGGCAGTGCAAGAGCAAGCAGAGAGGAGAAATGGTGACCCCCGTCTCTCCCAGCTGTGATCAGAAGAATCCGGTGGTGCTCAGATTCCTGGTGGGATGGCCACCCTTACTGGGGCCTGCTTTGTAGTGTGTTTCTCGTTGTGCCTTTTTGTGGCAGGGGAGCTCGTCATCTACCAACAAGATGGATACTTTGCCTCCATACTGTGCAAGCACTGCCTCCCCAGCGTGCTCAATGTGACAATGCCTGCCTCTTCCCTGTGGGTGAACATCACTGCCAAATTTCGTTTACAGAAAGTCAGTCCTCAAGAATCTGTAAACTACAAAGCGTATTTTACACTTTGTAATTTTTATGGTACCTGTAAAATATCAGTGTCAGTTGTTTCAATAAGAGCTGCGGCAAGGAGGAGCGAGATAATAAAGGTTTGTACCGAAGTGTGCCTGTGACTGGAATTCTGATGTGCATCACTGCTGTTGAGTAAGGGCTTCATCCCTAGACCTCTGGAGCCCAGAACATGCTGAGGAAGCAGGGGGGCAGGGAACATGGGTGGATTGCCTCACTGCATTCACCCGAGGGATCATCTGATGCCAGGTTCCTGCTGGCAGCCCCAAAGGCTCTGAGGAAGGAGAGATCTGTGACGGGGGAGGGCTGGGCTGCAATAGCACACAACCAGGAATGCTGTACCAACAGGGAAGCTGGAGCACAGGTAGGTGGGTGACTCCTCTAAGGAGCTGGTGAAATAATAGTTTTTGGAATTGAGTTCAACTTCAGTTTAAGCATAAGTTTGAATTTAAAGTAGAACTTGCATCAAGGAGTCCAAGTCTTATATTTGTATCCTAGACAGAGGGGCAAACTCTGCAAAGGCTACACCTAACTCTAGGGACTGGGGGACCAAAGACCTGCTTGGAGTAAAACGGTGTTGCCTTTGTCTGTGGGAAAGAGGAAAACCAGCCACTTTAAACCAGTGATGTATTTTAGGGGGTTTTAGAAATATAGCAATGTTTATACCAACAGCTGCAGTGACAAGTATGAACCTCCAGGCCTGGGAAAAGCTAATTGTGATTCATTAGTGTTTTAATACTTTCTTTATGGAATGATCCCACCTTGCATCTCACTATACTGTAAAGAGAAAAATGGATAAAAAGTGGCTTTGGAATGCTTTGAATTAGTGCCCTTAAACCTGCGCATGTGTAAATGGGAGATGTGTCATGGTTTATCAATGGATCAGCATCATATCCTGTTTTTGCCAAATGCTAAAAAGAATCAAGTTTTACAAGTAAAGCAAAGGAGAAAATTGTGGAATGGAGAGCAACTGAATCTTCGTGCTTCTCAAAGTGCTGCAACAACACTAAGCCTGATCATGACTGCTGGTGGTAGGTAAGTGATGTTACTGCCGTACCCAAGTAGACTGTGAAAGGAATTGGGTGGGCTGAAGGAAGAAGTCTCCCATACAAGGACAGGCTCTGAGGAGATCTTACAGCTGCCTTCCACTACTTAAAGGGGGCCAACAGGAAAGCTGGAGAAGGACTTCTTTTAAAAGGGCATGCAGTGATAGGACATGGGGCAATGGCTTTCAACTGAAAGACTGTAGGTTTAAGTTAGATTCAAGGAAGGAATTCCACCTTGAGGGTGGTGAGGCCCTGGCACAGGTTGCCCAGGGAAGCTGTGGCTGCCCCATCCCTGAAGGTGTTCAAGGCCAGGTTGGAAGGGGCTTTGAGGAGCCTGGTCTGGCAGGAGGTGTGCCTGTCCATGGCAGGGGGGTTGGAGCTGGGTGGGCTTTGAGGTGCCTTCTGACCCAAACCGTTCTATGATTCTGTGACTGCCCTGTAGAGACAGGAATTACAGCATTTTCCTGGGGAAATCGTTTAGGGCTGATTCTTAGATGTAATAACAGACATACATGTGCTTTAAAATGCATTGAAGTAAGAGTCCACATTGAAACAGAACTCGGGGGTTTTATTTGTTACTAAAATTTGTGCTGTCCCCCTAAATTTGCAAGGGAACATAAAGCAAGCGTTTTTGCATGGCTTCCCGGACTGCTGCGGCCCGGCAGAGGCCCAGTCACACCCCGAGCGTGGATCGAGCCAGGCAGCCCGGGGGCTCCCTGCGCCTCGGCTCGGCTCTGGGGAAACGCGTCAGGCGGGGCCCGCAGCCAGGGCAGAACAGCCGCTTGCCCGCCCGGCCGGGCTGCGGGGGCAGCGCCGCCAGGGGGCGACACCGCACCGAAGGGGGGAGAGGCCAGCGCTCTGCAGCCGCTATGGGGGGTGGGGGGTGCTTGCTGCTGCACTGCTCCGGGGCTGCGGGCTTCCTATTGGTGCGCCTCGCTCCGGGGGTGGGGGATACTGGCCACTGCACCCCACTCCAGCACTGTGGGGTCCTGGGCTCTGCACCCCACTCTGGGGATGGAGGAGTCCCTGCCACTGCACCCCACTCTGGGACTGGGGGTCCTGGGCTCTGCACCCGCTTCTGGACTGGGGGTGGGGGGTGGGATGTGGTGGTCCCGGCCACTGCACCCGCTCCAGGGCTAGGGGTCCCACCTGCTGCCTCAGCTCTGGGGCTGAGGGATCCTGACTGCTGCACCCACTCTAGGGCTGGGGGTCTCAGGGTGAATCTGGCTGCTGCACCCCACTCTGGGGCTGGAGGGAATGGGGGTTCCAGGCTGCTGCACCCACTCCAGGGCTGAAGGGGTCCCGGGTTCTGCACCTCACTCTGGGGCTGGGAGTCCTAGCTGCTGCCTTAGCTCTGGGGCTGCGGGATCCCGGGTGCTGCACCCACTCTGGGGCTGGGGCTCTCAGCTGCTGCACGCTGACTCTAGGGCTGGGAGGGTCCTGGGTGCTGCACCCACTCCAGGGCTGGGAGGGTCCTGAATGCTGTACCTTGCTCTGGGACTGGGGTTGTCTTGGCCTCTGCACCTCACTCTAGGGCTGAGGGGGGGAGGTCCCAGGCTCTGCACTCGCTCTGGGGCTGGGGGCGGCCTAGCTGCTGCACCCCACTCCTGGGCTGAGGGTTCCTGTGCTCTGCACCTGCTCCAGAGCTGGGGAAGTCCTGGGTGCTGCACTCCACTTTGGAGTTGAGGGGGAGGTCCTGGCCACTGTACCCTGCTCCAGGGCTGAGGGGTTCTGGGCTCTGCACCCTGCTGTGGTGCTGGGGCTGTCTCAGGATCTGCACCCCACTCAGGGCTGTGGGGAGATGGAGGGGGCCCAGCGGCTGCATATTTTCCCATTTCCAATCAATAATTTTCTTTTTTTATCACAGTGCCTATTCAGGTATCATTAGTGTTGTTGAATAATTTCAACGCAAACACTCTACCCATAAAGCTCTTGTGATTGGGCCTGGGTTTTGAAGTTCAGATACAGTTGATCAACAATTATAAGTTTTAGTACAATTCCACCTATAGAATTTGTGGGAATTCTCTCTCCTTCTTGTAGAGTTTGTGGGTGAAGTAATAGCTTTTTTTTGGGTTTGTGTTGGCTCTCCTCCATAATCTAGGCCACTCAGTACAAGAAAGACATGGAGGTACTGGAGTGTGTCCAGAAGGGGGCAACTGAGCTGGTGAAGGGACTGGAGAACAAGTCTTATGAAGAGCAGCTGAGGGTCCTGGGGCTGTTTAGTCTGGAGAAGAGGAGGCTGAGGGGAGACTTTATCACTCTCTGCAGCTCCTTGAAAGGAGATTGTAGCAAGGTGGGAGCTGGGCTCTTCTCCCAAGTGATAGAACAAGAGGAATGGCCTCAAGTTGCACTAGGGAAGGTTTAGAATAGATATCAGGAAAAATTTCTTCACTGAAAGGGTTATCAGGCACTGGAACAGCTGCCCAGGGAGCTGGTTGAGTTTCCATCCCAGGAGGTGTTCAAAACACCTGTAGATGTGGCACTTCAGGACATGGTTTAGTAGGCACAGTGATGTTGGGATGAGGGTTGGACTGGATGAGCTTAGAGGTCTTTTCCAACTTTAATGATTCTGTGATCTATACACCATGAGGTCAATTGGAGGGGTCGTGGCTGCTGTACGCCATTCCAGGGAGGGTCATCTGCAGTGCCCTGGGCTCAGGAAGGCTGCACGGAGGTGTGGGGGCAGTGCCAGCCCCTGCCACAGGTGGCAAGTTAAAGTGAGGAGCCTGGAATTCTGGTGGTAATGGCTGTCTTCACCGGGTGCACCACATGCAAGCTTATCGTTTACACGCCCATGCCTCTGCCAACTCACAGCGTGCATCAAAGCCATGGATTTTATAGATGTACTGACATTTCAGGCAGTAAACTGTAGATGTGTGTCCCTTTTCAGATACTCAGAAGCTCACTTGGAGGTGAATGCAGAGGCAGCTACATAATGCTGAAGTCACGGCAGGATCGAGGTCCTGCCCTCAGCTGGTCTCACAAAGGGTCCACCACTCCCTTGTCTCTCACCAGCCTCTATTTTTAGAGGTGTGTGCTAGGTGGATTTTCAGAAGTTCTCACTGCAAAAAGCTTCAGGTGAAGCCACTATAAACTGTGACTCCTCAGGATCTGTAAAAATTAAGACCTGGAAGTCAGGCTTTTATTAAGAGCCCTAGCTACGTGGCTTTTCCAACATCAATGAAGGTATTTTCAAACTGGTGCTGAATTTTGTTTTCAGATTGGTCATTGGAAGCACAAGTTAGTAAGTAGTCTGGGGTGCTGTGAGTAGCCAGGGTCTTCAGTGATGAGGGACAGGAGAAGGTGGGATAATTTCTGTTCCTGGTTACCATGATTTAGGTATGTGGTTGCTCCCACTTCTAATGCAAGATGAAACAGTGACCAGGCAGGTTTCCTCTGGTTTTCCATTCTGCCTGGCTGCAGAGTGATTCTCTGTTCTCCTCTCTTTCAGAGCAGGAAACCAAGGCCGGTGGGATGAGAGGGAACAGCAGAGGAGGTGAGCTTGCCTTCTTGCTCCTGCTTGGGGGAGCTATGGGGCTGATGCTCAAGCTTTATGGAGCTAAATACACTGGAGTGCTCAGGACTTTGCACAGGTTTATTTTCTGTGCTGAGGAAGGTGCTGCAGCTCCCATGTCTTCATTCCATGCTTCTATCTCATTTTCTTCTTTCTTTTTTCCTTCTGGTTCAGTGTTTTGCCTGAAAAATTTCTTTCTCTACGTGACTTTGTAGCTTGACATCTTTATTCCTGAGGCAGGGTAGGATGAAAGAAGGCAAAGAAAAGGTAACACAACTGTTGCTGCTCTGGAAGCTGTTCGAAGTACATCACCACTTTTGATCTTTGGCAAAAAGAAAAAAAACGACCCTGTGAAAAAATATTTAATATTCTCAATTTGGAAACTTGTTGATGTTATAGCAGGGTTTATTTTTCAGGGTGGTCATCTTTTCGAGCCTCTCTCCTAAGCACCACTTGGCTGTCCTGTACTTGTCACGTTGCCTCCGTGGAACGCTTTACCTCCCTCATTTATAACTTTCTGTTCTAGTGCTGTGTGAAGCTGAGTGGCTTGGTTAATGATTGACCAATATGTTTGCCACCTTTCTCTTCCTGTGAAGTCAGAGATAACATTCCTGTTTCTTTGGATTTGCACTCCCCTTTGGGACAAGCAGAGAGAATTGGGATGCCTGGTACCTGAGCTGCTGCTGGTCTTTCTGTGGTGGCTGAAACATCACCCCTGTGCTTCCTGCCCCTGATGGACATCAATGCTTCCTTAGCAGAGCTGGTAGAACAAGCTGTATGACAACATCTCAGCCTGACATCTTACCTCAAGCCATTATTGAAACTCAGGATGCCAGCACCTAGCAGATGTGCAGGCAGGAATGTCTCTGGCTGCTACCAAGACTGGTGTGCACTCACCTGCAAGCATTGTCCTGGAAGAGCATCACTGGGAGGTCACCTGTGGGGGGTCCTTGCTGGCAGATTTTAAAGGAATCAGCTTTGGCTTGAGGTAGATGGCTGCAAGTATAAGAGAAACTTACGTCCATCCTCAGCCACTGGGGCTAACAGCCAAAGCATGCTGTGTGAGGTTAAACATGTCTAGACACTTGGTGCTGAGTACAGCACCTGCAGCACAACAACCCCGTGCAGCGTTACAGACTTGGGGAAGAGTGGCTGAAGAGCTGCCTGGCAGAGAAGGACCTGGGGGTGTTGGTTGACAGCTGGCTGAACATGAGCCAGCAGTGGCCCAGGTGGCCAAGAGGGCCAATGGCATCTCGGTCTGTGTCAGACACACCGTGGCCAGCAGGAGCAGGGAGGTGATTGTGCCCCTGTGCTCAGCGCTGGTGAGGTCACACCTCGAGTGCTGGGTTCAGTTTTGGGTCCCTTGCTACAAGAAGGACATTGAGGGGCTGGAGCGCATCCAGAGAAGGGCAACGAGGCTGGTGAGGGGGCTGGAGAACAAGTCCTACGAGGAACGACTGAGGGAACTAGAGTTGCATAACCTAGAGAAAAGAAGGCTGAGGGGAGACCTTATCACTATCTACAACTCCCTGAAAAGAGGTTCTAGAGAGGTGGGTGCTGGTCTCTTCTCCCAAGTAGCAGGCAATAGGTTGAGAGGGGATGGTCTCAAGTTGCACCAGGGGATGTTTAAGGTGTATTACTTTACCAAAAGGATTGTCAGGCACTGGCAGAGGCTGCCCAAGGAGGTGGCTGAATCACCATCCCTGGAGGTATTCAAAAAATGGGTAGATGAGATGCTCAGGGATATGGTTTAGTAGTGGACAGGTACAGTTGGACTTGATCTCAATTGTCTTTTCCAGCCAAGCGATTCTATGATTCACCTTTTCATCCCATGTCTCTTTTTTAATTGCAAAAGTGTTGTTTATTAGAATACAAAAGATTTAGATTTTTAATGTAAAAAAGTTACTGATGTGATTTACATTTAATTATCCTTTTAAAAAAATAACGATTCAATTTTACTGCATCTTTAAATCATGTGGAATAAGAAAGGCTTTCAAAAATAGTAAAGTTCAGTAGTTCAGTATCTTGTGCCTTGAATCTCACCAGTGGTGGAGAGCTGATCCCATAATCTGTTGTCATTACCTTCATCAAAAAAAGTTTTGTCAGATGTGAACCAGAGTGAGAAAAGTCTGAAGTGGAAAATATTCACTTAACTGTCATATACTGCATGGATGAAGGAAATGGGCATTATTTCTGGAGCTTGGTTACTAATGGTGTGGTATGAAACGCTATAGTCCTGGCTACCACTTGCAAAGCAAGAAGACTGGTATTATTTACCCCTCCAGAACAGGAAAAACATTGTTGGAAGACCTGAAATATTGCATGCCATTAATTTCTGGAATGAGCCATTGTATTTGCACTCTTCTGGGGAATAAGTAGGCCCTATGTAAACACTCATTGCTGCCAAAGGGCATTTTACCTGAGTAATGATTGTAAAGTAATCCAATTAGATTGGACAACTTGAGGCCATTTCCTCTCCTCCCATCACTTGTTCCTTGGTTGAAGAGACCAGCATCCACCTCGCTACAGCCTCCTTTCAGGGAGCTGCAGAGAGCGATAAAGTCTCCCCTCAGCCTCCTCTTCTCCAGGCTAAGCAATCCCAGTTCTCGCTGCTGCTTCTTGTAAGACTTGTTCTCCAGCCCCTCCAGCAGCTTTGTTGCCCTCCTCTGGAGATGTTTCCAGCAACTCAGTGTCTTTCTTGTACCAGGTGAATGTGGCCCTCCCCATTCCCACCTTCTCCTGCCTGTAGGGATGACTTGCTGTTCAGACTGGATGGCTTTTTTGGCCTATTGGTATTCATTTTGATAGAAACACGTATTAGGTTTTGAGTTTGATATGAAAATAGCGGTTAGTGGCTTGAATTCATTCTGGCTCACATCTTGACATCAGGATGTCTTTTGTGGGATTTTTCTCTGCAGTTTGAAGTTTTTCACCTCAACATGCAGAAGTGAGGTATGAGGTCAAAGCTGACAGTATTCTCTTAAAATGAGGGATGTCATACCTTCTTTAAACTTGTCTGGTTGTCATATCCAGCTTTTGTGTCTGCCTCCTAACAGCAGCCAGAGACAGCATGAGAGGTTTCTGTTCCTGGTCAGCATCTCCTCCCTTTAAGTGACTCTTGAAGAGAGCCGTTTCCCTACTGACAGGCCAGCTTGTTACATCAACTGCTCTCTGAACACTGGCTGACAGCACTAATCTGCATTATGTGGGATTAAACAGGCACAGTAATTAACTTGCATAAGCGCTTTAGCAACTTTTGGCCTTTGCGTTGCCACATGTCCTGTATATTGTGGTGCAGAGGCTCTGTGAGGTGTGGACAGCATGGTAGGAAGTTGGGGTGAAGACGATGAAATGGAAATTTCAGTCACAAACAGTGATGGGGAGTGAGAAAGTGCACACAGCCAAGCCAAAATAGCTGTTATCATTTTTTAAGGAGTTGAGGTATGCTGAGTGTTGTACAGGTGTGTAGAAAAGGCAGTGCAGGCACTGGAATCCACAGCTCTCACTGAATCCGAACAACTAGAGAAGGCTCTTTTCCCAGTCCTATGTTAAGTCTTATTCCCAGATCAGAAGTGAAGCTGTACCTAGAAATTTACTTCTTTGTTTTGATGATGTTCGCTCATCACAAATCACACCTTTAACTAATTCTTCCTGCTGTCCTTTAGAGATCAGTTCAAATGTGCATCCTTAAGCTGAACTAATAAGTCGACATGTCAACAATTTCTCCCAGCCTCAGGTTGTGGGTTCTGCTCAGTGACCAAGTATCTGTAGCATCTATCCTGAAAAGCACGAAATCGAGACCAATATGTCTTCTCACAGGTGTATGGCAACTCTTAAATATATCTGATGCAGCTAATTCAGATCTGCTTTGAATCAGACGAACAGCAGAGAAGGCTGAAATGCATTTATTTGTCTGTGGCATTTTCTCCTCCTTTGAAAATGTATGGTGCTAGGGAAGGGTCTTGAAGGCAGCAGGAAATCTTGAGGTTTCTCTCCCTTAGTAGAGCTGGGTATTACATGTGAAGTTTTACATGAGGTGAAAATGAGGAGGCACCAGCAGGTCAGCTGAAATTTGTAGGTCTTGAGGAAAAAGGGCTGATGTAGTCTGCCTTGTGGACCATAGGGGTTTCTTTGTCTTTCATACTCAGGATCCTCTTGCAGGCCTCATGGGAATGTGTTCTCAAACGCTTTTTGGCTTTCGGGAAATGTTGTCTTCAGAGACTGGACATTTGAGAGCAAGGCACCTGAAGATCTCTCGTTGCCTAGGTAGTCCCACATGCCTCCAGATGTTTTAGGAACTGTGGAGAAAATGTATACTGCTGAAGTAAACAGAAACCTTAGGTATGATGAACTTCAGTGCCATGCCACAAACTCTATAGGAACGAAGCACTTCAGAGAGTCCTAATTCAGCCTTGAAAACTTGTACCAGCCTTCAGGGAGAAGTTACTCATGGGTAATCAGCTGAGGAGGATTGCATTTGTGGGTACTGACAGTACAACTATTTCCCTCGTGTTTAAAACCAAATTCAGCTGGAAAAATTGATCTTCTGCTGGCTTCTCCATCCTTTTATCCAGGTAAAGTTGGTCTGCTCCAGTAATCTGGATGTGATCTAGAAGTTGGCAGAGTGGGTCAGCGTACTGGGGACAGATTCACAAAAGGCTGACCATTTTGTAATAAACAGTTGATTGCCTTGGGATTAGGATCAGGCCCTCATCTTCTGTACCCTGGTTCACCTCTTCAGCCATAATGTCATTACTGCTTCCCAGACTGCTGCTCCAAACTGCTAAATTGTGGCTAGGTCCCAAAGCTTGCTGGCACTCACTGACAGGTACGGCTGTGACACAGGCTGCTTTCCCTCTTCCCCTTGCAACACTCCTGCTTCTAATAACCAAGCTGTAAACATATTGGTGTAAAAAGTAGAAAATAGGGTATTTTAGTGGCCTAATTACAGTGAATGCTAAATTTCCTTGTCTCTCACAATCCAGTGCTGCAAACCTATCTCTCACTGGAAGGTGAGTAACCCTAGCAAGAGCATCTTGAGAAGCTCATCTCCTGAAGAGAACCACTGGTGGGTGTGAAAAGTTCTGATCCTTATCTCAGGCTGGACATGCTGTCAATGGAGGTAGAACTAGTACTGCTGCCAACTTGTTTCTTCTTTTCTAAGCATGGAAGCTTACCGTCATAGAAGAGGCAGTTCCTGCATTCTGCCTTTAGACAACAGTTTTTGTTTCAAAAGCTGGCATAAACTCCATAACTGATGTTTTCTATAAGAGATGGGAAAATGAAACTGACACGTAATTTGTAATGAAACCATTAATAAAAACCAAAGTATGTAAGGATATGATCCACACTTGAGAGAACAAAACCAAAAGTATGAATGTAACAACATAACATTACTTTGAAGTTCAACTAATTGTTTTTCCTCCTAAACCCCTTGTCTTGTTTCTACAGAATGTCTTGACTTGAGATGACAGTAAGCTGGCACTCCAAACCTTTGGGAAAAAAGTTACCAATTTGGTTATGAGCATGGAAATCCCTAGTTTTAAAAATGTTTATTACACTGTTTTTCTGCAGTCCTTTGCAGTGGCAGCTGGATATTAATGCTGACATGCTCTAATATTTGTATGGCATTGCTATCAACGTTATGTATCCTCTACAGTATTGGAAGGATATTCTAATATCACTTGACTATATAGCTATATTTGCCGTGTAGGATTTCGCAGTGTAAGATGGTAAGAGCTGGGGAAAATAGAGAAGAGCAGGATATTGACTCTTTCCATGTAAAATTGTTAATCCCGTGCCATTGCACTTTCTGCACTGTTGCATAAAACGAAATCTGATTCTGCTTCCAATGAAGTTTCTTATTGCAGGATCCTCATAACATTTTCTGATATAAATGCAGCTTCTTTACTTAAGGCAAAGTAAAAGGGCATAATTTTAGCTGTGTGCCGAGATTTCAGATGCTCCTCAAGGTGACGCTGTTGGGTATGATGTTCTCAGCTTCATTCACAATTCCTGTTCGGCTTGATGCCGCTCCTGACCCCATCTGCGCAACACGAGGGCCGCTCTGCGCGACTGTGGTTGAGAAGCCGTCAGGCACAGCCTCCCCAGCCTGACCCATCTACGAAGTCATCTAGATTGCATTTGTCACGGTGACGTTCCGCTGGAATCACCTGCTACTGCCAGTCAATGGGTGGAGTGAGAATGGGGATGAACCAGGCACTGACATCAATGAGCAGTGGTCTCAATGGGTTGTGGAGATTGATTGACTTTGACTTGATCTGCGAGAAGGCAAAGCCAGCTGCCATCAGGGAGTGCAGATGGACAGCTGTATTTTTAATTGGCCTGACTGCAGTGAGGGGGATTTGGTTCCTTCTCTGTTTTAGGGTATAGCCTTGATTAAATGTGATAACTGCGCTCTTGGCCACTGTCCAGAGTTGTAACCTGGTTGCCAGGATTTATTAAAAACTCACCAGTGCACCCTCTTTGTCATTTAATCTTTCCTGTGATGGTGAAAGGCACAGAGGTACATTTTTAATGCACCAGGACTGATGTTTGATGTAACACCAATGCTGCTATGGTTTTTCACTATTACTTTGAATAACTTTCAATTAAATTCTCAATGCAAAAGAACTTTATGCGTTTGCTGGCAATGAATTCTAACTTATCAGCTACTGAAATAAGTGGTGTTGTTAAAAAGGCAGGCTGAGCTTTGATGTAACATGATTTCTCTACAGGACTGTTAGCTACATCTCCTATTTTAATAATCTATAAACATTTTAAAATAAAATTAAATAAAGAATGTCCAGGTCCTGTTAATATTTGTAAAGGGCCTTGCAGCCATCCCTAGGTTTTGGTTATGGGCGTGCAGCAAAGGAGCTACCATTCAAGGGGGATGTAAAAAGTTAATGAGTAGATAAGCGGTTCCACATACATCTACAGGTAAGTGCATGTATACAATAAAATGTTTGAACCTTCTGTAGCTAATTTTCACCTCCAATAGCTCTTAGAAAGCTTGAATGGTGGCTTTTCTTTTCACAAGCTTTTTTAGTTCTCTCATAAAGCACTTAAGTCCAACTCACTGGTGTATAAAGCAATCAGAGGGTTGCCATTGCTCTACTATATTCCAGGTCAAATTAATACTGAAGGGAAGAGTTTTCTGTTTTAAATATGCACTAGTTCCATCAGCACTCTCACCATCAGTCCTAGGCTTGTTCCACCTTTTTATATGAGGTGCATACCTGGATTCTCAAAATTACTGTGCTTCATACAGCAATGCTGATGACATTAAGTGAAATCTTTCAAAATGTATATATGCACAAAATTCAAAATTCCGATGGATTTCTGTTCTGATCAGATTCTTCAAAAGTTTCTTGATTCATAGAAACCTTCACAACTAAAGAAATGGGTTCAAAGAGCTAGAGAGGAGTCTGGGCTGAAGATTTCTCCTTTAAAGTTTGAAAAGTGCAAATCTGGAACCTGGCTTCATGGCCAAACCCCACGTATAGTTGAATGTGGTGACCCAATGCCGTGATTTCAGATGCCTTCAGATCATTCCTCTCTCATAAAAGCAAGTGAATGAGGACTGAACAAATTAACTCAGTGATGCTGAATTGCAGCCTTAATTATAGACAACGTAAGGTAATGACAGTCTGTGACAGTAGGCTGCTGGTATTCTTGCTGCTCATCTGTGACTCGTGCCTCTCCCCTGGCGAGAAGCTTCATTTGGTTTATTTCCCAAACTGAATCATTTCAGAAATCTGGCTGAGAAGACAGACATAGGCAAAGTGAGCTGGAGGAGCTGAGAGGGTTAACCAGGGCTGAAGGTACTGCAGCTGAGAAAGGGGCTCCAGGCAGCACCCCTTGCTGGAGGAGATGCTCTGTGGAGCCTTTGAGGTAGGCTGGTAAAGCTGCAAGGAAGCTGAGAAGCAATACCATGGATATCCATAAGAGAGGAGCGTCAGCCCTGCATCTGCACCTGCCTGAACTCCTAAGGTATTTGGATATAAAGTGAAGTTCTTACCTGTCTGGTGTTAATAGAAATGCTCTGATTTGTGGGGGAAAAGGGATTTACTCATGCTGCTTTAATTCAGCCATGAGGAAAGGAGGGCCTGGCTTCACTCTTTGGAGCTGTCTGTCCCTTCCCGGTGACATCAACAGTATATTGGTCAGGTACTTAGCCATTTGTGCCAGCAAGATGTTTCCAAGCGTTGCAGAGTCCCCGACCCTCCTGTTGGCAAGGATTTCAGTTGTTAGCACACAGGGTAGCATTTGAAATGAGGCTGCGGTGCCTCCATGGCTGGTATCCAGCTATGCAAACAGGCACACAGGGCACGTTCCCCTCCCAGGTGTTTACCCACATACCTATGGCCAGGCTGTGAGTTCTTCAATTCAGCAGGAGCCAACACCCACTGAAGCCAAAAGGAGCCTGGCTCAAGTGAGAGGGAGGTAATTTTGCTTTTTAGTTACCTAGTATTGCATCTAACTGAACTTGCTGCAGGGGAGAGAGGCTGATCTTAAGCTGATAATTCCTTGTGTAGATGTGACTTAAAATAACTGGCTTTGGGGAGCAGAGGTGCCTCCACTGATCCCAGTGAGAACTGTCCTCCGGCCAAACACCAGCTGCAGGTCCCAGAATTACTACTGCGAATGACATCAAAGCCCCACTATCCCATCTTTTCTGTCACCCATTAAAGGACTGAATGAAAACCAACAGCAAGAGCTGCACTGAGCAACCAAGAGCTGGAGAACTGGACTCTGCAACTCTTTGCCCAGTCTCATTTCATCACAAGTGGTCAGGCACCAGTTAGCCGAGGGATGGGGCAGGGAATGAAGTTGTTGAGACGTGGTCATTAAACCTGTTGTGAAGAGGGGCTGTTACCACAATTAGTGCCGACAAGATGGCATACAGATGTATGAGCTTTCCATTGTTTTTAAGATACATCCAGCTTTCTGGATAACCACTTCTTTGTCAGTTCAGGACATTCATAACTATCTCTTACTGTTGCATTTTGAAATTTTAGCTCACAATGGAAAAATAAAACCATGTAGAGGGAGGTGTCACTAAAAGCGTGTGATTAATCCTGGCACCGTCAGCATTTTGGACGGCATGAACACATCTCCATACACTCCTGAGCTATTAATCTGTATCCTTGTTACTCATCTTCATGTGTCTAACCATAACTATGTTTTCAGTTACATGGTAGCAGAAGTATGCATATTGTTTTTCAGGTATGAAGAGGCCTTTTCCTTGTGGCTGGAGTATCCTATGCTGATTTGCTAGCCTCTAAATTTTAATCCTAGTCTAGTGCAACTGCTGTAAGATCAAAAGCTACGCTGAGTGTGCCACAGCAATCAATGATGATGAAGAAAAAGGACAAAGGTGATGGAGAGTAGGGGTTACAGCAGCTGAGCTGGAGCACATGTTATGTCCTGGGAAGAGCCTGCTTCAGTTAAGTTGTACATGAGGACTATAGTTCTTGCAGGAAGGAAAAACCCAGAATTTTGAGGGGATCCAAAAGGTTAGTTCAACAGGGGGATTACCTGTATGTTGGCCTCTCCGCCCCCCAGCACCAGTTTATCACGCTCTTTTAAAGAGCAGTCTTTGAAATAGAACACCTTCTCAAAACTCCAGTGGCAGTTCTTATGCTTGTGCTGCAGCTGGGCACAGCTGGGCTGCTCTGTAGCTGGCACTGCAAACATGACTCCTTTGGGACTTACGTTAGCCAATTCCCATGGTATCATAGCATTTTTATTTATATGTATTTCCTAAAGCAAGGGCTGGGTTCTTTAGGCAATAAGTGTCTATCAAAAGCCACACTGTAAGCCTAAATTTCTTAAATCTAAAAGATGTTAACAGCAACTCTAGGACTGCATCCTTTGCACTCCAGATTCGGAGCCTGTCAGGATTTTACACGTTGTTTATACACGCACCGATGTCTTAGTTGCTGGGTTTTTTTTAGATGAAGACTAGGTTTTCTTTTGTACTTGACTGGTAAATGAAATGTAGGAAAATGTCTGGTTATCCCAAGGCTGACTGTGAGGTGCTGAAGTGCTTTGGGAGCAGTGCTTTTCAGCAGGCTGGGAGATCATTTGGTGCCTTAGAATTAAGAGCATGGTTATTTAATATTCCTCCAGGTAAAAATTACTAAATGTAATATCAAGTTATTAAATAAGGGTGATGAGGTGGTGTAATCTTTCCACACTGCACGATGCTTTGTATATTTGCAGAACAGTACTAACCGACTTCTGAAACTGTGCTGCAAGCTGAATTTTTGTCTCGCTTAAAAAATAACTACTCTTTTCATGGTGTAATGACTATGATGTTGATCGTTACCTTTGGTGCTGTGTGCTGAGGAGGAGTAATAAAAAAGTATAAAGGGCTTCAGGAATTGCTGTTGCAAATTGGTAAAGAGAGACATAAAGATGGATCAGTTAAGCATTTTTTTTTTCTTCCCAGGAGTTCTTTGAGGTTGTCAAAGGAAGCTTAGTATTGCTATGAAATCTGGTGTGCCTTGCACAGGAATAGCAAGGAGGTAATAAGGAGTATTTTAGAATAAGTTTATTATTAAATATTAGTTCTCAATGGTTTGTATCATGCTTTCTTTCCCTCAGCAGGAACAAAGAAAATGACACCTTATGACAGTTCTTCTAGCTGATCATATCCTAAAGGCATCCAGATTTCACCCATTGATTAGACATTCCACTGTGTAGTTTCAGTAACTACATTTATTATTCACAATTACATTTACATTCCTATTAATTACAGTATCACCAGAGCAGTCTAAATGTCTATTACAGACTTAAAATCTTGAATAAATAGTGCTCTAACTTATTGTAAGTATACTGTGTGCTAAACCAGCAATATAGTTTGCAGATACTTCTAACACATCAACATACTACAAAACTAATTGTTCTGATTGCTTTAACTTGAAATAGTTGAAATAGAAATTTAAGTGTATAATGACCTAATATTTATCAGATGCAAGATTTTGCATCTGTGCATATTTTCAATAAATAAACAAGACTTGTTTAGGCCTCAAGAAAGCACTGTTCACTTCAACTTGTTTACATAAGCAGCAATTATTGCATAGTAAACAGTAATACCTTGCTACATGCAAAAATGATGCTGTTGCCTCTGTTAACATCCTACTTTGGAAGAAAAGAGAGATGACTCAGTATGTGCCATTGAGCTCTCAGAACTGTCTCCCAGTAGCAAAACAGGTTATGTGAGAACATGACCTTGGTAAGCTGTGCTAATGACTGTGATTTAAAATTCCAGGCTTTTGTCTCAACTAGAGAAATAGATGAGACAAAATGACTTTAAAAACAACCCAAATAGCACTAAACAAAGTGCAGGCACAGTGTAAAAACTTTAGCTAAAGTGATTGGTCCATTTTTTTTTTCCCAAGGTGGCACAAACATGAAATGTTAATATAATAAACCCACACATTTTTATGTTTATGGAAGGTCTTGGTGAATACCTGCACTATTGTGTTGTCATCTTACAGCTGGCTGCACAGGAACCCAATGGTCCTTGTTTGCGCTGAGTGATGAACACATTGTGTCCTTCCCCTGCTTAACTGGCCAGCATGGACAAGCCCAAAACTTACTTTGTGAATTAGTTATAGTTTGAGAGGATAAATTAATGTTTGTTGTCTTCTTGCCAAAGGTAATGGCTATTTGGGCTAGGGTTAGGACTTCTTGGAGTGGGCTGTCTCTAGAAAGGTCCAGCGTAGTGTTCAGGAGGAAACATTGCTTATGTTTCAGCTGGACCACCCTTTCAGGAGTTAAGGTTTCTTTGAATTATCGTGTTCTCCTATCAATGTAACAGACATTTGTTCTCCTGTGGGAAAGGAACAATACTTGAAAAATATTCACTGCATACAAAATATTTGTTGTTTCTAGTTTTTATACATATTTACATACATTCTACTATCATTTCTTAGAAATGCTCCTGTCTTTGAAATATCAGAGTGGAGATGTAAAGAACCTGGAGTTTTGAAAAACACGCGCCTATATGATCTGTTAGCTGATGAAGCAAACATTTTCCAGTGATGCAGATCATGGGATGCAGATGTCCTCTTTGTGTACTGTTAAGCAAGTGTAGTTGTAGTCTTCCTCAGGCATGAACTGTCTTCCTTAATCTTAATTCTTCTAATCCTTAGACCTTTCTTGTGTCAGGTGAGGACGAATGCTGCATGTGCTCCTAGATATCACTGGCCTATTTTCCCTAAATCCAACCCACTCTATATCTGAACTCACAGCGCTGTATCACTTTAATCATCAAAGAGATCACACTGTCTTCAGTTATTTATGCCTTTGTAGATTGACTTCAGAATGCCAAGATGTAGGAGGATTATAAAATCATGCTTTCATTATTGCACCCCCAGCTATGAATTTTTGAATGAGACCTTTCTCTTAAATCCTCCTGCCTTCATTCTCTGTATATTTTCTTTTTATTCTCTGCGTATTTTCTGATTTTACTTGTTACTGTGAGTACTCAGTTCTATCTATGTGCTTTATAATGCTTTCCATATGCTTTCTACTGTTCTCTAATATGATTTTATAGTACAGAATGGAGTGTCACAGCATGTAAGTGTATCAGTATTTGATTTGGAATTGACTTCTCTTTGTTGTTTTTTTTTTTTTTTTTAACCAGTGATCCCTTTCTCTAGCATTGCAGTGGGACAGCCTTTAAATGTATTGAATTTTGCAATTACTGTTATTGAATTATAGCTGCTAGAGAAGGTCTATTTAATTGTCTGCTGTTTCAGATACCAGATTTTCAATCACTAAGTAGCAGCTACAAAGCAAAGGAGTATGTCCATCAGTCAAAACTTACATAAATCTCCTGTTATCATTACTGAGGAGTAACTGGATGAGCAAATGTTCCCTTAAGCAGTAAGTTGTATGGATTGTCTGATGCAATCAGTGAGGAATGCTGTAAATGTATAATGAAGCAAATCTAACATTCTGCTCAGCATTGCTCAGAATCCATGGGCATCCCTGGATAATCCCCAGTTTTACATGTATAAGTGCCATAAATGAGGCTTTAAGGAAACAGTTAACTTTTTCCCCTTCCAATCCGCTACCAGCATGTCGCAAGTCTACTGCTCCACTGTTGCATAGCTGCCGTGTCTCCAAAGTGTGGAAGTCTGCACTAAATAAAACAAACCACTGCCTTGCAGGTGCCACGCAGCGGACAGCCTGGCAGTTGATGAGCACAGCCTGCAAAATTGGACACCTCTGCTATATCCCTCACCTTTTCAAGTGTTCCCTAGCTGAGTTTAGTGAAATCAGTGGGATGGCTTCCTCTCTGTATCTCTGGCACGGGGAAGGGAATTGTTCCCTGTTACGCAAAGCACAGACAGACATCCTTTTGAAGTCTCCCAACTGTATTGAAGCATTTCTGTAATGCACTACAAAGAAAATCTAAGTGTCTGCAATGAACTTAAGTATTGCAGACTACATTTCATGAGTTAATACCCATGACTGATTTGTTATGCTAAAATGAAATAAGATGCAGGTGTTAGGATTCAAACAACTCTGATTCAAAATTAGTTTCATGTATGAATGCATAATGCAGTTTGAATCATCAGTATATGAGTGTGTTGATTAACAGCACCTTGGCCTCTGCAAGTCACAAAACACTTGATTTTTCCACATGAGGCCTGCAACTTAGTGCAGTGGCTTTCTTGTTCAAAATGCATACTCTAGTTTTCACTCTTACGCATCCAAAATGCCTGTTTGTATACAGAATTCAACTTTGTTTTTCTAGAAATAACTTGTCTAGAGGTTCATCTGATGAACCTGTAGTGCATGCATCCATTGTTTGAACGATTTCATAGCTTTCTTCATAATTTAGGTAGGATTTTTCTAAAGCCTTTCACTCCTACCTTTATAATTCTGTATTATTTTCCAGCATAACTGATTTCTGCATAAAATAATTCAGTACTGTTACACTTAGTCACACCTCTGTGTCTGAAATTCAGGCTGCTCTGAAGCACGTTTGTTGTCTGTCTCCACATAATATCCCAGAGAAAGAAAATGCATTCTTTGATTGTTTTAGCTACTTATTGTCACATTACAGGATTTGTAACTACCGGCTCTATCTGTAACGCTACTTCTTTACTGTATTTATTTATTCAGAATTGCAGAAAGAAAACAAGTCTGTCCTGGGAAGTGGCTTTTTTTCCTTCTTCCTTCCAAAATGCCAGGCAGACACAAAGTAATCCAGACAAACCTGGTGAGTCTTACTATGGTGGTCTAAAAGGCAAGAAGGGCTCTGTGACCAGTGCTGCCTTAATGAAGAAGCAATCTTAAATCTGTGCTGTGCCCAGGGGAGCCAAGGCTGGCAGTGGACTGGGCTGCAGCATGCCCAAAGCATCCGTACTCATGGAGCAAAGCCCAGGCACACAGCAGGGTGCCAGGGAGACTGGCCTGGGCAGCTGCTCGTGTGCAAGCAGTGTGGAGGCCTCAGACATGTACTTGGACCTGGGCTTGAATGTTTTTATGGTCTATTTGATGATTAAATTGTATTGTAAAACACTGGTCGCTCAGGACATTGCTGTCTTTGGAGCCCACAGGGATCATCTTTCTTCTCCAGGCTCGAGTCACTATTCATTGTCTGATGCTTTTGGTTCCTCTTGGCTGCCTTTGATGCTGCCAGCTCCACTGCTGTGTTTCATTGGCCTAGAAAATGACAGGCAGCTTTCGAGCGGGAAAGTTCAGGAGCAGAAATAAATTCTATTTTTAATCCTGCCTCTGATTTTTGTGGGCGACACAAGTTTTCATAGTATGGTGGTTCATGTATGGTGCAGCAGTGTTGCAGAGCGCGCCTTGCAGCTTGTTTTACAGATCCTACTCCATGCTTTCCGTAGTTGGAAACTTCAGTTTTGAGGGGTTATCACATTATTAATACCTCAATAGCACTCTGATTTATCACAGTAGGTTGGCGATACATCTATGGTATGAGAAAATACAAGAGGGGAATTTAAAGAAGTACTCAAGCATTAACAAAGCCGAATTGTGTCAAGTGGTGATAAATTTTGCACTATATCCTTGATCACCTTATTATTAATGTCATCAATCTCTCTTGGCTCTGGGCATGACCACACTGCCAAATGTTCTACTGAATAATTCATCATTTGGGCCATGTTGCCAGAGTTTGCTGCTTTCCAATTTAATCTTAGCAACTTACTCATTTGATCCTTTATTCGGAAACAAAAAGCTTCATGGATGAAAATGACTCAAATGTACTGATATGTACATGGAGAGTATTTAGCATTGCAACCTCATGCTGCTCACTCTAAAAATGTTTTTCAATCTTTTAAAACAACACCTCAACATTAATAGTTCTAAGAATGATCACTCCAGGAAGACAAGATGTTTCTGCTGCCAGAACCTACATCCCAGCTGAGTTTCCCTGACTTCAGCATTAGTTTAGCCCTCTCTGCGTTTTAAGAGGGCATTCTAAATGCCACACTACCAGGGTATCTTTAGAAATAGAACTTTATAATGCTATTTTGATTGTTTAATTAAAAATGTCAAGGGGTATGAGTACCTTTGCTGAGCCGGTTATTGTGTGTAGCTAAGGCAAAATAAGTTCTAAGCAAACAGTTTAGAAACATTATCTTCTTTTTAGTTAAAGTTCATTTAATTTAGATTAATGCTGTATTAATTTTTTGTGTTCAATTATTTAATGAGTCATGGAAAGAGTTCGCTAATTATAGTCATTTATTTTTCACATGTTTGAAGGCTACAATGAAATATGTTCTTTCCAGATCAGGAGCTTTGTCCTACGCAAGTCCTTCTTTAATTGACTGTTATTTCACATAAGAAGTCAATTTGTTTTTAGTTTAACCTTCTTGAAGTACTTAATTTTGTGTCCCTCCAGGGATTTTTAAATAGCTAAAAACTGCCACATCTGTTATATCTGTGACACTGTTGGTTCTTTCCCCCCTCTAGCTTCTCCCCAAGTATCAGCAGGCAGCAGCATGCTCATCAAAGATTAATGCCAACCTTCCACACATACTTATCCCTGCATAGACTCTCCTCTTTCAGTGTGGCTTGTACTTTTGTTTTCATTATTTCCCATTGGATATTAGTTAGAATTGGCCCAATATAACATTGGCTTTCTGTTCTCTTTCCAGATGAGTCAGTTGATTGTACTTCAAATCAGTATTTTCCTAAGATCATTTGCAATCTTCCCTGCTATTTACTACTCGCTATTCCTTCTCTGTTGTTGATCAAAGCATACGGCACTGTTTCTTTTTCCCCTTGACTGGGTGCCTGTAACATTTCAGAAGGGAAATTGAGAATAGTTAATGAGCTTTTCCTTCTGGAAATTTAAAAAAAAATAAACAAGCATTTGGGAATACATGAATATGGTTAGGAGGAGCCATAAATGTTTTCACAGATACTCCTTCCCTGTCTGAATGCTCTAGGGTGATACAAGAACTTCTTTCCTGCCTTTAATTGTTCTATTGTGCTTTTTTAATTTAAAATATAAATTAACTACTATTTAAAATCATTTTCTATCAGTGTGTGTAGCTTGTATAGGAAAGATCGCTGCCTCTCACAGTCACTACTGGATGTGTATTGGGCAGTTTACATTTTCAAAGACAAACACAGAATCATAGAATTATAGACTGGTTTGGGTTGGGAGGGATCTTAAAGCCCATCCAGTTCCGAGCTCTCTGCCATAGGCAGGGAAACCTGCCATTGGATCAGGGTGCTCAAGGCCCCATCCAGCCTGGCTTTGAACACTTCCAGGGCAGCCACAGCTTCCCTGGGCAACCTGTGCCAGGGCCTCACCACGCTCACTGTGAAGAATTTCTTCCTGATGTCTAATGTAAATCTTCCCCCTTCCAATTTAAAGCCATTCCCCCTTGTCCTATCACTCCATGCCCTTGTAAAAAGTTCCTCCTCAGCTTTCTTGTAGCTGCCTTCAGATACTGGGAGGCTGCTCTAAGGTTTCCCCAGAGCCTTCTGTTCTCCAGGATGAACAACCCCAACTCTCTCAGCCTGTCCTCACAGCAGAGGTGCTCCAGCCCTCAGATCATCCTTGTGGGATATTCACCATGTGTGGTGGTTGGCTGCATACTTTATAAACAGTAGAAAGTAACTCACTGCCTGTTGGTAAGTTTGTGCTTAGACTGCTGCCTCAGCTTTCCAGTCCTACTCTTCCCTTCCTTGTGCTGTGCAGTTCAGATCACTGGGCTGTTTGGCCCTAAGGGCTGTGTGAGAGGAGGAAAACAAAGCTAACCCTTCGGGCAACGGTGGCTGCCACCACAGCAGACAATCACATGACCCAGTGTAATTAAATCTTTCTTCTGGGCTTTGAAACCTTCATCCCGTGTGCTGTTTTTATTTTGCTTATCTTTGGCAGGTGCTCATTTATTTCATCTTTCAATACCGTGTTACGCTGGTTAAATTAAAACCTTTAATTCTGAAAAAAAAATTTGCGGGATCTGAATGAGTCAGTATTGATGAAGGAGGCCCTCAGAAATTGTTAAACAGGAACTACCCTCGAGCAGTACTAAACAAAATTTGCTCCAAGTGGCACCAGCTTTGATGACAGTTGACGTGAAAAAAGTGGTCTTCGTTTTCTGTCAGCAGAGCTCCACGCACAAACCTCTGCTGCAAACGCTGCTCGTGACACCTCCGTGTAAAACCTCAAACTCTGGAGCTTGGCAGCCAGAGGAGAGCTAATAAAAACAAGTCTGTTTAATATCTTTATCAGTGATCTGGTTGAGGGGACTGAGCGCTTCCTTAGCAAGTTTGCAGATGACACCAAAGTGGGCAGGAGTGATGATCTGCTGGAGGGCAGGAAGGCTCTGTAGAGGGATCTGGATTTGTGGGCTGAGATAATTACATGAGGTTCAAAAAGACCAAGTGCCTGCACTTGAGGCACAACAACACCATGCAACAACCCAGGGTTGGGGAAGAGTGGCTAGAAAGCTGCCTGGCAGAGAAAGACCTGGAACTGCTGGTTGACAGGGGCTGAACGTGAGCCAGCAGTGGCCCAGATGGCCAAGTAGTCCAACAGCATCTTGGCTTCTATCAGAAATGGTGTGGCCAGCAGGAGCAGGAAATTATCGTCCTCCTGTGCTCAGCACTGGTGAGGCTGCATCACGAATCCTGGGTTCAGTTTTGGGCTTCTTGCTACAAGGAGGACATTGAGGAGCTGGAGCATGTCCGGAGATGGCGAAGGGTCCGTAGCGTGTCCGGAGAAGGGGAGCTAGGGAAGGATCTGGAGCACAGGAGTTCTGGGAGCAGCTGAGGAACCTGCAGTTGTTCAGTCTGGAGAAAAGGAGGCGGAGGGGAGACCTCACCGCTCCCTGCAGCCCCCTGAAAGGAGGTTGTGGTGAGTTGGTCTCTTCCCCAAAGTAATGAGTGGTAAGATGAGAGGAAATGGCCTGAAGTTGCACGAGGGAAGGTTTAGACTGGATATTAGGACAGTGGTGAAGCAGAGGCTGCCCAGGGCAGCGGAGTCTCCATCATTCGTGGGGTTTACAAAGTGTGTAGACGTAGCACTTCAGGGCACGAGAGCAGGCACAGTGGTGCTGGGCTAAGGGTTGGACGGGATGAGCTTAGAAGCCTTTTCTAACCTCAATGATTGTGTGGTTCCATAATAACTTAACCATGAGCGATGCATTGATCACAGCAGCAGCTCCTGCCAGTAACGGCCAACTACACGTAATCAGCAGACGTTTCAACAGAGATGAAGGACACGTAGTTTCCGACAGGCGGACTGGGGCAACCCCTAACCGCGGTGACCCCACCAACCAGACTCGCCCCAACACGCCGGAACACCGCCCCGCCATGCGCAGTGCGACCGGCCCCGCCCCTCCCGGTGGCCCCGCCCTCGCCGCGGGTGACCTGTAGTAACCCCGGTCCTGCTCACAGCCCACCTCCCCTCAGCCCCTCCCGTTCCTGGGGAGCCCGGCCCCGCGCGCCACCCAGCTCCAGCCAATCAGGCGGCGCTGCGGCGCATACGCAATGAGGGCGCGCGGCGGCAGGCTGAGCGCGGCCACGGGGTGGAGTGGGGCGGCCCGGGCGCCGCACGCGCGGGTGTTCTGCGCCAGGGCTGGTGAGTGCGGGGATGGGGGGCTGTTTGCGCTGGGCTCGGTGAGTGCGGGGCTGGGGGAAGGGGGGGCTGTTTGCGCTGGGCCTGGTGAGTGCGGGGTTGGGCGGTGTGTGTGGGGGTGTGTGTGTGCGCGCGCGCGCTGGGCCCGGTGAGTGCGGGGCTGGGGGGGGGGGGAGGTGTGAGGTGTTTGCGCTGGGCCCGGTGAGTGCGGGGCTGGGGGAGGGGGTGTGTGTGTGCGCGCTGGGCCCGGTGAGTGCGGGGCTGGGGAGGGGGGAGGTGTTTGCGCTGGGCCCGGTGAGTGCGGGGCTGGGGGGAGGGGGGAGGTGTTTGCGCTGGGCCGGTGAGTGCGGGGCTGGGAGGGGGTGTGTGTGTGCGCGCTGGGCCCGGTGAGTGCGGGGCTGGGGAGGGGGCGGGCTGGGCCCGGTGAGTGCGGGACTAGAGGCGCGATGTGAGCCACGCTGGAGTCGGGGGGTGGGGCAGTGAAAGCTGCGCTGGGTCCAGTTTGCAGGGTCGGGGTGGTCCAGTTTGAGGGGTTGGAGATGAAAGGGGATTTGCCCAGTTTGCGGGGTCGGGGGGAACCGTGGGAGCTGCGCCGGGCCCGGTTTGCGGGATGGGGAGGTCCCGGCTCGGGGCGGCCTTGCTGCTGCCAGGCGGGGGTCGTGGTGACCGGCGATACCGGCAGGTTCGCTGCTTTTCTTTGTGTTCCCGCTCTTGCGGGAGAGGAGAGAGGGAACGCACGCTGAGAGCCCCCGAGTGGGTCGGGGCAGCGCCGAATCCTGGGCTTTCGTACCCAAAGGGCGCGAGCGCGTGGTGTCCGATCCCGCCGTGCAGTCCCTTCGTCGAGAGCGCCGGTAACGTGAAACCGGCGCGGCTGGAAATTCTGCTCCGCACCCCCTTCAGCCGCACTGGTTGCATTCTCATTTCGTAGAATCACGGAATGGTTAGGGTTGGAAGGGACTTTAAAGCCCATCCAGTTCCAGTCGTTCAAGGGCAGGGACACCTACTGGTCCAACCTGGCCTTGAACACCTCCAGGGATTGGGGCAGCCATGACTTCTCTGGACAAGCTGTGCCAGGGCCTCACCACCCTCACAGGAAAAAAATTTTTCCTAATATCTAAACTAATATCCCCTCTTTTGGCTTAAAACCGTTCCTCCTGGTCCTATGTCTGCACTCCCTGGTAAGGAGCCAGTCCCCAGGTAGCACCTTTTCAGTATTGGGAGGCTGCCATAAAGTCTTTGTGGAGCCTTCTCTTCTCCTGGCTGAACAACCCCAGCTGTCGCATCCTGTCCTCATATGGGTGATGCTCCAGTCCTCAGATCATCTTCATGGCCTCCTTTGCACTCTTAACAGATCCATGTCCTTCCTGTGCTGAGGACACCAGAACTGAATGCAGGACTCCAGGTGAGGTCTCGCCAGAGCAGACCAGATTGGGAATCCCCTCCCTCGCCCTGCTGGTCACATTCTAATGCAGTAAGGATACGATTGGCTTTATGGCCTGCAAGAACATATTGCTGGCTCATGTTGAACTTCTCATCCACTAGTTAAGTTCCTACTTTCAGGTCTGCTCTGAACTCGTTTGCAGGAGTTTGATGCTGGACTTGATCGGTAAATGTAGCAGAGGAACAGTCTTCACTTGGAGCGTGTGAGAGAGGAGCAAGCTTTAAAAGATTATTTCGAGTAGTTCCATAAATAGTGTGAGGATCAGTTTGTGGAACCATACAAAAGCTTTGGGAAATAAGCAAACCTTTCAAAAAATCAGATGGTGACTTGAATAAAAATATTTGTGGTTTATACGCACTAGTAGGGTTTTCTTTTTTTTTAAACTTGCTGAAGAAGTAAAGTAACCCCCACAACACATGTAATTATGTACTGCAACCAATATACTTGTTTTTAAATGAGATGTACTCCATTTTGTTTAGAAGTAATGCATTTTAGAGCATGGCTTTTTTTGGCTTGTAAAATGGATTTGATAGCACCAAATGTGGAATTCTTGCATTTAAATAATCTCTAACTTGAGAAGTACTGTTATCAGTACAGAATTTGTGGAAAAAAGTAAAGTTAATGATAAATGATTTTGAGTACTTTTAGAAGTCTGTTAAGAGTAAGGGCATTTATTTTTATTTGAAGTATTTTAGTATATTATCATCAAATCATAGAATGGTTTGGGTTGGAAGGGACCTTAAAGCCTATCCAGTTCCACCCCTCCTGCTGTGGGCAGGGACACATTCCACTGGATCAGGTTGCTCAAAGCCCGCACCTCCAGGGACTGGGCAGCCACAGCTTCCATGGGCAACCTGTGCTAGTGACTTGCCACTCATGGGAAAACATTTCTTCCTAAGATCTCATCTAAATCTCCTCTCTTTCAGCTTAATGGGGTAACAATTTTATAGATGTACTTGGGAATATTTCTGCTGACATGAATTTTTTTTGTTAAGTTGTTCTAAACATCATGTAAAGGAAAAGCACAAAATGAAACAAAAAAGATGTAGTGAAATTTTTGGTCTGGTTACATTCAGCTTTAGAAATAGCCTTTCTCCAGAATGGACTTAGCATCTCATTGTGCAAAATATTCACTGTGGTGTATGACTCCCCCTACCCACACCCAGGGGTTAAAAGTAAAAAATCAGAGATGGTAGATGCTTTGAACCTTAAAGACTTTCTAAGAGAAAGATATCACCTAGGTGAACTTATAAGATTTTCATACTCCTAGCTGCCTGCACCACAGAGAGAGTGAGCACACCTTATAGTATTTGCCTGTCCTGTGTGCTTTGAAAGTTAAGGAAAGACATTAAGCCTGGTAATTCGTCCTTGTCCTGTGGGTTTGTGCTTCAGGAGTGGATGCAGCTGAATGTTGTGACTGAAAGACTTATTTTCTTGGTAGTTGTTCAGCATGTTTGTAATTGTTAGTCCCTAGAAACAGGAGTTAGCTTAAAGTTTCGTGCTTTGTGTGTTCAGTTTTGATGGCTGACTGACAGAATAGAGTGAATCTGATAGATCTGCTGATCTATGAGGTCAAAACTTCTGAAACACTTAACGCTCCCAGTCTTTGGTATGGATCCAGTCCCTGTTGGCTGGTCAGGAAAGCAAGCTTCTGACTGATGGAAACAGAATCCCTTGGAGAGGAAACAAACCTACCAAATTTGTTCTAAAAAAACCTGTTTGGTCCTCAGTGATCTGTTACTTGGTTCCAAAAATTGTGCTGTCTCTAAGTGTCCCATTCCACTCAAAGTAATTGTGAAGATAAAGATCCTCAGCCTTAATGTTATTCTGTGTTTTTCATGGTTGTGTGTTTGGCGGTGTGATGTAATTTGAGAGATCTAGCTTAGAGATGTGGCCAAGGGTAGGCTGTCTGTACCGGTGCATCAGGACTGCTCTGGGACTTTGACAAAAGCACTGGGAATGTCCTGATGTGAAGTGTTGGGACTGCGGTGTTTTGAATCTGGTTCCTCTTTTAAGAAGTGTCGTGGATAATTCCTGTCTTCCCCCTTTCATCTCCTTTACTTGGAGGATCCTGATTATTACACAGAACCACCGACTAGAGCATGTTGGACTGAGTATGTTGGGATGTGTAACTTCCAATTTGTAACACTGTTATAAAGCCTTAATACCTCTGAGAAATAATTCCTTAAATCAAGAGATGTCGTTCAGCCTGAAGCCTAACAAAATTATTTACTGGAAAACTGATAATCTCTGAAGAACTAGAGGAAGTGTCTTCATGGTTGGCTTAAAGCATGGTGTACTTTTCCTGAGCTGAGAGCATTTAAGCCACTGGTTCCCCCAGCCCACATTTAGTGCCAGTGTATTGCTTTTATTTTTTCTTTCTGTGACTTGTTTGAGCCACAATTGTGCTAAAGAGCAGGGTGGGTTTTTGGCGATTCATTGAGACACCTGGAACAAAGCAGCACACATAGCTCAGGACAAAATGTGGGAGAACTATGGGTAAAGTCGTCTTGTTCAAGGAGATCCTGCTGTCTTCTGGAAATTTACTCCATAGCTGGAAGAACTGAGTCCCGAATTCCTTTGAAATCAACATTTGCTTTAAAAATATGTGTTCCAGTGGAAGAGTTACTAAACTAAACCCTGTCCTGACAAACAAGCTGATACTTAACTGCCAGGGGTGACAAAACCAAAGGAGTAATGCAGTCTGATTCTACAACATTACCAGACCTTGAAGACTAAGTTCAGCTGCCCCGAATTGTACTTGGGCCCCTTTTCTCAGTCAGTGGAGAAGTCTAGGTAGTTTTGGAGACCAATTCAGAGATTTTATGTAAGGTGCTGAATGAGGAACTGCCTGAAAGCCTGCTAATAAGAAATAGGAGGCAGAAGGATTTATGTGGAATTTAGGCCATCTGAATATGGCCCTAAGATGCGACTTAGTAGTACTAAGTAAGGTGTATTAACACTAAGAAGACTTGGCTTCAATTTCTATCCATTTCATCTGCTGCTGATTACTAAGCAAATTTACCATTTAAACAGCTCTTTAAGGGTCGGGGCTTCCTGGCTTTGCTTTCTGGCAGGAGTAACCTGCACTAGCACAGCTTGGACCAAGCCTGGCTGGGGAGCGGCTCTGCTGAAAAGGTCCTTGGGGTGGTGGTGGGCAGCAAGCTGAGCATGGGGCAACCGTGTGCCCTGTATTAACAGGAGCAGAGCCAATAGGTCAAGTGGAGTGATTATCCCTTTCCACTTGGCACTCATTAGGCCACGTCCAGAATACAGTGTCCAATTGTGCTGCCTCACAGGCTGGGGGCAATGTTGATAAACTGTGGGGAGTTCGGTGGAGATCTGCCAAGATGGTCTTTGAGGTGTGAGCTTTTGACTTGTGAGGAGGGGCAGAGGAGCTGTGCCTGTTGTTGAGCCTGGAGAAGAAAAGGCTTGGGGAGACCTTCCAGCATCTTCGTGGCAGTCTTCAAGAGAGTGAAGCCAGGTTCTTCACAGTGGTGCATGTGGGAGGACAAGAGACGGCAGGCGTGAATTGAGATCAGAGAAGTCTCTGTCTGCAAGGTATTTTTCACTGTGAGGTCAGTCAAGCAGCTAGACTTGCTACCTGGAGAGGTGGCACAGTCTCATTCTGGGAAGGTTTTCAAGATCTGACAAGATAAAGCCTTGAGAAAGCAAGTGTGATCTCACTGATGACTCTGCTTTGAGCTGGAGATTGAACCAGAGGCCTTCTGAAGTCCTTTCCCACCTGAATTACCTTGTGGCTCTATTTAGTTTCTTCCCACAGAGCAGTTGCAGTGGAAGTGTCTGAGCCAGCTTACTTAGGACTGCATGTGGTCTGGCAGTGCAGGTTTACTCATCATACTTGGAGGAATATAGCAAGCACTCAAGCCAATCTTAAGCAGCTCTCAAGGGGTTGGACTTTGTTTAATTATGCAGTTGGTGTTGGAAGAACTGCTCTTCATCCTGAGATTCTGATCTGCATCGGGGTTTGCCATGTAGTAAGGTCTGAAGTGCTCTCAAGGGTTTTGATACTCTGCTTTGAGTTACAGTTTGAGTGTTGAAGGCAATCACCTGCATAAGGCCATATTCTGATTGTGCCTCCTGAGTGACTGTTGCTAAATGCAGGACTACGGTTGGGGGGAAGTGCAGCTCTCTGTGAACTTGCAGTTCCTGGGAAGTCAAGGTGCTGACTCAGTGTCTGTAATCCCAGAGGAGGAGATGGTGGCAGCAGTTTGTCAACACCTTTGCAGTGAGAAGTCATGTTTTCTCAGTGCTTGTGAGTATAGTTAATTATGCAGATGTGCTGGTTAATTACAATGTCTCAAGTGGGACAAGCTGACTTCTCAGTTTGAGTTTCCTGAAAAATGGGAGAAGATAGGGTTATTGAGAGTTACTGACTTACGGATCATCACTCTTGATGGTGGAAAACAGCAATAACAAACTGAAAGCCTTATCCCATTTCACTGAAAAATTGGAAACATTGTGCCTAGTTTTGTAGTGCTGTGTAAAGTTCACGCTTATCCAGAGGGCTTGTATCTGCTAGATGAAACCTCTGTGAGACCTGGAATGGAAAAATAGATAATAAAGATTAGAAGTGACTTGCTGAAGATTAAGGAGCAGAATAGCAGGAACACTGTGCTGCCAGATCCAGCTCCCATTTGCTGTTTTACATTACTGTCCATGCAGAACGTTCTTTCCTCCTGTGATAAACTCATAAGGATACTGTGAACTGAGAACTATATAAACTTAGTTTTTCTGCATCTTCAGAGGAAAGACTTTTCTGCCTTTCTCTTGCTGCTGTTCCTCTGACTACTGAGACATGCGAGAAACCTGGACCACCTACGGGAAGGTTTTGTATAGGTTCTTTGCTTCTTGACCAGGAGACTTAAGAGCAGTTACCACAGTTTTGTACATCAGTGTGCGTGATGACACAAGTGGTTTTGGATTGGACATACAGTATGATTTCTGTCAATTAAAGCTTTAAGACTATCAGAATATAGTCTCTGAACAGTCTGTGATTGTTTCACCAAACCATTATTAAAATTTTAAAGTTTATGCGCTCTTTCTGTGCGAACCTATGAAAAATGTGGAAAGTGGAGCATCTATGGTTAGTTTTTAAAAGCTAGATGTGTATTTGTACAGAGGCTGTTTGTAGTCTCTTTTAAGTATGTGAGTATGGAGAGAGGCAGAAGGGAAAGGGGGAAGCAGGAGGTGACAGCTTTGTAGGAGGATTTAAGTGGTTATCTAGAGATGCATCTGCTTTTTTTTTTTTTGTTAGCAGATTTTGTAAGGATTTGTTTAGTGAGTGCTGAAGACAGGAGAGGTAAGGCAGTAGACATAGGAGGGGAGACAGTGGTCCCAGCAATGCTTGGGCATTACTGGAGGTTTATTGGCCGTGTGGCAAAATGTGGATTCGATCTGTTCCACAGCAGTTAGCCCACAAACTACTTGGGAAGTTCTGTGCCAGGGCTTGTCAGTCGTTCTTAGCTGCAGTTTAATTGTTCTGATGGAGTATTGCTGCACTGCATTGTCCTAGCTGCAAATAGAGTAATGATTTTCCTAACAGACAGCTTTGAGATGCCTAGAAAACGTTTTCCAGTTCTGCAGTGCTGGTAACTGTAAAATTTTATTCCCCTCCTTCCCTTTGTGGGGGAAGATGCTTCTGAAGATTTTTATCTAGTTCTCTTACAGTCTGCACAAATAACCTGATAATATCCATTACTTTCCAGAACAAGGTACAAATCTACCTCCCAATCCAGAGTAGCAGGGCTCTGAGCTCATCTGTGAGTATGTTGGAAGGTGCTGTGAAGGAATGCAGACTAAAATAGACATTCATAAAGAAAATTGCGACAACTTTTGTATTCAAAAATCTGTCATTTACCAATAAAGTAAGTTTTATTTTTTAAAAAATTACTCTGTGCCTGTCCTGTGTTGTGCATTCATGTGTGCAGTTGTGGCCAGGTCCAGGTCCAAGGAGTGAAAGAATGAAGAGGTCTACTAGCCTGACTTTTTCCATAGATGTATACAAATCTGTGGATTTGTAAGTATCTAAGACAACAAAGTTTAAGAGTACAGTGGTTGAAAATGTGTGTATTTTTAATTACTTCATTAGCTTAATCCTTAATGATTCTTTTGGGGATGTTTTTTAAAATGCAAGACGTACTTCTCAGTGTTCAAAATGTTAGTGGCTCCTGAAACATAAAATATTTTATTTATATTCTTCTGGAAGTATTTTAGTCTGGACTTCCAACTTGTCAACTTGTATTAATCTGATCTGACCCTCTGTATAACACAAGCAGAATAATTTTGCTTGAGAATATTCACCGCATTCCTGCAAATGCTGTTGGTACTATGTCACCTTTCTTTTTAAAAAAGGTCAGTGTTATTGTTTTATAAACTCAGTGGTGAAGGCTCTGCCCAGCCAGGTACTTCAGTAATTTGCTTATGTTTACATAATCAGAGTTTAAGGGTTTGTTTGTATTCCCTGAATAGGAAAACCAGATTTCCTTCTGCCAAAACCTTCACCTACCTACATAGTATTTGTACGCTGATTCTGAGCTACTGATTTGAATTATTTCCTGTGAGAACTAAGTTACCTCCACACCTTTATCCCCACTAGTCTGTCTGTTGGCACTAGATGTTGTCCTCTGATTTTCAATCCTTGTGTTTTCAGTTTTATTTTAAGGGTGACACATAAGGACACCCTTCCTTGATGCTTCTTGACGTAGAATAAAATGAACTCTGATTGAATAAGTCCTTGTTTTGCATTTATTTCATGTTACACAGGTGTGTTCATAGCTGAACCTGCCTTGCTTTGCTTACAAAAAAGAGAGAAAATGATATTCTTTTCAATGTGATGGAGGAGAGAGGTTGTCCTGATACTCTGTCACTTCTAAGGTTAGAAAATAGGATGAGAACTCAAATGAGCAGGGTAGGCATCCTTATGCTGTACTTAAAAAAAAATCCAGTGCTGGAGTTTGAACAAACGGTTTGTTTTCCCAAGCAGTATGGATATGAAACCTAGATAAAGTAGCTCTTTAGGAAACACTGAATTTGAAATATTTTCTTCCTTTGCTGTTTCTTTCTTTTGTAGTATTGTATTCCCTACTGTCTCTAGAGTTTCAGAGCAGCCAAGAGAAATAACCTTATAAAGTGGTTTGCAGTGAAGCAGACTGCTTGTCTTCTGCAGCTGAAGCATTTGTGTGACTCCCTGTGGGTCCGCCCCTACTTTGAATGCGGAGTGCTGTCTGCCCTTAAATATGTGAGGGAATGACATTGAAGCAGGAACAGCTGAAACCTGCTTCAGCGCTAGCTTTTACTTATGAAGTGCTTGTTTCAAGCAACCATTTTGGTCTGCTTTGTTGTAGAAAACAGGACCGTGCATATGTAACAAAGGTGGAGAAGTTTTTAAGCAAGTGGCTTCCAGGTGACATTTCTTTTGTTAAATTGGTATTTATAATGTCATGCTATTCATAAGAAACATTTTAAGTCCTATTTATACAGACTGCTTGTGCAGCATTCCTGAGGGCTTATAAATCACAGTTTAGTTTACTTTAACTCCAGATTTCAAGAAGGCTCAAATAATCCAGGTAATTTGAGTGTAAGGTTCTGAGAAATACTAGGAAAAAGGTAATTTCTGGGCATTGCAGTACAATTGAGGTCTGTGTTCAAATATAACCGATCTTAAAGTATTTCTGATAAAATAGCATAGGAGTCAAAGGTAATCACCTGTAAACTTGTGTATTTAGGAGGTGAGATTTCATAGGTATGAATGTAAGCAGTCTGAGAAACAGAAGACTGTGTTTGAGAATAGATGTATAGCATGGCAAAGGTAGAATTACTGAAAGTGTACTTGAAAATTGAATATTCACGGAACTTTGAGCAAATTTCCTTTCTCCCTTTCTATTTGTGCTTAGGAAAAGCTCCGCAAATTATTTTCTGCATCTCTGTGGTTGTTGAAGTACTGCTTTCGATATGTCTTGCCCAGCCCTTGCAGAGAGGTTCACTTCATGAGGTATGAGACACCCAGTGAATCTTGTGCAAGTGTTGGCTTGAGGCAACATTTCCTGGGTCTATGATTGGTGTAAATTGTGTTCCTGTTGCTTTTCTGCTGTGTGGCTTGGAGGGATCTCTTCATTATTTTGAGAGTGGGTGTTGCAAAACACAGTCTGCAGCATGCTTGTGGGCTTGGGAGCTAGCAGTCTTTCCCTGAAATGGGAGTGATCTCCTCTGTGGGACTTGCAACTTCCATTGCTGGCCAGAGGAGAGGGATTACTCCGCTTCTGGAGATGCAATCACCACAGCAGAAAATCAGGGCGAGAAAAGCAGATGTTCCTGTTAATTAAACTTTTTTTTGATCATAAATCCCTGTAGATGACAGGGAAACAATGATACGGTTAAAAAAACCAAACCCCAACCCACCAAACCCCAAGCAATTGGAACCTGAAAATGTACTCATCCTTCAAAAGAGAAAGTGTGAAAATGTCAGCAGCTCAGCCTTCCAAATTAAGTGGAGAAACACCCCACTTTATTGCTTTGGTGTCTTTGACAATGCTGTGGATGTCCTTATTCCTTTGAATTGCATTGTAAAATTCCTCTTGAAAATATTGTTCATATGGCTGATGTTTTTCTTTTGGGGAACTTCTTGAAAGACTTGGAGTAAATCTTCTGAAGACTATCATCATTTTGTTCTCTCAGATTTGCGTTGTTGCTTGAGTGTATTCATCTGTTGCTTGCTCTTGGAAGAGGTTCTTGCTTAAGGTGTTCCCTAACAAGAGCCCATCAAATAAAGAAGAAACATAGAAAGAAGGCAAAGACCAGATTTTGGAGCTGGCTGCCTGGTATTTTTTTAAAAAATGAATATAGGATAAGAGGTAGTAATTTTTGTCACCTACATAAACTCTAATTCATCTAAAAGTGAAAGAGAACATTTTTAAGCATGTGTAGCACCTTTACTGCTAAAAGTCTCTAGTATCACTATGTTAGATTTTTCTTCTCATCTGATGAATACAAATGACTAGAATACAGCACAAAACCAGATTCAATATAGGGCAACAGAACATCTGTTTCTGGTTTGATTTTTTTAAGAAACAAACAAACCAGACCTGTTCACTCCTTAGCATCTCAGCATCTCAGATTTCCCAGAAATTGGAGAACTCGTCTGAGGCTGTATTTTGTATTAGAAAAAGGAATATCAAACTATTCTGGTTCCCTTCCACTCAAATGCAAAGCAGAGTCTGCCTCCCAGTGGAAGTACTTAGGAGAATTGTCTTGAAGAATTGGAAAGCGACTGTAGGAATTTGGACAGGGATGAACTGGCAGTGGTAACTGGGCTGTTACTCCTCCAGTAGCCGAAGGTTGAGGGTAACGATCTTTTTTTGTACTTTTAACATCATATTTTATTTCAGACTTTTTTCATACTGTGTGTGCAGTGGTGTTGGTGTTTTTAAGTGCTCTTCCATGTTTAATTTGTATCTGTGGTTTAAAAATCTGGGTTTTATTTCCTGACTATACCTGGGAAATTAGTGGGTTTGTCTCTCTCTGATAGTTAATTTGCAGGTACCAGAGTTACTCTGAGGTCTTCTCCAGTAGTAAGGTACTTTATCCATTAGTTTCTTTGTTTCTTTGACAAAAACGTGGAAACATTTAGTTCAGTTTAGCATTAAATAAATCTCCTAAATGCTCTAATAACTGCATATGAGAAGGAATGGAAGCAGCTTATTGACAATATCTGATAAATCCAAGTGCCTGAAATGAGTAAGGCACTTGTTTGCCGTGAAGCAGTATTATGTAGTGGGAAGAAAATGACACAAATATGTAGCAGCACTGGATTGTGTTCATCACATGGCCATTACTTTTGTTGAATGACTTTGAATAAATGTTTTATTGCACTGTTTCCTTCTCTGTACTTGTAGTAACAGTGACAGTAACTTCTTGGGCAGTATTTTCAAGGTTGCTGACAAGTTGTCCTAGAGCTGTGTTTTATTACTCTTATTAATAGAAGACATTTGTCAACCCATTAAATGTCATCTGTCTTGTGTAAGTTAAAAATTAGAATCATAGAATGGTTTGGGTTAGAAGGGACCTTAAAGCACATCCAGTTCCAACCCCTCTGCCCTAGGCAGGGACACCTCCTGCTTGATGGAAGAAGCCCCATCCAACGTGGAGTAAATGGGCCTGCTCAGAGGAAAATAAAATGTTAATGTTTTGCAAACTTTATTAGATACTAAAACTATTATCTAAATCTTGAGACAAAGTAAATGTAGTAGAAAGGCTCCCCTTAGGGTAAAAGACTTCTTTTGTTCATGTAATTCCTACTGTTATAGTATCTTGGTGTCTTAACTAGTATGTAGTAATGAATTTATCCTAATAACATGCCTTTTTGCTGCCTCCTAAGGAAACAGGAATATCATTTCACAAATGCAGCATTGAGATGTGAAGGATGTAAATTAAACCTCTTTGTATTTATAGGAGTGTTTAATAGCCTACATCCAAAGTTTAAAGGTATTGAGGCTGTAGTGCTTGAAACTACCAAGAGTGAGCTCCAAAAAAAAAAAGTAAGCAGTGAGATCATTAGTAATGAGAGCAGAAGGTTAATCCTTCAGACTACAGCTCTTCCCTGATCCCACAGTGTCCTAGTGACAACCGAGTCACAGGGCATTTTGCGTATTGGTTTGTACTGATCTTGGTTCTCCTACAACCGAGTGGAGTTTTGATTTACAGCATGACTGGGCTTCTTCCCTCCTATCCTCCAGCTGGGTGTTCCCTCTTTGCTGGGGCATTAAAGCCTGTCTATTCATGGTTATCCTGTGTGAGGTAGGAGAAGAATAACTTCTTTTGTAGTGCTAATTTTCTGTTGGTTTAGGTGCCTGCAGTGACTCAACCTGGGCTCAGTTAAGTACTGATGTTGATAGAGGAAAATCCACTGTTCTGCTGTGAGGAGAGGTTTTAAACTGGATCAGCAAGCTAATCTGACCTGTTCCTAGCCACACAGGCACTCATTTGTTGGTACAACGGGGAAAGAGATGGATTATGTTTTGGAGATGAACAGTCTGTTTTTGTTAACAGCCCAGTGTTAAATTCACTTGAGCCAAACTGAAACCATACCCTCAGGCTGTGTGCTTCCTGAGTGGCCTTGGCTGCCCCAGCGTCTATTAAATCCTTACCTGGGGAACTGTTTTGTTCCAGGTCATGGTGTCTTTCCTGATAGGTGTGTGTGTGCCCTAGTGTACTTTTCAGAAACACAGTGCTGCACAGGAGCACGTGAGTTGCTGTCAGGATTGGAGTTCGGTTGTGGGTTTGCTTACGCTGAAGCCTCCCAGATCGGCGACTTGTGTGAGCAGGAGTGGGAGTGCTGAGGTGGATCTGGGAATCCTCCTGTGCATTTTTGTGATCCCTAGCAGAGCAAATGGGAGCATTTACTGAGTGTGAGTATTCTCCCAGCATTGTGTGAGACATGGCACACAGCTGGAGGCTCCAGGATGATCCAAGCAAGGTCATTTAAAATTACCCTAGGTGTGCTTCTACAGAGGAGTTATTCTCCCTCTGCCCCCAAAACCTGGGTTCTTTTGAGAGCAAAGCCATAATATGTAGTAATTTTTGTCTACTACTTTATCTCTTTCTGTGCAAGTTAAGAGGAGTTTTGTGTAAAGCAACAAGGAGGGCAAAGTCCAAGGAGAGGCAGATACCTCTTGTTCCGACTTGGAGTGAGAAATCACAGACTGGAGATGATGTAGGAATTTATTGCGTTCTGGGTCTGCATCCTTGAAAACATTTCATGAAACCCTGTGATTGTATGTGAGACAGTTACGGTCATGCTGTCCTGTTCTCCTGAATCTTTCTTTAGCAAAGTCTTTTCAATAACCACAAGCAGCTCTGCATGGTCAGGTGAAGCTGCTGAGGCAGGTACCACTGCTAGGTTTGTCTCCAGTGGGTCATGGTAATGGAAGAGGTGATGCAGCGAGCATTTTCTCCTCCCTGTTACAAGTAGGTGTCCTTCTGGACACAGCTGTAGATCTGTTGCCAACTTGACTCAATAGAGGCAGTCCGTTTTGGAACAGCGTTTCAAGTCTGCCTGGTGAAGGGCTTTGTGGGTGTTTGAGAGAGGCATGGAAGGACTCCCTTGCTCTAGAAGTGATGCTGAGACCTGGACACCACCCTGGGGAAGAGTGGCCTAGAAGGGTGGAAAGGCTGGAAAAAATTCAACCACCAGAATGACTTGGTGGGAGCTGAGCCCTGGGGAGCACCATGGGTCCTGTGAGCAGTCCTGGGGCAGTGGCTGTCAGGCAGTGTGAGGTGGTGGGGACGAAAGACTTGCTGTGGAAAGCTGCAGGCTGGACAAGTCAGGGAGCTGAGATACATCCTTGTGCTCACTCTGCAGTCACTTCAAATGCAGGGAAACATGCTAGGCACCTGCTCTTTGGGGCCCAAAGTATCATTTCTGCCATTCTGTAAAGCTTGCTGGGATTTCAGTCTTCTCCATTTCTAGAAATGTATGAAACGCTTCTGTTGTAGCTGTGAAGAACATCTGTTTTCAAAAGTAACTATATCTGGAATCCATATTGCAGAACAGATCTTTTGCTTAGATGGGATGCACTTGGGATTTTTTTCTTAGCACTGTTCATGACCTCAGGCTCCACCTTGCATCACAGAGTTTCCTTGTGAAGCACAAGCTGCTGCTTTTGTGTACATTCAGTTTTCTTTTCTATTTTTGTGTATGACTACATGAGTATTTATAAGTGAATGATAGTAATTTGGTCTTTCTAGGTCTTTGTTTTGTTTTGGTTTTGTAAAGTCAAAGCTCGCTTGCTGAATGCTAGCAAAGAAATGTTTTCCCTGGCAGCTCTATAGTGAATTCCAATGTAGTAAAAAAATCTGCTTCCTCGGGGTTGTTGGTGTTGCTTTAAGTGCAGATGTAAACTAGTAGAGGCTAATTTCCAATAGAGTTAAAATTCTGTATTATGGGCTTTGTTATGTTGTTGTGAGTACTCGGATTGTTAGGTTTTGCAATGAAGATATTGGGCAATACATAAAGCCTTTTTATCCTTCCTGTGAATGTTAACAGATCAGTTTCTTTTTGCATAATTCATTGGTAAGAGGAATCTAATGTGTGTTCCCATGAGTATAAATTGTTAACTGAGATTTTTTTGTGTATGTATGAGTACATTGAAATCCCTGTGTTTGATTTTGTTCAAGTAGTACATGTGAAATCATGGGAGTCAAGAAATGGAGCGTGTGCAATGGATACTTACCTTGGGCAGCAAACAGTCAGTCCACTGAAACTGTGTTCCGGAAGAGATTATCTGCCTAAGAGCTGAATAGCTGTGTAAATAAAAATGTTTGCAGGCAGATAATAGATACAAAATTTGCTGCATATTTTAAATATGAATTGCTGGCACAGGTCTTTAAGTAAGACTTACTTCAGCAAAGAGCAATAAATGAAACCTTGCTGTGTAGCAGAGTGCCTGTAATGATTATTGTTTTATGTAGTCTTTGAAAAGTGTGCAGGAATATTTATGGCTCAGACTGAAATGTATTCTCAGTGTGGACAGATATACAAAGGACTCCAAATGGTAGAACCATTGTTGCACTGAAAGACGCTGGGAGGTTAGGAGTTTGTCAGGGAGCTGTCAGGAGCGATGTAAGCTACTGAATTTAACCAGTGCTGTTCCAGCCACCTGGATGATTCTGTATTTGGATACAAACCATGACTACTTTGTCATGTGTTATGTGTGCTTTATTTAACTTAGACTTGGTGAGCCTAGACTCTTTGAGGTGATACATTGCAGTGTTAGACGAACAAAAGGTTTTATTGCTTGGTTATAAAAGGCAAATGAAAGAACATAGGATGTGTTTTATAATTGCAATATTTAATGGAGATTTTCCATTTTTAGATTTTACGCAGTTGCCTGTGACAGCTCCTGTTCAGCAAACTGAGTCGGGGACAACTCATATCAGCTGTTGTACCTGTACCTGCCACGATGAGAAGTTGCATAAGGTTTTGTTTTCTTGTTAATTCATGCTGCTATTGTAGTGTAATTATTATAAGCAGGTCAATTAGTAAACACATTCCTTCAAGGATTTTTTTAGAAGAAAACTTTTGTTAAATGAGAAAAAACCTAAAGGTTATAACAGCATTAGTATAAGCAGCATATCAGGGCAAATCGCTGATTATGTATTAAGCAGGATCAGTCTTTAAAACTGCCGATTTACTTCTGCAGACTCATGAATATGATTGCTGGTTGCTTCTTCTCATCACTGTATAACAAGTGTGTAACATTTTACTTGTGGCCTTATACTTTTCGCTTTGGTAAACGATCAGTTTTGGTGATTCCAGAGCCCTGAGGGAATTGACAGGTGTGTTTGCCAAGCCACTCTCCATGACAGATGCAATCAGGGGAAGACCCTGGTGACTGGAAGGGCAACATTGTGTCCATTTTTACAAAGGGTGGAAAAGATGATCCTAGGAACCACCACCCTGTCAGCCTGATGTCTGTGCCTGGGAAGATCATGGAACAGATGCTCTTAGAAGCTATGCTAAAGCACATGGAGTACAGGGAGGTGATTTGAGACAGCCAACAAGGTTTCAGCAAGGGCAAGTCCTGCCTGACCAACCCAGTGGCTTTCTATGATGGGGTGACTGCATCAGCGAACCTGGGAAAATCAGTGGATGTCATTTATCTGGACTTATGCAAAGCCTTTGACACATTTCCCCACTAACATCCTTTTCTCTAAATTGGAGAGATGTGGATTTGATGGATGTACTGTTTGGTGGATAACGAATTGATTGGATGGTCCCATTCAGACAGTAGAGGTCAATGGCTCGATATCCAGATGGAGATCCATGACAAGTGGTGTCCCTCAGGGGTCCACAGTGGGACTGGTGCTGTTTAATATTTTCATTGATGATATGGACAGTGAGATTGGGTGCACCTTCAGCAAGTCTTCAGATTACAACAAGCTATGTCGGGCAGTTGTCACAGCAGAAGGACAGGATGTCATCCAGAGGGACTGGGACAAGTGGGAGAAGTTGGCCTATGGACCTCATGAGATTCAACAAGACTAAGTGCAAGGTCCTACACCTGGATTGAGTCAACCAGAAGTTTCAATATAGGATAGGGGATAATGTGATTGAGAGTAGCCCTGTGGAGAAGGACTTGGGGGTGCTGATAGATGAGAAGCTCAACATGAGCCAGAGATGCGCACTCACAGACCAGAAGGGCAACCATGTCCTGGGCTGTATCAAAAGAAGCCTGGCCAGCAGGGCGAGGGAGTGCATTCTCCCCCTTTACTCCACTTTTGTGAGATCCCACCTGGAGTCCTGTGTGCAGTTCTGGAATCCTCAACATAAAAAGGATGTGGAACTGTTGGAACAGCTCCATAGAAAGCCATGAAGATGATCCTGAGGGCTGGAGCACCTCTGCTGTGAGGACAGGCCGAGAGAGTTGGGGTTGTTCATCCTGGAGAAGAGAAGGGTCTGGGTAGTTTAGAGCAGCCTTCCAGTACCTGAAGGAGGCTATGAGAAAGCTGGGGAGGGACTCTCATGTTTAGCTGCATTGATTTTGCTTGCAGTAAAAGAAAAAGATAATTGTCTTACTGCTAGCACTCCGATCTTAAGTTAGGGTTAAGTTTTGCTTCTATATTGTCATCAAAATGATTTTTGCTTTTTGTTTTGTTTGTTTTGTTTTGTTTTTTTTAATCGGATGCGTAGTGATCTATGTAGCTGACTTTGATCATCTTCTGGGTTTGGCGATGATGAATCTGTTGGGTGAAGGCATTTTAAACTGATCTCCTTCGCTTTCCTGGGATTTTTCTGTTCAGCAACATAGCAAACAAATAAGATGATGAGTTAAAACACATTTAGTTCTTCAGTTACACAAGGGAAGAGGTATAGCCTTTACATTGCCACCAAAAACTTCCTTTGTATCGCGACTGAATTCTCTTTAGAACCATCACCCTACAAAGATATCAGAACTTCTTCTGATGAGAAGGCTAGGATATATTTTTCTTGTGTGTTCCAAAAGCGACCACCCTTTTCCTACTCCCAGTTACAATGGTAATTACAGATGTAATGATGATTACAATTAGTTACAGGCATAGGTGCTCTGTAAATATCACAGTCTGGAATCAATTGACAGATTGTTAGAGACTAGTACAGGAGCACTCTCTCGCTAAAGTTTGCTCTCTCCTAAAGATAGAAAAACAGTCTTATTTGGCCTTTAAGAAGAAACAGCATTTGCAAAAGATACTTTTTTTTATCCTTTAAAAATTGCATTTTAAGTAGAAAAAATATTTTTGTAAGTTAGTTTTTTAAAAGCAATAGTTTAAAATACGTGACTTGTAACAGCCTGGCTTTGCTGAAGGAGAAACTGAAATAATTAGTGATTTATTCAGGGCAGCAGATGTACATTACAGGGTGACATTCCAAAATACTTGCCCTTAGGCTGTCTTGTTGGTGTTCCTTAGACCCTTTCTTGCAATGCAGCCTTTATGGGCATAGCACAATTTATTTGTGATTCAAAACAAACATTTCCATGTTTGAGGCTTATGTGCTGTTTATTGTAAGCCAGAAGAGTTTGACATGGTGCCTTGGTGTGGCTATTTTAGAAATGGTGGAAAGGGTTCCTCTGTCCTTCTGAGGTAGGAATAAAGCTGTTGGGTTAACGGCAAAAGCAAGTGCAAAGCTGCTGTTCTATAAGGGTTTAGGGCCTCTCTAATCAAGAGAAAATATATTTGGACAGACTCCCTTATTTGTCAGACAGGGAATTTCTTTAGAGAACAGTTTCCCATAAAGGTATTAAATCAATTGCCTCCACTTTTGCTTGCAACAGTGCTTGGTTAATTTCTGTTTCTGCTTTGTAGGCACAGAGAATTTGTCCAGCTTTATAAGGAGAACAAAATATGTGTGTGTGTGTTCGTCCCCAGACTGAGCGAGACAAAATTATATTACAGCATGTAACTTCTTAAAGTGGGTTAACTTTTGGGCTGTGTGCTCTGGATTGAGCTTCTAAAATGCCACGTTCTATGCTGCTATCAACAGCATAGCAGTAGCTTATTAGCTGGCACATGATTATTTTCTTTAAGTATCCTTCAGTGACAGCCTAAGAACATAAGTCTCTTCAAAAGATTACTGAATTTGCTCTTTAGTCTAATTAAGGTTTTTATTTTTATTTACCATGGCTTTTTGCCTTTGATCTGAAAGTTAAAAAAAAAAATATATATACATAAACGGCAACCTGGAGGAAGATTGCCGTTTCCTTCTCTTACAGAGGTGTCCCAGTCTGTATGATGTTTAGGAAGCTTTTTAACACACTTGGTGATCAGGATTCCTATGTACAGAGCAGTGGCGTTACTTGTACTCTTAGGGCTTGTGTGGAGGTTGATGATTTATGGTCACATGTCATAAAGATTGCTCGTAGAGGTATGCACGTAGGTATTCTGATGTGGTAGGAGACAATCTTTTAAATCGGATAATGTTTTCAGATAAATACATGGCATTCACATGGCATTCATATGTCATTCAGTTGAAACCCAGGTCCTGCAATCCGTAGGCTCATAGAATCATAGAATGGTTTGGGTTGGAATCGACCTTAAAGCCCATCCAGTTCCAACCCCTCTGCCATGGGCAGGGACACCTCCCACTGGATCAGATTGCTCAAGACCTCATCCAGCCTGGCCTTGAACACCTCCAGGGATGGGGCAGCCACCACTTCTCTGGGTAACGTGTGCCAGGGCCTCCCCACCCTCCCAGGAAAATATTTCTTCCTAATGTCTAATCTAAATCTTCCCCCTTCCAGTTTAAAGCTGTTGTCCTGTCACTGCATGCCTTTGTAAAAAGTCCCACCCCAGCTTTCTTGTAGCCCCTTCAGGTACTGGAAGACCACTCTAAGGTCTCCCTGGAGCCTTCTCTTCTCCAGACCAAACAACCCCAACTGTCTCAGCCTGTCCTCATAGCAAGAGGTGCTCCACCCTTCAGATCGTCTGTATTTGGTGTTTGTGTTGTGTACTGTCCAAAGAATTAAAAACATAAGTCTGTTAAGTGGGAATGGAAGAGTTTCCTCATTTATCGATGTTCTGTTTGTGCTAGAGGTTAAGACTTTTAGCCTATTTTCTGCATAAAAATACTTGCTCTCATATGGATTGTAATAATGTTTGAAAATAAGCCCCTTGCCAACAGCTATATAATTTATCACAAACATTGTCTTTTTTCTTTTCAGATCTTTTTGGATCCTTAATTGATGCCTGTTTCCAAACTCTCTCATAACCTTCAAAAGCGGACGAAATGAAGTTGAAGCATAACATCAACCCTGTTCTTCTACAGTTTATAAACTTTATTATCTTGGTGTACTCCTTTGTAACATACATTCCGTGGTACATTCTTTCAGGATCGAGGCAGGCTATAGCAAAAGCCAAGCAAGTTAAAGCCAGACCTGTGAATAACAAGCCTGGGGGTGCGTACAGATCTGTTAACAGTCTACACTGCTTAGCTTCAGTTTTATATCCTGGATGTGACACACTCGACAAAGTTTTTAAATATGCTAAAACTAAATATAAGGACAAAAAGCTGTTGGGAACACGTGAAATCCTAAAAGAGGAAGATGAAATCCAGCCATCAGGAAAAGTTTTTAAAAAGGTAAGTCTTTTTGCGGTGTCTTTAGAATTTTTTTCAAAGTGTGCAACATTTCAGTAAAGCAAATAGAGGGAGAAAATAAGTTTCTCTACTTAAATTAAGTAGTCATGAAAAGAGCTAAATTATCTAATTCCCAGTCTTTCATTACTTGGCATTTAAAACAAATCTAAACCTTCTTTTTGCATTCTTGAGTAGATATCCTCTTTTATGGCTTCAGCCAAAGAAAAAACAGAAATGTCGTTTAGGAGTTTTTAATATTCAGGTGATGATGCAGGTGGCTTTAAAGGTTTCCTTTCAGTTGTATTGAAAAAATCTCCCAGTGTGTTATTCTGAACTGTAATCAGATGAGTATAGAAAAATTACTATATGGCTATCCTCACATGTGCCTTTCCAGTAACCTGAACTGTAAATTAAAGCTTTTCTGTTTTGCCCTTTGAATTCAGGGGTTAAATGCAATTTTCTTTTGGTAAAGGATTGCACAGACTTAATTTGGAAGATCGTTGTTGCTGGAGATTTTTCCCTTTAGTCACCTTTAAGGTGAATGAAGCTGAATTCCTTAAATATCGCTATTTTTAATTCTGATATAGGAGTACAATATTTAAACTACAATTCGGTTAATATTACAATACATGGCAAAGTTTAGTTCTGTTAAAGTCTTCCTAGAAGCTTTACTTGTTACTGGAACTTCTCTCAGCTGTGGAGTTAATTTTTCAGTATGGAGGAAATGCTGAGGAAAATGGGTACTTAAAATCTATCTTGATGCTTGTTTTGCTGGTTCTTTGTCCTATAAAGAAACAGAAAGGCCGTGTTGTACAGAGTGCGCTTCTGAGCACAAATCAGAATTCTGGCTGCCCATGCTCTGTTTTTTAAATAGAATTAGTGACGTAAGGCTTAAGAACTTAGGAATTTTAGCCTTTTCCATTATGCAAGCAAAGTGTTCTGAATATTGGAAAGCTGAAAGAGTTGGTATTGACCTACTTAAATTACTTGTTTCTTGGTATTTAGACGTAGACATTACCTAAGTTAGGTAATTTTGTCTAAGCTTGACACAACAGTTCATTATGGTCAGGTGCCATACTTGCCCTTGTGGTGTTTTGTTCCAAGTTGTGGCATCCTGCTATGAGGACAGGCTGAGAGGGTTGGGGTTGTTCAGCCTGAAGAAGAGAAGGCTCTGGGGAGACCTTGGAGCAGCCTCCCAACAGTGAAAGGGACTCCAGGAAAGCTGGGGAGGGACTTTTTCCAAGGGCCTGGAGTGATGGGATGAGGGGGAATGGCTTTGAGCTGAAAGAGAGGAGATTGAGATGTGATCTTAGGAAGAATTTTTTTGATTTTAGAAGATTTTTTTTGCATTTTTATGATATGGTATTGTTCAAAAGTTTTACTTCTGTGTAGTGGCCAAAGTGGCAGAAATTTATGCATGTTAATAACACTCCCTTCTGCTCACTTTGTTGCATTTTATGGTATTTCATATGTTCATATGTTTTTCTGTTCTATATTCTCCTTTTAACACGTGAACTAGAGAGCACACCTAATATTTTCATAAAACATGTATTTCAGGGTAAAAAAATGGTGAAAATACTTAAGAGATTAAGATGTGATTAATTGGATGATTTACTTAATTTAAGCATAGCTTGAGTTTTTTATGATGCCCAAAAGAAACTTTATTCTCCTGTTTGGTTATTTTGTTATTTTAGGTATAGGTTACATCATGATGTGCCTGCTTTTTGTATGTATTGGTATGTGGGTTCTGTTGTTTTGTTTTGGGAGTTTTCTTCTGTTTTAGGAAAGGTTTGTAACAACAGAATTGATGGAAACAAATAAGGCATGATGGGGAGAACTAAATGTGGTTTGGGCAGTGGGAAGTGATATGTCTAAAGTCTGCGAGATGTAAATGAAACAGTACGTGCCTGAGCCACCTATTGGGAATCTAAATGTTACTTGTAATAGCTGATGCTGAAACTTACTGTGAAGTTGCAGGAGGATTCTTGTTGTGCCAAGGCACTGAGGATTGGAAGAGTAGCTTATGATGTTGAAAAACATAGGGTGCTATGTGAATAATTTAGGGTGTGTTTTTTCAGAAGTGTTCACCTACAATCTATATTTTCATTTGAAAAAAGGACGAAAATGGACATTTCAAATAGCCTCCTTTGTATTATTTTTAATGTATTTTCTACAAGGAAATACATTTACTTTTTGATCTCCGGTTTATAAGTTGTAAATTGTTCTTCAAGCCTTATAAGCTAATTTTAGGAAGACCTTGAAAGGCAACTGAGGCCTGGTAGGTTAATGATTCTACATGTTCCTGTAGCTTTTCTGAGAATGTTTTATGACACCTTCACACTAAATATTTGGATATGGTTGCCCTGAAATTCAGACTAAAGACGTGTTCAAATGTGCAATATTTCCAAATATTAATACTGTACTGATATTAATGTATTGGAAAATAAAATATTTGAGTTATTAATTTTAATAATAATTACTTGCAGTGTAACTATGTTCAAAAGCTGGTGCACTAGAGGGCAGCATTTTTCTATTTAATGTGGTATTTTGAAGTAAACATTCAGAGGTGTTGTCTCTTCTGATTTAGTGTTTGGTTTTATGGGTTGGTTTAATCAGTTCTCAATCTTGGCTTCTTAGGCCCTTCTCTTGCAAACTCTTGTAAAGTTACTTTCTTTACATATATAAGTAGTTATCTAGCAGAAACAGGTTCTGAAAACTGCAGTTAAATATGTGAGATTATGGCACTTCAAATCACTATATATTAGTGATAGGCTACTGAGGAAAGGGCCAAGAAGGGAGATGGGCTGAGAGACATGCACAAACTTGAGGATGGATGAGAAAAACTAACCAGCTCCGTGTCCTGCAAAAGCAGTGTGCAGGAAAATTCAGAAGAAAGGAACAGACAGAGGCAGTCTGTTCGTTTGTCATAGGGAGGGAACAAAGAGGAAACACTAAGCATGGGGAGGAGGGACACGTGGGACTTTAAATATATGGAAGGCAGTAGGAAAAGTAACTCAAAATAGCTGCATTGAAAAAGGTTTTCTCATCTGTTTTCACACATTAGTGGAGGTCAGAAATGTACCTATTTCTGTATGTAGAAAAGTCACTGTAACAGTGGTATTATGTCCTTTCTGTGGGTTTTCTAACCTCTTTAGACAGAAAAGAACCAATAGCGATTTTTTTTTTGTACTGCTTTATATCAAACTCGTTTAAGCAGTGAGGATAAACTATTTAAGATAATTAAAAAAAAAAAGGAAAACAATCCAAATCACAAGTGTTATTCAGAAAGATCCATTTTTTTACCCTTTAATGATGTTTTAGTTCAGCTTTAGTGAGTTACATAGCAAACAGTGGAAGCTGCCATAACCTGCTCGTTTTCAGATTGGCCAACTTATCAGAAACAGGTTAAGGAATCTGCTTGTATTTCTTGACGTAATTATTTGTGAGTGGCAGCATCCCTGAGGCTGTGCTGTAGGCAGAGTATAAGAGTGGAAAAGCTGTCACCTGGTTCCTTTCTGTCAGTTGATTTCAACCAATGAGCTTGTCAGGAATTTCCAAGACTGCCAAAAATACTGTGTTTGAGGCAAAGATGACCCAAATTGCAGTTAAAATTCCCAGTTACTGAAATTTGGGTGATCAGGAAGAGGTGCAATATTTTCTTTGGAAGCAGTACAACTTTTCCACACTGGAAATATCTTGGTGTGTGGAAACCTAAAGGAACTCTCAGTCCTTTTTCCTAAAGGGAGTGGAGCTGTGAGCGCAGGTAGCCCTGTGGAGCTGTGGATATGGTGAGGCAGCAGTTCTGTCGTGGCGCTCCCACTAGTTACATCAGGGAGATTCAATGGTATCTTTCTTCTCCAGTAAGGTTTTTGGCTCCGAAACAGTGTATTTGCCAGTGAAGCTGAGTTTCTGTAAATAAAACAGGACAACTTAAGCATCTATTTGAGTGAAAAATGTTTATTTTCTGGTGAAATTGCCAAGTATTGTTATTATTGGCAAGTATTGTTCTTTGCCTTTGATAAATTCTATTCACCCACAAAAGACACTTTTACAATTTCCAAGAAGCTGTGTCTATACCTGTGCTGAGTTAAGAAGTCCTGCCCCGCGCAACAAGTAGGTTAATGAGCAAGATGCAGTAAGGCTGTGGTTGGCTAAAGCTCAGTTACACAGGAGTAAACTGCTGCTGTTTGAAAAAGTGTTTGGATAAATCTGTTGGATTTTAGCTTTCTATTAGAGTTTGAGAGAGATTTTAAAATTTGTTTTATTAAGGAGGTGGATGTGGATATAGGCTCATTAGAAATGTAGTTATGTGCCAAAAAGTCATTAGATTTTATAGCCCACAAGTTTGAAATTTGGCTTAAGTTGTGAAATGAAATCTGGAAAACAAATGACAGGAAGAGTTTGCTTCTCTATTGTTTGGTTACATTAATTGCTAATGCTGTGCAGCCAAAGGAAATGTCTGAAATACTTGACTATTAAATATCTATTTTCAAAATTGTCAAAGTGCCTATATAATTGAACAGGTAAGGTGTAATAATTTGAGTCTGAATTTTCAGTGCAAAAGATCTTCTTTGTAATATAATTGTATATGAAAATGTATAGGATATTATCAAAGAAATAACTAATCACTCAGAAAATATTGCTGTAGGGTGGAAGTGCATGCATAGATTTCTATCATAGTGAGCTGGAAATTGAAGCCAAATTTTACTGTGTGATTTTTTCAGTACTGAGATTTGTCAGTAATTTCCAGTCCAGTTTCTGCCCTGCTTTTGGTAGTAAAAAAAGGGCGAAGAGATTACTGCTTTTCCCTGTGATGTTTGTTTTGGAACAAATGAAGGGAAAGGGATTTCACCGTTTCTGACCGAGGACCCATTGACAAACTGCTGCCTGCATTCCAGTTTCCTGTTTGGTCATCTTTTTACAAGAATGAACGCCTGAGTGTCCTATTTGTATAGGAGAACTGCAGCCCAAATATCTAAGAAAGCAACTGAAGAGTATGTATTGGACTGAGCTAGGGTTTGTCATTCTTTATTTAAAATAAAGCAGACCTTTGTGAAAAAAGGAAACATGAATTGGTGAGATAACCATGGCCTTTCAGAGACTTCTCAAGCTATGAAATATAGTGAGAATCGTGTCCTTTCCCAATGTGGAAACAGAAACTGAGGTGATAATATTCGTAGAGATATTGCAGTATTTGTGTTGGAACTTCCACAGTCCCTGTAGTTTTTGGCAAAAATGTTATTCATTATCTTGAATAAACTGCTTCTAGAATTTAAGCAACTTTACTTCAAATGTCTGCGGCTTCTTCACGTGGATTAAGATGCAGCACAACATGTTTTTAAATGTTTTCTTTTTCTAAAGTGAATTTATTGTTTTCATTAGGTCATCCTTGGCAAATACACCTGGCTTTCATATGAAGATGTATACATTAAAGCCGTTAATTTTGGGAATGGCTTAGCAGTATTGGGTCAGCAACCAAAGACTAACATTGCTATCTTCTGTGAGACTAGAGCCGAATGGATGATTGCAGCACAGGCCTGCTTCATGTGCAACTACCAGCGTAAGTATGCATCTTTCCTAAAATACTTGTGTTGTGGTGTTACGACACAGTCTTAATACAAACCCTGTTTTCTTACTTCACTTTACACACAAAGAAAGATTCATATGAAAGTTTATATAGAGTGGGTAAAACCACAAATAAAAAGTACTGCCTAAGGTAGAGACTGTGTACTTTGTAGTGTTGTGTCTTACTGAATGGAGAAATTTGCATCTGATTGCAGCTGGAGAATGGATTCAATAAGTAAATCTTGCTCAGGGGTTTATTTTCTTTTAATCTCAAATCAGTACAGATTCCCAAGTTTCTAAAAACAAACAAAAATCACACATGAATTCATTGACTGTTTCAGGAGTTGACGTCAAACCTTTATCTGTGCCTGTAAATTTTGTTTTGGCTGGATATTTTGTCAGCTTTCGAATTTTGTTTTTAGTTGGTTTATTGTACTGATAATTTAAAATGAAAAGGAATGAGGAAGTCCTGAATTTGTTTTGGACAGCTCTTTTGGATTACAAATTAGCTTAGTGACTCCTTTACCAAACTATTAAGTCATTCCTTAACTCAAACCTTGGGTTCAGCCTGGTACATTTGTTGTTTTTTATATTTTTCTTGTCTTTACATCTTGATTTTTCTCATAGTCCATTGTATGTCATTTAATATTTAATTCTGGTTAGTTTAACCAGAATGCTGATGTGAGACTATGCTCAAGGACAAACTTGAGTCCTAGTTATTACTTCAGAAACCTTAAGACTGTGTTTAGTTTTGAGAACTATTTAAAGTCAGTCTCACTCATGCATAGTATTTGGTTTAATCATACACTAACTGGATCCTTAACCTTGGCAGCTGACTGAGACTGGGTTCCCTGACCTGGATGATACTCTTAATTTTCTCATAGAGTGGCTGTAAGAGAAGTGTCGTTTGGGCTCTTCTGTGCAATGACAGTCCTAGTCCCATTCTGTAACTCATAGTTACTTACCCTTTAGTCTTCTGCCGTTTTATTCTGGAGACCACTGTGTTGAGGCAGAGCAGAGTCTGCTCAGGGAGGAGAAAGTACTTTTATGGCAGGATATGTATACTGGGCAGTTCCTGCTGTGTTGGAGGTGCCTTAGGGGAGTGGCAGAATAGGACAGACTGGCTGGAGTTGTTCTTGCACAGCCTTACAGCATAGGGCAGAGACAAATGCCAGTCCAAGTCTGCTCCCCTGTCACTCAAGGCATGTAGAGGACCACAAGAGTGCCACAGTGGAAAGCCTACTCTATACCCTAACCTAGTCTGAGCCTAGGCACAAGGATATGCAAAGGAGCTCTAGGCCTGTTTTTCTTGCAGAGGAACCTATTGGCTGCTGATCTCAAACTGGTTTTGGAATTGTTTTCAAGTATTCCTTTCATCATCACATCACTCCTCATGTTATTCACCTAACTGTAACCCAGCCTGGCTGTGTTCTGTGGTGTTCTCAAGGGGGTCATTTCTTGTTTTCATACAAGGCATTCTAGAAGATGCTGTTCCTCACAGGCTTTGGCCTCTTCTCCCATGAGACATTTACCCTCCTTCAATAAGGGATGGGCTGTAAAGGCTGGATGATCGCAAATGCCTGGCTTACTACCCACCTACACTAAAGTTGTATATTAATTACACTTTTTTCAGATCTTGGAAGCAAGCCTAACAAGAAAATTGTATCTTAAATAGTACTTCTCTGCTCTAAGCACAATCTATTTCAGTTTGAGGAGCCATATGTTCATGAATATATAACAGTTTTCATTGAATTCAGTCCTTACTGTGCATTCTGTGTGGTTATTTTGTGTGTACCCTTATACTGCACTATTCCCTCAATTTTAAGGGTGGAGTTGATTACAAGATGTACTACCCTAGCCCATACCTTTTCAGAATCAGCCTGCTGGCCTTGTATGATGAGTGGCCCTGCAGACAAGGAGAGGGTGGATCTTGTATGCTGTGACTTCAGCAAGACCTTTGACATGGTCTCCTGTAGCATATATGCATCCAAACTATTTAGGCAAAGACTGGGTAAGTACCTGGTAAGATGGATGGAAAATTCATTAGTCCATTGGTTGGAAGGATTGTGATCAGTAGGACAAAGTTAGCTGTAAGTGCTCAGGAATTGGTACAGAGTCCATTACTGTTTGATGTCTTTATTGAAGATATGGATGATGGGGACAGAGTGTAAACATCGCAGTTCACAGCCGGTAGCAAGTTGGTGGGAACAGTCAGTGCACTGGAAGGCAGGGCTAGTATTCAGAGGGGCCTGTCAGCTGGAAAATTAGGCTGTTGGGAGCCTCATGGAGTTCAGTGAATGCAATTACAAATACCTGCGTGTATGCTGGAATAACCTCATGCACTAGTGTAGGCTGGGGAACACTGGATAGAGAGCAGCTTTGCAGGAAAGGAATTGGGAGTCCTGGTTGTTACTGTCTAAAACTATCTAATGGGAGCGTAGGGAGAGGATAAAGCTGGACTCTGCTCACAGGTGTATTTTGCTGAGACTCAAGGTACAGGCACAAGCTGAAACACAGGGGAATTTGATTAGATATTAGGACAAATATCTTCGTTGTGAGGGTGGTTAAATACCAGAACAGGAGCTTGGAGTGGTTGTGAAATCTTCATCCTTGAAGATAGTTAAAACCGGACTGGCTGTGGCCCTGAGCGCTCTCCTGTAATAAAGTGTTTTGTGCAAGCGGTCTTCCCAGTTTCCTTCCAACCTAAATTCAGTGATCCTTTTGGCCCTTTCTTCAGTGAGGGACTGTTGCAAACTTGCCTGCCAAAGCAGAGATCTACACAGGCTGTTCTTGGATGAGTTACCCGTGCTGCTTTTATACTACATGTCTCGCACTGTGTCAGTTCCCTTTTATCACTTTTGGAATCTGTTAGGTTCCTACGGACTGTCTTAGAAAGAAAGACTAATTGATACAAGCCTTTGCATTTTATTGCCAAGTGAAGTATGCTTACAAATCCTATGAAGATTTCGTAATTTGAGGAAAAAAATCCAAGATAGTGGATGGTGTCATATGTCTAATGGTATGCATGTGTTTTTTGTTTTGTTGGGTTAATGTTTTAAGTTCCCTTACTGAGACGTGCTCCAGCACACTGTCGTGACGTGGTATTTAGCATCTAAGCCGTATGTCATCTTACATGAACTTGGCTGACTTGTGTGTTGGCAGATGATGATGATACCGTGCAGCGTTCACGTAGTCGCTTTGCTGAATGAATTATAACTATAACGTTCAGATGATGTTGAAGTAGTGTGGCAAGATATTGCTAAATGACTTGTAAACTGAAACATGCTAATCTGAGTTTCACAACAGCGAACTGCTGTGATAATGTTGTGACATTCTTTCCGTATGTGAAATGTATTAAATCTGGTGGTACATGCCCAGAACTGATGCTGAGAGAGAAGGTTTATCTGCTTCATACCTAGTATTGGAGAGAATGCCTTTTGTACTGCAGAGTTAACATGGGGAAAGTAGGTTTTGTTACGGATTACTTGCACAAACAAGTGGGTTTATGATTAGAAATACTTGCTTGATTGTGAACTTTACATTGTTTGACGTTATCCAAGTCTTGTATTTGCGGGAGGTAGAGTGGGATTGCTAGTTCAAAAGTGAAAAAGAGTGCTAAGATGAAAATAGGTTTTCTTCCCAAGTATCTCTTCTTGATCTGCGTGAGGAGCTCTTCACCAGTGTGGGCACATAAAACGTAACCAAATAGTGAAATAACCAGGAAAAATTCTGATTCTTTTTTCAATCATGTCTTCCTGAAACTTAACTAAAAGTGGTTTTGTCAGAATTGATTTGGCTGAAGTCTATAAAGGTATACTTGGCTTTTTATTTTTTAGGTATGATGGGTGCTGTAACAATAAGTTTTGAAGTATTAGGTATATTGAAATAAATGTCAAATGTTCTATTTTGCTTCTTTGGGGCATGGTTTTGCTCTTGTCTATGAGCTGGCAGATTTTTCTTTGTGAGACTTACAGAGCAGTATTTCTAGCAGAAGTCTATCTGTTGAAGACTCACTTATGCTTCTGTAAGGATGGGCACAAAAGATAACCCCTTCTCAGTGTGCCTTCAAGAGAAAAAGGAGAGGAAAAAAACCTCCTACATTTTCAGATTTGCCGAAAACGTTTTTAGGTGTCAATGTGGGGGAGTGAGAATTTCACAGACCAGAGTCCTTGCTCCATATTTTTCTGTGGTGTCTGTACACCATCATATAAATGGTATAGCTCTCTCTGGCTCTGTCACAGAGCTGCCAGTTGTCCTTGATGCACTGACTTCTAGATGAGTAACTAACTACATAAATGGCTATTGCGGAGATTCTCCTTTTCTCTCCAGGCAGTGTCATTTCAGTTGTGCTTGTTGGCCTGGGGAAACTGGATTTCTGCTCGCTGTTTATGTAACAGGGGTCACTGCCGTAAGTAGGGAGAGCTCGTGGGAACGAGGAGAGGCACTCTTCTGGACTCTGCTCCCACCAAATTAAAGAAAACACAGTACATGTGCATTTGCCCTGCAACAGTTCTGAACTATGATGGACTGTTTTAACAAGGAAAAAATAAGTAGAGGTCAACTATTTACTTTTCTGTGTAAGAAAACTGCTTTTGAGCTCTTCCTTAGTGCGCTGCACTGAGGCAGTAACTCCCTGCATTTTGTATCTTAGAATACAACAGAATTTGGTTTGATTCTATTTGTATTTTTAATTTTTACTCCAGTGAATGTGACACAGTTACAGCCCTGCTGTGCAGTGGGCTGTCTGGTTTTAGTAATTAAGTTTTTTTTAAATATTCAGCTGAATCCTGCCTTAAATACTAAAGAAATTCAGATACCTAATAGAAGCAAAACTTGTAGCACTGATAATTAGTTAATGATTGTGTTGATTGACCTTACAACTCTTTTGAGATTCCCCTGCCATAGCATTCTGCTAGGAAAATAGGAAATTATTTTTTTGAGAACAATACCTCTCTATCTTTCTGAGCTGCTTTTTTCTTCCTCAGTCTCTTCCTGTCTTTTATTGTGCAGTTCCCATAAAATTATCAGGAAATTGAATCTGTTTAAGTATTTAATATAAAATAGTTGTGATTTAACACTCTTGCTAATGAGCTGTCCTGAAATACAGGAAAGTGGTTTTATAATATTCAGTTTCCTGAATATTTTCTTTCCTTGCTGTTCTGTATTCTCACGATGTCAGTTCAGTTTCTAATGATTGTGATGATTAAACCTTTGTTATGTCGTTTCAAAGAGATGGGAGAACTTGATAGTCACAGATTTATAACTGAGTGTGAGGCGTAATCTGCTAGTGACATCTATTACAATGTTAGTCATTTATTAGCAGTCATTTGTAAAAGGATGGTAAGAAAGCATGTGGATTTTGGAAAGAAGTCGCATAAATGAAAGCTGTTACTTTCTGTGTGCAAAAGGACTGTTAAACAGTGCATTAAACTGCAAGCAGATGCCTACTTGTTAGATGGTAGAAGCCATGGAGGTAAAAAAAATAGAAGATCTCTAGCTAGACCTTGAAAAATGGTCTGTAAAATGGTTAAAACAGCAAACAGTCACAGAGACAGTGGTGGTTCTTTATTCCTTCTGGGAGTAACTGAAAATTATCCTTTATTTAAATCCATGTAATATGTATTTTTTAAAGCACAAAACTATACCTCCTTTATATTAGTTGACAAATACTTTTACTGTTTTGCATAACTTAGAATAGGCTTATCTCAGCCTTTTATTGTAAACTTTACTTGAAAGTGTAAAATAAATATTCATTGGGGTTTTTTTCTGTTTTCTGTTTCAGTCGTGACTCTCTATGCCACTCTGGGAGGCCCAGCAATAGTGCATGGTCTCAATGAAACGGAGGTGACCACCATCATTACCAGTAAAGAACTGATGCAAACAAAATTGAAGGTCAGAAGACTGTCTCTCTCCTTCCAGAGTATCTACTCATTATTATTAAAAGGCCTGATTCCATTATAGAGGACAATGGTTTATTGCCTTTCTATAGGGCAGACACTTCTTTCAGAATAAGATTTATGTATCTGTCTTCATGTACAGAAAAACACATCATTAGCCTTCACTGGAATTTGGGGCTCCTCAGTGACTGGAAAACAGGATGAGCTGCAGTGCTGCCTGGATCACACCTCTTCAAGAACTGTTGTGGTTTCTGGGTGGATTTAGTGCCTGTAAATTTAACAGTAGAAGCAAATGGGAAGAATAGAGAAATGTGCAAACTGTATATAAATATCTAAATGGGATCATCCTCCCAATTCATTCTTGGCAATTTCCAGAATGACTCCTAAACCTAAAGACAGGTGCTTGAAGAGTTAGAGCTGTTTTCTAGTGCTGCAGAAAGCTTATTAAATGTTAGAACAGTTGAAAAACTTTACTTACTGACCCAGATTAAATACATAAGTGGAACAACTAATCTGTGTGAGTTTCATCATTATATGTTTTGGAGGGAGCTCGACCTATCACAGAAGGGAATTATTTTGTTTAAAAACTCTGCACTATTGCTGAAGTTTGAGAATTCTCCTAAACTTTTTTTAAATTACTGGAATATATTTGGACTTCTAGTAAGAGAGTCAATTTGCTCTGCTTGAGATGATAATCATCTCTTTTTCCATCAGAACACTAATAATTGTTTTAGAACTCCCATTTATTTTTGAATGCTTAATTAAATTTTCTGTATGTTTGCTAGGTGTAGCATATTTTAAATAGCACAGGGATCAAGGAACAATGTAATAATTACTGTGAGCTCAGTGTTGTCAGCTGCCCAGGGCCTTTTCTTCTTAGTGTTCTATGAGAGCGGAGAGTCAATTATCTCTACAAGTCTTACACCCTAATTTGTGGACTTCGCTTGAAATAAGACCCAGCTCAGTAATGGTTAGAAAAGTTTTTGAACTTGTAAGTGGGAAGTTCAGTGAGTCTTGCGAATCTAAATGTGGAAAGGTTCAGACTCTGCAGCTGTTTGAGCTAGACGAGTTTATCATCTGACATTTTAAATCTTAAGGTATTTTGTTATTTTTTTTTAAATTTATACAGTAGATTTGTTTTTTGTTGTTCTTGTTGGTAAAGGCCTCATGTTTGATTTCTGAACATGTGTTCATTTCCACAGGAAATTGTTTCTCAAGTTCCATTGCTGCGACATATCATTACAGTGGACGGCAAACCAACAATGTGGTCAGAGTTTCCTAAGGGTGTCATTGTTCACACGATGGCTTCTGTGCAAGCTATGGGGGCCAAGGCAGATACTGGTAGATTGTCTCTTCTTTCTACTTGGACAATCTCATTTGTTTTCCTACTTTGAATCAACTAAACTTGTGAAAATTGCAGATCTCAAAAAAAAAAAAAAAAAAAATAAAAAAATTATGCCGTGAATAATGTTTTATCATCAACTTTTTCTTTAAATAAAATCTGTAAGGTTTTTTGGTTTGGTTGTGGTTGGATTTTGGGGTGTGTGTGTTTTACAACAAAGTGCTTTTAATAAAAACTGGGAAGACTGCTGAAATACATTAGTGTATCAGATCTCCCGGTCTCATAGGCTCTCCACACATTATACATTCTCTTTTTTTAACCCAAATTGCAGGAAACAGACAGCAGGCCAGGCCTATGCCCTCTGATATCGCTGTGATCATGTACACAAGTGGATCCACAGGAGTTCCCAAAGGAGTTATGATTTCCCATTGCAACATAATTGCTGGCATAACTGGAATGGCTGAGAGGATTCCAAATTTGGGGTATGTACCAAGTTACTTACCAGAAAGTGAAGTTGCGTATAACTTTAGATTAAATACTGTGTACAATATTAACTGTTTTATAGTGCTTTGTCTGTGACACATCTTGCTATGCCTGATGTCTAGGCATCTTTCAGTACTGCATTAAATGATGTGACTTTGTGCTCTCGTTTTCTGCATGTGGGCAAGATGGGGGCATTGCGAGGCTACCATGCTCAGAAGCTTCTCTTTGTGATCCCTTTGTCTTGTGATGAGCAAATATTGCACTTTGTGCATGTGTTAAGCCTACAGTACTGGTATGCAACTCCTTGAAACAACAGTCATATTGTTTGAAATATGTTCTCAAGCTCAAAGGTGTTTTTCCACTTTCTCTAGTTCTGCAGTAAGGTCTGAGTAAATTTAGCTTAATGACTCAGCTCAGGACCGTAATGGTATAACATACACCTGACATTTAAAAATTCTTTACAGGGAAAAAGACATCTATATCGGCTATTTGCCTCTCGCCCATGTTCTGGAGCTGAGTGCTGAACTTGTGTGTCTGTCTCATGGGTGCCGCATTGGTTACTCTTCACCTCAGACGTTGGCTGACCAGGTACGTTGGAGATGTTAAGCCCTTTATGGTAAAAAAACCTCCAAATATATAATTACTCACATCAGATCTCTGGTAATATTTCTTATAAAACTACTACAACAGACCTTCTTTTTCTGTAGTTCATGAAACAGGATATTGGTGGTTATGGCTGGTACTCTGGATGAGTTTTAATATTTTTTAAATGGAAATGATTGAAAGATATGCTATGTCACTTTGTTTCTCTTGTTAAAAATCTTAAATGTGTCTGCTAGTAAACTTGTTCTTTGCTTTAGTCCTCTAAAATAAAGAAAGGAAGCAAAGGCGATGTTACTACACTGAAGCCAACTCTCATGGCAGCTGTCCCGGTGAGTAACTGAAGGGTAAATAATTTTAAAAATTATTTTAAAAATACAGTAATTCATTTTTTAAACAACAAATTTAGTGCAATGATAATTTAAATAAAGGTAGAATCTTTTTAAAATAAAATTAGTATTTTTGGTATGTATTTGTATGTTGGGGATAAACATTCATCATATAAGTTAAAATAGCTTTGGGGGTTAGGTTGCCGTTTTAATTAGTTATATTGTTCAGCATAGTAAATGAATGGGATAAAGATAACCCTAAGCTGACAATGTAGGGTTAACTAGTGTTCTTGCTGAGATGGTTGCTTTCCTTGGTTCCATGAACATCTTGTGATCTCTTACCAATGGAAGAGGAGGCAGCTTGAGTGCATTGTCACCTGAAACGTGCTAGAATTTACTTTTTCTTGTATTGAATTTAAGATTTCTATTTCTTCCAGTAATAATTAATCTTTTTATGTAACTAGGAAATTATGGATCGAATCTACAAAAACGTCATGAATAAAGTGAACGAAATGACTAGTTTCCAGCGGAATCTATTTATATTGGCCTACAACTACAAAATGGAACAGATTTCAAAAGGTTACACTACCCCGCTCTGTGATAGGTAATTTTATTTTTAATGGCACCAAAAGAATGTCTATCAAAATCTTACCACATGAGCAGCATTTTCGTGTTTTTTTTTAATTATGCTATTTGTTTGATGTTGACACTTCAACAGAAACAAATCTGTCATTAAGTGTAAATTGAAACAACAAATCAGTAGTTTGTATGATGGTTTTAAATATTTGCTGATATGAGTTGGGTGTTATTTAACTTGAAATTGATTGGAGGTTTATATTCATTGTATTTCCGTTGGCACTTGAATATTGGGTTTATACAATTCATGGATAAGGTGGGAGGCCTGTTCCTGTAGATAACTGTAGACTTCACTTTTTCAGAGAAGTCAATTGTAGAATATCTGAAGGAACACAAAGATTGAGTCCAACTCCCAACTTCAGTGTGACTAAGGCATAATAAAATTGCAAAATTTATACAGCTTATTTAAATTATTTTTGAGGAGAAAATTATGGAACTTTACTGTCTTACTAAACCTATGTTCTAAAAACATTTAATGGGGAAGCAAGCCTAGAAATCTGTCTGTGTTTTTGAAAACTTGAATGTGCTCTTTCAAAGTTTTCCTTTAGTGCTGTGAAAGTTTATTTGAAGATAGTGAAAATTTTCAGTTCAGATACAAAATAAGGTACTTTCTTGTTTTGTGTTTAAGCAAAAAATATATATTCTTACTTTTGCCTTTTAGCCTTATTTTCCGAAAAGTACGAATGCTGCTAGGCGGAAAAATTCGCATTCTGCTTTGTGGAGGTGCTCCACTCTCTGCAGCAACTCAGCGGTTTATGAACATTTGTTTCTGCTGTCCTGTAGGACAGGGGTATGGACTGACTGAATCAGCTGGAGCTGGAACAATCACAGAAGGTTGGTGTCAGAGCTGTGATCTGTGCTGAGTGCTCTGCGTGTGTCACCTTTTGACAGTCTATTCATTTGGTGTGTTTTTGGCAATAGTGTGATCCACCTAGGAATTGTATGAGGAGTATGTAGGGTTCATTGCTACATTATCCTGGATTGTGGAACATGCATTATGTTCCTTGGTGATCCACAAACTGCTGTAATGTGGTTTTTACTCCAAGAGGTCTTTGGAAACAGGTTCTACAATAGCTTGGCAAAAAACTCCAGCAAAGTGGAACTGTAATACAGAATATAGTCTCCAGTGATGCTCTTTTGGGAAGATGCCCAAATGCAGAAGTGTTTGGGATTGAGACTTTAGGAAAGTGGCTCAAAATATAGAGTCCTTGAATTGTTATGAAATATTGCTACTTACTTCAGGGTCCAGCAAACACTATTTAAAGCTGTTGTGCCACTTCTGAATTATGATCCAGATGTACAGCTTCCTGCCAAAGCTGTGTTGATTTGACTAGAGGTATCTGTATATACAGTCATCCGTTCTCTTTGCAGATAAGGATTTTATCTGTGTTACCTTGATAAATTCATTGGTTTTCTTGAAAGTTCTGTTCTATGAATTAAAATTCAGAAATAAATAGCATTAGTTTTCACTAAATAAGATGCATGACAACAAAGATTTTTGTAATCAGTTATCTTCCTTTAAAATTCTAGTTTGGGACTACACTACAGGCAGAGTGGGAGCACCTTTAGTCTGCTGTGAAATCAAGTTAATGAACTGGGAAGAAGGTGAGAATTGCTGTGTGATTAAGTTTTTACAAGCACACTATAATTTATATAGCTATTTTTCTATTGGGCTTTGCTCAGTAGTAATTAGAAAACTTTCTTTGCTTTTTAATTTTTAAATGCTACTTTTACTTATAAAAGTTTGATGTCGGTTAGAAAAAAGGTAAAATAAATTCTTCAGTGGTTTTTAAACTTGCAGGTTTCTAGACAGAAGCTATCCATGTGAGTTGACATTTTGACTAGGTTGTTGCTGTCTTTGGCTATACTATTTGTTCTAGTCACTATGGTTGTATATTCATATTGTGTAAACACATGCAGTATTGTACCTCTTATGTATTTTGATCAGTATTCTTGCACGACAAGGTGTGTTGTGTCTTAGAGGTGCTGGATTCAGAAACCTTCAACTGAAATGCATAGAAGAAATTTCGGTTGCCATTAAGAAATGATTTTCAAATAGTCTTCATAATATTATTAATAAAAGTCAATTTCCATTAAAGCATGCTGTATAAAATATATTTAATGGTTTGAAATGTTTTTAGGTCATTTCATTTCACTGTAGGGTTTGTGTTGTACAGTAGAAATACATAATACTTGAGGGTCTTTTGGGCTAATGTGAAACCTTACAGGTTTTCTCTTTGCGAAAAGGTGAGACGAAGTTTATACTCTTTTTTTTTTTTTTTTTTTTTTTTTTTTTAATTTGAACCTGTATGAAACTGAGAGCCTATTAGTCCTGGCAGAAAGATTGCACAGAGGTGACATTTGCCCTCTGCATATGTGTGATCATAGAATCCTAAGTTTGGAAGAGACACCTGAGATCGAGTCCAACCATGCCTGTCTCCCTACTGAACCATGTCCCTAAAACTCAGTGAGTTACACTGTTTGCTAACATGGTTGTTAAATAGTTGTTTATAGACTGAGAAGAATTGGAACCACCTCTTCTCTTCCTGAATAATTTAGGCAAGTGGTAACTTTGGCGAAGGACTTAACTAAAGTGTTTAGTTTTATATTCAATAGTAAAAGTAATGGTAATTCTTACTTTGGAATGTGTTTTAATTCTTGTTAATAAAACCTGTTCTTCTAGGTGGATATTACAACACTGATAAACCGTACCCTAGAGGTGAGATACTTATCGGAGGGCAGAATGTGACTGTGGGCTACTACAAAAATGAACTACGAACCAAAAAAGATTTCTCTGTTGATGAGAATGGGCAGAGGTGGCTCCATACTGGAGACATTGGAGAGTTTCATCAAGATGGATGTCTAAAAATTATTGGTGAGTCAATAAATTCAGATGAACATCTATATATACATTTTTCAAAACTGCTAAATGCTGTAATTAACCAGAGAAATTGTCCGTATCTTCTTTGGCATGCAGTCTAAAGCCCTACTGTCCTGGGGAAAATCTGATATGTTAACATAAACTTGATTGCGTGTTTGAAAAGCTGATTTTTTTTAGAACAATTTCTTCCTTTTAAAACAGTCTTAACATTGACTCCTCTCTGTTAGCGAGACTGGGTAGTAATTACAGAGTTAAATATAGGCTAATTGAGCTAGATAAGGTGCCTGAGATTTTATGATTTTATAAGTGTGGAATTTGATTCTGTTAAAAGGGCTCCTCTGGTAATATGTGCTCAGGAATTAAATAAACCTTTTTTTAATCTTGCCATTCTTTATTATAAGAATATCTCTTTATCATAACAGAATGTCGATTAAAAATATACTAAGTTAAATGTATTATATGTAGGCCTGTGATAGGCTTATAATTGATTGACACCTGTAGGCAAAAAAAATAGGTGCCCTGCTAACTGGTGTGTCTCTTGAATCTAGTCGGTGATTTAGGGTGCTCTTTGATCCTGAAAACTAAGCTTATTTGGTTTAATATATGAGAAAAATTTTAGGTTTCCTTGCAGCTGCCTTGCATAGGTCAAACAGGTCAGACAGCTACGAAACTACCTTGTCTGGTTGCGCTCAGCAGCTTGAAGGTGTGTAGCAAAGGAGAGGCACTCCTGGCTGCTGTCCCAGCTAGGTGGACAGAGTCCTGGAGTTACCTCTGCCTTCTTTGGGCTACTTAGAATAAATTTGGGTAATTTTGGCTTAAGTTTTGGTTCCTCTTGTTGTGTTTTAAATAGCAAGTGGACAATTGCTCTTTAAATATGGGATTAGCCTGGAGATAAATAACAAAATGTCACCACATGGTGCGTTTCCTGCCTTAAGCACCTACACTAGACAACACAAAACGTATGTGTTGAGCCAGACCTTGGCTTTTGCATAATCTTAGTTGTGGTGGTGCTGTGATATAGGAGATGCAGTTCTAAAGGCAGAAAGTTCATGGAATTGAAATATGTCTCATTTTTATGTGAGGGATATTGATAAAATGTGGTATGGTAACCTAATATTGAATGTTTCTAATGCATTCACCAAACGTGAGTCAGCTTACCTTTGGCATTTACACATACGTCTCAGAACAGTATAAAACCAATGTCTGAAGTTTTGTGTTCTGTAATTAACCATTAATCCTTTTTTCCTCGATAGATCGTAAAAAAGATCTTGTAAAACTCCAGGCAGGAGAATATGTTTCTCTTGGCAAAGTAGAAGCAGCTCTAAAGAATCTTCCACTGGTAGATAATATTTGTGTTTATGCAAGCAGGTAAGAGGCAGCTGATATTTTGTTATTGCTGTGTTCTTTGTCTGTTTTACCAAAGCCATAAGGAAAACTTTTTTCTTTGCCATGTGTGGAATTTTCAATCAGTTGAAAAAGGCTTTTACTTGTAATACAATGGAACAACTTTCTTGTATCAAAGCTAAAACATATGAAATGTATGTTTTTATTTTTCCTTTCTCATTTTTTCTCATTTTTTAATAATTTGTTGGAAAATGCCTAGAATGAGTCTTTCGTTCCTTTTTTCCCCATCTGAAAAGCAGTTAAGCTCTGACTGCATTTGTAGTAGACATCACTCAAGCACTTCAGAGCTAATTACCTATAGACGCCCTAGGACACCTTGTTCCTTGCTGCATTTAGCTGTGGTCTGTTTTTCAGAAGTACTGTTGTACTTCAAAAGGGCAAGGGGGAAGCCACCAACAGCCCAGAAGCTGTGCATTAAGAATACTTTTCTTTACCCACTGCAGTGCACCAGCAGGAATCTTGAAGCTTGAGAGAAAACTCTGTAAACACTCTGAAAACACACAATTAATAAACCTTGATCAAAAGTCCTTTCTATTTGCTTTCTACATGTATTACTGAATTAGACACATAAGGGTTCAAACATGTCGTAAGTTTCTAGAATTTCCTAGAATTTCCTACCTGTGCCTAATACGAACTTCTACATATAAATATACTTCAGTTGATGTTTATTTCCTGTTGTTTTGGTATTTGGAAAATTGTTCGGGAGCTTCTGAATAATCAGGCGTATTCTGATGTCCAGTATGGCCAAAAAATGCCCCACTTCATGACTTTGATTAACCAGAACTAGCATACCAGAGAATTGCTCAGTGTTAATGAACAGATAATTAACTTTTGATTTGTTCACCTGGTTCTCTGTGGTATTTTTTTGCATTAATTAATGGTAGACATTAATTCAACTTCAGTTTTGACAGTTTTGGATTAATAGGCTAAAAGGTACTGAGCTTGCCACTGCTGAGAAAAATTCCATGGTGTTAGGTTTTATTTGTGGGTTTGACCCACTGGGTGAATCTCATGTTTGTTTGCTTTGACTGCCTGAGGTTGTGTGCCTGTTCTGAGCACCCTCTGTAGGCTGTCTTAAATCTTGGAGTGCAAAGCTCCTCTGCACGTGGTAGCAGGGAATGAAAAGTGTTTGCATGATATCACTGCTTCAAAAGCTATATTCATGGACAAAATAATCAGCAAGATAAGGAATAAAGTGTTTTCTGGAAGGAACCTTCTTCAGAGGAGACTCCTACTGCTTTATCAGCACTTCACCCATCCAAGATGCATTCACTACATCTCAAGCATCATGTCAGGAAAATGAGCAGTGTAGTTACCTGAGGAATGAGCAAACATGGCAAAAACCTCAGGGAGTTCTCAGCAGGTTCTCTCAGAAATGGTGCTGTCGACGTGTAGTGCCACTGTAGATGTCTCTTAACCATGCGTCTGAGGGCTGTACTTTGGTAGGATTTCGGGCACAGCAAGGGAATGAGGATGCATAGTGTAGGAGACATGTTTTGGCGGAATCTCTTAGCATGGAGAAAATGGCTGAGAAGTTTCTGAGGACCAGATTCTGAGTTTTTTTCCTTCCTGCTGTCATTATCACCTCCAAGACTGAAAAAGCTAGCAAATTGAAAAGATCTGCAGAAAGAGCTTTAGTGGAGAGTTAAGTAGCTGGTTCGGAGAGGAGATGTAAATTTTTAGGATACTTCTCAAGACAAACTGCTTGTTACAGTTCGAATGCTAAAGATTTAACTAATGGAATGAAGTGTTCAGGAGCTGTGAGCTCCAAGGGCCTTTTTCTAAGAAAAGACATAATTGGGTGAACCTGTTTGTCCAGAGGTAATGTCCTGCTATTCAAGTGGCTGAATTTTAGATGAACGAAAGTTGGAGGCTTACCCAGCCAAGTGATTGCTTCTATATGCTGTTTATCCCTGGAGGCCCTTGTGGTATTGCTGGACATGACCTTAAGCATGTCCAAAGACTACAGGAACCTGGAATGAAAGTGCCAGCCCTTTGTGTTCTGGGGAACTGCATGTGTAATATATATCCATTAACAGAGTAGACCCTGGATGAAGTTACAAGGGTTCGGTACAGAGTGTAGCACCAGTGTAAGGGGAGGAGAAAATCAGAGAGGGAAAGGTAGAAGGTGAAATGCAAGCAGTAAGTGATACTAAGGCAAATCTGAAGTCTTTCTACAAGTACCTTCTTAGTAAGAGAAAACCAGTAACAGTTTTGAGTCAGCCGATGGGCAAAATTTGTCAACAGATGTAATAGACTTGCAAGCAGTCACCACAACTGCTGTCAGATACCTGTTATAATTCATACCAGTAACAAAGGAGAAAATTTTAATTTACAGTAATTAAAAAGGTATTGAGAGTTAAAGGATAAGCCAATTTTAAAATATTATGGTATCCCAAGATAAAGTAATCTCCCTACTGGGGTTAAGGTTCTATATTTTGCATTAACTATCTGCCTGGTAAAAGAGAGTGGAAAAGATTTGTTTGTAGAAGGTAAGGTGTAATAGGACCAAAGGTGCAGTTGGAGGACAAGATTAGAATTCAGAGCATATTTGAATATATGGAGCTTTGCTTGAAAATGGAAGTCAGTTTAAAGAGGGGAAATGTAAATTATATCTAAATAAACTGCAAAAATATGGGATGGGGACCACCAGCTAGTAGCAGTTCTGTGGGAGCTGACACGAGTCAAGTGCCATCCTCTTATCAGAAGGTAAATAATATGGTTTAATCAGATGTCTAGACTACAAGATGCACAATGATGTTTTTGCTCTACCAAACATTAAAATGGAACATTTCAGAAAAGGTGGACCTTTTGAAAGAGTCCAGGTGGAAAGTGGGAGCATCTGGACAGGTATCTGTGATGCATGACTTAGGGGAAGGAGAAAAAAAAAAAAAAGCATTGCTTAAATTCCTCTAGAAACCTGAGAAGGGAAGGAAGACAGAGAGAAAGAAAAAAAGAAAAATAGTAACAGTCTGTGAAAAAATAAGTCAATCCTGTGGAAATGAGAGAATATCTGACTGCAAAGAGGAAGAGTCAGGAATAGCCATCAGGAACAGCTTACTACTGCTAAGAGTAATGAAGCGTTGGCATTAGCGTTTGCCTGATATTTAAGAATGGGTTAGACACACCTCTGTTAGTTATAGCTGACCTGACCTTGCTTCAAGGCAAGTGAGTGAATTGGATGATCTTCAGAGATCCCTTTCAGTTTTGGTTCTGCGATCTGCTTTGTTATACTGTGTAGAGTTGCTATGTGAGGTTCCGTTCGCATTTTATCTAAGCTTTATGCCATCTCAAAAGTATTGATTCCTATCTTTCAGGGTGAGTTGTGCTTTAGTGTTTTCCAAAAACTTTGAGATGACAGCTTCACATGTTCTAGGCATATCAGGAACAGAAAAAGATTGGCAACAGTTGAGTGAAAGTATGGGCAATCACTTGAAAGAGAAAGAGAAGTCACCTCCCTTACAGAAACAGGTGTTCTTTGAGATGTGTTGTGCATATGCTCATTCCACAGCCTGCTCTCCAGCCCCTCTTCACTGCAGTCCTCTACTCTTCTACAGTAACTGGATTCTGCAGTTGAGAGGAAAATGAGGTAGGGAAGCTGCACATCAGTCTTCATACCGGGATGCAAAACATAAGGAGAGGCAGGGAGCATTGACATCGTATGAGTGCTGCTTTCCCAAAGCTTTGAGCAGGAGATACAGTGGGATATGCATATGGACAGTACACCTCGAAACAATCCAGTTGCTGTAAGGTAAGTAGCTTCTCTTTCTACTTATTTTTAAGCAGGCAGAGGTAATTTGTACACTGTTGCAGAAAGATGATCAGGTGAACAAAAGCCAAATGCTAAGAGCAGTATCTCTGTATGAAGTACTAATGCCCCAGCTTGCAATGTTGTTTTTGAATACTTGTTAGCTTTACAAAATTCATACTAAAGTACATTATACTTCTCAGTTTCCATTCTTATGTCATTGGATTTGTTGTGCCAAATCAAAAGGAGCTCGCAGAACTAGCTCGAAAGAAAGGATTTAAAGGAAGCTGGGAAGAGATCTGCAACAGTCCTGAGATGGAGCGAGAGGTACTGAAGGTGCTTGCTGAGGCTGCCATGGCAGGTGAGTAGCTGGGTGGGTGGTATTGTATTAACCTTATGGACCATAGTGTCTGTGAAATATATAGGCATAGGCCATAAAAAATAGTGCCTTGAGCATGTATACTTTGTAGAACTTATATGGAGTGAAATTGTCATACAGAAAAACCCAACAAGAAAAGATGAGTTGGTCAGCCCTTTTGATTGATGGAGCCAGTAGCTGAGGAAAGAATATGAAAGCAGGGCATACTGAACCCGATCAGTTCAGCTCCCTATATATATGTGTGTGTATGTTGCTCTTTTAAGATGTCCTATAGTATTTTTTTGTCTTAGCTGTTGGTCTGAAACAATGTGGGCCCTTGGGAAATCCTATTGGGTAGCACAGAGCCTCACATGGTCCTGTGTGTGGTTGAAATAAGCCCATGCTGGCAGGGACTCTCGTCTGGCTTGCAGTGACTTGAATCTTAGGGATTTAAACTGAAAGCAGTCTTTGTAGTTAATGATTTTCAGTAGACTTTTCTTCCATGAACTCTTCCAGTTGCATTTAAAAGTTAAGTAAATATTCTGTATCAGTATCCATACTGTCTTGTGGCAGAGTTGCACAACTCAGCAATGTTCATGTGAAGAAATGCCTCACTTGTTTTAACCCTACCAGCTGCCAGTTGAGGTTAGCTGTGCCAAGCTCTTGTCTGCGAAGAGACAATGAACAGTTACAATGGCAGTTGTGATTTTTTTTCTGTCTGTTATACTTCCCCTCAGCTGTATCTTTTTCATGCTAATTGCTTGTAGTCTATTCAGCTGTTCTGGTGCAAATTAAACAACAGAACAGTGATATTTTGCTTATTCTTTCATAATTTGTCTTGGTTTAGCTTTTGTTTTTTACCATTACTAAGCACTGAGCTTTTCCCATAAAGCTATCAGTTGTGACCACAGATTGGTTTGTAAATGTTCATTGTAGGTGTTATTTTTCATATACATTATCTTTTACACTTTTCTGCTTTGAATGTTTTCTGCCATCTGTTTTGTGATCACTCAGTGTTGTGCTGTCCTTCTGTATTTTTGCAATTTCTCTTCCTCTTTTCTACCCTGGATAACTTCATGCTTCCAGCAGTCTTTGTCTTGTTACTCTGTGTCTCTTCTCCATATTACTTGCAAATATATTAAGCTCTTATTAGTGAATTTGCAGACTTTGGTACAGGAGCATATTCTTATGACTTTAAATTAGAAGAGGGAAGGTTTAGATTAGATCTTAGGAAAAAAATCTTCATGATGAGGATGGTGAGGCACTAATACAGGTTGCCCAGGGAAGTCATGGATGCCCCATCCCTGGAGGTGTTCAAGGCCAGATTGGATGGGGCTTTGAGCAACCTGATCCAGTGAACCCAAACCATTCTATGATGAGTGCAGTCTTTTTTTTTTTTATTTTTTTTTCTGTGAAGCACTAACTATTCTAAAGAAAACTAAATATGCTATTAAAATTGATTAAATTGAATATTTGATTTCATCCTGAAGCATATTTATACATTTTAATAATATTTTATATTCTTGTTTTTTAACTTTGGTATGATAAGCTTTACTTTAGTATTATGATTTTTAGTGTTTAAATTGCAAAAACCCCTAAACCCAGTGATTTAATGTCAAGGAAAGTTAAAAGGTGAAGGAAAAGCTAAAAACTGCAGGTTGAAATTTTCCATTTAACGTGAAAATAGATTAGATTTTCTTTATTATTGCCCATCTGTTTATTAGTTCTGGTAATTACTTGGTTTTGTTTACATATGTCTAAAACAATAGCAGAAGCTCTTGCTAATGATAGTGATTTGTGCTAAAGGCATAACATGCAGGGCACTGTTCTAAGGGAAACGCCTACTGAATGAACTTCCTTTCCTTGAATAATTTAGGACTGTCAGAAAAAAATCACCAGGCCACACCCCTGTTTTTTTCAAGCTTAAGTAGTATGGATTTTCATAGAATTGTAGAATTGCTTGGTTGGAAAAGACCTTTGAGATCATCAGGTCCAACTGTACCTGTTCACTACTAAACCATATGCCTGAGCACTTCGTCTACCCATCTTTTAAACACCTCACTCAACCACCTCCCTGGGGAGCCTGTGCCAGTGCCTGAGAACCCTTTCAGTGGAGAAATTTTGCCTTCTATCCAATCTAAACCTCCCCTGGCACAGCTTGAGGCCATTCCCTCTTGTGCTATCACCTCTCACTTGTGAGAAGAGCCCAGCATCCACCCCATCACAACCTCCTTTCAGGCAGTTGTAGACAGTGATGAGGTCTCCCCTCAGCCTCCTTTTCTCCGGGCTAAACAACCCCAGTTCCCTCAGCAACTTCTCATAAGGCTTTTTCTCCAGCCCCTTCTCCAGCTTTGTTTCCCTTCCCTGGACACGCTCCAGCCCCTCGATGTCTTCCTTGTAGTGAGAGACCCTTTATCTCCAGTAGATGGGTATTGTAATGCTGAGACAACAGTATATATTTTGAGGATGTCACTTCCATGCACTGAGGCTTTCTGAAGTTAGGCAGCACCGATACCCAGACAGCTGGGGTTTATTTCAGGTACTGGTGGATCTGATCAATCTACTAACAGCTACACCAGTAACCATGGGGGGTTTGCTCCACTTATGTCACGTTCTTTTCTATGTGAGAATGCAGTTCCTCCTTTTGTGTTTAACTGTAGAAAAATGGTTACATTTACCTTTTGTATTAAAAATGTTTATTTCTACAGCTAATCTGGAGAAGTTTGAGATACCAGTAAAAATTCGTTTGAGCCCTGATCCTTGGACCCCTGAGACTGGTTTGGTGACAGACGCGTTCAAACTAAAACGCAAAGAGCTTACGGCATACTATCAAACAGACATTGATCGAATGTATGGAAAAAATGTCAAATAATCCTTTCTTCTGCACCACTTTGCTACAGTGAGCTTGGATCAAATAGGAAATACTTGAATTGCCTGTCTCAACACTTGAGATCAACACACAAAACCACCATTCCTCATTTGCAGCTTAAACTGTTATTTCTGATAACATCACCACGATGACTGGCAAGTTGAGTAAAATGTTACGGCAGCAAACTTGTCTGTCTCCTTTTTTCCCAGTTTTCTCTGCTACCTTGTCAATCTGTGGATTTTCCTGAGTCTTTTGGGGAAACCATGATTCTGAAGCCTCAAGTTTTTAAACATTTATAAATCCTGTATAATGTTTTATTTGTATCTTTAAAATTTGGATGTATATAGAGAGAACTTGGCTATATAAGAAATGGTTATACTGGGGGCCTTTTTTTACGTAATTATTTAAAAATAAGGAATTGATGTTGTGACATTATGTACATTGACAATGCTTGTAATGAGATCATTGTTGAACAGAGGACCAGGTTATTTGCTGCTGTGCTATTTTTCTGTGTAAATCTGAGGGAGAAAATGTTTGACATTCCAGCTTGTGTAGTACACCTTTAATATGTGCCTAATGGTTACTTTTAATTTTGTCTGAAAATGAGAAGATGGTCATGGCGCAAGTCTGCAGAAAGGCAGGTACTCTTGCAGGTGTTAGTTAAAGCTTCTTTAATACAAAAGATGCTATGAACACAGCAGAAGTTAAACCCAAGAATAATCTCTCAAATACAGAAGTTCCTTTTCTAGGTAGCTCGTGACAGTTTCATCCAGTAGCTGAGTTGTGTGAAGCTAGTAAGAACTCTCAGCACTAATTTTACTTGACACTTTGTGCGTTTGTCAGTGTCCTTTTAGCAGAGGGATGGTAACAATCTTTGTCTTTTGTCAGTATGTTTGGATGCTGCATGGGGTTTGCTCTTTTCTGGCCAGACCCCTGTTCTGCACTAGCTGCAACCCAAACCTTCCTGGGGGGATTTTTAAAGTCATAATGACAGTTATGTTCTCAGCTCACACAGTGCCTAGCTGCCCTTTGTGCCATTAAAAATCTCCCTTCAATTCTATATTCTGTTGTTTAGCATTTTTTGCTTTAAAAGCAGATATTTGAAGTATTTGTCAGCCAGTTATTTATGTTGCTTGGTTTGTTACACCCAATTCTGACTTTGGAAAGGCATCTCAATTTTTGTTTTACTATAGATATGTGAATATTGTTGAAAGATCCATGGGAGATCTTTTTGTCTTCCATGAGAGTGTTTAGATTTGTTTCAGATGGGATTTTTATTTTCAAAATGTTTCTAAAAAGAATATTTCAAACAGGGTGAAATGAGAATGTGAAAAGGCACATACCATTCAACTTTATGTGATGTAGCAAATATTAAAATGGCTTTAATATGGAGATTCTACTGTGTGTCATTTTCTTATAGTACTAAAAGTCAAGGTCTTGATGCTCACTTATTACACTGCTATGGTAGCGCTTAGCAATTGTGAACAGCAGAAGCTTTGTTTCAGAGGAGGAGTTCCTGTGGTTGGTATTTGTGACGTGGGAGTTTGGGGAGATTTGATATGCAAATTCTAATTTTAAAAATTCTGAAATATTCTATAAATTAATGCTGTCAAGTTCATTCCCTTAAGTTCTGATGAAATGACAAGAAGGTTTGTACTGTGTTTTATGTTAGGTTACCGTCTCTCCCACTATTCACGTATTTCCCCTGCTGCTGCCTATGAAAAACTGTTACCCTTTTGTGGATTTTGGTGCAACTATTCAAATGGAAAAATAAGCAACAAAAAGAAACCAGAACTGCTTTTATGAGAGTAATGCCTCTAGTTATCTAGATCTTAAATTAAAACCTTCTGGCAAATAGATATGAGGCTGGTGTTGGAAAATGAAGAATCGGAATGTGGAAAATCCCAACTGGGAAGGGAAGTGTCACCATATGTTAGACATTGCTAATACTTAAATACTTGTTTTTGCTCCATCAACAACCTTTAAATAGTTCGCATTCAGCACAGGATTTGTGTTATTCAAATATTTTGTTGTTATTTTTAGTGAAAATTAAGTTGCTGAAGTACAACGTATATCACTTGGTGCATTGGGCAACAGATTTAAGAAAATGGTTCTGCTTTTGGTTAATTCGGAAGAAATCTGAAGTCAATATTTTATTCTGCTAAGGGTTTAAATCCACTTTTGGATAAATTACAAAAATGAAACTTAATCTTTTGAAAAATAATTTTGATTGTTCTAATCCAGTCATGAGATTGGTTTGCAGTCTAACTCTGCATTCAATTTTACAGTTGGGGGTGGTTTTTTAGATTTAAAATAGATGTCAATGTATATAGATCGTCCTTCTTTAGACATCGGTTTCAGTGTGGGCATTTATTTCTTCTAAAGAATGTGAAAATAAAGCAATTCACTAATTTTAGCCTTGGCACTCAAGACAAAGACTTTAAAAGTAGTTGTATGGGCTTAAAATATTTGTGATGAGTATGTCTTCTCTTTTGTTTTTTAACAAAACACAGACTTTAATGCTGCTCGAGTCTGAGTACTTCCACGTTCCAGCAATACCACGTGTCCTGTCGGTGCCCAGACTTCTTGGGGTTAATCAGCTAGGGCTGTAGTGGGACAGGAAGTCAGAACTGTTGTGCAGATATAGGGCTTCCTGGCTCTGGCAGTCCTAGCCTTGGAGACTGCTCTGCCTCTAAGACACTTCTGGCTGCCACCATGTTCTTACCCTGTGCTTTTGTGTTGCTGAACAGAAAGACAACTTTAGGGGAGTTTGTTTGGAATGCTGTGTTGATGTGCTACCCACCAGCCAGGGATTTAGCTGGTCTCTTTCTTTTTTTTGTGTGTCTTCCCAAGCCCTGTGCAACAAGAGCAGTGGAGGTACCTGCTGGAATGTATTGCTTCTGTCCTGAAGGCAGCGGGCAGCTGTAGAGTAAACTAGGGCAAGTGCACCGTTGGAAGGAATGGTCCCCATCACATGGGGAATTTTGTAATGGAAAGAGCTGTAACTTTGAACTCAGACTATTTCAAACTAAGAACAAGGGGTTTGCACCTCACCTGAGGGACACCAGAGGGGGGGTATTTTTAACAAAGCTTTTGTAAATATAAACTTCCCAGGACTCTGGATAATTGGAAATTGTAACTACTTATTCTGTTGTGAAAATTAATGTAATTGTTACAAAAAATGACTGACTAAGAAATTCCAAGGATGCTGTGAATCTCCTTTTAATTCCTACAATTATAGAAAAATATTCCAGAATTTTAGGCTAAATTCAAAATAGATGTCATAAGTGTTCTTGCAGAGAATAGTTTCCGGAGTAGGTTAGGAATCAAAGAATTCCATGTCAGAAAAGATCTTGCAAGTCTACTAATGCCGCTGCTACTGCAGTTCACGCACAAGCAGGGCTGCACCTCAGTGAAAGCTGTATTTTGGCAGTAAGGCGTTGTGCTGAAATGGAAGTGAAAACCAATGCACAGCTGAAAGTAGGAACATAATGCATACCTACGTCCTCCTGGTTGTGTAGACAGGATGCAGAAAAGGGTATGGAGTTGAAACCATACATTAAATATGTCCTGTAAACCTTGTAATTTTGTGCAGAAATTGCTATAGGACATAAGACTCCTTTGCAATAACCCTTATCCTGCTGAAATTCACCAGCTTTTATTCTGTACTAAAACTACATTTAGGCGATACAACGCAGCATTTTTAATTTTTATTAATGTGATGTATTAACTACTTTGGACTCGGTATCAAATTGTGTACATCTGTTTCTTTACTGGTAAGAGGAACAGTCTTCATCTTGCACACATCTTGGACCAGGCTGAAGCGTTAATTGACCAGTTGTATATTATTGTAATTGGTTATTTAATGTAAACTCATTTTCAGTGTGATCTTGGTTGTTACTATGAAATGCTTGAACATTGTATATCCTAATTGAGTTATATTGTATGAATTATTTATTTGTAATTGGATATCATGTTTCAAAAATAAAATTAATTTCACATATCAGGCCCATATGTCCATTTTTTAAGTGTCCTTTTGTTTTTATCTATCTGTGCCTAGAGAATTAACACTTGTAAATTAGTGAATTTAAATCACATTGGTTGCGTACGTGGCTGTTTAAGAAGGGCAGTGGGTTAGGACAGTTAAAAATGTTGCACTGCCATGGAAAGCTGTTTGGTGGGCATGTCATTTTGGTTTGCTGGTAGCCTTTTGCATCGCTCAAATTTGGTATCCTGACAGTTTTAATGTTAATAGCCATGTGTTTACGCTTTTGTGGGTAGGGAATATTCTGACTGCTTTGCCATTTGTGCTATGCAGATATTGTTCAAGTATTTGTATGTTAATATTGTTTGTAGTGATTTGGTATCTGGACTGGGTAGTAATCGCCCTTATGTGCAAGGCTCACTTAATTCAGGAGTAGAAATTATACCTGATAGGGTGGGAATTTTGCCAGCTTGTGGTTTTTGAAACTGTAATTTCAAGTCTTGTCAGATATTCAAAATAAATGTGCTGGTTTCAACCTGAATGCAGGAACATAAGCGATGTAGCTTAGTTTTCCACAACAGGAGAGCTACCATCTTACTTTGCCGATGTTATTGACACGTGATCTGCCATTTACCCTTTTGAAGAGCACTGGCTATGGTAATACCTTATGTAAAGCTGTCAGCTTCGGATGTTTTTTCAGTATCCAGGTGTACTGACTGGGACTTACATTACGTGTTTAATGTTCCTTATGTGTGTGAACTGAAGGGTCAGGTCCCAAAGAGATGGCAGGTGCTTGCAAGTGGGCTTCTTAGAAGATCTTGAGCAGTTAAGGTTTTGATGACTAGCTCACAAATTGTCATTGGTACCCATCCAAACTGGAGGCATTTCAACTGAAGAGATGCCCCTTTCCCTTCTTTTGGGGGAATCTTTATTTACAGGCTCACCAGATACCTGGGGTTGTAGTGCTGCCTAAATATCAAGCCTTCCCTGCTGCATAGCCCAGCTCATCTTTGATTTTATCCCTGTAATTTGCCATGAGAAGGCTCCAGCTTCCTCTTGATTGTCTATTACTTTCAAAGGAGTTGTTAATTTTCTTTCCTTCAAAAATACTGGGTTTTTTAAGACAGTTTTTATTTCAGATTCATTTAGGGGATAATATAACAGACTTTAATGTGTTAATGGATTTTTTTGAAGTTTGTTTTTTTGTTTGTTTAGTTTTGTTTCGACCCCCACCCCACTCTCATCCTTAGGAATCCCTGGCTGCTAAAATGCCTTTAGGCGGCTCCTTAATAAAATAAAGGTAAGTAAACAAGTTCTAAACTATTACAGTAGGTAATTTATTATAGCAACTGATTTCAGAAAGGATAAACTTATAACCATTTTATGAGCCTTAGTTTTCAGCAAATACTATGTCCAGGAAGCCATTAGAGAGGCATAGGATCCAAAATAGTAAATACGATAAAACTACAAGTACAAACATTGAAGTCCTGACCTTCTAACAGTGCCATCTCCCTCTTCCAGAGTCTTCCAAGTCTTCCCTTAAAGATTTGAAACTGTAACAATGGCTTTAATGGAAAAGTTCACATGGCTTTGCACTGATATGCAGTCACAGTAACTGTGTTTAGCAGCATGCCTGGTGGATAAGTGTCCTTAACCCCGCTGAAATGGCAAGATCTCGACATAGATGCGTACATTTCCATTTCTGCTGCTTCTGGCTCCTGAAATGTAGTGGGAAAAGTACTATTTTGAAATATGAGAATATTGACAACAAGTGTCTATTTTATCAACTTCCCATTAAATTCATTATATCCCAACCTGTTAAAAAGCCCTGGATGATTAGGTAGTTAATACAGATGTTGATTTAGAAATTTACCTTAAGCTGATCAGATGCAGTTCAGGTTGTTTCTAAATAAGAGATCTTGCTGCAAACTTGCTGTTTTTAATTGGTTTCTTAGTACCGTGTGTACCTATAGTTGAATTTAAACTTCGGTGTCTAATTTATAAAATTTAAGAATGACTTGGAAAGAATGGTTTCCATTATTTAGTGTAGTTGGAAGGCAGGTTGTGGGTGTTCAGCAAGCTGTAAGGAAACTAGTTACTAAAACTCATTAAGAATTTTGTCTCATCAGCTCTCTCCTCTGGATCTCACCCACGTTTACTAGCTTTGTGGAAATGAAAAAATGGGTTTGCTAAATTTTGCTGCAATTCAGGGCTTGGTCTGTTCCAGCTGAAGTACTGTAACAGAATTGTTAGGAAAGCCTGGGAATGCCAGAGATCAATCTGGCCTATTCAGCATTGCACCCTCCTTCCCAGATTTTGCCAAGGTTGTGTAAGAGCTGAATAACCCTAGCAGAGGGGAAGTAGCCTTTGAAGAATAAATCTCTGCCTCAAAATAGACGGTGAAATTTTTAATTTAGAATCTTAAAATGGTTTGGGTCAGAAGGGACCTCAAAGCGCATCCAGTCCCAATTTCATATATTTGTATTTTATTAATTTTATATTAATAGTATTTTCTTATTACTATTCCATCAAAGCTGTTTTACTTTCCAACCCACATTTTTTTTCTCTGATTTCCTCTAATTGCCCACCGCATGCTTTCCCACTGTTCTGCTGTACAGTGTGCACGCAGGGGCAGAGCAAGCAGAGGGCAGTCTATCACTTCATCCATTGGAATGGGGCGTTCAGTGGAAACAGGCAGCCCCTGTGCCCCAGAGGTGGGCCGGGAGCAGGGATGGAGAGTGCTGGCTTGGCTGGGCAGAGCCTTTCTGTCTGCCAAGGCATGATGTGATGCCAGTCCAGCGCTCCTCCGCATCTGGTGCCTCACTGCGGGTGCTGGCAAGGCTGCTGCATGTCAAATGCTGAGCTAGGAATTGACTGCTTGGCAAAGTACCCAAAGCCCCAAGCTCGTGTTTATCAGTCAGCCTGCTGCGTGTTTTGCAGCCATCTACGCAGGGTGTGTGTGTGACGAGTGGCACTGGCATAAGCATTTCACCCCGCTGGACTGCTGGGACTGCGGCAGTGGTGGCATGGGCTGCGATGTGCTGCCATTATCTGTGATGGCAGCCGAGGTGTCAGACAGCCACACAGCCTTCTCCGTGAATCCAAAATCCCAGGCAGAAGGAGCTGCTGCTCTATCCCAGGTAGGAGCTGCTGTGCTGTTTCTTCATGAAAAGCTTTGTTCCTTCCTCTAGCCAAAAATGGTGTAGAGGGAAAACTGCTCCAGTCCTCTAGGCCTGCTGTCATCGAGCGGATTTTATTTCAGTGACGCAAATGTCACAGGCTCTTGCACAAAATGATGTGGACAAATTGGAAAATGTCAGGCAGACAAAAAAATGTTGAATTGTGAACTTGTAAAAAGTAGCCAGTATATGGTGGCAAACCAGACAACAACCCCATTCCCTCTTTCAGCCCTTCCCTGTGTTTTCCAGAATGGATAATATGCCTGAATAAACCTTTCGTTATTTATAGTTAGATCTGCTACAGATCCTCTTCCCCTTCCTCCACTCATCTCCCCTTCCTTCCCCTCCTCCCTCTTTCTCCTCCCCCCATCCTTCTCTGCAGGGCTGCTCTCAGTCACATCATCCCCCAGCCTGCATTGAAACTGCATTGCCCCAGCCCAGGGGCAGGGCAGGGCAAGCTGCAGCACAGTGATTTTTTTTTCCTTGCATATGGGAAGAAGTGTCATCATGGTGGTCATTTAAAAAAAAAATTATTATTAGCTGTTTATTTTTTTTAAAGTAAGAATTCCTTATTTTATGCAGCTGAAGGAAATGTAGGTAGATAGCTTTTCAGTCCTGCTCCCAAGATGACCATCAAGCAGAAGGAGACTGGCTTTGGGATGTCCTCAGGCAGTGAGGAGTTTGCCAGATCTGCTCCTGGGGTATCTGGTTCAGCTCCCGGAGTTTGGCTTTCCCGCCATGCAGGAAGCAATGTCCTGTTTCATGGCTTTGGCTCTCCTGTGAGGCAGGGGTGCTGGGGGTCCTGGGCTGTGTCACACAGAGTGCTCCTCTGTAGCGCCGGGTGTCTGGGCAGGAGCCCGTCCTGCATGCCTGGTGGGGTTTGCTGCTGACAGCAGCTGGGGGCATGAGGCCTCAGGCCATTTAGGAGCCTGGGAGCCTCCCACCAGCTCAGGCTAGGGAGGATTTTGTGTAATAATAGAATGGTTTGGGTTGGAAGAGGCTTTTAAGCCCATCCAGTTCCACCCCCTGCCATAGGCAGGGACACCTTCCACTGGATCAGGGTGCCCAAAGCCCCATCCAATCTTGTCTCCAACACCTCCAGGGATGGGGCAGCCACGACTGCTCTGGGCAACCTGTGCCAGGGCCCCAACACCCTCACAGGGAAATATTTTTTCCTAATGTCTGATCTAAATCTCCCTTTCTTCTGCTTAAAAAACATCCCCTTTCTTCCCTTTTTGTAGCTTTTGCTGTTCAGATAGGTTTTTAGAGCCCAGGCTGATCTGGGGATAACTGAAAAGTGTATTTCAACAATCTCAGGCATTTGGATTATGATTATTTCCATTCGTCTGTCTCTGTTTATTTACTTTTTAAGAAAGCTCCAGTAGTACTTTGAACAGTTTTATTTTGCTAGAAATTTCTACCCTCTGTGATTTGCAGATTCCTGTGCTGATTCAGTGCAGTAAATCCTTGGAGAACCTGTTTGACACCACAGGCTGACACAGTATGACATTTCCTTTCCCACCTCAGGCTGGGACTACAATGTATTCCCCGGCTTCTTTGAATTTTTGTTTAATTAAGTCTTATTTTTAAAAGTGTTTGATTGTTTCTCTTCCATGCTTTTATATTTTTCTTTGCATCTGGCTGTACCTCCGGGTTTCCTATGGTATTCCTTTTGCCTTCCGAGTCCAGCCGGAGCCAGCCACGTTGGCAATGTCACAGGGAACACCGGCAGCAGGTGGACTCCTGATCCTCTCTTTTCAAGGGGTTTGTTCTCCATCGCTGCCAAGAGTGGCTGTGTGCAGTGATGCCAGGCTTCCCGCGGGGAGAGCGAAGCCTTGGCGCATGTTCCCGTCCGACCACTGCGTGTGCAGCCAGCTGCTGCACCAGGGCTTGTGCCAGAGCCCAGCCAGGCAGAGGGAGCTTCTCCTCCTGACATTGGGACCCTTTGCAAAAGGTGGCTTTACTCGCCCAAGGACACTGCTGTAACCTTTAGCAGAGGCTTCGGGAAGTTATACCCAGCTTCCACTGTTAAATAATCCAGCTTTGGTTTTCATTCCAGCTCCACTTCAGACACCCACTAGTATCTTGTTGGCCCTGCTTTTTTTTTCTTACTATGATTTTTTTACTTTGTTGCCAAGACCTTTTTCATAGTTTTTGGAGACAAATGGCTCTCAAGATTGATACATCTGAAACACTCACAGTATCTCAACATCTGGTATCTTACCCATCATTGACAAAATCTTTTAAAATTAGGACGGATAAGTGAACTGCAGCAAAAAACCTTTCTGTATTGATTGAGTAGATAGAACTCTTTTCAAGGTCTTTTCTGAAGTATAGTGACACCTCAACTCTCTTCATCACCCTCTTTATCTGCTGGCCCATTCTGAGGCTGATGTCTTAAACTGTCTCTATGAGTTTTGTGACATGGCATCACTTCTGGAGGCGGCTGCAGATGCAGGAGCTTCCAGCTATGATGCTGGAGAGATCAGCAAATAAGCATCACAGAGCACCATGTTCCTGCAGCTCCTCTGAGACACAATACACTCATAGCACTGGAGGGTATCAATAACTCAGCTCTTGCGAGCCTGGAATAATTAACTGAATAATTTATTATTATTATTATTATTATTATTATTATTATTATTATTATTATTATTATTATTATTATTATTATTTTCCCAAGCTAGTAAATTGAAATGTTGGTAATTTCAAATAAAAAATCTGTACTAATTTTTCTCTGCTGGTCTGTGTGATGATCTTAAATGGGAACTGTATGAATAGCTTGTGACATGATCTGAATATGTTCATACTCTGAAAATACAGTGTGAGAAAATATAGGTGAGAGTAGGTATGAGGAATGGCAGTACATGTTTATACTGTTTAAATATAATCTAAGTGTTAGTTAAAATGTTACTTGGGGGTAATTCTTCTACTGCTTTCTTCACAGCTTTGTCCTGAATTTAGCCTTGGCTGTGTGAACGGAGGTGTGGGTGGTGGGATGTACCGGTGTGTCCATGCCAGGGGTTTGCAGCTCTGGGGAGCCACTCGCTGCGGTGCCCGACTTCGCTCTACTCCTACGCACAGCACAGAGCTCAGCCTTTATCTCCCACTTTGTCTGTTCTGGTTTGGTTTACTTCCAAGGACAGCTTCTGCCCTGCCTTTGCCTTGCGGGGCTGTCGCAAGGAGTGTGGTGGATGCACAGCAGAGCAGGGGCTGTGCCCTGGCCCCAGCCCTCGCTGCAGCTGCGCTGCAGGTCCTGCCATCCACCTGGAGCCTTGCAGGCAGGAGCCCTGCTGCTCTGCACCGAGATTTATACTTTCAGTGTTGACCTGTTTGAATGGTCTTTGCTTTTCTTCCAGGTAAGGTCTCAGTTTCTTTACTAATGTTACTTTGGGGTAGGATTTTTGCAAATCATCAGTTTATTTATTAATGTGTCAACGCACACTTTGTTTAGGATCCTGAACAACTCATTTTCAAGGTTGAGGGGGGCTTACGTGTACATAAATAGTAAGTGAGTTTTGTATTCAACTTTAGCTAAAAACATCTGCAAACTAAATATTCCAGTAGTTGAAAGTTGCCCATAAGACAGAGCCCCCAGGACTTGGTGATCATCCAGTTGTCACCTCTGGGGCGATCCAGGTGCGGAGCACAACCAGCTCGGCTGCAGGCAAGACTTGCCTCCTGCTGGAGGCAAGGAGCCTGGATGGCACAGGCTTTGAGAAGGGCATGCTTGCCCGCAGGGCAAAGGAAAACACTTGTGAGTCACACTGAATGCTCAAGGAACTGGCTGGAGATGTTCCATGAGCTGGGATGTGGGAGTTGTTTTTACTCAGTGGTGTCTGAGAGTGCAGGAGAGTCCATTTGGGAGGATGAATCATAAGTGTGATGGGGAAGGGAAAGGATGGGCAAGGCTGGTGAGCTGCTTGCTCCCAAGACATAAAGCCCACTCCCAAGGGCCTAACCCTCTCAAACCACCCAGCTTCCCTCAATCCCAACAGCTGTGCTCCTGCGAGTGGAGGAATGTATCGAAATATTAAATGTACATCAACATCCAAAAAATTAAAATATCCTCATAAGTTCTGGATGATTCTTAGTCTCACAGGGCTGAGCAGGAAAGGCTGCTAAATACGCAGGCAACAGCTTGAACACTTCTAGAAAAATCTGCTTTAAGAACTGTCATCAAAGCAAGCAGAATGTATCCAGGGAGATTTACACCTGTGGAGCATGAAGCGGAAGCAGACGGTGGGACTGTCCCAGCGCTGTGAGCTGGTGGTAAGGAGGAGCAGACTCGGGCGTGACCAAGGTGGATCTTCCCATCCAGGCCTCTCAGGTCCCACTCAGGGGGTCTGCTTAGAAGAGCTGCCCAGCACACGACTGCCCTGTAGGGCAAAGGAGCCTTACACCACTGCAGCCCAACCCATAAAACCCACTGCCTGGTTGTTTAGGTGAGCAAAGAGAGTAATGCAAACCTGCGTGGGCAGGTGCAGGCAGCTCCCTTCTCTTTCCAGCCAAATCCGCATGCGGCGTTTCCGGCGCGAAGCTGCGCGCAGCCAGTGCCCACGGCCTGCCCAGCAAAGGGGGCACGGTCCTCCATGCCTGCCTTTGCAGAGCCCTACACCTGCTTTCTCAGTGTAATCAGGAAAAACATACAAGGGCTTGGGTCTCAGCCTGTTCACTGGTGTTCGAAGAGCAGATTGTTGTGCCAGAGCTGACTCATTTTTTTCCTTTTCGGCCACTAGAGAAAAAAAAAAAAACAACCACCTTGCAGCACTAATAAATTGTTGCAAATGTTTGCAATTTATCAGCGACTGGGCTACAACCACAGTTATGTGCAGCGGATGACTCGCTGAACAGCAGTGACGTCTGTTTCTGGATTTCAGAAGCTTGTACAAGAGCAAAGACTCATGCTTCTGACCCAGTTTCCTCGCATTTTGGATCTAGAAAAAAACAATACCTGTAAATATTGGAAAGAATTATCTCCCCAGTTCTGCTTTATTTATTTTGAAAATATTTTGGGTATCTTTGCAATAGCAAAACCAAGTAAAAAAACAGTCTTTCTCTGGTTTTGGTCCATCCTTTGTAGTTTTCCTGCTATAGGGAGGAACTCCTGACCTCCCTGGAGGCCATCTCCCTCCCGGGTAGTGACCTACCTAGTCCTGCTCTGCCTCTCAATCCTGGAGAAAGTAACCGGCTCAGACACAGAACGAAGAGCATAAATCAGAAATCTCTATTTCTCAAGCCCAGGTATCTTCATGGCAACCTCAGAACAAAATGTTTGAGGTTCTCTTACCTCTTTCATTTGTGTGCAATACTATTTTCATAGATGTAAGGATTTTTTTTTTAAACTGTTTTGAAGATGGTTATCAAGTTAAGCTGAAATAAAATCGGAATCAAATCTCTGCCTGAGGTTAAGGATAGTCTTGTTACTACAGTAGGATTTGGGCAGTTGGACATCATAGTGTCATTAGTTTACTGCTAGCCTTGGTGTTAACATCTCGCTGCCACTGTTATCTTCCTTCCTGAGTGGTAAACACACGTATTGAGTGTTAAACCAGTGCAAAGCCTAAATTATACAGCTCTGTAAACATGGTGATTGCTGAATGTGTTTAGCTTCTGCTCAGGCTCTGAGACGTATGGGACCCATTTCCCCACTGCGGATTCACAGTTGCAGAAACAGCAGCATTTCAGAAGTGATTTGATTGTGTCTTCAAAGGAGAGTAGAGTCAAAGACAACAGTATCTCTGTTTCAAGCTGAGCAAAGTAATGGGGTGAGATCAGGCTGGCTGGATTTTTTTCAGCATCTCTGACCTTGTCCATGCCAACCCCACCATCTGTGCATGACAGCAGCACCGGCTGCTTCTCCTTACCATGGCTCTGGGTTGTGGCTCCTCAAAGGATGAACCGTTCCTGTGCCCTTATCTGAACCTCTACTCAAGTTATCTTTGTTTTGAACAATATGGGAAAACAGCTGAGAAATGTAGGGGCTGTGTTTTGGGCTTTCAGGGAAGCAGGAGGGACATGGTTTTGGATGTAAGTAGAGGCAAAGCTGGCTTAGCACTTGAACCAGAAGGGAGAGGAAACAGGGGAACTTGTGTTCATGTTTGCTTTTCTAAAGTTTTATTGCTCTGGCTAACTCCAAGGATGTTACTACTCAAAAATCACAACTCTGATCCCCAAATGATTAGACTTAAGAAATAACAGGTCTGGGGGTTTATTTTCTGGTTTCCTGGTTATCTGAGACATGAAAAAGCCATGGGCTATTCCTCTTTTGACTGCAAGAGCAGGCAGGATTTCTCTCTTGCCTTGTTCATTTCTTGTAGCAGCCTTGAAGCCTTCTGGAGCTCTTTGAACGCCAGGCAGCAGAAGATTATTAGCTGATACTAATGGGGAACCAGAAGTTGAATGGTGTCTTGGCAACAACTGAACAGCATGAGTGTGTCAGTACTGCAAGGTACCTAGCTAAATGGGGGAGCTGATAGCATGGGTCCTGCTTAAGGGTGCTTGAGGATCACATAGGCTGTGTCCTGTACAGCCCCAGTCACGGGCATGTTTCCAGTAATAAAAATCCTGGTACCTAGGAGTTTGTTCCTTGCTTGTTTTTTCTTCCACTGTAATTGACTGCTGGGAAGCCTTTACCCTTTAGAAAGGCAGCAATATGTAGTTAATATAGATTTAAGGGATCCTCATTTCATTTTTACTTATGTTTAGTGCATATTAATTGTTTCCCCTTTATTGTTATAACAATAGAAATCCAATGTATTTTGTCTGTAATTTGTTTTGTTAACAAGATCTTGCCTTTTTTCCATTTGTTTTTACAGCTAGATTAAAACCTCTTCTAAGTTTAATTCAACAGAAATTCTTCCAAAGTTCTGCATTACTTACCTGTAAGTGACTATATAATATTCCCTTATTAATTAAAATATTGTCACCCAGTATTCAGAGTGTGTTACCTGCTCAGCGTAGCCTCCTGCTTTCCTCGGTGTCATGGCAATCTCACCTCTGTGGCAGTGTTGGTTTCTGAGCATTGCTTGCAGCCATGGCAACGTGGGGTGCCAGGGAAGCCGGAGCTGGCCTGCGTTTGGGTTGTGGCAGCTCATTCCTGCTGCAGTTGTTATTTTTAGGGGCATGAGTGCAGTCTGTAGCACTAGTCTGGCACGTGGGTTTTTCCATGTGATAATGAAAATACTTGGTTAAAACTTGACTGGCTCTGAAAGGAAAGGTTGAGTAAGATAAGAGAAATGAAATGGAAGTGCTAATAAATTAGGGGGCAAAGCATAGGCTCACTTTACTTGTAAGACTTCTAAAATCTTTAATTTAGCAAATTAGCTGCTTTCCTGAGCTAAATCGCAGAGAGGAGCTAGGCAATTTGTTTGAAGTGGCTGAGCACTGGAGAACTGAATCAATGTTGGTACCTTTTATTCCTTTCTGAGACTGATCACATGCTGAAACCAGTCACGAGGGAGAAGAAAAATCACCCCAACCAAACACCAAAAAAAAAAATAAAAGGAAAACTCAGTGTTTTGGCAATGACCTAAGTCTCCCCCACTGAGCTTTGCAATGATGAGATACAGCCTTTTACAACTTTCTTCTGTATGAAGCTTTGAAGCCTGTTGTGGTTTGCTGAAAAAGAGGGTCTGAACGAGTTGTGGCTGAGAGGAAGGTGATGGCAGGGTTGTCCCAGAGACTGTCAAACATTAAACCGTGAGACATGAAGGTGTCACAGTGATGTCTGCAAAGGGAACAGATTTGTAGTAACAGGGGTGTGCTGTTTTGGGGCACTATGAAGAGGTGATCAGCCCTCACTGCGGTTGGCATTTACGGGATATGAGGTTATGAGGCTGGCAGCTTATAGAGCCGAGTCAATGGGAATCCTGTCTAGGAAAGGGTTAAGGTATTAAGCCCAAAGGGCAGAATATGATCCACCTTATAGAAGAACAAACAAACCCAGCGACTTCAGTGGGAAACAACCCTGTGAGGATTGCTGTGTCCAACGGAAAGGGTCAGTTCACAGGCTGAGCCTGTGCTCGTTGCCAGGATGTAACAGCAGAGACTTCCTTTCCTTGAGATCAAGTGAAGTGGGTGTCTGTGAGAGAGCACTCCTCAGGCTGCTCCGGGACTGTGAGCTTCCTACCAGGAGGTTTCAGGATCCAGTAAGGTCTGTCAGCTCTGGAGAGAGCCATGCGAGCGGGTGTTGGCTGCAGCGGAGACAGGGCAGAGCCCTGCCAGCGCTGAAGGCGATCAGCCTCAACTTTGACCAGTAACTGTGCTGCTTCTCTGACGACTGAGCTCCCTGATTTAGCGTGCTTTAGCACTCCACACTCGGCAACAATACAAATCTGCAGAATTTCTAGAAACTGTGACTCAAAGTGGTGAGGCATCCTCAGGGGTTTCCGATCCGTGCCCTGTTCTGAATGATTCTGACCCCACTGCTTCAACCTTGCAGCCTGGCACGGCGCATTGTCCAGTTTCACGGTGATTTTGTGCTGCCTGCTCTTTTGTGGTCTTCTGTTGTAGTTTGCAGCGAGTCAGCGTGACACTTAGAAGTTTGTAGTTGACCAATGTGTTGAGGGGAATTTGTTTTGTTTTATCTTGTTAGTTCCTGGGTTTAGGAAAAAATAATGACATGTTTTAGTCATGTTGGATGGTTCAGCATAAAGCTTAATCATAAAGACTCCTTAATCCCAGACAACTGTTATTTGCTTATGCTGCTAGCTAATCATAATGCTGAGATTATTATACCCAGAGTAATTAAATCGGTATTCAAGTTTTCATTTTATTCTATTATTTACAAACACAAATGATTTCAGATGAGTATTTTTTAGATCTGGGCTCCAGTCCCATGAAGATAAACCAAGCAATGAAGACTTGGGCACGGAACCATCCAGAACAGATACGCTCATCTCTGTTTGAGAATGAGGAACTATTAAAACGAAAAAGAAATCTGATTAAACCGTGGCTGAACATTGAGGAAAAGGAGAGTTAAAAACATAGGGCGTGTTGGCTGGAAGCATTCCTGGAATGTGCCTTGCACCAACCCCAGCGCTGCTGCTAGTGGGGGGCAAGGGGCTGAGCAGCACCCCCAGGGAGATGTGGCAAAGAGAGTTTATCTTTTGGGAGAGGGGAGTAACTGGTTCTGGCAGCTTTTTCTTGGAGGGAGATACTGGGAAACCACTCAGAGCTTTGCAGAGCTGTCCCAGCTGAGTGCATGTCACAAATGTATGGGGTGTGAATGTGATTTCAGGGCTCAGAAAGATGCGAGGTATCTTGCTACAGACAGACACAGTTCTGCTCCAGCAAAACCACACCAGTGTGGTGTGATAAGACACAGTGAGTGTGTTTATAAACAGAAATGTCAGAGAAAAACTATAGGGGACATGGACGAGCAATATGGATGTGTGGTGCTGAGTAAGATGTGTGTGTGGGGGTATCCTTCACTGTCTTTTCATGTTATTTAGACCTCTCATCTCCCTCTGATCCTACTCTTTTAGCCAAGCAAGTGGATGTTATAGAGGGGTTCAAAAGACATGTTTTGGCAGCCTGGTTTGTGAATGACAATGGTGAAAATGAGATGATGTGGGGGAAATGAAAGGAGAGGGACAAGTCAAGGATGGAGGAGGCAGAGGAAGCTTTAACTCAGGAGGAGATAAACCCTGAGGTGCAGATAAGGACTATGAGTTCCAGTTTTCAAGGCAGCGGCTTCCAGTTTGGATTTTCAGTTCACAGTTAAAGGACTTGATATGAGAACATGTCCTCTCGCCTGTGTGATACCCGGCTGAGCTGACCCTGTTGGGAGAGGGAGCTAGCGAAATCCCTGGAGAGGGCAAACCTCTCCTGGGTTTTGGCTAAACTGGGTTTAGCACAATGGAGGTCAAGACCATGCGGGATAAGAGAGAGATGGGGACACGGATGGGTCGTGAGGAAGGGAAGTTGTGTGGTAAGGAAAGGAGGTGAGCGGTTGGAAAACACACTGAGTAAATGGTTTGTGTGCGTGTCCTGCCATGAGGGGTGTAGGCAGGGTGTGTTGGGGTGAGTGAGCATGTGACGGCTCAGAAAACCAACACCAACTTTCCACCACTCATATTCATTTGAAAATGGGAAGCAGTGTGTCAAACGGCCATCATCCTTCTGGATCCTTGCCTGCAGTGCAACAGCAAAGGAAACACAGCCCCTGCTGTGCTGAGGCCTTTCATCTGCCGAGCACTTTTTGCTTCCGTAAGTGGATGATTTATGTGAGCAACCACTCCACACCATGAACAATATTTACAAGTAACACAGCAGTTACGTTTCTCTCAGGAGCTCTTTTAACACTTCAGTTTAAGAATTGATCAGTTCTCCGTTGACACTTGAAGTCGAATGCTTATGAAAGACTCCAGGAATTTTGTGAATATGACATCAAAATTCTTTAGTTATGTAGCTCAAAGAAGTATCAATACATCCCGTCTGTCTAGATGTATCTTTTTTTTTTGTATTTCCAATCTGGAACAAGAATACTTTTTCCCTCAAACATACTACATTCTAGACTTCATTCTAGACTTGGTGAGGAAAGAGCAGGATCTCCTGTATCTGTGCAGAATTCCCTACTTCCTGTTGTTTCCTAGATTCAAGTGAAATACCAGCTTCCTTGGAAGAGCAAAAAGACCACACAAGACCACATGTTGTTTACTTTGGGCTGATTATTCACATGTTATGAGCAGCCAAGAGAAGAGACTGTTTTCCCCTAAGTTCTAAAAGCATAATTCCATCAAACCAATGGCTGCTTTCGCTTTAACAAAGTACGTTCAAGAAGGGATGATGTCTCCCCACTGAAATACGGATGCCTGCACATGAAAAATAAATCTGCTCTGGTTTCTTTTATCATTTGCAAGGAAGCTGTTTCTGCTTAAAGTAGGTATTTACGTGTTACTAAGTTTCTTTTCTTTGATATCACTTGTTAAATATTAATTAGGAAGGCGATTTTGATTCTTTTAATCAACTTTATTATTGTATTGTCAAAGTGTGCTCTTTTCCCTCTCTGTTCAGCACACAGCACAGGGAGAGTTTTCCATGGGACAGCGAGGCTGTTGGCCTCTGTGGTGAACACTGCAGTGTTTCCCAGAGAGCCGCTCTCTTTCTGTCTGTTCGGTTTGCTGCCACGAGCACCCAAGGGGTACATCCAATCTGCAGGGTGCAAACTTGCTGCACTGGAGAGAGAAAGGTCAGAAGGGCTTCTTGGGCTTTGCCAGATCTCTTGGAGTTCTGAAATTTCCTTAAACAGGGAAGTACAGGAAGATATAGGGGTCTTTTATATCATTCTGGGTCCTGGTAGTGGAAAATTGCATCATTTGATCTCCGTCGGTAGCCCACACAAGGTGGGAGTGCTTCTGTTAATTGAAAGAAAATAAGCTTTTCTATCAGCTGAGAAGGAAGAAATCCTATTCTCTTAAAGCTGTCATAACCCTGCATTGACTCATCCTCTGCATGCTCACACCTCTGGCTCTGTAGACTAACACCGAAATACAGAAACACAGGGACCAGGCTCAGCTCATATTCAGGAATCATCTTAACTTTTTGTATCCAGGCACTAAAGTGGAAATCCAGACCTTACAGGAACCAAAGGCAAACTGCATCATTTGTGACTGGGAGTTTGGCCTCAAGTTTAAGAAATTACAGCTTCATGCTTTCATTCCTTTGCCATGCAGGATCTCTCCCTTTGGAAAGCATGCACGTGCTGTTGCTGCCTCTTTTGTGTACTTTCTGTCCTCTTTACTGTACACCTGGGGTTCATCCAATTGATGCTATTTTGTACCTTGTGTTGTCTTTTCCAAAGCGTACTTTTGGAATAAGAATACAAATAGCTGTTTTGAGTATTTTGTGCTCTGAAAGTGAGTACAGTCAACAGATGCCAAGAGGTAATGAATCAAACTGAAGTGCTATCTTAGTTGCTTCAGCTTGGAAGGGGACTGCTGTAGAAAAAGGCAATGATGAAATCAAAACTGCATTTGCAATCCCGTAAAGATTCAGGTCAGCAGGGTTGAGAGCAGAAATTAATGGAGTGTGAAGTTACCTGCTACTTTAAATGTGGAGGTTTCGCAACAAAAACTTGAAGGGAATGTTACAAACACACATGATGCTGAGTGCCTGATGTTGTATAAAAGCCTGAGGACCTTGAACATAAGAGGGAGAGAGGGCTCAACATCTGGTATCCATGTGAAAGTGAAAAATCCCGTCTGCATTGAAGGTCACAGTGACATGGGATGCTGTGCTGACATGGCTGTGAAAGAGCATAGGCTGCTTTTTACTTTGTGAACAAGTTTTCCAGGATTGGAGAAAATGATCAAGAGAAATGTGGCTCGTTTCTCTAAAGCCTTGCAAGTTCTTTCACTTTGGCTGGACTGGATGTGCGCCGCTGAGAAGGCACTCTCTGTCCCTTTCATCTCTGCTTTACACCAGTTTCTTGGAGAGGAGGAGGAACTTACCTCTGTGTATGGTTTCTCTCCTCAGGAGAGATGGAAGATCACCATGACACTTGTATTCTTTATTGTACGATGTCGTGAGTTCCTAAAGGGGTAGAATTGCTTTTGTGGTAAATGTCACAGTGGTCTCCCTCCCTTTTTTAACCTGTTCTGAACACTCTGTATTCAACCCTGTGCTCAAAAGCAGTGTTAGTAGAGATGAATATGAAATGCCCATTGTATGCTGACAGGTACTTCAGTCTCAAGGCAGAAAACACGACACAGTCCATGCAGGCAGCCAGACTGGTACCTTGCTCTGTATTGGCAGTTGTGGTCTTCACCCTCACCAATATCCCACAGTGGATGGGCTTTAAGGTCTGTTCCAATCCAATCAATTCTGTGATTCTATGATGATAGGTTTTGGTTTGTTATATAGAAATATTTTGTCAATATGTAACTTTGTAACATATCTTAGCTACAGGAAAGAAAATTGAGGCTGTGATGACTTTAGACTCAGATTCTCATATCAGCCACTGAAAAGTATTTATTTTTTAAATGTGATTTCTTGCTATCACTATCACTACTATCATGAAATTCAATTTAGGAATTGATAAGAAATGCTTATCCTAAAACTCCAAGACTCACAGCACATGGCTTACAGTAAATGCTGAATTTAGGGTAAACTGTTACTACAGATATCATTGAGATTTTCTGTTGCTTGTCATCTCTTAGGATCAGAAACCCCTCTGTCCTTCCCATTCCTCTTTATTTTTTTTTTTTTTTTAGATTTTCAGATGATTAATTCAAAAAATGGACATAATCAGATGATCTTTATGGTCATACTGACAGCACATGCTCATCAAACAGGCTCAGGTCCCAGTAGGAAGTAGCCCTTTAACTGTTTCGTCTTGCATCTTTACTCTTATTAACTCACAACATGGAAAAAGAAAGATAAATGCAGCATCAGATGATGGATTATGTCCCTAATGAAGCATTTGGCATATATTTTCCATGCAGCCTGCAGAGTTATCTGAGTCTCTAAGGACATTTCATGTTGTCTCCATAATGGATTCTGCCTTCGTTAAGTTTTCTGACTGTCCTCAAATTTTTATTTGGAGGAAGGGTTCGTGTTATACTCTCTGCTCTGTTGTGAAGAATTCCTGCCCCATGGGATGCCTCAAGCCTAAACTTTTGCGTCCTTTGGTGACGGAGGTTGCTGCCACAGAAGGCTCTCTAGGAGACAGGGATCTTGAGAAAAAAAATCTGGCATCATCAGCTATGTTGTGACCTTTTCATTGTTGGAGTGCCAGGCTCTGCTTTGTTGATCTGAGTGTTTTCCAAAGAGGGAATCTGGAAGGTGGAAGAAGCAGCACAAGGCTTATTCTTAAATATCATAGCCTAGGTTGGGAGTGATGCGAAGGTGAAAAGGACCACCTGAGAGGCAATTGTAGGAAGGGCAAGAGGCCTGTAAATGAAATTTCATGGGAAATTTCATGAAATTTGGGAAAAAAACATCATTCTGAAAGGAAGAAAAAAATCTCAAAGAAGAAATAGTAAGCTTAACTCCAAAAAATTAATTAAAATTAAGCGTGCATGTTTGACATGATCAATGTTTTTGCATTATACAATGCATAATATAATTTGCAACAAAAGTAATTTCAAAACACAAAATTAAAAGGCTCAAATTTTCAATTTGCTAGGTTTTGTTTTTAGATAAAAATAAAGTTTTTACAGGGTACAGCTTGTGAAATATGACTTATGGCACCAATACACAAGTGGCATATGTTTTTTAGGTAGTTATTCCACAGTGTCTTCCTATGCCTCCTCTTCACGTCTATAAAAGGCTCAGGGATTCCTTCCAGGCCTTTTTAAAATTAAACTCTTTTCCAGAATCATGGACTAACAGATGGAAAAGAGTTCTGGTCATCAGCTAGCCAAAGTAAATGCACTTACAAAGACTTTTCAGCAGTAACTATGTGTAATTATGCAGTTCGGGCATCTTTCATTTGAACTTTGGGGATTGCACTATGGATGTACCTGACCAGTCTTCCTGCCGTCTTGTTGAGTGCTGCAGTTCATATTGGTAACTTTGTACAGAGCTTCACCTACATGAAAAATACGAGGCTTTGGAGCAAAAAAGAGACCCTATTTGCACATGTGGGCACTTGCAGAACCAGTCTGCCTCTCTGGTGGGAACTGGAGGGTGTTGGTGCATCTGAGGGTGTTCTATGACAAGGTGGGTGATGACCTGTATATAACACTGACAACCGGAGGCAGCAGGACGAGCTTCCAGTCTTCTTGTTCCCAGGATCAAGAAGCTTCAGAGCTGGTTTCCTAGGGTGTCATGGGCACAGAGAAAGGATTTCTCCTTGTACTGAACCAGTTTTGATTGACCCAAAAATGCTGGGCGTTTCCTCAGCATTCTGTGAAATCCCTGCATAAAAGGGTGTTGGTGAAACCCGACTCATTGTCTTTCATTTTTGAAATTCCAAATTTCTGGAGCTGAATGGGAAAGCAGATATCACACAGAGCTAAGAAAGATGTGAAATAAAAATTCCACAAAGTGGCTAGAAATCTAGAGACTTGCTTGGGCTGTGCTTTAACCTGCCAGTTAGTATGCTCTTGCTGTTTGCTCGGTAATTTGTCATGAACAGGGAAGAAGAATCCAGACTTGGCAAGCTGGTGCTGCAGACAGATTTTGTCAGATGAAATCCCAGTAGACATTAGGCCAACATCAACAGCTCCTGAGCTATCACATGGGAATGCACAAGGAGATAAAATGAATATTCTAAGGGGTGGATGCCCTATTTTAAGAGGCAGAGAAGGGAATCTGGCTAATGGAATTTTTTTTCTTTTGTTTGTGGAGTTGTTCAGAGGAATGATGGAAAACATTGGTTCCAAAAGCAAACGTAATCCTGTATTTTCTTGAATTCTTCACTTAATTTAAAGTTGCTTAATTCCTCTTTCTTGCTTTTTTCTACATGTGAAGAGAAGTTAATCCTATCTGCCTTTAACTCAGAGGGTTTTGAGGGCAGAGTTCAGAAAAGAATCTGCCGTCTATGCAAGGAATCCACAAGTGACGGCGGGGGAAAAAAACCCAGACCTACCATTGGGAAACTCCAGCATCAGTCAACTGCTTTCTGGAAGTGGAGTGTCCTGTTACATAAACATCCTTGAAGCTTTGCAGAAGGGGTGACATTCACATCACATATGTGGGCCCTGACTAATTGGGCTTTGTGTGTGAAGAATGGAACGGAGAGATTAAGGAAGTGAAATCCCCAAGGTGCAAGCTGGGCCTCCTTCTTCCCATGGCCTGAAATGCTGCCTACGTGTTGAAAAGGGGTCTCAGAGCCTCCTGTACCACTGAGCTGATGACTGGGAAATTTGCAGGCCCCGCAACCCAGCCTGCATCCTAACTTTGCCCTCCCCAGCAGTCTGGGAGGCATCCTGCTCAGCCCAGCGGCCAGCTGCAACAGCCGTCAGCAGTCACGAGGGGAGCAGCCCTCTGCCCCCAAGTTGTTAATGGCCCTTTATGCTAAAGTCTGCATTAACTCAGTGGTCCTGGTCTATGTATAATCAGTGTGCAGGCCAAGCAGCTCTCGGCTGCTTCTGCAACCAGTGGAGAAGGAGTCTGCTAACTTCAGGAGCTCCAAGTTGCCCCTTGGAGGAGTCCGTACCTTTCCCACTGATTGTGCGGGGAACCAAAATCCCACAGTTGCTGATTTGATGGCCAGAGTTAGGTGGCACCAGCACCCCTCCATCCAAAGCTCACTTCAGACTCAGGGACCAGTTTTCCACATCCCCACACCTTATAGCAAAGTGGAGCTGTAGCCTGAGTTGAAAGTCACCACTTTGTTTTGCACATGCTTTTTAAAGCTTTGTCACTAGTCCCAAGTAAAGAAAATGACCTGTTTCCTCCCCCGTCTCTTCAGAGCCAACTGTATAGCAGCATGTAAACTTGATAGCGTCTACTAGAAAATTCACATGTATATTTGTTTGTGCTTTATGCCAGACACGGAATAATGGCTTGCAGATTTTCCATTCTGCATGGCAGTTCTCAAGGTGACAGGTCAGATCTAGCAATCGGAATGGCAGTGAAAGGAACAGATTTGCAAGCTGAAAGAGCCAGTGCTGAACTGGTTAGGAAAGAGTAAAATCTGAATTCCCATCTCTTTTTCTTTTCACAGCTGTTAGGAGTTCAGTGGGTTGAACTGCAATCCTTCAAGTTCATCTGTTGACTCCAACACAAAACTATTATAAACTATGCCTCTAAAACACGTGATGAAACATTTCTCGAGAGCTATTTATTCCAGCTGCAGCAGAGGAGAGTTTTCAGAACACCCAGCATTTGCTAGAGGAAAGGTCTCTTGAGCTTTGTGAACGGAGGAATTATTTGCATACCGACGTAAGTTGCTTTTTGATTTTTTTTTTTCCTGCATAATTCCATGATTGAATGAAATAATAGTTCTAACTTTTCCCCCTCTATGGAAACACGGTCAAGTAGCACAAAACTATGTTTAAGTGCCTAACAGGGTGCTTCTATACAGTTTTCTTTCTTTAATGACGTGGATTGAGAATATTACAATTCAGCATAGAACTCAACATGACTTAATATTATATATTTTCTTTCCTCTTATGTTTTCTGTATCTGAATAACTGTTCCTTCAGTTACAATATTAATATAGAAGTGTGATAGACTGCAAGCTTCAGTCACGTGTGTTCTGCAAGCTTACAAATAGGTTGGGGATATATATTTTCCAGATGTTTCTTCTACATCTCTGATCTGAAGTTTGATCTTATGTCTATGTACACGTTCTCCTCCAGGTTTCAGCTGTGCTGAAACACTTCCCATGCTGAAAATGGATCATGCAAACATGACCCAAGCCATGCTTGATGCTGAATCCCGCAACACGGAGAAGAACAACAGCAATGAATATTTTTACATTCTGATCGTCATGTCTTTCTATGGGGTTTTCCTGATGGGGATTATGCTGGGCTACATGAAATCCAAAAGAAAAGAGAAGAAGTCAAATTTGCTTCTGCTCTACAAAGATGAGGAGAGAGAATGGGGGGAAGCTGTGAAGCCACTGCCAACCATATCGGGGCTGAAATCTGTCCAGATCCCCATGATGCTGAACATGTTGCAGGAGAGCATGGTGCCATCCCTGTCCTGCACCATCTGCTCAATGGAAGGCAGCAGTGTGAGCTCTGAATCCTCCTCCCCAGATGTACATTTCACCATCCAGGAAGAAGTGCTGGATGCTGAACTGGGGGAAGTGTCAGAAACACTCCTCAATGAGAGCAGCGAGGGATCTGTGGAAAACATCCACAAGAACTCCTAGCACTTGAAGGACTCCCTTGATCAGCTGCTCAAGCATGAGTGGAACTCCCACTAAGAACTTGTGGTTCTACTTTCCTGCTCTCCAATGAACTCTCAACAGGTATCTGTGCTCTGGGCCTAAGGTGTTCCTGAGAGCTAGCAGGATGAGGAAGCAGTGGTACCCAACACCAAAGTGTAACTTGCACGTAATTGGGATGCTTAATTTTGTTTTTTCCATTATTATTTCTCACCATAAGAGCTAAGAATGAGGAGTATATATGTATAATTTCTGACAAGGTAACTGTTACTGGCATGTCTCTGCATATTTCAGAATTCTGCAAATATCTGGGAAATGTTTAGGGAAGCCCTAATGTAAGTGCCTCATTGTTAAAGATGCTCATTCACACAAACCTGGGATAGATTACAAGTACTTTTACTGGGTTTTTCTAATAACAAACCACAGCCAACAGCAGACTTTCTCAATAAGGTGTCAAAAGCTGAAAACTTGTAGGTGCTGGAGTTGAAGGGAGATTGCAGTGGCTGGAGACTGACTTCAGGCACAGAAAGAATAAAAAAAAAGAAAAGAGTATTTGTTGGAGATTTGTAAAGCCTAGTTTCATATCCGTGTCACTATGACTATCTTTGCTTATGTTGTACCTACACTGGCTGGGTCAGGTTCACTACTTCCACTGCAATCCAGCCTTTGACTGAGTTACCAGTAGGAAAAGTAGTCTTGTATTTTTGCTTCTGAATTTTTTTAAAGATGTGGACATTTGATCAATAAAGGCAAAGATCTAGAAGTTAAAAAAGACATTAAAAGATCTTTGTGAGAAGGCGTAAGACGTAGAAAGGCTTGAACAAATGCTGCTCTGTTATGTCCCCTGGAAAAATAGGTGGAATTCAGAATAGAATTTAACCTAGCAAGGGTGAAATCCTGGTGTCTTTGAAGTCAGCTGAGTCCTCCTGACTTCAGGGAACACACACAAGATTTTGTGCCTCTCTGTTGGAGTTAAACTCTCCATTTGAGGTCAGTAAAATGGTATCCATTTACATCATCAAAGAATCAGGCCTTTCTGCTCTATTTAAGCCAGCGTAGACAAACATTGCATTACATCCTTTTTTTTTAATCAACTCACATGTGACACATGCATTTCTATAAAGTGAATATTAACTAGTAGTTAATTAGTAACTACCCACAAACTCCCCTCCCCTCCATTAAATGGTACTGTGATATTTTTCAAATGCTTATGAAATCAATTACTAAATTATTGCACTGTTAAAAGAAGTGATGTTAATATTGTAGCAAGGTATGATCTTTTCCATCATACCTTATATTTTATAATAACTTATTACAGTTTGGATTAGTTGTGAACTGTTGAGGTCTAAGGAGCCCGAATCTAAGCGCTGCACAGCAAAATGTTTGCAAAATTTTTCCACTTATTTCCTGCACTAAAATAGCTCAGTGATTTATCTACTGGCATTACAGCTTGAGAGACAGCTTGAAAACTATGAACGCTGAACAGCAGAAACAAACTGAGGCAAGAGGCTGCTGTGCTTCTGCCGTTTAGGCAGGAGAACTCTGCTTTGGGCTTGAAGGGTTAATGTGATGGAGCCTGCAGAGGTATCGCTGTCTCTCTCCCTAAACACAGCAGAACAAAGGCTCCTTTGTGCTCAGAGAGAACCTGGTTCAGTTCAGGCTGAAGGCAGTGGGAGTTTTTCCATCGACTTCAGTGAACTTTGGATCAGACCATATAAAGCTTTTTGGTAGATTTACTCCAAAAGGGACTGTTTTAAGTTTGAAAGAAGCCAAATTAAGTTTGGCACTTTGCCTGGAATCACTTGAATCCTGAAACTTTCCAAATGAGACTGACATGCACGAGTTGTCACATTTTCCATTGCTTTCTTCTTCGTCATTTTAACTTTGGTATAAATGTATTTGTATCTGTAAAAAAAATGATGTATATAATTCCTAACATTGAGTTGTATATAATTGTCTCGTGTATTTAAAGTTTATTGTTTCTACTGGCACTAATTTTTATTTAAATAAAGAAACACGTTTCCTGGCAAAGTTTCCATGTTTGTTCACTATGTCAAATAGATTTCCAGTAAAGAGACCGGGCAAAATTTCTACAGGATACTTTTCTTAACCTCTTTTTTGAATTTTTCCTTGTGTTTGACAGTCGTGCAGTTGTGGGCTGAGCCGGGCGCTTCCAGTGTGCTTTGGCTCTGTACAGGCTCTTTGGGACACCGGGCAACTTCCTCATGCTCAGCTCCTGCCCAAGTGCAGGCAGGGCAGCAGGTCTACCCCGAGCCCTCTGGCAAAGAGCTGGGGGTGCTAGTGAGCCATTGAGGAGGCTGGCAAAACTGACAAGCTGCTGTGAAAACTTCTCTGTCTCTTATTTAGCCTCTTGAAAAGTCTGTGTTTTGAGTTTTGGTTTTTAATTTGCATGGCAGCAAATTGGGTGAGGTAAGGTTGCGATTATGGGAATGTATCTGACACAGGTCTCTCTTCCCACTGGATTTCCAGTGCTTGGCCATGGGGCATAGCTGACTCGGTCAAGCTTTCACAACGGGTCTGGTTGCTACTCTGTTATTCATTTATTGATAGAGGAGGTTCTGGGATTCTGGCTCCCAGTGCAGGGCGGAAGCATTTAGAGGCAACGTTGCACTTCGGTATCTCCTTCAAGCTGTGACAGTACGTCATAGGCTCTTTCTGAGACCTACTTGCATGGGGTAATTGAGATTGTTGCAAAAATCAGGTTACTATAAAGTTATATCTGCTCACTTTCCCACAAAACCTGTTCCCTTATGCTCTGCTTTCTTCACTCACTCCCTATTAAATAATCCCGGAGCCTGTTCACAAGCTTCTGTGGACCTACAGCTACTCATCAGGAAGACTGTGTTTCCTGCCAGCAGCATAATCTCCCGGGTGTCCTGGAAGAGCAGGTCAGTAATGTGGCATCTTCCACATTTGCCCATGCCGCTGTCTCTGTGTTTCAGTATTTCCATTGTCACAAAAATGAATCAAGAGGCTTTTGACAGTGCTGGCGATAAGAAGGAAAAACAGAACAAAATGTAAATTACAGCTCTGCTTTGAGGATCAAGAAGCTCGCTTATGCCAGCAGTTTCTTGTGTTAAATTCAGCTGCTATAAAGGGAAAAACTATGTGCCTTGGGGTCTATTTGCACTCAAGTGAGCTAGCAAGCACAAAAACGTGTCCACCTTCTTGCAGACTATGATAGAGAGATCCTTGGCCCATGGGGTTCAAGAAAGTATGCATGATAGTTTGGTATGTATTTGTTTTCATCCTAGGGCATTTGTCTGTCTTTAAATTCCTATTTTAATGATACCAAGGGGAAAAAAAAGAAGCATGAATATGTTTTAGGTATAAAAATTAATTGGATGTGCAACTGAATGCAATTATGCCTTGACGACAGCCCAGTGACCCAAGAATACCAGGTAGCTATTATTCTAAAATAAGAGAAGCATTGTTTATCTTGAAAAGCTATAGCTGGAAGGAAGAAAATTGCCCCCATTAAGTTTGTTTCAGAATCCTTTTGACCACTAAGGAGTAAAAGGTAATAATAATTTTATTTTTCCAGAAATGTCAGACATTTCCAGTGTGTTTCTGTAACTGAGTTAAATCAGATTCAGCGCTAATAGATATTGGCTTGAGGGCAATGATAATTGGCTGTAATTTGACTTGAACGAAGATGATTTTATTTTTACAAATGTATTCTTTCTTAAAAGAACACAGCAATTAGGCTCCCATTTCTTGGCAGAGCTATACCTCATACGTTTGCTGGAATGATTAATGCATGTCACCTTTGGTAGAACAGGGAAAGATGGTCCCATGTGGCAAGTGTACATAATCTGGCCCCAGGACATACTTATATTTAAGTGTCCAAGATTAACACGTCGTGCTCTGTGGTAGTAGCTGGCGGATTTACGTTCCTAAATCCTACCAGCGGTTCACATACGGAAGCACCTGCGAGGTTACTCATTCAGCAGAAAGAATTGGCTGAATAATTGAAGGGGAAATGTAGAACCCATCTTTTCCACGTGCACTCCTAAGAAGGCAATGCTCTGGAGCGGAGAAAGAGTTAATCAGAGAGGGAAGGTTAAGGAATAGGAGAGGATGTACCTTCACAGGGCTGAAGCGAAGGTCACTGGTCATACTGTGTGAGGCCAGGAGCCTCAAGTGTTACAACTAATTTCAAAACTTCTCTCCCCAGCTTGGTCTTCTCACAGCGTCCCCCTCTATCTGTCCCTTTCTCAGACATGCACCCACACCCACACAAATAATCAAAGTGACAAACTACAACAGTCCTTTATGTTTCTAGTTCCACAGTGCATGGTGTTGGACAAGGATAGGTGGTCGAGGACAAGGAGAGCACAGGTGCCCAACACAGGCTGCACTTTTATCACAGCCATTTCGACCAAGAGACAATTAAACCACCTATCTTTAATATTAATCTCACAATTTCAAGACCTTGTAAAGACAGCAGGAGTCTCTGCCAGGTGACGGATAAGCATTCTCAGAGATGCTCAAAGTGGGGTGCTGGGCTGTGTAGTTGGTTGCATCTGGTGCGATTGTGCCAGAGCTGGACCACGTCTCTGGCTGTTGACCTACCTTTTTGCATTTTAATCTTTTTGGACCTTGTTGTTCTAGCGAGAAGATAATTTTTCTCTGAGTTCATAGTAGCACTTCGGGTTTAAAATATGAGGTTTGGATCTAAAAGGCATAAAAATTAACAAAATTGTTTAGACAATTGTTTTTTAAGCACTGATTACATTTGCCTCTGTGTATTTTGTTGATTTGCTTTCGTATTCTTTCCATTTTCACATGCCTCTGCAGTTCCTACTGCACGTAGCCAAAAATAGCTGTGAGCTAAGCTGCTGCTTTAGTGTATTGACACTTCTGTATCCATCTCAACTAGGGGAGAAAATGGAAAATAATACAAAATCAATGAGCACCAGAGTTTTTCAAAGCTTAATTTTTTTTTAGTTGGGTTTGGGTAGGGTTCCAGTTTCTATTACACCAGGTTAGACTGGGACTTTTGCCATCCAAATAAAAGACAAAAAGAAGCATAATAAAGGCTATTGAATGGTGTATTACAGGTTATTTTCCCATCTCTCTCCCTGGTGTTTAATTGTCCTGCTCTGCACTTGGTTATTAGATAATGCTACTTACATTCCTGTCTGTGAGAACAAGATGTGTTCTTGACAGACATGAAAGCCTTGTGATTCTTAGATAGAGGCTATGGTACAAATACAAAGCATTTACCCACCCAGGAACAATAAAATTTCTCTCCCCTCTCCACCTTGCCCTTAAGACTATTGGGTGCTAGAGTAGCCACTGGCAACAAATAACAACTGCTGGCATCTGTGACTGTTCGGAAGAGCGCAGCTCATCCCACTGGACCTCCTCAGGTTGGCAGAACCCAAGTAACAGGGCCTTCTTGCTCAGTAGATATGAGAGAGGAGGTACTGGTGAGCGGGGCAGTAGCAGGGATGTGGGAGACTAAATCTAGTTCCCTCTTCTGCTCTGGGTGCACTGTGGTACTCTGGAAAATTACTTGCTTTGGATAAGACTCTCTAAACTGTAAAGAAGAGTGCGTATGCATTGCCTAAGACTGATGTGAGCACAGCTATGCTGAGAATCTCAGGGTGCTGAGCTCTGGTGGAAAGGAGGGACAGGTGATTTGTTACTCTCTGTACTCAGAGAGAGAACCACAAAATTAAGGAACATCCTCTGATGTGAACTCCAGCCCTTTAGCCAGGCCCAGCATGCGGTGTCTCCATCCCCTGCAGCTTACCTGGGAATGCTGGGCCTGGAGCAAGCTGCGCTGCTGGTCCCCAGCCCTGCCCTCCCTGGGACAGCTGTGTCTCATCCCAGCAGGGAAAATGTTAGCTTAACAGTGCCGGCAGGAGAACGTGAGACACACAATGTTCGCAAGGGCCAGGGGTTTTGAATTCTGTCCTAGAGAGTACACAAAAGACAGGTTTGCCTTCTCTTCATGAGGAAATGTAAACCGTACACCTCTAAGGATGTGTATCCTCATTCTCTCTTTTCAGAACATGATAAACTGATTGAGTAACATTTCCAGTAAGAGGGGAGAGAGGAAGAGAAAGTGCTGCCGCTTCTTTCAAGGCCTTAATGGAGCACCGTCTCATCTCATCGTTTTCCTTACAAATACCTGATGCCACTAAGCAGCCCATTGTTACTGCAATTCTTGCCAGCAACAGCAGGGTAATGAGTGTCATTAATTGCTTTTCAGGGTGCTGGCACTGTGCTTCTGCTGCACTGGGAAGCAGGGAACACTCTGCATGCTTGCAGAAGCATGAAGTGGCGCTGGGACAGCTGAAAGCCCAAGCACCACTGGGACATTTCTCCAGATGTGACTTTCCTCACACAATATTGCAAGAGAACTCTGTGTGAAGTCCAGGGTGGTGCATGAACCCTGTTCATATATTCCAATTTTGATCAGTTGCACAGAATTTTACACCAAAGGATGGTAATAATGACCTTTATGTTGCTGCTGAGCTTGGTTTGAAGGGTCAGTGGTATCCAAGAAATGACAGTGATGCACATAGGTGATGTGATGGTACCACCTATCCATATTTACCAAGGAACTGCTTGTTGTGCCTTCAACGAAGGAAACAGCAGCAACAGCTCTGTCACGTTCTCTCACCGGGGGTCTAGCTATTCAGTGTTAAACTTAATTAACTTAGGACATATCTAATCACTTGCTCTTTGGCCAGGATGTGTATCTCAGATGGATTCTCACTGTAATTTTTTTTCTCCTATAGCTGTCAAGAATGAAGCCCCAGATGAAAAGGACTGTGCAGTTTGTCTCTGTGGGGAGCCATCATCAGAGAGGTGCAAACAGTTGCTGGCACAGGTAACTCCCCCAGTCTTGCAGTGGAAAGAAAGAAGTTGCTTTAGGACTGGCTGCTCAGGGTTTTTACTGCTTAGGTGAGCTATAGATATTGTACTTGTATTGTACATGGATATTTACATACTTACTTATGCCTTGCTTTTGTAATAAAACTTGTGAAGGACATTCAAAATATCACAGGATTCTTTTTGTCACTGAAAAGAATTTGTTCCACAGCTTCTCTTCCATGACCTTTAGCTTGTCTTGTGAAGTATCATCATCAGGAACGATGAGAACATTATACTCATATTGGAAGAAACAAACATGACATTCATACGGAATAGGCAGAGCTTTGGGATTAGAAGTGTCCTACATACCCATATCGGTGAGTTACGTGTGTGCCAGGGAAGGATCACAGACCCAGGAGTCCGAAGTAAAAATACTAGACTCTCTGAGTCCTTGTATTTATGATGTCTAGACAGGAGAGTGAATTTTCCTTCATTTTTCTGTTGAGAGCTGTGCCAATTTGGACTGGGAGAGTCCAATAAATGGACTTTTGTCTGAATGCATGTTCCTGATGCGCCTATATTTCCCTCCCTCACTACCATTTTTCTACAGGACTGTAGCCCAGGGAACTTATTTTTTCATGCCTCTCTTTATCTCCTTTACTTCTCTGGCATAAAAGACATAGCATAGGGCACTTAAGTCGGGTTGAACATGATTTTTTCTTTCCTTAGTACTTTCTAATGCTGACTGCTACCATTTCTTTTGAATAGTGCAGTACATGCTTTCCCAACATTTATACACAATTCACACACTGACATATGGTTAACATCAATTTTGTAGAGACCTGGAAATGCAAGGGATTGTGCTAATTTTTCCTGTTATAAAGCACACAGAATTTGTTACTTCTACCTTGGGTCTCCAGTTCAAATGCAAACCCAGGACAGGACTAACTAAGCTTGGCATGGGGATTTGGTGGCTGTTGCGACACTGGGTCTGTGTGACTTGTACCCTCAGCACACTGAAAGGAAACATTTTGAAGGCAAAGGGGAGACTTTTATGCTTCAGTCTGTAAAAGCAGCAGCAAGCCTGTAAACTGAGTGATGTGAGTTAGCCAGGGAAACCGCTGGCTGTTGGGGACCAATGGAGCCTCCTCCCTAGTGACCTCCAAGCCAGGTCTAGTGGGCTGGGGAGAGCAATGATGAATATTGACCCTTCCCATCTGGTATCTGCTCACGAAAGCACAGTCTCATCTGACACCACATCAAAAAGGTTCCTGGACCACCAAGGTGGAAGGTACAGGGGGTGACCAGCCCCTTTTTTATGCTGACCTTGATTTTGGAGGGGTGGACGTACTTCCCACAAATGTTACAGGCAAAGTAGCGTCAGGATTTGGTGAGACAAGAGGCAGGCTCCAGGTGGGATTTGGAGAGATGACCCTGCATGCCCCTCCACTCCTCCAAGCCAGGAAGCTGTCTTTCAAAACCAATGTCACTCCCTTTCACTTCTCTTTTTTCTTTTTGTTCCCTCTGGGCTCTGGAAATATGAACTTTATTGCTGTGCAGCAACTTCCCTGAACTCTATCTGGGAGATTAATGGTTTATTGAAGCACAGGCAGGATTTAGATTGTCATCAAGAGACCCACAAAAGTAAGCATGTAAAAAGTGTTATGGAAACAGAGCATGGCCCCTTGGAGTTTTCAAGGGTAGAAGCTGAATGTTACACGTCCCTGCGTCGAGCTCCAGCACACTTTTGCTGGGGGCACGGCAGTGGGAGTCATTATTTGTCCTGGAAATTAATGAGTCCCTCATGATGTAATTAGCTTTATGTGCACCTTTGCACACGAGCTGATTTTTTTTTCCCGGATAGCTGCTGCTTTGTTTGTGTATGTGTGTGTGCGTGCACGTCTTGTACGTCACTGGGAACACATTAATGGCCATCAGGAACATTTCTTTTGGAATCCTCACAGATATCCCTAGTGATCCAATTTGAAGCGTTGCCTGGAAAATGATTAACTCCTCTCTTTGGTCTATAAGGGATAGGATTACACAAATCTGCTCTGTTGCTTCGGGCTGCAGCCAGCTCATTCCTGTAGACATCCTCGTGTTCCTCTCCAGGGACTTGCGCTTTTAGGGAGTCCTGCACGTAAGCTATTGTTGCATCTGAAGGCCAAATTGTTCCATTTAAGCACAGGTCCATAAAAGTTGCTGTGCTACCAAACCCTAGGGAAAGACTAGGCTGCAAACGTCCAGCTGAGCAGTGACAGAGTGAAAACAGCACCCTGCTCTAACGTCAGCTACCCTTCTCAGCATTTTTTCCTGTACTTTCTTCATTGGTAATATTTTTTATGCATGGAAATAATGATTTGACTTGTACCCTAAGTGCTGTGAGATTAGCTATACAGCTAACATGCACAGTTGCCATCACTGTTTCCCTAATTACCGAAAACTGGCTGAGGTTCACTGTTTGTCCATGCAATTGCATGTCAAAGCACATACAGAGCTGAAAAATGAACACTAGAGTTGTAATGCCATGGTTTGCTTGTTTGGGAATCGTTTTCTCTGGTTAAGATTTTAAAATAGAAGCTCTGAAGATTTGTTAGGACAGCTCTTCCTCGCGCACACAATCATTTGCTCTGTTACCTTCAATACAGCATCTTCCTCCCTATAGCCCACTTTTTCCATAGGCTCCCCCACCTTCCTCAGCACCATGGAACTCCTGTTTAAAATAGCAGATAGTAGTAAAATAAGAACTATTTCTTTATCTTTGTATACTTTTTGTCAACCTGTTAAAGGCACAGCTTTGCTCTTGACTCATCTCACTGGAGGACGTTCCCCTATGGAGAGCACACCAGTGGTATCTCCTCACTTGAGCTTGTTTTATTTTTCACTTTGATTCGCATTGGTTTCCTCGTCTTCAGTTGCAGATGTTTCCGAGGGTAGGTTAAGCTGTAGCCTACCTTTAGCCTGCCTTTCATGGATGCTGGCTTTGGCATTTTTCTCCCCACTCTGCCCTGGTTCAGCCAGAACCCTGTCCCATGCGGCATGGACAGGGAGTCCTTGGGGTGCCCCAATACCTTCCTCCACCCACCTTGGGGGGGGTGGAGAAAACGATTACAGATACAGGGCAGATACATCTATTGAACTGTGCGCAGAGTTTCCATGGGGCCTCTGGCTGATTCTTTTACATGCAAGGAGTGACTGGAAGTTATTGAAAAACTCTGTCTTAATGAAGCTGATAGACTCTCAGAAGAAACTATCAGATGATGAAAGCCATCAAATGAGAATTACTGCCTCTGAGCAAGGCTAGTAGCAGCATGTAGACCAAGGAGGGGCTGTAAGTACAGCAGAAGGCTCACAGCCCCCCAACGGGGTATCTCTGAGAGGTTTCTGTGGTGAGGAGCCTGCACCAGTGGGTTTGGGGGCCTATGGCCATCCCAGTGTCTCCACCCAAGGCCGATGCAATATGGGAGCCCAGGGACAGCGATGATCCCGAGGTCATGGCGAGAGGCAGTGGCAGTGGCAGAGACCTCCCCATAGAGCTGAAGAAAGTCCTGCCACACCAGGCTGGGGTGGAGGGCACCACACAGGTCCACCAGCTGCCACACTCACAAGAAGAATAACAAACCCTGTGATCTCCTCTGTAATTGTACCTCTCAGGTTGTTCATGGCTTTATGCTTTTTCATACCTCCTGAGGCACGTTATTACTCCCGGCCGCTGTGACACAGTGCACTTTATTGCTTAATTACATATCCCCAATCTGAGTAATGTCTCTGGTTGCTAGGCTTGTCAAACCCTATTATCTGACAGCATTTGCCTTCCAGCTCTGAAAAGCCTGGTGAAAGATGTGCTGAGTTTATCCAATGGATATTTTATCATTGCTGTGTCTTTAATATAAATAACTCTAGTGTTTCTTAATCCTTTACAAAACTACTTTTTGAAGGACAGAAACGAGTGCAGAGATGTTTGGTAAATGCCTCCCTGTTACGAGGTCACACTGCTTGGTGGCTCTGGCCGTGGAGGTGGAGGAGGGATGTGGCCAATGAGTGGCAGCGGTGGCAGTCACAGCTGTGGACTCAGGCATGGGGTAATTGAAAGCAATTCCTTCCCACAGCCTAAAGGCTGCTTCATCTTTGCCTGTTGATATTTGTGAAACCTCTAATTAGGTGCCCTTTCATTTTGCTTTGTGTAGGGAGATGATACCATGTCATTCTCTTTTCTCAGGAGTTATAATATTTCCAGTGACTTATGAAAAGGGCAATTCTGTCAGGCATTTTGTGACCTTTAATTTGGGAGAATGTCATTTTTGAGGATGACAGTGGTAATTTTGTCTTCTGTGTTGCTCCCAGTGATAAGTTTGTGATGATGGCCTCTCTAGAGAACCTGATTACACCTTTCTTGGTGTGGACTAAGGAAGCCTAAGGTTACTGTTATTCAGTGCCTATAATGAGGTACCCCAAAATGAGCCAACCAGCCTGAAAAATCAGAAGAAAAGATTCTGGTGAATAGAAAGTTTGTCAGGAAAACTGTATTTAGGTCATAACCCAAACTATTCATGAACTCAGGTCAAATTCTCTACCTCGTCACTCTTTGGATTTTATTTTTTTCTGGGAGTAGATTTCTTCACAGTCATTTTTCTCTTTTACTTAGTTCAGAGGTTAATTCATTTGCCCAGAAGCTGGGAATCCCTCAGCCATTTCCAGTCCGTGCTTGGGTGGAGCTGGGTAATTCAGTCCCATTGAATTACCAGCATTTTTGATTATCTAAGGAAGAAGGGTAGTACACCCGCACTTTGTCCCATTGAGAATATAAAAGAATACAAATAAAAATAAAATATAAAATATGTATTTCCTGAGCCAGAGAAAAAGAAGTAACAACTAATCCCTAGGCCATTGGTTAGCAAATACATTGAGGCAAGAATATACTGGCTTTCTGTTCCTGCCCTGGTGACTATAGCTTGTATAAAAACATACAAGAACATCATGACACGGTAAGGTTTGGCTATCCTGTAGCCTGGCAGCCATAGTGCTCTCATTTGAGACGTCGATTCCCTGAGGGGCCAGGCAAAAACCAGCCTGCAGCCGTTATTGCTTGGATTTAATGAGAGGATTCCATACCTTATCCTCTCTTTTCTTGGGCTGTTTATAAGAACAAAATACTTTGTTGGAGCAACTGTGTATCAAGTCAAAGCCATGTTGGTTTTGCTTACTTTCCTGAGGAAGCATCAACTTATTTAAATTAGCAAACCATCTTTTTGACTAAAGGCCGTTACTCTCCTGAATCTGTCAAGGCGGAACCTCATATGTCAGCTGCTAAAGGGAGGGATAAAAAAAGCAACTCAGCTCACAGAGCCTGCAGTCTAAGAGAGGAGATGCGGTAAACAGAGAGGTGTGGCAAATTAATCGGGCACATGGTTTGGGATGACATGGGTCATATAGGCAGTGGGCTGTAGACAGGTATTAGTCATTTGGAAACTGTAACAATATTTTAAAACAACCTGAAGGACAATATTTGGATCTCACTTACTTCTTCAATGTGCTTGTTAAAGATGCTACTAGCTACTACAAACTTTTCTAATGTAACAATAAGGGAAATATTCATCTCATGAGAGAGAAAGAACCATTTGACCTCTTTTTTCAGTCTGTTCTCTGTATAGAAGCAAATATGGGGCTAGGCTGACGTTTATTTTTCTGAGAAGAAACCAGCCTGTCTTTAAATTGTTCTTTGGGTTTTTCCATCTGAGTTTATAAATGACATTATTTTACTGTACCCTTAACTGGAAACAGTCTTAATAGCTTTAATGAGAATACCTCCTGTCTTTTTCTTAGTAGCTGATAGTACTGGAGAAAGTGCAGTGGACAGCACATGAGGGCAAAAATTGAAGGAAACACCAATGGGAAAGCAAGATCACTCTCAATGATTTCTGGAATTCTGCTCATTTCCTTATATATCTGTTTTTACTGGGAAAACAAAAATTAATTTCAAAGTCAAGAAGGATGAAACTACTGGGCATAAGCTATAAGAAGACTAGAACTGCAGATGCACCTGTACAGGGGTTTTTAGTTAACTAATGAGGCCAGTTAATAGGGCTGCAGTAACATGGCAAAGTGCTGGTACTTTTCTTCCCTGTCCAATCTGATCCATGCAGCAAACAGCTGAAAAGTTGCCCCATGACCGGTGTGGGAGAGGCTGAGAGGAAATTTCATAAGCAGATTTTAAGAGGACTGTTGCATCACTGTAGAGTCTGCCTGCACGCCATTATACTGGGAAAAAGAGCCAGAATGGCTCAGAGCTTTGTGACAGACAAACAGGACACTATACGGTGGGTTTTATTACCTGCATCCCTGTATGAAAGACCAATTAAAACACTCAGCCTCACCATGGGGTAGAAAGGAAGACCGAGATCTGAGCTGCCAGATCTGGGAAGAAGATTGGGCACCTTGTGACCTGTAAGGAGGTGGACTCCATAGTTGTTAATTGGTTGTGAGTCTAGAGATAAACACAAAACCAGAAGTGTGAGAGAAGTAGTTAGGAAATCTGCTCTCATTTTGCAACATGCTGCATAATTTTGAGGCCTCCTAAAGAAGTGCTGAGCTCTTCTAGCTTGATGAAGTTTTAGTGCTCAGGATAAGAAGGGGTCTTCTTGGTTTTTCCATCTTGGTTTGAGAGTTGGAAACATCTCAATCTTTTATTAAAGTCAAGTCTGATCACTAGAGGAATCAGGAAGTTGCAGCAGGGCTGACAGAAGTAGACTTCAGCTTAAACAAAGAGCCTCGTGCTCTCTTCTTGATAGTTAAGAAACAGTGGTTATCTGTATGTGTTAGGAGAAAAACCACCTCATCCCACGGCGTACAGTAACAAGTCTGTATCAGACATAAACAGTTCATTCAGATACTAAAATGGTCCAGAGCTCATCAGTTTGGATTTTGCATATGAATGTCTTCAAGGAAACTATTCCATAGTTATAGCCTTAGTGGAAGTAGCAGATGTCTAATCATTCCCTGCATGAACATGGGCATCTGCCTGAATTTTGCATAGTAATTGATACTAACGCCCAGCCATTGAACTCTAATTCCTGGGTATGTTAGGATGTGCTGATGTTTGAAGGGAAACGTGTGATATCCTGGCTTTGCAACTATAAATGAATCCACAGCTTTCTTTAGTTGCTGGTTGACAAAGAGAACGCAGAAGCCAGCATAATCAGCAGTTCCAGGACTCCTCCATAAACAAATGTAGGTCAGAGTAAAGCAGCAGCTTGCACTGGAGATATTCTCATAAAATGATTAAACACACAAGGTTTGTCTTATGAGGTGCCAGAACAATGATAGTCCCCAATCCTATGGCACTACAGAATTGCCAGAGCTGACTAAATGCACTTTCTTGCTGAATCTACGTAGCTGAATCTATGTAGTTTTGTAGTTGTCTGATTACAACTACAAAACTCATGGGACAAGTCATTTACAGGTGCATCGCAAAGATTGCACAGGATTTTCATTTATTTATTTATATATTTAGTTTAAAAAACCAATAATTACTAACGTAGGATACAAGAAAGCCAAAACCACACCTTCCAGCGACAGAAGCGGTGCATGCCTTCCTTCCTTGCATCTTCTGAGGGTATTAAGGGTTATTAGTGCTCTGGGGCCCTGGAAGGAGAAAAGCAGCCGTGGTCTCTGGAACACAAAAAGGAACGGATGTCATCTGTTGATATTTTCTCTGAACCACGTGTCTTACTTAAACTCTTCTTTCGAGACAGATCCTCTTAAAATTACCCTTTGACTAACTTGTTATTCTAGGTTTCTTTTGAATTTAAATCTTGACTGTTGCAGCAAGAAAGCAGTCAGACTCTTCTGGTAAGCGTGGTAAGGTATAGTCTGTTGTAGCAAGTAATAAATCATCTCTGTTGGACAAGAGCTTTGCAGGTTCCCAGTCCTGTTCAGCTTTAGAGATGTTTGTCTGTAGATGCTTGTTACACAACAGGAAAATATGCCTTCTGTCTCATGGGCTGCTCAGAAGGGTTGGAAGGGGTCACCCTGGTAGCTTGTGTAGGATGGGTCAAACCCAGGAGATAATGGAACTTGAATTCTTCTGCTGGCTTGGCTGGGATGGCTGGGAAGTTTCTCGTGGTTTGCATGGCAAAGTGTTCTTTGTGCTGTGAACTCATGGTCTTAAAACTGATATGACTCACCACATTCAAACGTTGCGTTCAGTCATTCATCCCATATATTTGCTGGGTGACCTACGGACCAGTGTGTGGGCGTGTTATGTGGTGTGTATCCCCAGCTGTGCCCAGTTCACAGAGGATGTGTGCATATGGGATACATTTGCTTGAGAGCCTGGTGTTTTAGCAGGAAGATCTCATGTTTTGCAGCTTTATGGGTCACTGCTTCCATTCTTGATTTGGCCAGAACATCTCTTGGTGATGCACTCAAAGCTCTGAGGTTTGCTTCAGTTCAGCAGTGAAGTGCAGGGAAGGAGGGAGCAGTAGGCAAACTTGCAGGTACCACAGCGCAGGCACAGTAATCTCTGTTGACACAGCTGCAGTAGGTTAAGGCTTATCTGTCTTTGCATGTGTATGTGTGTGCACTTGTACACCTTATACTTGTACGGTCACACGGCGCAAGAATAAAACCTCTGTTTGATAGCAGGGAAAGTTGCGTCAAAAGCTGATGGATGATCTGAGAACCAAGGGTGGCAAGTTAAGTATGTTGCTTTGTTCTGATATTGCATGTGGAATGCCAGTGTTTGTGAGAACAGTAGTTTGTGGTGCAGTGCAATTAGTCTAAGTCTCTAGCACAGGGACGTCAAACTCATGGCTCCTGCTGTTCTGCTCCCGCAGCGTCACGCGCGTCACACGCTGCCCATGTGACCAGCATTGGCAGGAGCTCAGGGGCAAGGAGCTCGGTGCTGCAGCTGGGTGGAAACAAGGTGCTGGGCTGGATAAAACAAGGTGGAGGGATGGATTTGGCCAGTGAGCCGTGAGTTTGACACCTCTGCTCTAGTACGTACTGCCTTTGGGAGGTGCTGCAAGCAGAAGTCTTCTGGAATGCAATGAGCAGAGACACCGAGACATGGCAAACTGAAGGTGGAAGGATTCAAGTATCTGTTCCTTAAAAGCTATGGGGCATATTAATGGGTCCTTCCTGTTGCTTTTCTTCCCATGCTCTCATGTTCCTTGCTGTCTCAGCTGCCACTAGAATCAAAGCGAGAAATTGCAAAAAGCAGCCATTATAAGTGGAGTGGCCTTTGGATATGGCTTTTGCAAAAGATATCTGAAGGGCTCAGTAGACAAAACTGCCAAAACATAATACTGGGGATGTGCCTGTGGAAAAAAACGTGTAGGCAGAGACGAAGTCTCAGGATCTACTGAATCACTGGCCAAAGAGGCTCAGGGCAATGTGGAAACTCACTAAAAGTTTCCCAAAGCTATTTTTCAACAGAAGATACGAAAATGACAAATTCTACTCAAAGTCCATATTCTCTTGATTTTATTCATTGTTCGTGTTGCCGTAGCACTGGAGCGGTATGTGCAGGTAAATGGACTGTGCTGTACAGTCCTTGCTGATGAAAGCAAGCAGAGTGCTACCACACTGCCCCCTGCGTCCTGCGGACAGGAGAACTGTTGGTGGCTTCCTGGGGGTATAAGCAGCCATTAATGTGTGCTGGAGTTGATCGCTGCTGTTCTAACCTTCCTGTTCCTTTCACAGTGCGATGGCAGCACAGCCTTTGCTGGCATTTTGTCTCTGTCTGAAGTAGGACTTCGTAGTCTGAGAAACTACTGCTTCTCACAGAGGTCAGGTGCTGTGCTGGTCCTGGTGCTCCTGCTGACCTGTATTCATAGTTTGCTTCTCATTTTCAGGCACTGCATAGTTTTGGAGAACCATAATCACAGCTGAAATCTGCCTTTGCTGGGGTCTCTCTCCATGTTTTAATTCTTGTAATCAGTTTTTTATTAAGGTTTGGAGTTATTAAACTGACTGCTGTGGTTTGTAACTGAGAAAGATGTTAAGCAACAAATACCAGGATGCTGAAGGACTATTCTCTACAACTATTATTCTGAGCTTCCCTTGCTTTTATTCTCTTCCTTATGCATTCGTTATAAAGCATTCTTGGAGATACTGTGCTAGATGACTCTTCTGGTCTATCAATTAATAGCCATTTTTTATCTTAAGCTTTACAGACATACTTTATCTGGGGGAGGAACCTCCTTACAAAGAAAAAAGTTTATTAAAATATTTACAATAATGGACCAAGTTATTGTGTTACCGGTGTTATAAGCTGCTAAAATTTCCCGGATAATCACATTATGGTATTACACATAGACTTTAAAGGGATTGTTTTCGTCTAGTGTAGTTTTCATCTGTCTACTCTGCAAAAGTGCCAGGAAAAATCTATTCTTTATATTGTACTGCTAAACTGAGCAAAGCTTGATGGGTGAAATTCTTGAGATCATATGCATGGAAACACAGAATTACAACCTTTTGAGTGGCTCTTAAAAAGGCTGAAGGCTCAGCACACGTGAGGCAGCAAAACTGTTTCTTCACAAGAAGACAGTACCTTGTGCAAGCATTGCTGTGCATGAACCAGACTTGCAAGCCGCTACTGACTTGGCAATTGAGTGTTTATGTGAGTAAGCCATGACTTTCAAAGTTTGACCTTTTGCAGGTTTGTACAGAATTGCAAATGCAACAAAAAAACAGGTCATGGGAGAAAAAAACTAGACAGGTAAAGCAGGTAGCTCATGAAACTGCTAAAGTTTAGCCCATTTGTAGGTCTAGGATATAGGTTTTTTGGATTAAGAGCTGTTGAGTTGGGAATAGAGCTGCCTGATTTTTAGCTTGTCTGTGTTATGAAGATTGCCTAAAAAGTTACATTCCTTTTTAGTCACGTTTTTCCAAAAAGGGATGTGGTTCTTTGTGGTGTACCACCTTCAAAAACAGAAGTTAGTTCCCAGAAATGCAAGTCAAAGTAGCAGCTGAAGCTTATTGGCAGAAATCATTGTTTAAAAGTGAAGAAGGATTATTTGGGTCTGTATCACATGTCCATGTAAATAAAGGATCTAGATAGCTACCCTTGCTATAAAAGGGGTTTATATCACTACAGTCAAAACCTTCAGACCTGCTTAAGGGCAGAATTTAAAGAGCACTGCTTCCAGAAATGCTCTGAAGCTGCTGGTCAGGTTATTTTTAGAAGACCTTGACTTGCTCAGACCACTATAGGTACAAGTACTACTAAAACCTGCCCTCTGTCTCAGCTGTCTGGGTCTGTTTGTCAGGTGAGCAACTAGGCTGAATTTAGGTGGCCATGACCTCTCCAAGCTCTGGGTAGCTTCAACAGTTTTTTGGTTTGTGGGTATAAATTGTACCAAAAAAGCAGGATGCACTGACTTTGCACTCTGTTAAGCACAAGGCAGAATAGAGGAAACACTATTCAAAGAGGTGCTTACTATTAGGAACTTCAGACTTACACCACAGGTCCCTGTTGTACTGTCTTAGTACTTGTAAAACTGCCCCCAAACCAGTGTCTGTGAAATTGCTCTGCTCATGTGCAGCAGTCCCGAAGAATTCAGTTTGTCGGACCTGAAGAAGGTAGCTCAGATTGTTACATGCATCTCACAAAAACCAAGTTTCCCTGTGCTCGTGGGATGGGGTCACTGCCACGAGTAGCAAAGCAGGCTCTTCAGGTATTCAGTGCTTGTGGAGAACCATCAGGTTCACTGCCCACACAGTGAAAAGAACCTTTCTGACATAGCTGGTATGTGACTGTGCATGCCAGGGCTCCACATCTCCAGTATTCTCTGTAAATACAGAGTGTTGAGAGCCCAGATCCATGAAACATAAGCATGTGTCCTGGTTTTGGCTGGGGTAGAATTAATTTTATTCTAACTAGTTACTGTGTTTTGGATTTAGTAGGAGAATAATGCTGATAACACATATTGTTTTATCTGTTGCCAGGTAATGTTTATTCTCAGCTGGGACAGAGTTAATTTTCTTCCCCTCAGGTGCTGTTTTTTAGATGTAGTACGAAAAGAGTGTTGATAATACACTGATGGTTTTAGTTGTTGTTAAGAAATGAAAGACTTTTTCAGTTTCCCACATTTTGCAAGTACAGGTGGACAAGAAATTGGGAGGAGCATAGACAGACAACTGACCCAAGAAGGCCAAAGAGATGTTCAATATAAAGTCATGCTAGGTATATAAATGGGAAATTGGCTTGTTTACAGTTGTTGCTTGGGATGGGCTTCACAGTCACCAGGTGATGATCAATTACATTGAATTGTGTATCACTTGTTTTGTATAGTCTGTATTTATTATTTATTATTATTTTTCTTTGTCCTATTAGATGGTCTTTATCTCAACCCATGAGATTTATTTTACTTCCCAGTTCTCCTCCCCATCCCATCAGGCGTGGGGAGGGAGGGAGCAGCTGTGTGGCACATAGCTGCTGGCTGGTCTAAACCATGGCAAGATGATGTTGAGGAGGGACACGTTTTTTGTTTCCTGGTGCTCTGCTTTCTCTGATGATAGGAAACACTAACGTGTGTTATCTACAGTCCTATCAGGTCTTAAAAACTTAGTTTTAATCTTAAAATTCTGTTTCAATCCCAAAGCACTCTAAATATGAATTCCAGTCTGTTTAAGCTCCTTAAATTTCTATAATTTCTTCTCTGTTTATGCAAAAACCCATGTGGCCCAACTGTGCAGTCACATAGTAGACCATCTGTATGTAGACTTTATATCCTCTAATCTGTGTGCTGTGATTTGTGTGTCTTGAGTCAAAGCTGCCTTTCTGGTGTATTTTATGGTTGTAACTTAAAGGTTCTTGTTATTTATGCCTGTCTGACTTTTTCTTAGCGGAGCAGAGATTCTGAGCAAAAATACCTGAAAAAACCCAGTAGCTTTATCTTTCAGGATGGAAAAGAGTGTGTTAAAGGTCCAAAGACACTGCTGCCTTATTTCATTGGCATGGATGCTACTTTTAGGATGGCTAGTTCCTGCTACCTTTCAAAATTAAACTGTCTTAGCAAATATACTTTCCCTTCTTTTTTCTCTTGTATTATGACACAAAGACTTGATTAAATGTCTGAAGAAAACCTGTTGATCACCTAAGTCAATCAAGACTGAACTGTAGGTATTTAAATGCCTAAACTGTAAAGAATTCAAAAGGAATGAAGCACCCTAACACATCTGAATGTCTGAATCTTAATGCTAATTAAAGGAGCTGGATGATGCTTTTTTTAACCTCCAGGTTGAAATAGGTGTGCTTTCCCTTGCTCTTTCAGTTACCTGGCATGACTGCTCATTTCCTGAGGGAGGCATAGAGAAGTGTGCTGTGCATATCATGGAATCCGCACTGCTGAAACAACAGCCTGATTACTCATTCACTGCCAGCTAGTCCCTGTAGAGCTGCAAGATGACAAGTCTTCAGGTTGCAACGCTCGTAGAGTCGAACTTCAGCCTTCTGCTCACCAGGCCTGGTACATGAACACAAGAAGGAATAGCATCTGGTTGGTTTGTTGCACTCTGTGCTCCCTGATTGTTGTCTTTTGCAGCCTTTCTGATAGAGGATATGGATTCTGTTTGGGGGTAGGATGCTGGTTAGTATTGAGTTGCTGTAGCTCTAGCTCTGGGTTTTGTCAACCTTTACATAAAGCAATCTATCTGGGGCTCTAGGTTTTAAAAACCCACCAGGGAAGACAATGAGAGTTGTATGAACTATTGGAGGAGATAGTGCTCTTTAAGCAACAACGATTTAGAAGGAGCTACATCAGGCTGAGGCTGGTAAATACCTTTAGCATATGTACATGCCTGATAGGATGGGATATTCAGTGATATTCATGTTTAAAAGATACCCTTTGTTCTTGTCAGCTGCCTGGCTCCCTTTCCCTTGGAGCTCTCGATGTTGACTGCCTGAATTGATGATGTGGGTAAGACTGAATTCAAACTGACAAAAGAAGTCAGAGGATGTGAAATCTTCCCTTTTCCCTGCCTCCCCTGTGGGCAAACAAATGTCGTTACACCTTAGTGAAAAGTTATTTTGCTAGAGTTTGAGACTTTTACATATAGTGAAATTACATGGTTTTTTGCATGTGGAGACAGTTTTGGGGTTTGTTTGTGCAGGGTTCTTTTTTGTTTGTTTTGCTTATCTTGCATGTATCTACTTGTGATCCTTAGGGTGATCCATTCAGAAGGGATTATTCAGCCTTGGCAACTCCTTCATTCCTGCCCTTCCTGGCAGTCACTTTCCTCTGAAGACTGGACACTACTGGCCCTGGGATCAGGCAGAGTGGCAGTGCTTGAAAATCCTACCAGTAGGGATACTATGAGACTTAGAGAACAAATATCTAGGTTAAGGGACAAACCCTACTGCTCGTTTTTGTTTCTAGACACTTAACTATTATCGGTTAGCCAGGTTGTGTGTTAGTTGTTTTTTTCTTTGTCTCATACAAGGACAGAGCTAAGGGCCATGCCTCTTGGTGAGAGTGACAGCTACCAGAGCGAGTAGCTAGAACACCAGTTAAACGGCAGCAACAAAACTACACTGGAGTGTTAAACTGGAGGATCTGTTGGGAAAACAGAGGCTCTAACAGGAACTGTTCTCTTAATTAAAGCGCTGCAATAAGCGTAGTCATTGCTCTGGTTGTACTGGTTCTTTTTGTCCAAACCCATACTAAGCAAAAGTAATCTTTACATATGCTGATAAACAGAAGGAATGTAAATGAAAAATAGAGAGAGGTAGAAATAATGGAGTGTCAGGAATAAAAGATGCCTGTGGGAACAAAGCTCAATTTTTTTCTTGTCTGAATTTCTCCTCATTATATAATCTTAAGAAAGTTTGCTTTCATATTAAAAGACATTCGTTTTACAAAATAAACTTAGACCTAGAGTACCAGGAGTTCTTTAAAAAACAGCCCCCAAACCAAGCAACCAGAAGTCACAAAACAGACTGAAAATTCCTCAGTGGAACTGAATTGGGGTTAAAACTTCAGTTTTTCACAGTGGAGTGGCTGGCAATAATAAAAAAAGGCAAAAAATAAAAATGTTGGGAAAATAAAAGGGAAAGCATCATCATGCCACTAACTTCGTAGTTTGTTCTTGTCTTGCTTAGTCTGTGTGGTTTGGATCCTTTCATAGTGTTCAGAAGTTTATGTGAAGATGTAGGAAGTGGTGACATGCAATTTTTAAACTCGGAAGATATGTTGTGAGTTAGAGGGTGGGAAAGACAGACCATAGCAGTTTCTATAATCGGAGGAGGTATGGAAAAGGTGACTAGTGAAGGCATAGCCCATATTTCTCATGACACAAGGACTATAAGTACACAATGAAATAATCAGCTGACAAGTTCAAAACAAACAAAACCCCCCTTGCTTTTTCCACAGAAACATAATTAAACGCTGGCATGCCTTGCCACAGGATGTTTTGAAGGCCAAACGATTCCAACCATGATTACACAAATCAATGGAAGGAAAAAAAATCCATGAAGGGGTCCTGAACGTTAGATACAGTCTCTGGCTGAGGAAGTTCAGAGCTGGGAGGATACACTAGGGAAATATTAGTGTATGCTTGCGTTACTTACTCGGGGCATCCCAGCCGCTGCAGGGGAAAACTGGCTGATCAGACGATCTTTGACCTGACCCCGTGCGTGCAGTGCTGCTGGGGAATCTCTCTGGTATATTCCAAGGAAGCCTCTGTCCTCCTTCAGATTTCTGTTCTGTGAAAGTCTGGCTCCTACGGACATACGTAAAGAGAGTAAAAGCAATTTTCTTATTTCCTGCACGAGATCATCAGTGTCCTCTGCCAGGTCTCCTCATGCATCAGGACAAAAAAGGGTAGCTCATCTTACCTCTTACTACGGCGCTTCCTAATGCAGTGTGATAAAAGAGGCCAAGCCTGGTGGAATTTCCTGTAGTCCAGTAGCTGTTCAGCCAGCCAGTTTGCTTCTCAGCTTGTTCCTCTACCACTTTGCTTACTGCAGTAACACAAACTTTTAAGAAAGAATATGCTGCCAGCTGATATTTCAATTTATTTATCCCCAAATTATAGATTCTCTGACATATATATCCTAGGAGTGAAACCCAGCACAATAAACGTTCCAAAAGCTTATTATTGGTCTTAATAATAAAATTAAAATATCAATTGAAGTGTATGCAAGCTATTTCAGGTGCTTACAATGCTGCTGCTGTTTCCATTATAATTTAAAAAAGATATTTTGTGGTTAGTTAAAGGAGAAGCATGATGTGGTTGTCTCTTATGATTTTTGGAGGTGTTTTGTTTGGGGATTTTTTTGGATTGTTTGGGGTGTTTTTTAACAGGGGTATTTAATTCCCTTGTGTTTCCAAAACAACTGAAAGGAGCATTCCAGAAAAAAAGGAAAATTTCAGCAAAAATGTTGTTTGAGCAAAGTTAAGCATGGGTGAACTCAGGGTCTTTTTCAGTCTTCATCCAGTAGTGGTGCTTTTAATATACGTGATAGCAGCAGGTAGAACAGCGAGGACTTCTTCCATTACTTTTAATGTTTTCATGCACCCTAGTGATAATCAGCTGTGCAGATCTGCTGAGGCAGGTGACAAATTAGACTGCTTTTTGTCTCTGACTTTTGAGGAAATTAGCTTTTACTCCCTATGTGTTATTCCTAAAAAATCCTAATAATACTCAATTGTTCCTGCTTCAAACTAAAAACATCCACGCTGTGTACTTGGATCTTATATGGAAAATGTTTAAGTTAGTAGCTTAAAATTCATCTGTGCTCTGGTTAGAAACGCAGTGAACAGCTGTGGAAATAAAAACCAGATGGGTAAGTGGATCTGCTGTCTTTGGGAACAGAATCCAATACACGGGTTTAATTTACTATACATTTGAACGCTCAGCATGATGCTGATGGGAACACAGCTAAGACAACGAGCAGGTGTTTTAATGAGTGTGGTAGCTGTGCCACCTTTCTAGGCTGGTGGCAGCCCTCACGAGTAGTCTTTGATGCTTTCATTGGAGTTGGGCTGAGGAAATCTGTACTGATGCTGTTCTTTCTGAAGTTGCCCCAGATTTCCCGATAATATTAGTCAATAGGAAGAGAGTATCTTTTTGGTTGTCTCTGTCTAGGTCAGCAAGTGACTGTGCCTTCAGACAGTCACTTTCGGATGATGTTGCCTCAAAGCTGTGGTGTTCTACATGCAAAGGGAAGGTGTTCTTCCTGTGCTTCGGATCTCAAACTGGAACAGGCAAGCTAAGGTTTACGTGCTGTGCCCATTGCTCAGGTGGGAGGCTGTGGAAACTCTGGGCAAATGTAAACTAGGGAAGCGTGACCGTACCACCCACCACAGAAATTAACTGACTTAGTGGTGAAAATCTCTGCTTGCTGTTTTCTGACTGAAATTATAAACATTACAGGTGTGTAGCTTAAGGGAAAATGAATTAAACAGAGCAGGGTTTTAGTTCTGAATTAACACAAACTTCAGAAGTTCTCACTTTGTATAGGTTTTTTTTCTCCAGCATCTCTAAAAGTGATTATTTACCAGGGTTTGGTAAAGAGCAATGTGTTTTTAGGAATATATCTAAATTGCAGGTTGTTTCCCCTAGAGATAGATATATTTATGGCATGAAACTTCTGCTGAACACTGAGATACGGTCTGCATACAAAGAATGTTGGGAAAAAATGGACACCTTTTACTTTCCTTATGTCCATCTTTCCAGCTGTACACTGAAAAGTAAAGGCAAAATATATTGGTCTCCTTTGTTTGTCAGGCACTCCCATTTTATATTTGTGTCTTAAATTCAAGAACCGTGGCCCTTGGCTTATAACTGGTACTGCTTCAAAGCTCTTCCTCCTGCATTTGGTTAGGTGAAAGGGGAGGTACCTCTCCAAAGGGATGTGAGGTGACTTATCTGCAATTCTGCTTTGTCAGTAGATAAGCGTGGTGGTGCAAGAGAGCTGTCTGTAATCACGTAAACATAACTGTGCCAAAGAGCTGGAAAAAGGGCCATTTTTAGTTCTCCAGAACTAGAGACTGCATGAAAGGTGAATAAAAGCTTCCCAGCAAAAAGCCTATAATTGTGTGTTAGTCCTTCCCCATTCACCTCATGTTCTGTCATACCGGACTCTTGATGAGATGCCTGAACACAAAAGTTCATGTTTCATATCTGTTCTGACTCGTGTATCCCAACTATCATGGCTTTGAGTACTCTGAGGTGTGATAGATCAATAAGGCTTATAGGGGCCAACTCTTGGTTTTGGGGTGCAGGGGGAGGGAGCCAAGATGGATGTATTCTGTGTTACTGTACCTCTGTTATGTTAGTATTGGAGTTTAAATCAAAGTGCAGTCTGGCAAAAGGAGTCATTTGAGAAGCTCTGATATATTTTGAGTCATGCTGTTGGTGGCTTGGAAAAGTGATGCTTTACAGAATTTCATTTGAAGAGGGACTGTCACTCAGAGATGCTGTACCTGTCCTGTGGCTTGGATGTGGCTGAGCTGGGGGTTTATTGACAGACTTGGGAGAAGAAAGGATTTGGCTTCACGCACTTGAAGTTTTGCTCTAATTTCTGATTATTTCTGGCTCCAGTATAAGAGCACTCACAGGGCAGTAATGGAGCTGTAATCGTCTCCAAGGACGACAACAAACTTGTTTTCCTCAGCTAGGTTTGGTAGTCAAACGGCTTTCTAGAGGCTAGGAAAAACTGCACGGATTGGTACTTCTGAACGTGCTTATGAGTTAGGAATGCTCAGATTGTTCAGGAAACTACAGCTTTTGTGGATAATGCTCTTGTGATTTCCTGGTATCTTTGCTTTGCTTACCAAAATGCTGCAGGAGTTGGTTGGTTTGGAGGTGATGGTAACTGCTGCCACAGGTAACAGCTTTCGGTTGTGTGCTCTGTGAGTTGCAGTTTGTGTATAAGAGATGGAAATGTACTGGTTTTGAGATTGCTGAGGACCTCTCACAATATCTTTCTTTATATATAAGGACCTCTACTCCCTCACACCCCTTGCAAAAAATCTGAGAGACCCATTAAAGTCAACAGTGCAGCCAACACAGAAAAATGTTAGGCAACATTTTCACAAGGCTATGTATTATGGCTGTCTGCCCTAGTCATACATAACATTTTAGTATTGTCAAAAGAAGCTTTTAGAATCTGTAAAAATTTAATATATGATGAGAAAATTAATCTCTTGCCTTTTTTTTGACAAATAATCAAGTTTACAGATTACAAGCAAGAGCAGCGAGTTACTGACCTCAATGCAGTGCAAGTGGAGTCTATCAATCTCATAGCAGATGAGACATTTATTTGCTTGGAAGTGCATTGAGTCGAAGAGAGACCTTGTACTGAAATTCATATTTCTGTTTGCTCAGTCACCCTTACCATAAAAATCTGATAAATAGCAAAAAAAGCATTAGTAATATGAAAAAGGAGGAATTCTTTTCGTGACACTCTCCAGCTCCCCTGGAAGATGCATTTGGCCATACCAGAACTGTGGACCCAGCCATACCTGTGTGTGTGATCCAGAAAACTAAAAGTGGGGCATGGAAACTGCCACAAAGAATCAGAACCAGTCTCCCTTGCCTGGTATCCTCTGATGACTGAAGGGGATAAATGCCTGTGGAAGGAGAATTTTAAAAAACACCAATCAAAAAAACCCCCAAACCAACCAAACCCCAAACCAACAACAAAACAAAACCTGCCCCTCATGAGGCACATATTGCGTGTTCCTTTCCCTGAAATGCTTCCAGTTCTTCTGTCCCCCTTTTGAGGTAAAGGCTAAAAAGGAAAGAATGCTGCATTAAGTGCCATGTGCAATGTATAAATAGTGGGGTTTGAACAGAACATATTTTCTACCTCTTTATGTCAAAAAAATCCTAACACTTGATCAAGTGTTCTCGCTACTTTCTGACATTCTATCTGCTAGGTTAGGTGTTACCTGCGGCAAAATTTGGATAACGAATGTGAATGCTAACAGCAAAGAGATCATCACTGCACAGGAACAGCTAAGGCTGGTTTTCCTCATGTCCATTATTTTTCTTTTGTTGACAATAAATTCTATTTTCCATTTAATGATCTAATTACGAATCATAGATTTCCCCATGTTAGCTAGTTAGGCTTAGGTTTTAAGCACTCAGAATGTGTTTCTTTTCCCCATTTCACCTTTTCGGATTGTTTAAGAGAATGTTGAGTAGCACATGTCCCAGCACAGATTCTTGGAGAACCCCTCTTAAACTCCTTCAACCTGAAAACCAAACTTTCGTTTCTGTTGTTTAAAAACTTATTATTTCTTGAAAGAAGCCGCTTTATCCTATGACAAAGTCACAGCCCACCGAATGGCGGTGACCGACTGCCAAAGCTGTTCAGAAATCTGTCAGCATCTCTGAGAGGAAATCCTAGTACAGCTTATACTGTGTGTTAACTTTATTGACCACACTGAATTCTTTAAAGCATTCTGAAAGATTTACTAGATATCACTTTATGTTTGGAAAGCTCATTGACTCTTCCTCATTAAATCATATTTATCCAGGTCTCTACTGATTCTGACATTTATATGTGTTTTACCAGCCTACATAAGCAGAAGTTCAGTTCCTTGGTCTGTTATTTGCAAGAACACCCTTGACCTGTGTTACAAGATTTGCCAGGTGTTTTCCTGCTGAGCTCCTCTGCGAGTGAGGGAGATTTACATGACAAGTTATGCACTGTGGTAGCTTGACAACATTTCTTATTAGGGTTTCCTTAGAACTCCTGGGAAATATTCTCTGGTTGTGGCAATCTGAGGCTGCTCGTTTTGCAGAGCGGGGCAAAAGCTGCCTCTTTAACAGTTTAATTTGAGGCAGTTCCTCAGACTCATTCCTTGGAAAGACTGGCTTAGTGGATGAACCTGCCCGACCTCCTCTGTACTGAACACAAATGGAAAGAATTCGTTAGCTTTTCTGAAATGGACTTATCTTCTTAAGTGTTTGTATCTTTATGATCTGTTGGTTTCAGAAACTTTCCTGCAGGCTTCTGGCTTCCAGAATGTTTGAAAAAGTTTTTATGAGTAGCCTTTATACCTGTAGTGAGTTGTACTTTATGCCAACGAGGATGAGATTTTTATATGTTTTTACTTTTAACTTGACAGAATGAACTCCTTTTTTCTGTGTTCTCCATCTGGCTATATCTTCCACATTTCAAAATGTCTTTTTTGGTTCTAATAGCAGTCCTCACATGTTTAAACACATCGTCTTTCTTCTGATTGCTGCTTTTGGAGTATTTTTCTGATAGGAGGCTGTGATCCGAGCACCTGTATGTAACACTTTTGAATAGCCTTTCCTCCGCATGTGATCACCTCACTCTGGAAGCTGCTCTTTTGAATTTTCTTTTAACTGTTATCTCCATTTTTCTGTGATTTCTTTCATAAACTTTAACATTCCAGGGTGGAATTCTGAAATGTTTTCTCTCTTGATTGATTATATTGCGTGATTCAGCTTGAAGCAGATCTTGGGATGACTTGAGAATCATTTTTTATGAGTTTTCTGAGGTTATTTAAAAGGTTATTTCTAAACTTATTTAAAGCTCTGAATCATGCCACCACATGAGTTTTATCTGGTCAGTATGGAGGTAGCTAAAGTTTCCTGATCTCATCAGTCTTTGTGGCCTCTCCAATTCTCAGCACCATTCTGGTCCCGTTTGCCATTCTGACTGGGTTCGACCTATACTTTAGTCAGACGCTTTAGGTGAAGTCTACAAAGGAATAGTCATTCAAATAAGAGATACCCTGCAGCATGGATGGAAGCATCCTTTTTTTTTATTTCTGTAAAAGTTTAAAATATATTTTGACAACCTTGCACTAGGAACATTTGTCATTATTCTTAGAAAATGTTTCTTTAGTATTGTAGTCTCCCAAAATACTTCTGAAATGTAATGTCCTGCTTTAAATATGATATTGTATATAAAGTTTGAAGATTTGAAGCAGAGTTTAAAACCTGCAAAGAAAAAGAACTGGGACTATAAAATGCCCGAGCTTTTGAGAAAGCTCAGCTCAATGCATTTATGCAAACCCCATCTCCTCGGGGACAATCTGCTAGTATTTATCAGTTAAATAAAGCAGAAATAGAACTTCTTTAGTGAAGAAAATGAAAGGCTTTTTGGAAAGCCACAATTAGTTGCTCATCTTATGATCTCTGGCAAATGGTTCCTGCTGGAAAGACTGCTGCAAACAAAGGCCAATTTGCTCACTGACTTTCTGGTATAGAATAACTAATTTACATCACTCAACAGAACTGAAAGCAGCCGATGTTATTAGGAAGGAGGGGAAATAAACAATTTTTGTTATGATATGAATTGAACAATATCTTTTGCCAGGGATAACTAGACTGAACTTTGATACTTTTCAGGCAGAATTACAGTGATAGTAATGAAAATTGCAAAATAACCTAAAGTATTGTGCAAAAAATGGAACATGTCTAGCTTTTATGGTAGCTAAATTGTTCATTATTAGCTAGCTCAATTTTCTATCGTCTTGGAAAGTCACATGCATGATTCTGTATTGTGTATACTGTCTGAAGTAAAGTCCAGGAATAACATCTGTACATACCACTTTTCATTGTTTCCAGAGAGGGCTAGGTCTGTAAACCAGTTTGATAATATAGAGTAAACATCATATACCCAATGGTCATTGTATATCCAGCTGTTAAATGCAGAAGTCTCTGATGGAAATGTAGTTTTTTAAACAGTGTATAACGGTAGTAAACAACAGCTTAAGAAAACAGCAGGTGAAGAAATCCCACTCTACAAGAAACAAGAATATAAGAACCTTCATGTCATTCCAAAGACCCACCCAGCCCAGCAGCTTGTCTCTGACAGTGACTGGAGATGGATGGCTGTCTAGGGAAGAGTGTGGCAGCAAAGTGAACATGGACTTCTTCCCTGCCAGTGCTCTCCCAGACTCCCACCATTTTCTGCTCAGACGTTTCCTGAGTCAGATAGAGCTTCTGTGTATCTAGTAATACTAAACAAATCTCATTCCTGTGAACATTTCTGGTTTTCCCTTAAACGTTTTTAAACTTTTAGCATCCACTACCTCCCACAGTGGAGTTCCTCAGCTTAACAATTCTTCATGTGAAGAACAGCATCCTTTTGTTTAATCTATAGAGGAAACCCTTGAGATTTGTTTTCCAGACCAGTGCCCTGCCAACAGTATGGTTAGATCCATTGCGAGAATGACTGGAGTCCGAAAATCCAACAGCAGAGAAGTGTTATGGAGGCAAAATGCACATAGGCAAGGTGAAGCTGGAATAAGAAATGAGCGGCTTCTGTGTAGTCAGTGTCCCATAACCATGGTTATCCCCAAACTAACAGTCTGTCGTTCAGAAGGATTGTGAGGAGTCAGTGCATTTGCAGTACTTGTCCTGGTGTTCTTTGGGGCTCGGCCTGCCTACCAGATGTCAGCTTGGTCTGGCAGGTCAGCAACACAACCTAATCAGGTTGTGAATTGTGGCCAGCACATGTAACATACACTTGGAAATGGGATGAAAGTGGGAGTGAAATGACCTAATCTGCCATTCTGCAGGAAAGTAGAATCATTTTTATATTATCCTGAATTAGACATCACCAAACTTTTGCATGGCAGGAAATCAATATAGTCTGTAGTCTTGGAAACCAGTTAATTTGCACGACTTATCTTCTAGTGTCAGTGTCTTATGCTTGCATGTGGATTTTCTTCCCAAAGCTGTTCAGTTGTTCCTCTGTACTTGGTTCTCTGGACCCTGCTATTGGATCTCGACTTGCCAGTTTGAAGCTCTTTGGACAGGCTTTTTTCCTAGTCTGTGGTAGCTCACCTATCTGGAGCTGTGGTCTATGACAAGAATCTAAGCTTAGTTGGTAATTAAATACAAAGTAATGTAGAAAAGGCTTTCCCACAGTGAATTAATTTGCATATCTGAATGAAAATGAATATCCACATTGCAGAGGGGGAGAAGTCTTAAGCAATTTTGTTTCCTCTTCTAGTTTATCAGTGTTAAAATCTGTCTCCCTCTTGCCCTGAGTGCAATCCACTAATGTGTGTGTTTTGTATTAATTAATATTTAGCTTGAGGAAGAAGAGCTAACTAGGATTATATTGGGGTTTTATATTTTTTTCCTCTATAATATAGGTAATACACTATCTAAATATTAAGGTGAAAACAGCAAAACTTTACTGCTTGACCAGTTATGGAAATTTTACCTCCATTAAGAAATTACTCCAACCAACTTCTGAATATTCCCTTTGGCAACAGGGAATGGGCTCAGGTGTGGGAAAGAGAAAGAAAGGATTTAACTAAGAGGAATGGTTGCATGGGCTAGCACTATGGAAGCAGTGTTCATTATATATTCATATTATCTGTACTTTAAGGCTTAGCTGAAATGAGTATTAAATACAGTTAAGGCCAGAACACTGCACTACTGACCAACTCTAAATCAATGACAGGGTTCAGCTTCCATGTTTCTTGATTGAGTACATATATGTTTTCACATTAACATGTATTTTTTAAGGCAGAAATGAGTAAAGATTTTCATATAAGGTCCACTTGTATCTGATTGTCAGAAAATTTCTTCAAATCCCAGTTTGCAATTGCCAAAAAAAGAAAGGTTTCTTCTTAAGAAGAAAGTAAGAAAGAAGTGTTTATCTGAAGAAACAACTGAACTAAATAGCTGACAGGAAAAACACCCCCAACAAACCAAATAAAAATATGAAATGATACAAAAAAGGGGGGCTGGGCTACCCTAGAAATTCTATTTATATCTTAGACTGCACTTTTTATTTAGCATAATTATATATTTTAAGCAGAATTAAATAAGTACCTACTGTCTTTGTTTTCAGTGAAAATATGTAAAATTGACTGAACCATCAGCATGATTTAACATTAGATTTCCTGGCTGTAGCTTTTTGTTTTCATAGGTTCTTACATAAAATGTTTTCACTGAGCAAAAGAAAGTAAGTGATACCATTTGTCAGTGTCGAAGCCGTGAGACTCTTCTGTTTAGGAAAATGTTTGCATTGTAATTTGTTACATACAACTCCTTAACGAAATTAAAGAAGAGGCCGTTGGGTTGTCATAAACTTATCTATCTCAGCCAGGAAAATGTTTTCTCTTGCCAAAAAGTATCTTACTCCTCCTGTGTGGAAGCCAATGGAGTTACTTAGGGCAAGGCGGCTGAAGCACTGAGCTACTGAAGAGTGTTATTCCAAAAGTTGAGAGGTTTATGGAATTTTAGGGAAAACAAGAATCTTTGACCTAACCGTCCTCCTACACTGAATTTGGAAACATCCAAATCTTTTTTGTTCAGTAATGCACCAAGTTGTAACTCCTTAATTTCAAATTGCATCAGATGTTATGTATGGACTTAAAACTTGCCAGCCTTCACCACCTCAAATGCTACTGTAGGGAAAGGATCAGGCTTTCAGCTCCTCTAATCAAGCCTAACTCTACTTACTGCTATGAATTTACCCAGCCTTGTGACAGACCAGAGTACTCAAATTCTGGTCTTGGAAGAAAAATGTATTGACCATGTAGAAGAAGCAAAGAGAGGAACAAATTTAGGTTTCTTGTAAAGCTAGAGTAAAGGGTGACTGGAGCAACTGCTGAGGTCTAAGAGAAGTTTGATTACGTCGTGCCTGGACAGCCCTAGTAGCAGGTCAATAACCAATGGGTGAAGGGCATTCTTGTTCGTGTTAACAATCATTGAAGTGCGACAGACAGAAAGAATTCTTATACAGATCAGATTAGATTTGAAATATCTTGATTTTTATTTGCCAAAATGATAATTAAATTTATTCCTTTTGAATGATGACTCTCAAATGAAGACATTTCTGAAATACAGACTAAGTCAATAGTCTCCTCAGTCAGCTGAAGAAGCTAAGTATGAGTCCCTTATAAGGTGGCAGAGTGGTCTAGCTAATCCTTGACTTCCAGCCATCACCAATGTGAAAAAAACAAGTTGAGCCTTCTGCCTTCTCCGAACATTTTTCCAGTCAAAATTGTTCTGCAAATAGGTGGTCTACATATAAGGCAGTATCCTTTTTCTGATAAGAGATTCTACAGCAATGGTTGTACCTTGTTACTGCAACCGATACCTGGAAAAAAGCTCTGCTTTTGATGATTTTCTTTATCAGAAATTGAGACGCTGCTTGACTGTTTCCAGATACTTATATCTATGCAGTAAAGATAGAAAGTTCATTTCCCAGAGCAGCAGCCTGCCTTTAAAAAAGTTTAGAGACAAAGAAAAAAGGATGCATGTCCAGAGCTTTGTATATCAGTCATAAAATAAGAGAAATCGTTATTCCCTGGGAATAGGAAAAATTAATATTGCAAATTTTAATGAGTCACTTACTCTGCTTCCTCACAAGCTGTTTTCCTCTAAGAAGATCAAGTAACATTGACTGTACAGTAAACACATCTCTTCCGTTGGTAAACAATTTGTATGAATTAATTCTAAATGCCTTTTTAGCTTTAGAAATGCTCCTCCTATCCACAAGTCGCTCGTCCCTGATCAGAGGTCAAACCATCTGAAACAATATTGACGTATTATCTGCACAGAAATTAAAGCCACAGATTATTTTTAACCTTATTTTGAGAAGCTGGCTTTCAGGTAAAATAACAGGTAAAAATTACTGTTGTCAACGATTTAGAAAATAAGCTGTAGATTTATAATCTGTGTGCAGCAAGTGATCATTGATTAGAACTGCTGTCATCAGGCAGAGTGTACCTGTCTGGAGCTCAGTAGTCTCAGACCATGCTTGAATAGCTGGGAAAGATCGACACCAGGCAAATAACGGCCACAAAGAATGTGGCAGCAATTTATTGGGCAAGAAGTTTGAATGTCATTCCCTCAAAGTCAGTTCTGCGGACTGGGGTTGAGGTGTGCTGGTTTGCCAGTAGAAAAAAACACGTGGGACTACACCAGACCTAGGGAGGAAAAAATGAATGGTATTGCTGAGGTGCCTGCCTCTTTCATTTCACACGATAATAACACTTCCCTTCATAGTTTATCCCACCATACGCAGGAATATCTCCATGCCTTCCAGTAAAAGTGGTCAAAATCAGATGGAGTGAGCATTGTGATGACCCTGTGTTCCTAGGGGAATTTTTTCCATGGTCTCTGACTGTCCCTGACAGATTTGTGACTCCAAAGAAGAGGAACACTTTACTATAGAGAGCTCAATTATGCCCAAGGAATGAATGTGTTGACCACAGTCCTTCTTACAAGAGCTAAATAACCTTTTAGACATCCTGGGCATAAGCTGTGGATGGTCTTCAGGGGAAGTATTGAGACTGTGAGACCTCCAATTCATGTTTCTCAGTTAAACATCACGCTATATATACGTGCACACACATGCAGAGATGATAGTTTAGTGCCGATGTACCATGGATTTTGAACTGCCCTTGCTCATCTATTGCTTGTGTAACTTTTGGTGGTGTGCAATTTGTGAACAAGTGTGTTCATGCTACATTCTGATGCATGAAAGAATTGTTTAGCTGTTTAGAAATAGATACAATTCTTGTCGGTGTTGAGAGGACCAAATTTATTGAAAACTAGCAGCAACCATTGGAGGTGATGAAAAAAAATATGATTTTTATGTTTTTTTCTTTAAAAAACCCTACTAGTAATAATGATGAATACCACATAGAGTATTTGTATTATCAGGTAGTATGTTATCGGTCTTTTTATTCAGCACTAAAAGTACGTGTATGCTACGCTGTGTATTTAGAACCAAGTTCCTAAAAATTCTTCAGTCAAGCTGAAGTTGCCTTGAAGGTGTGAATAAGTAAGTTTGGAGCTGCTGGCTTGTGCTCAGTGCTGCTATAGAATTCAATGCTTAAAAACAATATACCCTGTCAACACACCTCTTTTCAAACCTTTAAAAATAGTTTCTAGGCCCAGTTTTGTTTCTTGCATAAACTAGTGAGAAGTGATTTAATATGAGGCAGTATATGGGGAGACAGCTGTAGCCAGTCTCCTGTTTCAGGCTCTTTGGTTTATTGTTTATTTTTTTGTGGAAGTTGTCAATTTTGTTTTGCTCTGAAATTCTTAGTAGCATATTAGGACCTATGTTTGAGGTAGCTGAAGTGAGAATAGTCACTTAGCAACTTCCTTTATGCTGCAGGGCATTTCAATAGAGCAGAGGGTACAGGAGCCATGGTTACATGCCCCAGTGTTGAACTCTAAGTCAACACTTTCCTATATGATGCAATAAGACAACTTTTCCTTATGCTGTGCAAGTAATGCAACATTCTTTCAACCTACTATACTTCCCACCGTTCACGCGTGTATCAAGTTGCTCAATCTTTCTTGTCTGTAAATAAAAATCAGTGCATGTACCATGTGAGAATTTGTGTGTGATCCTTTGATGTGAACAAAAGGCTGCTTTCCCATGCCTAGTCATCTCTCTCCTATGTAAATAGCTCTGATTGCCAAACGTTACTGTTGAATTTTATAAGCCATTTGTGAGAAGAAGAATGCATACTTATTGCAGAATGTTTTCCCATCGTATTCGTTGACATGACTTTTAAAGGAGATATTAAAAAGTATGCTTTAAGGATATTAAAATAACATAGAAAAGAATGCAATTAAAATCTATTGTATGCTTTTGGTAGGTGACAATATGTTACATGTTAAAATAAAAGGGGAAAATCCTGCTGTAGCTAAGACTTTCCATTCTTTGGTGCAATGTATAGTCAGTTAATTTGGTTGGATCCTGGTGCAGTTCTTGGAGAATGTTGGGCCAGATGAACTGAACGATTTAGTGTGTTTCAAGCTCTGTCCAGGATTCTTTAATTAAGTAAAATTTCTTTGGAAGATGCCCGGACTCCTGCACACTTTCCACATTGAACACCTCCCTGCCAGTCACCACAGCTTTACTGTAACATTGTCTGTTCACAAGCAGGCACGCGTAACTCTGCTGAGGAGTCTCTACTGAGGGGAAATAAAATGTGGCTAGAGTACAGCGTAAAAGAAACTGCAGGGGCTAGAATCTCTGTTTAGTGATGAGCCGTCAGTACGCTTTGTGTTCAGAGTGCTTCCAGTACAAAACAGGGACCTGAACAAAATTCCTTTTCTTGACTCCAGTTCTTGTATTTGTATTTGGAGCAACAGCTCCACGTTTCTCTTATCAGTAGTTTTCCAGTGCAAACCTCTTTAAATTTTCAGAGTATTTTGAGATGTGGGTCCAGGCTTGAAGTTTACGCATGTAGGCCATTTTGTGTGTAGTTGGAGTTGGTTGCTTTGTTTGCTTTAAAATCATACAGTTTTCTAGCCATTCCCCCATCCTGAGGGGAGACGGCTTTTCTTTCATAAACTTGTAAGAGTTGAAACTGATTTAAAAACTTCCAGGAACCTCAAGAGTGGTAAACCCAGACTTATAATAATCCAATTTCAGCTATAGTAAGAAACCCCTGGATACTCAAACTGGCGGTAGTGTAAAAAGAGATCGACTTCCCTTAGCTGCAAAGTGGCTTTGGGTACTGTGTAGGCACATGACCCCTTAAGATTATTCTGTCTGTTTCCACAGATCATCAGAACAGCACATCTACTTACAGCTGTGATGCTCTCCGCTTCTTCTTCACAAGTGGATGTTGCAAACTGTTGATCAAATTAATCCAAATGTGCACCCTCCTCTCAGCACCAGCAAGGCCAATCCGATTGCTCAGGTGTCATCCTTTTAATGAATGAATGATATTATGCCAATGAGACTTCTAAGGCTTCTTTTTCTCTCTTTAGAAAGCCACTCTCTGCAGGCACTGAGAGCGTTGTTAAGTATTTCCTGTACTAATTGTATACATTTCTTCAATATTTGAAAACATCGTTGCTCTTTGTGTCTGATTTTGCTTCTTGTTAAGAAACCAGACTGCTTCTGAGTCCTCTGTTTTCATATTCCTTCCCATAATGAATTGTGTCAAAAGGATTTCATTATTCTGCATAGATAAGATTTGACTGCAGTACCGGGAAATTTTAGCTTAGTTCTGCTTTCTATCGACTTTTCTATCTAAATTGACTAAGTCATACAGGAATCAGATTAAGTGACTTCCTTCAAGTCACACAGTGAGCAGCTCATTTTGGGTAGGATCCCAAGAGGATACTTGTGGTTCCCAGCCCTCTTCTGTAACCTCCAGACCACATCGTCTCCCCAGTGCGCAGTGCAATGAATTCAGTCTGAACATTAAATTACAGCTTTGATAATATAGTAAGAGTTCCCTGGGCTCCCATATTTGTTGTAATTTGAACTTTCCAGTAGAGTTTCTCATTGTGGTTTCTACAGCCTTCCCTATTGACCATGCTTATCGCAGGGGGGGCCAGTATATCTGAGAGGTTTTCAAGAGCCACTGCATCTTGTTTGCCAGTTCTCACGTTAGCCATCCAACAAAGTAAAATCTCTGGCTCTTTGTTACCAAAAGAGGATGGCAAGTCATCATAGTGTTTTATACCTTCTTTTCCTGGCTTTGTCAGTCACTGAAGTCTCCAACACATGCAAGTTTATGGTGAGCTGTAGTCCTCAGAACAAATTTTTGTGTGAGGTGCTCTACTGGGGAGCTCCATAATCTTACAGTGGAGAAGGAGAGGGAAACTTAAACCAGAGGAAGGTATCTTGCAAATAAATGCAAAATACCTTTGGTTGTTTCTGTGGCCATGCAATCCTTCCCATTAGTAGTAATAAGCATTAGACGGGGAGATGCCTCTCTAAATCACCTGGAGTCAATGTCTTACTTTATATCCTTTGATACATCGTATTCCCTCCTGTAAACTGACAAGGGCTGGGAAAACCAACCACTTAGATGTTCTCTATTTTACCTACTTTTTTAAAACTCACTTTCGGAACAAGAAGAGAAACATTGCAATCTGGATTTTCAAAAGTTCTTTGAATTTCTGTAGCTTGCAGACCACTGAAATGGGTCTCCTGGCTTGTATGTGATAAGAATTACATTCAAAACTCAAAGCCTATGTGTAAGCAAGGCAGATTCAAATATATGTGTTTGAAAACTTGAGAGGCCCCATTATACAAGGGCACGATGTACGAGCTGTTTGTCACTTCTGAAATAAAACTGATCTAAAGCTAATGAACGCAATAGCAAAACCAGTCAGGATAGGTGCTCCCTTTTACTACAAAATACTTCTTGCAGCCTCACTGATTTCTTACAGAAGTCAGTGGAGTACAATTGAAATATCCCACCACACAGGGCTGTATTGCAAAAAGCTCCCCTTTCCTAAGTAAAAAGTCACTGATGTTGCTTCAGATTTGCCCTAGAAAAATCATAGGTCTGTGTTCATGTCACTTTACTTGGTGTTTTATTCTTTCTAAATAGTGAATTGTAAATTTTTAGTGGATTTCATTTTCTAACTTTTTCATGCCTGAATAGAACAAAATTGCCTTTTTCTCTTTGTTGTTCCTGAAAGTGTTGTCAATATGCTCTGGAATAGTCACCTAAAATCAAGTTCAGCTCTTTTATGCAGTACCAGAAGGAAAATTATCTTCAATCTGAATGAGAATAACTTATTCTATAAGAAGACCAATAATTTCCATGACATAGCACCATTTTGTGCTCTTAGTTTGACATCGCTCTGGTTTCTGTTTCCTTGTTATGCTTTCCCTCGGTATCATCTCATACAAATTGTAAAGATGTATCGGCATTAACCAACCAAGTCTCTCAAAACTGCAGCTAATAATATTCACAAATGTTCCTAATGGGTGATCTGGGAGACAGAATTAATCCTTATGTGAAGACAAGCTGTTCCCACACTGAGTGTTAAGTGTTATTTTTGCACCACTAACATTTTTATGCAGTCTGTACAATTAACACATTCCTTTACTCACTGTCATCTTCCTTCCCCACCCCAACCCATTAGCTCAGGATTGACAATGGGCCAGGGTGGTGTCTCCCACCTCGTCTGACTCCTGTGGTCTCATGTTTACCAGCTGCTGACCTGCTTGGTTTGTGTATAGGGTACCCAGGATTTTAGGAGTTTCCCAGCCAAGTATTATTAAATTTCTAAAATGAGACAAGGTTTAGAGAAGCCTGCCTAATGTGGGTGAGCACATTCAAAGCTTAACAGCCACAAATTTATCTTCCTTAAATTTGATCTCTATTAAATTATAGCATACAGAGCTATGATATGACTGTATTGAGTGCAATAAATTATCATTCTAAAAAATCAGAAGAGAAAAGTCTCTATATAATGTTGAAGTTTATTTGAAACTACTCTGTTTATCAAAATCAACATGCTTTACCAAGAGCAACGCATTTTGGTATAAACATCATAGTTTCTTGAACCTCTGTTTTCTGTTCCACTCTAGACTGTCAATGTTTATATGAAGGAAACAAGCCATAGCATTTGGTCATAGTAACTACAATGTAAGCATGGCTTTTGTCTAGTTTCTAGAACGGAAAGGAGTTGCCTCTCTTTTCCTCCTTCCTGTTAATTTATTTTAAATAATTTAACTTTTTTTAAAATGTTAAAAGGCAGGAACAGAATCTGTATTTATTGGTTCCTAAACAAGTTGACAGTGACCTAATGGACCAGAGACATTTCCATCTCCACAGTTTCAGCTGTTCCCACAGCCAATATAAAAGATAGATAAATTTATACTAATGGAGAAGTTCTTGTTTCCAAGGCTGAGCAGGCTAAACCATGGTACCAAAATGGGTTCTATTAAGCAGAGAGCAGATTGTTTTGGAGGTAGAAGAAAAGCCTTGTAGTAACCCTGGCAATTCTTTGTGTACATACAAAGGAGCATAATCTTCAGAGAATACATGCATTTGTCTACTCTTTTAGCTCAGGCCCATCTCCAGATTGAGATCCCAAGTGGAGCATTATCGTAATTTGAAGCATTATTTCCTGGAGGGTTCACATTTCACACACTCTCCTGCTGTGGCCAGGAATGCAAGAGGCGTCACCGCAGAGATTGTACTGTTATATAAGTGATATCCTAAGGAAAGGCCATGGCAACAACACATCCCTCTCAGGGAAGAGGTCTGAGAAAGCCTGACTGTGACCTAGAAAAGATGCTGATAGGAGGACTTGTTCATAGCAAGTCTTAATTGAATTAGGAATCTCAATACTGGTAAAGTTTTACAAGAAAACTAAGTTTACCAGAATACAGCAAAGGTGGAGGATCTTGTGTATCCCTTGGCCACAACCAACTGATCCTAGTAATTCCTAAATAAATAACCCACACACACACATTTAGGCCAAGGCAAAATCTTGATTTCTGTGTTTGTGGGTTCTTACAAAATCAACTGAGGCAGAGCTTTGCCTGGGAGATCAATGTGAGTTGTTGCTGCTCAGCAACTGGAGTAAAATACTGTAGCAGAGTGCAATTCCAACAAAACCGGTCTGAGAGAGAGGAGGAAAAATGCATGCACAGTTTATCAAATCCCTCTACTTAATTTATAAGTTTTCCTCTAAATTTTCTGACTCAAAAAGGGTTCAGGCTATTCTAGTACACCTGAGTCAAGACATCATTTTGGAATTTAATTGTGCCTCAAAGCCCTTTCGCAGAGGAATTAATCATTCCATAAGTTAGGAAACACTAGTGCATCAAGCTTTTAATAATTATGCAGTATGGTGCAGTATAGAGGGTTTTTTAAAAATTGTGAATTTCTATTTATTGAGGGTGGGAAAAATTAAGGATTTCTCCTACCACAGTAGCTGTATTGGTTTCCCTGTTCCCCAGGATACCATGCATTCTCTTACGTCAGTTAAGAGTTTCCTTCCTTGTCTGGTTTTGTTTGCAATTGAGTTGTGAAAAGAAGACCATGCTTATCTGATCAAGGACTTCATTATCCACTTCTGTCCAGTAGAAGTCAACTTAAAAATTACCTTAGACTGGCTCCCAATTTCTCTAACTATCCTATCTTTTTCCTTTTGATGGGAGATATTATTGACTCTTTCTGATCTTTCTCTACAGACTTCCAGCCAACTTAAGGCTGTTGTCCCTACCATTAATAGCAACAATGGATTATTTTGCTTGCAACCAATTCTGGGCTGTAACTGAAAAAAAATTGTGTCTTAACTCACTTCACATGTGCATGACTCCATCTTTGCAGCTCATTCCACCACTTAAATTTCCAAGTCTCGAGTGTACCTTGTTAGTGCCCTCTGATGATGTGATATGAGGTCTGTGGAACAAGAGAGCATTATTCAAAACTTTTGTCAGCTAAAATGTTCTGTAGATTTAGCAGCTGTTCAGCAGCTCATGTGTCACACCAGTTCTGGGCAGATAGATAAATGCAGAAGTCCCTACATATATTGCTTTGAGACATAAAATACAGAGCAAACAGATAGCTCCCTTGCTTTTTCTTTCTGTTGTTTGAAATTCCTTATTGGCACCGTGTGTACATACTTCTTTTGGCCACATAGCAATGCAGCTGAAAAAATTGTCACAAAGTTCAACAAAGGGAAAGTGAGAGCCGCCAGGGCTGAGTCATTGCGTGTATGAGAGCTGGGAGGAGCAAGCATTGGACTGCACTGACAGAGATTCAGAAAATGCTGAGGAATAATCTATCCCAGAGGATGCTGGCAAGCTATCAAGAAACAAAACAAGAAACAAAATAAACCACGGCTCCACAAAGGGATGGAAACCACCCCCCACAAAGTCAGCCAAAGAACTTTCCATCACAAAATGAACATCAGTCCAGCTCCTTAGTTTTCTCAAGACAAGACAACCACAACATTGACACTCTTGGCACTTCATTTAAAATATTGATCCAGCAGATGTTTAATGCTGGGCTGCTTACATGAGCTGTTATGCAGGTGCTAATCAGTAGATGCTTGGAATGGCCACAGTGAAATGTTGCGTGCAACCGAGAGCCGGGTGCCGGACAAGGGAAGGGGGAGCTAGGGGTGACAGTGTGGAAAGCAAGCAGTGACCTGTCTGACAAGGGTTCAGTCCCACAGCACCTGAATGAGGGCACAGCAGCCCCAGTGAGAATAGCCAGGTTTAGTCAAGATCACCAGACAGGCCCAAGGTCAAGTAAAGAAGTCAAGGCAAAGTGAAAGTTCAGCAAGACGCAAAACCACGTACAATGTACCTATCATATGGTTCAGAGAAGGACCAAGTGTATCCCTGTCCAATGGGCATAGGATGCCTGAGTGGAAAGCCCAGAGAAGCCTTCACAAGGCTCTGCTTCTTACGCCTCTCTGTTTTTACAGAACTCTGATTCAAGGTTGTACAGCTGTGTGGCATCAGAGCAGACTTTGGACATAAGCAAATGGATATTTAAAGAAGGGAAGAGGTCGTAGAAGAGGATTATATAGGAAGGTGATTATGGAGACATCGCAAGACATCAGTGTATCTTGTAATCAACAGAAAGAAATACTTTATGGCCTTCAGAAATATGGAAATTTGTCCCATAACACCCTGCATAAGTTCACAAGGTAGTGTGGCTTTTTGGCCTTCTGCTCTCATAGAATCATTTCATAGAATTATAGAAAGGTTTAGGTTGAAAAGGACCTTAATGATAATCCAGTTCCAAGTCCCTGCCATGGGCAGGGACACCTCCCACTGGATCAGGTAGCTCAAAGCCTCATCCAGCCTGGCCTTAAACATCTCCAGGGATGAGGCATCCACTACTTTTCTTGCAGTAAAAAATTTCTTCCTAATATCTAATTTAAATCTCCCCTCTTTGAGCTTAAAACCATTCCTGCTTGTCCTGTTCCTGCACTCCCTCATAAAGAGCCCCTCCCCAGCTTTACTGCAGGCCCCCTTTCAGTACTGGAAGACTGCTAGGTCTCCCCAGAGCTTTCCCTTCTCTAAGCTGAACAATCCCAGCTCTGCCAGTCTGTCCTTGTATGGGAGGTGTAAGTATTTTCTCCTTGTAAGTATTCATGCTAGGGGTATGTGTTTATCTCTACATATAAAGAGAGAGTTGTAGTTGCACTTAATTAGTTCCCTGTCTCAAAATGCAAGACCATTTTTAAATTTTGACCTCAGAGTCAGGTTCATAAACTTACTGATAACTGTCTCATTTTTGTCCTTTCCAAGTTCATGTATGCTTTAAAGTAAATGTTAGACTATTCTTAGCTATATCAGTATATAATTGGTAAAACTGAGCTCCACTCTATCACACCCTGGACAACCTAGCTGAACAAGCAAAGGAGATATTAACATCTCAGATTTTATAAGTTTAGGTGGAGCTTCCTTTAATATTGAGGCTTTATGATAATCATGTTGTTCTGGATCACTGCCTGCAAGTCATATGGAATACTTTGGATTTAATTATCAGTCAATTTATTTCTTGTTTCTAGTTTAATTAAGGTTACTGCTCAGCTGGGGTTGGATTTCTCTTTTCTAATGAATGGATTTTGATTCAATCAAATAAAGAGCAACGTCTTTGCTAAGCACCTCGATTTGTGTATTTGCACTTTGGGGTTCCTTTAGCAAAACTACGTTTTGAAAAAAAATCCTTGTTCTAGAGTTTATTTTCACTCCGCTAGATTGAGTGATGCTTGGGTATCGCTTCCCCTCTGCCCTCAGTGATTCCTTCCTCAAGGACACTGCATTTGTTATATGGTGGTAACAGTTCATTAGAAACTCCACTAGAGCTGCTTCTTGAGCTGTGCCAAGCCAGGCTCATATGTTTTCAGGACAAGAGTCAGAACATCCTCTCCCCTGTGTGCTCCAGAACAAGTTGTTCCAAGAAACAATCCTCCAAAGGTCAAACTTTCTGATATAACACAAGTTTAGAAGAGAGCAGTAGAAATCCCACTGTATGATTTTATTAGATTCTGTTATCCCTTTCATGTCCCAGCGTTTCGTGCTGAGTGGTGTTCTTAGTAGAGACCAGTGGTAAGAAACTCTCGTGACAGGTACTATAGTTGTCTGAAAACTGAAATTTGTAGTTTTCACTGTATGGTTCTGGCTGCACAAAATTCTGATAAACTTCCCTGGATCTTTGAAATGTTTCTTTTCTCTACAATCCCCATTATCCTTCTGGCTTCCAGTGAGAAGATTCACAAAGAATAACTACAGCTGAGTGAATACAAGGGTTCCTTCATTCTCTAGTCAGTAGAGAGAAAGAAGTGTTTTCAGCAGGAAACTGCATTGCTAAGATGGAGAGAAAGAGGCTTTTCTAGAAGAATCTCATTTGGCCATAGGAGTACATTATTAACTTGAAGGGATTCACCTCATTGCAGTGGTGCTGCTCTTTGTTACAGTCAGACTGTGATTCTTCGTATAATGGTCATCTTGTGGGTCTGAAGTTTCACAGTGTCTTAAGAACTCCAAAATATTTTGCTCCAGCCCTGCTGAAATAGCCATAAAGGAATGTCTTCAAGGCCTGAGAGAAAAAGCAGGGATCCAGAATATGGTAAAAGACAAACTTGAAACCTCTCCTGTAACCCCCTGTTTCTGCTGGCTCCATACAATACAATTGTTCAAATTAAATACAATACTCCAATACAATTGCCCAAATTAAATAAAATGGGAAGATAGAGCTGGATTGCTTGGCATGCTGAGAATTTTTCAGTTCCTTTCTGTGGAATAGGGAACAATGTCTGAGTAGCAGTGTGTGATGACCTAGTGCCCTGAGAAGTATTTCTGCAGCAGAAGACCTGGTAAGGTAAAAGGAAAGCTGCTCATAATGATCCGCTGAGCAAATGTGTTGTTACCTGAGTAGCTGGCTGGCAGATCTCATCATCATAACAGGGGCAGCATTTCTATGTTTATTAGAAAGGTGAGATTATCCTTTAGAGCAAGCCTTTTGCCACAGGACCTGTACCTACAGTAATAGAGTTGGGTAGGCTTGGAGAGCCCTCTTGATGTGACCTTCTCTGCAAACCTTATTCCACAAGTCATGGTTACCGAGACTACAAGCTTTAAGCAGTGACTTTTTGAGACAAGCCTCATTCTTTCTTCTACCAGTGCAAGTGAGTGCACTGACATTCACAGGGGTGGTGAAGAGGATAATCATACTTCTGGAGTTTTGAGAACTGTGTGGCAAGTTGGAGACCTAGCCCCATTTCAGGGTGACTAAGCACCTGCAGTTTCTTGATGTATCAGTTTGGGAATTTTTGTGGTAGTATGTCCAATGTTCATACTTTGATATATTTGAATGGTCCTTTCAATTGCTTTTATTAATTTAATATTTAATAAAATTTCCACACTTGACAGAAATATCAAATATTCTTCAGTTTGAGGAGAAGGTATCTCTGGCACTTTAGGTATTTAATGGTAAAGAGGACAGGTTTGAGCATCCAAAGAGGAGTATCACAGAAGACATTCTATTTCAGTGTGACTCTTTACTGAGTTGGAAATGCTTTTTAAGGCAAAAGAATACCTAGAGAAACATTTTTTTCAGAAGTAGTGATAATGATGCATTTTGTGCTCTGTATAAGCTGTATATGTTTTACAGTGTTCTCATAAACCAAAGCTCCTGGCTGGCAAATGGGGGAAGAGCGGGCAGGTAGCAGTGGGACCTCCTGGCCCTGGGGACCATAGACATCTGCCCTCTCAGAAGCCTGAATACTTCTTTGCTAGCCTAGCAGTCCTCCACAAGAATTGTGCCAGGAGAAACCTTCAAAATTTAGGACATTGGAAATAGGAGCTAATGGGCCTCCCGTGTTCTTATCTCCGTGTCAAACCTTTTATTTTTAGTTTCAGGATGATTTGGTTTCCCATCTGTGCAGTACAGAGCCTCAGGCAAACTGGCAGGAGCCTGGGCATGTTTCCAGTAGAAGATGGGTTTCTGTTGTAGTTGGCCTTTTACTATTGCTAAATGCTCTGATTTTGATGAATCAGCATTTTCCTATGGAAAAACATTCCTTTGGAGAACTTCCAGTCAGAATGAAACCAAGATTCAACTTATTGCAAAATCCCTCCAGAACAGTACTTATTCTGTGTAGCTGTACTTATAAGCAATTTTACTCTTCCTTGCTTTCTCTGGATAGTAAAAAAAAATGAACAGCTGCAAATATCTTTACTATAGGTATAGATAACAGCAGTGTGTATTTTTGCTTCTGGAAGGATTATGTGGGGTATAGTGGTATAAATATAACACCTGGAAAGGAGGTGAAATTATTTCAGATTCCTATGTGGTGAAACGATGAATTTTGAGACCTTATTTTGCAGTGCAGCAATATCAGAGCTCATGGAATATAAAAATAGATTAAACAATTCAGTATTTGCTTTGCAATTTCCTTGTAAAACAGACTTAAATCTAAGCACATCTTAATGAAAATCATAAATTTAATCAGACATTTGTGAACATATGTTTATATTCAGCTTTGGTTGATGTTGACTGTATGTTTCTTCTGGCTGTCTATCCTGGTCCAAAGGACAAAGCTGTTAGAAGAAGTATAATCATAAATCAATGTGTGCTTGAGTAACATTCAGAGCCGTAAATACAGCCCTCCTCTTTCGTGTATCTGTGAACACAGAGGTGTGAAGCCAACCATTATCTTGGACTTATAATCCGTGGGCTGGCAGCTAGACAGTTGTCATGCAAATTCACATCCTCTCTTTCACAAGTTAGTCATTTTCTTAAAATAAGCAGAGTTACATAGAGTTTGATTGCATGTGTAACTAGTGTAGTCCCTTCCTCTTTGTTGGATTGACGATTTAATGCTTTTGAAACCCCTGCTCCTACAGGATTTGCAGAGGCTCTTTTCCAGTCCATATCAGCTGCCTACCTAGGATTCGATTAAGCCATAGCTAATCCTTTTGCCGTCAGGTGAGGTAGGAAGTTATGAGTGAGTCAGTGAGCTTTGGCTTCTCTTTATAAACTGTTGAACCTGACGGATAATTTCCATGCACATCTTCGTCTGGGAAGGCTCATTCTCTGAATACAACTGGGTAGAGAAACATTTAGCCCCTAAGTTGCAATTCAGAGACCAAAGGCAATGCAACTGGATGTGCTTCTATGATCCTCAAGTTGAGCCTGCAATAGAGATGTACCTGCAGGAGACATGGCCTGCGTCCGAGGAGCAGGAAATTACAGACAGACTGGAGCTGGAGTGAGTTATCTATGACTACACAGGCTCTGACACTCAGAAATAAGGGAGTTTCAATGTCAGTGTTGCTAATGGTAGCTGTAAAGCTACTGAGTGTGTTTTCAAGAGATGCAAGAAGGTGTCACTCTCTGTCTAACCAGTGATCCCCAAAGACTTTATCCCTTCACACATTTAAAAGAAGTTGTTGCTTAATACCCTTTTATTCCTCTGTATTCCTCCTGTTGGTCTTGCCTCATTGCTTATGTTGTGTGGAGGCAGAAGAGGAACACTCTAGTTAATTGTGGTAGAATGAGGGATGCTTCTGAAAATGAGCAGTAGCAACAGGACAGATAAAATTTCTTTATTTAGCATGTGCCAATTAGAGCAGGAAAAAAATAGAAAACTGGAAAAATGAAAGAGATATGCTTTATGTCTTTCATGGTTCTGAGCTGCAACAGGCAATCACAAACATACCACAGCTACTTGGAATTGTTTAAAGTAGGTGTTTGTTACACTATATGTAGCTCTGGAATGAATAAACACAGGGAACCATGGAATTTATTTAGCCTTACTTTAATTGGAAAGAAATCCGAGGCACAAATTTTCAATCATCAGAGTTACTCAATGTCCAAGCCTGTTTAGATTTCAAATGAAAGGTTCACATCTTTCTTTAATTGGAGGCTCATTTACGTGGGAGACTGTATGCTGAGAGAGCTAAAACTGACTGTCCCCATGTAGCAGTCCCATAGAATGTATTTTAAAGAACTTATTTTCAGCACCAAACCCAGTATTCGGATTTCCCAAGCATGGAGTTCATTGAAGAAGCTGACTCGGCTTCATCTGTTCGGTTCTGAGTCTGAAAGTCACCAAGTTGAATATGTGACCCTTGGGTGTCTTGTTTAGACCCTGGTTAGGAAGGCAGTATGCCATGAGCCAGGCTGACAGTAAAACCTACTGGTAAACAACCTTCCTAAAGGTGAAGGATATCATGTGAATGGAATGGGAAGGCAGGGGAGTGAAAGAAGAGCGAGGGATCGCAAGAAGATGGGGTTTCTCTTCACCTAGATCTTTGAATATTCGGGGTGCCTAAAAGTCCACTTGCCTACAGAGGCTCTTCCAAAATGCTGTATTCTGCACTCTTTAAAAACAAATTAAGGGGTTTTTTTGACTTATTTTCAGGGACAGAAGGAACTCAATACTACTGGAAAAATTTCCAGGAATAGGATTGAGATTACTTTTCTCCTTCTTAAAGAAAAGGCTCCTTTTCAGTCTCCAACACATTTTGAGCTGGTCTGTGGAGTCCTCTCAAATCCTTTGATGCAGGTAAGGTCAACTTGTTACAGGATTAAGGTTTTCCACTGAAGACTTTGATGCTTTGGAGAGCACTGATCCAGCATATCCACTATGGGCTGTGGAATTTGCAGGACCTGCTTTATTAGCCTGTAGTGGCTTGAAGCAAAACATAGCTGGAAGTACACTGCTAATTTCTTCTGAAGAGCTAAAAACATTGCTGATTTCTTAAATATTCAGCATATTTGTGAATATTTTTGTAATACATGTATATAGCCATAATTTTGTATTAATTTGTTCCTAAAGTTAATCCAAGATGCCTAAAGAATCCAAAACAGGTTGTTTTGACTTTCTGCAGACTGTGAATACTGCAGGTACTTCTCTTTCCAGGTCAGTATGATTATTCTGTATCTGAAAGGAGCCTAAATAAGCTATCAGTCAGAATGCTTTTCTGTAGTAACTTTCAGCAAGGTTACATTTTGGGTTTATCCCATTTAATTCAAACTTTGTCTCATGTTTTGAATTCAGATTTTTTTATGTAACTCTTTAATAAATGTGTTGAACCTGGGTCAGTTGAGCTACTTTCACATGATTTAATGCTGACTTCTGCTGTTACCAAAATCCTAACTTGTGATCAGCCACCAGTGTTTTCCTGTCTTGCAGAAAAATTACACTTCTTACGGAGGAATTTGTGTTTGGATAATGGATAGCTAAGTACGGAGCGATTTTTTTTCTTTCATACTTTTGATTGTTAAATAAATACTGTAGTAATTGCCTTGGTTTCTGAAACTAACGGAAGAGTTTGTTAATAGTAGAAATAAATAATAGAAGTAAATAAAATAAAACTAGAATAATAGAAATCCAGCTATTCTAGCAATGCATGCAGAAGCTTTGGAAAATTTTCTACAAGTTATTTTTTCTTTGGAAAAACAAGTTTTGTGAACAAGCCAGCACTGTTCCAGGCCAAACTATTCTGAATTGGTCCCAGAACCAGATGGGTTTTTCATTTCATATCAGAATGGACAAAGACTGAGCTTTCAGTAGTATCTTGGGCTTTTCAGCTGTTTGCAGCTGCTTTGATTTTGTGCTTAAATCACTGATAATCAGTTGATGATTACTGTTCCCATGGATATTCAAATTCTCGGTGTGTGAAATGAATTGGTGTACAGAGCAGCAGAAAAGTAATCATAGCTTTAAACCTCTGCTCTGTCCCTGATGCAACGAAAAAACTAAGGAGAAGGTGAACATCCTTATACAACATTTTGCCTCGTTTTAATATTAGATTTACATTTATTAAAATAGTTTTTACTAAGAATATTGACCTATGGCACAACAAAAGCTATCAGTTTACTCAAAGGATGGTTCTGGAAGCAGGATACAAATTCTTCTTACAGCCATGATTTATCCTCATCTTGAACATTGTATCATATTAGCAAAACATTTATAATCTGAGAGATGTTCGAGTTAAAGTGTTACACTAACAGTCTAAATTGAAGACAAGCCAGAACTTTTCTGTTATGGTCTCTGACATGTGTATAATGGAGTGAACAACCAAAAAGAAAATGGCAATTTGTATATCAAACTGTTGCTCAACCCACCATCAGTAATCAGGAAAAAGTTTACACTGCTACCTCTCTGCAATTACTAATTATAAAGTATATTTCTACCTTCCTGTATGCAATTGTAATATTTTTACCTAGGTGAGCAGTAGGACTTGGCTGTCAACAAAAGGGTGAAAATTTCACTCACTTTTTTCTTACTAAGGGTTTTGTTGCTTTATTCTTCTTTTAATTTTGAGATTGTTGACAATATTTGTTAACTTGAGGTGTGTTGTGCTGGAGATCTTCACCCATACTTGCCCTGCAGCTTCCTCTAAAGACTTCTTTCTCTGGTGGAAATGAGAATACTGCGGGGTGGTTGATGTATCCAGTCGGTCTTGCACCAACATGGAGTTGGGATGCAGCTGGCAAAGCACTAATACCCAGAGACTCAGAGCATTCTTGGGGCACTCAGACTAGAGCTGGTGTACAAAGGGCAAGGTAGGATTCAGGATGATGCCCAGCACTGGGGAAAAAATTATCATCTGACTTCCATAGTATTTTCTAATTTTGTTATTAAACATTAGCACTTATTTCTTGAATATTATCCATGATTTCTAAATACTCTAATTTCTTATAACTAGGTCTATACCACCCCAGTTCACCTCCCTGTGCTGATGCCATTATATACTCAATTCCACAGCTGCCACAGGGATTTATGTAGGGCTCTAGTGTTGTTCTGTGCAGGAGAGCCACGTTTTGGGATTGTTATAGTTTCAGCTTGGTTTGGTTTGGTTTTTTTCCCCTCCTCTTTCAGAGAATTTTTTCTTCCTTTGCTGGCAGTGGCGGGGTCAGGGGCCATTTCCCGGGAGACCGGGGCAGAGGTTGTGTCCCGTTTGCCTGGACATTTTCCTTTCACTGGCTACTTCCCAGTCTCTGCCTCTTTTCTCCATCTTGCTGCATAGAGAATAGTCGCGCTTTGCTACCTCTGCTTGCGTTGCTGTATTCTCTCTCTCTCTATCTTTATTTCCTTTCCCTCTGTGTGTGTGTCAGTGCGAGTGTGATCGATAACCATCTGGATCGGCGCTGAGGAGGAGGCTGCCCGGAGCGGAGCTGCGGCCTGGGAGAAGCTGTGCGCCCCGCGCCAGGGCTGCCCGGAGCGGAGCTGCAGCTTAAAGTGACGGCACCACCAGAGCTCGGGTACGGGACTCGATCCATATTAACAACTTAATCGCACTTGTTGTTGACTTTGTTCTGTTCTGTGCACACATACACTTAGAGCAAAGAACTGTTATCTGTTCTGCACAATCTCACAATCTCTGATTAAAATCACTGAGCATACTTTGGTTGGTTTGGTTGGTTTTTTTTCATCCAAACTAAGACAGGGATAAACTGTTTGCATAGCAAAGAGGCTTTTTGAGGATGTCTCTCTAGTTTGCTGCACACATTGGAATGAGCATCAGAAGGAAGTGAGAAGTGGGGGAAGAGAAGGTACAGGCATTTTGTCGAAACAGGACTATGTCTTTGCCGCAAAGCTCTGGTGTTACGCTGGTCCCATCACTTAGAACACAGACATGTTATGATACATGCAGTTATTGTCTCGGCATGAAGCAGTGACTTACAAAGACTAGATGTGAGCTGCAGCATTCCCTTCCCCTGTCCAATGTCCCATCTCCATTATCCTACTGCATTTACACAGAGAACATTGCTTTGTCCCATCAGATGTCTTTCAGAAAGACACCTCTCAAGTGACAAGTACCTCTTTCCACACTGCTCTGTGGAACTTTGCATCCTATCATAGAATAGATTCACAGAATAGTTTAGATTGGAAGGGACTTTCACAGGTCATCTAGTCCAATATCCCTGCAATAAGCAGGGACATCTTCAACTAGATCATGTTGCATTAAATCCTGACTGCATTTGAACTGGTCAGCCATCTTGGGGTGAGCCCTGGGCAGAAAACTCTGCTGAGAATCAGTTGCTGGAAAAATCTGTGTGATGCTACTCTCTGGAGCGCGTCTGGCTGCTGACTTAGAAATTCAAAGCTGCTTTCTCTAGGCACAGAAGATGGTTTAGTATATTTGGAGGGTCTTATTGTGGTAGATACATGTATCTGTAGCCTCTGCAATCACATCTGTAGCTTGCTTTGGACAGGAAGAAGCTGAGGGCCTCAGTACCACGCGCCCCTGCTGTGAGCGCTCTGCTGTGAAACAATCCTCACCCCTACCTGATACTCGAGGCAAGGCATCTGTGCTAACAGATAAAATATCTGTTAATGTTTATGTCTACACTGCTCTGGGCAGAGTTGAATGTTTCTATATACATGATTCTTTAGCAGAAATCTTGAAAGAGTTAAAAATCACTTATTTATGTTTCTCTGATATCTGTGTAATGCGAAGAAAATTAGCCAGGACAGAGCTCTGCTGTGGTGAAACTGTCTGAGCTGGCTCTCAGCAAGTCCATTTGAGCGTGTCTGCATGTTGGGAGGGAGAACTCACTCAGCTGGCTCAAAGGAGACGCTAAAGTTTGGAGCATGGATTCTAAGGTCCCAGATACAGCTCACGGAGAGCGAGTAGCTCTGGAGTGTGACTCATGTCTGTGTTACCCTGCGCAGCTGCCTGTCTCTACCTACTGACTGAGGAGCTCAGCTTCTGACTGAGGCATTTGCTGAGAGTCTCCCTGTCATCCCGGTAACATAGGCACAGGACAGATCTTTTGCACATACAGCATTTAGATTCCTTATTTCTGTTCAGACCATGTGCTCCTTTTGCTTTCTTTGGCTAAGCCAGGCATGTTTTTTAAGTTTGTATTTTTGGTTAACTTGTTCATAGCACAAGGTGGTTATAGAGTATTGCAACTCCTTAGTGCTCAGTTAGATTAACACACCAGTAAGCCCTTGCTATAAACATTGCACATCCTTGTCATGTGGTGTTTTGGCTGATGTTGCAATGAAAGGCCAGTCTCTTGCTATCCAATATTAAGCAGGAAAGGATGTAGCTCGGTACAGCTCCTGTTGCGAGTTAAGCATGTCAGGTTTCCATGGAGCATTCATGTGGAGGGAAAAATAATACAGACCAATTGGTTTAGCTCCAGGGGATTCGTATGAATAAGCTGCAGATCATCAGTGTTACAGCATCTATCAGCTAATGTGTAGCAGTGACACAAAATCGAGGGCTTGGCCCATCATCGTTTGGGCAAGCCAGGCCCTATCTCTAAATCATTTAGATGGTAGATTGTATAGAGAACTCACTCTGTGCAAAGAAAAGGTGCTTTTTTTCTTTTTAGCTGGCATCTCATGTTCATATGTACTATAAGTAGCAAGGGTATGGAGGCTGTAATAATTTTGACTTGTATGCAGTGTTTGGTTCAAAACCTTTTGGACGTAACTCCAGCCAGGCAACGTGAGGAACAGGGAGCTAACAGAAGACTGCCGGGGAGAAGTCCTATTCATACACAAGATGAAATAATTCTGTAAAGAAACGTGCTTGCTATTTCACCTTTGAATTTTTTTCCTCTCCTGCTTCTGTCTGAGCTCAAGTTATATCCAATAAAGTTTTGAAGAGCTGCCAGATGTTCTACAGTGACTTGGGGATGGTTTTGCCAGGAATCTTGTTTCTTTTCCCTAGCATAGGAAGAGGTGGATGATGTTCTCCTGTGCTTCTGCTGTTACTGATAAATAATCCAAGACAATGATCTGCACCTTGGATAGCTGACTCACCAGGGAATTTCTAAAAAGTAATCACTCACCAGAACCTTCAAGTAAATTGGATAAAGTTCAGCTGTGATGCACCTAGACTCTTCTAATTGCTTCATCTTGTGATCAAGACTTTCATCTGTTCTAGTTAGTGTGGAAAACAGTGAGATATGACTTTTAATTCTAGGGGGAAAAAAATCAACTGATAATAGGTTCATAATAGCTTTATTTTTATAAAAATAAGATTCTTTTAAAAAAAAACAACATTGAAATATGTAGCCTTGCAGAAGATTAATTACGTTTGCCCTGTTTCAACTGGGAGAGATCTTTTTAAAAGGAGGAAAAAACTCCTGCAGAGATGGAAAACTATTTATCCAGCCAAAGAGAGTGCAGACATAGAACAGTCTTCTAAACCTTCCACACTATTGTAAAAAAATATGACTTAATTTTTTCTAGTTTTAAAAAAATCATAACAAGAATTTCGTGGGCTACAGCAAGTTAAAATAAGGACATTTTTTTCAAAATAAATAATATGTTGACATGGGAACCAGTGTTGTTCCCAACTGCAATACAGAACTCAGCCTAACTCCTTTTTATGCTTCTTAGCAGGACTAGCTGTGCTGTGTTACACTCACCAGCCAAGCACAGAGTCTGTAACTTGGGTATCTCATCTCACACCTCCTCTTGCGGCTTAACTGTGTGCCATTTTCCTGCTATCTCTCTTACTTTTCTCCCACGCGTTTCAGTTGCCACTATCTTCTAAAACTTTTCTGCCATCTGAGCTGCTGTTCCTTGATAACTGCACTGTCTATTTGTCCTGTACGTCCATTTTTCTTCCTTCTTTTCTGCCCTTTAGTTTCACAGTGTCATTTGAGGTCACTAATCTCTTCCAAATCACTGCAGTAGTCTCTGGAATTTGGTAGCACTTTCCTCTCTTGTATTCTGAAAATGAAAGTTTAATCACAATACAGGTTCCCCTCTGAAGTCACTAAACTACAGGAATTGTGCTGTTTGATCATGGTTATAGCTGGGCTGTTGTGTTTTTCAGTGACTCTGTGATGAAGTCACTTACCTGATTGGAAGTTATTCTCTCTAGAGCCAGATAAAGCATTAAATCGCTCTCTCCTGCTGAGCTGGAGCTTGAACAAGTAATTTGATGTGGTGAATGGAAACAGTCGATTCTGTTCACCCTTGACCTCCAGAGCTTTGATTGAACGGTGTACCATTTGCACATTAAACTTCCATTTCTCCCACCAGCCATCATATCAATTACGGTGGATTAAAACAGACAGTGTTGGTTTATAGGTCTGGCTGGGTGTAGGTGTGAGAGAGTAGGACAGTCTGTAGTAAAATTGCTTATGTGAATGAATAAAAGGTTTCACTTACTCATCTCTTTTTTCTACAGGATGGACACCTGGGATTAGTATCTCATTGTAGTTGCTCATGACTTTGGCCACGTGCCTCATCCACATAACTCTGCTGGTAGGAAGAGGCAGCTAATCTCTTGAGCAGCAGCCAAATGTGGAATAGTCAGCAAAGAAAAAGAAATTAAATTCTACTCTTTTTTTGTGTAAGCAATGACAACTTAAACAAACAACCCCCCACATAGCCCAGTTATGTGTCATGCTCACGTGCACATGTAGAAAGGGATGTGATCCATCTGGCATATAGTTCATCCTGAGGATTTGTATAACAGGACTTTCTTTAATAGTGGTTTTCTTGTATTATTTGCTTTCTACACTTGAAGCTCAAGCTTCCTCCTGACTCAGTAGGGATTTGAAATCAGTTGCAAGTTGTCTACAGGTAAAGAAAAGGCATTGGGCTTGTTTTGGTGCCTATTCTTGGGGGGAAGGTGCAAGTTCCTTACTTTATAGCTTTGTCTAATACTAGTTAGTTGCAAAAGGATAACAAATGTTCTTTAATAGTGCTTTAGAAGGAGGTTTAGCAGTGCCTGGATTATTGGTCTTTCTGTGAGAAAAACACACAGTTAAAACTCATTCATTCATACAAGCTGTAGGAAGAATTAATGAAATTTGAATAAACTCTCCAGAAGTATCAGTCCTTTTAAGGGCTGTCTTAGCTTTGTCAGGTTCAAGAAAAGCTATGAAGCTTCAGGTCCCTGTGCAATTGGATCTTGGGTGCTTACTGGTTATTGCTGTATGTCCATGGAAAAACAGTGGAAAAGGGGTTTGAGCTGGCCGGTGGGGCCAGCTGGAGACTCACAGCTCTCTTGTCTGATAGAGAAATCCCACTCTTTTTGTAGATAAGCATGTGGGAAAGCAATACTGCAGGAGTTGCAGAAAGGACACAGAGATCGTCTTTTCAGGTGTGAGCAGTCAAGATACTGTGCTTTAGAATACAAAGCAGTAGAAAATTATTAAACAGGATGGAGACTGGCGTTAAGTCTGGCAGCATTAAGTCCAGCTCCACTGCCAAGCAGCTTGCATAAGGTTCCGGCAGTCTTTCAGCGCTTTGGTGATAGAAAGTCTTCTTTTGCTGGCAGATCTTTGCTAAGATACACGGGAAGAATTTGGTAGGGGTTACAGGGTGCATGATGAACAGGACTTAACTGGAGTCAAGAAGATATGGTAACACACCACTGAAGTATCTATTCAGAACTTGATTTCTCTGTCTACTCAAAACCAGCATTATTATTTCTTTCTTGGGGATTTCGTTAACAAAGACTTCTTTAAGAGCCTAACGAGAAACACTAAGCAGCCTCCACAATGCTGTTGGGAACTTCCCAGCCTCCTGTGAGAATGCAGTGCGGGAAGATAGAGTGTCATCTTATGAACAGAGCCACATTTGTGATCCTTTCTGAAAGGCCTTTCGTTAAAAAAAGAAGCATTTTTAATTGGACTCAGGGTCTGCTTTCGATTTCCCACTTTACTTTGAGTTGCATTAAGAACTCTTAAGGTCGTTTGCCGTTCTCTGTGCTCCCTTCTTGTATTTACCAAGTACTGTATTTCTCCTATTTCTTCACAGGTTTCTTGTCTTCGCTTTTGACAGAGGTAGTTGTTTTTCTTTGAGCAGAATCCCTATTTTGGAAGCTGAGTTCAGCTGAAACCTGTCTCTGTAAATTCTTGGAAATGTCTTCATTGTTAGAACTCTCTCTGCTTTGCTCTTTGACACAATAATCTTTAAAGTGTACTATTCTCTTAAAGGAGTATTCGCTGAATTTAAGCCCCAAATGAGATGAGATTGGCATGTGGATCCTCTAAAGCTGTGTGAATCATGAATGCCTTTTCCCTCTATTTGGAATCATGTCAACTGGCTTAATCTTCTTTGCTATTTGACTTCATAGATGTGATAGCTATGCCTCAAATTTTATGTAAAGAACAGAATAGATTGGTATCTATAATTAAAAAAAGTCCAGTGTCACATAAATGAGAGATGTGGAAATGACTACTGTGATATTCCACTTCCACTCTGGTAGTCTCAGAGAAGCTGTATATGAAGTGATAACTTCTCCAGATTCTCTAATGAACTCTACACACAAGCCTTTCTGACTCAGGTTTTCCTGTGTCAAGTGGAATCAGGAACATGGTATTTAGCTTAGGGACTAAAACTATGGGGTTACAGGGGCAAGTGCATCTGGAAGAAGTCTTTCTTAAGACATCAGATGATGCACAGATTTTTACACATTCTCTTAGTCAAGACTGCTTGCTTGTTTTCTTTCATCTTCTAGCCAAATTCAGTTATAATAATTATAAGTTGCCTACTTGAACCTTTTTGCTGTGCCAATTAGTTGCTATATTTTCCTCATGCTTATTCTTAAAGCATAACTCTCTGCTTTCTTCAACAGCTGTCAGGCTTCAGTGCAGATTAACCTCTCTCCTTAATAAGGAGTGCGAGCGTGGTTGTTTGGTACATGCTTTTTATGATCACAATCACTTGCAAACTGCTTTAAGTTCTGTGGGGACAAAAGACAATACATATCTCTGATTATGATTACTATGACTATAATGAACAAGAAATTCCATCTTGCAACAGCCTTTAAGGTTTTGTAATTCCCTGATAGACTGTGATCAAACCTTTCACTGTCTGTGAAGTAGAGCTTCCATTTTCAGATTCCCAAGACCAGATTGTTTGTTTTTTTTTTCATTTGGGACCTTTGTGACTTCACTTGAGACCCTAGGTACCTACCCTAACTAAACTGAAAGTGTCATTATATAAAATTTTATTTAATAATTGAAAATGTTTTGTCAAAAATGTCTTGATGGGTTGTTACACCAGAGTTTCCATTTGCAGAAGAAAATAACATCATATATTCTTATGCTCTGCTTGGTCAAATGTGAACTTGTTGTATTTATTTATTTTTAGAGCTTTTGAAACAGATCTCAAATGGAGATAGGATTAATAAACAGCTATATAAGATTTTTTATTTTGGGTGCGTGACTTAAAAGAGAGTTAATATTGGCCCAGTTTGAATGTTACTCGCCCTTGGCTTTGTGAACTGTTTCCTTTCTTCAGTCACACACATGACCCTTGGCTATATCTTCAGTACCAGAGAAAGCAGATCTTTAAAACAAGTGGAAAGAACCATCAGATTATGCCAATATGCAAAATATGTTCTGTTGTAATGGAATATTAGGTGACCGCTGAGACGGTGGTAGATAGCCAATTGTGTCTTAAAAACTGAAATTTTTTCTCCATTCCCCAAAAGGGAGGAATGCAAGAAAGCAACTGTGAAAGTTGTCAAATGTCTTTTATTAACTGGAGCTTTCAAATGTGTCCAGAAAGCAAAGCGGCTGCAGAAGGTCTGCAGGACTGCCTGCACGTAACTGGGAGCACAGGGTGAGCAGCTCAAGAAATGTGTGTGAGGTGTTATGAAGGAATGGAAATTTCTTAGTAAGTGGTTTTGCTGCTGTTATAAAGGTATGAATCCAGATTTTGTTCTGTGCGCCCTTAAATTTTGCAGGAGGAGGCACTGCCTCTAAATCTTAGTGTTTTAATTGGCCTTTTCTTTCCCACAAAAGTGCTAACTATCCCCATGCTGAATGTAAGCAGGTGAAACGAAATCTGGCTGGACTCTCTGTATATGGAGCCTGACTAGATTTCTGAATGCAAAGATCCCATCAGATGCGTGTGTCTTGCCTGCTAATTCTTTTTCTTTGTACTGCTAAGCACCAGTTTGAAAAATGTGTGTGTTCCTTCTGACTAGTGGTGACTGGTGGTCAGTGCTGAAAAATCTGTTCACAGAAATAAGACAGACGTTTTACCTGCGGCCAGGTGATGATTCTCTTGATGGTGAGTCTCAAAAAGTTAACTCTTGTGGTTTTGGTTTTAGTGGATCATGTAAAAATTCAGGTAATTACCAGCTCATGAGATGCAAAAGCACTGAGTAGGAATTGTTTGAGTTCAGGGTCTCCTATATCTTGTCTGGACCAGGAATATTTTGAGCATTGTTTCCCACTTGGCCTTGTTGGAAGCGCGGAGGGCAGAGGTAATGGTGGAGGTGAGGAGGAGCAATAAACTCTTTGGAATATTGACAATACAGTGATGTGGTAATATCTGGGACATGTCCATGTGCTCTGGTTGTTTGATGTTGAGCACTCCTGTGTGTTTCAAAGCAGAAACTCCATCTTTTCATTGCAAGACCATTCTTTGCCTTCTTGAAGCCCTTGTCTCCACATTCCCTGCTTTGTCTAAGAAGTCCCAGAAGCAAGAGCACAAAGAAAGTGACTGGAGCAGAAGGGACAGCCTGAATGAACAGAAACAACCTTCTGCTTTGTTTCTCCCCATTTCTTGTTCTGTTTTCATATTTCAGTTGTTGGGGGGGGTCTCTCCTGTTTTTAGGACACCAAGCTTCACAGCAGAGTGACTACAGTACAGTAGGAAATCAGCTAGAGAGGTGACAATACTTTGACATACACAAAAGTAGCAAAAAAGAAAGGATGAAGACTTTTTATTAACAACTAGTTTAAACATTTCTTGTAACGAGGCTTATCTACCTCTCCTCCTCAGACAGGACCATTTAATTTGTTTTATCATAATGGCTAAGTCACTTTAAGCCTCCCAGAATCTTACTCCTATGTTTCAAAGAGCTCTGTGAATACAGAGTGAAGACAAACGTAAATACGCAGTGAACTGTCACGCCAACGTTTCTTACATTGTGCACTTGCCCGTCATGATCTGAGTGCCTCTCTCTTGGTTCATTTCTCTAGTCCTGGTCTTGCTATTGTTTTCTTGGTCTTGCTGTTCTTGGTCTGCTGCTCTTTCAATTGTTGTTCCCCTGTTGCATATGGTCATTATGTCAGGATTTCTTCACTTCTAGACTCTGTAAATCTTGTTCTTCTACTTGACATTGCTCGCTATCTCTATAGCAGCTTGAACCTTCCTAAATATTGTATTTTCATCACACATCTGGCCTGACAATACTTTTCACTTGCATGTGACATGACAGCACAGGGCCAGATTTCTCACCTGTTTGTGTATGGTTTTTATATCTATTGGAAAGCCAACAACTCTGTCCTTCACTGGCCCAATGAAGACGAGTAGCAGAGTCATAGGGAGGACGTGGGGCCATATAGTAAGGCTCAATATATCCAAACCAGCTATAAACTGTGGTCTGTGTTGTATCAGTATGGTCTTGGGCCAGTATGCAGTGGCATATGGATCTCAAATACTCTTTCTTGCTACTGGTATTCCTAGACGTATAGCTGGAACACGCACTGGAAGTGTGGTTAAAAATATAGCCAGTGGGACTAGAAATCTGAGTGAATGAAACCCAATTGGCCTGCAGAATTTGCAGATTGACTCTCCCTGGATTAATCACTCATCAACTTGAAATCAAGTGAATGCTGTTCCCCAAAATGCCCTGTGAAAACAGTAACAAAAAGAAAGATATATTAAACCAATCATTTTAACACAGAAAATAAACATGCAAATAAATCATCACAGATTGAAAAGCAATCAACTACAAAGACATGTTTTTGTTGGTTTTTTTATAGGTCAAACTGAGCAAAGAGAAAAAATTCAAAAGAAAAAAAACTTCACTAATGCTAAAATCAAATTTCAGCTTTCAAAAGAATGTCGTTAGAATATTTGTTTAGACATCCACCTCAAAAACTCTTCTCTTGGGGATACAAATATTGCAATCATAAGAACAATTTTAATTTACGTGGGAAATGCATCTTCATTTTGCTATACTTATAACTTGCTACAGGGAAATGAGATCTAGTGCTAGCAAGTACTGTTATTGGAATCTTCAATTTATAGATTTGGGGAGAAAACAGTTCAGTTTGATTCACAGGAAATTAAATACACCTTGAACCTTGGTGAATTCTTATTGGTGTGTTTACACGTATGATTGAAGTCTTTGGAGTTGTTCAGGCAAATGAAATGAGCGGGATTCTGTCATCCTCCAATAGCTGTGATGAAGTGGTCCATTTAAGGAAGTTACCACTAATAGTCATATTAAGTGTCTTAATTTTTCCATTAAAGAACTCTAAGGTATAGCAAAACTTTCGTCAGACAGGAATTTCTTGGGAAAAGTCAAATAGAACAAATAAATTTGTCTTTATGTTTTACTCACTATTCCGTAGAACTAGTGTGAATAAAAATACCACAGGGTTCTTTTCTACAACTTTTTTTCTTTACAAAACGTGCACTCATCAAAAACATTTTTAATGAAAAATGGACAAAAAAATTGGAATGACAGCTGAAATGAGTCAATGAAGCACCACAAAGACTGAAACAAGGAACCTGAATCAGTTTTTCTCAAGATCCTGGTTTAAGTTTCAGTTTGCGCCATTTTCTTTGGGTTGTCACGGAAATTAATATAAGAAAAAAAATCTGTTATATCAATATGGGGAAAAAGTATTCCTGGTCAGTAATAAATCACCACTACACAAGTACTTCAGATCTTATGAAGAACCTTCTGAGAACACACTACATAAATTCAGGGCTTTGTGTTTATTTACCGTTGTGTTAGTTATAGTCTTGTACAGAAAGACGTCTGCTGAGATAAACAGAGGCTACGTTTCTGCTCCAGAGCTGTCCACCTCTGGAGTGTTGATTCTGGCCTATGTTTTTGCAGTGAAGCTCCTCAGAACACTTTGGTTTCTTTGATTCTGAAACCCCGTGAGGATGGCTTGTGATGCACCTGCTCTCCGTGTCCATTTCCATGTCCCTAAGCGCAAGGAGCGAGTGATTCTGGAGGGAAGAACTGGACTTGAGGAAGCCCCCCATTTCTGCAGGGATTGCCCCAGCATTTGGCGGTGCCAAATTGCACACGACCACTGTAGCACTGAGCTGGTGGCCTGATGGGATGTCACTGCAGGATGGCTGGCTACATAGCCAAAAACTGAAACCCTTACATTTTCCACCGTACTTTAAGTTTGAAATAACTTATAATAAGTTTGAAATATTTCCAATATATAATTTCTTTCAACTACCTGAAGCACATGGCTTTGTGGTTTAGGTTCTGAGGTAATTATCAATGTTTACTTGGACTAAAGTACATATATTTTGAAAAAACATATTTGCAGCTCTATCTTTTCTCTTCAGACCTGGGCAATAACCATCCAGATGTTCCTGTTTCCATGGAGGAAATGTTTCGATCAATTCTGACTTTTGCACATATCTTACCAGAGGCTGGTCTCTGGCTTTGGCAAATACTTGCTTTCCAAAATCTGCCCTCCATCTGGATAGCAAAAACCAATGGTTACGCTTCTCTAGTAGAAGATCAGCTTCATGCAAAGTTGTTATTAGTTGGTATGATCTAATTTAATGACTCCCTTGGCTTACTTTAAAAATTATTGGGTTTTCTGATCCATAGGAGGCATTTGTACACAGGGCAGTATGGTCGCCTTTGCCAAGGAGGTCTTCTTTTGAACCCCATCATTTTACAGGTACACCCCACTTGCCTTCCGCTATTTACCGCTGAAGGGGTTTTTTCTAAATGCAGTTGCAAAACTGTGAATGTACATTCTGGTTCATACAGAAATCAAGTAAGTCTCCTCAGTATTAATGGTTTTGGCATTTAACCGCTAGAGGTTAGAAGAAAAATGTTTAAGATCTGTGTTTCAGTGCAAAGATGGCTCTCCGAATGACTTGTAGCAGGAATTTCTGTATTGCTTACTTCTACTTGGAAACAATACAGTCATATTAGCAAATACTGTATCACAGACTGCTTGTAAGGGTGCGTGAGTACTAATCTTTATACAAAGGAAATGATACTGACACTTACAAGATATTGTAATTATGTTTCGCCTTAAAGTTTAGGTTCAGAGAATGTATAGGTGTAAGCTGTGGTAGAGTGTCTGCTTAGCATACACTTACGCATTTTGATTGCAAAGATGAGGAATATTTGCTTAAGCAGGATCTGGTCTTCATCACTTGGTTTAAAGAAACACAGAGCTCTCCTCTGACAATGATGCCCAATTATTTTCTCACACCTTGATCTGGTTAATTGTTTTGAGACTTTTGGATTTACCAAGCTCTGACAAACTTTAACCAGCTGTGGACCATGTCGGATACCACACATTTAACAAAGCAAAAGTTATATTTTTACATTCCATATGCATTTGGCTTTCTCATATCAGCAGTGCCCAATTTATCATAATAATTTTGCTGGTAACAGGGGCCTCAGATTGAAGTTTTAACTTTTCCAGGTTTTTTACAATCTTTAAAAAAGATAAAAATATGACTGATGGTGGGAATTCTCTTATTAAATCTTCCTGTTCTTTAGTGACCTTCGGCACCACATTCTGTGAGAATGATACTGAATTTCTTGATATTATTGAGTAACACCTAAGAGCCTCCCTCTTGGTTGAGAACAAGCAGTGACGTCATGGGAAACCAGCAGTATCAGGAGGATGGAAATTTTCCAGATGTGTTAGACTTCCTTTCAGTAACTGGAGTCTGGTGAGTTATCAGCCAAATCTGTAAGCCCTCAAGTTGAGATCTGGATTATGTCCACACTCTGTGGCACGCACTCTTAGCTGTGCGTCTTGGAACTCCCCTAGAAGTTATGGGCACAGAGCAGAAGCTATTGAATAAGTATAGATGGTGCATTGCTGTGGGGGCAGGAGGCTAAATTGCTAGGTGCTTGGTTTGTCCTAGTTTAGAGGTGACAGCAGGGAAATACAGGACCAGATTTCCGAACAGCAGAAGGCTGCTGAAAAAAGGAGGTGATTAAATAGTGGGCAGAGTGAGATATGATGGGCTTAAATTGCAGTCAGTGGGGAGCGATTCACGTTTGATGTTAGGAAGCCTTTTGGGTGTGTGGGATAGCAAAGCACGGAGTCCTTACTGTGCCCTCTCCAAATCTGAACTTGTACCATCTGTGGCAAATAGGGTATTAGCAGTCCTCTGATATGTGACCTCTAGAGGTTACTTCAGGCCTTGTTTTGGATTATTCTAGCCTTACAGCCTGCATATCTATAGATTATCATCAGCTGCTACTGTGTACATGAAAGCATTATGCTGTTCCCTGATCAAGAACAAGCTTGTGCTTTCTCTCTAGAGTTCATGACTTTAATTTGGTTCTTTCCTGTTGACATTGGCAAGTATCTATCAGAGAGAGCACCCTGTGTGTTTTCATTGTGGCCATCTGTCCTGGTATTAACAAAATGATTGCATAATCCAAACAACAGAATCCTTTGAGAGAGAAGGAAAAAGAAAGATACCCGCCACTCATGTGGCTGACACGCACCACAGCGATCCAAATAATTGTGGAATCAGAAATAATAATAATATATTAGATTTCTTGGTGGAAAAATGCTCAGTCTCCTAAGGAACAATTAAAAATACAATATGCAATAAAAGCACCCTGCTGTAATACAAATGTGTGCCTCAGGCTCCAGAGCATTTATGAAACAAAGTAATTTTGGTGCATTTTAAACTAAGAAATATAATTAAAATGCCTTTCTTGACAAGGAGAGGAGACATTCTTTTCTTATTTAAATTACTTTTTCATCTCTCCCCTCTGCGCTTACCACAGGGGAAGAGCAGGGGCCATTCTTGCCTCTGCACTGAGAAATCAGGACGGCTGACAGCTCCTCATTCTTGTAATTTCTGCCGCATGTTCAAAACAGCTTTTGTAGATGCTGATTTTCAGTGATCTCTACTTACAGGGACACAGATGAGAAATTTGGTTTATTTGTTGTAATTACTAAGCTGGTGAGTCATATGTGTTGCTTTTTACATGATACAGAGTCTCATCTAGCGCTGAATCTAGTCAGTCTGTTGGGAAGAGATGAAGAGACCTGCAAATAAAAATACAGCTGCTCAGGAAGAACTAGTCTAAAGCAAGAAACTGCAGCTACCCTCTGCCCTGTTATAATGAAAAATATTAACTACAGGTTGCTTTACTTTCTCACCTGAGCGTATTTCTTACAAAATTGTATCATCATTTATGAGATTGACTTAGAACTAGGGGTGGGGTACAACTATGAGAGGCTTTGTGGTACCCCTAGAATTATAACAGCTCATAGAATCCTAGAATGGTTTGGGTTGGAAGTGACTATGAAAGTCATCTAGTCCACCCCCTTGCAGTGAGCAGGGACATCAACTGGATCAGGCTGCTTAGAGCCCCAATCACCCTGGCCTTGAACACTTCCAGGGACAGGGCAACTACCACCTCTCTGGGCAACCTGTGCCAGTGTTTCTCCACCTTCAGTGAAAAAAATGTCTTCCTAATATCTAGCCTAAACCTCTCCTCTTTTTGTTTAAAGCCATTACTCCTTCTCCTATTCCCCTAGGCCTTGCTAAAAAGTTTTCCCCATCTTTCTTATAAACCCCTTTAAGTATGGAAATGCCTGCAAAACGTCTCTTCGGAGCCTTCTCTTCTCCAAGCTGAACAACCCCAACTCTCTCAGCTTCTCTTCGTAAGGGAGGAGTTTCAGGTCTTTGATCGTTTTTATGGCCCTCCTCTGGACCCGCTCCAACAGGTCCATGTCTTTCCGGCTCTGAGAGCTCCAGAGCTGGACACAATATTCCAGGTGAGGTCTCCTGAGAGCAGAGTAGAGTAGAGGGGCAGAATCAGCTCCCTCAACCTGCTGGCAATGCTTCTTCTGATGCAGCCCAGGATACGGTTGGCTTTCTGGGCTGCAAGTGCATATTGCCAGCTCATGTCGAGGACCCCAAGGTTCTTCTCTGCAGGGCTGCTCTCAAACACTTCATCCCCCAGCCTGTATCAATACCGAGGGTTGCCCTGACTGAGGTGCAGGGCCTTGTACTTTCCCTTGTTGAACCTCATAAGATTTTCACAAGCCCATTTCTCCAGCTTGTCAAGTCCCTCTGGATGGCATCCTGTCCCTCAGAGGTGTCAGCCTCACCACTCAGCTCATCTTGGTGTCATCAGCTCAGCATGGTGTCGTCTGTGACAAATGCATATGGTGGTGGAGTTCATGCCACATTTTTCTTGGCGAGAAAGAGACTGATTATCATTTTTTGTGGTGAAGAATGCAAAAAGTGCAGGTTTTTTTCTAGAAGAAACTCTTGAAAACAACTTGCTGGCTGGGTGTCTGTTATCCCTTCTTTAGAGTAGAGCAAAGATTGCCTTGACTCTGATAACAAACCAACCATCAAAAAATTGGTCTTGAAGTATGATAATTTCATGCTGACTGAGGTTTTCACATGCCAAATGATGATATTTTACTACTTTAAAATGGAATTTGATGATGGTAATAATACTTCTTATCAACCAAAGATGTGACAAAATTTTCAAAACCTCACACATTAAAGAAAAGTTTATAAGCAATGTTTAATTTTGCCTCTTTTTTTACCAGCTTTATTTAAACTTTTATTCTATAATTAATTATTTTAGTGCCAAACTGGTTAGTTACAGTGATAATTATAACAAAGATAATTTATTTTGATTGGTAGCAAATGTTTTTTCAAATTGTTTGTTGAATTCTGTTTCTTTTAACTTGATAATGCATGGGAGAAGATCAGCCAGTTGTCAGAGGTAGAGAAAGGGCAGTTTATGGTAACTGTGTTCTTTGATGTTCTGTTCCATGTTCAAAGAAGAGCACAAGAAGACTATAGATTTGCACTTTTAGTAACTTACAGTAACCAACATCAGGCTCAGTATGCTGGCAAGCAAAATGTAATTTATTTTATTCTCTCAGAGAAAGACTTTCAATGTATGATGTGTTGTGGTTACTGGATAAGAGGATCAGAGATTGGTGTGATTTATATATACTCTTGCTAATGTTTTGCCATTTTTTTGCCGTATATGGGATCTGTGGGGATAAAGAAGGAAGATTTGAAAACTAAAGAATACACTTTTGATCTCCAGGGGAATGCGCTTTTAGATAAAAGACTCTGCTGCCCCTTTACCAACACGAGAAAGACTGGCAAAATTACTCCTCCCAGAGAAGATGGATGGACCTGATGGTAGCAAACATTTCATCTTGAGATGATACACTGCGCTAACTTTGGTTCCCCTTGGAAGAGCAGAGTAATATGATTTTTACTTTACTTTTTAGTTAGAGATGGTGCTTGAGGCAAAAGTCAGCTCTTGCTGAGTGTAGCACTGGTGTGAAGGGTCCAACAAGAAGCCCACAGCCTGTGCAGTGTTCCAAGATTTGTATGGGAGCAGGTGGGCAGGACAAGCTCTGTGGGGCAGTGACTAGTCTGACTCTTTGCTAGCTTTCCTTCAAGGTATTCTGCAAGGGCTTGGCAAGAGGCCAGCAAGGACAAGCACAGGAATATTGTAGTGGCAGGCTTTGTGCACCAGACCTCTCCACTCTGGCTGAAAGACGGCTAATCCAAATCAACTTTTTGTAAGCCTCAAAGTTCTTTACTGCACTGCTGTTATTGTAGTGGTGAGAATAATCAAAGTGGTAAGGAGCTTTTGTGGAAAAATACAAGAGCTTGCTTCCTTCATCCTTTTGCCCATAAAATCAAGGCAAAATTTCAACAGGTAGTTGAATTGCAGCTAAAAAGTTTTCACTGGGAGCAGTTTCAATGGGGCATGTGGAGTGGTTTGCAACCAGATAGATTGTTTCTTAAGACTGTCCAGCTTGAACTCAGGTAACAAAAAGGGAGACACAATGTGCTGTTAACGCTACGCAAGTTTTGTTCTCTGAACTTGTGGAAGTCCTTGTGCAAACAAAATGTAAGCATGATAGAACTCAATTCAGTAAGGATACGCTTGTAGTAGGTTTTGTGCATGGAGCAGTATTCAATAGCTCTATACAGTACACTTTATCAAAAAACCTAGAGAGCACAGCCAAGCTTTTTGACTTGGTCAATGTCTGATGCCACAGAAGAGCGGTGTATGCCGGCACAGTGAGGAGCTATGCTCAGAGCATTGCTTGTGTGAACACTTGCTTTCCCTGCCTCTCCCTTCCCTGCACTTCATAGTAACTAGGAGCAGAAATTTATATTATGTTATTGTGAAGGAAATTAAACCAGACTTGGGGGAAATCTTGCAGAGGAGGCATAAGGACTGTCTAGTCTTTGCTTATGTTTATGTATTCAAGAGTCTTTCTAAGGACAAGCACAGGTCAGGGCAGGATGGTGGGAAACTTGGGTGGTTCTGCTCCTTGTCCTGAGCGGGACAGGGGATTGTGCAGGACACAAATCCAGCGCTTGCTGAGAGCAAAAGAAGCTTGCATCGTGTCATGCCTCAGAAATGGGAACACCGTCAAAGCTTGTCCTTAAAAGCAGGACTGTAATATGGCTCTCACTGCTGACATCTGTGGGTTGGCTATTTCACTCTGGCATTCGGTCTCTTGGGCCGAAGGACTGAGAGGTACAATCTGTATTTTCACAGCTTTGAAGTAAGTGCAGAAATGGGCTTCTTTATTGCATCCTCCTATGAGTATGGACTCATGGGTCAGTTCTCTGTTCTGGCAAGTTTATTTCTTTTTGTGTTGGTTATTAGGACTGCCTTTCTGGCTTTATTTGCATGGTGTGCACTTGTCATTAGTTTTCAGTAGCATAAATATATTGTAACAAGGATGTGATCCTTTAATATTAAGGAGGAGGTGATGTACTGTAATGATAACATCTTTAGTAGATCGTGCTGCAAGGGTGAGTCTTCACCAGAGTAGAACAACAAATGTGGTGAACAAATGGAGCACCTGTTCTATCAAAACCTCCTTAGCTTCCCTCTGTAGGATTTAACCGGTCAGGTCCAGCTTAGCATATACTGAAGTGATGATTCTGGCAGCTTGATTCACAACTCAAGAATTGCCTGTCCTCAGCTCCATAGAAGAGATGCTGGTCACATTCGGTTGCTGACCTTGTCAGCTCTCTCAGAAGTAAACCGTGAGCTTGAAAGTGATGTATTTCTCCCTGCCCTTAAAAAGCCAAGTGGCTACAAGACAACTTCAATATTTTTTCTTATATTTTTTAATGTGGATAAAAGCCCAAAACTTTGACCTCAATGTACGTGAGAGAACTGAAATTATAAAGGCATAAAACAATACCCACAAGCATTTAATTTCATAGTTTTTACCTGGTCCTTTGTTTTTTTGGGGAAGTGGAATTGACGTGGGACATTTTTCACTGCTTGAGGTTGATAAAGCTGTATTTTACAGATCCCTGGAGTAATAACTCTATTCTTTTTACAGATTTTTGTTGAGCACTGAAATAGTTGATGAGGATACTTGTTACAGGAGAACTGGACAGCTGTACATGTTATTGCTTCAAGCTCTTTGGCAGGTCAGGTAGACATTACTGCATAGGTTATATTTGAATTGTATTTTGAAGGTCACCTTCACATCCCATGAGCATCACAGACTTTTTCTCTCCTGCTTCTGTTTTATAAGAAGCTTTAAAAAAAACCACTCAGGAACTTCAAAGTTGAAGTGAGTTGGTTTTCTTTTCTTTTTCTTTTTTTTTATTGTTTTTCAATTCCCTGAAGGAATCCATCAACCCCAATATATAACAAACTGGTATCCTACTGAACAAAGCAGGTAACATGTAAAAATATTCTTGTTTTTTGAGTCGGAGACCTGTCAACAGTTTAAAAATCGCAGACTGGTGTCCTCACATTCCCTCCTTTGACATGCCATAGGATAACACAAACATTAAACTCTGTCTACAAACCTAACAATAACCTTTAATGATGTTTCAACTCATAGTGCACTTCTGATCCAGCACATTAGTTCTCTTTTCTGGTGCTCACATTTTATGGCAATAGATGCTGTTTTAACACCAGAAGAGAGCAAGAGAGAGGGAGAGGCAAGCTTTTTGGTAGCAAGAGTATGCTGCTGCATTGAGTTGTGTCATCTTTGTGTTGTTTGCTCTTGTGAGTGAGTAGATCAGCTTTGCTGATGGACTGAGGATTACACAAGTTGGTTACTGGATGATATCTGTGTGCATCTTTGCCAAGCCACTTGGAAAAAGCTGCTATACAGAACATCATGGAGTTGAACCTTTGTATCCAGATGGCAGGTACTGAAAAAGCTATTTGTGTTGCTTGTTAGAGTTGTACTTACACAGTCTGGTAGCATAGGTGAAGTAAATCCCAAGGACTCACTTGTGCTACTACTGACTTGTTTGTTCTGAGGCAAAATGAGCCATCAGAAACAATATTTTGCCGCTATGACTTATCTCTGTTCTACTTTTTTTACTGACATAGCTCTGCATCAGGGCAAAAAAATATCTGAAGGGACATTACAAGTCTAGGAAAAGTATCACAGCCTACAGAGGGAAGTGTATGCATCTATAACAATGCAAGAACTATCTCCCACACATTAATGAAGCTGAGTCATGTGCAGAGGTGGTGGTTATTGACTACTTTAATTTGAAGCTGGAAGCTGTCTATTCTGAATGTAAAAATGAGAATGGTTGAGCATTCCCACAAATGCAGTTCTAAGAAGAAATTACATGGGTGATATGTACTGAAAACAAAACCCCGAGCATCTTTTGAAGTATTTGCAGGGAAACAAAACACATCTGTAAATATCTTAGCTCTTCTCTGTCCTTTTCTCCTTGTTAAAGGAAAGAAACAATAGTAGTAATCACAGTAAAATCTGAAAAACAGGTATTAAAAAAAATAAGCACTACTTAAAATGTCTGAATAATTTTTCAGACAGAACTAATGAGCATGTCCCTAGCTGAACCTTTTTGGAGTCGACCGTAGCCAAGTCCCTGTTGTGCAGATTCTGTTCCTTCCAGGTAGCTGTGCTGTGAGCACTTTGGGTTTTGTCATCCCTGAATCCACAGCAGTGACACTTCAGACCCACGTGCTTCCCTGTGTGCTGCAGTGCTGATATAGGGTACTTGTTTTCCCCGCAAATCAGCCTCCCAAGAGCCTCCCAGGCACACGGGCAGCTCGGGCTGAGTAGGGAAATCTGGATTATGTAGATTCTTCTTCATCAGCATCTCTACAAGAGCAAGCAGCTGAGCCCCATTTCAACCTGTGAATCCACATCCTCTCAGTTATTCTCCACATCTGGGCCTGATCAGGGCTTGTACAGAGCTGTTGTTGGAAACTGGCATCAAAAAGGGCAGAGGTGCTCACACTGCAGATGCTCTGTGGACTTGCCGAGAGCTGGGGCAGAATTGAAGAGGTTTGTTTTCTTGTTTCCATTCAACTCTTGAAATAGTTGGTGCTGTTGTATGAAAAGGCCTTTTGCACAGAATGATGCTGGGAAATAGGAACTCATTTCCAACATCACATATCAAACTGCAGGTTATTTCAAAGTAGGGAAGAAATAATTGCCCCTCAGTTCCCACTCATCTCTTCGAGTTGCTGTTAACTGATGACAGCAAATAGGATCAAGCTTGGTTTAGCTGGATCTTGGGAGGATTGGGAATAGGGTTATAAGTAAATTTCACTTTACTACCTAACGTGGGAGAGAGGATGAGCCAGAGAGATGTTGCTTAGCCTACCCAAGCTCAGGAGCAGGGCCCAACAGCCAACAGAAATGGGCTTTTATTATACATAAAGTGGCATTGGGGTGGTGAGGCAGCAAAAAAATTATGGCCCTGATGTCAGCCTTAATTATCCCAAATTATCTGGAATGCCCAGCAGGCATCTCCCAGGGCAGGACAGGATGCATTGGTGGAGTGGCAGCTACTGCAAGGGCAAAGAGCATCCTGCCAGGAGTAGTAACCGCAGCACTTGCAGCTGTGTGACGAGTGGCAAATCCAGTGCTCAGGTGTCCCCCCATGGGTTTCTGTCCTTCTTCAGCATCTTGCTGGGAGCTATCTGAGCCTTTGGCAAGATTCAGCTTTGCATGTACAGCTAAGAAGCCTTGGTACTCGCTGCAGCACCATGTTTCTGGTTTCTGTGCTCATCCCAGCTGGGACAGGTACTCGCTGTCTTTTGTGTCACCTCTTGAGGCACCGTGTTTTCTCTGTTTTTTCTGTCTGTCCTAATCATTCTTTCTAACAGCCACCAGTCAAGGCCCTGCCCAGGATTTCTCCCTGAGGTAGCACAGGTGAAGAACTCAATGGGAAACGACTGTGTTTTTAAAAATGGCATCAATGTAGAGGAGACCATCAGCCCCCATTTATATTGCCTCCCACCCAGTCAGTTCTTCGAAAGTCAGGGGAATGAGCAGTGTATTTTATGCTGAATGTCAAGGGATTGAATGTGGCTGAAAGCCATGACCTCTGCAGCTATCCAGTTTTCAAAGGCTGTCCTTCCTTTCCCTAATGTCATTAGCGTTGCTATGGAGTTTCGCAGAGCTCCACTTTGAGGCTGTTCAAACAGTTACTTACACATGTGCTCAAATGATTTAATGAAACATATACAAACTTTTATTGAGATGAACTCTGATTTATTGATTATCTATAGTGTGCTTGGTAAGATGTAAACAGCGGGGAAGACTTGGTCTCTGTCCCTGGAGAGTTATAATCCAATTTAGCAGAACAAATAAGACCAAAATGTAGCCTACAAGAGCTTTGGCTTAGAAAACCCAACAAAATAAAAGGTTAAAGCCCTCTTGGTCTGAAGATTCAATAGAACTTCAGTGATGGAAAATGGAGTGATTCCAGCTGGTGTCAGTATGTGGTAGTGTTTTTTTAATTTCTGTGTCAGGTGTGAGAAGAGGTGGGATCAGTATTCCCTTCCCTTGACCACTGCAGCATTTTATGTTGGTTTAACAAGTTGCCATGCACGGAAAAAGCTGCAGTAAGATGCCTGTGAACATTTTTCTTAGATAACAGCAAGTACAAGCCAATTTAAGCTACAGTAAAAGACATTATGGCTATGTCTCATGTTGGTTTTGCTGCAAGTAAAAAACATGCTCACGGGCAACTACTAGGTCTCAACTGGTACGCAGTGGTTTCTGATTTATGAATCTGAACTTTGGTCTTCATCTATAGTTCTGTTGGGATCAGTCTCTGCTTAAGACATTTGCCAGCATAGTTATGCTAACAGAACAGTCCCTGTGTAGACTTACCTTTTACTGAAGGAAAAGTGCCTTAGCTAATAAAGTGTACCAGATCTGTTAAGTGAAATAAGACAGACCAACAAAAGCACTGAAATTCCCTACCCTCGGGCTTTGACTGTCAAAGAAATGTCAGTTATATCGAATCAGTTTACCTCTATCAGCGAGAGGTCATAGTGGAGAGCTGGTCTTATTTTCCTTTAGATTCTTGTAATTGTTCAACTTGACATTGAACCTGCGAATGGAAAATGATGAAGATGGGGACATTTACAGTGTGTGAACCACAGTCCTGCCATCAGTGGTGTTTCAGCAAATTAAGCATCCTTCTGTAATGATTTTATTACCTGCAACTAGCTCCTTTGATCTCAAGGGAGTTTTTCAAATGAAGAAATCTTCATCACGTTCAAACATAAATCTGGGCTGCCATAATGAGAAAACAGATCTTCGGATTCAGGTTTGGCTACACTTAAGGCAAGTACTGCAGTACAATGTGATTTTGTCCATCATACATGCTGATGACAGGTTTGGGTGCTTAGTCAAAACCTTGTAAGAAATTATTCATAATGATGCAGATCAATGAGCTTAGATTATGGATCTTTAGGCCATTAAATGCTACATAAAATTTACCATAGAGATCAGCAATGTATTCTGTGACATCAAACTTGAATGCTTTCTATAATGCCTATTACGGCTCATTACACCTAGCAAAAACACTAATTGAGGATCTCTTTCTCAGGTTTATAATTGTTCTGACACCGATTCCTTTGCCTTTGTTACTAGTCTATGCACTGCAGAATCCATCAAATATATTGGGAATTCAAGCAGGCTCTGACGCTGAAAGATTGCTCGGAGCATGTAGTGATTGCAAGGTGAGACAGTCTGCCTAGGTATAGCTTCAGTCAGGATGGAGCAGCATATCTAAGCCTTTTCAGAAGCCTTGGTCATATTCTTGTGTTACAGAGGTTATACATCTCACATAGTGAGGCAAAGTCCGCTTTTTCTCTCTGCCTGGTGGCTTGCCCACGTTCACAGGAAGCTGGATTGTAAAGTCAGCATGAGTTTAAAGAAGCAAGAGCTGAGCATGCTGAAGGAAGCACCAGTTTCACAGCATGGGGTGAACCAAACCTTCTAAAAGTACCCTCGCATTTTTCTAGTGTTGTCAGTAAATGCAGGTAAGGCTATGGATACTCTGTATGGCCGGCCTGCTGTAATGTGCTGTATTTGCTCTGGGCTCATGTTTTGCCCATGTTCTCATTCTCTCTGATGAGATACTGTTAACATATTTACTGTTCAGAAATTGTGTAGAAAACCTTATCATAGATTCTGACTCTAAATGCTGTTGTACCTGTTCAGGTGGAAGAGGTAGCGAAAGCCTGGCGTTGTACCTTGCTATAGTGAGTTATGCTTTATGTGTTTAAAATATAAATATAGAGAGATTTTATGACTAAGCAATATATGTTAAGTAAATATTTACTGATTTAATGGACTAAGATGGTAAGGTTGGCTTAATTAATGGCCATCATTAACCTGGAGTTTAAAGCTAGCTCAAAAGATGCGGCAACTGGGGTCTGAAAAGCACAGAGTACATTTGTATGCACATGCTTTTCCCTGCATTAACAAATGTGCTTGTGCTCCAACGCTGGTTTCAGAGCAGGGGAAAAAGAACTGGAAAAGGGAAAGTGGTTGTCTAGCATGGATTCCCAGTGGTACTGCAGGGCAGGGAGATGCTTGGCTACTGAAGGTACAGCAGATGAGGAGGACTTGTACCACCTCTTTTCATTAACATTATCGCATATTCCGTGTTATCTGTCTGAAATGTAACTGAGCAATATGAACTTGTGGGACTGCTGAGATCTCCTGTGAACAGCTTTTTTGTCATTTCTGACCAATCCTGCTTCCAGTTGGTGTTATAGTTTCAAAATCTTTCAGGGAATTTAAGGATTCCCCAATGCTGTTTAAATAAAAAGTCCTTTCAAAGTCATAGGATAAAACAGAAGGGCTGAGAAGAAACGGGTCACAGCTAGGGACGCACAACCCCTGGAACTCCTACCCCTTAAAAGGTCCCACACTGAGCTTCCCAGCTGAGCAGTGTAATGTGTGGAGCTCTGTTTGTTGTTTTTTTTTATGTCCTCTTTATTTCCTGTTTGCTAAGTGATCTGAAAGTAAAACAACAGCCGACCAACCAAGGAAAAAAATCCTTTCAGAATTATAAATGGGGCCCAGCTGTGTAAGCTGGACTGCAGAGACACTGACTGAGTTTGCCAAAAGGGCCCATGAGTCCATCCCTTCACTCCGTGGGCGCTTGGCCCTTGCAGAGTGATTGCTCTCTTCTTCCTTTAAATGTCTACCCCCTTTTGCGAGCATCTCTAGCGGGGCACTCGAATTCATTAACTCCAAGGTTCCGTCTCTTTTCACATCAATGTCTATCAGAACTATTGCTGCTGGGGATAAGAGAGGGTAAGTGAGGGTGGTGGAAGCACAGATGAGAATGTCACATCAGCCATCTGTACAACTGTAATGTCAGTGGTCAAAGGAAAAAGACAGGCAGGAAAGATTTCCCAGAGCACCTTTTGATATCAGTGCTGGTGAATAAATGACCTGCGAGGACATGACCTGACTGTAGTCACGGTATGACTCGCAATGCATGTGTTATAGCCGTAACACTTTCCACAGAGTATATAAGCAGTGACCTGTGAATGATGCAACAAAAAGAAAAATCCTTCCTTGCCTTGCCTACTTCTACAGGAATACAGGTTGTGCAAGGTATTGGCTTGAAAGTATTTGCTTTGCTTGGGAGGAGAGGAAGAAAATAGAAAGAGAAACTCAAACAAGAAGGATCTATGTGCCTTGCCGCAACCAATATTAAAGTTAGACTGCATAAAACTAGGTCTCTGCAGACAATAGGTAGGTAAATAACCATCCACCTCAGTGCTAAAGTACAGATGATAATATTTAATTCCAAATAAAATCCATTACTGTTTTAACGCTGAGTGTATTGACAAAGGCTTCATTCTTTTCAATAGACTCAATAGCACTGGGTGAAGAGAGAAAAGAAACCCATCTCTGCGCATTCAAACGTTTTTGTAAAGAAAGTAGGAGGAAAAATTTCAGTGAGTTGATCTTTCTCAGTATGACTTTATGAAAGGGCAACATAGATAAGAAAAAATGTTTTTCTTTCTGAAAGAAAAATGTCACCCTCTCACCTACCATTCATCATCTCCTAAGTATTTGATTGCTATGTCTATAGACAGAGGGTTCAAAAACACAGAATCATTTCCAGGCTGTTGTTGATCTCTTCAGTGACTTTTGTAAAGTCACTTCAGTTTTTGCTTCACTTTTGCCATATGCAGAAGATTTTCAGTGGAAAATACTATTTAAGAACGATTTTCTGCACTTACTGTCAGAAGCTGTTCCACACAGTAGATGGTATTTTCCCTTCCTGACTCTCTGCTTGGCAGGAGCAGAGCGCACAGGACAGAGCTCAGGCATGCGGAGGCGCCCCCATGGGTCATGGGGAACGCCTCTTGGTGGTGGGACAGTCAGTCACTGCTGCTTGCAGGCTGACAGAGGAAAGCACTGACAAGCCTGGAGGGACCCTTGAGCCTATTGAATGCTTTCTAAGGAGGAACAGGGGAAGGAGCTTGGACCAGGCTCTGCAGGCTGCTTGAAGACCAGCCAGTGGGGAAAGAAGAGGGAGCTGAACACAACAACGGCTATGGCTGTGTAGGTAACATGTCAGCCAGGGGCAATATTCATAGAATCATTAAGATTGGAAAAGACCTCTGAGATCATCAAGTCCAACACCACCACGCCTAATATAAACCATGCCACAGAATGCCAGGCCTACAGGCTTTTTGAATACCTCCAGGGAAGGAAATTCCACCACTTCACTGGGCGGCTTGGCTTGGATCGACTCTGCAATATGTCCAGCCAAGAGGGAACCTGCCCTCAGTGGGGCACAGGATGCAGGCATCAATGAAGTGGGCACCAGCAGTGCTCCTCCTGAGCCTGGGCAGACAGGGTTCTCTGCTGGGCTTGAAGGTGCTGCGGTGGTAGGGTCAGGGAGCTGCTGTGCATCTCCTGGCCTGTCAGGTGGCCCTGGAAAGGATCCCAGCTGCTGACACTATTTGAGCTGAGCTCAGGCTGGTGCTGCAGTTGTGCTGTTCAGGGTCCCGCTGTACCCAGGAGTGGGCCTGGCCCCACCGGCGGTGCAGTAACCTTGTGTGCCCCACCACTTCCCGCCATGCCAGACGTGCCATTGGCTCACAGCCCAGTGTGCAAGGAACTGTACAGAAGCAGGGAGGCAGCCCTGGCCAACTCTCAACTGCTCCTCAGAAGACTTGTTCTCCAGAGCATTCACCAGCCTTGTTGTCCTTCTCTGGACACGCTCCAGCCACTTAGTGACTTTCTTGTAGTGATGGGCCAAAAACTGATCACAGGATTCAAGATGTGGTCTTGAATGAGATAACTGGTTAAGACAAAGAGACTTGACCGTGTGACTCAGCCCTGGTTTGCACATTCTCTTCCCTTAAGTCCCATAGGGAACTTTCCCAATGGCAGTAGAAGGTTAATTGTATTTAATTCTTCCAGAAGTTTTCTTTCTGTCACAAGGTATGCAAGTAACTGTCGAATTTTGTTCATGCATTCTCACTCTTAGGAGGGTCCATGGACTTAGGCAGACATTGTATCTGTCTACATATTCAACTTTCACACATCTTTCTCAGAAACCTTAAAAAATAGCACAGCTCTAGCACTAAATGTTTGGGATCTTCCTTGTCCTCATCCCCTGCCTCAACTTTTATTTAAAATTCTTTAATTCCAGGAAATCTAAATTATATGAAAGCTTTCAGCTCTAATACACCAGGTACAAATCTTATTAAATTCTAAATCTCAGATCAAGCAACACCAAATATTGAGAGTAAAACTGAAAGGAAGACTATCAATCACTTTCAAGTCATTTTAGCAGCCTGTACAGACAGATTCTCTGTGGTATCATCACATTCGTATTGATGGACAAATGTGCCTCTTGTGTTATATCCCATATACTATAGTGTGTAATTAGAAGCTAATTGGAAGCACTAGGCAGCAGCACACCAGTGTTTGTGTGTTCAGAAATTATTCAGAACTCCAGTATTTAAGGAAATATCTGTTTATTTTACAGAGGTACTTCCAACTGCATCTGGAAAAGGCATGCTTCTGGACTCCCCTTCTCCCAGACCTCTAGGTTCTGGGAAGCTGAACTACTTGCAGGTACAATCCTTAGGAATTACATTTGTAATTAAATTAGAAGAAATCCTTAAGGGTCATAAATCTAACCATGAAGGTGGTTGTTAGGCCTGCCACCTGCCCCAGACTAATCTCAACATTAAGAAATGGCACATGTGTAGTTATCCTAGCCTTGAGGAAAGGCTTAAGGATGGCACTTATAAAAGACAGCATGAAAGAAAGCACGCACCTGTGGGCTTCTCCAAGCCAAAGCTGTATGCTGATACAGGGTGCACACCCAGTTCACAGCTGACATTGAAGTCTTAAAGTTTGGCTGGGGAAGCTGAACGTGGCATTTTGAAAAAGTAAGAAATGAATTCCTTCATAGAGGAGTAAGCATTCACAAGCACAGCTGATGGAGAATGTTTGCCCTGCATTTAAACCTGCAGGAAGCCATTCCCAGCTAACTGTGCCCTCAGTTATGTTCAATAGTTAATAGGCTTTTGAGTAGCAAGGATTCCCTGCGTAAAGAAAAACCTCATCCTAAAACAGAAATCTATTTTCTCTAGGCATGGCCTGTTTTATTTTCTTGGCTGCAGTTGTGAGACAGAGACACTGCCTACAGAGCAGAGCTTAGAGTTCTTTTGTGGGATTTTGTAGGGGAGAGCATTTGGAAATTCATTCACCTGTCTGTAAATACCTGCCTGTGCAGTGCCACTCAGTCCAGGAGCAGGTAAATCTTGCTCAGACATTGGTTCTGATCTCTTTCTCTTTTTAGCTCCTTTTCAATTTAGCACACTTTTCATTATCTTATCTGGGTGTATCTGTACGAATTGCTGCCAAAGGCTTTATGGCTGTGTATTCCTGCTTTGATTGATAAGTAACTGTTAATCTGCCTCACTTCTTGTTCCCTCTCTTCTTGTATTCACTTCTCATAGGAGTCACTGAAGCACTGCATCGAGGAGAATAAATTATGGTGTCTTCTAGCTGCAGATTTTCTCCTGAATGGTTTCTCACGTTGAAATGCATGATTTTGTTTTAATCTATAGAGGTTTTTGTGAAAACAAGCTGCCTGGATATTTGTGACTGGAAATTGTTTCCATGCCAGCAATCAGTATACCAAGTTCAACCTTTTTGTCTGTCAGTAAGAGTTTCTCACCTTCAGCCAGATTCCAAACAGGTTCTGACAATGGAGAAAAATGTGTTCTCTAGTCCATAAGCCAAGCTACCTCTATTAAATCCAAATCCAGTAGAAATAAAAGAAAATGGAGATACTCACTTAGAACCCTTCAGACATAGTCAGACTTGTCCTTTCTTCTTTTTAGCCATTGGATTACATTCATTGGCTTAATAAACTTTAAACATTGGAGACAATGGAAGTCTAGACTTTTTGTCATGAGGTCAGTAGTTGTCAGACTGATTTCTCTCCTGATATCTGAGTCTTAATTTTCTCCCTGCTTATGGCCAGCTAAGAAAAACTGCCAAAATTATTGGCCAGATTGCCTCATTTAACCAGAAGTGAATATCTGACCCATGCACTAAAGCACTGAGGATTTCCTCTAATGCTATGTCAGCTATAACAAGTCCCTATTAATAATTAACTGTGTTCCTGTTGGGACTGTCCAGACAATTTCCTTTGCTTCTTGTCAAGTACCATCACTGTGCAATAGCCTAGTTTAGTCTAATCGATCGCGTCATGGGCAACTGAATCTGTCCAGCAGGACTTCACTACCCCTTCACTATTTTCTCTGTGGCATGATTAGAAGCCTTTAAAAGAAGTCTGTAAGTGCAGACTTGTCATCTTGAGTTGACATAATGAAGACGCAACAATTGGGGTGGCGTGGCAAACATATTGCTTTGTATTTTCTGGTCAGCGCAAGGTGTTTGAATATCTCTGACCACCTTGCTCTGGCAGCACACCTCCTTTCAGCTGAGAATGTTACAGCCCTTGTATTTTCTGTAGGGCTCAGGACTTAAGGTGATGGATTGTACTGGGATGTTGGGGAATGGCTCAAGGAACGGGGACATGAGTCCCTGGACGAGTTGGTTTGCAGCATGTAACGGCGTTGGGTCTGAGCTGGTGTGCCTAGGCCTCCGTTAGCATAAGCGAGCTCGGTTAGCATAAGGGAGCTATGCAGGAGGCCCATGAAGATTACGAGAACCTTGAGCAAGGAGTAAGCAACATTCCTGGTAACGAGCCAGCATGGAAAGGATAAGCGGCCGGGAGACAAACTACGGCCGGGAGATGAAGTCACCAGTAGCCAGTAATGTTATAATACGAATGCATAATTAAAGTAAAGGTAGCCAATTATGTTATAACACATGTGCATAATTAAAGCAAAGGAGCATAAAAGAAGCTGTGTCACATCAATAAATTGAAGCTTGCTTATCACTCATATTGAGTTGGCCGCATTCTTCCACCACCGTCCGGGACTCGCGCCGCAACACTGGGAAGTAAATCAGGGAGTGTAGGTTGCACGGTGTGTCTTTTATCCTTGCTCTGTGAACGTTCAGGCCAGGATCAGCGGTATTTCAGTGCCGTGTCGCATACCCAGGGCACTGTGCTCATCTCTCAGCACTGCTGAGGGAATAACAGTACAGACAGTTATTCAAGTGCCTTTGTCACCGACCCCATCCGGCAAGGGTGCATTTTTGGGGGATGTTTGTGGTGAAAGACAGCAAGAGGAAACACCTCTACTACAGCCTTGAGTCTGGAAGCTGAAGCCCTTTGTGGCTTCCCATGCATATTGAGATGAACTAGATATGGTGTATTTAGATTAAAGAGACCCCTGCTTTCTGACTGATTTCTGACTCTCCAGATTGCTCCAGGATACTGTTTATGGCTGCTGTCTAAGATGATGACCAGGCATGATTGGACTGACAGTGCTATTGGCAAGAATCAAGAAATTCCAAATCGTAGCTGGAGGATTTTTATCAGCATAAACATGGCAAATCCTAACAAAGTCCAGCACTTGTCCCTGTCAGCCCTGTTATAAATAATAATGTGTTATACAGGTCGAGTCAGTGTGCTACTCACAGTTAATCAGTAAGGAAATATTGATATGACTCTTTTTTTACACTTACTCTTGGTCACAGCTGTATTGAATCTCAGAGCTGATCAAAAGAGACCTGAATCAGTTTTAAAAGGAGCAGAGAAGCAAAGCATTTCATTCTCAGATCAACCCTCTGTTTGCCCACCACTATTTTCTTTTGTTACAGAAATATGCCGGAAATAATGTTCTGTAAAAAAAACCAAAACAAAACACAACTACAGAGGGTAATTATTATTATTTAGTTTATTTGCTGTATGTCACTAATGAGAAGCCACATTTATTTTTCTGTTTGGGTTCCAAAGGACAAAGGTCATTTTTTTTGCCTGAAAGCTCAAGCTTTAGTCATCAGTGAAGCTATTTTCCTGTTTCCAGGACTGTCCTTTCCAGGATGTGTGTCCTGCTATTTGAACTATCCCTTGAGTTGAATAGACTTAGCTAAGCTGGAGTTCACGTCCTGACCTGCACCCGAAGTTGCATGAGATTGTGTTTTAAAAAACAAAGCCTTGAAGATTTGAGCAGCTTTAGTCTCCTAGAAGAGATGAGGAATACATAGGATCTCTGAATCCATATACTTATTCTTAGACCTGAATAGGTTTTGCCTTGTCACACCCCTGGGATAGAAAGAAAATGTACTGTCTCAGTATTTCCCTGCTTATGATTAATCTGCAAAGCCCATAAGTAGATGCATGTCAGTAACTATGTGAAATTCTGTTGAATAAGTTTCTACCTGGTCTATAAATGCTGGACCAGCCAGGGCAGCAGGTGGGGGCCGACAGGGCTCACACTGAGCTCCTTCGCTGAGAAAAACTGCTACTCTTCCTGAGGTGCCTTTGAGGTGTCTCAATGTAACCTCCCTTCAGGTGAAAGTGTCCAACAAACTTACCCCCTTTTGCCTGTATTGAACCATAAACCTCTCCTTTACACAGTACAAAAATAGGAACACAAAAAGCCCTGCAGTGTATCCAGGGTTTTTTGCCATCTCATATATCTTTGTATTTAGAAATCACTTGTTTCAAAAACTATAACTTTGTTGTGTATCTGCTTAATGCCAAGGCTTTCCCACAGAGTTTGCTTTCTCTGGGTGAATGGGTCGAGTACTTAATACATTTGAGTTCAGAGCTCTGCTCTTGTTAGTGTAATGTCTTCGTAATTTCAGGCTCAATTAGAAATTGCTTCTCCGCTTCGGTAATCCCTACTCACATTTTGTGAGGAAGAGGGTCTTGAATGGAGGCAAGGGTTTTGAATGTCGGGTTGTATTCTAGTTCTCACCCTAATTTTCAAGGTGAACAGAGACCTATGTTTTAATAACTTCATATTTTGATGCTCAATCTGGATTGCAAATTCTCATATTGGAGTGGGTCAGCAAACACAGAGCAACATCTTTAAGAGTGAGCACCTGAAGACAGTTCCTGAAGTCAGTATCTGTAGGCAGGTGCCCCGTGGTTTGGTTGGAAAAAGAACCAGGCCATTGCAACTTGCCATAAACTGGAGAAAGAAGCTATTCCTGAGACACAACCCTAAAACTAGCTGCGGCCTCATAGAGAAACGTATCTGTGGCATATATAGGTGAGGCGTGAAGACTGGCAGTCCCTGCCCATCTCTTATGGTGTCCTGAGGAAAGAACACGTGTTTATATTGCTTACCCAAATGTGTGACAATTGATCATCACAGGGATGGGTAGGACATGACCTTATCAGATGTATCAAGGTGTCTGATTGAGTCATAGGGTCTGTTTTCTCCTGTGTTATAGGTACTACCATGGGGACGTTGCTCTCCATTTGCCAGGGTTATTGAGCTTCTGAAATGAAAGGGCTGTGCTATGAACAGAGTTGAGCCCTCTTCTTCCTGACAGACCTGATAGACCTTGAGCCTCTTCCTGTCCATATCTATGTAGCCAAGTAGAGCAGTGTTTTGTTCCTGCTGTGTGTGAGGCTGAGTAATCCCTGGAGAAAGGCAGTACAAATGTTAACTCTTGCATCTAGTGGAAAGGACTACTGGAGGGCTGCATACACCTTTCCCCTTTCCTGAGTAAGAATCACCTGCTTCAGGCATTAATTATTCAGAGCTGATATTTCTGCACCATTTAGGAAGAATCTAGCGGTCCAAATAGCTCCAAGAATAGCTGCCCTTTGTTACTTTTTAATGTGAACATCTTAGTTTGCTTCATCATCCAGAGATGTCCTTATTAAAACTATATACGTCACCCTGCTGAAAATAGACAAAGTATTAAACATCCTACCCTACAAGTTTTACTTGAATGTCCAGGGTTTCCAGAAAGCAAACAATTCTGCCTCTCAAGGTTGTCTCTGTCTCCAGAGGAACAGGTAGAATGAATATTGCCTTGAGGTCAGTGAAACAATGCTCCTATCAACCCAATAAGCAAATCTTTGCAGTGGTGTCGCTTATCTGTCTTGAATAACTTTTTGAAACACAGCTGGATGCAAGGTCGCTGGTGTAAGAAGGAAAACGACAAACTGCTGGTTGTTACATCCTCGCTTTCCCCGAAAGACTACGTGCACAAAGTAACCCTTTTTCAGTATGTTTGGTTTTTTACAATGGGCTGCAGTCTGAGAAAAATCAGCTGCACTCTTCCCTCTGGACAGTTGTTCTACTGATGCATTATTACTAATATTTTTTACCATGTTGATGGCCCAGCTGGAGCCCAGCCTGGGGCATGCAAACAAATATACAGCAGACGAGGACTGTTGCTCCACATGCAGTCTCAATACGAAGTAGAAAACAGCAGGTGGCTATGATGAGCTGAGCACAAGGTAAGAGAGCGCTGTGATTAGTGTGAAAAGCATTAGTCAGAGCAGTGCACCTTGCAAGTAATTTTGTGCCATGTGTCAGAAGAGAGTCTGTGAAGTTTTAGTTTTACTTCAAGTCTATTAACACAACCAAATCAGTGAGTGGACTCACAGGCAGATATATACTGGCTGAAATAACATGAAGACATGCTTTCATCCTGACCCTGAATGTCAAAAATTTGAGCCTAAACCTGAACTAATAGATGAAATATTTAAGATCATTATAATAAAGCCGTAAGTTGCTTTCAAATGCATCAGCTTCCAGTCCCATGTGCTCCATGGCCCTCCCACCCCAAGGAGAAGGGTTTCCTTTGAAGGTGCTGTTTCCCATGAAGCTGGAAGAATACTGGTACTGCCAGTTGGCTCAGCAGGGCAGACCACAACAGGAGAACCTGGGAGACAGAAGATGTGGCTCCACAGGTCGTTGGAGAAACTCTCCCTCTCTCTCCCTTCTTTATCTGTCCTGCTCCAGCCATGTCTCCCCACTGCTACAACTCTGGCTCTCTTGGTGCTCCCTGGACCTGCATAGGAAAATAAATAATTATATTATATTTATATTTTATTTCATTTTATATTTATATAAAAATATAAAAATATTTATATATTTATATAAATTTAACTAGCTGAGCATAAAGCCTCACTAGTTTTATGCTGAGCTAAATTCATTCAGCTGCTGAGGCTCGTGCCTGGCAAATCTCAGGAAGAGGCTTGGCTGCCTAGCTAAGAGCAGGAACAAGAGGAAGGAGAAATGTGCGGGTCTGCTGTCTGAGCTGTGACTGAACGCTCTGCTGCCAGTGAAACCACAGGCACAATCTGAGCAGTAAGGGTGATCCAGGACAGAGCCTTGTATCCTGGAGGGTTTGGTGATGATGGAATGCTAGACATTCAAATCCTGGGCTTCGCAAAGATAACAAATGCTGCACACTATCACAAACCAACCTCAAATGTCTACTGTCACTTATTTCTCTATAGACAAATTAGAAATGGAAAGTAATCTCCTCGAGATGTTTTTAGGATTTACTTACGAGCTATCAAGTGTTGCTTGGTTGCAGTTCCACACATCTGTAGAACAGAAGTTGTACTTACGTTTTAGAAGAGTTTAAAACATTTCCCTGTCTAATATTTGATATATTACAATGCACAGGATACTCATTTTTTTGGCTTTCCCAGGCAAATGCCTGGACTGGCTGATTTTGTCTGCCTACAACTAAAGGCCTGGGTGAGTTGCATTTAAATGATGCATATTGATTTACTTAATTTTGTGTGAACAACGATGTGTTGGAAAACAGGAAAGTGCCCACCCTGCTCCCAGGTTAGATGTGTAGTTCAAAATTTCTGCATAAGATCTCTTGATTTGTGTGAAGCTGTGAAATGTGAAGGTTTTTTAAAATTGTAAGCAAACAGAAGTCACACATCTAATTAATATTTTTACGTATCACGACTAGGGTTATATTTCTGATGGGGCTTGCTTGAACTGTCTCCAGGGGGATGAGTTTTGCTCACCAATGTGCTTTCCCTTCCAACGATCAGAGACCTCAGCCTTTATCTAAGCAGCAGTCTTTGTGGCGTCAGCGGGGATTTTGCCTGGTGTAGAGAATCTTTGTGTTAGCGTTCTGATACTCCTTCCCATCCGCACACCGACTGCTGTCTTTCAGAGCCACCACTTTTTGGAATATCTTTCTCCAAGTCTTCAATATCAGAGAGAAATGAGCAGATGGGGGCGAGAGATAAGGGGCCAAAACAAAAAAAAAAAAAGAGAAAAATAAACACTTAACCATTGTAGATTTTTCCTCCTTTTTTCCAAATATGGTATAATTGCTGATTCTTATTTATCCTGCCTGCAGGACCTAATGGCTGAAAACCTAGAGCAGGGAGAGACCTGGAGAGGTTTGCAAGGCCACTGTTTTCTTTTTATAAAGTACTGAATTTAACCCTACAGGAACTCAGCAGTCCTTTTGGTGCTGTCTTCCTGAGGATTTCAGTTACCAAATAAATTGGTGCACGCAACAGCGGAAGACCAAAGTGAAAGTTAATCTTTACCTGCTTGTTCAAACAGCCGGAGGGACTGCTGATTAGTTTCAGTCGTGCAGTCACGTCCACTAGGGCTAAGTGCAGATAACACGTGTTTATTTGATAACTGAACCACATTCTAGTCTCATTAGTTGAGAATGATTCATGAGGTCTGTGAAGTCTTTTCCAACTCATTTTTTTTTAAAAATTCAGAGTAGCTAAACCCATGCCTTAAACACGTGTGAACCCTGGTCTCATCTTAAAAAGAATCTTCCTTGGTCCACGCCCTATGCCTCTTCTTGCTGCAGTTGTATTCATTATTTTTGCTGGTTTTGCTGGCACTGGAAATGGGGACTGTCTCAGCAGGGAGGAGCCATAGGAAAGCATTCAGGGGCTATGGGTGATGTAGTGCATCACACTGGTGTGTCCAGCACAGGACCCATGGTGTATCAGTGAGGGGTCACCAGGAGGAGACTGAGTGGACAGGAACATACTCCTGGGGAATAGACAAATCACCAGAAGGGTTCGCAGCCCGTGATCCCTTTCTAGATCCTGCTTTCTAGAAAGTGCCAAGGAAGAAGAGCAGCAGTGGACCAGGGAGCTCAAAACTCCTTCCCTCCCATTGAGGTGCCCATCAGCTTGCTGCCCGTGAGCCCTGCCTTTCTTCATGCACTGCAGCCAAGCTTCAGCAGGCAGGGTAGACAACAGTCATTCATCAAAAGCACGTTGCAGGGATGCCTGCTTGGTCAGCTCTCAGAGTTCAGGAAGAGTCTGAATAAAATGCTTTCTAAGCGAATACTCAGTTCTGAAGCATACCTTTAGCTAGCTGTTATTTTCTAGAAAACAGTCTGTACCTCTGCTCTGGGCTCTTCAGATTAATATTCCTATTTTTTTCTCCAACAAGCATAAACTGCATAATAGTAAATCATAGAACCATAGAATGGTTTGGGTTGGAAGGGACCTTGAAGATCACCCAGTTCCAAGCCCTCTGCCATGGGCAGGGACACCTCCCACTGAATCAGGCTGCCCAAAGCCCCATCCAGCCTGGCCTTGAACACCTCCAGGGATGGGGCAGCCACAGCTTCCCTGGGCATCCTGTGCCAGGGCCTCACCACCCTCATCGTGAAGAACTGCTTCCTAATCTAAATATTCCCCCTTCCAATTCCCCCTCCTCCTATCACTGCAATCCCTTGTAAAATGTCCCTCCCCAGCTTTCTTGTAACCCCTTTCAGGCACTGGAAGCTGCTTCAAGTTCTCCCTGGAGCCTTCTCTTCTCCAGGCTGAACAACCCCAGCTCTCTCAGCCTGTCCTCACAGCAGAGGGGCTCCAGCCCTCGGATCATCTTCGTGGCCTCCTCTGGACCCATTCCAACAGTTCCAAGCCCTTCTTATACTGGGGGTTTCCAGAACTGGAATAAAGTCAGAAGGTAAGGATAGGTTTTACTGATGAATAGAATAATTTAAAAATTATAATCTCTTTTTAAATAGGTACAGAATATCAAGGCTCTTTATGAAATTTCTAATAATTAACTGTTCTACATTTTGGGACTTGAAAATTGAATTTCTGAAAAGCAGTGTGAGTTTGCAAGTTATTAAAGCCACAAAGCAGTTTGCAGTGTTTAATACACGCATATAATTATTCCAGGAAAATGGGATTACTGTTATAAATAGAACTTGAAAAGCTATTAGTATTGTCATAGATCCCAGTTCACATTCTACAATAGATCACAATTCTGATAGCAGTTCATCTATAATTCTGGCATGTCAATAAGGAGAAAACATAACAACCCTTATAAAAATATTTTCCTTTAGTATAGAGGTTTTCAGAAGGCATTAATAACTTGAATCTGCTATTACACGAACTTTCAATTCATCTTTATTGAGAAAAACCTTCTGGAGAAGTTTCCTTTTCTGGAGGTGGCTAGAAAATAAAGGTGTAGGCAAAGTTTGTAATGTTTGTCTTTTGTTAAAACACATGAAATGTCTGGTTCCTCACGATACCATGATGGACTGAGGATATTCCTTTCACAAAGGCAGCAAGCGGAGGAAGTGTAAATGAAGCTGAACATTGTTAAAGGCTACGCAAGAAGGTGACAAAATTAACCGAGATGGGGAAATCAGTGTTGATGTAAATGGTGTTGGACAGAAGGTTAGGAAGATGTTACCATGCATTTCTGAGTTGGAAAAACAGACTGGTGAAATTAGGAACACACTATGAAAAGCAAACAGTCAGGGAAAGAATTATCAAGTTGCATCAGTAAAACTGGGGATGTGAAAGAAAAATAATTTCATAGCAATGTGCAGTTGCGTGGAAAATATCTGTTTCTTGGAGGTTGTTGAATGGTTGAATGGCTGTTTTCCACTGAAGGTATGTGCCTTTTCTGTCCACAGATTTCTCAGAATCCCAAATGCTGAATGATTATACAAAGTCCTACAGCAGCTAAAAACCCTATGTGCCTGAACTGAAATAAATACTGTATGTTGCCTCTGGAAATTACGGAGAATCTGAAAACCACAAGAAGCGTATTTGGCACTGTTCTATATAAAAGGAGATGTGGATGTTCTGGTTTTGTATTTCGGCATTTAAGCAGATCACCAGCCACAACGCAGAATAGCATCGTTACCCCTCACCTGCTATGAGCACCGTGCACCACTTTCCTCTTGCTCTCAACACGACTGTGCATCTCCTCATTTACCAGAGGCTGATCCCGGATGGTCACAGTGCTGGTCCAGATTGAAGCTGTGCAGTCACATGATGGTGTCTGTAGCTTTTCCTGTGGAGCTTCACAGCTTCCACATGTCAGCAGCGACCCTAATCCATGTCAGAAACCCATGGCCGCAAAGGCCAGGCATGAGACCTGGCAACACCGAGACCTTCAGCACAAGCTGCAGCTGGGGTGGCTCCCAAGTGTGTGATTGTGTTGACCTCTAGTGGCTGTAGCAAAGAGAGGGCCAGACTTTCAGGTGGGTGAAGCAAGAGTGGCTCTGCAGAAGTTGGTGGAGCTACCCCAGCCAGCTGTCCTGCTGATGGCACAGCTCAGCTACTCACGCGTCAGGTTACTCATTACTTTCTGCAGGATAATTCCTGGATGCAAGTGAACATTTTGCATTTAATCTATTTCTGGTTTATTTGTTTTCCAGAGAAGTTGCAGCTGTCTGCTCTAGGGCAGAATACCCTAAGGCCAGTAATCCATGTTTTGATGTTCGACTTGCCCTCCTTGAGCTTGCTTGTGTGATCTGCCACGATACGGGTGGATGAGTTCCTTAGGGACATGGTTTAGTGGGGAGGCAGGTATGGCTGGACTTGATGATCTCGGAGGTCTCTTCCAACCTTATGATTCTATGATTCTATACATTTTGTCCATTTCGTGTCCATGATGAATGGCCGTCTACCTTCAGGACCATCTCGAGCAAGGCTGCTCAGGAAGCCAGTTTCACAGAGGGAAATGGGAGCAGGATGCGCCTGAGCCAAGCTCTCGCCGACCACTGCACTGGAAACAGGAATCAGATGACTGGGGAGTTGCATACTTCGGGTATGCACTTCTCTTCTGATCAAGGTATCGACTTTTTTATTGAAGTAGGAAAGATATTTGACCATCTCAAATGCTTCTGTGAAACAGCTCTTTGTGGAGCATTTTCCCTTTTCATGAGAAGCAGGTAGAAATTATTGGTGTTGCTGATACTACGGGCAAACTGAAAGGATCATTCGTGTTACTTAGTGGAAGTGACTATTGTTCTACACAGTGGTGGTCCCAAGGTAGCCCTCATCATGGCACTGCTAGACTGAAGCCAGGGGTTGGCCCTGTCCTTATGGTATACAAGCAGACATGCAGCCTTTGCAAAGACTGTCAGAAGGCAACAATATTTATCCCGTCTTTATCTTGTAACTTAGCTGTAATTGAATCCAGTCCTGAAAGCCTTGGTTTAGAAACTGTGAAAAATGGGCTGTCTCTGTCAATCTCTAACCAAAAGCGAGCAACAATAGTTGATAATAGATCAAATTTGCTGAAATATATAGAGAATATCATTTGTCTTCTTGCTAGTTATTATGTTGAATAACCAACAAGTTCTAATGGAGACAGATGACAACGTTTAACATCCCTTGCTTCATGTGCGTGGTTCTTACCATTGTCTGTAATTTGGAAATTGTGCTGGGGGCTAAAAAAGATTAGCAATAGTGAAATAAATACCAGGAAAACCACGTAACTCTCTGAAATGGAAGAAAATGGAATAATGTGTTGAGCACATGTCACGATAACCCCAAGGAAGCTTCACAGCTTGCCGTCTAGATAGACGCCTGCCAGTGCTCGTGTAGGGTCCAGGAGGGACTTCGAGACTGCTGTGCTCTGGTGTGCCCCTGTTCTGTCTGAGTTTCCATTGCAGAGAAACTGCAGTGCTAACACCACGGCTCTTTTGAGGAGAAGATAGTTTTTGCTGGCCTCCAGGTGATTAAGGTTACTTGAAATGGAGATAAAATGCCAGATGACTTGTATTTTTTCACTTATATCCCTTGGCTTTAAAAGAGTACTTCTTCTCACACACCTGTTGTCTTATGAAGAAGAGTCAGGTGTGGAAGATAATGGCTGTGTCTTAGATATGGGTATGAGTGTGATGTCAGATAATGTCAATGAAGCAATGAGACAATTTCCTCTCTCCACTCACCCTTTTCCTCTAATGAGAAGCCATTTGTAACTTGCTTTCCATTGCTAATTTAGGTGCTCATGGCCTTCGGATGGTAGGAATCAGACATTTTACACAAGCATTACTTGGCCATATTGGGTCTTATTTGCAAATTAATAACATACAGTTGGCTTTTCTGGTCTTAATCTCACTTAACACGTTTTTTGAGTAAAAAGCTGCTAGTTTAAGGCTTTGTTTATGGTGCTTAGCATTACAGAAACATCTTCTACTTTCACCTTATGATCTAATATGCCAACTCAGTGGGTGAAATCCTGTCTCTTTTGAAAACAATGATAAGAAGCCCTTTCACATTACCCGGTTGGATTTCAGTCTGTGACTTTCACAGCTGCCATAACACGATTCAGGATGTATTTAACCTTCCATGCTCCTCCTGGTAGACCTCTAAATTGGAAGAGTCTAGTATGTCTGGTAATTGATAAGCAGATTGCTAAAAGTGCTTGAAAACCTCTGAAATTAAAAACCGATACAAGAGGATGAATGAGAATTAATTCAACTGAAAAGCTCAGCTTAGGGATGGGGATCATTTTTTTTAAATGAGAGGCCTGTAACTTTGTTTCTCTGCCATCTACTGTTTAATGTTCTTGTTGCCTTCTGCTGTAAACAGTTTTGTTTTAATAAATGTCAGAGTTTGTGTTTACAATGAAGAAGAAAAAAAGGTGGGTTTTTATTGCTAGACCTCTTTCTGTGGTCTGATTTTTGGCAGATTGCCTTCCTAGTATGCAATCTGGATTGAAACTAGAAACTTTGAACAGCATAAAGCAGTTATTGACCTCTGCTTCCAGTGCTCTTATTGCGTCTTTAAAAGGTGTGCAGTCAAATGAAAACAACAATGTTAATTCAAAGCCACAGCTGCTGTTTTCAAGAGGAAGCTTAAAGATAGCTGTATTTTCTGGTTATTATTAACAAAGTCATAGTTCTGGAAAGCTTTGTGAAACTTGTGCTGAATTTGATCTTTCTCCTGAGCTATCTTCTTAGAATATGTAAACATGTAAATCCAAGAACTGAAAAGAGGAGGAGAGAATAGAGCAAGTCAAAGTAATTTGTGTTTATTGTTGGAATTATACTGTTTGAGATGTTCCAATCAGAGAAATAGGGTGCAGAAATGTGAAGTCATTTATAAATCAGAGGTGTACAAGTACTGCTACAACCTCTTATCTCTCCAGTGCCATGTTGCATGATTAGCACTGTGAAGCACAGTTTTAACTAGGAGGAAGCTGTATTCATCCCTTTGTAAACAGTAATATGACTATCAACCACCTGTGGGGTAGTATTATGTATTTGAAACTCTTTATTAATAATTTTGGTGCTTAAAATAGTTATTTCCTAATTAGATCCAAATAATTTTGGTCTTTCTAGCTGTGTGATGTTTTACGGGTGAACTGAAATCTCCTGGTAGTATGGAAATAATCACTGGGTAAGGTTAAGCTATGCTCTTTTCTAATGTCATTATTTAGGGTATGGCTTAAAGTATTACGCAACTTTTGTATTTTCTTTAGCCTTTATTTTGAAGAAACAATCTCAGCACTCCTATTACTATGCTTTATGCGTAACAGTCCTTTATGCATTATTACGTTCAAGTACAGCTGAGCTTCCCTAGTCTGTAAAAATTGTTCATATTTATTCAGAGCACCACAAACCATCTAATACTCTTGAACCTCACTGAACGCATCTCTATTGGCCTCAGCTAGACTTAATTTTTCTTCCTTCTTTTTTTTTTGTTTTTAATTATTATTATTCTATAGACTTTTTTTCATCCTGTGCTGCTAAACAATGGTCTAATAAGGAAAAAGTTGTGCCAAATGACTGCATTTGTTAAAAAACCACCCTTCTGCTTATTCCTTGCCTGGCCTGTTAGGTTATGTTACATTGACGCATTCATTTCTACTCTTCATTCTCATTTCTTAATTTTAAGGGCAAAGGCTGGAAGGAGTCCTCTCTCTCAGCATGGCGCAATATGTATCCAAAGCAATGTTGCCCCTCACTTAAGTGGAAACTACCAGATGCTTAGGTGTCTTCTTGACTGAGGTGGGAACACTGAGGCGGGAACACTGAGGCTGACTTATTTTCCTTGGAGGGAAAACATTTGGGGAGGGAATCCAAACCCAGCTGAATTAAATAGCAAATCTCCCATGGAGGCACATGTTGGTGTTCAAAGATGTAATCCTGTTGACAGTAACAAAAGATCCTATTTTTTGTTTGGTTGTTTTTTGCACAAAGATGTTTCGAGTTTAATTGGTTCTTTTGCCAGGTATGGTTCAATTCCAACGAGACATTTTTTTCATGCAGATGTTGTTGTGTGTCTTTTGTATATCCAATGTCCTTGAAATGTGGTTGTTATAGCAACAGGCTCAACTATTAAATGGGTTTTAGTCTTGTATCTGCTTCACAGCATATAATGTAATTAGGTTTTTACAGCATCTTTAGATATCATGCTAGCTAGTAAAGGATGTGAGTACCACTTACCTCCTTCAGTAAATTAGATACAGGGCATTATTATTTCCCCAAAGGCATTATCTCTAAAATGTGTGCATTATTAGTCTGCCTAATTTCTTTCTGCTTGAGAAGGAACGTGAAAAAAAATATTTAATCTACTAATGCAGTGTTAAAACTTGCAAAAATGGCTAAATTTCAAAGGGCTCCCAAACTGATCATTCAAAAAAAAATTCAAACTGTAACCTTTTAGCATTTGAAAGTCTTAGCTAAACTGGATCTGTAGTTCATAATTCACTGCTCAGTGCTAGCTGTCGTTGCAATCACGTTTCTCCAAGCCTGTTCTGCATCCCGTGTTCCCAGCACAGAAGGGACTTAGTCAGTCTGGTGAAACACGTGCTTTTGAGAGATCATTTTTTACCTGATTTAACCTTAAAAATTCTCTTGAAATTAAACTCTTCTCTCCCGTGTAAGTTTTCAAAATCAAGCTATTTAACAGGATCTGGTGGTGGGAATGATCTCTAAAACGTATTTTCCCTCTTAACACTAAGGTATAGGATGAGGAAAGTGGGGGAGTGGAGGGAGAAACCTTCAGTTTCTGTTTGCATCAGTGGATGTTCCCTCGACTGCTGCTAATGCAGCAGTGAAAAACTTTTTACAAGAGGTACCTTGGTGCCTGTGCTGATGCTGAGCTGTGCAGGAGCTCAGGTGGGGCTGGGTGCACCTATGGTGCTGGGACACAGGTACCCTTGTGAAAGGGCAAATCCTGCCCCTCTGGTTACAGCTCCAGGAAGGGTAAAAGCTATTTCTGTGAGCAGCAGCTCCTCAAGTACTGCAGTTCCTTGGGGTCATGGAGTTCTCTTTCCACCTTTCAGACCCCTGGGGTTTCTTCTGGGTTGTGGGGCTCGGAGTTTTCTTTTTGCTGGATTTTTTTTCATCATCTTCCTTTGAGACCTCTTGAAAAAAAGGAAAATGCTGTTTAACGTGAAACAATTACCTGCAGGAGGAACCGAGTTTTACCTCGATTTGTACAAGTTTAACATGTTGAGAGAAGCTTTGCTGTTATTCTTTCTATGTAAGTGAAGCATTTAACTTCCCTAGCAACGTGTTGTTGCAGCACCTTGACACCGAGTCTCGTGACTAGGGGTTGTCTCTTGGGGCTTGGATCCAAAGTCTGATGAGTGCAATGGGAGAAGCCCTTTACAGTCCCCCAGAGAGCAGGGAGGGCAAACCCGATGGGGAACAGAGTTTCAGGGTACCATTTTTTAAATTAAGAAGCCTGAGGTCTAATCATTACAATTATTATTTGCATGATCAAATTAACAAACAGAAAAAGCAATTCTGCATTGCAATCAGATAACTGCTAGGGCAAAAAAAAGAACAGCAACAGTTTTAGCCATGTGTGCATTTTAGCATCTTATCTGCCTATGGCACTGTGGTAACTGAACATATAAAAATGATCTGATATCAAACTTACATATTTTTGCACAAACTAAATGCTTTTTTTACTGGAACATATGGTCTACATCAGATGTTGATAGTCTTGCTATGAGATAGTATTGATGTGCAAGAAAAAGAAATGCTATTGATGATTTTTAATTGATTCTTTTTAATAAGTGAATTTTTCTTCAGTAAACTTCCTGTGTTAAAAGGTGTTATACTAATAGGGGTACTATAAATGTAATGCCTGCAGGACTGTATGTTTAATCTTGTGGCATGGTGCACTGCAATCCATTTCAGTAATAAAATTCCAAAATCAGCAATTTTGCAAGATTTGGGTGGATATAATTAATTTATTGCCATGTGCACCATGTGTCTGTAAGGTTAAGTTACTAAACCTGCAGTCCAGCTTTGGACAGTGAGAGGACAATCTGTCTTCTGAGACAATGTGTTTTGCTTGAGGGAAAAATTACTCTAGGATGAAAGAAAGGGGTTTTTTTGTCTTTCCATTTTACTTCCATTAAAAATAGATTGGAAATCTCAGTCATGCCTTTAATGACTGTCAGCAAATTGATACCGTAAGTTTGTAAATAGTGTTCTGCCCGTTTAGAAAACAGCTGCTGCCAGAACTCACATGATACCCTTGCACAATATGACCTTTTATTTTTTAAAAAAACCTAGTTTTCAACTCAGCCTCCAAACCCTGAAATGTCTGGTTTCAGAAATCTGTTGGATTTGTTTTGCAAATCTCTCTGTTGCTCTCTTGGCCTGTTCTCTCCCTGTAGCCCAGAAAGGTGTGGTAGCTCGCTATTTCTTTTTCTACTCATTAACTGGCCTATAGAAACCAGGCTGGTGCTCTCCCCGACAGCCATCCCGAGCACACCTACCTGCTGCGGTCGGCAGTGCAGTGGTTGTCCTGCGCCACCTCCACCATTAGTGGTGGGGTGCTGCACACCTTCTCTGGTGTGTTGTAAGCTCACATTTTTTGCTGTCCTGAGAAGCAGCACAGGTGTTAGCACCTAAAGTAGCACTTGCTGTACCCACTTGGAGATGTAGGAGCCCACCAACTGGAGCACCTTCCTCGCCCTGCCGCCTTAAGGCACTGCATAGGAATCCTACCCGTCTCCCATATGTCCTGAGGTAGCAAAGAAACATCTACCACTGGCTGTGACAGATGATTCAGCAGGAGCTTGGGTGACTCATTTAGCTACCGAGGAGATTAAAAACAATTCCTACTTCAGAGAACAACAAACTGCCCTTTTGTGGTGTTGCCCATTAATCTACAGCAAGAACTGGGCTGGAAAGTAACAGTCCATCATCGTTGCCATGGCCACGAGAGGGAGCTCATAAATCCCATGAATGCCACAAAGACGTGTGGAAATGGACAAATATAGATATTTTTTTATTCCATTATTGGAAAACAGCTGATTGTTTCTTAATTCAAATCAACAACTTTTCTTTTAATTGAGGTTATTTTCCCGAAGTTTTCTGAAGGCACTAGTAGACTCAACAGATGAATTGAGGCAACAGTGCTTCGTTTGTGATTATTCTGTTTATTGTCTTTTGGTTAATAGTTAACTAAATTCTGCTCTTAGACAAGAAAAAAAAATGTTAACTGCAAAATACTGAAACCTCAAACATGGCCAATAATTTAGTATTGACTTCATGAGCATATGCATGCGACCTTCCTTTTTCTAGAACTTTATCTATAGCTATATACATGGAGAGAGGAGCGTAGCAATGCTACTTCCATTCCTTTTTAAACCCACGTGGAGCTCCAGAGGAAGGACAAAACTCAAAGGTGTCCCAGTCTTTATTTGTCTTTAGTAAGGCATTGCAAAACCATTCTCTGGAGAGCACATGAGAAGAAGGCTCTTACTAACAAACCCAGCCATTGCTTGGGGGACAACAGAAAGAGCTCTCCCCACACTAACAGGTCTTACTGAGCTGCCCACGGGGAGATGATAGACTGTCCTCAGGTCTCAGTGATACAGGAAGCAGGGCAGTAGTACAGTGTGTATCCCATGTTTCATTACTCTTAGGACCTCTAGGCTAATATATTTTGCTTAAATTATACCCCAAAATTTAATCACGCCTTAAGAAATTGGAAAAACACAGTCACACAGCTTTCCAACTAGCAGAGAGTGCAGGCGGTATACCGAATGCAGTGATTTCTGGTAATTTATCAGCGGTTTAAAACTGCTGGGGGCTGGGGTGTTGAGGCTTTTTGAGGCAATTTTTTTCCTTCCTCTTTTTTATGTACTGGTGGTGCAGGCTATCTGAGTGGTTTTTTCAGCACTGAATACATTTCTTGAGGTATCTCGGAAAAGAAAAATGTTCATGAAGAAAAGAGTACAGTAATCCTCAACTTTTCATGTACACATGAAACTGGAGTGACTTCAAAGGCTTTCTGTTTTTTGACTTAGGTCTCTAAAAGGACTAATCAGCTTCACCCTGAGATTGCTCTCATCTACATGTCTGATCTATTTCCCTCCCCACATTCCCTGTTTGCACCTTGTTTGCAGTACAGCTGAAGAGCTGGCTGGCTTACCTGTGATTCCCAGCATGATGATGTTACTCAAACATCCTTCTGTAAAGGAGGAACCACCATAATGCTGCACATCTATTTATTGAACAGTCAGGAAAATACCTTAAAAGCCTTTATTTCCCCTGGCTGCAACCTCCACACAAATCAGTAGACTTGTCAGGTAATCATTTGGATGGCCCACACTTAGGGATGTATTTCCCCATCTCCTGCCACACCAAAAAGATTCTGTGTTTTACTTTGATGTGGCTGAAGGTTTCAAAACAGGAGGAAGAAAAAAGCGGGGCTCGCAGTGAAGGATGGGTATTCTGAGAGGTCAGCAAAGCTTGAAAAAGCTGCAGCTGAAGAGCGTTGAAGTTCAGGAAGTCTTTGCATGTCCCAGTGCCTAGACTGAAGTGTCCCCTCTTCTGCCAATAGACAGAAACTTGGTTTAGTCTTACAGCATCCTGCCTTTCATGCATGACTGTGCTCATTAGACATGCGGTGTCCCACTGTCCAGGGACTAGAATAGTCCTTCCTTTTCCATACCTCATATTTCTGTAGTGGAAACATGGTTATATCTTATTGCAGCAGTTTCCCTGACATCCAGCCCATTTGCTCCTTCTCCTATGCCTGCGTGGTGGCTTGTCATCACTGGTCTTTTAGCCACATCCCTGAATTCATTCCCTTGATTAGGCACATTCCTGTATGGTTCCCCCAATCTGAGGTCTGTATGGGTGAACATGCTGGATTTGTCTTCTGATGTATAATCTGTAACTCACATTTGCATGAATATTCCAGTGAGACTGGGTGACATGCCATAGAGGATCCAGGCTGTTGTCATTCCTTCATCATGCAGGATTGACATCTGCTGATTCATACCTGAGAAATTACATGATCTTTTTCTAAGAAAAATGTGCCATATTGATGGGATTTTCAATCTTGTTCAAATGTCAGGCAATCTGCTTGTAGAAATTAGTGTTCTCATCTCTTAACTTCTCGACCTTAATAACCAGTATAAATATCGAGCCAACCTTTTAAAACTGAGATTACTCATTTAAATCCAATTGGAAAAGATGAGTGATGGTAAGGACACAAATGTCAAGGAATTTGAGGGGTTGAGGTATATTTGTCATACACCTTCGGTTTTTAAATCTGGTCGTTTCCTGTCAATCACAAATTTGTAGCTGTTTGGGGAGATCAGTTGCGTTGCCCTGAATGTTAAAGGCTGGTGTGAGCTTTTGTATTTCTTGCAAAATGCACCATTAGGATGAAACATCTTGTGCTCCTCTGTTTCTGGTTGCTAAGTACCCATTCTTCACATTTGTACCTTAAGGTAGAAATTTAATAACCCTGTGATGTTTACTGTCTTTCCTACAGAGACGCAGGATTTCTAGTAATAGGAAGGAATATATATCTTTAAGGTCAAACTGTGCTTTAATCAAAGTTGGATAGAGCAGTATTTTTGAACTGTTTCCCAGCTGATCTAGAGTGATATGCATGCATTGAAATTAATTCATGTTGGCTAATTTGGGTGTTGGCCTAAAATGAATTTGACCCTTTCGGAAATACACTTTGGCAGGCAAATGTTGTATTGGAAGGAAAGGAAATGACAGAGAGAAAAAATGTAAGTTCAGATTCTGAATGGCTCTCTTTCCTGGACTAACAGCTTATATCTCTGAAGATAACTTGCCTTGAAGCTTAAGAGCTGGGCAGATGTAAATGCCGTTATGTAGTAACAGTGCAAAACCCACTGTCTTCTGAAAGACGTGCCATTTGTGTTGCAATGAATCTGAGAGACCCCTTCTTTTGGATCTGTGCAAAGCCTAAAAGCAACTACAATTTATGTTCTGTTTCCCCATATTAAGAGCTCTAACTCTGCTGACTGCAGCTGTGGTGTTGTGAAATTTAGCACTCTTACATTGATAGGGATTTGGCATGTCAGAGCAGAAGTTATCTGCTGGCTTGATTTCTCGGTTACTTAGGGAGATATGTAGAACATCTGTGGGGCAGACAAAACACAAGTGTGTCATATAAGGTTCCTATTTGTTGGATGAGATCTTTGCTCTGCTTATTATGTTAAGATGTGGAGTTTAATACCTTTCCTTTCTAGACAATTTTAAGTTTGCCTCTCTCCTGGACCTTCATGCACCTCTCCACCAGACCTTCAAACCCTTTTGGTTTTGGTGAGCTTAGGTAAGAATCTCACTTAAACTGTTTGAAATCTGAGCATATTCACATCTAGAGATGGCCAAAGACACTCTAGTTTGAACTTGCTGTTCCTTATATTCTTGTGTATCAAAAAAGTGCAGTCTATTTCTCCCCTGCATATTTGCAGGAACAGTTATCGCTAGTTTTCCGAACTACATTAGAGCAAGTCTGCATGTTCTGATTTGCCTCAAAATCTGTGTGACAAAATAGCTTCCCTAAAGGGAATCAAGAGGTATTTTGTTTTGTTTCTCAAGATGAAATAAGAGAACAAAGGGCCATTTTACAATGGAAGGTTCTGAAGTAGAAGAACCACACATTGCCAGAAGGAGGAAAACGCAGTGCTCCAAACAGAATGAGACAATTGTGTTTAGCGAGCTGTGCATTTAAACATGACCATCTTCAAGCAGAGTCAAAAACCATGTGAGATACTTGAATTTCAGCAGGGTACTCTTCTGCTGCTTTCCTGTGTGTTTCTTTTTTCTTCTCAGGCTCTTTTCGCTCTCAGTTGAAGAGTTTAGGATTTTTTTTTTAGAAAACCAATAATGAGTTCCTGATCCAGTTTGTTATTGGGCACCTCAGAACTAATGGGAAACTACGTAGGAACACTGTGGTACTTCACTTTGTGTGGGTAATTAACTGCATCAACTATGTCTAGGCATCTTTCAAACTGCAGAATTATTCAAGATAAGAATAAATGATCAGATATTTTCAGAGAAAAGTTAATAATAACGTAAATCTACCGGTAGCAATTAAATTCTTAATTTCCTTACTGGGTTTGTTCCAATGTAGGACTGTGGGTTTGCTATCCAAAGTAGAATATTATGGCAACCATGCAGACTGTGCCCCACAAAGGCACCGTGTTCAGTACTCTATATAATTTCTAAAAACCCTACCTTACATAACAGAGTTAAAGCTTTTTTCAGGACTCTCCTGTGTCCCAAGAGGAGGGAGAATTTATGATGTCTTTCCTCTCCCCAAACAAGTTCTTCATCTTCAGAAAGCTTTGCAAGAATTTGTGATAGCTTGAAATGGTCCTAGTTTGAGTGATTTGGTGAGATGTTTTATTTTTCAGAATAAGTTGAGCACTTCCTTTGCTCTCAAACAGTGTCTAAGCTCTAGCCAGAGATGAAATAATAATTATGATGATCTTTTTCCACTCCAGCAATCAAAGCAGCTTTCCAAGCCTTTTTAAAAACAGTGTTTATAAAGCACTTAAAAGCTCATAAACACATAAAAGAGATAAAAATAACCACTGTTGTTACCTTATTGCTTTTTTCCGTGGGCCTTGAATTGTATGTTCTAATCTTCTGAGCCTTTCCCCATAAGTCCTTACCAAAAGTGTGTGCTGTTAAAAACACAATCTACTGCTCTACCATCATATCCTCATACCTTGCCATATTTTGGCTCATCTTCATTACATCTTCAATTGTAATTTGCAGCTGGTATTTTAGGCTTCCCAGTGGGATCAAATACTATTTCCTAACCATCAAAACACATTGTTTCCCAAAGCTTTCTTCCCTTGCTGTGAATTCAATGTCACCATAGTGAAACTGATTTATTCATGTCTTTGTCATTCTGGGTTTAGGTTTTTTTTGAGGTCATCTATGTTGCTTAACTTACAGATGCAAACGACAAGCAGTGTGGACTTACGCTTTTCTTATTATATGGGTGTGTAGCTCTACAGCTGGGAGAATGAGTAGATATATGGATCCTAAGAAGCTCATGTTAGCTTACATCATACCTTCTTTTCTAACCTACAGCTTAGAAGCATGGTGTCCTGAAGAAAATGTATGTTGTGATGGGAAGTAGGGAGAAGAAAGCCTTTGCAACCGAATGGCTGTTTTATATTCTCTGTGTTTACCTAACTGTCTTGCAAAAGCCAGGCAAATCTACCATCTAATCCTCCCTTGAGAGACATACACAGAATAAAGATAGATGTTAGGCTGTGAAGAGAAAGAACAGTGGCTTGCAGCAATCCAAAAGAATTTACCCACTGTGAACAGCAGAGATAAGAACAAAAGTGATAAAGAAACCTGAATCCCACATCAGCAGCACAATATTAGAAGGGTGATTAAGATTATAGGCCTAAGGGAACGTGTACATTGCAATACCCAACCTGCTGTACCTGAGTTTTAGGCTTCCTAGAAAAACTGGGAGGCTTGATTGACCTCTGCAGGCTCTGTGTAATGCATCAATGAAGAAAAAGAGCCATCGATGCTAAGATGCTGTGCAGGTAACTGTATCCTGAGCCTGGCCTTTCGCTGGAGCGAGGATTGCATGGCGGGGCTCTGTGTCAAGCTGCTCTTCGCTACTCTGGACAGTAATCAATTTGCCTTATGGATAACAGAACAGTCCTATGGCATAGAACCAAGCACAGCAGCAAAAGGACGTTGCTTTGGAGGGAACTAAGTTTGGACTTAAGTTTTTATTCTTGGTTGCAAAATGTATTCTTTGTGCCTAACAGCCCTCAAATTAATACCAGTCCACATGGTTAGGTTTTTTCCCCAAAATTCTAACCAATATCTGCACAAAATTTTGCTTCTAATCAACCTGTGCAAATTCTTGTGCCAATTACTTCCCATCAACTTCTTAAATTCTTTGTGCAAATGTGCATGTGCTGTACCCTGGTTGTCTGTATTTATAACTGAATGTTTTTTCTTTGTGTTTAAATGGTCAGTTATGGCAGCCAAATGCCATTAGTTAATTAATTAGCTAAAGAATTTATACCTCGTGTGTCTCACATTTCAGCTTTGCTGTTCAAAGAGAAAGCAAGGGAAATTATTTAGATTTCTGAGGAGGCTGGAGTAAAATTTTTCTGAAAAATCTACTTTCCAGCATTTGCTGTACCCATGAATGACAAATTGAGGCCAGTTGGCAGGTTTGTCTCCGAAGGTATGACAAAACTGATAAAATTTTATAAGCTCCCACTCTATATTTCTATTTCTTGTGACTATTCTTAGAATGCAGGGGTTTTTTATGGGTGCTAATTATACCATTAAAATGTCAACTATTTGTGTCTTATCTAAGAAAAATGCTGTAGTTAATGCAAAATCACTAACATCTCTTCAAATCACAACAACGTGTTGGTGGGTAGGTGTCACCCACAATGAGTGCACAGTTGAAAGTCTATTTAAATTAAGGAGAGCAGAGTAAGGAAAAAAGCGTGCAAGAAGCATGGCATGCTCTCTCTTCCCTCCCCTGACTGACCAGGCTTCAGTTTCATCACAGGGACTGAGATTATATGCCTTGAATGTCCAGTTGTGTGCCGTGGTGGAAAGATTAGAGGTGTCTTGTGCTGTAGAACATGAGTACATGCTAGGGTCACAGCTTGAATGGAGAGACCAGGATTTGCTCTCTCCTCTGTTCTGGATGCTATTATGCACCTCTAAAATCTGGTGCAAAATAACATACCAGCGTCACAAGAATGGAAGGTTGTGCTTCCAGTTCTTAGGATTATCTCTAATAAACCATGACATTTAGTGCCTCTAAACTAAATACGGTTAGGCCCTAAAATAGAGTTAACTTTATTATAGTCACCTACTCTTCAATCTCTGACCTAAGCTTGGCTGTTGAAAGTCAAAGATTTTTCTGCAGGGTCGTGAAACTGTGCCAGATAGGTAGCTTAGTGTGGGCCAGTGCGGTCGTTCAGCTATTTTGGTAGGCTTAGGACTGGAGCCATGATTTATAGCTCTGTTTGTGGCATAGATATGCTCTTCATTTCCTCTTTTTTCTGTTTTTTCCGTAGTTCTCCTGTTCCTACTCTATTTGCAGATGGTATCTCTTATTTGTGTAGATGGAAACGCACGGGAACAAATTCTGCATATTCAGGTAATGAGGCAATTAAAAAAAAATTATCACCTTCACAAACCTGGAAGATGATTTAAATTGAGAGGATGGACCCAGCTGAATATGAGTTCTTTAAAAACACAGGGAAATATGTGCAAAGTCCCAGCAGCAAAGACCCTGAAAGGTAAGCCCATCATTTATTGATTACTGAGAGGCTACAAGGCTCAGCAAGGGCATAGGAAATGGTAAGTTAATGATGGTATCTGTGTCTCTTGAAAGTGTTTTTGCTTTCTTCTGCTGCAATGTTACACAAGCTTGATTTCTTGAAGTATGACAAATAACAAGTCGCTCTAGTAGACACACATAATGGTTGCAGGTGCTTAATGACCTTTCTCTTCCCACCTCAGACCTAGAGCAAGCTGCAAGTCACCAAGTGGTTTGGAGAGGCATGGGGGGACATGTGTGTGGCAATTTGTTGTTGGAGTCAGGCTGTCCTGTTGGTTTTCTGCCATTCCAGCAGGCAGCCTACCCTCCCAAACCCGGTACACTTCAATGTCTAGCCTTCTTCGTGGCTTCTGCAGTGCCTTCTGCTGCTGTAATGGCACTCAAGGTCTTGTGTCACAGGCACAGAACAAACCATCTGCTGCGAGAGAAACATCGAGAAAGGACAGCACTTCTAAACTCCGTTGTTAAAACCTGCCCAGCCGCTATCTAGAAAGGTGCAAAGGGTCCCCGCTCTTAAGGATGGCACAAGGGCAGCCTGGAGAGAATAAATAAATGTTATCTTTCATTGACGTTCCTCAGTGAGTCATTTTCCCTTGGTGTGACTCAGCACTGAGCACTGCCGCACCACCCAGAACATCTCCCAGCTGACACCAGTCACTGCCATCAAAACATGCTCCGTCTGCAGGGCACCCTGCTGGCTCAGTGCTTCAGCCGTGTGGCTGAGCTGTGCAGAGCAGGGACTGCTGGGTGTGACCCTGGCATCCTGCATGCGAGCACCCAGCAAAGTCTCACTGGCATCTGGCTGAAGCAAGTGCTTATTAAGCACCCTGCTGTATCATGGCCTGCTTTTCTTAGAAAAGAGTGAAAACACTTTTCTGAAGTCTACATTACAAAATCAAAGCCTAAACCCAACCATTACCCAGGTTTTCTAGAATTTGCTTGAAAATCTTTACAGGAAAATGCTTCATCGAGACAGGAAGACCTTTTCCTGATGCACAAAGACATTGCAGTTAGTCCCAGGTTACAATCTAGCTCTTTCCCGTTTGCTGAGAGGCTGCCTGCATCGCGCTGCAAACCGCTGCCCAGGGAGGCTGTGCCAGCTGCCCAGCCCCAGCACAGCAGGAGCTGTTGCTATGGCTTTGCCTCAGTGTAAATCAGATCACAGGCTGGCTCCCTGCCACTGTACATGTGTTTATTTGTGAGAACTGAGCTGAATTATGCTCGTCAATTTTTGTCTGGGTTTTTCCCTAAAAACAGTAACAATAGCACTGTTCAGAAAATCCATACCTTGAGAAAGATATAATGTTGATTTTTCCTTTAAAAGGCAAAACTAAAGGAACTAAAAGAAATTAAAGAACCAAACAGTCCCTAAATTTGGACACTGTGGCTCGAAGTGTATTTTCAGTGCTTTTAACTTCAGTAGCATGTTTAGTAATTTCTGTTACTACTTGGCTAAGTGGAGGGCTGGGAAACAGGAGGTCCAAAATCAGCTCTGCAAGATCACCTATAGAAGTTCCGCGTAGACCAGGGTAAATGGCTGAATCTCTTGATGCTATTGATCCCCTTCCAAAAACCAGAAGTAACCGTATGTGACTTCTGTGTTTTGACACTTTAGATGGCGTTGATGGGGCTCTGGATTTGGGTCAGCAACAGCCCTCTATCAGGACTATCTAGGGCAAAAATCTGTTGGATTTTTAAACTGGTAATTGCATGAGTAGAGGTAGATGATGTGGGTGTAAGTATAGTAGCAAGGAGACAGATTTGATGCACAAAGAAGTTTTTCCCATACCAAGTATCTCTCTTTTGTGGCTAGGAATATTTTTTGGACCAGGAATTTTCCTTTCCATTATGTTATGTATAGCACATGTATCCTGAATTCGGCTATATATCATAACATTCAGAACTGCTTTGCTATGATATAAATAATTGGGCTGTATGAACAAAATCTACTATTAAAAAGTTGCCATGTTTTCTGAAAAAGTTAAAATTAAAATACATTCAGAATTGTTGGGCCTTTTACATTCTTTGTGAGGTGTCTTCCTGTAAAAGAGTTATTTTTTATTTTCACTGTCCTTTTATGGAGGCTTAAATTATCTTGACTTATTCAATAAAACCCACAAAATTGCTCTTTATGCAATTACTCAGAGAGAGTAATCCATTATGTGACAGTCACACAACCAAATAACGTCCCTTTCGTCTATAACTTTCTGTTACTTTTGCCCACTAAGTGTTTGAGAAGGTAAGGCGAGATTAAAATATCCCAACAGATTTATGCTGGCCTGAGTGCTACTGGTGCCAAGGAAAATAGCATATTTCCACATGGTCCAAAGAGGTCTATTTGTTAGGCTAAGTAACGTGATGTGCCCTATTGCCCTAAAAGAGATTTTTTTGATTAGACTTTCTTTCATAATTTCAGAGCATCTTATTTCTTTTCTGTCCTGAGCATTGGATTTCTTGTGGGTGTTTTTTCCATCACTCTGGTAAACAGAAGGCGTGATGATGGCACCAAGCATTTGAGACAAACCTTTAGCTAAGGACGCAATGAATTTTCAGGAACACTTAGAGGTATGAAGTTTGAGGGTCTCAGTTTTGGAGCCTGGTCTTTGTGCATCCCATATTCTTTGATGGATCAGACCCTTTAGTCTCCCTGTGCTTCAGTTTCCACCTTATAAAAGAAATAAACTTGCATTTCTCCATCCCAGTGGGGTACTATGAGCATATACATATTAAAAATCATGAAGCACTTCAATACTATGGTAATGGAGGCTATATTGTGAGGATGGGCAGACAACCAAGAAAGACTTTTACATGTTGCAGTTCAGTTTTTGAAACCTAATGAGATTGAGCCTTGATGGTATAAATCAGCAGTTTCACTTACTCATTAAGAATCAGGCTGGTTGAAAATTTAGTAGATATTTCTATGACTAGCGCTCCTTAGATTTACACGTGCATGAGGAGGAGACCTTCCCATGAAACCCTGTGCATGGTGCTCCAGCAGCAGCTTTTCAGAGATGGCTTTCTCATCCTAGAATCCAGCAAAATGCTCCAATATATGCGCCTGCGGCGCTTGGTCACTAAGAGCTTATAGATTTATTAAGTTTTGAAAAGCACATAGGAAGGGAAAAAGGGTGAATATGTAACTACCTCTGAAAATGTGGTATTCCAAGGTATATCAAAGCTTTCTTTAAAAGAGACAGATTACGTTTTTACTTTTTATATCTGCAGGCTGAACTTTTTTCAGACTAAGATCCATTAAAGGGTTTATTGTGCCGAGCTGGCTGAATGAATGGTTTAATGATAAACAGTTAAACATAGCACAAAAACATGAACAGCTGCAGGTGCAGGTCTCCCAGCAGGGCTCTTTGAAGTCTAACTTAACTTTGAAGTGCTCTTTAGGTTTTACTTTCACCTTCCAGCAAGCCTCCTGGCAAGGAAGATTTTCTATCGCAAAGCTGTCTGTAGCCTGGTTAAGTGCTGGCAGGTGGGTGGTGAGGGGATCTACTCTTTCTTAGTGCTCTAGGAAGGCTGCAGATGAGCTGTGCTGGCATTTCAGCTTTTTAGAGAGGTTCCAGAGCAGTTTGGCGTAGCTTGGTTGTTGAAGTTATGCCTGTTGTCAACACAGCCTTAGAAAAATAGTTAAGATAGGTTCTCCCCAATGCAGTTAATAAATCAACTTCATTTTGGGGAGAGATTTTTGTTTTATTTGAAATTTTCAAAGGAAACTCCTCAGTTTAACTGCTTGAGTAACGTACAGAGGTTCATGGCTACATCTGCCATCCCTCTACCTGCAAACGTGTGTCTTTTCAGCATGATAAAAGCTAATGGACTTTGCCGAATGCACTGAACAGCCGCAGACTGATTTGAGAGGTTATGGAGAAAGCAATCCTTGCTGAGAGGACAGACTTCTTTCCAGGCCCTTCCACTGATGCTGTCACCATGGCATGTGGGCCCTGGCTACTTCGCTGCTCTGCTTCATGCAGGCCCAACGACTGTCACTGTCTTTGTACAAAATGGCACCCAAGAAAGTAAGCGATGGGTAGATGTGCAGAGGACAGTAACAAGTCAGGCAGGCATCAGTGTAAGTTTTTTGTTTAGTACATGAAAATAGGTAGCATGATTGTCTAGCTATCCAAATCTCCAAGGAGTGAGAGTTCCTATTTAGCACAAGGGACACTGTAAGCACCATCCAGCATGATATGTGAAAGTATGAGCCACCTTACTATGATTTTTCCCAGCTCTCCTGTTGGAAATCAGTACCTGAAATCAGTTATGAAACTGGCAGAAAATAAAGGGTTAAGAAGGCCAAGGTCATCTTACCTTGCCATTAATCAAAATGTGAGATATGAAGAGGCAGGGGGATCTCTCCTCTCTTGTGTGGAGACTTTCAGCCATCTGTTTGTGAGACCCTGTCCTCTGCAGAGCTCCAACAGGGCACCTGCAATATTAATGGGAAAGGAGCAAAATGCACCTTGTTCCCATTCCCCCATGAAGATATAGCTCTTTCCAGCTGGCATAAAGATGGAGAAAATTTCATTGCTTATACCTTAGGTGCCTGTAAGCTGAAAGCTCAGAGAACTTAGTAGTGATGGAGAAGGAAAAAATAAGAAGATGAAAGAACAAGCTAGAACTCGGAAGGGAAGAGGATTTTGTCCTGTCAGTTTACGTGCAGACAGGTATTATTCATTCCTTGAGCCAACAGTGTAACGAATAAAGTAGTAATGTTTTTATTGGAGTTAAAAAGGTAGAAATTATTTCCAAATATACTCATAGAGCAACACTTTTTTTTAAAGTTACTGCAAAAAAAAATAAAACAAAACATTTTCAGGCTGCTGTGATCAGAATAAAGCACTGAGGATAGACATTATATTAGATCACATTTCCAGGTTTTTCAATTCCGTACATAAAAACAGGTCTTTGGAGTTTTGCTGTCTGCAGAAAACAAAGCTCTCAGCTGTCTCTGCCTAGTGCCGCCTTTGCCTGGCTCCCTGCGAGAACGAGTGCTGGCTCTGACACACGAGGCTCTGCAGAGCTCCCTTCCTCCACAGAAGCAGAGGTCTGCTAGGGTTACCTCCCATGCACGTTGCAACCGAGGGAATAAAGAAGCAAGGAGTTTTGAAGGCAGGTCTGTTTTCTTGAATTGCTTGCACCTGAATGGAGCTACCTGAGCGCGTGCCATAGCGGATTCCTAGGAATTAGGCACTGCCCAGTCCTGCGCATCTTATCCTTATCACTTAGGTGGTGGCCTGTTTCTTAGGAACAAATATGCACTTTTTGACTTTGTCAAGAATATTTTAAGTCTTGAAACTTTCTCTCTTTGATGGTGAAAGTTACATTACAGTTAACCTTTATCATGTTTGATTTTTCCATTAACTTTTTATGTGCAATTATTCATTGCTCTCTGAAAATTTTTGCATGTATAATAAGAGCCATTAGATTCCTTTATTTCATTCAGTAAGCATTTATGTAAAAATCTAGATTCTTGTCTTTATGCTAGAAAGAAATGGACTTCTTAAACAGCAGCCTTTGATATAATCAAGTTTCCAAATGTCTTCAAGATCAAATGCACCCAATGAATCATTTAGTCAAGCCTGTGGTTTCTTCAGTTGGGTGTTGAATGAATGTACTTTAAACCCTCTTGAGCCCAGAGTTTTGGTCAGAGGTATAAACATGTGCTCATCCTGTTTGTCACTGGATAAAAATTAGAAAACATTAAAGTGGAAAACCAAACTAGAAAAAAACCCGAAACAAAAACAAGCAAGAACCCCCAGAAAAGTCTTTTCCTGCCTAAGTTTGTTTCTGTGACCCATAATGAAAGTATTTGCTCCCATTGAATAGGGCAAGCTGGGTAAGTTGGTTGTTCCTTATTCCCTACAAGCCGAGTTTGCGAATTCAGGTGAGCACCTGCAGTTAATCGTGTCCTGGTGCTGACCAGTAAGCAGAGCAGAGGTGTTTTGAGAAGGCTACTGGGGCTCTTCCTGTAGATGATTACCCCAAGAGCAGCAGAGCAGATAATGAAAAACCCGGCAGGGAGGATTGGAAGGGAGAGCAGTGCAGGTTTACCAGTGAGTCACAGTGTAATGCTGGCAGCAGCACGGTTCTTGCGTGGTGTGTTTGTGACAGGATGAGTCAGAGAAAGGAAAGATAAAGTTACAGATTCCTCAAGCTGGCAGTGGTGGTTAGGGCCCATCTCAGTGCTCGCATGTGCGTGTGGTGCAGGCTCTTCAGAGAGGATGCAGCTGGGGAGGGCTTTTGTTAGACCACTTTCCTTCCAGGTGGCTGGACACAAGCAAGCTCCTTGAGGGAAGTGGGGCTTTTGCTTGCCTCTGGACCCAGTCTGAGCACCCTTAGTGAGATGTTTTCACCTCAGCCCTGCTTTGCAGCACAGGCAGAGCCAACCTGCCTCTGTCAGCAGAGCGGCAGTTAGCTATTTCCCTGAAAGAAATGGAAAATACAGAGTAACGTGTCCTGATTTATCTGTCTGTCAAAATAATACTATTGGGAACAGAAAGACACAGACCTGGGGGAGAGGATGATACAAAAGCAATAACAACATTATGCCTGATCCTTCACCGCTTCTTTTACACCGTGAACATGGCACTTTATTAGGAATTTGAAGTGCCAGCTTTTCTTGCCTGCATTTATGTGAACCATCTACAAACGATGGCAGCAGGATGAGGGTTTCCCCATTTACTGACACAGCGCATCTTAGATGCTACTGAGTTTCTCTTTACAGCATCCCTCCCATCAGACAGAAAAATACTGATTTTCTGACCAGTAAAAGAAATAGCAGTCAAGCAGAGATACAGCAGAAACGGGTGGTAGGAATAGAGCTAGGGCATCTGTGCTCCACTCTGACAGCAACACTGCCCTTAGACCCGGATACACCAGAGACCATTCCCCACCAGCTAGTAACCACCACAAGTGTTGGTGCAGAATAGGGCTGTGGTCAGGGTATTCTTTCCCCGTGAAGCTCACAGGGCTGGTTTTGGTGTCCTGAGCCATCCTGCTTGTTTCTCTGTTGCTCTGGCAGAGTGGCTCTGGAGCCCGTGTTAAGATGCTCCACATCTCATCCACTTCCCTCTTGTCTCCTCTTGCCTCACCCCCTGTGCCTGTGACCACAACCGCAAGGTATCACCCTTGGCCTGCCAGGGCTGTACAGGTGCAAGAAATTCCCTCAGGTGAGCTGGGTCAAACTGCCCTATATGCACTTAATCAAAGGGCAATTCTGAAGTAGTCCCAAGCAGGTTTCCAACGCAGCTGTTTCCCTCCTGCCCCACACCCTAATTCTGCTGGAAATGCTCATCTATCAGTCGTGCCCTCTTGGAAAAGACAAGCTGGGGAGGCAGGGCACGAGATGACGTCCCACATGGAGGGACTGGGGCTGCCTCATTAGTGCTGCTGGTTGGAGCCTCTGCTGCTCTGCCTCCTGGTTGCTAAGGAAGGTCTCTATGGCAAAGACCACCAAGAAACTGAGAATTAGAGAGAGCTAATCTTCAAAACTGATGAGCTTGACATTTTCAGCAGCTGGCTTCTTCAGGGGAAAGAAGCTGCTGGAAAGGAAGACTGGCCATTTCGGATGCTGTGCAGCGCAGGAGGTGTAACTGACATGTTTGCAGGTCTGTCTCATTTTGATGTTGGTAGTTTGTGGTAAATGCAACCTATTAAGTGTTGATTGAGAGAGATTTCCAGTGTAGGTGTGTTCTTGCAGGAGGATAAGCTGCAAACTTCAGTCACACAGATAGGGATTCAGCCACTGCCCAAAAACTTATACTGTCCTATAGGCATCTCCCCATCAGCTAGAGCAGAGAGCGGGGAGGCAAATGTGACTTGAATTCCCTGAGTAGAAGTACACTGTTTTGACTGAGACTGTGACTACTCACATGAGACATCCAAAAATCCTGGCATCCCTGAGCTCTACCAATACCTAAGACCTGTGCAGCAGCCTGGAATTGTCCCACAGTGGTGTTGGCCTGTTTTCTGTGTGTGCCGCAGAAACCCAGAGGTGCTTGTGTCTCATCCCCACTGCTCTGAGGTACCAGAGATGCCCTTGGGCATGCCAGTCTGGTGTCTGCAGCACTCCAGAGAGACTGACTCTCCCACATCTGCACAGGGTTGGACACACAGTATTATTCCTCAAGAAAGAATTTCACCCTTGTTCCAAGTTGAGGTAGTCTGGAAGGTATAGAACTCCTGGACATGGGACCATGTCTTGTCCCAGCAGTTACTTGGGAAGAGGTGACAGAGAACAAAAGGCCTCTTGGCCCTTTAGATGGTGGGCATGACATTCACCTGGGGTTCAGTCCCCCTTTGGAGCAGTGTTGCAATCCCTGTGATGATGGAGCAGTCTACTGCATTTGCAGATTAGTGCAAGGGCATGGTGGTTGGTTGTTAGAGGAATGGGGTTATACAAAGTGGCTGCCTGGAACCATAGGGGACTGGGCTTGGTGTAGGAGGGATCTTCCAGTGCTACAGCTGGCGTTGCGTGAGACCTCAGGCCTCAGTGAGCATGATGTGCCCAACCAGCATCAGTATGAGCACAAGATCTGTTTATCAGACGTTCTGTTGTGTATGGAAAATGGGCAGATCTGGGTACAGCTTTAGCAAGAGGCTTTCACGCAGCCAGACAGCCCTTGCAGGCAAGAGCTAATCCTGTATAAATAGGACTGTCACTTAGAGCTTCTCACTGGAGTGGGGTTTCCGAGATTGAGGAGATCTTCTTCACGGAGGGTATGTGAAATCCGGTGCTAGTGCTACCAGTTTCCCTTCTTTATTTCTCAGTGCTGTTGGTGTCCAACCTTTAATAAGCTTTACATTTGCTAGAGGAGAAAAATTCATTAAAATATGGCGTCTGCCACTTTCTGTGGCTGCTCTGCTTGCCTGCAGCCTGTCTGCTCTTTCAAAGAGCTTGAGCTATGCTGCTAGAGGTTCCTCTCCTCATGTGGTGCTGCTCTGATGATTTTCTTTTCTACTGCAACCCTATGGATGGTGCTGCTAATTCACTTACGGTGTTAGCCTAGCTGGAGGCTGTCCCATTCCTCCCTCATGGAGGCGGAGACAGAAGATTGAACTCTTGGGGTTAAATAAGTGACCCTGCCAGTTCTGTTCAGCATTTCTATCTTGCTCTGTGATGCATGGATGGTGGCTGGCCTTTATGCAGCTGGTTAGAAAAAAAGTGGTTAGAGAAAAGGCTGCTTGCTATTTTCGGTCTGTGTGATGAAAGAAATACTTGCACTGCCACTGTGCCTGCCCTTCAGCCCCCTGGCCAAAGGATGGAGGGAGGCAGGGGCAAGCAGAGCCACCCATCACCACAGCCTGCAAGTCCCACACACTCTTTATGAGATGAAATACCTCTGCGGTCGAGCCCTTGGTCCTGCCCCACGATGCCGGTGTCTCTGCCCCATGGTGCCAGATTGCATTTTGGGGGTTTAGAGGCCTGAATCTCTCCAGCGTCCCACCCCAGTAGTCTCATCACTTCCCTGTGGGTCCAGCTGAGCCTTCACACACTTGTGCACATCCTATTCATTTCTCACACTCTCAGATGCTTGGCTACAGACTTGGAAGGGGTTTTACTCACTACCTAAGTGGAAAGATCATTGATGGGAAGCACTTTTCAGCATGTTGGTTTTAAGAGGTGTAATAAACTATTATAATGAGTGTGCTGATCCTACAAACTGTTCTGTGGGATGAGGAGAGATACTGCATTCATGATCTAGGTTCTAGTAATTCTGACAGTGTCTTTGCCCAGAGATGCTTACCACAACTAAAAGTTATGATTTTTTAATAGGCATTATTCATAATTTAAAGATGGAGCTTAAAGACATTACAGACTGCTGCCAGAGTTGGGATGTACAATTTGCAGAGGTTTTCTCCCTTAGATAATACTGTAGAAGTGACTTAAATCTCCTCCCTCAGTTAAACAATATTCTAAATGTCATCACTGTTTACACTATTAGCAGAGCACTGAGTAGCAATGATCTGTGCTCTGTCAGTCCAGGAGCCTCTCTGGAGCAGCCAGCAGATTTACACTGGCTCGTTATCTCCAGCAGCAAATTCCTCACATAAATAGTCTTGTGTGCTCAAGCTGCAAATGGAGTTTGCATGTACTGCAATGAAATCTACTTCCTAAATCATCAACTCCTGGATCAACTCCCTATCCAGGAGCCGGTCCTGGGACTGCCTGTTGTCATCAGGTAAACTCCCACTTGGTAGCTATAAGCGTCCTGTTACAGCTACCTTTTTTTAACAAAATCTTGAGCAATTTTTCCGTTTTATACATAGGAACATAATGAAACCTTTTCTAGATCTGTGGAAAGGGTCCGAAACTTAATGCCCAGTTAAGGCAGATTTTAACACAAGATTTAAAACCTCAGAAACAGGAGGGAGTTTTAGAGCTTTGCCTTTTAGAGCTTGCGAAACGGGACCTGTTTCGCAGATGTGGGCTCTGAAGACCTGGGCGAAGTCTGTGAGATACTGACAGTGGTGGACTCCCACTGGGCTTAGTGCAATCAAATATTCACTGTAAATTTCTCTGTAGGTATTTATTAGCAGAACACAGCTAGGCAAGTGATAATGGGCTGTGCTGCAGCTCTGCAAAGAATGAAACCAGAAAGTAATAGAGTCAAAATACTTTCCCAGTAACAGTAAATACTCTGAATCCCATCTAGAAAAGGACTTACGGGTTGTCTTGTAGACTTAAAAAGTTTCTTTACATTTCTTTAGATATCAGAGAAACATTTGGTAAGTAATTGGCCAGAGTACTTCCAGGTAATTTCAGTTTCTAGGAGCTTAAATACTAAACTGAAATGGCAAAGTTTGATGCAATTATAATTTTTGTATTTATTTTGTATTTTATTTTGACCAAGAGCTGGTCAGTCTATTCTGTCTGTGTGTATCCTGCATAGCATCATCTCTTCCCCAGTCTGTGGCCTTTTTCTGAGTTCAGCATGGACTGCAGTATTGTGGGTTCAAGCTGTTCAGCTGTTTCCCTCCTGGACTACTGTGGGTCCTTTGCACTAGTGCTCATAGTCCCAAATGCTGTTTTCTAATTGCCAGCATGGCCAGCCAGGGCTGGTATTGAGGATGGTGGGATGTGTGGGAAGCTCATGCAGAAAGCAGGGTGGAGAGTACTTCAGGTGCAGAGCTGTGGGCTAGAAGAGCTTGTGTTCCCAGGGCACATGGGAAACTCCTGTGGTGCCGCAGGAAGCTGACTCTGTGGGTGTGGCATCAGCTCAGGTGTCATGAAGAAAACAATGGAAAGCAAAAACCTCCAGATTTTTCTGGAAAGCCTCCATCTGTCTCTCTTTAAAGGCAACATAGCCTGTTTTCTCTTCAGTGGCTCTTGTTTTCTAAATTACAGGCTTGGCATTCTAAAGCAGGGTCAGGAATCTGGGGACAAGTGACTGGACCAGTCTGGTAGAGCAGTAATGGATGAGTAAGAATCACAGATCAGGGTCCCTCTGGCATTTGCCCCACCAACCTGCTGTGTTGCCTGTTCTGGTGAGATGGGATTTACCTCTGGACAAGGAAAGAACTCACCAAAAGGCCCCGCAGCACTCAGCAGGAAGAACAGAGAAAGAGGGGGAGGGATGCATACTCAAAGTTCACTATGCAGGGGGAGGTTTGCCCATGGCAGGGAGGTTGGAACAGGATGAACTTTAAGGTCCCTTCCAACCCAAACCATTCTATGATTCTATGCTTGCATGAGCAGGGGCTGTGCAGGAGGCACAACCCCGTGGCCCTCAGAGCACATAGGAACTGCTTCACCGAAACATCCTTGGGAATTACTTCATCTGACAGATGTGTGCATACACGCGTAGATCTCTTGCAAGTGCTGTAACGTCAGGTTAGACTCAAGAACATAACATTCTCTGCAGACACAGTAATCTGGCTCTGTGATTCATTTATCTCATGACTCAGTGCTGGCATCAGAGCTGCAGTAATTTAAAGTCTAAGAAAGCACCACCCTATAAATAAAATAATAATTTGCAGTAAAGTAGCTAATTGGCATCTCATCTCTTTAAGATGTCCACTTGCAAGCACATTTTGGGTTAGGGTGGATTATGTGGGGTTGCTAACACTGCTGTCTGCCTTTCTTTTTCTCTTTGTGCTTTCTGCAACAGGCAGAGAATCATACTGCAATCAGAGGGATGGTCTCTGCAAATTACCTGCTAAATTGAATAATATTCTTGAAAGGCACTTTAAAAGTTAGATGAACTGCTCTACCAGCATTGCTAAATTGAAAATTATATCAAATTTCATATCACAGGTGAAGAAAGTAGACTGGCTTGTTCTGGGGAACTGCTATATCTTGTAATCATTAATGATCCCTGTCAGACTTATCTGGAATCACAATACTTTCCTGGAGAGGAGTATACTTCATTTTTGATGTAGAATATATTTCATTGGACTCTACAGGCCCATTTGTATGATATTTAGTTCTTCAAAAATACTTTTGTAGAACGAATGCAGAAACCCTGCTAGAGACTCTGTCAGCCACAGAAACACCTGGAAAGAAGATCCTAGTCTCTGCTTTCCAGGTTAAAAGAGATGGATAAATTTTTCTTTTCTTGGAATAAGATTATTTTTCCTGAAAAATGAAAATCTCCTTTGAGCAAAGCAGTCCACAGTATCCTGAAAAGTAAAACCCTCAGAAGCTAAACAGAAAGGAAATATTTAGAAGATAACGTAGTTTGTTTTATTTTGAGATAGTTTTTGTCTTCGATTGTACTTCATTTTTATAGAAGAGCTTTAAAAACAACTTCAAGATCTACATAAAAATTTGTGTTGTGTGAAATGAAAGGTTTGGGTTATTTCAATTGGAAGGACTTCATTTACATTTTGATTCATAAAAGCATTGGGGGAAAAGTAACATAGATCGGCTATAAGCAAGACTGTCCTTAAGTGGCCCCAGGCACTACCTTCTGTTTTCCCTAGCCTTGCATAAACAAGAAGCTAATCAGATTGATGAAGAAAGAAAACATTCAGAGGTAGCCCAAAAGCAGGGAAGGATGCAGGGAGCTTTGCCCACTGTGACTGGTAGCAAAGCTTGTCCCCTAGAGCACTCCCCACCTGCACTGCACCCAAGGGTGAGGTTCGCAAATCAAGAGCTCAGGCTTGTCCTAAGGTGGCCCAGCTCCCAGGAGCTTCAGCAGGAATGGCATAGAGCCTGGGGGGACTGAGGAGTTGAGTTCTAAGTGTTTACACAAGATATATAAACTTTCAATCATAGAATCATAGAATGGTTTGGGTCAAAGTGATCTTAAAGATCACCCAGTTCCACCCCCTGCCAAGGGCAGGAACACCTCCCACTGGATCAGGAGCTCAAAGCCCCATCCAACTTGGCCTTGAACACCTCCAGGGATGGGGCAGCCACCACTTCTCTGGGCAACCTGTGCCAGGGCTTCACCACCCTCACGGTAAAGCATTTCTTCCTAAGATGTCACCGAAATCTCACTTTCAGCTTAAAACTGTTCCCTCTCATCCTATCCCTGCCCTCCCTGATAAGTAGCCCCTCCGCAGCTTTCCTGTAGGCCCTTTCAGTAATGGAAGGCTGCTATCAGGTCTCCCTGGAGCCTTCGCTTCTCCAGGTTGAACAACCCCAACTTTCTCAGCTCGTTCTCATAGAGAGGTGTTCCAGCCCTCTGATCATCTTCGTGGCCTCCTCTGGACTCACTCCAACATATCCATGTCCTTCCTGTGCTGAGCTCTCCAGAACTGAACACAATACTCCATGTGTGGTCTCACGAGAGTGGAGGAGAGGTGGAGAATCCCCTCCCTCCGTCTGCTGCTCGCACTTCTTTGTGAAATGCATTACTGCGTTTCAAGGAGGCACAGAGCACCTTCCTAGCGTGCTTCCTGTGAAACTGTGCTGTGTCTGTTGTTTTCATAGAGACTTCAGACATTTTCCCCTTTGGCTTTCTTACTTAGGTCAGGGAATGTGGGCCTGTCACAGCCTTGTCCCCATGCCATGCCTATCATCTACTTCCTGCTACTCACTGGGGTGTGAGGAGGATGCGAGCTGTCCTGGGCAGAGACCAATGCTTACCAGAGATGCTGAATGCAAGCGTGTTTGTCGCACACTGAAACATGAAGAGACTTGTGGGATTATGTGACTCTGTGTAAATATTTGTCAAGATGGCTCGATGTGCTCAGTGCTCAATGAAGTCAGCAGCACTGTGGTAAATTACCCCAGTACACACTGTGTTTGTTTCTAAGGAAAAGACAGTGCAATTCACAATGGTTTCAACATTTTCCTAGATTTGCCAAGACAGAGAGACTTCGAAAGATGAGCTGTTTTAATGTAGATGCCAAATTTTAGGCAGACAAATTATCTTGCATTTCCAAAGATCATAATATTTTTAGAATAGCAATGCTGGCTATGGTTTCTTTTACCAGAAACCAGCATAAGTAGCGGAAGCACTGATTAGCCAGGTCTGGTTCCTTCCTTGTGAGAAAGTCAAGCTGAAGACTCATCTCCTGCTGCCCAAGGGAAATCTGGTGCCAGAACAGGTCTCCCCACACCTCACTGCTACCCCATGAAAGTCAGACAGGACCTTGCTTGCTCACTTTCCACCTTTTTCTCCTGTTTTTAGTAGCAACAGCTTAACTAAATCATCTTCTGTTTTGCGTATCCCAATAGCCTTTTTTATAAGCTGTGTATACACACACACAGAGAGTACAACTCCTCTGCTCACACACCAAGAATTGATAAAGAAATACATTCCCTGTTCCTAGGCTTTTGAAAGATGTAAAGGAAAAGAGCAAGCTATAAATCTAACTTCGTACTCATACGATATGTAGGAGGACAAATAATCATATCTTGTCAGGCAAATTACTTTTTAAATTATTTTTCCATCTCAACATGTAGGAAACCGTAGACTCTGAGATGGACGACTCAATAGGTAAAATATGCAACCAGCCTAGAAATATAGTACATCTATTTTCAGGTGCCATAAACCACACGTTCATCAAGAAGGCTATTAAAAAATTCATTTCCTAAGGACATCAGCATTAGACTATTGAGGAGATCGAGTGCCGGATAATGAATTGCACAGGCAGAAAAACGTGCAATACAAAAGGTGAGCTACAAGGCAAAGTAATTTCCTTAGGGAAAAGGCAAATGCCCCAACAGCCTTGGTGTAGGATAACTAAATTCTACCTCTGTTTTTGGTATCTGTTTTTAAAATTGTGCATCCTTTATATATTTATAAACCAGTCTGCTGTTTCTTTTGGCTCTTTCTTTGTAAAGGAGTCGTATCATGGGAGTTAATTTTCCCCACTTTTTTTTTCATTCCAGATATTTTAGCTGTAGGAGCTGGTCCGAAAGAACTTTCATAAGCAAGGAAATAGACGCAGAATTTATGATGAAGATGATTTTGCCAAGCTTGCTGAGTCTTGCACTGAGCCGAGTAAATTGAAGAAAAGGAAATTACACAACCTGATTAACAAATGAGTTAGATAAGACAGTAACAACCGAGGTGTCAGCTCAAAGACAGACGACTCCCCAGTTCCTAAGACTGCCCAGGTGATCTGGGCTCCTTGGCACTCCAGCTGATCTGCAGGCAGTCGCCAGCCCAGTTTCCCACACACAACCCCATCAGTTTGCGGCATGGCCAGGCTGCCCATTACCACTCCTTGTATCTGTGGCAGGTGGTGGCAGCCAAGCAATGGGGATGGGATGCTTTCCCAGCCTCATCCATCACCTGGCTTTGCAGAGCACATCAGTGAGCATCCAGTATCAAACCAAAAATGTAAATGCTACTTTTAGTAGGGTTAATGAAATGAAGCTTTTCTGGAGTCTACGTGAAGATCATATGAATGGGAAAAGGTGTTTGAGCATAGTATTGATTAAATTGATTGTACTTCAGAATTTTCTTGGAAGGCTCTAGTTAAAATATTGTTCCCCAGGGAATCTCCCCGCCACAATCTATCTTAGCATATTTTTAATGTCCAAACTACTTAACATCGCCTCTGTGCTCATCTCTGTGCTTGAACAGAGTTTTGTGTTTTTGGAGTTGATACTTCATCCTGTGTGGAAGGGAGGCAGAGAGGACTAAGGCGAAACTATAAATAGCACCTTAGTTTGGAGCCAAGAGCTTTGGAGTCTGATGCAGCCATCTACGCGTGAAGCAGCAGTCAGCTCCATGGAGAGCATGTTAAGGTAACCTTAAAGGAACTCCATGGCCAAAGCAATGTTGAATAAAATCAGACTTGCTCTGTGACTCCCCATGTGAAGTGACATTTTTAAACTATGTGTTAAACTATATGTTTTAGCTATATTTCTTGGTGTTTCTTGAAATATTTACACCGGTGACCCTGATTTTTCCCACAACGGGGGGGGAAGATAGGACTGCAAAGATTGCATTGAGCATTGGTCTGTGTGTGGTGGGGGCTGGGTTTCCCATTCCTGTCCCCACATCTTCTCTAGGATGGAGATGAGCTTCAGCTTAAATATGACCTTATAATGTGGGATATCACAAAATATACTGACATGGAAACATATAGTATTATACGCTTCAGAAGTATGTAACATTATTAGATTTGCATTGTGTCAGCTACAAATAAGACTGATGTAAAAGGTGTTACCAAATTGGGAAGCAGCCAGTGGCTTTGGAGTCTTGCAAGAGCAAAGTGGAATATGCTGACTCTAAAAGGAGCAGAGGAGAAACAACATAAAATTAAAACAAAACTGCTATTTTTGTAATAAGTAAGAAAGACATTATAAAATTTGAGGATTTGATAAAATTATTTTCATTTTTTTTTAATTGTTCATAGTTGTGGCAGGAAAGCTGGAGAGGGGCTCTTTATCAGGGAGTGCAGGGACAGGATGAGGAGGAACAGTTTTAAGCTGAAAGAGGGAAGATTTAGAAGAGGTCTTAGGAAGAAATGTTATCCTGTAAGGGTAACTGGCACAGCTTACTCTGAGAAGTTGTGTAAGCCCCATGCTTGGAAGTGTTCTGGGCCAGGCTGGGTGGGGCTTTGACCAACCTGATCCAGTGGAAGGTGTCCCTGTCTGTGGGAGGGGGTTGGAACTGAATGAGTTTTACGGCCCTTTCCAACCCAAACCATTCCGTGATTCTATGATTTTTTTTCTTAATATCCTTCAGTGTGCTAGTCAGTAATGTAAAGTTTCTGCCTTGTTGCACTTGTGTTTGTAACAAGAAAATCAGTTTATTTTATGTTGGATGTGAGAAAACTTAACCTTGTGGGAAACAGTTTTCCTGTCAGATTACATTTGTGTCCTGATACTCACTTGCAGGGATTTAACACACATCCCCTTGTCATGCCACATGGATGACAAGTAAGGAATATTGGGTTTACCCACTTTGATAACTTATCTTTATTTTTTCTTTTCTTCTTCTGTACATAGTGTTCCTGGCCTGGCTCTTAAACATTTAATACGGGAGTACGAGCACTGGTAGTGTCTAAGAGGTTTGTTGCTCTTCTGTGACATTTATTAGCAGATGGCAAAACACATAGCCATGGTAGAAAATGTGTTCCTCACAGAAACTGCACGTTGCATCTCGTCCAAACAGTCTGATGCCCTCTCTTAGGTCAAAGAGGAGAGACACAAGTGTGAATGGGAGCTTTCTTCTTGCAGTTAGGTGCAACAGATTTACAATTTGAATCTACATGGAATTTGTGCTGGGGAAAAAAGTCCATTTAAAGGAAGTACAGTTTTGGAAATAGTTTTAATAGGTAGAACAACTATATGTTTAACCTGGAAATCTCGACAGACAGGCAGTGTGCCTCCTGTTCTGTACGTTAACATGAGCTTAGGCCAAGAGTAAAATAACCCAAAAAGGCTTATCCAGGTGACCCTGGGTAAAGTTCTGGAAGGGATGGATTCCATGATCTCCAGTAGCTGAGACATCCCAGTGGTGGTGACAGCAGTAAGCAGAGTAGCAGGAGAACTGCTCTGATGTGCCTCATCAACCTGAAAAATACATGCTTAAATTCACGTAAAAGCTTAGCTCTCATTTAAGCGTTGTACCAAATGCACCCCATAGCTACACCAGAAGAGATTTACTCTAGCTTAAGCATGAAGCCAAACCAATTCAGTGGACTCAAATGTAGTGACATAATACAGGAACCACAAATGTGTTATAAAGCTCATTATTCCTTTCGAATTCTGTCCTGAATCCTGCTCACCCAACCTGGTGGACTTGGCTGCTTTGTGACTCTCCCACCAAGTTGCCCTACGAGAGGCTGGCAATTCTGCCAGAATAGAGCCAGGGGCATTATTTTTAGGCAGATGCCAAGAAGGTTTTTGGGAAGCCTATCACAGAGCTGCAATTGTAGGAGCTGGGGAGCTGCCAAACAACCGTTTTTCTAGCTCTCCTCCCACAGGACTGCCTGGCTCATTGTCTGCAGGTTTTTGTCTTAGCAGAGGAAGGCAGAGCTCTCTGTGTTGCACCACTAGTCATTACATAGCAGATCTGCCCAATGGCTGTTGTGAATTTAAAATACTTGTACTATAGTTGTTCACCAGTATACATTACATTCGGATTCAGAGGTCGCTTTTCTTTCTCTACATGGGGAAAACAGTGTAAGTGAACCTATAATTTTGAGTACGCTAATTCCAAGACATTTGCAGATACTGAGTGGTTTCCTGAAATAACAGCCTCTCTCAAGAGAAACATCAAATGCGTTTAATCAGCCACATTTAGAGCTCTGCAACATCTGCAAATGAATTATTAACAATCTCAAATGTTTTTGAATTACCCAAAAGTCAGGAATAACGTGTCTGTTCAGATAATCAGCTCTGATTCAGGGCTTCTCCTTTCCACTGTATGCACTAGAGGCTCTGCACCTGCCTGCTGCTGCTAACTGGAGTTTCTTGCAGCTTGGACAAACCTCTGTGGAGATGCCTGGGTAGCTGAACAAATGCAAAGTGCAGCTGGTATCCAGCTGTGTCTGTATAGATTGATGCATAACGTAGTAAATAGACACTGACCAGTGCTGTGCATCTCTGGGATGCCCCAGTGAATGCCTTGCCCACATAGCTCTCATCCCAGCATATGACCATTGTCCTCCACTCCCATGATGCTACATTTGACCTGAAGTAATGGAAGACTGGTTTGGGTAAGGTTTGCCTGGAGAAGCAGGTATGAGTCATTAGTCATCTTGTTAGCTAGCAACAACAAGAACAGCAGAATAAAGATGTGAAGCAAAATATGGCTCTGGATGCCTGGGTTCCAGCCTTGGTTTATCCTTTGTCTTGTTTTCTTAGGAAAAATCATAGATGACTCGCATTGTTTTGCCAGCAAAAACAAGGTAACTTGTAAAGTGCTTTGAGAAATACTGCCAACTGTCATATTACATTTTACTTAAAGCTTTTCCACTGCAATGTGGAAATAACCTTTCCTAAAAAAAATATTTGCAACAGTCTAATTTCTTCAGATAAGATAATGTGGTTACATTAATTTCTGAATCAAAAATGTTCTCATTTAAGCGCCCTAGCTGACAAAATAACTGAGCCATCAAGATGCAGATATAAACAAAACACTTGCAGTAGCGTTTGAATTAATGAAAAAAACAAAAAGGTATTATATGAATTCTGGTCCATGTATAACGAAGAACTGTCTCAGGTCTTGAGGAAGGTGTTCAGCAGCTTGTTATATCCGATCAAATGCAGAATTTCTGTTCAATCTGCTTGTTGGAGAGGACCTTAACTGTGAGAACACAATGAAGCTTACTGCAGGCTTTAAGAGGAAGATGTGAGCGGGAGCGTTTTTCTTTGTTGGACAAAAGCCACTGATTATCAGATTGCACAAACCAGCTGCATCTGGGTTGCGGACAAATCATAGCACAAAAGCAGAATTGAAAATGTACTCCTTACTTTGACTGGATAAAAACTGCAGGATGGTCACATTATTTTGTATATAATTGTAATAATAAGCTTGATAGGGTATCTCTTATGGATTTTATATTCTGTTTGCATTATTAACAACATGACTGTTTGTCCCACTACACTCATAAGGAAAACATAAAACACAGACAAATGAAAGCAGGAGCGGCTGTGGCTATTAAGCACAATTAAGCACTACACAGCCTCTCTGCAGGTGGCTGCTTTGGAGTGGTTTAATGGAGCAGATCTCATGTTATGATGTACATTTTGATAGTGTCGTTTTGCATATTTAAGTATAACTATCTGCTCCTGCAGAAGCTTTGGTTACATAGCAAGAAACAGCTTTAGCTACCAAGAGGATACAACCTACTTAATATTTGATCATTTCAATTAAAACTGAAGTTGGACATTTGTTTATTAGAAATTAACTACTTCCTAGCAAGATTAGCTATCTATTTTCTGTCGCTAAAAGAGGAAGGGACATCAATGTAAATTTTTAGCCTGAAATCAGCTTGAAAATTCCACGCAGTTCTATTATACAATGTGCAATTCTATCATTTTAAGCTCAACATCCCTTTTCTTGTGTATGAAGATGAATCACAAACAATAAAGCCCCTTATGGCTTCAGATCCCATAAGAGAGATCGCCTTCTAAAAAGTGATGTATTTATTCATGTCAAGGTTTAGATTTTCCAAAGCTTATTTTCTTCTGCACAGTCTCTGAAAGAGTCTGTCCTCCTATGTGTAGGGTTGTATCTCAAAATCATTTTTGTATACAAAATTTTGGCTGAGCTCTCCTTGAATAAGATCCTGAGGCAGCATTTATGATAGTCAGCTCTGGAGCCTGGATAGGCCAAGGGAAAGGAGTGCTACAGGCTGTGGTAGGAGGGGAATAAAACTAAAGACCTTAAAACTACCACCAGTTATGCTTGACCACGTTTCATTTGTGTGACATCTTTTCTAGGTCCTCCACACACCTTGTAAGCTAGGTATATTATTGCCTGGTAGTATATTCAAGCAATAATGGCTGAAATGGGGATTTATGAACCTCTATTCCCTTGCTAGAATCATTGTTTAAAGAAAAAAGAGAGATCGGCTAAAGAGGTAATAATAATAGCTTGCTAAATTAACATATATGTTGTAAAACTACATTGTTTTGATACAGTCAGCCTCTTATATTGACTTTAAAAAAAAATCCTTGATGGTTTTGTTTTACACTTGAAGGAAGTATCAAATACCCTCTGAGCCAGGTCCCTTAGGAAGGCACTCAGGTCTGGAGGCTTTTGGTGGTGTTCGCAGAACTGCAGTCCCACAAGTATTGGCACAAGAGAATGAGGAGCACTGGGCCTGCTCAGAGCGCAAAGCCTTGTGACGGGGCTGGCTGGGTTGTGGCACAGGCCACCTGGGTTCAATTTTAGGACAAAGCAGAAGCAAAGGCTGGAACTTCAAAGCGTGTTCATCTTCATTTCCTCAGCGCTGTGGTGCGCCTGCCTTAGCAACATGTTGCTCAGCCCTGCATCACGGGGGTGATGGGGATGCTCCTCCAAGCCCGCAGCTCAGCAGCCACTGGGCGAAAACGGAAAACCTCCTTTTCAAAGCACCATTGTGTGTCACTGTTGAAGAAAAGAAAGGCAGGTAAAGGGAAAACAAAACTGACTGTTGTCTTCACTGAGCTTCACCCAAGCCCTGCTAAAGGTATTTTTGATTATTTGGTCTGGTATCATGTTGGTGTTAAGCATGTTGAACAGTGTGCTTGCAACCCTCTCCATCACAGCAGTGAGTGCCCAAGGCCCCGCACAACCTCCAGCTGCTCTGAGGCGGCAGCCCCATGCTGCAGGGCGCAGGTCGGGGCCATGTCCAGGAGATGAGATCCTCCTGACTGAGACATGAGTCCTTCTGTGTGGTCCTTCCCACAGCACAACCAAAACATTGCGGGGCCCTCAGCCCCTTGCTGAGCTCAGTCACAGGACAGCAGCAGAGTCTGTGCCACCGGCCTTTCCAAAAAAAAACCTCTTCTTTTTGGAGAGAAGCTTTGCAACGTTAAACAAACCATTGCTTACCTGATGCACGCGGGGAAGACCTGACGTGGTGGGAAGATGCCCTGGCTACACCCAGAAAAGCCAGAGACGTGCACAGCCAGTGCTGTGACACTGGCTGCTGGATCACTTCCCAGCATCTGCCCCCTGCGGCACCATGCCTGCGTGCAGTGGGCATCTCAGGACTTCACACAGCCTTGGGCTTCTCTGGCTGCCCATTATCTCTTTTTATGAAAATATTTATGTGAGTTATTTTCTCCCGTAAGAAAAATTTAGAAAGGGGGTTTAACCTCAGCTCTGTCAGTCAAGTTGGCTACGGAGTTAGGCACTGGTATTCTCTGTGTGCGTCTGTGTGGGAATAAGGGCAGTAAATAAAGTGTCCTTTTAAAATATGACCTTGGAAGGCAAATACAAAATTCTGAAACTTGCTCACTGCAAACAGCAAAATTTAGCTCTCAATACTCTTGTTTTTATTAATTTTCCCCAGTTTTATGTATTATGTATTTAAGTATTAAATGTTACCAAGGACTTCTGAACTAAGAGGATTGCAGGAACTGTATTAGGATCAAGGAGAATGAAAATATTAGGAATCAAGGTGGTGAAAATAGGGAGTTTTAAAAAACACTACTTTATTTTAAATAAAATACAATGGTTTCAAGCTACCTGTATCACAAGCAAGCGCATCATGAATGGTAACAGGTTTGTTCTTTAGAGTACAGAATTGAATTTAACTCTGGTATTTTTTCCATTCCGTGTTTAATGTTTTGAGTCATCCAAATAACAGGAAACTGTTGTGGCCCAAAGCAAGAACTCTGCCTGAATTGCTATCATTTGCGATTGCTCAGGGCAATGGTGGCACTGAAGAGGAAGTCTTATTTCTGCAGCCATTGTACTTTGCTTCATTAGACATTGCCTCGCCAAAAACCGTCCTCACCCCACTTAGCAGAGATGAGCTGCTGAAGAATACCACAGGGAAAAGCACTTTTAAACTATAATCCTGGAAATGCTTATGCCTGAATTGCCCTAGAGACAACCATGTCTGACTTGCAGAGTTACACGAACACTTCTCCTTCTATAAAAAAGCCAGAGCTTTTCCAGAACATCCACTGCATGTCTTAACAGCAGCACAAGAGACACCTCAAACATCCAGGTAATGCAGTGAATAACGAAGGCTCTGTGTATTCTTATGCATACATCTAACATTCATTTAATTAAATGGGAAATAATATTTTTATTAGAAAAAAATGTTAGAAGTTACCTACAGGGTGAGTTCTCTGCTTGCCTTGGAGCCTGTGTCTTTCTTTGTGGTAGCCATTATGAGAGATGGCAAGAATCACAGAATTGTAGAATCACCTGGATGGAAAAGACCTTCGAGATCATCGAGTTGAACTGTACCTGTCCACTGTTAAACCATCCCTGAGAAACAAATCTACCCATCTTTTAAACACCTCCGGGGATGGTGACTCAACCACTTCCCTGGGCATCCCATTCTAGTGCCTGACGAACCTTTCAGTGAAGAAATTCCTAATGTCTAGTCTGAACCTCCCCCGGCACAGCTTGTGGCCATTTCCTTTCAGCCTTTCACCTGTCACCTGGCAGAAGAAATCATCTGAGAATAATGATTGATATCAGAAACCCACCTGCAGAGCTTCCCATCTATTTCATCAGAGCTTCCCAGAGCTACTACTCAAGTGCAAAGGTTCAGCTTTGTACTTTTTAGAGCTCCAGCACAGAGCCTGCCTTAACTGGGCAGGTCATTTATCTTCCTCCTGTCGCTGAGATACATTATCATTAATTATGTGGGGCCCAGTTTTCAGAAAAAGTAATGCAGTTACTGCCCCAGTTGACCTCAGTAAGCTCTTCAGGTACACACTGTCCTTAAAGATAATGCCAGCTGGTGCTCTTGCAGCCCAGAAAACTAGCAGTATATGCTAAAAACTTATCCGGTGGTAAAATAATAGACTGTAGAAAAATTGTCTGTAAAAGTAAAAATATATGTTTCTGTTTCAAATTAGTATGACTTCATCAACTGCCACAAAGAAACACAGTCTATTGTTCAGAAATAATTTATTCATCAACAATAAAACACTGAATAGAAAAAGCCTTGTAAATAAAACTATATATATAATGCTTTATTTTTTTTATTTGATACTCCACAAAAAAACACTACAGACAGTAACAAAATAGTCCAATTAATATTAAAAAATTCAAATTATAACTGTCACTCTTCATTTATCATGTTTTATTAACAATGCAAAGGTCATTTGTTTACATATTATAGTTTTACTTAATTTGATTAAATTGTTTCTTAAAACATTTGAAGCAATTTGTTGTTTGCCCCATAATTTATAACATATATAAGTATATCAATAAACAATATAACAGCTCTGAGAAAGATATGGAGACTGTTCAATGGTAAGTAGTCTACCATAGGTTGTTTAATGGGATGGCGGGAAGAAATCACAACTGAAGTGGGATAGAAGTCAACACATTGAAGAGAAATAATATTTGGGGAACAATTACATATTTTCCATTGCCCGTTTAGTAATATGATCTCTTTCAAGCTCTGATTTCTCCTGTTTTAGATACTCTAGCACCTTTGCTAGCATATCCTCATCCAGATACTGCCTGTTTTGCGTGTCATCAGTTTCCCCAGCCGTGGAAAGCCTTTTGCTGAGAGAAGCCAACTCCGCGGCTTCCTGAGGTCCCAGCTGACTTAGGTGCTCTCTGATGGCCTGCTCCAGTTGGTCATCTTCCTGCAGATCGCTTTCAGAATGCTGAATCGGGACTCTTTTCATCTGGTTCATATTGATGACGTCAGGATATTTTGCCAATACCTTTGCCAAGTAATCAGCCAGCTCTTCGTCCTTCTCGTTCAGTTTCTCATACTCCATTTGTCGCCTTTCCAAATCATTCATCCAGGCAGCTTTGGGAAACACGTGTCCTTTCAATCTTCTGGGAATGTAAGACAGTCTTGGCAAATCATTTTCTTGATTAAGACGATTTAGTAAGTAGGAGGGATTCTGATTAGCTAAATTGTCTGTTCCCAGAAGACTGACAATATCTTCAATATGGAGGTCTTCAGGTAGGTTTTCTGGAATAACATTAAGAGGCTGCTTCATATACCCATTTTTAGAGTTTACATTGTTTTTAAATATATCGCTCTGTCCTAGATTAGTTTCAGTGATCTCGTTGAGGTCTTCTGGGAATTCCACTTCCTTCTCAGCTTCCAGCCTTTCACTCTGAAGCTGCTTTTTTTCTCCAGCTTTCAACATGTCTATTAAATCCTCAGGAGGAATTTGTAAATTCCTTGAGATTTCTATCAGTTGAGCTACAGATTGAGGGTCAAGTTGCTTATCCAAAAATGTGAGGGCTCTTTTTTCCTCAAGGTCTCCTCCAGTCCTTAATTTCCTGTTTCCAGCACCACCCATCAGCCTATTCAGGTAATAATTCATTAGCTTTGAAACATCATCTGACATTTGGTCTTTATTGTCTCTTCTTATTTCATCCTCAAAGAAGCTGAGTTTCCCTGATCTTTTCATTTCATCATCAATCTCCTCTTCGTGTTTATCAATTTCCTCTTTGCTATCTTTTATCTCTTCCTGGGTTTGGCTTTCCACTTTTTCCTCTATGGGATTCCAGTCTTCTCCTCCAACCACATCTTCATAGGCAATGTTGTTCACTTTATATACGTCATCTTCATCATCTGTATACAATTTTTGGTCCTCATCCACCCTTTCTTTCTTGTGGTTGCTAGGTCCTGCCATCTTCCCCAGCTCCTGAAACACAGACTCCAATGTAGCAAGACTTTGAGGTGTGTATTGCTCTTCCACTATTTCATTAGTACGCTTGAAAGGGCTGTCTCTTGAACTGTCTTCATAGTGTCCAAGCGGCATTTTGAGATATTTTTGCCACCTTTCAGGCCACTTGTAAGCCTCGTAATCATCAGTTACCCCAGCTGGAAAGTTGTTATCTGAACTCAGACCATAAGGTTTATTCTCCTTTGGGCCAACTTTTGACTCTTTCTCAGCTTGCCGCAAGGCTTCCAACATCACCTTAACCCATTGTGACTCATCTTCAGTCAAAGAATCCCTTATATTATCTGGTAGATGAACCTGATCTTTGCTTTCTTTCTGTTGCTGGAGATATGGAACACTTTGGTAAGAGTTGTAATCAGGGCTGCTTTCTCCCTTATTAGTCTGCTTGCGAAGATCTTCTATGTATTCCAAAGCTTTGATCATATCGGGATTTGGGAAACGTTGTAAGTTTTTCATTACGTAGTCTGGGTCTTTCTGAAGCAGCTGATGCTGCTGGAAGGAAGCTGCATCAACCCAACAGATTAGGACAAAGAAAAAGGTGAGAGCGCAGGCTGCTCCAAGTTGGAAGGTTTTAGTTTCTGCCATATTTAAAATATTTCCTTGAAATAAAGAAGAAGAAAACAGAATCAGTTAACATATGGAGACAGATTTACCAAACTGAGAAGCAAAATATAGATTGTTATTTTAAACTAGAACTCATCATGAAGAATATCACCATTTAATACACATGGTTTTTATTAATTATGGAAACCTAATGTAAATCATACACGTAAGCCATCTATTTTGGTGGAATTAGGAGTTTTTCTGAATCTTTTCTGAATCTTTCATACGATTCCTCAGTTTATGGGAAAGTATTGGTTTCTTATGCTAGAAATTTGTTACCTCTATGCTCAATGTACCTTAAGAACATCAATTTTCCAAAGGCAGCATTGAAGTATAAAACACAAATTCTGTATAGCTCATGAACTGCCCGTGGAGGAATCTAGATGTCATTTTGATTACGTAAATGAAGGCTTCAAATGGTAAAATCAGTATATCCATATATTAATATGCTGCTCAAAATATTAATATTAAAATTGCTTATGGAATTATTTTGTGAGATTGCTCCATAGGATATCTAATTTCATGCTAGGGTAATAAAACTGGATGGTGCCAGACTGCAAGACAATTAATGTAATGAAGTGGAAAACATGGCATATAAAATGACTTGCAGGCTTATTTCTGTCATTACTTTTAGCATTATTGCTTCCTTTTTTGCTATTTCATAAAAAAATATATAATTTGTATTACAGGTGAATTTTAGTTAAGAGGCTCTATGGATTATTTTGCTGTGGGCAATGATCCCCTATACAAAGGACCAACTATAATTTATCCTATAGGTACAATATCATTTTACTGAATGTTTCAAAGCCCATCTCAGAAATGAGCTCAAGTAGGCAGGTTCTGAGTGGTGATTTCATTCTTTCATTCATTTCAGCAAAAATTGAATCAGATCCCAGGACATGACCATTGGCAAAAGCGAGCTAAATTCGGTTAGAATAGATCAGTAGCAGCCCTTGCGTAGTCAGTCTGCCCAGCTTACGCCAGCCAACAATAAACCCTGGAACAAGTGGGAAAAATGTGCATCTGACTGAATTAACAAGATTACGCTCTGCTGCATACGAGGGTGCAGCTGCACAAGCCCAGTCCTGCAGGAAGCTGAGCACCCTCCACCCAGTGAAGGGAAAAATTACTGTCACTCATTTCCCAGAAGATGCTCAGGCACTGATACGCTAGGGCCATGAGACAGGTTAGATGCTTTTCTGATCCAGTTACGTTAGGCAATAAAGTACAATAATGAGAAAGAAATAAAAAAGATAGAAACCAGTTTGATTAATTGACCTATTTTGGTGCCTTTGGTTTCGGGCTTGGTAAAAGCATCCTGTTGAGACATTGGTGTTTCATGACAGACTGAAAAAATCTATGTATACCACTATTTACCCACTGCTGTAAGTAGAAAGTGAGTGGGAACATGCTCATTTCAGCTCACTTGTGCATTTCTTCTGCTCAGTTTTTTTTATAACATAATGTGACTTAACTAAATAATTAAAGCAGAATCCATTTAAAGATCTGCTTTTTTTCCTCTCAAATGCCTGGGCAAACTAACAGCCATAAGAGCAAACAATTTCCTTAAACATTTCTGTCTACTCAGGCTGGGATGCCGTTGACCATTGATTTCACAAAGGATTAATTTAGTTAATTAATTAAGCTGGTTAGAAGATCCCACCCTCCAGATATGAATTTGCCCTGAAACAAAGCCAACGCATGACATCACATCTTTTTTTCTTTCAGAAAAGGCACTAGTCCTATATCTCCATGAAAAAAACCAACCAACCACTTTCCTACTTATTGTAACAAATAACTGAAATCAAGACTTTCTTTTCCAGCAGAGAGACAGGTTATAGGTATAGTTTGATTAATGCATGTGAAAAATCTGTCTTTTCCAAGGGATGGGAGAAGAAAGAGTTGTTCTGTAATTATCTGCCAGGCACCTCACACTCAGAGAGACCTGGAACTCAACCTCCTTCACTGCACACAATTATGTAGTATTACAGCCTTTGTAAGAGTCATCAGCATCCAATTAAAAACACAACACACATAGCCAGGCAAAGTTTAGTTTAGTGTTCCGTGAGGATGTTGCTCAACTGGATATTATTATTCCTTTGCAGGAATAACAAGTTATTGACTCCTCTCTAAATATTTTGTCTGTACTTGTCTCTAGATCAATTTTAATTTCTAATTTACTGGGACATGATAGTCAAAAGTCTTATCAAAGGGAATGATTTATTTTAAAAGCTTTGAGTTCAGGTCATAAAGTCTTGTCATCAGATGTACTGCAATATCTAGGGTAAGAGGACTCCTCCCCATTATTTCAGACTTTAATTCCATAATATTTTTTTTTAGAAAACAGGTGACATTTCAGACTGTCTTTGAGATCTATTTAACACATTCTCTCCTGTGCTTCTCAATAGACAATATGCTAAAATGGCTGTTTTGCCTATGAATGGATAATTGTTAAGCTAGCTTGGATGGGGAGTATATTTTCTCCTCTAGTAGCACCTAACAATCAGGAAAACCATCTTTTGGCAAACAAATGTAGAAGTTCCTATTAAAAAAATGAGGCAATCTGCTTCACATTTTAATACATACAAAAGCAATGCAGACTGACAGAAGTTCCCCAGAAAACATACAAAGCAATAAATCTCCTTTCTGGGATGTTTCCATGGTAGCAGTAATTTTCTATCTCTCTCAGCAGTCATCTCTGATGTGAATTTAATGTTGTCAGTGAAAATTTGCAATGAAAACTTATAAGCTTTCCTATACATGCATCTCTGCCCTGAAAATCTGAGGTGGAATCTAACAGCGGTTTTCCTTAAGGGGAAAAAAAAAAAATATGTATATATCTATATATCTCACACCCTCTTCATCCCATTTACTTTTGCAATAAACAGTACAACTGCAGAAATTATCTTCTTTTTTTTTAAAACATATCTAATCCTTTACTCATTGAAAGGGACTCAAAACATGAACAAAATAAGAATGAGGTGAGGAGAAAGGACAAATCCCAAACCACAAGCAGTTCTGAATGAATATAACGACTGTTTGTATACACCTACATCTGGAGAGTTAGTCAGACTGTGTTTGCATCTGATGTAACCTCTCATCCTATATTGTGATGCTGCTGAAGCGCCACATCAGCGAGCCAGCACAGCTGAATGTAATCACAGGCAGAAATGTTCTATGAACAGTGGTGATAATACAAATACATAATATATGGCTCTATATTTTACAGCTCTATTTCATCGTGAACGCCAGCTACAACCAACACCTCCCACCCCACCAGCCCAGGCTGCTCAAGGCCCCATCCAACCTGGCCTTGAACACCTCCAGGGAGGGAGCATCTACAGCTTCCCTGGGCAACCTGTGCCACTGCCTCACCCCCCTCATTGTGAAGAATTTCTTCCTAACGTCCAATCTAAATCTCCCCTCTCCCAACCTCCTGCTGCAACTCGCTGTTTAACTGAACCTCCTGCCTTTTGCCGCTGGTTCCGACCGGAGAGGCCCCCCAGCCCCACCCGGCAGCCGAGGGGAGGCGGCACAGGGGTTCCCCAGCGTCCCTACCTGCCCGCGCCGCTCCCTCCGCTCCCGCCGCCGCCGCCGCCTTCAGCACCCCGGACAGCGCCCGCTTATAGCGCCCTCCCAGGCATGACGTCACCGCGCGGCCGGCCCCGCCCCGCGGCGGAGCCGGCCCCGGGCAGCGGGACCCTCCCCGGGTGCGGGCGGAGGGACCCCCGCTGCCCCGGCACGGGAGGGCGTGGGGGGCAGAAAGCAACCTGAAAACTGGGGGGAGAAAGTACAAAAAGGGAACAGGGGAAAGGAAGGAAAGGGAGAGAAGGGGAAAAAAAACCGAGAAGGAAAGAGACAGAAAGAAATGGGGGAAAAAAAGACAAAAAGGAAAGGAAAAAAGGAAAAAGACAAAAAGAAATAGGGAAAAAAAGACAAAAAGGAAAGGAAAAAAAGGAAAAAGAAAATGGAAAAAAGACAGAAAGGAAAAAGAAAAACAACAAAAAAGACAAATGGAAAAAAGATAAAAAGGAAAGGAAACAAGAAAAAAGACAAAAAGTAATGGGAAAAAAAAGGGAAAAAAGAGAAGGGAAAAAGACAGAAAGAAAAGAAGCAAAAGGAAAAGGGGGGAAGAAAAAAGGAAAAACAAAAGGGAGGGAAGGAAGAAAGGGAAAATGAAAAAGGGGTGGGAGAAAAGAAGACAGAAAAGGTAAAAAAAAAGACAAAAAGAAAAGAAAAAAGACAAAAAGATAAAAAGGGGGGAAAAGACAGGAAAAAGGGGGAAAAAGGAAAAAAGGGAAAAGGGAAAAATGAGAGGGAAGGAAAAAACACAAAAAGGAGGGGTGAAAAAAAAAGACACAAAGCAAAGAAAATAGGGAAAAAAGACAAAAGAAAGGGAAGGAAGAAAGAGAGGGAAAGGGGGGGAAGGAAAAAAGAGAAAAAGAAAAGAAAAAAGGGAAAAATACAAAAAGAAACAAAAAAACAAAAGAGAGGGAGGGAAGGAAGAAAGAAGAGGGGGAAGGAAAAAAAAGAGGCAAAAAAAGAAAATAAACTGGGCAGACAGGGTACAGTCACTGCCTTCTGCTTCTCAGCTTCCACAGAGCAGGGGATGGGGAGAAGCAGAGTCTGGGAATTTTGTTAAGCTGACCGATATCTTGGGTCTGGGACGGCAGGACCAGAGCAGAGCTGGGGGCACGCGGGTGGGCTTGGCAGGACTGGAGGTAAGTGTGAGCCAAACTGCGAGGAAGGCCATGTGCTGAGGCAGCCCAGCGCAACGGTCAGTGTGTGTGTGTGTGTGTGCACACGTGTGCCGGTTTCAGGAGCTGGCCTTTAACAGCTACAGTTGAGTGAATTTGTTTTTTTCTTTAAGCCTTTGAATGAGTCACTGTAGCACAGTTCTGGCTCTGTAGCAGGGCAGGGACAATTCGCAGCAGCCATGGCCTCTTCATTAGGCATGGGAGGCCCAGGAGCTCCAGACCAACTAGAACAACCTGCTGAGGGCTGGGTGCTCCTGGGGGAAAATCACACCCCTCCATTGTATATCTGAGAGAGATAGAAAAAACCTGAAGCACGTTGAGGAAAGAAAAGGCAGAAGGATTCCCCCACTGCAGGTCCCTGGGGCAAGCACCCCACTCGTGCAAGGCTCTGCCTCTGCTTGTAGCTGTGGGGTGGGACTGGAGCCAGGCAGCTCCCAGGAGAGAACGCCGCCAGAGAGGGTCTACCCACCTATGGCACCACTGCCAGGCACTGCTGGTGTTGCCCTTGCAGTTTTAACTCCATTTTCAGCACTCTGTGTGCAAAAAGGCCAGTGCTTGCATGCACAGATCACTAGGGTGAGTAAATACCACTGTGTCATAAACCAGAAAGCATGAAATGTAACACGTTGCTTCAGCTGCTGCTCTGGATTTCAGCTCCTTCCTTCTGCTTCCTTTATAGTCCAGAAAGGTTGTTTTACTTTGGCTTTTAAATAAGGATTCCTTTTCCCCCAAAATAAATCTTTCCTGACAATTTTGACCTTTCATAGCACAAAATGCAAAAAAAAACCTAGGATGAATGTACCTTCCAAACCAATAAATATTATGAAATTGAACTGATGTAAGAACAGCAAGGTAGAAATAACTGCAGCCATGAACACAGACAAAAGGACTACCCATACCGCATTTGTTGTAGTTGGAATGGAGATCTGGAAGCCTCTCATTTCACCTCACATAGATTAATAAGTAAATTAGAGGACCAGTTTCTGTGCTGAATCTCTTCAGCAGCAGCTTTATTCAGACCACAGATACCATCTAAAATGCTCGCTTTCATCACTGGAACCAAAAAGAGGCAAAAAAGAAGATAAGTTAGGACCCATGACAGCATCCCTTCAGATGGGAAATAGAAAGCCATCTGCTGCAGTAAGGAGAAAGTAAGGCCCAAATAAACCATGGTCTACCCTGAGCAGCTGGGAGCTGTATTGCTGAACATCACATCTCCCTCGAGCACGGCTCAGAACTCCCACAAAACATGTAGATGCAGACACTAATATACCTGAGTCCCTTGAGAAAATAGTCACCGTGATTAAAACAAAACCAACCAACCAACCAACCAAAAACAAAACAAAAAGGAAAAAAAAAAGAAGAAAAATACTCAGTTCAGATTTTCAGGAATTTTCTTGTGCCTATGCATGTATTTCCAACAAACTCTTCTTGTGTGCATTCTGCCACCAAACATCTAACATTCATCCAGCAAGTTCTTTCCCGTGAAATCATCCTGCTGCCCCCACCTATTGATCCCTGATCTTCAGCACCAGTGCACATTTCAAACAACTCATATTAATTGGCACATAAGCACAATTGCTTCCTCTGCTCCTTAACTGCTCACTTGAGATTTACAGTGTGTGAAGTCAGGCAAACTCTTGGCATAGGTCTCTGCCATGGCTATTTTGGGTTCAGTGGATAAAATTTGCCAAAGGGTATCCAGAATTCAGCTGTCAATTTTACTCCACATGAAAAAGTGTTGCATGGACTCTGTGCTTGTGATTGATTTCATCCACAGAGTCCTGTAAGTAAGGCCTTGGTGAATGCACTTCCCCCTCCTCCTGCATTGAACGTATGGCATTCTTTTCCTCTGCATGAGTCATGAAACAGAAAATTTGATCTGTGCTGTCATTAGAAGTTCCATGGCATTTTATACAAGTGTAACATCACATCACGACATCTCTGAATTTTAGGAAATTGCATTAGAACTAGATCAATATCAACTCTTTAACCAGAAGATGTTGGTAATCTTGTTTTTCTGAGCGCATTTTGAACATGCTGGGTCTTTTCGTCGATCCTGGAACAGACCAGTAATAAATGCAATGGTTTCTCTGAATAGCTCTAGCTTACACAGGTATGCATCGTGGGGAGCTAAAAGTTAATCTACCGACCCTGCATCTTGATGCTAATATAAGGGTAAGTAGGGCTTCAGGGAGATTTTATTTCTTTTCATGTAAGAAACAGGGCAATGGGTGGGTGGGGAACTTCACTGCAGCAAACAAAAGCAAGAGGACTCCAGCCCACTGTGTTCTGTCCTACCCAGCTAGAAGACCACTGTCCCTAAAAATTAATTGAGAAAGAAAAGTCAGACAGTTTGACTTCAGTTAGTAGCAAGGTCTGACATGAGGTTTGGTGTCATTACTCTTATGCCCAGTCCCTAGGATGGACCCAGCACTGGTGGTGGCAACAGCCACCACTGTTCATGGACTGCAGTCTCCCGGTGAGACCTGCCTGCCACCACCTGTGCCCAGTTCCCATGGGAGGATAAAGCAGTGATCCTGATGGTATCACCATCCTAGCAGCAATGCGCAGCAGCAGGCAGCACACTCGTCTGGCTGTTGTGGCTCTTTTCTAAACACCAAAATAGTTTGTACTTTGTGCAGTTCAGTGCGGCTTTAGCTCTCTCCTTCTCTAATTGGTGTCACCAAAGATCAGTACAGCTTAAAAATAAAGCAGGGTTGTATCAATATTGATTATTCCCCCCTCCTCCTTCCTCTGTTTCCAGTGGCAACTAAAAATAATTTACAATTCATTACAGACATGGCCTTTCTTACAGAATACGTGCCATTGTCGCATTTAAAATTCAGGCCATATCTAACTCAAATATCTGCGTTTATTCTGTATTTAATGAGAAGGGGAAGGTTTTGCTTCATCAGAAAAAAAGTTCATCTGCCATTACAGATACAGTTTCTTTTAAATTCTTCTAATTTTAAAATACTTGAACTCTGCTTGTGTCCAACACTAGAGTTGTTATCTTGTGCTCATTTTGCATGCTTGAAAGATCAAACATATTTGTATGCAAATATTTGTGGCCTCCCTAAGTTCAGTGTGTAATAAACAGCTCAAGTTTCATTACCAAAGCTGCAAGGGGAGGGAAGACTATAACATTAAAAGGAAAAGTAAGGGCTTTGCAGTTTGTAACCATAGTCCTTTAAAAGCACAGGTGTCAAGGCAAGTGCCTTTATTCCACGCTGCAATGAGATTAAGTAGGTTCAACGTCAGCCTGATCGACACGCCTCCCTGAAGGTTTGCTGTGTGCTTCGTAAGGATCTCTCCAGAACAGATTTTGCTAAGAACAAAAAAAAAATTCCAAATCCTGACTTTCACCCAACATTGCATCATTTACATGTCCAGAATTCCATTCTGCCTACATGTAAAAGAGTTTTAAAAAGAAAGAGAAGCCTTAGGGCAAGATTTGACTGCTGCCTCTGAGACATGAGTGGATGTCCATCTCGGCAACCTGGACATATCAATAACCTTGTGAGAGGCACTATTTCAGCACAAGCCTCTTGTGCCATGGATGTGGTTCCCCTTACCCACCTTGTGCTGTCTGAGATCCAGGCATGAGGCTTCCTTGATGCCAGGGGAAGAGCGGCCCCTTGGTAGAAGCCTGTGTGGGCGTCCAGCCCTAGGAGGAGGCCAAGACAGCCTCACAGCCTCGCTGAGGGCACCTCGCAGGCTCTCCCTCCACACATACCCACCAGCCTGCCTTCAGCAGCCACCCTGGCCCAGCTTCTCGGTTTGCAGCACAACCGCTTACGGTGAACTAAATTCAGTGGTGGTTTGTAATGGAAAACACTGCCCTGCATTTACAGCGGCTCAGCCTTCCTGCACCAGAGCTGTGGTCATCTAAGGCTCAGCTGTGCCATGCTTGTCTCTGAGTCCTGCCCCCGGCTTTGCCACTCCTGGAAATGTCTCTCATTTTCTGCAGGGACTGCTGCCTCACTGCTCCTGCCTCCCTGCCCGAGCATCTACACTTACCATAGGAGGCCTTAAGCTTGGGATACTTGAGGTCCACCACATAGCATAGACCCTCTGCTCATGGACCTATTTAGGACCTATCAGCTCAGCTAGGTCTGAAGAAGAGAAGCCTCCACTGCAAGGGGGGGTGTAAAAGCAGGGAAGGAGTTTACTGTTATACTTGTTCAACGCAGCTTCCAGTTTGAGCACCAGAAACAGGAATAGCAAAACACCAACACATTAAGAATTATATATGTCTTCTCATGTAACCAGGGAATTATTTTTGTCTCCAGGCCTCCCCCACATACATACTCACATATTTTCTTGCGTGGAGTTTCAAGGCTGTTCTCAAGCCTGTGACATCTGCTTACCAACATTTGGTGTAAAAATATCAATATCTGCTCTGCATAGCTGTTCCGAGCGCTACATTTACCAGCCAGTAAAGATCAAGAGCCTCCTGGGAGCTGGCTGGATCAAACTGTCATGATTTCAGCACTGCTTTGCGTCAGACAGTAGAATTTAAAGTCAAAACACAAATAGTTTAGGGAGGAAGACAATACGAAGCCCTGAGTCATACCCTGCTGAGGGTGAGGAGAACAGATTAATAGACAGCAAACATGAATGAAAGCCAGTGGCTCATTTCAGTCATGCGGCTGCTTCTGAAACTCAAAAATAGGATTTATTTTTAGATGCTGAGCATGAAAAGAGGATTTCTTTGCACCTTGCCAAGGAGAAGTTGAGAAAAGAAATTTAATTAGCAAGGGGCAAGCTCCCCTTACCTTGACACCCAGAGGGCTCACTGTGCTCTAGGAAGTTTTACTGCCCACAAGCTGCTTTAAAGATGCTTCACCATCAGACTTTGCACGACCGACCAGCTCTTAGCGTCATCCGGATACAGAAGATGCAGCCCATACTCCAGCTTCAGCCAACTTTCCTTTGCCAAAGTTGAGTCAAATAAAATGGTGATTGCTTATAACCAGGCTTTTGAGGAGCTGCACTGCTCCCTACTGCTGACTCATGGGGAAGGGGACAAAGTAGCCATGACTTGGCAGCTGGAAAAACTGCACAAGTTCACCTCAAATCATTGGAGATTACTTGCCCCAAACCCTTGAGCCCTCAGAGCAGCTGTGGCAACAACCAGTAGCAGCAGACAGCAAAACCAGTTTGCTTCTGCTCTCCCAGGTGAATACTGCCTGTCCGTAAAAAGCTCCTCGGCTGGTGTGAGGGTCCAACCTGGGGTACTGGTGACCTTCGGGCATTTGGGTCAGCCAACACTGGCCTTCAGTAATGTTTTTTTCATGAGAGAACACAAAGGTTTTTACATGGGAGTGAAAAAAAGTTGACTTAACAATGATCTATGCACACATTCATGTGAGTTTTCATTTTAAATAAACAGAAGTGATTTCACAGTTGTCCATAAGGTTAGTTACATTATGTGGTCTTCTGCAAAATCATTTCAGAAATTCTGCTCTGCAGAAGCTTCACAGTCTTTGGGCTAAGCCATTTCTATCCCTTACTTACTTTAAAGCCTCATTAATTTTCACACTAATTATTCATAAACATGAAAGAACTCAGTGATTTTGGATCTCACTGTCTCTGGCAGAAAACGTCCTTTTTGTTAGCTGCTGCCTTGTCTGAAAACATACGCGAGGACTCAGAGTAGCGAAATTGCCACTCCAAAATTAACACTCCTGTTCTTACTCTTTTTTTGAGAATTCAGCCATTCTCAAAGCATAAACTTGCACTCTTGCATTACTTCAAACGGACAAATGTTCTTCCATCCCCAAGCCATTATGGCAATGGGTGCTTTAGCAACAAAGCATGCTAATGCTAGGAGGGGAAAAATCCATGCTCTATTTCCTTGCCATAACACATTATCACAATTTTCTTTTGCATTGTCTTTTCTAGTGTCATTATTTTCACTGGTGCCATTACCGACCTTTCTTGTGGCTGTAGGTTTGCCCTTTTCTGCTTAGCAAGTATGTGCCTACATATATTCCAACCCTATTGCTACAATAATCTATATAGATCTGGGTCAACCCTAAATTTAGCATTTGATCTTGAATGAGACAAAAACAATAATAAAAAAAAAAGAGACTCAATGCAAGGCACAGCACAGAACCAATGTTGTAGAATTTCTTCCTGGAGACAGCTTCTGCCAAGAAGAGGGCAAACAGTTTGATTTGGCAACTTGTGTGAACAAGGCAGAGCAACTTCATGTCACGTCCCTTTTTTAATAGGTTTACTAAATTAAGATTTAATTCAACATAAAAGTGAATGATTACATCAAAACAAGAGCAAAACCTCATGTAATCCCATGTGGTTATAGCTATTAACATTTGCCACATCAGCATTAAAACAGAGAGCTTATATTTTTAGGGTTGAACTGTACTGACTTTGAATTTCAGAATATACAGCCAGGGAGAGTTGGCTGGTTTCAATGACAACATTGCTCGTTTAGTGATTGTAGGATCAAGGCAAGTCCAGAACTTCAGAAAAAAAAGCAGAAGAAATATAGGGTTAATCACTGACTGTCCAGCCTTGCACCAGCCACTTGCCTGGCCAGCTTGGCTGCTTCAAGCAGCTATGTTGTGGTCAGGCGCGCCCTGGGGCTCATACAGCTGAACTTCAGTGCAGCCCATCTATCAAGTGGCAGAGGCACTTCCCAGACAGTAAGGATTTAATGCCATCACCCAGATGTGCAGGAGGCATATTCAGAACAGCAAGAGACAGAGACATCAAGCAACATGGTCTAGGAGCAGTGAGCTGCCACCCTGCATTAAGTGCACATGGACAAGCCACTGTGCTCCACCCAACAGAGGATGGGGTGAGAGCCCAAGGGCTGGTACAGCTGGGGACATGGCACAGTGAAAAGTCCATCCACTAAAAAGATTAAGATCTCTGTTAACATCTATAAATCACTCAATCCTGAAAAGGTCTTGGGCCAAGAAAAAAGTGCTAGATAGGCTGCTCCCTTCTCTAGCAAGAGTCAAAATGTAAGTGATAACACTGCTTCCCTAGACAGGTTGCAATCCACATGACAACTAGTAACACCCCTGCAAGCTGGGAAGAACATTTGCTTGGACCTCCAAGCTGTTTTAGATAGCAGTGTTGCATCTCTCGCTCAGCCATCAGAGCTCTGACTGGCAAGTAAAATCCATTTGATCAGGCGAAAATGCTACGCTTTTCCCCTAAGGCACATACCTTGTGTCAGGTACACCTTGCTGGCAAGAGCCTGAGAAGGGCCGAGGGACCCGAGGCTCCTGCTTTGCTCTTCTTCCAAACCCTGGGCCAATCCACCTAGCCACTCACCCCCTGGATTGTAAGGAAACCTGCTCTAGGCTGAGATACCACCACTGGGTAAAGGCAAACGTTCCAACACACTGAACAGCTTTCTTTTCAGGTAGGAAAATGGTACTGTACCAGGTAAGTTGGGAAACGGACAAATACCCAGTGACAATGTAGCCCATGCACTGTCTTGTCTGAATAGTAGCCCAAACAGCTTATGGCTACAGGCATCTCGCTGAGCAGTGTCAGCTGAAGCACCAGATAGCACTGTGTGATACAAGATAATTTTTTTTCTGCCTCAGAATGAAAGAATTGAGCAAAAAAAATGGATACACGTTGACAAGTAGATGGAGATCATAGATTCTGACCCAGCAAAAAAAAAAATACACAGCTTCTTTTATAAAATATTAGACATAAGCTATATTTCCAATTGAATGAAACGTACTCAAAACAAACAATTTGTATCCAGGGATCCCTGCAGGCTACAGAAGGGTTGTCATGAAAATAGCTGCTTGGGTGCTGGGCTAATAATTCAGATTCAATAGGATTCAAATCTGAAAGTAAACAGACATGTTATTGTATCTCACCCAAAGTCTGCAGCATACTTACTCCTGAAATTTTCTCCCGGATACATTTGAAAATCAAGTGTGCACCCTATAGACCCTGTTTACTCCTGTATTATCAGGCAGAGCATGCAACAGGGCTGTGGCTGCAGGCAATGTACTTCTCCAGCAGGATGGGACCGAGTTATTGGCTTCCATTTGCAAGTGCTCACACTGAAAAAGCCCTTTTACTTTCAAACAGGCTTTTCAACTGAGTAGGGATAACCATCACGTGTTGTGACAACTGAGATAATGTTATTTTGTCTTTGCCTGATGGCAGCAACATGGATTTGTGTGATGTTGGCAGTGGCTTCCCCAGCTCCATTCTCATTCCACAGGCTGAGCAGACCTCCCAGGTGCAAGGACACCACGTAGGGCCTGAGCCAGGGCTGCTCATGAGACTCAGGTCTGGCCATTTTTAGCATTAATGCTGTAAGTTTTCTACCTCTTCTATTTCACCACCTTAGCAAACTCTTTGCCTGTGCCTAAAACCAACCCAATTTTCACTGATTATCTCCCCTGTACAAGACAATGTGGTGAGGAAAGGTCTGGATCAGCATGATACATTTTCCACCAGACTTAACATTGTTTTGAACCCGTCCTCCTGCTGCAATGCAAACCCTCACCCTTGGTTCATCCCACCAGCAGCAGGTCTGCGCACCCAGAAAGGTAAGGCCCGGGAGCTGCTCACAAATGCAAGCTGGGTCCCCCAAGGACTCAGTAGCAATCTTCTGAAAAATGCCAGTTGTCCTGTTATCTGTATCTACCGCTTTCGGCATGATGCTGGATCCCATAGAAGTGTCCTGGTTCCCTCAGAATAAACTGTTTGAAATTCAAAGCGATTCACTGCAGCTCTATAAAATCAGGTTGCAAAGCACTGCAGTGAGTTACTGTCAGCCTTACCTAGAGCACAGTTTGCATAGGCTCCTGCATAGATGTGGGCTCAACAGGGACCTGATTGGCTGGCTGTGGTTTTCCACCAGTGTATCTCAAAGCTTATCAAAAGGCCAGATACTACATCTGGTTCTGGAGATCTTGCCTGCAGAACTACATGGATTGTTTGTCCATCCAGAGGAGTTGTCACCATCTGCTGCAGATGTAACATTGATGAGGTTCTCAATATTGCATAACTATTTCATGATATTATTATATGAATACCAAACAAACAGAACCAAACACAACCCTTCTGGGTTTATGTTGCTTGTTTTAGTTAGTAACTCGTGATCGTATATGTTTGTTGAAGTGGTATCTTCTCAGCTTCTCCTGATGTGCTGCTGCCAGTGGCAGCGGATGCACATCCTAGTCCACACAGCACTGTAGTGCTGTTTGGCTTCTCTCTCAGACTATGCCTGCAGAAACTGTCCTGGCTCAGTGGCTCTTTGTACAAGCTGGTTGCTGGCTGCTTTTCACCCTGGTGCATGGAGGGCCTTTTCTCATTCCTCGTACTGTCTTCTGCAAGGACGTGGCAGTGGCTGGTGGGTACAGACTTGGCTCTGTGTAGGAGCAGTCCGGACATCCATTCCTATCTCATATTTTTCTGTAGAATAGAGGTATTTTGTATAGAACAGGAAGAAATGGGAATGAAGAACTGCAGCATGTGAGAAGACACAGCAGAAAATGGGAAAAGAAAGAAACAGTTCAGTTGTTGGTGATGCCAGAACAGCTGAGAAGACGTATGCTCCTCGGGAGACCATAGCCAGAGGCTCCGGACTGGAAAGACCAGATGGCACTGGAGCTGAGGCAGGAATATTGAGTCTCTCTTTCAGGGTTTGTGCCAAGGAGGTGGGACCGAAGGGTAATTAGGCTGATGAACAGTAATATTAAATGTAAGAAACAAGACTTACAACGTAAGAGATTCTTAGGAAAAATAAGTTGAAGTGAGAAGCATAACAGAGCAAAACCCAGCACAAGTAACTTGTAGGAAAGCAGAAATACAGAACCTGCTCCCAAAAATAAATCCATGCATACAGTTGCAGTTATGTTCCCCCATTTTTACCCACCAAGAAGATATATGAATTAGAGCCATTTATTTGCTTTTAAAGAGCAGTGTAATAATGGCATTGAAAGTATATGCTTTGGTTGTAATAAGACCAAATACATTTGGAATATGCACAGAATTAAAACCACACCTCAGTGCTTTGAGCAGCAGTCAGTGTCTGCTGAATGAGAGCCCTTAGCCATGATTTTTAATTACGACTGACAATTCTTAATTCTAAGTTTATGTCGTTACTTCTCACAGCTGCTTAGACAGCCAGGGCTCAGAGACCATGTATTGACAGACAGGAGCACTGAGACAGCGTTAACTTGGAAACCAATAGGAACTGCAGAGGCTTTTCCGTGCCAGTGGTATCAGACAAAACCAACCCAACCTCCTTTTTATAATCATTACAACCAACTCCAACCACTCCTTGTACCAAACAATCACGCTTTAAGAGAAAAGACCCCACGAGACCAAGAATAATTTTCAGGTATGCAGATCATAAAACAAGCCTGCAAATTTCATTGCGACATTGATAATCGAAAGCAACATCCAGAAAGGCACCCACAATCCACTGATAAATGTGGTATCTTCTCATGGCTACATTGCCTATTGTCTGAAGATTACTCTGAATTGTGAAGTAGCTGTTGATTTCATACTTTGCATTGTGCTGATGTAAGTCCTAAATTCATAAAGCAACATGAATTTTAATAATGCTGAGCAAGTTGTGCCTGACATATCAGCTGCATTAGCTTAAAAAAGATGGATCATCCAACACCACAGTACGCTCCAACATGTGCAGAAAATTATGCCTTCCCCAAAGGCATTGGTTATCAGGTTTTCTAGACAGAAGAGCAAAACAACTCAGCTATGTAATTTTTTGTCCCTGAATCCTTGGATACTGCAAGCAAAAGTTCTGAGATGATCCTATCTCTCAATGAGGTCTCAAAAACTTACTTTCGAGTGTCTTGTGAATATAGAGCGATGTCTTAGAAAGGAGTTGCCATTCTGACACAGGCCTTTTTGCCTTATTTAGAGTCTACCAACAGCCCTGAAAAAAATCTGGAACAGTTGTGACATAAAAACAAATCCAACTCTAAAACAGCATCCTAGAAAGGACCAGGAGTCCTTGTTTTGTTTGGTAATAGCAAGTACATCCACTCCATTGTACAGATAGAGTGGGTAGATGTGACTGTAACTAAGAACAAATATAGCACTTCCATGGGAAGGGGTGGTAAAGTAACATTTCATAGACAACCTTAATGCTGACACTCCCTAACATATGTTTTCTGTCTGCAATCTAACTGTCCTTCATCATGCTTCTGTAGTGTCTCTATTGTGTCTAACAGAATTAAACCCTGCTGGGACCGGCAGAATCTGCTGGCAATTACTTACAGACCAGTCTGTGGGAACATACACCATATTTTAGTTCCATTCTTCTGGTCTGACTTAGTTCAGATTAAATAATAGAAACTATATGCCTGTCCCACTGTTTCTTCAATTCTGATTTGAAGCACTTAACTAGTATTCTACTAAAATATGGCATAAGATGGTGACCACCATGTCATGGGAGGTTATTCTGCTCCTCTACTCTGTTCTCGTGAGTCACCATCTGGAGTCCTGTGTTCAGTTCTGGAGGCCTCAGCACAGGAAGGACATGGATCTGTTAGAGTGAGCCCAGAGGAGGCCACAAAGGTGATCCAAGGGCTGGAGCACCTCTGCTATGAGGACAGGCTGAGGTGGGGTTGTTCAGTGTAGAGAAGTGGAGGCTCTGGGGAAACCTTACAGCAGACTTCCAGTACTGAAAGGGTGCCTACAGGAAAGCTGAGGAGGGGGCTCTTTATCAGGGAGCACAGGGATAGGATGAGTGGTAATATTTTTAAACTGAATGAGGGTAAGTTTAGATTAGATCTTAGGAAGAAATGCTTTACTGTGAGGGTGGTGAGGTGCTGGCACAGGTTGCCCAGGGAAGTTGTGGATGCCCCCTATCTGGAGGTGTTCAAGGCCAAGATGGATGAGGCTTTGAGCAGCCAGGGCTGGTGGGAGGTGTCCTTAAGCATGGCAGAAGAGTTGCAACTGGATGATCTTTAAGGCTCCTTCCAATCCAAACCATTCTGTGATTCTTTAAGTCTTCCTACAGTACAACTTACAGAGAAGAAGGGAGAAGAGTAGCTTTCATTGCATTTTTCTTACTAACATTTCCATGATGTTCTATAGACTTCCTTGGGGGCAGCCCAGGGCATAAGTCAAAGTCTTGGTGGGCTAGCAGCTGATTCACTGTAACTCCAGGACCATCCTATTAATATTAATAAGAACAGAAGTTCTGTAAGGTATTTGTCAATATATTTTATCTTGAGGCATTTTGAATAGCTACCTGCACAGAAGAGTTGCATTACAGATACAAGAACATTTCCTTGACAAATTGTTTCCTATTCTCTATTTCAATCCTGAAATATTTTAAGGTTTGCCTACAACTCAAGTAAGAGAAAAATAAATAAGAAAAAAGGCAAGACTGTCATCAGAATCAAAGATTTGGCAATTGATGTGATCGAATGACATTCATGACTATTTTAAAGCCTAGAATAAGCATACAAAAGGCAAAGGCAGAAAACCAGCTAACCTGCAAGACTGACAGGTGAAACAGAAGTTTCTAAAATTTAAGTGTTCACTTTTGTAGTGACGCATTGGCAACAGAGCATTAGTCAGCCAGCCAGAAAGTTTTCATTTAATATAGGTATATTAGCATGCAGTGCCTGGCTACGTTTTGATTTGAAGCTAAGCAAGGCAGGCTCATTCTCTCCAGCAAGCCAGACTGATGCGTTCTCCCAAGAATCATGCCTTACAGAAAAATAATCATGAAATATTAATCATTTCCTATTTAGAGCTACAACTGTCAGAAATGATGTAGCGCTCTCACGTACAACCTCCTGCTGACAAAGTACATAAGGAACACAGCAAAATCTGACTATTTTCCAGGCAGAGAGAAAGTCTGTGTTGCATGAGTGCTACAGCCCGGCCACGCCAGTGGTTGCCCACAGGAGTAGGGACAGGACCCAAACCCCTGCTGGCTCAGGTCAGCTCAATCTGCCTGCAGTGGTACCAGCAAACCCATACAAAGTTAACCACTACCGCACTGCTTGTACCTTCAACCCTGTCTTCCTGCACTTCCCCTACTTACAATGAAGGAAATGGTGTCAAAACGTACTCACAAAGCTTTGTTTGAAGACAAGGAGTTGATTGCCCTACAGACCAGGCAACATTCCTTTTCCTTGCTGGCAGTAAACAAACATCGTCAAGAACACATTATGGAAGAGGAAAGCACGGCACATAGGTTTTCATCAGGGCTTATGCTCAATGCATGCATACGGCTCTATTGAAAGATCATCTTGAAATCTCCACGTGAGCCTGGAAATCATTCAAGGATCAGACTCAATGCCCCGTGACTTGCAAGGCCTGTCATTCAGCTGAAATAGAGAATAATGAGAAATAATTTCTCTGAATAGTTGACAGGCAATCCGGAGCATGAAACCTATTTGCATGAAACAGTCATTGTAATTTCACACACGCAGATCTCCGGCAGTCCAAACCTCACAGCAGATCATTCAGGGACTGAGGGAAAGAAATTAAATCAGTTGTTTGCTACAAATGACTCGTCCAGTTGTACCTGACATGGCACAGCCTCATTACTGGATATTGTCAATACTCCAAGCTGTGACCTATAGCAAAGATCCTGTGACATAAACCCCTGTGCAACATCTTAAGATACACACTTTGCTATTACGTGCTGTTGCAAATGGGCTAAGTAAATCAAATTGATGGCCCAGTGGGGAAGAACCACTCCCAAAATAAAGGCACTGTTTATCAGACAGATAACCCAAACCACAAGAACAGCACTGGATATCTGTAAGTGGGACAGGTTTTTTTCAATCATCTTTACCTCCTATCAAATACACTTTCAGTCATATATTTCTTGGGTGTCTTCTGACCTTTCTGAACAACAACGTTATCTGCAGATAGAGCCTTCTCCTCAAAATATAGCATTTGTTATATAAGTACTTTTCTAGGTTTATGTGATTCCATAACATTTTCTCTCCCTCTTGATACTGCGGAAATTAGTTTTTAGGCAGAATCAAAACTTTCAACTATCACCTCTGTTTACCATTACCAGAAACTTCTTGGTGCCAGAGAGGGAGGACTTTTTGATGGAGTTGGCTTCAGGATCCTTAAAAAGGTACCTAACTATCAGTTTGAGTAATGGTTGCAAAACTCTCTCTTCAGCCATTGCATTGCTCTCTAATGTTTGCAGGCAAATCACAGTGTTGTTCTCCATAAGCACTCACCTATGCCCCAGCCATGGAGTTCAAGACTGGATTGAAACTTTGAAGAAACCAAACGTTGGTTGCAGCCTTTCTGCTTGCTGTCTGTGAGCATAAGGTACAACAGACAGTCCTGGATACCTACAACCATCCTTCCACAGTGATCTACGTTCCAATGGAAAGGAACTCTGCTAAGGCTTGCTTTTACTAGGTATCTGCTAACACTTGGCAGCCTACAAGAGGAAGAGCCTAGACAGAAAGCATGTTCTCCATTCGTAACACAAAATACAGCAATGCGTTCACCCAGTCACTGAAAATAAATCAGATGACGAAGATTTCCAGACACAATGACTGCTTGCTATTTCCAAAGTGAGATTATGATGAGGCTCTGGGTTCTGCTCCATTTTTTGCTGCCTAGGAGAGTGCAGCAGCTGGTCTATCTTGTTACCGTGCTGGCTGCAGAAGCTGTGTGGGCACCCAGAGATACCTCTGCATGGAAAAAAAGGGTATTCTGTCACTATTGGACTGTATCTGAAGGCACGTTCGCCCAAAGTTGTGGGGTTTCTCTTTCCAGAACGCGCTGCCTTTTGGTTAGGGATGGGGCTTGTTCCTAGAAATGAAGAGTCTTCCTTTCAGCCTAAAGGACGCTTAACACACAAGTCCAAATAGCAAGTTTGAGAGCAAGGCTGGCCATGTGAATTAACCAGGAGCACATCTTCCCCAATCTGCCATGGATTTCCTGTAGACACTTCAGCAGCTCAGTTAGCCTCTCTGTTCCCGGTTTCTTTCTCTGCAGAGCAGACAAGTTTCCCAGCCCATCACGGCATTAAAGCACTCAAGACTAGGAGGCCTCTTTAGTATAAAAAATGTCATAAATTTTTCATTAGGTTTTGAGGGGAGTAGAAAGGGAAACAACTCACAGGATAGAACACTGCTCAAAAAAACCCCACAAAAAATGGAATTATTCTGTCACATTTCTCTTGTGCCTGAAAACAGTTTTCTATGGCTTTGGGTGGAATTTACCTACAAAAAAATTCTATATTCTATAGCATTGTGGCATTAAGATGTGTTCTAGCTCTCAAGCATGATGAATTGAAAGCAATTTAAAACATAGCAGTTCACGTTCTAACTAAAGAACTTCTGATAATCTTATATTACAGGCTTTTACATTTTAAGCTATACCATTAAACTCAAATGGTGAGAACAAAAAGGCCAGGTTCAGCTATTCAGAGCAGTGAATCTTTTTCTCCTGATGTGCCACACAGTTTAAGGCATTAACACTGTAACGAATATTAAGAAATCTGTCATTAGCTGTCATCCGGTTGGAAAGAACAAACTCCCTAGGGCTCACTGTTGACAGCACTGAAACAGCCTCACCTGGATTCACATATTAATTCATCGCGGTGAACGCTTCAGTGTGCAGCCCTTTCACTTCAGCTATGGTTGACAGGCTACTTTCTGCACTAATTACAGGAAGTTAAAATGAGATCAGCCACTCCTTATTGCCAGTCTCACATTTTATGTTTGCAACTGTCTTCAAGTACAGCTAAGGATGGCAGAATATTAACCAAAAAAAGGTAAAAAAAAAAATAAAATCAATAATTTCTAGATTAGTTGCCTTTTATTTCCCCATTCTAGCAACTAGAAATCCATGTGCCATTTTTGAACTCACAATTCACATGGCTGAAGCACCTCTGGATCTAATGAATATCTGCATGTTCAGATTTTTTCTCCTAAATTAAAGAATTCATGAGAATTTGATTATCTGATCTCTGTGGGCAAGCACATTGTGTATTTGCTGAGCAGCAGATCCAGCAAGGTGCTAACAGCTCTGTGGATGCTGGACAAGATCTGACTCAGCTCCACCTGACCTGGAGCTCACAGAGATGGGTACCGGCAGGTCCCAGCACGCTTTTGGGTTCTAAAATCCCCCTCATCCATCACCAGGATACCTGAGCTTTCTCCCCTCCACAGTACTCTTTCCCTGGTGCAGGAGAGGAGAGGATGCTACTGGACAAACAGCCATGGCTTCGCAGACAGTCTAAGCCCAAGGTATCTGACATGCTCACGTGGGATGTCTGTGGGAGACCAGAGTCTGCCCCAGCCCACAAGAAGCATCTTAGCCCTGGACCACCTTTCACCCTGAAACGCACACACCTCCCAGGACGTGCCCTTTGCTGCTAAGTTTCAGCATCAAAGTAAGTTGCAGCCTGTCCCAAGTGCAGACTCTCCCACAGGCCTTCAGCTGCACACAAAATCTGAAACAAAACCCCCAAGCATTTCCCCAGTGGCAACAAGATTCATCCACACATATTACTTTGCGATGGCCCTGCTGCCCAAAAAAATCCCGATTTCAGTTTGTTTCTGTTAAAAGCGTATCATGAAGGCCCAGCATCTCAACTTTGTGAAAACTTTCCCCAGAAACACACCTAGGAGAATACAGAAATTGAGTGTCTTGCCAAGGAAGAGCACACGGTGCACTACATGCTGCCTCCTGGGGTGTCCATCACTACTAAGCAATGCCAGTGCTCTAATTTCCAACTTCAGTAAGCAGGCAAGGAGCAAGCGGAGAGGCAGATGTTGCCCTCTGACCATGGCTTAGCACAACATCTGGGGTACTGGTACTTCAGCCCTGTCCCTCCTCAGCCGCAGGAGCAGCACTGTGCCCCTGGTTTCTCCTTCGGAGCACACAGAGGACTGCTGGACTTTTTCATCAGTGGGCACCTATGTTGCAGTTTCCCAGGCTGGTCTCTCCCCAGAAGTGAAACACAAGCACAGGATTACTTGCTCATAACCAAACCACCGCAACTCGCATGATTAACACATGCCAGGAGTGGCACAAAGCCGGGCCAGTAACACACACTGTCCTCACGGTGTGAGGCACTGGCTAGCAGAAGGGAAGACAAACAGGTGTTTCCTCTCATAGATCATATTTCAGATGAGACAAACTCATCCATTCTAGTGAAATGCCAGCACATCCCAGTTTGCAAGCTCCATCTCCTTACTAAGAGCAGCAAAATAAAACAGCTCTGGTATCAGTAGTGCAAGTTTATTTTTGTGAAGAATAGTTAAGAAAGCTGTTCAAAACAGCAGTAAATAATCTGCCTAACAACTCAGCGTTATCTGCACTGGTTTGTGCCTCTGTTACAGCATTAATCTCCCTTGACATCTCGCAGTGGCACAGAGACTCGCAGGAAAAGCAGTGGTGTGAAACACCACGTGGCCTGCCGTCAGCTTATCCCACGGGCTGCTCACTGGAGCCCAAAGTCTTAAACGCACCAGGAGAAGACATTTGGGAAACAAAATCTCCAGCAGTTTCTGTATTTGCCTGATAGGAGCACACACTATATTTCTGAACAAGGATGGATGAAGAAACATGGGGACTGCATTCAGGTATGTCACAGGAGAGGTTGTGTTCCCAGCAACTTGTCATTTGGATTCATTTTAATGCCTTACAAGTCTCTGTCAGGGTCACAGACTTAACCCACCTGCAAATGAGAGAACACAATCCCAACACTACTAAATATGAACTATTTCTAGCTCAGAAAGCTTTCTCTACTAACGACAAAGATGCCTGTGAAGATGCTGCACAGCGATTAATGTGTATGCAGCAGCTGTTCTGCACAGGCAACAGCCCCAGCCCTCTCTCACGCTACCAGAACGGAGGGCCAGCAGTTACAGACAGTAATTACTGCTGCTGGATCAGTGCAGGGGGAGAGGTGAAACCCAGAGTGTTTCTTGCTTCAGGGGAATTCTTGTCTTTATTACCAGCTAATTTCACAAAGAGAGGCCATTGCAATTTAAAATCCTCTGTCTCTATGCCTTAATGTCTGGTCCCACGTGAGGTTTTTTCCTCTGCTGCAATTGAAAACCACGTTGCTCTGTCTCTGTTATTGAGCAGCATACTGAACACTAGAAAGCCATCCTTGTGAAAATAATGCAACACAAGACACCATTAAATCCAGCAGGCTGGGCTCATCTCGTCTAACACCCACTGTGGGGTGGAATGCAATGATATCGCCAGGCTGCTTTCAAAAGATGGCAAACCAAGGCAGAACAAAGGTGTGTTTAAAAGAGATGTAATGAACAACCCACCAGAATTGCTCCTCTTGCTCTGACCGCAGATGGCTAGACTGACTCCACATACAATTTTTAAGACAACTCAAGCTGAATGAGGTAAGCACCATTCAAAGTGATCACATTTGAAAAATATATCAATGTGAGCGCTGGAACGTGTTAGTAGCACAGTGTGGAAAATTTCTGCACCTTAGCATCTGCAAAAGAGCAACACCATGTAAAACCAAGCACACCCACCACACCCACACATTCCTGCTTACCAACTCTTGCTGAAATTCAGGCACCTTTCAAAGAGATAAATGGAAATTCTGAAGCCCGTCGACCTCAGAGATTAATATAATTTTTAATTAAAAGGAGCATTTTCAGTCTAGCCTTTATAATTTCCCTGTTGCACTGAAAGGAGATGAGAGGTGAGGAACTTCCCTCACTACTGCTGTTACCAAGCTGTTGCTTTAAGGCGTCCTGTGCAAGAGCAATGTCAATACACACGGCTAAGTCTTTAAAAACAGCAGAAGTTTTAGAAATACTTGAGTTAATATAATCAGTAGCATCAACCACAATCACCCCCAAATTATTTTTAATGAGTTCTTACTTAATCCTTACCATAATTATATGATCCCTCCTTTGCAATAATTGCATGTCATGTTATGGAAGAAAGACTTTTTATTAAGTGATCGCCCTCAGTAACTGATGTTAAGATTAAGATGGTCCTTCATTTGACAGTAATGATGAATAAATCAATACATCTAGCAGCTAGAGGTATTAGTTTCTTCATATTCAATTTTCCACAAAGGTATCTCAGGAGGGCTTCTGCACAAATAGTGGGCAGGGCTTGGAAAGGGTTAATCATCTTCTATGAGTCGCTAAGCAACAGGACTCTGCTTTTATGGAATGTTTTGCTAGCCAGAGCTGTGGCAATGATGCAGCCTTTCTGCATCTTACCCAGAGAGTTGTCTGAAAACTTGTCTGCAAGAAGAGCGAACTGCTAGACTGCTTGCAGACAAATTTAATTCCTCATAGCTATTAGTTTTCAAAGTTTGCTTTAATTTTCTGTTCCAAAACATATGTTGTATTTTAATATGGAAACTAAAACACAGCTAGAGAACTAAAATCAAAAGAAGGAGCCCCAATATTCATCAATATTCAACACCCCATTGCTAAGTCACTTCATGAGGGTTCTTAAATTCTCAAATACAACCAATAAACGCAAACTTAAAAAGAGTGCAGAAATTCAGAAGCCAGATTCAGACTCCAAGGGTGGTCCTTCTCCCTTCCAGAGGGGAAGGAGAGCCACAAGGAGGGTACAGACAGCTCCACGCAGCCGCACTAGAGATACAACTCAAACCACAACAAGACTGCGCCAGTCACCAGGGATTACTGAGGTCCTGTAACTCATAAATCAGTCTTAGTTATTTGTGCTTATCTGATCATACATATCACACTGACACCTTAATCAGGAGAGAAGGATGCATCCTATAATGAGCAAAGACAAACAGCAGGGATTTAAATATCCATGAGATCCTGGGAAATACATTTCCAGACTTTGAAAGTAAATTTTCAGAGACTTGTTTCTGCTAAGAGTTCGAGAACAACAAAACTCACACATGAACATCAAGACTGTTTTGGACAGAGTACACGTAAATCAAATATACATGTTAATCCTTGTTCAGCTTCAGTCATTTAGACTCAGCCAATCTCTATGAAACAACACAAAAAATCTTTTTGTTGCCAGCAATTTCTAGCAAAAACTATTAATCAGATTTTATGGAGCCAGGTTTTGCTTTGTTTTCCCCTAATTTCTTAGCTGTCTCACATAATAAGCCTACTTATGGTAATATTCTGGTCTGCATGTTTATTACAGGGGGACTATATCAACTTACTGGGGTAAATGAAGGTCTCAGCCCAAGCTCCTGGTTGCTGATACTATCAGCCACAGCCATGCAGTAGGTTAGACACAAGCACCAGGAGTGCAGAACTAGGAAGAGAGCAGCTCTACAGCGGGTCCGACTCACTTTTGGTAACTTGGAATGTCTGCTAGATCTTAACAAAGTCTAAAGAAACTATTCTGGACTAACAGTTGGGTTGATGAATGCTGTTAAGTATATGGAGAGGGTCAACAACTCTCATGACTGGGATCACCTTTACTTGGGAGCAGAAAGGACATCTAAGTAAACCAGGTCTCTGTATAACCAGTTTGCCTTCTGGCAGGTTGCTCTAAGCAGGTTGAAAGGTCTCCATCAGAACTACTAGAATTAAATACAAAGTCTGAGTGAAGGAATGTTACATCACATCACATCATTATGTAGGTATTAGATAACCAAATCACAAGCATAAATTTATTGAAAAATACATGATGCACCTAGCATCCTTTTAGTATGTTAATGCTTTTTCTGGTATGTCAATCATAGAACCATAGAATCATAGAATATTTTGGGTCAGAAAAGACCTGAAAGATCATCTAGTTCCAACCTCCCTGCCGTGGGCAGGGACACCTCCCACTGGATCAGGTTGCTCAAAGTCTCATCCAACCTGGCCTCAAACACCTCCAGCAATGGGGCACCCACAATTCCTCTGAGCAACCTGTGCCAGGGTTTCACTACCCTCACAAGAAAACATTTTTCCCTTATATCTTGTCTAAATCTGCCCTCTTCCAGCTTAAAACTGTTCCTCCTTGTCTCATCCCTACATTCGCTGATCAAGAGCCCCTCCCCAGCTTTCCTGTAACCCCTTTCAGTACTGGAAGGCTGCTCTAAGGTCTCCCCAGAGCCTTCTCTTCTCCAGGCTGAACAACCTCAACTCTTTCAGCCTGACATTTGTTCCCTGGAATTTAAGAAGAGATTTAAACAAGTGAGCTATTTTTATCAGCATACTGGGATTTATCATATTAAATTACTTTCCATCTGAAAAGAGAAAAATCTATATTTTTTAAAACAGGATGACTTCAATATTGATAAATAAAAACTCTGAGTGAAGAAAAAAACAACATCCTGAAAATAAACAGAAGTGCTTGCTTCAGACAGTTCTCTATTTTATAAAAAAACGGGTTTGTTTTAAAACACCTTGAATACCTTGCCAGGAGTGGATTGGTTTATGTAGGCCAAAAGGAGAGGCTGAGCAGGTTCAGCCCTGGTGTCATGTCAGCTTCAGGCTTCCAGGTGGACCAGGGAGACCCGTGGGATGCAGCCAGTGAGAGTGCTATGAAACCCCACAGGAGAGAAAAACCTGTGGGGAGCAGGCAGCATTTCTGGAAGAAGAACAAACCATTAAAAATAATGGAAAGATAAAGTCACAGGGAAACCTGTGTAGAAGAAAGCTGATAAGCTGCCAAACGAGTAGGGTGGAGGTGTTCCAGGTGAATTCTCCTCCTGCACAGATGCACAAGCACAAAGGCATGTAAACCATGGCTGGGTGCAGCTGGGAGATCTAGGTCAAGGTCCTTGCTCGACTGTACATTTGAACTTAGTACTTGGCTTACAAGACTGATTGTATCTAAAATCCATATCTGAGTTCAGGTCTGCTCTGCAAACAAGACAATGCTACGAAACGGAGTTTCAGCTCTAGTTCAGATTTGAACCCCTTCGTGCTGTTGTATTTGTGGTCCAGTTCTTTAACAACAATGACCCACTGGCCAAAGAAAACTGTACATTTTTAAGCCAGGCTTTCAAACACCCTTGCTAAATCTCTATTTCAACACAGTTCATGGTATTTTGGAGGGGGCAACAAACCTCCCTGTCTGTAAGTGCCTCCTACATCTAAAGTTAGATAAAACATCGAGTGCCCAGGAATCCGTTCAGATTTTGTCAGGTAGTTTTTAGCAGTAAGAACGGACAGTGACTCAGTGGCTGAGAAAAGGAAATGAGTCACGAAGCAGCATCTCTTGTTACCAAACTAGAGCGTCCTACACTGAGCCAGGGCTCCTGAACATCGGAGTGATTGAGTTATATTTCTTCTGTGTTTTCTGAAAAGAGGTAATGAGATAAAGCTGGAGGGGAGAGCTGTGATTGCCACCCTTGGAAAGACAGGCTCTCCACATGCTACCCTTTCGCTCGGGGTGACTAGCCTACATCAGTGACATCCACTGCTGGTGCCTCCAGCTTTCTTAAAACTGTAGAAAACAGCTAGAATGGGCCTCAGAAGGTCATTGGTCCTTTTCCCTTCCATGCCATATTAGAATCATAGAATCAAAGAATGGTTTCATCTGAAAGGGATCTTCAAGCCCATCCAGTTCCAACCCTCTGCCATGGACAGCGACACCTCCCACTGGATCAGGTTGCTCAAGACCTCACCCAACCTGGCCTTGAACACCTCCAGGGATGGGGCAGCCACAGCTTCCCTGGGCAACCTGTGCCAGGGCTTCACCAGAAACAATTTCTGTCTAATATCTAATCTAAATCTACCCCTTGTCCTATCCCTGCAATCCCTAGTAAAAAAAAAACCCTCCCCAGCTTTCCTGTAGCCTCCTTTCAAGGGAGGTGGAAGGCTGCTCTAAGGTCTCCCTGGAGCCTTCTCTTCTCCAGGCTGAGCAACCCCAACTCTCTCAGCCTGTCCTCATATGGAGGTGCTGCTTCTTTGTGGCCTCCTCTGGTCCTGCTCTAACAGATTCATGTTCTTCCCGTGCTGAGGACTCCACAACATTGTTTGAATTAACTAATTAATATAATCTACATTATTTCTCTGGGGCCTAGAAAAGTGTGCAGATACTCTGAAAAGCGCAGAAAGTCTCAATAAATGCTCCACTGCACAAGGTATGTATGTCACTCCCACCCCCAAACCCTGCCAAGCATGCTGTCAGACAGACAGACAAGAATTTGGGGAGCAATAATTTCCTATGTTCTGAAAAAAAAAACCCCAAGTGAAACCAACAACAGCATGCATTTGTAGGAACACTGTGTGAGCCTTTCTGTGCCCAGTTAATCCCCCTGTACTCTTTCCAGCCTCATTACCTGTGCTTCATAGTCAGTCTCGTGTTTTAGCATCCAGATCAGATCTGGTTTAGCTCATATTTCCACAGAACCCAACAAAACCTCTCTCTGCTGGGGGAGATGGCTCAGAATATATCAGGCTTTTCTTCTTCCACTGAAAACTTCCCCCAGGAGGAACTGGAATAACCTGTCGCGTGCCAGCTTAGCTTAGTTTAAAGGATGACTACTGAAGATAAAGAAAACTAGAAACTCAAAACGCTGACTGAAAATAAATGGTCATTCTTCCAGCAGCTCCGAATTCTCCTAACCTTGGTCTTTGTTACTACGCTTATGAATCCACGTATAGCTGCATGTGATATTTATGTATAGTCAGGCTCCAGCCAGCCAGGGAAATGCCACTACATGGAAGGAAGCCATCTGTTCCAAAACAATCAGGTTGACCTTGTTTTCTAGTAGGCTGGGATCTAAAAGAAAGGCACGTCTTTGTCTCTCCGAGGAGACAAAGTGCCATGGTCTTGAAACGCAGAACAGCCTCATGGGGACAGTCAGAATCCCTGCTGCCACGCATGGAGGGACAGCACTCACGACAGAAAAGACTAGGCTGCCACAGCAGGGGCTGCAACAGGTATTTCCATCTTTAGTAGCATCAGCTCAAGCTGTAACTGATTCTGAGGATGTCTGCTGGCCAGTTTTGAGAATCAAGAAGTAATTAATAGCTGTACCAAAGTTGGAACTACTCTTCTGCCTTTGGTACTGTGCCTGGAGTAACAGCTTATACCTGATCCCTTGGGAATAATCTGTTGCGTTGTCTTACACAGGACACCGAGCCCTTTGTAAATCACATGGTGTCGAGTCAAGGACGGAAGCTGGAAAAGAAAACTATCCCTGACCTTAGAAGAAAAATCTGTCCCTCAGGCATGGGAGAACAGACATCTCCTTAAAGTTGTGAGCTTTTTAAATTTAACTTTAGAAACTATTCTTTTTCTTAAAAGACAAAGAACAGAAATATGACAATTCAATCTTTGAGTGCTCTGTCAATAATCAATAATGACATGTCTAACACAGTAGGTTATGGCATCACAAGAACTCCCTAATGCTTTGCTGTGTAAGACATTGACTGCAGCCCTGGAGAACCAGCAGGTTTGAAGAGTCTAGATGAGCTCTCCCAAGCACAAATTGAAAGGCCAGAAGTGAAGGAAGAAATTCAATTATTTGAGCAGCAACACATTGTGCTTTTTTCCTACCCCACAACACAGCAATTACCAACAAGAGCCGAGGCAGGCAAGCAGACAGGCTTGGGCTCTGACGAGACAGCCTAAGGGAGAGAGCCCCCACCCTTTAATGTCGCAGGGCTGATACCCTTGGACACTGGCCTGAGACCACGATGTAGGTCAAAACCAAGTAGACAGTTTCTGGTCACTGTTGACATAGACTGATGAAGGGTTCCAGAGCCCATCAGTTGATTGCAGATGGCTTTGGTGTCTTGTGTTAATCTTTCTCCCGTTATTATTTTTCCAGACAAACTCACCCTTTTTTGCTGGCACAGAGAGTAGTTGGTTTTTTTTAAAAAAATAATACCGTAATTGCCTTGCAATTAGGAGAAAAAATGTGGCTGAAGAAGAGGGAAAAATTTCAAACTTGTTTTTAAACCTGCCAGCCCTTCCCACAGAGAATGCCTCCAGCTGCAGAAATGCCAGAGCAAAGGCCATCAGCTGTCTTCGTCCGCATGGTGAGGGTTAAATTGCAGCCTTAGGCTTTGGTGTCCCAGAAGATTTCTTGTTGCTGATGGCCTCTCTGTATCATAACACACCTCACACAGCCAGTTTCTCTGGGTGGCTTTTAATAACTTCTTTGAGCTTTATTACTTTCTTGTATCCACATCTTCCTGGAAATCCTTTTTTTTTTTAATATGATATTTGGCTACACAAAGTATCTGATTTCTCAGGGAACAATAACTCTTCACTAGGACCCTTTCTAATGAGTAACTGAAAAGAAGCATCTTTTGTAGAACCAACATTTGATATAAAGTCTCAGAAACAGTGTTCTTTCCAGATTTTAAATACTTTCCTCTGTTTAATTTTGTTTTATTCTCATACTTCGTAAGTTCCTGTTTGATTCCCTCTGTTTTCAGTATTCCTCAACTTTTCAATAGCAACTCTGCTCTGAAAAATGACCTTAATTATTACTGTATGCCATACAAAATAACCTTTATCTGCAAGCAACACGATTTGCTTTGCTGATACCTTTTCCCCTGCTAGTATAAATAACCACTCTAATATGATATTCAAATTAAGCTATATCCCACTTCCCAGACTTGGTGGCTGGTGATGCTGAAGAATTCAAATCTCACTATATCTGGAGTTATTAGTAAAGCTAGGTATACTTTTCTTGTCATTCATTTATTAGAATCACAGTTTTCAATAATTAAGTTTCTCTAGGCCTTAAAATCAATAGGAATCATAGAATCACCTGGTTGGAAAAGACCTCTCAGATTGAGTCCAACTGTACCTGTCCCCTTATTAAACCATGTCCATCAGAAACTCATCTACCCATCTTTAAACTACCGCCAGGAACTTGAAGGTAGGAATCTCAAAGGAGCCAAAGAAGGCAGAAGTCAAAAGAAATGCTCCAGGAAGGATGTGCCACAGCACCAAAGTTACGAATCAGCCATCCTGGGGCATCCTTTTTCTCAGACCGTGATTCCACAGGAAAGAGAGACATTTGGTTCATGATCTCTGATTGCTTAGGATAGACAGAACCTCTCACTATCAATATCTATAACTTGAACTCTACCAGTGGCAACACCAATGCAAGCCGCATTTTCTCCTAATCACACTTTCCATGGATTTGTATGGACGACACTACCCTCTGCAGCATGGCGATGATCTGAAAAGCTAGATACAACCTGTTCACTTACAATTTCTTCTATGCTCCTGCTCTGTCATGTGAAGTCCAAAATTTTGCCTCCTGTGTCCCTGGTAGATACCAGGTCACACTTGTGAAAACAGCACAGCATTATTGGTTTTCCCATCCTGCTCTCCCAGTTTCAGTCCCGGTTTGTTCCCAGTCTCTCCATAGGTAGTGTCCTGTGCTGTGTAATGATCTAGGTACACCCCTCATCCATCATTTCCAGCTCAGAAATCTTAACAACCCCAAACTCACCACACTGATATCAGCTAAGCTGGTCCCAAGTACCTACTACTACTCAGGCTCATCTCTGGTCCTCTTGGGAAAAAGCCAGTCCAGCCATCCTTTGAACTCCTCAGCAGAGACCTCCTTTCTTCACCAACACCAGTTTTTACAGATCTACAGAGAGTGCTCTCCAATGGTCCTCTGACCTTCATTTATCTCTGCTTCTGCTGCTTCAGCATTAACTCAAAATGATGGAGTCATCCTCATAAGAAAGGTGTTTACGAGCCAGAGAACCATCAGTGAACAACCCTGGGCAACTCTGGTTCCTTTGAAAATACATTACTTTAGGCTATGACCATCAGCCTTCCAGTAAGATGCATGTCTTGCCCTAATAAGGGCATTTGCTTCCCCAGGAACCCTCTTCTAGAAAACACAGGCATGGTTGAAGTAGTTGCAGCAAGTGAGATGTAGCTGATGGTCAGATCTATATTACATAAGCCCTGCATGAAACTGTTAAATCATGTATATGCTTGACTGGCACCAATGACTATTCAAAAGCTATTTACAGTGGTATCGATAAATAGGTGGCATCATTGTCCTCCTCCCTCACTTCCCAATACCTGGGGTCTAGCAGATCCAGGTAAATCAACTGAGTCTTCATAATGAAAACAGAAATTTAATTATTCACAAGCATTCCCCTTGAGCTTTCTCTGGGCTTTTTGTGAATGATTAACAGAGCAGCTGCTCCAGACAGCACTCTCAATCCCTGCTTGCTGGCCTGTTAAAAGCAGTGACTCATCAGCACATGACGTCAAACCCTCCTCTCCTCTGAAATGGCAGGAAGGAGGTTTCATTAAAAAGATAAAAAAAGGTATCAACATAACAGGCTGAACTTCCTCCCCAACACACAGAGTTTGGCCAGGGGTCATCTCAGCTGCTCCTGCCCGAAGAGTTCCACCATACGTATGCACTGACGGCTCCTTCAAAGGGTCAAATTTTCTACTGAATACTGAAAAAAAATAAAACAGACTTCCTTGGGCAAGCTGAGCTATTAGATACTGACTCAAAAATCAAACCAAAACCCCAGCAAGAGGCCTTTTGGTAAACCCTGCTTGTGCATTTCACAGGAACGCTTCTCAGCTCACCAGTTGGGCAGGGCAGTGAGCACCACGCGGTAGCTTCCTCACCTTCATGGAGAGGTGGGAGTACTTTCACAAGACGTTGACACAGCCCAAAGTAGCTGTTAAGCAGTCCTTGAAATTGCCCAAAACCCACTTCCCAGTAACACTGATAAGGGGGCACAAACAGACACGCAGAGAAGCTTCAACAAGTCCAGTGCTGCCAGATTCAAGACCCCTCCTGGCCTCCATGCCTGGCTAATGCTGCGCTGAAATGGGCAGACATGAGAAAACTTATCCATGAGTGCAGCCATGATTCCCTGTCTTTGTGAAGAAACCCGGGCCCAGTGCCATGCAAGTCAGAAGCAAAAGAAGTAACCTAGAAAGGGGCTGTTTCTCTGTAGTTACAATTCAGATTTCTACTCCAGATGGCAAGTCCTTCTGTCCTACAGACAACAGCATTTACCCAGAAAATCTGCAAGGCAACAGAGAGAAGGATGAGATGGGTAATTTGAGATATAGCTCTTACATGGGATTAATTACTAACATCTGTGATATTTTATTTTCTCTGCTAGCTTTAAGCCGCAAAGCCAAGCCTCAGCCTCCTCCAAGCCCCGCTCCCACGGCAGCGCATCCCAGACAGCAGCCGCTCACTCCTCAGCTGTGAACGGCAGCAGCAGGGGACAGAAGATATATTTAGCTCCATTCCCGGCTGCCTGGAGGGCAGCATTGCCTACAGCCTGGGACTCCTGACTCCCCACAGCACGGTGCTGGAAGCAGAAATACTGCTGTTAACTCAATCTCTTCAAAGGCAGTCACTTAGGCAGTAAAGGTTCATAAAGAGAGCATAGCAACGTGGGGGCCATCCGCGTAAACGGGGTTTGTGCCAGAGCTGGAAAACGCTGCTTGAGTATAGCAGTGCTCCCACCTGCACTCCTTCCCAGATACTTGTACAGATACAACAGAATCATAGAATGTCCCAAGTTGGAAGGGACCCACAGGGATCATCGAGTCCAGCTCCTGTCCCTGCACAGGACAACCCCAACACTGACACCATGTGTCTGACGACATTGGCCAAATGCTTCCGGAATATTGTCAGGCACAGAGCTGTGACTGCTTCCCTGGGCAGCTGTTCCAGTGCTCCACCACCCTCTGGGGGAAGATCCTTTTCCTAATACCCATCCTACACCTCCCTTGGCACATCTTCCTGCTGTTCCTTCCTGCCATACGAAAGCCCAAGGGTGTCTGAAATGACTGACCAAACATATGTAATATACAAGGTGCAGGAAAAACAAGTGTTACACACAGGCAGAAAGTTGCTGTGACACGAACCTCTGCCCAACACACTTCTCTTACAAAAATAATAAATTAAAATAGCAACATTATCTTTATGTCATTTTGCAGACGTGGGTTTACTATCTGACCTTTTTGTTCTGTTAGTATTCTTAGCCTTAACTCATTTGGACTGCTTATTTTTCTTTGGGGTCTCTTCTGTCTATCTGCAGTCCGAGTCATAATTTGTTTTCTCACACAGATATGCAGCAGAGAGATGGAAAGTTCACAGTAAAAATGGCCCCTGGGTGTCTGAGTTAATTCTGGACAGAGCACTCTAAAATGGAAGTGAAAATACTCTTACTGCTTATCTTTCTAGAATCGATTAGCAATGAAGTTCTAACAGACATGAATTTTCCACATGCCTCAATCTCAAGTTTAGGCCCTGAATAACATTTCAATTTGAAAAAGCACCTAGCTGCCATCTTATCTGGTGGCAGTGACACACGAGGCAAAGCATCACTTGTTGCAAAATTCATCTGACCCAGACCAAGCACTGGCATTAGTTAAGAAGAAAAAATGGGGAATACAATACGAGAAATGTGGGCAGTCCTCAGACAACGCTTTCCAAAGGACCGCATTCTTGGCAGAAACAAACACAGAAAGGAGAGGGAAAAAGGTCACCAAAGTGCCAGCAGCAGGAACAGAGGGCCAAACAAGGTACGGCTCCTGGGCTCCGCTGCTCTGCCTTCCCTGGAGAGCCAGACCCTATCATTCTCTCTGTGGAAAGTCAGTTAAAAATGAGTAAAGAAAGGAAGAGACAGGAGATGAAAGGGAGAAAAGATCTCTAAGATTATTGGACTTAATGGTCTTGGATGTCTTCTCCAACCTCTATGATTCTATGAGTTTATGCAAGAGCACAGATCAAGAAAAGGAAAGGAAGAAAAAGAGGGTTGGAGAAACAGAGAAGGGTTGTAAAAAAGAGGTAATGGGTGGGGGCAGAATGAGACAGTCCATGCAGAAACAGAGAGAAGGAGCTGAAAGCTGTGGAGAACACTACTGAACTATTCCTCTCCACATGGTGTTGACACTGACTCTGGAAGGACCTCTTTCTTATTCCTCTCTCTTGCAAAAAGATCTGTCCTGTCCATAGGGTGGCTCCCTCTCTCCTTGCCCTGCTCCTGCTCTTGCAGGGATGCTGGAAGCAGGAGAGACTGCCGTCACTCCCACCGCCAGCTGGCACTGAGGACTTCTCTAATGCTCTTGGCAGCCATCCCTGACTAAGAGATGTCCTGCTTCCCCAAGCTGTGCAACAGGGAAGCTGTGTGCCAGGGTCCCAGAGAACCTCCCTCTTTCTCCTGGACGGGATCACCTTGGAGCAGAAAGGGAGCAGTAAGCACTTCCCCTCCTGTTTACTTGGGCCGCATACACAGCCTTCCACAGCTGTAAAAAGTACTTTTTAAAATGAATGACAAAAAAAACCCCCAAATCACATATCTGTCATCAGTACCTTCTTTTACGCAAATACATATCTTGTATTTTCATTAGGAAACATCACTCTCTTCTTTTTCCAAGCGACGGAGTCCACTCACAAAAACGAGGTAAGATACAGTGCCTTCTGGAAACGCTGTTCCACACCTGTCCCACAAACTCTTATTCAAAGCTGTCCTCATCTTTTCCTTTTTTTCCTGGGATTCATAGCCAATCAGAGAGGATGACGTCTGCTTATTAAGTCTTCTCATACCTTCCTGTTCTACGTTAGCCTTCATCTAAATAAACAAACACAAGGAAAACTAAGGCTCTCCTCCCTCTCTAAGCACCCCTTTGCTTTTCTGAAAAGCTTCTCCTTTTACCTCTTTAATCTGCAAATGTTTGAGGTCTCAGATATTTCCTATTCATTAGGGGAGAACTGGATGCCCCAACTTGGATATATTTGGGACAACTTTACTAGCGCAGGATGCAAAGGCTGCTCTGTTTGTTAGCCTGTGGCAGGACAAACCAACCAACAGCAAACCCTTGTGTCTCTCAGCCCACTCCTCATAGTGCCCCCAAAGGACTTGGTCTCCCATTCCCTGTTGACCACAGCAGAGAAGCCAAGCAAGACAGAAATCATTCCTTTTGTAACATCTCACTTCCCTGTTTGCCGTGGCTTCAAAATACACCCAGTTTCATAATTTGACTTCCCTCTCTCCTCCGGAAGAGCCCTGCCTTTTAGAGGCAAACTCTGCTGACGCTTTTCAGCTAGAAAATGATGTGCAAGGACCTCCCACCCACAGCCATCACCTCTTGGAATTTAAATAAACTTTATTTCTCAATGATTTTAAAGAATAGCTCCAGAGTTGTAACAGTGAAGAGAACTCCTGCTTTCTACATTCTAAAAGAAATACGTTTCCACTGTGCAAAGCCAGCAAGGCAGGGGGATTCCTTTAAATATAAAAAATGCAGATGTCCCCGTTAAAGCACTTTGAGCTTTGTAACAGAGGACACCCCAAAATACCTGGTTGAATCCAGGCCTCAGGCACAGCTGTTACAAGGAGGTACAGAGTGTAAGAAAATAGGAGGAAGAAAAAGGAATTATACTTCCAGTTTTCATCAATTAGCTGTTATTTAAATTTTCTAACCAGCTACCAGCGTGCCACAACTGAATATGGTTCATGAAACAGAATCAAGGTTAAACCCACTCAGTATCCCTATACTAAAAGCAGTGATCCATTGTACTTCATTGCTCCCTAAGCACTAACTGGGAGTTAGACAGCAAAAGAGAGAGCCCCTTAGAAGAATTATAGAATTGTTAAGGTTGGAAAAGACCTCTAAGATCATCAAATACCATCAACACACCACCATCGTGCTTATTAAACCGTGACCACACCATACCGCACCACAACTACATATCTTTTGAACACCTCCGGGGATGGAGACTCTACCACCTCCCTGGGCAGCCTCTTACAATGCTTCAACACTCTGTCAGTAAAGAAATTTTTCCTAATATCCAATCTAAACCTCCTCTGGCACAACCTGAGGCCATTTCCTGTCATCCCATCCCTTGCTTGGGAGAAGAGACCAACACCCACCTCATTACAACCTCCTCTCACATAGCTGCAGGAAGCAATGTGGTTTCCTCTCAGCCTCCTCTTCTCCCAAATAGCCTCAGTTCCCTCAGCTGGTCCTCATAAGACTTGTTCTCCAGCTCCTTCACCAGCCTCATTGCCTTTCTCTGCACACGCTCCAGTCCCTCAATGTCCTTCCTGTACTGAGGGGCCCAAAACTGAACCCAGGATTCAAGGTGCAGCCTCACCAGCGATTAATACAGGGGCACAATCACCTCCCTGCTCCTGCTGGCCACATAATTTTTGATACAAGCTAGGAAAAGGCTGCTCTAAAGAGAAAGGCAATAAAAGGGATTTCTATATCTATGCTTGATATCACAAGTAGCACTGGGCTTATGTCACAGTAAAGGCGCTGGCACTAAGAAAAGCATTTCAACTGAGAGGGGGAATTTAGTCTCAAGGCAGACTCCATGAACATTTTGGGGTCTCCACCACAGACTGATTTGAAGAAGCTAGAAAATCACTCAGATACAATAGAAGTGTGGCTCACCATGCCTGGGACTGAAGGATGAACAATGTAATTTCTTGAGCTCCTAGTTTTTCCACTTTTATGCCAGTTTTAAACATAAATGTTAAATATACATTACTACGTAACATTTTTTACATACTAGTTATTTTCGTCATCATTTAGACAGAACTGTCATGCTAAGTGCTGTGGGTTCCCCAACTAGAATGAATCAGTTTCATAATTGTATTTGAAATATTTATATTTCATTGCCCTCTGCAGTACCTTTTCTTGCCAGTAGAACATCCTTGTCATTGCCAAAATAACACTGTCAGTCCTTGCCAAACAAGAACTGATTGCCCAAGCCAGTTTTCTCTCTGAGAACAAGGACCACCTTGTTACTGACAACAGACACCAGAAAAACTCATCGTTCACTCCAAATGCAGCTGTCAGTATACAAACCCAGCCAGTTCTTTGTTCTTTTTCCCAGAATATCCCTTTTTTGCCACAAGCAGATTGTTTTTCCAGAGCTGTTATCCAGCATAATACCCAACCAAGACCACATCGCAAGCCCTCTTGAGAAATAAAAAAGAACATATTTTTTCACCTGGAACTTTTGTGAAAACATTCCTCTGTGATTTGTCATTGTCACCTCTGCTAAGCTAAGGCTGAACTTCTGCCTGTTAGCTTCCAGAATGAACCTCGAGGTTCTCCACGAGGCATGGAGACTTACACAGCTGCTGACAATTTATTCTTGCAAGATCCCAGTCCAGAGAGCAGCTGGGATCTGCAGCAAGCTGCAACGAATTTGTCACCCTGGGTAACTAGGGATCCTATATTTGGCATTTTTTTTCACAACATACACACAAACTTCATCTTCCTAGAAAAAAAGCCATCAGCATCCAGAAGGAATTTAGCAAGTTTCTGTTCTCCATTGCAAAATCTTGTGTGTAATGATATGTACGGGGTTTGGAGCAAGAAGTTCCAGAAGAGAGAACTCTCAGTGGAAATTTTAAACAGGGACAATGGAAGGGCAAAGTAAACTTTAAGATAACTTCCTCCCACCAAGTTTTCTTTCAGCATCAGAGCACCAATCTAACCCCACTGATACACAACAATCAGATCTTTCAATACAGATATGCACACTAGAATTTTCCCAACCTCGCATAGAATCATAGAATAGTTTGGGTTGAAAGGGACCTGAAAGATCATCCAGTTCCAACCCCCCTGCCATGGGCAGGGACACCTCTCACTGGATCAGGTTACTCAAAGCCCTATTCAACCTGGCCTTGAACACCCCCAGGGATGTGGTATCCACAGCTTGTCTGGGCAACCTGTGCCAGGGCCTCACCATCCATTACCTAGGACTGTCTTTAAAATCAACAACTACAACAAAGGGCAAACCCCTTAGCTAAGCTGCTAACTTCCTCCTAGCTTACTGGGGCATTCTGGACCAGCCACAAGTTTGTTGGGCAAATATTGTAGCGTACTGGAAACGAGGAATGCAAATCAGATGCTATTTATTTACAGATGGCCAAATAATGAGCTTTGAACTGTTTTATAGCATTCTGTGTATTAAAACATCTGGTTACAAGAGTTGTCAAAAATTAAATAAAAAGATAAGGTTAAGTAGACATGGCAATTGAACTTGAAATAACTAAACTTTATGATAACATATGTTGCTGGTCTTCCTTAGGGTTCGCTGAACAGTAATTTCAAGAATAGCTTCTTCCTTTCCCTTAGCCTGGGTCTCATCAGTCATGTTCCAAGGCAACAGGTTTCCATGACAGCAAACATTAAGGCTCTTGCAGCACAGCCCATTATTTCTGCTATAAACACTAAGCTTTCACTACTATACTTCAACCTAGACCAGCTATCTTCATGAAAAAAGTCCCTGAAAAATCCTAAAAGACATTTAAATCAACAGCTGTATTTTTTTTTGTACGATCTTGCTAAGGAACACACACACTGTTGAATTCAGTAAGAAAGTTTTCAAATTCCCCGGAAGGATGATTTTACTTGTTCTGAGCTCACAAGTTCTTGGCAGCTGTTGAAAGCAAAAATATAATGATGTAAGTGATGATGCAGAACCCATGCTCGTAAAAGCATCAGACAAAGTTAATGAAAACACCAGCATAGGGCTTCACTGCAGAATTGAGACCTCTGGGTTTAGTCATTTTGTGCAGGATGAGAGCAATGTCCCCCCACAGCTGCGCTAACAGAAGTTCTAAGGCATTTGCAGTGGAGCAGAACGTCATGAATGGACACTGACAGGAGTTTTCTCTCTTTATGAACTGTATTGAACCTTATTATTTTGAGGGAAGTGTTGATTGAAAGTCTCTGGGTATCTTTGAAAGCTTCACTCACAATGTTAAACTCTTCTAATCCTCCCCTATAAACCAGTCCCTCCTGACCCCTAATGTACAGTTACTGCATGCTGTATTATTCCAATGCAGCAAAGTGCTAAGCAGAGGACAAAACATGTCTCATCTATTGGAAGGATTGTAAAATAAATGAAAAAACAGTAATTAATCATTTCTTAAGTACAGCATTACTCCACCCAGCATAAATTCAGACACAGAATCACACCTAAACTTTACGATAAGTTTCCCACACAGGTTTCTGAATTTTGTAGGAGTAGCTGGGGACAGGTGTTGAAAATTCATTTTCAGTGGCTCTTCATTAAAAAAGGCTGATAGGGGGTAATCTAAATGTCGGTTTTCCTACAGTTATTTTTAAGACTTGACACCTTAATGAGCCACAACACCTGGAAATGAATAATGAAAAAAGAAACAGAAATTATAGGAATTGATGAATCCTATGAATCCTGCCACTCTTGTCTCTCGCTCATGACGATTTGTCATACTTTTAATATTCCTGTTGCCATTATTACACTTATTTTTATCTCAGTCTAATGTCTGTCTCTCTCTTTTTAATTGCCATGATATGTTCAAAAATGTCACAACTCATGAGTCGCAAATAGTTGCATGACAGAAAACCAGCCCTGTCACAACTGGTAAGCAGTAATATCACAGTAGGAATCTTTCAGGTAGAGATGCTAATAAGGAAAATCAAGAAGCTTTTTGTTAGATGCAGATAGTGAAAGCAAGGAGGGGAATCTAGGCTAGCAACATGACCATGATTAATGGCTATTTTAGTAAATGCAATTTTGAAAACTAGGACATAAGTGCCTGAAGTAAGGTGAGAGTTTACATAACCACAGAACAGGTTACTGAGCTGGGAAAACTGTGAAGGAACCTGCTTTCTAATACTTTTTTGGATAATAATTTCATAATCTCAGAAAACTTTCAGTAAGCATTTCCTAGAATAGTCAGGCAAGCTGTAAACAGAAACACCAATGGCAAACACAACTGAAACAGCCAGTTCTCCAGAGAGATTTATGAATATATACAAAGATATATGAATCTCCTGCTTTAAGGAAAATGAAGGAACTAAGAAGTTTCTTAGAGCACAAATATAAATGAGCAGTTCTTTAGAGTGCTAAACACTCACTTTGTAGCACATCCAACTTCGTAGCACAAAGGCAGTTGGCACAACAGGCGTAGCCTATTCCACTGACGTTTTGCACAAGGGCATGGAAACTATATGAATTCCTTCACACTTTAGGTTGACGCTGGATACATCAGTTTGGCATTGCTATTTATTTCAGATGCAATACTGATATGGCTGCCATTAAGTACCCCTAGCTAATGTATTATCTTTTCCATAAGGAATTCCTCTTTATTTCAAGCAAGAAGGGTGTCCTATAGGTCTTCTTAGGATGACTGAAGAGACAGGATTATGATGCTCATATTCACACCTAGAAATCTTCTTTTTGGAACTCCTATTTTGATATAATCCAGAATTAAAGCAACACCACATTTGTAAGAGTCTGAGAATCACTGCGTGGCTCACAAAAAAGAATAAAAGCAAATGAAACTACTGATAATTTCATTCAATAGAAGTCACTTATAAAAGTGAAGAGTGGAAAGAGCCTCCTTGCACATTCTAAAGTGGCTTCTTAATCAATTAAACACTCTACTCTAAAAAACTTCATTTCAAACCATGAGAAAATACTATACAACTCATACAATTCCATTAATTTCCTATTAAATTGAATGTCTTCAGAGCTATTAAAAGCCCTTCAGCAATTTTACTATTTTTTCAGTGCCAAAAGTATGCCTTTGACATCCATATACAGAAAACAGATGGATAAAGTAATTATAAAAAGAGCAGCATGACGCTCTGAATCAGCTTGTCACAGTTTTACTAACAGACTAGATAACACAGGCAGAAAAGTGGGCTGACAATTAGTTAAGTTGACATGTTGTGTCAAAGTGTTCATACCCTACAAAACAAACCCCCAAACCCTTCCTCAGGAACAAACAAACAGACTGGGAAGGAAGGAGCAATGAAAAAAATCAGAATAACCACACAGGACATTTAAAGATTAGAAAAAGCCCCGAAGGAAAATATTAACTGTACATCCCAGAAATCAAAGAAAATTCATGCTGAAGGGAAATGCTCAGATCATTCTGGCATGTCTGTCTGATACCTGTATAGGATAATCCATGATTTTGCAGAGACAAAATATATAACTATGAGTTATGGGCTAAGATAAATAGAATTTCTCTGAGCTTTGAATTCTGTTAAAGAAGGAAATAATCTCTCTAAGGAAACCAGTTCAATCAATTTATAGAATGCAAATTCCACTGACAGAAAGCCAGGCAAGTTAACAGACCTGACTCCGCACACACAACTACAATGTCTTACAACACACAGTAAAATGAACACCACAGTTGATCCATTTGACTTTTTTTTTCCTTCGTGCAGCTTGTAAATTTATAAAAGGTTGATTAAATGTCAAACCTTCACAAACATGGGCCATGTTCAACTACCGCAAAGCTAATCATCCCAATAGGTGTGTGAATTGGGGACTGGAAAACTTTACTTGGAAAGACGATAATTGGTGGCTACAGAAAGAAAAGATATACGAGATGATTTTCACCCTAAAACAGCACAGACTAATTTCTTCCCTCAGGATAACTCCTGCTCTCAAGTTGCACACTTGCAAAGGTTGTAGCCTTTGTCTAGGTCCAGGGGATCTAAGAAGGGAATAGAAAAATGAGGAGAAAGACAGAAAGAGGTCACCTGCAGGCAGCAGGCCAAAATGATTTGTTAAACCTGGGAGGAGCCTTACCTCCAGTCAGCACAGTCTTCCAGAATAAATGGTGTGAAGTGCAGTCTAATAGCATTTGGAACAGTCTTATTAGCAGACCAGTAGAAAATAGAAGGAAAACAGTGAAAGAAAAGCGCTGGTTCAAAGAGACAACATGGTGGTTCTTCTAACTGGCTGGGTTAATCTTTTCAAAAGCTTGTGAAACCAAGGCCCACAACAATTTGGCTTTTAGAAAAAAAAGTTATTATTAGAGTAGAATAATCATTACATTCAAAATAATGGACATTCGTACAAAAGTAGAGTCATACAGTCAGCAGTGGACCAAAACTAGTAAAAAATACCTCTTCTAAGTATTGTTAAAATAACATTTTATGATGACAAAACCCGTAGCTAAAAGACATGATACAAAACAAGTGTTTAGTCCAGCAAGTAGGAGAGAAACTAGATCAAGGGTAATAACAATTCTGAGAAACTCCTATGCAGAGCACTGCACAGAATTGTTAAACCCCGTGCTACATTAGCTGACCTTCATCTTCACCATTATACAAACAAACCCCTTTAGTTATTGGTTTTTGGTATTTCTCTGAGGATCTGGCACATTGGGAAGCAATTTCAGGAACTGCATTTCACAGGTGCACACAGCAGTTCCTCTCCAGGTAGTTTTAACATTAAAATGCAGGCTTGTTCATGTACTCTTCCACTGTCTGGAGGGAAAAAAAGAAAGAAACAATTGACACATTACAGAGTGGTACCCTCTTGTGCTGTTAGAAGACACTTGTAGTTTTGCATAAAATTAGATAATAGATGTAGCAATACATATATGATAATACAGATGTAGCAATAGTTCTGCTTTAAAAACCTTTAACAGCATTTTTTGATTTAGTCTTCAAATCATAATATACTACAGTTGTAACTAAACTCATCATGCCTAGCTGGCCTTTGGAGACAGCTGGCCTAGTTTCATCTGCAAATGCCAGATCACTTCGAAAAACTGTTTGACTCGCATAGCGTGCTCCTAGCTAGTTCCACCAGCATGCTGTTTCCTTCAGTATTAGAACAGATCCTTCACTATCTACAGAAAAGTAAATCCATCACATTCCACTGTTTTTGCCTTTCCTGGCTCAACGGTACAAGTTACAGAAGAGAATTCCTGCAGGGTTCTAAATAAAAGTTACATACCTGTGCCCTGCAGAAAAACTACACAGGTGTTTATGAATGACAGTGGTATTTGCCAGCATACGCTCTTTCCGATTTCAGATGTTCATAGCAGGTCATCTATTTCCAATGTATTAGTGAAACAGAATAGATTTCTTTGTATTTGCATATTATAGAATCATAGAATGGTTTGCGTTGGAAGGGACCCTTACAGGTCATCCAGTCCAACTGCCCTGCAGTGAGCTGAGACAATTTTAACTAGATGAAGTTGCTCAGAGCCCCATCCAGCTCATGTCCAGCTTCTCATTCACCAGGACCTTGAGGTTCTTCTCTGCAGGGCCGCTCTCAATCTCTTCATCCCCCAGCATGTACCAATACTGAAGGTTGCCCTGGCGCAGGTGTGGGATCTTGCACTTATCCTTATCGAACCTTGTGAGGTTTTGAAAAGCCCACTTCTCAAGCTCATCATGGTCCCTCTGGATGGCATCCCATCCCTCAGGGGTGTCAACCTCACCACTCATAGATTATGTTGTTATATTATATAAATATGTTAGACACGTCTTAAACTGTTTTTTAATATAATATCCGAGAAACTCTAGCAGAGTTGCAAGAGAGCAACAATAGAATACAATGAGATTCTGCAAGAGGCAAGAGAGTTGAGTTGAAAGCTTATGTAACTGCTGCTGTTACTGTAGTTGTCCCTATCGAAACTGAACTTGGGACACATTTAGATACTTAAGTGCTTAGCTGTATCTTAAGCTGTGGTCAAACAAGGAAGACACAGGAGGAGTGGTGTTCACCTTTTGTCTGCCTTACCTCCTGCAACATGTCAGAGTCTTCTATGGCTTTCACTGCAGACTTCTTCGAAGTTTCTTGTACTTCTCCACCAATTATAAACTCATCAAGAATAAAATAAGCTTTTTCAAAATTAAAGATAATATCCAGCTCACACACCTGCCAGAACAAAAGGATACCCAACATTTAAATGATTTTACAGCACTACAAGCACTATTGGGCCAAAAGTTAAGATGATCAATTGTATTCAACATATGCACTCTTGCGGCAGTTAGCAGGGTGAAGAAAGATACCATGTATTATGTAATATCACAGCTTCTGCACATATCCTCTCCACATATATAGCATGGACTCACAGCAAAGGTATTCCACTTCCTATATTTTATATGATACAGTACTTCCATACTGGTTTTGCAGAGAACAAAGCCAACTTCCTAGCCTTATAACAGGTATTACAATATGGGTTACATACGTTTACAGAGTTTCACAGAGCAAGACAAATTCCCTGTCCTAGTGCCCTTACAGTCACCAACCGCTTGATTTGAATAAGAGCTGAATTAAGGTAGTGGGGACAATTTCAAAAATATTCATAGAAAGGTGGATCTCTTGTACTCTTTAAAGACTTACTGAAAGACTTACTTGGGCCTTCCTGAGGTATTTTCTTTTAAAAAAGCCCCACTTTATCATTTTCCTTTTTATATGTCCTTAATTCTCACACTATATTATGAAACAAACGAACCAGTATATCTGAAGGTGTCAGGAGGGAGAATTAAAGAACTGTCACCTGGGGTAGGAGTTTAAGTAAGTTTCCTCAAGCTTTCCCCTTGAAATCTGTCCTGAGAAAGATATACAAAGCATCAAGATCAATTTCTGATAGAAAAAAGAATGGAAAAAAAATCTTCTGATTGCTCCAGCACTATTTTATAAAATACTAATAAATTTCACTCTGAATTGCTAGAGTCTATGGGGAAATAGTGCAGGTGAAAACAATAAGCAAACCAGCTACAGATAACTGCTTGCTTATCAGACAGCCAGGAATGCAGCTCATGGGAGGAAACCTACATTTCCAAAGTATCTGTCCAGAAGCTCTACGTATCGATGAACGACCTCTAGTGTCAGGAGTTCATTATCCTGGTCTTCTATTGCACAACAGAAATACAAACTAGCATACCTAAGGAAACAAAGGTAAAAACACAAGAGTGAATAGCTGAATCCTCAGCACTCTGCTTGTCTCTTAGAATTTATGCAAATGTCAGTTAATGTCTATCTCGTCCTTAAAAACAATACTTTTCTTTCATTCTCATAGTGCTCCAGAGAACATTTTAAAAGATCAGGTAATTTAAACAATTTTTTAGTTTAGTTAGATAAAAACCCTCCACCCTTGGCAAAAAGGAATACCTCCCACTGTGGTCTTCATAAAACAAACAGTAAATCAATAGTAACTTTGAAGGTCTCACTCACCTGCTGCAATAGCACTACAGTAAGTGGGGTTAATTAAACTGTAGAATGAGTTACTGCTCTTATATAAAAAATAAAGGCAAAATCAAAGGTAGAAGGAGTTACGCCTCAGCAAGCCTGCTGGCTATCAAATGAGTGACAGTGTTTTAGGGCCAGAAAGCATGAAAGTGCTTAGACCAAAGAATATTCATAACTTGCTTAGAGCAAAACTTTGTGTACAAATCAATCCAATATGGGAATAACAATCTACTTCAACTCTGTGGTGCCATGGCTGGAGCCCCACCTTGTCACAGCATCTGGTCAGATGTTTACAGCAATCACTTCACAGCACAACTTGATTTTTGCTAAATGGGAGATGCTGCTTAATTTGTGCTATACCATTAAGCTACTTTTGTTTGCTACAACCTTACAGAATTAACAGGCAGTTAATGCTCAGCATCATGTAACTGGCAACCAGCGATTTCTTTCGAAAAGGAAACAGGAATTAACACTTTCCGGAGCGACAAGTATTTCAAGGACCAAAATTGACCAAATTTTTCTCATTTGACAGATGGCAGAAGTATTTTTCAGCCCACAACTTACCCTGTCAATTTATCCAGGGACACTGTGTTGTTAGACACTGTTAGATTGCTAGCAGCAGGCTCCTAGTCTAGCACTTAGGGTTTTGTTTGGTGAAGTAAGCCTTTATTTTTCCTCTTCTAGTATGTGTTACTTATACGAATAGTGATTATATGTTCTCATAAAATTACTCACACCTTTTGTAAACAAGCTTGAGGTCTTTCCAGTCAACAAAACTACTTGTTTTTTGATTGCGAGACAAAATAATCTGAACAATTTCTCGAATGATCTTTTTCTTCTCTTTATCAGGTAGCGTTGTATACCATTTCTGAAGCCTTAATTTCCCCTGTCGACTGAACAGCAGTATAAAGTGTATCTAGAGTAAAAAAATCAACATGGTTAACGCCAGGGCCACAGACGCAGAGAAAAGGATTCCTGTGCTTGATGCAGGAAACCCACGAGATCTTCATGAAAGTATCTCCAGCCCTAGTGTTTGGTGTCAGCGAGGTCTGGGGGAGGCTGAGCGTGGGAACGGAGATCCCTCCCCTCTCGTTTCTTCCCCAGCCAGCTCTCCCCTCTCTGTAGGACCTCTTCCTTAGGCATCACCTTTTCATCCTCTCCTTCCCATCCTGCCCTCCCTTACCTTGTGTGCAAATGGCAGCTTTGCCTCCTATTCTGCCTCTTCCCCCAGGGAAGAGGAAGAGCATCACCACTTCGCAGTGATGAGAAGAGGGCCCCTGCCCCTCCTCCAGCAATATTAGATGTCTTAGTGAAGCGAATAAAGACTTGTATACAACAGGGCTAGGGAGATGAAGGAAGTGAAGTGTGGCACAAGACAAGAAATATGAATACCTAGACAGTAACCATAATCACCAACAATTCTGGCATTGTACTGTTCCAGCTCACAAACAGCAGTGTGTTCCTAGAAAAGGCTATAAAGAGTAGAAGAAACTAACTACTTGGGAAAGGGATCTTGACAAGTTTTACTAAAGAAATGACCAGATTATGAAACACAGATGACTGCAATGACAAAGAGCAGACCTCACCGTCCGAGGATATTACATTAAATAAAGCATGATATGTACACTCTTCTAAAATTTCCATTTTAAAGTCAATCACAATTTCACATGGTTTGACTCGGTTTTTTTCATGCTTAGTGTCAGCAGTACTATCAAACTACAGAAAAGCTAGCTTAGAAATGCGTGTCTTTGGTAGAAAGGGATCGATTCACATTTAAACAAATACTTTTATTAGCAGATTAAAACAACAGACCATACTAAATCTTTAAGCAGTAGAGTAAGTGATCTACTCACAGCAGTGAAATGGCTTTAGGAATGCAGGAAATGTACAACATCCATCTCAACAGGATATCCTCTGAGAAATGGAAACAAACCTAGCAGGGACAGAAAACCTTCCACTGGCTGAAGACCATGGGAATGTCCCTGTTCTTGACAGGCATCCCCATTGCTTTTCTCACCAGTACCAATGCTTGGAGGCCAAGGACTTGCAGGAAAGACATCTAACTGTCGTCACAGCAATATGCGTGATGACAAGCATGTACCTACTTGCCTGTGCAAAGAGAAAAGGCTACTCCTGGTCCTCAGAGGACAAGTGAGAAGGCCAGGCTGGATGGGGCTCTTAGCAACCTCATCCAGTGGAAGATGTCTCTGCCCATGGCAGGGAGGTTGGAATTGGATGGACTTTAAGATCCCTTCCGACTCAAACCATTCCATGACTTTCCTTACTTGTGCCCAATGCTTGCAAACTCCCAACAGAAGAGCTGGCAGCTCCCTTGCCATATCCCCACTCACTTAGCTTACCTTTCTCTATAGCTTCTTAATCTACAGCCTAATCCCTTCTCCCTCTTGTTTTCTATCCAAGCTTATTGATGTGCTTATAATTCCCCATCACTCCATCTCCCCACCAAGGACTAAAGTTAATATTTACTATTGCTATCCAGATTACAATGCAGATTTCTGTAAAGCCAAAATCATTCTATGCTCTGCTGAAGTACACCAGAAAAGAAAAAAAAAGTGTTCATTCATAATTCAGAACCATGCTCTAGTTATTAAGTCACATAGTTGTTGACTAATCCAGAAATAAGAGTTCTGACTATATTGAGAAATACTTAAAATGTGGGATCGTTTTAGTGAAAGGTAGTCTGTTTTATTCATACCTGCCTGTGGCAGGATCTACTGCTGGAAATATGGCTCTTGCCATCATTACTCTAATGTGCTTGATAAAATCACATGGATTTTGTAGCTGCCTTGAGTCCTGTAATACTCTCCAGATGAGCTTGCTAAACAAAAACAATTATGCTGCTGGCAGTACACACAGCCTGATTGCAGTGAAGATCAAAGCACCATGCTCTTGCCTTTCTTTTTTCATACTACCAGTGCAGTTTTGACACAGTAATATTTCAGCTGTCAGGGTTACCCCTTCCCAGGAGATGAAGGGACAGTACCTCCTGTCCATACACTTGTCCACTGGATGGATGAAGGAAATGGTGAATGAAAGGCTATTTTGCTTGCTGCACAGCACATTGACTCTAAAGCCTTTTGAATGGACAAGTGCATTTTGAAAAGCAGAGCTTAGGTTTCGCAGATAAGAGCAGCGGGTCAGCAACAGTCCATCTAAAAGCAATCAGGCACAGGGAGCAGCGATATGATAAACAAATTTCTAAAAATACAGTGAATCAGACAGGAAAGGATGATCTGATTCAATCGAAAATGCAGGGAATTAGTGAATCTCTAGCAAAAGCTGACGGCATAACAAGATCGTGCTGTTTGAGACATCCTCAGGAAGGGATAGATTTGCCTGCAGCACTTCAACAGGGGAAGCTAATGCAAGGGTATTCTGGTTTAAGTTCAGCTGTTGGACACAAAGGACCTCGAATCTGAGTGCCTGCAAATAATATATACATCTCCAGTAGAGCAGTCTTATGCTTCTAAAAAGGTTAAATATCAGCAAGCCAGGGAATTACTGTGAATATTATTGCTATTTTCTGCTGTTTAGTTTACTTCAGTAGGTTCTGCTTCACCCACAGGAAAATGAGCTGCTCTCCATTTAAAATGACTTTGACAACTCCACTGTTTCTTAAATAGATGCAGTTGACGCTTCACTACCACTTTCATGAATAGAGGCAACATTCCATTAATGCTCTTTAATGCATCAAGATTCATTCACAAGCTTCAAAAATCTTCTCTTTTGTGCCTTCCATCCCACATTCTATTTCATATGTGGAATACAATTGTGTATCTCATAAGGCGATTTTACTACTGTAGGAATACATAGAGGTAGAAAACAGATCAGAGCCTCTACTGCAGTCCATTACTAACATTACAGTCTGCGACAGAACAGTGTACCCTCAAGCCTAGGCTGGTATCACCAGCCAGCTGAGAGCTCCTATAACAAAATAACATACCAGAAAGTTGCAGATACTTAGAAATTTTTGAGGGTTTTTTTCTCTGGATTTTTCATCCTTTTCCTGATTTCTGAAGCCCATTCAATCTGAGGAGCTCCTTAGAAAGTAAATAACATTAGATTCTCAAGAGGTTAGATGGTTTAATTCCTGGAAGTGTAAGCATCCAATTGCCACAGACATTGTTTCATCCAGTTCAGCTTCACTTTGCCCTGCCACCCTGACATGACACAACACATTCCCAACTCTCTGAGCCTGTTCATTACAGCTCACAGGAAAGACTCTGATGCACCAGTAAACCTAGAAATGTTGAAGTACTGTACAAACATAAATCTACAAGCTCATCTGCTCTTTGCTCCTTGACTGTGAACACCTATTTGCTTTCCTATGGTGCTAATGACAAGATGGATGTTGATTAAGGAATTTTTGGTTGATTTGCAGCAGCCAAACTACAAATGGAGGTAAAACTATCCTGCAATGTTTCACTCCTCTTTAAAAGTTCTAATTCCAGAGAATAACAAAGGTAGAATAGTTGCTTCAAGCAAAGTACCTTTGAACCAGGGTGCTTGGTTTCCTTCCCCACCATTCCAGGGTGTTGGCTGTGACTACCAATCACCCCACCCTGGGGCTATGCCAGAAGGAACCTGTAGGTCCCAGCCTAAGTGGGTCAGGATGATGAGTGCAGTTTCTAGGAGAGCACTGGCTGCCTTTGTATACGGAGTCTGGAGAAGACAAGCCTTGGTCTGGGAGCTGAGTCTAATTGTATTAGCCTGTTTTACTGAATAGGACCCAACAACCCCACCCACAGCACTGCGCAAAATTATCTCCATACATATCAGTAAGTAGTCTAAATGAGGGCTTTTTATGTTTGTAGGCAATTATTTTCTAGCTGGAAGAAATAGGGTTTTTTAAAATCAAATATTTAAACTAGATTTTAAACCTGAACCCTATCCCCTTCTCATGCATCTCAAACAATTGCAGCTGTAAGTTGTATAATGGATCAGAAAGTTACAGGGCCTTCTGTTTTATAAAGACCTACAAAACTGCATCAGGATAATGAACAACACCCTGAGTTTCAGGACTGTGAAAAATCAAATGGTAAACTTTGACATGAAATAATTTAACAGTAAACAGGACATTGAAAATACAAATGTTAACAGACAGCAAACGTAAGTGAAATCACAGAATTACAGAATTACAGAATGGTTTGGGTTAAAGGGATCTTCAGCATCACCCATTTCCAACATTTTTCACTGGATCAGGGTGCTCAAAGCCCCCTCCAACCTGGCTTGAACACCTCCAGGGATGGGGCAGCCACGACTGCTCTGGGCAGCCTGTGCCAGGGCCTCACCGCCTTCACACAAAAACATTTCTTCCTAATATAAATTTCCCGTCTTTCAGCTTAAAACCATTCCCCTTCATCATAGCCCTGTCCTCACTGATAAAGAGCCCCTCCCCAGCTTTCCTGAAGCCCATTTCATTACTGGAAAACTGCTATAAAGCATCCCTGTAGCCTTCTCTTCTCCAGGCTGAACCACTCCAGCTCTCTAAGCCTGTCCTCACCAGGGAGGTGCTCCAGCTATAAGGCATGCTAATAAGGAAAAACTCATGGACCACATAAAGAGAAATGGGATGGAAAAAAGCCACACCTTTGGCTGCTGACATGACAACTGCCACAGAAGCACAAGGAAAACCAGATTGACTGGCTGGACCTGGTGGAGAGGAAGTGGCATTCTATCATAAAGTTCTCTTTTAACTTATTCTGACTCCCTTGAAGTCTACTTGATTTTCTGGCACTGTTTTAGTCTGGTCGAGTAAATATTCTGCTTATCTTTTACTATTTATTATTCTTTCCTCTGATATGAAAGAATGTATTTCCCAACACAGACAGCTGTTGAGAATTTATTAGTATTTATTTTTACATCACATCTGAAAACAAACAGAATCCACTTGCATTAAATCATTTCTTTTAAAAAGTATGAAAATTTAAATTATTCTAGCCATTAGCTGATCTTTTTTTTTCTCCAAAACATTTGAAGAATAAAAAATTCCTTTTAGTTTTTTTTGCTTTGTTTAGAGTTTTTTGGAAGGAGGGAAGTAAATACTGAAACTTTTCCAAAGAAAATTAATAGCTATACTGTGAACACACAAATGGTTTGGAATGTCATGCACTAAGGCTAAAATGAGAAAAGAGTACTGAAAGGACAACTATTGATCTGATGTATTACAATCTTGCCACATCAGGAAAAGGCAGAATAATAACAGGCTGAAGTACAGGTATTTTGGTATTCTGCTGCTGCACCTGGCGGCAGTTCCCATCTGGCTACTGACCTTTAACAGAATCATAGAATCACTAAGATTGGAAAAGACCTGTGAGGTATCCAGTTCAACTGTCAGTCCAACACCACTTGCCTGCTAAACCATGTTCTGAAAATACCACATCTACATGCTTTCTGAACATCTCCAGGGAAGGAGACTCCACCACTTCCCTGGGCAGCCTCTTCAAATGCTTCACCATTTTTTCAGCAAAAAAATTTTTTAATCTAAACATCCCCTGGAGCAACTTGAGGCCATTTCCTCTTGTCCTATCATGCCTCCTCTTCTCCAGACTGAGCAACCCCAGGTCCCTCAGCTGCTCCTCTTAACTCCTGTGCTCCAGACCCTTCCCCAGTTCTGTTCCCCTTCTCTGCACACGCTCCAGCCCCTCAACATCCTTCTTGTAGCAAGGGGCCCAAAACTGAACACAGGATTCAAGGTGCGTCCTTACCAGCACCAAGTACAGGGGCACAATCACTTCCCTGCTCCTGCTAGCCACATCATGGCTGATACAAGCCAGGATGCCGTAGTCTTCTTGGCCACTGCTGGCTCGTGTTCAGGCTGTCAACCAGCTCCCCCAGGCAGCTTTACAGCAGCTCTTCCTCAAGCCTGGAGCATTGCATGGGTGGGGTTGTTTCGGCCAAAGTGCAGGACCTGGCACTTGGCCTTGATGAACCTTATACAATTGGCTTCATACCTACAGTCTGGGATTTTAGGGATTTTTAAAGCAATCATGTAAAATAGAAACCAGACTGCTTTATTAAAAATATTAAATGTCTTTATTTCGTTGTTGCAAATAAAACTTTTATTCACAACAGTGCAGAAGCTAATATATGTTTGTTAAATACTGCAGAATCTCAGCTTTAAAATTTAAAACATGCATCTAATCTGCATGATGTAAGCAAATAAGAAAAAAGAAAATAAGTGAAAAAAGAGTGACACAAAACCACCAAAGTAGAGTTTCACTGCCTAACTGGCACAGAATTCTTTCTTGCTTAATCACCATTAGGAACATTTCTGAACAATTTCCCCTAAATAATACATCCAAAGTCCATGCAATAAAAGCTGTGCCAGATCATTTCAGGCACATGTGACTATAGTTACACATTGATTTTATGCTTTTCATGATGCAGAAGTCACCCTTATCTTATTACTGAAGATTTTAAATTGACAAGCGTACTAGCATTTAAAGGATATTTACACCATATAGTATTGATTCAGCCAACAACCTCTATAGAGTTAAATAAAACTCTAATCAAAACAGTATAGCTGAGCTCAAGCTCTGAATCAAAAATACATTGAAGCCCCTCACTTCTGATCTCTACCCAAGGACCAGAAACAAAACTCAAGGCGCATGTAAGCACCTCACAAGCTCCCTCTGGCTCTGCTCCAGCTAATCGGTGCCTGTAGCGGGTCTACTCCTCCTGACCTTGGCTCAGTTCTCATAAACTGGTAGCATTCCTTCAGCAATGCCCTCCCCTACAGTCCAAGCAGGCTCGTGCCTTTTCCTCACAGGGTGCCTATGCATCCCACCAGTAGGGGTGTCAGGCTTCCAGCACCTCTCTGGAGGGGACAGACAGCAGTTTTCCAAGATGTAGATTCAGGCAGTGACAGCCATTTTTTACAGATAATTATTCTCCATTTTCTTAAATCTGGGCTTCTTTATTCCTGCAAGTGGAATTAACTGCAGTTTCTAGGAAATAAGCAAGAACAAATCCATGCAGGGAGTTTGCATAAAACCTGCCTTGAACTCTGCAATGTGAGAGCAGGCCAGTGACTGCACCAGCGCCACATGAACGAGAGAATAGGCATTCACACTGCCAGCCTTAGCTCCGGGGTGAGACAGACACAGAGATGCTGGCTAAACTTACAGGAAGCAGCACAATTTGAAGATATTTAGAGGTATTCATACCACTGGGCTGGGCTCTCAGAGGTGTTTTTATTTGTTTATACATTTCTGGGAGTCAGTGGACATCTTCATTAGGTTACAATAAGAAGCAGGAGACCAGGGGAGAGGTTGAATGAGCTGCCAAGAGAGCTACCTACCCCTGTCTCACTACAGCCCCAGCATACTCTACAGGCACAAGAAGCCGTTTTCCCAGTCTCTTCCTTAAACACCTGTGAAGAGCTAAAATCCAGCCCAGTGGATTCTGGCAAAAGGTGTCGTTCTTATTTCCAGTTTGTCTTATCAGCTATTTGCAAAGCTATGCTATCTGAAGATTCTGTAGTGCTCTTCCCTTGCCTTTGACCTTTCAAGGAGCAAAGTCAAAAACTTTTGCTCTGTAACAGGGCAGGCACACCAGAAGGTGAGGAGAATTTCCCCAGCTCCTCAGCCAGCTGACAGATAGCACTTACACTGGGGATGCCGGTGTCCGGTGGAGCAGGAACACTGCATGTCTGCAGCAGCCTCACACCCATTCCTCCAGCTTCCAACAAAGATGCTCACAGAAAACCTGAGTCCTTGAAGGACCAAAGATACATGTGAGTTAGGATCATATTTGTGAACGTCTTTGAAAGAGCCCAGGAGCCATTTTTTGGAAATACCAAAACATTTAATTTAGGCATTGTCAAGTGATAAATTCTCATTTTTCCCTTTTAAATTGGCAATTCTTCATTAAGGTAAAAAACCAACATGGATTTAATAATCTAAACATGAGAGAAGCAACCATTGTTTAGAGAGGAAAGGACTAGAGCACAGGACCTCATAAAATGCTTTATGTTGGCCCAAAATTTAGCATCCGGAATAAAGATGTGGACTAAGAATTAAGTCTGCTATTCATCCAGGTATCATGAGACTGGGAGGGCAGGAAAAGCCAGAGGTACTGCCCTTTCTCACCCCCATCTCCTGAGCCGAGTGGCTGCTGAGCTCTGACAGTTTAACGTGGCCATTCCCGTAGCTTTGCTAGAGCTCAGCGCAGAGTCAGACACTGACCCAGCACTTCGCAGGTTCTCCTTCCACCATGCAGTATTGCAAAGCAAAGGCACAACATATGGAATTTCAGCATTGTCATCAAACAAATGATTCTATTCCTTATTCCTTTGCTGTCTGTGTCTATAGCTCACCTCAGGGGAGTAAGCAGAGGGTGATAACCACATAGGAGCTCCTGCACTGGTTCTTCAGCCACCAAGAACTGCAAGTGTCTCCTCAAAAGAACCTTCAAGCTCGAAGGGCAAGCCGCAAAGCAACAACAGGCATTACTGTCTGGTGAGGAGGGATTTTAATGCTCCCTCTTCTCTTTGCAGGTCTGAACAGAGGATAGCAGATAGACATCCTACAAAAATTCAGCAAGTTAGAGGAGGAAAAAAAAGACTGGTGTATAGAGTACCTGGGGTTTACATGTGATACTGAGAAACATAAATCTAGGACGTATCAGGCCAGAAAGGCATGTCTGGCCAGAAAGGCACATTGCATATTTTCTTTTTCCATCCCACCCTGCTGACTCTGCATGCTATATTCCTACTCACAAATGAAACATCATTTGTGTATGGCTAGACTTTGCACCTCTCTAAACTGCAACATCTGCAAAAACACAAAGGTCCAGGGGTGGCCACTCAAGAAAGCATACACGCAAAGCAGCCAAACACATGCAGATGCCAGCCTGGAGGAACAGGACAGTAGGGAAATGAATGGGCAGGGACAGTAATTAGTAGCCATGCATATGTGATACAGAAAGAATTCTTTTTACAGGAACAGTATGGTTTTAATTTAGGCATCACTGGAAAGACCACAACTGGCTCACAGAAGAGCATATGCCAAAGCATAACTCTTGTGAGTACTTTGGGGAGGAGCAGCTCTACCTGCTCTCCCTGACCCATCAGTTTGCTCAGCGCTTTCATCATTTTGCCCCTTTGCTGCTCTTGCACACAACTGATGCCTTCAAGAGAAGGCCTACAGCACGGTTTATAGAGCATGGGATTTTGAAGTAATTAAAGATACAGAAAAACAGCAAACATTTTACATGGTCCTCATGCTTGGCAATGCTTTCGTGCCTCCTCGTAGCCCTGGCTGCTCATGACCCCTCCAGCCCTCTCCCTGCATTTGCCTACCCCAGATGCCATAGCTTTCTCCAAAGCCCTCCAGGCACTCTATATCCTAAAAACTCTTGCCTGAGACATGCCTACAATTTCCTTAGTTGTCAGCAAAAATACAAAAAAAATTACTTAAGCAAAGAATTATCAGATGATCTATCATAACATTTCTTTCATTTTTCGGAAACAAGCTTATTACTCAGGGACAGCAAAGCCTGCATCACAATTACTGCAGAGCCAGCCAGGCCAGAGCGGTCTCTAGGGTAACAGTGAAACCTTGTAAGACAGTGATTATTCCAGAGAGAGGATCACATAAACAGTCACACATCACAGACCTCATGAGAAGAGGCCTAAAACCCGTTATTCCTAGCAAATTCCACAAAATGGTATTCAGAAGTTCAACTGAATGACAGGGAGAAATAACTGAATACTAGACTATGGATCACCCCCTGAGCACTACTCTGACCTGAGCAGCTTCCAGAAGGAAAGAGTATAAGTAACAGAGCATGTGCGAAATAATTCTGGTAGTCCTGTCTCCAAGAATCACCGGGTTCAGGGCTTAGGGCCACAAACTGGGTTCAGACAAACCACCTGCGGACCCTTCTGTCTTCTGTGAACTGCCTAACTACTAGGACACTCACAGCGCCCTTGGCAGGCGATGAAAAAAACATTTATTTATACCACCTTTACATTTAGCGCCTAAAAATCTCACAGTCACATACCCTGACTCTTCTTGTAGTAACCATTCTTTACAGCCTTCATGATTTCATGCATTTCTATCGCTTCCCCTGCAGTCAATTCTTTCCAAGCTGAAAAGTCTATCTACTCAGTATCTTCTAAAAAGGATGCCATTCCATTATCATTGTTTGTTTCCACACTAATAGTTCAGCGAGACAGAGAAACAAAGAAATACCAAACGGACGACTTTCTTTTTGTCATGTAGCACGCTGTCTCAAACAGCAAGAACCACTGATTTGCAATTTCCTGCCCTTCCCTCATCTCTTGTAATCTGCGGCCCTTCTAGTCTTTCAGAGGTGAATGCCTACAGGGAAAGCCCATTGCCTTTGCTAGGCCAATACACAGCTGTAGCGCAGAGTGGAAAACAGCAGCTGTTCTTCACTTTGTAAATTCTGCGCAGCATTGAAAACATATTTTGTAGATCTTTGTCTATTTTAACAATTAAGGGCATGAAGAGCGTTGTTGAGGTCAATATTCAGAATAGGCGAGAGTTAATTTCTGAATACCAGGCAGGTGTCAGCAGCTGCAGTCACTTCGTTTCCACCTAAGCTTCCAGATCAGAAACAAGGATCAAATGTCCTCCTTACTGGAAACACTGCTTGGCAACTCCGTTTCTACTCAGGCCAAGTACACGTTTACAGCCCTTCTGCTCAAGGGGAGTCTTTCGATCTTTCTCCAGGGTTTCGGGTCATGTCCACAAGGGCTGATTTTTCTCACTGTACTGATGAGCAGCACGGGTAAGAGGGAAGCACGCTCTTTACTATGCAGGCACCAATTCTGCACTCAAAGCTACGCAAGCAGAGCCGTGTAATGTTGTGGAACTAGTATTGGTATCACTGAGGTAGCAGTAGGTCAAGGTGTTGCTACATTTACAGGCACAAAAGACTACAGAAACATATGTTCTTGGGGAAACATAGCCATTTTTCTTTCTCTCTGCTCTCTCCCCACTCTTTGACTTTGTTGAGACAGCAGTCCTCCAAGACAAGTTTCCGTGCTACACCCATAGAAGTCAGGGAGTAGAATTTAGTCTCTTTTTTAAAGAGGTTTTTTGCTAACCTGTCATAGAGTAGCAGTCAGGCAGAAAAGCTGTTTTCCTCCCCAAGATGCAGAGTCAGCTTTGCTAAACAGACTCACTCCTAAAATTTCCCTGGAAATCTGCAACAGAGCAAATAACTGAAACTACCCTCTTGCTAAGACATGGTGCCATTTGCACAAGTACCTTCTGTTCAGAGCTCAGACACAGAAAAAACATTGCAAGCACAACCATGTCATTCCAAATCAGTGGAAATGATCTGCAGAGAGCTTAAATGACCTGTTGAAAGTTCTTCCCTTGTGAGCCTGGATAAGGCTTATTCTTGGTTTGTAACCCAGAAACTCTTATTTCTTGAGGCTTAAGGCAGTGTAACAATCCCTTCACAAAGATTGGATGACAGATAGAGGAATTTTAAGCAAAAGAAAACCCTGACAAAAGCACCCTTTCATTAGCACTGGTTCTGCAACAGGAGAATGGGGTAAGGCTGACAGCAGTAGTTAATGTAATAACGCTGGCAACTGATTGCACTATGAATGCAGAAAAGGGAAACAAAAATTATGAATGGTAATAATGCAAACTCACCTTATAAAATTATAATAATCAATACAGCAGACAGCCTCCAAATTGTCAATAAGAGCACTATTGTAAGCAGTGCTCCCCTGGGACCATTGTGAGTGCTCTAGAAACCGGCTTTTGTGAAGTGCATGCATCAGGGAGAGTTCTGAGATCAGTTTCCCTGAAATCAGCTCCCTTATTTACTGACCTTCAAGGGCAAAATAGGAATTCCAGTTGTTTACATAAGCTTTACCTGAGGGAAGTGGATGTGTAGGGCTTTCTCAGGGTGTAACCAGAAAGGTTATATCTACACAGGGACTTAAGGTGTGGAGAATGCAGTGCTGTCTGTAAATTTATTACTGTGCATATTCTATTTGTAAATGTAATGACAGGTACGCCTTTCTAAATACACTACACTAACATATATTTAGCATTTTGAAAATAAATAACATAAGTTCTGCCTTTGAGGACAGAGACAAACAACAAAACTTGGCCTCCGATGAAGGAGGTGAGGGACTTCTCTTTAGCTGCACTGTCAATAACTGATATGACAGATGCACACAACAGGCAAACTGTGCAGGACAGCAGCTCAGCGCACGCTGACAGAACCTGTCCCAAGTCTGAATTGTTAAGCAGCGAGATGGTTTCTCAATTAAGAGGCTTCACTAACCATCTCACTGCTCGAAAAACTGTCCTGCTTGGGGAAAATCTACCCATTATTCTAAGGATATTGGTCATTGTGCCTAACAAACAAGAATAACCACGGCAACTTTTTCTAATCCCAGCAGACCACCACCAAGCACAGCACTGGAGAGCCAAAGGGCTTCCCTCTCAGGATTCTGCCTGTCAGGCCTTTAACCTGGAGGGCTACTGCCCTCTTCCAAGCTAAAACAAGCCACTGCTGCCACCTCTACTGAGCTGTGGAGCCAGGTCGCACGTGTAGACTGGTTGCTAATATACAACACACAAGAAACAGGATCAGGCCTCTGTGCTCTCAGACTGCTGGATGGAAAGGCAGCACTGAGAATGACCAAGGCACTACAACACCCGCGAGACCTGGCAGCGGAGCAGAGGCACTCGAGCAGGAGGCAAGGCTAACGCCCAAGCTCTCCACCTCCCTAGTGCTGGGCAAAGCTCTTCCCAGTGCTTCCGTCACAAGAAAACCCACTGCCCAACACTGCCCTGCTTTGACACCAGAGCCAGCCAAATGACACATCCATGAAACCACACTCTGTCCTTCTCCAAGCACTGGAGTCAAACCTCAGCTCCTCAAGTTACAGGAAGACTTTACAAAACCTCTAAGAGCCTTGTTTTCCTGGTTGGCTAGGAAAGGTTGTCAGCATAACCCAAGCTCATCCCAAAGCTCAGAAAACAGAAAGGAAAATAATTTAATTTTTGTTTCTTCAAAACAGGTGCCAACCTAGTTCAAACTCGCTTGGAAATAGCATTTCTGCTCCTTGGAGCAGGCGGCACAACCCTACCAGGCACCCTGGCATGCAGTTTCTAAAGAACACATTTTACTTCCATTTAAAGCCAATTCGGACTATTCCAGCAGAACGATTTTTTTCTGAAAAACTCAAGATTCTTTTTTCCAAACCCAAGTGAGCAGCTGAGCGCTGTGGGACTTGGCCTCTCCCCACACACGTCAGGACAGAGCTACCGGGTGGCCCAGCAGTGCCAGGGCCGAGCCCACCTCGCCAGGGACTTTGCCTTTTCGGGCAGCGCTCTCACCTACTGCTGTTTGCTTCGGGCTCCCGGCAGAGCAGCCGCCGGGCTGGCCCTGCGGAGGCTCTGCCCTCAGCTGAGCCGCGGGGCTCGGGCAGGGGCATCCGGTGCCCACGGGTCTGGGGGGGGCTCCAGGGCAGCTCGGCTTGGGCGGGGCAGCCGGTAACAGCGGGGGCAGTATGCTCGGGCTGGAGCAGCCGGTGCCCGTGGGTGCAAGGAGCAGCTCAGCCGGTGCAAAGAGCGGAGGGGCAGCTCGGCTGCGTGCGGGGACACCCGGTGCCCAAGGGGCAGCGGGGCAGCCGAGCTCGGGCCGGGGCAGCCGGCGCCCGCGTGTCCGGGAGGAAGAGGGGCAGCTCGGACAGGGGCACCCGGTAACCGCGGATCTGGGAGGCAGCTGAGCACCGGGCAGGGGCAGCCAGTGCCCGCGGTTCCCGGGGGCCGCCCGGCTCCGCCTCCCGCAGCCCGGAGAAAGCGCGCGGAGGGGTCCCGTCCCGTCCCGTCGCACTTACCATGGCGGAGCGGCTGCCGGCTGGGAGCCCGCCCGGGCCGGCCGCTCCTCCGCTCCCCGCCCCGCGGCAGGTGAGGCCCGGCCACACCGCGCCCTCCCACAATGCCCCAACGGGAACTCCCCGCTCCCTCCTCCCCGCCGGGACACGCGGGTGGCAGCGGGCAGGAGGCGGCCCGGGGGCAAAGGGCAGGGTTTGGCAGAGACACGGTCACGGCTCCCACGGACCTCGCGTTCCTGGGCAGCGTTAACCGGGCAACGGGCGCCTTTCTCACCCCAGTGAAACCCAGCTCTTCACGATGAGGGGTGAGGCCCTGGCACAGGTTGGCCAGGGAAGGTGTGGATGGCCCTCCCTGGAAGTGTTTAAGGCCAGGTTGGATGGAGCTTTGAGCAGCCTGATGAGAGGTTTACCTGCCCATGGCAGGAGGGTTGGAACTGGATGGGCTTTAAGGTCTGTTCCAACCAAACCCATTCAATGATTCCATGATTCATGTCCTCCTTTAACCACTCAACGGGTGCCTTTCTCACCCCAGTGTAGCCCAAGTGTAATAAAAGCACAGTTCATGCCATCTGTTGGCTTAAGCGACTTCCCTTCCAAGTACCCACACCCTACAGACATCCCTGGTAGGGCTACGGGCACGACTGCTCTGCAGCCCATCTCCATCACAATGAAACTCGGATAGTTTAGACTCCTTAAATGGCTGGGCTTTGCGAACCTGGGCTTTTGGACAGAGCTGATGAGACAGCCAACACCTGAGCAACTCTGCCAGTAGACCAGCCAATCCTGTAACCTCTGGCAGGGATTTGCTGATAAGCAGCTGGTGCCAAAAGAAGGCACAACATCCACAGACTCAGCACTTGAATCAAAAGCTCTAAATCTGGTCCTAAGGCTTCTCAGGCTCTTACCAGGAGTCTGATCCAGACATCAACTACCATACAAGCATAAAATGAGAAAACTCCGGACACTTAAGTCCCATGTTTGTAGTCTAAAGCAGAGATGTTCCCAAGCGCAAAACATGCATCCAAACCCAAGCATGGTGTGTTGGGATTCAGGATCTGGTTCCCATCTACTCTGGGCAGAGCTGTGTACTGCTCCTGTGTGCAGTGCTAGTTGCATCTGAGTCATCAGTGAGAAAATGAAAGCTGCAGAAACTGAGGGACTCCAGGGAACACTGTGGTGTCAATGGCTGATGCCAGCAGAACCCCTCTTCAGCCTCTAGCTTCAGCAAAGGGGGAGAGAACAGTTCCTTGGTCAAAAGCAATTACGCATGCATGGCTGAGAGGGCAGCTGGGCTGAAATTTATTCCCAGTTGGAAATGCTTGTTTGCAAGAGTAGAGAGCACATGCAGGGCTGTCTCATTTAACAGCGTGTAGGTCATTTCCACATTTCCCTAAGCACACGTGACCCTACTCCTCTCTGCCCTTTTTAAGCTTCGATTTAATCTATACAGACACACTGTTCACAGAGCCCTTCACTGCTGCTTGCTCAGATCTGGTTTCTATACGTTCCAAACCCATCCTGCCAAGCAGCATGATGCGCACTGCGCTGGTGATGCTGCCAGCTGCTCTGGTTTCACTTCTGGAGTGCACAACACAAGAAGTATGAGTGTCAGCTGCCTGCAGATCTCACTGATAGCTCATCTGCTCACTTGCCTCTGGCCTCTGTCACTTCCTGAGTACACATCCCAGGCCCATAAAGCAGCACTATCTACAGACTGCAGGAACGTGCTCATGCTTTACCGCACAGCTGTGGTGCAGCACACTGTGCAGCACACCCTGCGCCACACTGCCAGGCAGCACTGTCCTCACTCCTTTTGCTGGGGCACCATCTTGCCTTCAGTCAGTCTGCCAAATACGTGCTTACTGATAAAGCAGTCCAAAACCTTTTGCTAGGTTCTCCAAAAGATAGTTTGTGTGGCTTATTTACTCATCCTAAGTACCATAGTTTCATGAAAACAACCCTCTTCAGCAGCCTATATCCTAGCTAGCTATGTAATTTATTCCCATGATGGACAATAAAACTTTTGCTTAACAATCTTTTCCCAATAATCTTACTTTTCTATGCAAAGACCTTACTTAATCAGGCCCACAAACTCAAAGACAACTAGCCTGCTGCTTTTGTGTTGTTACAAGCACATCAGAAAAAAAAAGCAGCAGCAGCAAACACACCATGCCTACAGTACACATTAACAGTGGTGGCCAACATCAGTCCATTGCAGCCAAGCTTACAGGTTAGCAGAGAGAAGACTTCTGCTCCCCTACAGAAACAAGACTGCAGATACAGGATCACACCTAAATTGAATGCTTTCCAGCACAGAAAGCCATGCTCTTAATGACTGGTTGACTAGAAGTGTTAGGAGAGTTGGAATTCCACCCCCCTCCCCTGCCTCTCTACCACCACCACAGTGTACTTGCATAATGTTGTGATAAAGAAGATAGCTCAGACTTCCCAGGTAAGAACTACTGATGGTTATCAGTGTTGAACAGCAGAGGGAGTGGGGGAGGTTGCTGTGGCACACGGTTGTGCCAGTTAAAGGTGTGGGGTCATCTTTTGCCAGCAAAATCATCACGCTACGGACTCCTTCGGGTCCTTCCCTTAGACCCAGTTAATTAATTTGAACACTAAAGCTGCAAATTTATTTCTATAACCCAAAACAGGCTGCAAAAAGGCATTGAGACCCTTCTCTTTTGGCTTATCTGTGCCTGGAGGCAAAGGCTCATATTCCTTTCTTGAGGGCCCTATGAAAGGGCTTTTCAATGAAGTAAGGAGCTTTTTACTACTACTGGATATTGCATCCTCTCTGCTCATATTCCATGCTTCTAGCAGCTACCACATTCAGAAGCAGAAAATGTTCACATTGAGAGTTACAGTGAATTTAGTGAGGCTTGTGGGCCCTCAGCTGCAGCTAAGAGCTACTCTAGCTCCTAGGGATAGGTTTGGGTTAGTTTGGACATTATTTATTTGAAAAGAAGTCACTGCTAAAATGTCAGATGGCATGGACTGATGGGAGTTCTAAACCTGCAACAAGCTTTATATTAGGCACTCTGAATCTCTGCAAGCTTTACGGACATCGGAAGATAATCCATGTAAGTAAAGCTATACATTCACTGATTTACAATTGATTGGAAAGTTATATTCATGTATATTTCCAGGGAAACAAACAAATCCTGACAGCTCCAATGCAGAGACACAAACCACTGCCTAAAAAACAGCAGGGAGAGACCAGAATATAAAATTCTCACTTCTTTCTAAAAAAAAAAAAACAAAACAACAAACTGCAACAGATATCCTTCTGAAAAAAAACAACCTTTTTGCTGACAAAGAACAGAGCAAAATACTGCTCAGAGAATCACAGAATGCTTTTGGTTGGAAAAGACCTTTAAGATCATCAAGTTCAACCACCAATCCAGCCCTGCTAAGTCTGCCACTAGACCATGTCACCCACTACAACATCTACTCATCTTTTTAACGTCTCCAGGGATAGTGACTCAGCCACTTCCCTAGGCAGCCTCTGCCAGTGCTTGACAACCCTTTCAGTAAAGAAATTCTTCCCAATACTCAACCTAAATCTCCCCTGGGCATCGTGAGGCCATTTTCCCTTGTTCTGTCACTGGCTACCAGGGAGAAGAGACCAATACCTACCTTTCTACAACTACCTGAAAGGAGGTCGTAGCAAGTGATAAGGCCTCCCCTCAGTCTCCTTTTCTCCAGACTGAACAACCCCGGTTCCCTCAGCTGCTACTCAAAAGGCTGGTGCTCTAAACCAATCACCAGCTCCATTCCCCTTCTCTGGACAAACTCCAGCCCCTCAATGTCTTTTTTGTATTGAGGGGCCCAAAACTGAACACAGGATTCAAGGTATAACCTCACCAGTGTTGAGTATAATAGGAGGATCACTTCCCTAGTCCTGCTGGCCACACTATTTCTGATGCCGGCCAGGATGCTGTTGGCCTTCTTGGCCACCTGGGCACACTGCTGGCTCATATTCAGCTGACTATCAATCAACAACCCCAGGTTCTTCTTCTCTAGGCAGCTCTCCAGCCACTCCTCTCCAAGCCTGTAGCGCTGCATGTTCTAGCCAGCACACACCCTGGTGTCATTTTTCAGTACCTAAACTGAGCTGCCGCCAGGCATGCAGAGCCACAGACTACTTCAGGTTAGTAGCCCCGCGCAAACCAAGGAGTTTAGGCTGATGCACAGTTCACTTGGTGATTTTACAGACCTGCTTTGCAGGTTTTTTTCCACTTGATACTAAGTCTGTAGGGGAAAGAAAAAAACTCTAAAAGCCCAATCTAAATTCAGCTGCAGGAGGTAGCTTTTAATTGTACTTCGGATCAATAGAGGAGCAACCTAACACTTGCTCCTGGTTACTAGGCCAGGGGTTGTACTCTTCCAGATAATTTTCCCCTGCGTTTCATATGTTCCCTTTCCCTTATTTGCTCATACAATCTGGATCCTCAACAATTTAAGTGCAGAACAAACCACTCATCTCTCTAGAGAACATATCGAATTATGTATCTGTACCACTGATTTTGGTACGTTATCAGCAGCAACGGCACATTAAGGAAGTAGTCCCAATATTTAAGCAGTTTAAAGCACTAGAAATGTGTTAAAAATAGCAGTCTCAAATCCATGTAGCCCGTACTGAAGTGATAGGTGTACCCAAGTACTTAAAGGGTGTCAAGTAGCATATTATTTCACTTCCTAGCTGCGTAAAACTAACAGCAGGCTAAAAGGCAGACAGACATTAATAAAGCTCCATCCAGAATGCTCCTTCTGTCAGGAGTAAATGTGCTACTGTAGCCCTCTTGTGTTCAGTTGGATTCACAGCTATTAGATCCATAGCATCCCTCCTTACACCCCTTAAATCAAGGCTCTGCATGCTTTAACCACACTGCCATTCAGTTCTTTGCCTTCTCCATCTTCCCTCAGTTCCTTTCATGTTTTTCTTCTTTCCATCCTGGCTGTAAAATCTAAGCATATTCAGACCATGTTGTGAAACAGCAGAGTGCTCCATTCGTATATTCACACAGTAAAACATGAGAACTGCCATTTCAGGGTATGAGGACTAAAACATCCCTCATTCCCTCTAAGCATGCTTTTATTCCCAGCATTTTTTCTCCATAAAAGGACTGTAACGAACACAATTTACAGCCTTGTTTCCCTCTTTTAGAAAATGCCTGTAAGTTTTAATTTGTGTCCCACAGACACCATTTAGAGATGTGTAACATTTCTCCACCCTTTCAGAAATCACCTTGACATTCTCCAAAACCAGCCAGTATCGTTGACAGTTCTGTTGATTCCAGACCTTCCCTACCAATCACTAAGATGAAAAACTCTCGCCTACTCCACTTAGCTGGGACATCACATAGTCAAAGTTGTAAGAGGCAGTGGCTTTTACAGGGTTCTCTTCCAACCTGTCAAGGCAGTAGCAAACAGAGTAAGTTACAGCTAACATTGCTATGGGTACTTAATAGGATAGAGTCTTGTAACTGAGAAGGAAGTAATGGGTTGTTTCCTAAAAGGCACTCACCTTCCGTGCCTGCTGCCTCAGCAGTACTTAATTCCGTCATTGCAAAAGCAGCTTGCTCTCACAGATCAGAAGGCTCAAGGTAAGCAGTTCAGTTGTGTTTTGAGAGCCACTATCACCTGTCTCAAGGAGCCAGGCTCCAACGTGGACATGCTGCTGTAGAGGAACCCTGGAGGAGGAGCCATAAACTAAGAAAGAAAGGAGGAAAAATTGATGAGAACAGAGAAAAGACAAAGGACAGTGCTAGAAGAGAAAAACAGCTGTGGCTTAGCAGCAACAACAGTGAGGAATATTAGCAAGCAAATCCCACTCTTGATCAGCAACAGAGGGGTGCACTGCAGCTCATGAAAACTTAAGAGTTTTCACAGATACAGGCAATCAATTTTGAGAGCAGCTGAAACCATAAGGAAAACAGGCTTCAGAAATTAAAATCCAAGTAAATAGTGAGTCATGGTATCTTCTTTCTTTTTGAAAGACAAATATAGTAGCAAAGCTAGGAGCAAGTTAAGTTCTATTCTGTGTCTTTCCTACAAACAAGGTAAAGGGGAGAAGAGCACACACCTCCATACCATTTGTTATTGCAAGGCAGTTTCCTAAAGTACAGAGTAATATAAAGCATTTCAGAGGAAAAATGGAAGGACCATATATGAAACAGACAGGAAACCCTACAGCCAGCCTGTGTTTCTACATAAATTTATCTTGGTTTTGAGCTGGATAAATCCAAAGAGATACCTCAGCCTCTGGATGTTTCAAAGAAAGCATGATTCATAGCACACCAGGGCCTTTGTAAACCAAATTGACAGGACTTACCTAGTAACTTAGTTATATCAGCTCAGCAACCCATGAAATCTTTGTGACAAAAAGCAATTTAGGAATGGATGTACCAAATATACTGCAGACAAGCTAGTCACTCCCACTCAAAACAGTACGACACATCAAGAGTAAATCAAAGAATATGGTTCAACTTCTCTGCGCGAGCACAGCTTATATAGTAAAACTAGTAAAAGGTACACAAGTTGGAAGGCAATTAGTTAAGGCAACCCTGAGCTGCCTGTATGTTGGGGGGGGAAAAAGGCTTATGCTGTAGAAGCAGAAAGCAAAGTTTCTAATGACCTCATATCTTTCAGTTTATTATTTGATAAAATATTTAACTTTATGAAAAATAAATTGTATGGATTTTATTACTGATATTATTTGGATGCTTTCCTCCAACGGCAAAGTGATAACACCAATAACACTGTCCTTGAGTCTGTTCAAGTATTACCTTTTACATATTAATAGAGTTCAGTACACACACCGCAGCTAGAGACCATGCCCTTACTTCCTTCAAAGGAGCAAAAAGATTTGTGGGATCATTTGGTTGCAGTCGCTTAAGACACTGTTGAGAAGCCTTGCCTTACATCCATGAAAGAAGCAGTGAAAGTCTTCAAAAGCCACATTGCAACTCATCAAAAGATTAGTTGATGACAAAAAATAAGTATTTTTAAACAGTTAAGCTGGCAGAAATTAATTTTCTGTCTGATCATGTTATTTCACTGCAAGCCAGGTCACTTAGAATCGAGGAATTTGTCTCCATAGACAAAAAGCCTTAGAGAGTTTTCTTTCTGATGTAGTAGTAAATCTGATCAATATGAAAACCTGTCCCTTTACTGCACTTAATCTATTCTAAACATCTCCAACGAGTAAACACCACACTAAAAAACTCATTGCTAAAACCTGACACACAGCTTATCTGAAACAAAACTGAAGTTTGCAACACAAGGAATGAGAAGTGATCAACTATGCACTCTCATTTAGAAACCCATGTATTTTAGTGCTTTCACTACAAGGACACCATTTGCAGTTCTCAGATACTTTCAACCTTAACTAATCTAGAGTTCACAGGCCTTTTTAAAAATATTCTATAAGATCGCCTACACAGACATATAAATAGGCTTTTCTGACTACAGATGAGCAATGGTTTAATTGGTTTCAGTCAGTTTTTGTTGGAAGTATAAAACAGGGTATTTTTGCCTTGGGAAAGGCAAGAGGTTTAAACTGATCAAAATGAGGTCACTTGTAAAAAAACCCACAAAATTTCAGTATTATGTATCACCATAGGCTATTCAACCACCCTTCAGAGTTGGAAAAAGGTTGTGAAACCCTCTCATATTCCATTGCTCCTGAATACTCTAGGGAGCCATGAACTACTGCAGCTGTTAACAGGACAACATTCAGGCATTCCAGCATTACAAAGCCAGATAGTGCTGTATTTGAGCCCATAAAGGCTGTGAGTAACTGAGAGGGATTAAGATGCTTCCCACCGTGTCCCCATCCTCCCTCCATGAGAAAATATCATTAGACAAGTGCAATCATCTCCTGGAGCTGCAGTTTGTGTCCTCTGTACGTATCAAATTCTGCTCATCCCATCCAGCAGAAATTAGTACTTCTATAATACCTCAGACAGGTCCAAGGGATCTCAGGGAAGGGGGTGATTCTCTGATACTCCATGTTGCAAAACCTTTGCAGACCTCTGAAAGGGACCCAGATGAACCAGAGAAAAGGTCTATATGAGCTGGCAAGCAGGACACAGGATAGGGTTATACATCCTTAGCTGGGACCAGGCAACAGTTGTCTCTCAGCTCACTGGTTCATCGTGGGCCTTTAACCCCTCTGCTCCAGCTCATTCAGCTCCAAGACAACACATCTGACAAGCTCTTCCTCTAAACTAGAATTTGGACATGGACCATGTAAAGGACGAGCCAGAGCATACAATAGGGGGTGTGCATTCACAGAATGGAAGAAAAGATGGATCATCCAAATAGGCTAAATGAATATCAAGAAATATTTTATTGTACATGTAATCAAAGTTTAAAAAACAGACAAGAAGGAGCAAGGGACATATTTATGTAGCATCTCAACTATGCAGGGTACAGAAATACAACTAGTAAAGAATTAGCACATATTAGTACCCTTTGCTCCCCTTTCCTGGCCCAGTGAAGGTTATACAAGCGAGATTAGTAATGCTTCAAATCAAGCCTTCTCAGTAATTGCACACTTGAGCTTACAAAGTTGAAAGTATGTTCAGTATCATGAAAGATTATGTGCCTTCAAAATAGTTGTTCATAAACAAAACCACTATCTTTTTAATGGTTTGTAAGCATTACTCGAATATTCAACATCAAGAGTATACTTAAATGACTAACGATTTAGCAGCCATAACTGTCTTGTTATATTGGAACTGACACTATCTTTAAGTATATCAATTATAGAAAATAGATTCCTTACGTTTAACAATATGTAGTAGAGAATATATTACCTAGTGGCAAAACCATAATGTAAGGTAAGAGGCTGTCGAGAAGCAGAGGAAGTATTCACAGGAAGCGGGGAGTGCTGCATGCTGAGAGCTGGGGGCACCTTGACTAATCAGAACTAAAACAGCTGAAGCTCAGGAGTGCTAGCTGCAAAGGAGTTACACCTCAGTATCATTGGTGTAAGTTTCAGAATGTCTGGTTTGAAAAATATGCTATTCATCCCACATCTATGTCAATCTCCTAGCCTAACTCATGACCCTAGAACCTCCTTACCACAGCACAGTAGGATCTTAAACAGTTTTAGCAATGTAACTCATGTTCTGCCTTACATGCTTCAAGGAAGAAGGCTTCCATTCTCTTCCACAGCCAGCTATGAAGACATCTGAAGGTGAATGCAGAGCTTTATCACGGCTTATTCACCTCTTCAACGACTCAGCTTCCTTCCTGATTAACAAGGGTGAAGGCCTTTAGGGTAAAACGCTGAAACTTCTTTCCAGTACAAGCTGATATTCTCTCAATAACTTAGAAATAAGACTTCACAAAAAATGTAAGCTATACAGCAAGGGTTTAATAAAATCAGTTTGACAACTGCTAAATCCCAAATTGAAGGCAAGACAAGTTTTGATATACCCATAAAAGTGAGATTTGTTTATTTTACAGTGGCCCAATAAGCCTAGCAAATTAAAAGACTCTTCACACTTCCAGATAAGGCCCATGGAAAGGCAGACAAAGCCAGAACGAAAATAACAGTAACTTACATATTCTGGATTCTAATGGCCTTCGGAGACTATATCGGATTTTTGGCTTAAAATGCAGGTGAATCATGATGTATAGTATAACGATACCATGATCTCCATCTATTTCAGCCTACAGCATGGTCCAATGTAGATTGTTAGCGTCAAGTTACACACATAGGACTTGAATTCACTAACGCTTATAGCACCACTTGATTGCTGCTGTAAATAATGAGTCCTCTGCCAGAAAGAGCCTTTGATACTTGTGGACCACCTCCCATTCTGGGCCAGTTGACCTATCCGCGTTTTTTGCCCTCACACATATGCATCTGTTTTCAGAAAAATCTAAATAGCGCCAAGCTTCAACTCTGTGACATAACAGTTTGGTCTCCAAAGTTTCAAAATCAGCTCTCCTTGTATGAAGTTCTCACAACTAACAGATCAATTTATTGACAACCTCCCACTAGTTATTTCCTGTACTTGCCAACTGCACAGTCATAAAAGCCTCCCAGCTCTTCTTCATACTGCACAGCTTTGAAACAAGAAGGGATCAATATAGATATCTCAGGATTAACAGACCTAGGTGCAGGGGAAAAAAGCAGCTGTTTTGTACCTCGGTAATTATTGCTCAGTATTTATCTGTCTTAAGCAACACCAAGGCAGTATTTGAATTTATGCTGCACTTTAGCAGAGACAGGTTCCCTACCATTAAAGAAACATCAGCCTTTCCACAGGAAAAAGTCTCTAAAATTTAGCTGGCCGTTTTTTTCTTAGCCATTATATTTAACAAGGCAGATTTGTTTAGCTTCTCATTCTGACAGCATTATAGAATTGTCAAAGAATATGGCACATACCTACAGCCTGTCTTTAGAGGAGAGTAGCTGGGCTGCATGGTTTTAAGAACTACAGAATTTTATTAGCTATGCTAAACACCACTTAAAGAGCCTAAAATTGTTTGAAGACTCACCAGCTAACTAAACAGAACAGTTGTCCCATGAAAGTGATTTCACTAATAACTGAACTTGAAGACAAACACTACAAGAAAGCCAATAAAGGAAATCTTGTGTGATCAAATATTCTCTTACTATCTCATCTGAAAGAAGCTACCTGCCACTTTGAAGCATCTCCTCCTTCCATAGGAATAACCAACATACCTTTTGGAGGCAGTTCAGACAGTGACTGCTCAAAAGTGTTTCTACGAACTGCTTTTTGGAAGAGAAAATAAGTTATTTTACTATTTGCACAAACTGAATTTACTACACTGGTTTTACTCTGATAATGGTTTAGCTACAAGGTATCTGTACAAGATATATCAGCAGAGATAGCACATTGTTAACACTATATATGTAAACCAAGAAACAACAGGTCCTTCCATCAAGGTGTCACATTGCAGGTAACCCATTTTACATTAGTCCAAGAGGCTGTGAAACTTCACTTCCACACCAAGGAGAGTCCTGCTGAGCCCAATAGAAAAGCTGTGTTCTACAAAGGTGACTGTCCATCCTGGAACAACAGCAGGAGAAGAATCAAGCAACCAGTGTTTGCAGTAATATTCTTAAGAAGGATTCCATTAATTCGGTGCATATTGCTGTACATAAGGTGCATAAACCTGTCAGGTACGAGATCAGCGTGAAGAGAAGCCAGTTGCAAGGCTGCAACCAACTACTGGTGTCATGTCCCAGATCTGGAAGAAAATATTTTTGAGAATTAAATGGCATTGCAAAAAGACCCAAAACTTACTTTGTAAGAGGCACAGACCTCCCTGGACACAAAATAACCAATCCTGTTTAAATTGTGCTTTAGGAAAACCTCAGAGATTTATACCACCCTTTACAAACTGAAAGCCAAAGTTTGGCTGGAGAGTCTTCTAGATGTTCTCTGTAGGCCTGTTTTTAAAGTGCTATGCAGTTCGTTATAAACGTGCCAGAAAACCAGGGACAGACTGCAACAGTATCAGTTCTGACTCACATGGAGGATATACAGCATAAGCACAGCAAAATTTTACATGAGTCTGATTTCCATGTCACTGTCATAACCAGGGCTTTCAGTGGCAATACTCCAAGAAGCCTGGGAGCGCAGACTAACGGAAATCTGCACATTTCATTATGTTTGCATCTTTACCGTCACTGGCAGATTCTCCTACTGTTGATGCCTGCTTTGTTTGTCCAGAGGACACCAACAGGAGCCAGTTTTGACAGCTAAACTCAATACAGTGGAGTTACAGGTCACTTCTTCCTTCAGCTGGAGGAAAAACAGTCTGCAATAAATACAATCCTTGCTGCCCACAACAGTTAGTTTGGTAGAACAATTGTCAGAAATAAAAAACTATATACAAACATTAGTTCTCTATTAAATATTTCTAATATATGCAGGAAAGAGGTACATGAATACCTTCACAATCCGGTCACTCCCACAAGTCACCATTAGCCCTCTGGAGATGTCCATGGACATGTGTGAAATGTTGTGTTTTCCTTCATGAAAGGTTGCCAAGGAAGTTCGGCTGCAAGAGAACAATTCAAATGAAAGTCAGCCATCAGCTGAAGCTTGACAGCATCACTATAGCAGTGCAGAATAAACTTACAAGAAAATCAAGTTGTTCAAGTACCAATCAATCAGCCCTGAGAACTGCAGGGCCATATTAAAGGGCACAGAATTAAATTAGCAAGTCCTGCTAAGGCACTGGTTGTGTATTTATACAGGTGTGATATTTCCCAGCCTTCTGCAGCCTGTTAATAATACTAGAGCAGAAGTGCTACACTACTTTAGTGAATAATTCCACTCTTGGTTATGAAGTCAAGTTGAGCCACATTTTTTCCTGCTAGCTCTCATGAGTCATTTAGGGCACAGCACCTCCCTTTCTCAAAAAAACCCCAAACAAATCACCCCATCAACCAAAGAAGCACCCAACAAACAGGAAAAAAAAACAAAACAAAACAAAACAAAACCACAACACCCCCAAAACTGGCATCTGATTACTGTAGTCCTCTAGCATTCCAGGTGTCCAAGAAGGTGACACGACAGTGAACAGTCAAGGGCTGTTCATAACAAGATAAAGAGGGGGTTTATTAATTGCTAAGAAGAGTTTAATGAGACAAACTATGTTTAACCTGATTTGCTTGCATAGGGAAAATAAGTGTACATGAACTAATGCATATAAATCCTGGCAGCTGTGATGCACTGTCAGGCATCCATTTAGCAATTTTAAGTACAATCAATAAGATTTCTGTTCAGGTAAAAGCTGAGACAAATGTTTCAACTCTAGATTGAGGCTCATGGAAAAGAAGAAATAAAGTGGATAAAAAAGTTGTAATACCACACCTGATCCAAATCAGCTTGTAGAGCCAGTTGAGGGATCTCAGTCATTGGAGTGCCCAAGGCAAAGGTGGCCTATTAGCAGAGAGTCAGCTTGGCTCATTTGTGTAGCATTGTGTGTGGATGTGGAACAAATACAAGGGTTCCCGCACTTCAGCAGCATTACTTTAATTTATTATTCCTTAATACTCACTCTTCATCCTTGATTGACTCAAAACAGGAATCACAGACGCGAACTTGGAACTCAAATCCCATGATGGGGTAACTTGACCGTTTGGTACTACACTTGCCACACACTGCTTGCCCACATTTTCTGCAATGATGCTTCATGGAGGAAGAAGAAAACAAACAAAAGAATCACTGTATTGCACCACTTGAGCACCTTATCAAGTGTTCACTGAAAACCACCAAAGCTTCTGGTTTTCAACCTGTTCGGAAGCCTTCTGTTATTTCAAGAAAAGACCAAGGACTCTTGAGTTCTGAACAGCTGTCTTGGCCATTAATGGCTTTACCCCAATAGTCTCCATGACCATCCTCCTTTTGTAAGCTCCTTCTGGGAGCATGGGAAAAAGAGGGTCGAACAAGTAGCCAATGAAATAACAGTCTGAGTGCCAGAAACAGATGAGTGTCTCGGTGTCTGTCCAAAAAGAAAGTTACCTGGAAAGCTTTCACATTCCAGCTCAGTAAAAGCAGGGCCATCATTGCTTCACTGAAATGAGTACCTCAACTCATTAGGCTGCAATCTCCTCAGTTACTGGGCACTATGTGCCACTTCACACAACACTTGAAGATTAGTCCACAGCTCCAGTGTATAGAAATATTCTGAGAAACCCAACAGAGCACTCCCAGCACAGGCTGCTTTGCCCTATGATAGATGTTTGATGCAACACTTTCTATAGAACTTGGAAATTTTAGTATTGCCTAGAAAATGTGACCTCTCAATAGACCCTCACTTCAAAGCAGCAAAAAATGCCAACAATTTAAAAGATCTAACAAGTTTTAGTGGTTTTCTGTTTGCATTTTGCTTAAGTGCTGAAGTACAGCTAAGCACTCAAACCAACTATCTCACCTGTCTCAACCCTAATGTCTTTGTGTCCCACATTTGCTTTATATTCCAGAAGAAAGGTTGTTCACACTTCTGACAGGAATCACTTTCTAGCCATTGAGGAGCCTACAAAAGAGCAAGAGATGCAAGCAATCAGAATGATTTTTCTTCATATAACAGCCAAGGAAGTTATGTTTTAAGAACCCAAAGTAAAGTTTTACTTGGAAAGATGGTCTGTTTCAGCTGTGGACATTACAACAATAGATTGCCCACAGTACAGTGCACAGGAGGTTTAGTAAGAAAAGCCCCAAACCACGAGAGTTATTTGTTACCTACACACCTCCTATACTTTTTAAGCCCAACACTATGTTATGCTACTGCCTTAATAAGAAAACTAATTCAAACATCTACGTTATTAAACTTGCTGCAGGCATTCAAAGACTGTTGCTGTGGTTGCTTAGATGATTTTTAAGGGCTAGTGGAATCCAAGTTGTAGAAACTGAGGTAGTCGTCCCCTCCAAGAGAGGGAGTCCAGGAGTAAATTCTGAAGTAAATATCATTTCTGCTTTTGGACTGCAGAACTGCAGTCTGAAATAATTAAGAACTCATCTGCATTTTCCATCCTGCCCACATCTTCATTCAGCATCCCTTCTCCTACCCACATATTTTTCCTGCCACAAATGGACTAGGCCACATGAAAACAGTTAGAGATTTCTCACATTTCAACACTCTTAGATGACTTCAACTGAGCATCCTTGTCAGGGACAGAAAGAGGCGCATAGTATTTTTAGTACACGGGCTTGAATTAGAACGTGTATGTTCTATACAACTTCATACATATGATGTATGAGGCTCCTCAAAACCCAACAGGAGAAAAGCTGGAACAGTAAAGAGGCTTGTCTTCCCAAATCACTTGATAGTAATAAAACAGTATCATCAGTTGCACCTCCATCTCACCATGAATATTTATTAATACCAGATGTCCAGTTCCTACATCTTCAACCTTGATTGCATCCCCTTCCTTCCCCCATGCTATTGAAAAACATCATAAAGGGTAGAAAAAGTCCATTGTGGAGGGTGGGAGTAGAAGAAATGAGCTGCCTCTTCAAGTAAGAAGTTCCATACTGTTTCTTTCAGTTAATTACAATAGCAGTTTTCAATTAATATTTTTGAGAGGACAATCCACTTTCTGGCTCTCTGTAGTAAACCGGGATATCTCCCTATTTTTGTAATCTTAATTTCACTACCAACACTACTAGCAACATACAGTTGGATCTCCCCAAGATCAATACTATGACTGCTAGTGGAGTTACCATTCTTTTTAATCAAAAATGCCTGTCTTCTATTCTTAAGAGCATTAATGAATATTAGAAGATACGCTATAACATGACCTGCTACCTAATGCTTCAGAGGCAGTATGTTCACTGTTCTCCAATCATTCATGTTCTCTGCTTTTGCACTGGGCTTGATTATGTTTTTCAAATGAGTTCTGAGATACAACGCCTGTTGCAAGTTAACCATTTTATTTTAGTTGTATTGAAACTATTATTTAGAAGATCGCTTAATTATTGCACGTATATCCAGAAGAGAAACAGCCACATCTTAATTTCCCAACTGTATTATAAGTCAATTACTTGCAAATACAAAGACTCATATCACAGAAGTTTTGAAGCGAGATCATCACACTGAAAATGAGAGAAGTCACCCATAGCATTCAGTGTGTTTGAGGTGACAGCTCAATGCATGTCAGAAAACAGTTAAACACGACACTTGCATTTAAGGAAACTCAACAGGGCAAGGAAGGCTGACCCTTAGGTAGTGCTTTATGAAGCAACCAAAACTAACTCCTATAATTACAGTTTAACCAACAACAGTTGCAATATACAACTTTTCAGGTCCTATGATGGACATGAACTGATGCAGAAAGAATGCACGTGGGAGGCTCAGCTGCTGTGTACTGAGGTCTTTAAAAAAAAACACTGTCTGGGGACTGAATCTCTGCATTGTGAATTGCATCTCAAAACCAGCATCTCACTTCTTTATCTGCTTTGACATCAGTTAAGAACTTATTTCAAGACTGCTGATACACAGGCTGTTGGTTTCTATACTGGAAAGGCTTGCCTGCTTTAGAGTGTTACAGCAGCAAGGGCTGAAGCCATTCCACTGAACGTGTCTCATTCAGTTAAGACTCTAAGCAGTACCAAGCCTGTCCTGCACTTCTGTCCTGGGAATCCACCTGCCACAATGCAGTATGGACAGCCACTAGAACAGAGTAGGTTTCAATAACATCATTCAGTCTTAAAGTTTCAGGCAATATGAGGAAAACTGCCTGCAGAACTCTTCAACCTAGGGCCATGACCTTACCTCTTCTCGGCTGATATCCATGTTCCAAACAGCAATTCCCCCATCAGCTGAACAAGATACCAGCTGCCGTGTTAGCTGGATGTAACAGATAGCCTGCACCTTGTCACTGCAAACAAAGCAGATGCTATTTACCCATAGGTATTTAAACACAGCTTAGTTTCCAAGCAAGCTACAGTTTATCCTTGTAAAGCTACCTAGGAAGCCAAAGCTGATTTTCCAACACTTTGCTAAGTCTACTACGTAAGCTATGAAGATGAGTGAACAGATGCTGTCACTTAAAGCACTACCCTAGCATCAGGATGTTTCCTAGAACAGTGTTCCCACAGGCTTGACCAGAATACCAGACGTACAGTTCCACACTAATATTTGCTGTCTGTAAGCACTGACAGTGAGCTGACTGAGACAAATGGCTCAGAGCTGACATGCAAATATTGTTCTGTGTTGCCAAGGACAGCCAGTTATCAAAACAGAGACAAATGGACAAATAGAGAAATATTTGTTTCAAGCTATAGCTAGAAAGCAGATCGAGCTTCCATTTTTGCTAACAAACCACAGTAAGTTTGTAGCTGTAATGCAAAGCAAGCATTCATCAATAAGACGGTTTAATCCTAAATAGTTATGGCAAAATAAGTCTATCCTAAGAAATTAAACAAAGGATCTCAAGAGTATTAGACTACTTTTCAACATCTAAGTTGAATTTAAAAAAGCCATTCAATCTGCTTCTCAGAAGAACTTAATTTCCCATTCAGTATGAAGTTTGATGCTAAGTGTGATGTTAGAGAAACTAACAAACTAACAGTGTTGCAAGTCTTCACTAGGACATGAGGCAGAAGTAACAGTAATACAATGTCCTCCAGTCACTTGACTTCAGTTATATTTTCGTAACCAGTACTGTTATTAGTTCTTTAGCTATAAAACTAAATCCTCAAGATGTGACAAGAGTTCTAGGGCTAAGGCTATCAATCCTCAAAGGTGGATAGAGGTATTTATGGAATTACACAAGAGGACAACGCACTACACATTTCTAAATATAAACAAGATCTCTATTCCCTTTGCATTTAAGTAGAACATATCTTCAGTGGCAAGCTGCCTGTTAGACTGAATTAAGGCTCTAGGTTTAAAAAGGGCAGCTAGCATTGTGTCTCTCTAAATGTAGTTGATTAAATACAGACAACTACCTACCTAATCCACAGAGCAGGATATGTGACATGGTTGTCTCAAGTCTAGAAACTCATCCCTGTAATTTAGCCAATTAGCTTATCACCTCACTGATAGAGGCAGAGAACAGGAACATACTGAGTCTTATTCTACGTGGGTATATGAACGTGCTTATACATGAAGTATTTAGCCCCACCCTCACAGGCAACTCTGTGAAGTATTTACAATACAGAAGCATGCAACTTTTACGTAAAAGTCCAAGCGAGATGACTTAAGATTTTTACCCACCTCTTTCTATAACCTACTTATGCTATAGTCTCATTACCCACAAGTCAGAAGTATCAAACATAAGCAAAAAAAAAAAAGACTTATCAGTAAGGCTTTTCTAGTACTGATTATCTTTCCTTCCCCTCAGAGTCTTCAGAGTTCTGAAAAAAGTTACTTTCTCCATTATTCACAAATATTCAAATATCTTGCCATGCTATTTAGTCTTCCTGGGACTCTGCATTCACCACAGAACACGTAGGAAAAAAGACACCACTACATACTGATGTCCCTGGAGCAGCAGTGTTCGACCCTTCCTTCCACCAATATCCCACATGATAATGCTGTGATCAGAGGCACCTGAGAAGAGCAGCCGTTGAACAGGATCCCACCATAGAGAAGTAATACTTCCTAGGAAAGAACATTCTGCAGTTAGATCTAAGGGAATCACTCCCCAACACAATGATACTCTTTTAGGCTATTAAAGTGAAACCTGAGGTACTCTTTCTACAGTAAGAGATATGGAAAGCCCAAAGGATGGCACGCAACAGCAAGATACAGCCCTGCTAGAGAAGCTAAGAGCATTTGACAACAGAGCAAAACCTCTTCAAGACGACAGCAAGATGCAAAGAATAAGCCATAAAGTTGGAGTTACTAACTTTTTGCTCCTTGTGTTTAGGTGATTGGTAAGAGTAGGCAGGCTGCTATGCGATCTTTGAGATAAAAGCTACTAAAACTTGCCAAGCAGACTAGCACCTGCAATATAGCAAGGTGCTTGGTCAGCACGTAGTGTTCACAGGTTAACCAACTCCTTTACATAACCATTTACAAAACAGATGCTGTTAACAAATCTGACCACTACATACTAAATTACAACGCTAGATTTCAGAAGGCCCAACCTGGCTGTATACCTCATTAGTCAGAAATAGAAAGAAACGAGTCACCTGACAGCAGCAGTCTTATACTAAACCTGTATGCATAGTAATGTAAATAGGAGACTAAAGAAGTAATTTTGTCACTCACATTGCAGGAACATTTTATTCCCTTACAGACATCCCTTCCTTTAGAGCATCCTTCCACTGCTCAGTTGTCATCAAAAGCCTTGTCAGTTTTAAAGCAAGAGGAATTTTAGTTACAGCCCAAATCAGTCTTTTCCAGCTCTCTGGAGTAAGAGATTTTTCTTGCCACCTTTAGGGATACACTGTTTTCAGGCTGACCCATTTGTGTACAGCTGTATCAACGTACAGTGATCAACCACATCATAAAAGGTAGTTTGAGCATTATCTCAGCACTGCACAGAGCAGGCTGTTAAATATGGAGAATTCTAGAAGCATCACTGTTGAAGGACAAGTTCTAAAAGCATTTAAACTGCAAGGCAAATGTTGCTTGCTTATGAAGTCACAGTTACGTAAGAGCTAGAAAGGAAACAAGATGAAGTCAGACTTTTAAAGTCTGGCAAACACAGATTCATTTAGAAAAGAAATTCATGCCACTGAAGTTTAGAGTTACCAGACTTTGAGAATATTACACAAATGCTGTGTAGAAAAAAAAGTTACATGAGATGTGTTGTGCTTTAAAAAAAAAAAAGTAAAAAAGATTTTCTTACTTCTACTTTTACTGTTACACTAACTGAAGAAAATCTGGTTTCTGCCCCTCAAATTTAATCAACGTCTATACTAGATCAGTTCTTGTTTTGAGGATCACAATCCCTTTGGGGAACTTATATATATAAGCCAAAAGTTGTCTACTCTGTGAACATCAGTGTCGTGATTGGTGCTTGGAAGGCCACCACAACTCAACAGATACTGAGATGTACTTCTTTCAGACTAACAATAATATATATCGAGGAGTTGCATTTTAACGTAGACTACTGCAAAAGCATAGAGAGGTAAAGCAGTCTCTAGGGCCAGGAGAATTATTGTGCTCTTAACTGAAACAATCTGAAATTCTGCATGAAAGCAGAAGAGGAATTTATCATTCGAAAAATCTCAACTTGCCTCCCTCATTCAAAGGCAGCTTCATCATTCTACAGTCATCTGTAAATCAGGAGCCTACTCAGCTTTAACAAAGGCTACTCTGTACCTACACCTCTTAAACAAGGCAGCCTTTTCCAGTGTATCAGACTTATGCCCCATTAATCCTCCCCTACCCAAATGCAAACTAGTCAGCTGATTTGAACACTGCCAATATCACATGGGAAGATTCATTACATCTTGTTTATCTCTCTCAGCATATTATTACATTGAATGTTCTTCTGAGATTTATGTTCTTGCCTTACTCATTACAGCAGATGGTGGATCCACATCATGTCATAGACTATCTGGTCCTTCATCTGATATAAGGACTCCAGCTGTACTACACAGGATGAGACATTTGCTTTTGACTTGACAGTTTTGATTCTAAAAGGCTCTATACTTCTTGCATGTAGCACAGTTTCAGCTAAACATAGGAAACTGAACTAGAGTCTCAAAGACTGATCAGAACATCACACTGGCATTGGGAAGAATTAAATGCCTTTTTAGAATCTAGCTTGTGTGTTGCTGAAGCTGCATTAGGGGTTATTATAATACTACGAAGTCTTCAGAAAAAAAAGTAGTGGCACATTCTGGTCCTTTCTCATACACATAAGGAGACTAATGTTTTTAAAGGTGGCCACCTAGTGGACAACTTTAGTTGAATGCATTTCTTATTTTTCATCTATAATAAAAATACTTGTTGTATTCATAAGGCTAAGATATCCTCTCAGCAAGAACGTGTCTGCTGTTTAAGAGACAGCCATACATACAACTTTGGGCAACTACCCTGCACTAGTTGTTTATTCAATATCTATCCCTAAGAGTTTGATAGTCAACTGAACGTCTCATCCCAATTTACAAAGAGGCACTACTATCTGGGTCAAGTGTGAATTAAGAGAAAGATTTACTTTACCTTCATGCCCTTTGAGTGTGGTGATAACCGAACACGTATTCTGTTCAAGCTTCAGGAGTGTGATCTGTCCAGAATAATCACCAACGAATGCATGTCGAGTCTCATAATCGTATCTGAACACCAGTCAAGGAGAAGCCTTATTTGCTCTTAATAGTATTTTATGGGACTGAAACAGACAGCACAGCTGTCAGCTACACAGTCTAAAAGTGGAAAAGAACATTTTAAAACCTCTGATAAAGGGCCTCAAGCTGCACCAGGGGAGGTTCAGACTAGACATCAGGAAGAATTTCTTTACTTAAAGGGTGGTCAGGGATTGGAACACGCTGCCCAGGGAGGTGGTGGAATCACCATCCCTGGAGGCATTTAAAAGACGGTTAGATGAGTTTCTTAGGGACATTGTTTAGTAGGGAGACAGACACGCTTGGACTCGAGGATCTCAAAGGTCTCTTCCAACCTTATGATTTTATGATTCTATAATAAATATTTACATAGCTACTTCTAAAGGGGTTGGAGACCATAGCATTGTAGTTAAGCCTTTTTCATTCCTTTCTACCCCTCCTACCCTTCCCTACATTTGCAAGTAAGACAGTATGGAAATAAGCGAGAGACATTTTAGAAAGACACTGGATAAACCATGAGATAATCCATCCACTAGTTCAAAGCATGCCAAGTAGCTTTAGACTTTTCTAGCAGATATTTACAGAACACACTCATGATTCTCTACAAGAGATGCCATAGCTTCTCAAAAGTACTTGTTGTCATGCAAAGCTATCATTAGGAGCAACCCACTGGACATTGGGTGTCATTAAGTCTTACCCAGTATCTGCTCCTATAAATTCTTAAGTTTTCTAGCATGGTATTCTAGTTGATGCCCCCAGGATAGGATAAGATACAAGGGTGTTGACCCTCCAACAGCTAGTTTACCTTACAGTTGAAGAACACGATGTTCTTTCTCTATGAGAAAGCAAGACCATCAAATTTCTTGTTCTGTTGGCTGCTCTTTCAAGGTTACCAATGCAGGTCCTTGAGCACAGTATCGAATAATAAAGAGTACTTCAGAAAGGGTTGTCTTTTAATGCTGGCATAAAAGCCACAGCACATCCTAGCATAGGATCTGTTAGCAAGGTGGCATGTTTGGCAAAGGCATTATACATCATAACAGTCCTCTGATACTCCGTTTTTGTCACTATGTAACTACTGTCTCCAGAAACTAAAGCACAGAAACCTGGATGGGACCAGATCGTTTGTCATCTTTAGAGGGCTTTTTATTATTCTGGATATAAGCAAGAGCTACAAAAAAACCCATAGAGATGACTCTGCATAAGCTAAGAGTTGTGTATCAACTCACCTGTCCTCCTAGAGCAACACAAAAGCAGCCAGCAGCTAGCAAAGTAGTCTGTTCTACGTAACAGAAAAGACTAACTTTAAAAAGTCAGTGTACCAAAAATCCTACCCCTAAAAGTGAAAAAGCAGAGGTTTTGCCATCTGATGACATTCTGAAATCTCTTAAGCCTTCAGAATCTTGAGATAAACAATTTGCTTTCAACAAATCCACTAAGTCCCTGAACACGTGATCCTATCTCCAATTTGGAAGCGCAGGCTAGCATTATCCCCACTAATCCAGTAAAGAATAGGCACTCTGCTGTGTTTTTCAGAAGCTTACTCATAGGATCATTAACAAATAACTCCTAAGGGATCTCCTGATAGGGAGACCATGCGCCTTGTGTGCACACCAGAAAGCTAGTTCTTCCAAACACAAGTCCAAAAGCAGGATCAATTACAATGCATATTCAAATGCCACGATCTTCAGTGGAAATTTATTTTTATCTTGGAGAACAGACTATGACCTTTTCTATCATTTTCATAATAAACTGTTTCATTATTTGCAACAGCATTAGTCATATAACCCCTTTGAATTTAAACAGGCTGAGGCTTCCAGCTGCTGTGAGCTAGTCTCCTAACACACACACTCCCCAGTATTAACCCAGTTCTGTGCTGCACTCAGCTGAGGTGAGCTGTATGTAGAATGTTTAGTGGGGCACAATTCTAAAACAAGGACAGCAAAAAAGAGCAACAGTACAATACCAACCTGTCAGCTCTTCAGTCAGCAGTGTTTGCACAGACGGAAGACTTCAGAAGACCAGACATGCTGATGGCATCTGAGCAGTTACCTTGGCGAGTTTCTTAGCACAGGTATCTAGCAATTCTAGAGGTCTTCATTTTTTCAAGAGATGCAGCTGACCTCCTTCAGCTTTCAAACCATGCCACTTCTACAACATTACTGCCATTAATCCTCATACACCAGTGAGCCTTGCTGTTGGGCCACATCTCAACTGCCACCATTACCAAATACTAAAAAATAGTTTTAGAATTTCAAGTATTTAATTCATGCTCAAAAGCTTTGATATATGAAGTATACTTTAGGCTACCAGGTTTGTAAGTCTTCTATGTGGATAAAGAATGCCTTGAAGTCCTTAAGCCAGAGTTCTTAAGCTACAAGTGCTGCAGTTAAAAGCAATATTCATGAAGGTAGACTGCACACAGACAAATTACCACTAGTAATGAATTTTCAGTGTACCCTGTAGCTTAAAGATAGAAAAGAGTAACATGAGTAAAGACAAAAAAAAAAAATTAAAGCAGTCCAAAGGGTTTTCATGATGTTTTGTGCTCTAGGACTCAAATGCACACTGTCATTTATTGAACAAAGTGACTTGCCTAGGAAGCACACAGGCCGGGGTGCAGATACAGTTAGGAGTCACTTACACAAGATGCTAAAAACATCTCAAAATTAGGACCTAGTGCACATTGCAGTTTCTGGAACTCAAGGTCACAAAACAACTTTCTATTTCATAACAGCTAACAGAAGTAAAGGTATTAAACACCTAATCAGAATAAGAGTTTGCAGACTTCACTCTAGCTTTTCACATGAGAAGGAGGGAACAAATCATGCTAAAGGAACAAAGTGCTTCTGCAGTTTCAGGTTAGCAATCATTTTTCAAAGGATACTGTAGACATGAAGCCCAAGAGGTGAAGTAATGTCTCCCCAGCATACTCCCACTCCTGGTGCACATCCAGCTGATACACTTGTCATGGCCAGTGCTGATAACCCACTCTGATGTCAGGCAGAAAGTAATAGCAGATACTCGATTCTGATGAGCTATAGGAAGAAAAAGATTCTAGCTACTTTTCCCTAAAAAATCAAAGTGATGTGTTCTTCTGTTCCAATTCAGAGAGACATAGGTTGAAGACGATATCTAAGCAATGCCCCAGGGAGATTTTTTACCATCACGTTATACTTACCTCTAGGCTGCATTAAAAGGTTAGCATTGTTCTCTTTGGTATTTGCCTACTGAATAGCTTAAGTGAACCAAACATGTCAGTCAGCTAATTTAAGCCTTACTCCCACAGAGAAGCTGAGTTCAGCCCAGATACCTAAGATGCTCTGCAGGCAAACCCTCAGCTTCCTCTAGTTAGGCAGGGACTAAAAACCTTAACTGCTTTCTTTAAGTCCCTCTTTTCCTGATCCCAGGGTAGCTATGCTCAGAATCATGCTTTTAAGCATCTGGAAGTGCATTGAGGCCACAATATTCAAACTGCTACCTGTGAAAGCAATCAAATCTCATCCAGCTTTGTTTAGAATGGCTGCCACCAAGCAGAACTAACATGAGCATTAGAAAGAAGACTCTCTGCCCCCCAGGATGCAAGTACTTCCCTTGATTGAGTTGTCAAGTCATCTTCCTTAGGATAAAGGGGAGGTTTTGTTGCTTTAAGAACACGGTATTTTCTCCTAACCAGGAACACTGCTACTATCAGTGTCAGGGAGCCATGACAAACCGCACTTTGCTTCGCTACATAATCTGCAGTCTTTAAGTCTCCTTCAAGCCTTTCACATTAATAATCCAATTTTAATCAGCAATCAAGTTTTTTATTTTAAAGATGCGCATACAAATGCTGAAATTAGCACCTCCATAAATTTTAGAACAATCTCTATTCCCTGTGTAACAGAAAAACAAGACCGGTTTTGTCCCTATTGCTCTCCTGAGAGAGAAGGTAAGGATTCTTATCTTCAGCCAGAAGAAACCAATCCCAATGATTATAGAAAATAAGGACAGAAATTGCAAATACCATAATGCACTTTTAGAAAGCTTTTACCCTAACATTTATGCAGTATAACTACCCCACTTGAAGAGCAAAACCTGAATTTACTAGTTCTGGCTAATTACACTTAGAGGCTAGTGACGCACTGAACTTAAAGATAGAGACTGCAACTCAGACGTAGATGACTGCGGATTACTCAATAAAAGAACATTTATCTTACAGCAATTATCCCCAACTAAGTGACAACTAGAATGTCAGTGATATTTTTTAAAGCATATTTGGACTTGATTAATTTGTGATGATGTCCAGTTTCCCAAGCATTTTAAATGCCTCACTTTCAAACAAATGTTAGTGTAGACACTGGTTAACAGTTTACCTGGATAGGTCTTCACAAAGTTCATCTTATTGAAGTCCTCTGAAATATGAAACTCCTAAAAGCAAAGCAGAACTGTTAGAAAAGAAGCCACAGTGACATCAACAATATTGATATCCAAAAAAGAGCAGTAATCTCCCAGGCCAAAATTTGCATAGCAGCAATATATCTCACTAAATACTAGCAGTTTCTCAAGCTGGCGCATAGCACGCTGAGACACCAATAGTATATTAAGGTTATTAGCGAACCACGTTTTCAACAGGGAGAATCCTTTCAGAACCGAGTTTGCTGAATGGAGATTATAGGAAGAGATATGATTGCATTTGTCTCCATCAGGAAGAAACAAAACTGTATCTTGAATAATTTAGGATTTAAGTATCCGAGACTTCATATTGGGCAGGTTTAAGTGAGAATATTATTTGATCCATCAGGATTACCAAAATTTTAAGTCTTGCAGCAGTTATTTCCTGAATCACTATTGTATGTAGCTCTGTGTAGGCTATTCACAGTAGTTATCAGTAGAATCACTACTTATGACACTCATGCAGTAGCCTGGCTCCTCACAGGACAATTACTATTTTGACCTTATCTTCACAGAGAAAGGAAACCATTAAAGCATCTGAGAATCACAAGATTCCCCCTCCTTTGCAAATAAGTGGGGAAGAATACAGACTCACTTTCTGTTCTGCTGTATGCATTTGCTCTCCAGGAGTGCAAAAGCTATTACAGCAAGAGTGTAGAAAGACAGTAGGACAACTTCCCAGAAAGAAAAAACACTAACCCTTCCTCTTGTAATTTTAGAATTAGTGTTTAAATTTCCACATCGTAAAAAGGTCTACAGCAAGAGAATCTAAGAGACATGTGCATGGTGAGAAACAGGTAGATCCATACTTCTGCCCAGAAGTAAGCTAGCCGCAGTTCACAGCCCCTTTAGTGCACCACCATGGCACTCTGCCCAGCTTAATGCACTTCTCAAAATAATTCCTTAAGGAAGTGTAATTGTTTGGGTCCACTGCTACACAAATGGCCCAAGGACTTCTAGAGGCTAGCTGGCTCGCATCTAGCTAGAACCACCCTTGTTTATTTGCAGTCCTCACAGACAATCTAAGCAATTCTCATCTGCATTCTTAAGAAAAGTCACAGCAACTTACCATGATAGCTCCATTATCCTGGCCTACAAATATTCGTCTGCTGTCATGATGATAAGCCATGGCTGAACATGGCGCTGCCAAAAAATACAAGCACATTCCAGTTATTGAAATAGAGGTACTAGGACACAAATGACTTATTAAAACCAATTCTTTCACTCAGGACAAAAGCTGTCTGAGATCAAGCAGGCCAACACAAATTAGTCTGCACTGATAATATCCCATATGTGAAGCTGAAGAAACTACAGTAACTCAGATATACTGCTAGGAACCACATGCAAACATGATTTCTTGTCACAAGGTGCAACTTACGAACTTGAGCTCATTAAAATTAACTCAAAAGGAGCCCCAATTTGCATAGAAGAATATTCTGTTCTGTATATTTTAGGGACTGTACCATTAGAGGGAGTGAAATGCTAGACCAGAACATGTAATTGCATGTCAGCTTCATACAGAATCACATCTCAACACCTGCAACTTAAAGGAGACTCATGTTTTTAAGATGACATACAACCTCTTTTAGCAAAAAGCCTCTACAGACCTACTTCCCTGTTTGAAATTAAGAGCTAAAAATAGATGTGAAAAGTAATGACAACAAAATTACAATAAAGTGTCCTACTGAAAATTTTGAAAAAAAAATTCACTGAATAATGTCCTCATTAAACCTGCAAGTTACAAGGATGAGAAGGATATAGTGTTCCAAACTATAATACCTTCTTCTCCAAGACCCTCACAAAGCATGGCCTTAAAGGTGGTTTTAGAAACTTAAAGCCAGACAGGACAGTCTGGAATATTACAGTGGTCATACTGCATAAGGACAAGTCCATCCCCTGGAACTACCTACAGGTGCATTTCATTTTGTATAAACCTTTACAGAGCACAATCTGAATCGTCTGTTCCCTCAAGATCTACTCTGAACGGAAGCTGGTATCCTGTACTGCTTTCTTAATCATCTAAATGCTTCAAAAAAGAAAAAAATAAGATACACACTTCTGAAAGCAGAGAATATTCTTACGTCTGAACTTTCAGCTAGTAAAAGGCTTGCTTATTTGGCACATGAGTTCTTTGCCAGCTTTGGAGACCTCTCCAGCTGCATATTCACATAGTGATTTACCCGGTGAAGGATGTGGTTCTGGCAGAATGCTGCCTTAGATCTCGCCCATTACGCAGCTAGCTTCAAATTAAAATTTGACCTGGAGTTGCTGCAAAGTTCCCAAATTTCAGATCATCAAGTAAATCCAGCTCTTAAGGAAATGGGAAGGAGGTATTCCCACACACAGCACAGGTACAAAACTCATGCTATGCTTGATGGTCACTTACCATCTCCAGCACTGTACTTACATGACATGGTGTGATAGATGCTGGGCCAGTATTGTCCGCTGTCTCGCTTCAGCCATACTCGTATTGTTCTGTGTTGTGGGAAGAGCATAAAGAAGGTAGTTGTAAGTGTGTGCATCATCCCTTGCATCTGAACCAGTTCATTACTTATATATCAACTCCAACCCTTTTAGCTTTTGTGCTTCCCAAACGTAACAGAGGAACAACATAATAGAAATAATACTCCCATAGTACACTAACATAACAAGAATAATAGTAATAAGAATAGCCACCCTTGGATTCTGAAGAGTTTTCTTCAGAACTATTTATACGTTGGGTTTCAGTAAGTATGAAATAGAAATACTATTGCAGCTCAGAAACTGCTACATATTGCATCCCTTTGATTCCTTCTCCTTGGCTCTGGTTGATGTAAGTCAAATTAAAGCTACAGGAACTTTCAGCTTTAGTGGAGCAAGCCACAATTTTGTCTTACAGCAGAATAAAAAAAAAAAAAAAAATCACAAATCATTCTACTACAGAAGTTTGAATTTTGACAACTTTTGTGCAACTCATCCTTCAGCAAGCAAGACACTATTACTAACAGAAGCACCTCATGCTCCAGACCAGCACATTACTGACATCAAATCCTGATGTATAGATCCATAGAGGACATCATACCTAGTTCAGTATTGTTTCCTCTAAGCCATGCCTCTACTCCTTCATGTATGAATGTGAAGGACAAGCAATGTTAGTACCACTGTTCCACTGGGCTAAGTAAGAACAGGATTGACTAGCCAGTCAAACGGGAATTGAAGGAGGTTGACAAAACAATTTGGACAGCATGCTAAGGGTCTTTATAAAACTGTTTTTATTTTTAACCTTCCAGAATTAGGCCTTGGAAAGAAAGGAAAAACGATCTTAAGAACATTTATACTGCTCTTATGACTGTCAGATCCTGGGAGGAGGGATATAAGGAAATCAGCAAGGAAGTGGAAAGTTATTGTCAATTAAAAACATTCCTGGAATAGGCACATTTGAAGGGAATCTACATCAAGAAGCTGAAAGTGTGCATGTAGACAGTCTTAAAGTTATTTTAAGTCTAGTTGAAATTTCCTCTCCAAGCCATTGTTTGTCTTTTTGTTACCATTTAACTCCATCTTCCTCATTCCTAAATGGAAACTTAAGTGATCTGTCAAAAAGTGTACCTGGAAAAATTGTCAAGAGACTCATTGAGATAAGTTGTTCTATTTACTTTTAGCTAAAAAAAAAAAAAATAAAATAAAAAAAAAAAAAGCAACAACAAAAAGGCCTGGTATTTAGAATTTTTTAGAAATAAACCAGGGGATAGACTTCCTAAACATCATAAAGGATTGCCAGTAAGAGTTTAACAAAGAGCACAAGAGGGGACTGGTATCTTGGATCAGGGCTAGAGCTCCTGAGGGTGAAGATATAAAAGACAGCATTCTAATCAGGTAATCCATTTAAGGGTTTTTCTTTAAAAGACCACTCAAAGAAATCAAACAACACCCACTCTTCACGTACTATTATTCTCCCCTAAAACTTGAAATCAATAAAGCCAAGTACACAATGTCTCAAAACAATGATTTTCAGCTTTTGAGACAAGTCACTTTTCCACCAGTTCAATGGCAAATGCACATTACTTCAGTCCATTAAATGTTTTGCATTAACACTCTTTTCAAGCTACCACTTCCTCTTTACAATAATCCACACACTGCCTCAGAAAGAAAGTTAACGCTTCAGAAGAGCGGTTGCTATTTCTTAGTAACATGAGAAAAGGAAAAAACCAATGCTTCCAAGCCATTCTTATGATGCACATGTCAGCAGTAGCATGGGTTACCACCTAGGCATTTTAGCAGCTCTTTAAACTCCTTTTTAGAGCAGCTCCATCATACTTTTCTGAGCATTTTAGATGGTAGCTTTCACTCTTACTAATTTAACTTTCACTTCTACCCAAAATCATGTAATTACTTTTGATATAAAAAGACTACAGAGTTGTTGTAGTGATTAAAGATCATGCATTGCTGATTTTCACAAAGTAGACTTTGCTTCCTCACAGTATTCTGGTTGATTATACTAAACTAGGGATTAACATAAAGGAAGCAAGGATTTGATTTTTCCAAGCAAATAATTTTCTGGAAGTATAATTTGTGCACCAATCATCGACACCACATTGCCTCACTACTGTTGAGAGCCTAAGCAAAGAGCTGCATGAGTTTGCAAAATTAACTTCAGAAAGCTTCTTATTTTGCTTAAGCAAGATTTAGACTTCTCTAGCCTCATGCTTGCAAAGATAAACTGTCAGACAGCTTTATATCTAATTATACAAAGCTCTGACTGAGTAAAATTTGAAGAGATTGTTGCACAGTTGTCAGCAAATAAACTGTTCCAAAATCCCACTTCTCCGTTCTCTCTCCTACAGACCTGTTGTTGTAGTGGATCTCCTTTTGTGAGGACAAATTAATTTGGGAAATACCAGTTCTATCTTAAAGGACTGGAGAATTCCTCCAATAATGCTGCTTCCACAGTCTCCTCTCCCATGGAACTGTTTCATTAAGAGAACCACCACATCAACCCAACTCTTCTCAAAACTTGGTCTTTATTTAATGAGGCCTATGCTCAGTACCTGAGAAGAGCTGGCTCCCACTTACACCTTTCCTTAAGCATTCCTTGTTAAGTGCCTAGAAAAGACACAGGTTTGCTTGACAGCAGTCTCAGTAAGGATGTAAAAATGTTAAAACTTCTAAATGAGCACTCAGACAGATACATACTTTTTACAGTACACTTGGACATCTGAGAGTGGCAGGAAGAAGTAAAATAACATTAAAAGAGACCTCCAAGCTTCCCTGACATCAAGAACCAGGAGCTACTTTCAGCTGCAAAGCATACACATTTATAGAAGAGTAATTCAAAGGGGCTTTTTGTTTGGTTGGGGTTTTCTTATGTGATCTAAAGAAACACACGCACAAGCCATCTTTAGGCAATACTGAGTGCGGCCTTAATTTGTAAGGATTTCCGTTGTCTTCAATTGCTGTTTCCTTTACAGACCGAGGAAGCACACAACAGTGCTAGAAGAAAAAAAATCTGGGGTTTGAGAGAAAATCCTTCAGCGTTACATCTAAATTTGTGCTCATGCTACATAAGGTGTTCCCTAAAAGCCAAATGCGTGCATGTCAGGGAGAAAGTAGCAAATCCAAACTTCTTACACTACAAGCACCACTGTTAAGTACTACACAACTTCACTAGCCCTGTTCCAAGCACTGCATCTTCAAACCACTAACATTTGCTCTCCTATCTGAAATCAATCACAAAGTTGTTTTCAGAGCAAGACAGAAGACTGCATTTCTTTGATAGTCAAAATAAGACAGAGTATTTAGACTGATATTGAGTACATTCCCAAAACAGTACTAGGAACCTGGTTTAATCACAATGCAATGCAAGCTCAAGGACACAGCTTGCTGTTCATGCTTTTTATTGAATTTCTGCTCATTATTTTTGACCAATGCTTAAGTTACATAACTGAAAAAAATCCCACAATCTAAGCAGAAGTTCCAATACAACAGCAGTAGCTGACGGTCACAGAACACCAGCAACCAGATGTGCCAGTGACTTAAAGATCCTGTTAGCCTGTGGTAAATATAACACCACCACCTCTCATTCAGGGTCTTGTACACTAGCTTATTATCCCTCAACATCCTCAACTACAGCTGGGAGACACTTACCTCAGTTATTTGTCTCCTGAGAACTAGGATAATAAGGCTAAGTCCAGAGATTTGACCATATCAGAAATCTGCTCAGCCCACACGGGCCCATCTTAGCCCTCAGAAAACATTACCCAGCCTCGAGTCTGACTCACAGCTGGTACCCGAGCCGGCTGCGGAGCCTGAGGGACACACTGCAGCAATTCCAAACACTGCCTTGAAGCCAGGGTCAGACAAGATGCCCACAGGGTCACAGAGTTAGTCATCCTTTCTAGGTAAGTTCTGAGAAAGCTTCAGAGGTGGCAAGCATCCTGCCAAAAAATTAGATTAGGAAAATCAACTGATTAACTTCTGCAGGAATTCTTGCTTTCTTTTTTTAGGCTTCAAAACTTTAAAAGAGCAGCTATATTTTTGTTGGTATTCATAGATCCACTGCGGCATCTTCTGTACCCTCAAAAAACCCCAGAACTATTACTTTCCAATCGAGGAAGTATAATTTTAAATAGAAAGAACTACAATCCCTCTAACAAGAGGATAATATCCAACATTCCTGGAGAAAGTTTGTGAACCAATGTTTTTCTCACTCCTTAACTTGTAAACACATTCCTTCAATTGGTTATTATGAAATACCTGACAGCCTTACTTTGGCTCTCCTCTTTCAGTATATTGCTCAAAGGGGTTGTACAGAACAGCTCTTTCACTTCTTGAACTCTGTACTTTGCTTGCTGCTAGCAGCAGAATCAGCTATGCAGTATTAACACCTACACATAATTTTTAGTGAACAAAGAGGAGAGCAAGAAGCTTGGTAACACCTTAAACTGTAGGTCATGGATATGTGACTGAGTAAACTTTGATCTCATGTAGGAGGTATCCCAGATCCAAGGTAATACAGCGCAACAGTTTCTGAAAGCTTTAAAGACCAAAATAAACCCCCATAACAAGGCAAGGTACATGAATTCAGCCTGGAGTCTAAAGCCACTTTTAGGAATTCACACATGCCAAAGGTGGGTAACAGCTCTACTTGCATAGGTCTGTATCTGACAGCTTGCCCAGATAAAGGTGCAGCCGCACCCTTGGCTTTTATGAATGCAGTCTAAACACACGAACTGCTCACCTTTAGCATCAGACCTTTAAGGTTAAAGGCTGGCACTGACTACTATGGCCAAGCCTCTGCAAGCCTGCACCATGAAATTCCATTCAGGTTTAACTTGGATCGGAACTCTTAAAAATTCTTATTTTTGTTTTTCTCCTTCAAGAAAAGCATCAAAACAAACTGAATGCAAACATGTTAAAATTCAGTCCACAGTGGCACCCCAAAAGTGGGTGTATCCTACTTCATCCTCTACAGCACTAAGGTACCAGAACAACTACACATAAGAGTGGAACAAAAAGAAAGCTGCTCAGTCCCATTCAAAACTTGCTACCCAACGCGTACTACAGAAAGTCACTTCTACAGGAAGGAAAGACACTAATCAGGACTATCTTTCAATCTAAGCTAGAAAGCATACCTAGCACATCCAAGTGTCACTGCTTGCAGCAAGCCAGGTACAATTACTGCCACAGCTCAACTAGAAGCAGTGTGTAGTACTGCTTTACTGGGTCAAGATTTAAATCCTGCAGTTTTTACACAGGCCTTACAACAGCAAAGGAAGCCACTTAGCTCTTTACCAGGCAGGAAATTGTATTTTAAACTCTAAAAGTCCAACTAAGTTGCAAAATCAAGCTCTAAAGAGACAGGTGTGGAGTCACAAAACAAACATCCAACTTTTAGTGCACACATTTCACAGTACGATGTCCTGCAGTGTAAGAACACGAAAATATTAAATATGTCAATATCTAATTGTAAAGTTTGAGAAGCACATAAACTTTTTATCCTCTGATCTCTAATGTTGTGCTAAATGCTTCCAGTACCCCAAAAAAACCCCTTCAGCATTCTGGAAGCCTGGAAAAGATGACCAAGATATCTACCACATGCTAGAAGTTAATGGTATAAGCCTAACATTAACACACTTAAAAGCATTTCTTTGACAGTCTGTTACAACAGGTACCCAATCTGATGGCTCAAAAAAATATTTTTGAGGAACAGGAGTCTGACTCCAAGTGTTTCTGATAAATATTTTCAAGTAGACTTTTAACAACATAAGTAAATATTTGGCATCAGTTACCCCAACCTTACACCATTTGTACTTCAGGGTTTTAGATTTCAGTGATGAGTTTTTACTCCAGTCCAGATAACTCATCTAAGAATGAAGTGGGCTGATCTTCAGGGAAATAAAACAAAGGGGGGATGGATCCACTTTAAAGAACTATTTATTAAGTCTTCCTCTTCCAAATTCAACCACTTTTACTGCCTGTTTTCTAAAGAGTTCAGATGGCACTTGAAAACAATTCTTAGCATGCCAACAAAAAACACATTCTTGCCATCTCCCCATCGTCAGAAGTGCTGATAATGAGCTTCAACAAGCATGACTATGGCTTCACATTTTTAGTGTCAGATTTAAATTGCCAAGTCACTGAGAAGTATGAAAAATTGGGACTATGTTTCTATGTGATCATCACAAAAGCACCATGACACAGCCCATAAAGCGTTCTTGCTTTAATGCCAGCTATTTAAAAATAACAATATCTGGTGAACTTAACTTCAACCAGGACAAGTTTACATCATTTGCAATTGATCTGTTCCTCTCCCCCAAAAACCCTCAACGCCTTGGCTAACAGTAAGCTTTATAAAGTCAGCATGTGGTGTTGCTAGCTGGACTGCTTGCTCTTTTTGGCCTAATAATAAATTCCAAATAAAATAATTTCCCCAATTTAGATAACACCGTGGCTCTGCTGACTTTCAGCACTCACAATCTACTGTTTCTCACAAGGTGAGGCTTTTCAAATGAGAATTCCTTCAAAAACTAATGCAAAATCAGTTTTAAAAGTTTTATATTACAACAGTACAATTATCCTGCCAAGCCACCTCTCAAAGCACTTCCATGCTTCAAACACACTTCTTTCAAACACTGCCACAGCTTCTGGACAGGAGCTTTTAGGCAGCATCTCCCACCCATCTTTACATTTAAAAGTCACTTTCCATGTCGCACGGGGGAAATTCGCTACTACACTGCAGACCCCTGTCCTCTTTCTCCCTCAACGACCTTCTGTGGTACCTGCTTCCTCATTTCCACTTTCCTTTGGTCTAAATAACCACTTCATGACGTTACCAGCTTTTCTGATAGCTGTTTCACATGCTTCGTGAGCCAGGTTTGAGGATAAGGACCAGACCCTGAAGACACTTTCCTCTCCAGCCAGGAACCCTTGTCCGCAGCAGCCCAGCACCAGCACCTCTTCCTCAGATCTGCCAACTCACTCCCTGAACTGTTTCAGCCAGAAAGAAGCAGGTTTGAGACCAGCGCCATCGGAATGGGCTTGTTTCCACGGGAGCAGCTCGGGGAGCTCCAGCTCTGCTGGCAGACAGGGCAAGTAGTAACATCCCTGCGGGCAATCAGAGAGTCACAGAACGGTTTGGGCTGGAAGGGACCTTAAAACCCATCCTCTTTCAACTCCCCTGCCATGGGTAGGGACACTTCTCCCTGGATCAGGCCGCTCAAGGCCTCATCCAACCTGGCCTTGAACACCTCCAGGGAGGGGGTAATCCAGCCAGCACAGCTGAAGGCTGAGGGAAAACAACACTCCCACATCTCTGGTTCTGCTCACAACCCGTGCAGAGCCCCTTTGCAGACACCAAGGGAGGTGCACTCGCTCTGGTGTGCTTCCAGGGGCTGGGACACGGTCAGGAAGCGCCACTACCCGTGCCCATTCCCGCCTGCTTCCAGGCGTTGGGAAGCGGTTGTTTCCTGCCCCCCTCCAGCTGTAGCTCCGGCTCCAGGCACGGCCCTGTATGCACCCCAGACCCCGATCCGGACGCCCCCCGCTTAGCGCGGAGCGGGCCCGGGAGGCGCCGCTGTACCTGTCCTCGCTGGCCGTGATGACGCCGTCCTCCTTGGGTATGAGGAGCGCGGCGCTCACCACGTCCTGGTGTCCCTCGACCTTGCTGAGGAGCACGGGCCGGCTGCTCTGCGGCCGCGAGTGAATCTCGGCCGCCATCTTGGCGCGGGCCGGCGCCGTAACGCTGCGAGTAGCGGCGCGAGAGCGCCCGCCGGCGCCGCCGGAGCGATGCGTGTAGCGGCCCCGCCCCGCCGCCCCGCCCCGAGTAGCGGCGCGCGCGGCGCGCCGGCCGTATCGCCTGGAATAGGAGCGCCGTCTGCCAGCGAGTCATTACATGGTTTGGGCTGGAAGGGGTCTTAAAGCCCATCCAGTTCCAGCACCCTGCCATGGTCAGGGACACCTCCCACCAGCCCAGGCTGCTCAAGGCCCCACCCAACCTGGCTTTGAGCACCTCCAGGGAGGGGGCAGCCACAGCTTCCCTGGGCAACCTGTGCCAGGGCCTCACCACCCTCAGCGTGATGAATTTCTTCCTAATGCTTAATCTGAATCTCCCCTCTTCTAATCCAAAGCCATTCCCATTTGTCCTATTACTACAGGCCCTTACAAAAAGTCCCTCCCCAGCTTTTTTGTAGCCCCTTTCAGTACTGGCAGACTGCTCTAAGATGTCCCCATAGCCTCCTTTTCTCCAGACAGAACAACCAGGTCCCTCAGCCTCTCTTCATAACCCCTGTGCTCCAGAAGCTTGACCAGCCTCGTTGCCCTCCTCTGGACATGTTCCAGCCCTTCAATGTCCTTCTTGTAGTGAGAGGCCCAAAACTGAACACAGTACTCAAGGTGTAGCCTCATCAATGCTGAGTATCATTTCCCTGCTCCTGCTGGCCACACCATTTTTTAAAGACAGGATGCCTTTGGTCTTCTTGGCCACCTGAGCACACTGCAGGCTCAGGTTCAGCCTGCTGTCAAACAATACCCCCAAGTCCTTTTCCACTGGGCAGCTTTCCAGCCACACTTCCCCAATCCCGAAGCACTGTTGTTGTGACCGAAGTGCAGGACCTGGCACTTGGCCTGGTTGAACTTCAAGAAGGTGGCCTTGGGCTCACACACCTATTCCTGGGGCTTGGGCTGTGGGTCTGGTTATGCTCTTGCCAATGCAAACCACAGAGCCCTTCTCAGAAAAAGTGCTGCCATTAAATGCAGTCGTTCCCATTATTCTGGAGGCCTGAGGAGTTCACTGTCCTGGCTCGCCTGGGGACACAGTCAGGTAGCAAAGAAAAGGATATTCCTCCTGGAGTAATTAATGGAGAGATATGCACTGAGGAAGGATGTGCAGTCACAGGAAATATTAACCCATTTCTTTCTCTTTTAAATTAGAAACAACTATAAGCCTTTATCCTGTAGCTTCTTGAGCAGGTAGATTGTCTATGTGTCCAGTGCATGTGAATACTGTCCACATACTTGGCTAAGCAACAGCAGAATTCCTCCCCTCAGTGCTGGTTGCTGAGCACAAGCAATGCCACAGCCTTGAGCCCTGTCTGGAACCAGAGTTCCTGCGTGTCAGGACTAACCTGGGACTGGTGGAGAAGCTTGTGCGGCCGGTCAGGACCCTTCTCTGTGAGCAGAGATGCAGTTTCTAATCCCAGGTTTAGTAAATATGTAAATATTTGAACAACAATGTGCCTAGATATAATCAACACACATAAGGAGCTTACACACAAATTCTGTGAGCTGGGCAAAGCTATTTCCGCTCAGAAGGTCCTAGACAGAACTTCCCAAAGACCTGAGCTACAAAACAATGTGAGGACAAATCTCCTGGGGCACGGTGGGGAGTGTACCATTTGATAAGCCATCACAGACATCACATGCTGCAGCCCAGGAGGCTGAACCAAGCCTCCCTAAGCTCCTGGAGGAGAGCAGTAGACAGCAATTCTTTTCTGTGATCTTGTCCAAGAAAGGAATTTTATCTGCCTTACTGGGTTTCCCGGCTATTTGCTAGACAGCAAAGGAAACAGACTTGGGAAGACTGGGTCCAACTTGAAATTTTTCAAATATTTGTGGTTACACTTTGCTTTGCTTTCAGGTTCAGCTTTTCCCTGTTTCTTAATCTCTCCTCTGTAAATCCAGAGTCACCTTTCTTCTACACTTTTTATCTCCTGAATCCTGCCTCCCGACTCCTTCAGCTCAGGCCTATGTCACAATGCTCTTTTGGTTCAGTTCCTAAACTTACAACTTGCTTTTTCTCTCCATTTCTTATCCTTCTTCAACCTATCATCACCACAATCAAACCAAGCAGCGAGTCAATCCAGCCCTGCACAACCTCACATCTTCCACAAGAAGACCTCATGTCTGTCATAGTTCCGGACATGGTTTAGCAGGCACGGTGGTGTTGGGCTGGGACTGGTGGAGAGGCTTAGAGGTGGAGGAGCTTAGAGGCCTTTTCCAATGCCAATGATTCTATGAAAATTATTCCAAGAATCTAGGGAAGTTAAACATCTGTCTCCTTTTGAGGCTCATAGTCTCCACATCTACAGACTTTATACTTGCTGTACTCTACAGGGAGCTTTAGGGAATTTTTTTCTAGTGCTTTAAAGCTCCATACCTGCTGTCCAGCAAACAGCAGAACTGCTCACTCAGCCCACTGCACTCATTTACTGGTTCCTTGTACCAGGACTACCTTTACCAGAATATCCATAGGAAAATTTAGGAGCTGATTGGGTAATGTGCTGGTCCATAATTCCACAAGAATCTAGTCTGAATCCCATTTGGAATAGGAGATCTGGTGCATTGCAGGCTGGCTTGGTCACCAAGAACAAGAATAAGAATATTACTCCAGATCTGGTCTAACAAATCAGCTCAGTACAGAAAACAGGCAATGACCATTTAAGTCAAATGCATGGCATAGCTGGATGTAAAATCCTTCAAACACAATATTTCAGGCTTTGACCATGTTTGCTGTGCAAGGTTTCCCTCTGCTTGCCAACAGCAGCACAATGCTTAGCCCAGCGGACATAGCTATGATCAGAACTAATGATACTCTCATAATCCGAGCAGCCACCAAAAGGCACCTTGTTGCCCAATACTCTTAATTTTTTTTGCACAGACTCATACATATTTATGCCTCTGCATTTTAAACCTGACTTGCTCTGCTCACGCCAATTGCTGGAAGTGAGATTCTGGCCCTCTGCCCAAAGAAGAGAGGGGAAGGCAGCACTCTCCCCCTACAGAGACTTCACCGCAGGGAGCCTGTATGATCATGCAGCTATAGGATGGCATATCCACAGGAAAATGTTTTCAAGAGCAGCTATCTGAAGAATTTTTGATGACTAGGGGTTATAAATTTTAAGTCTTCTTTTTTTAAATTTTCTTTTCTTATCACATAAGACATTCCCTCTGGCCTCATCATCTGGTACTCATCATCCTGCTGACCTCGACTTGGGATTGTAGTGGAATGCATTTTGGCTCAGCAGTACATCATTCCAACAGCTTTTCCATCTCTCTCTGAGCTCCTTCACAGGAGCAGAGGATGTGAAAATACCTTGTGTTTTCCACCTCCAGAATCGCAGCCTTGCTAAACCCTTCCTTCTCCCTTTCTCCAACTTGCCTCCCATGCAGTCACAAAATACAGCAGTAATTTCTCCCCTCCCTCTTGTGCTCCCACAAATCACTCATCCCATAGTATGTTATGATGCTCATTTTGGTTCTAAGGCGTACTATTCCAGGCAAATAATGCCACAGCCAACTAGTACCTTGTGCTGAAGCAGCAAGATTCCCATTTGTTCACAATACTTGGAAAGGTGCTGTGCAGACATTTTTATTAGGCTAGATCACTTCAGATCTTCTCCCACAGCAGAAATCCACCAGAAGCTGTTCTTTTGTCAAGAAAAGCCATTCCCTGAGCAGACTGCATTTGTATCACTCCTTACCTGTGCTGGCCGTTGCTCCTCCTGGTTCTGCCTCTCCAGAGGAATGTGGCACAGGAGATTTCATCTGCTTTGTCTTTAGCAGAGGCACTCTTTAGGCAGGAAATGCTTTTCCAGTGTTCCAGCCTCCATTGTGAGGAAGAGAAGACTTTACTTTCCATCCCATTTTAACAGACAAAGAGCCATTAGCCAGGTGACCGCTCCACAGCTTTTCTGGTTAAATCAGGTATAATTAGCCCAGTGTCAGCAATCAGACATCCCTAAAAATGAGATGGGAAGGTGAAGAGACCCCCCAGATTCAACTGCCCTTCTCCCCCGTCACACTGGACTCACAGAAGGGAAAAACATGGATGGCAAGGCTGTGACAGGAGCCACAAGCACCTGGGAATGCAATGCCACCCAGCACTTTGGAATGCAGGAAAAGGGAGAATAAGCAGGCAAGACCTTTCCCAGGACACCTTGGCCACTGGCACACTCCCACCAGCCATCTTGTTTGACCTGTATGCCCTGGGATGATGGAGAAGGGAGAGGCCTTCCCAAAATAACTTGGAAGTGGGGAAGAGCAGGAGGTGAAGGAAGAAGCATTGCGAGCAGGTTGAGGGAGGCAATTCTCTCCCTCTGCTCTTTGTGTCCAGATCTGGAATCCCCAGCAGAAGGATATGGAACTATTGGAATGCATCCAGAGAAGGGCTACGAAGATGATCCAAGGACTGCAGCACCACTGCTGTGAGGACAGGCCAAGAGAGCTGGGGTTGTTCAGCCTGGAGGACAAAAGGCTCTGGGGAGACCTTAGAGCAGCCTTCCAGCACTGAAAGGGGCTACAGGAAAGCTGGGAGGGACATTTTACAAAGGTCTGTAGTAATAGGACAAGGGGGAAAGGCTTTGAACTGGAAGGGTGAAGACTTAAATTAGACATCAGGAAGACATTCTTCATGCTGAGGGTGGTGAGGCCTTGGCACAGGTTGCCCAGGGAAGCTGTGGCTGCCCCATCCCTAGAGGTGCTCAAGGCCAGGTTGTGTGGGGCCTTGAGCAGCCTGGGCTGGTGGGAGGTGGAGTTGGAACTGGGTGATCTTTAAGGTCCCCCCTAAAGCAAACCATTCCATGATTCTGTGAACAGGCGGGAGCATCGCCTCCCGCTCCCGAGCCAACACCCGTGTATTCGAGAGGCGGGGCCGAGCTCTGGCCGCCAGGGGGCGCTGTGGCACCGCCGTGCGCCTGGGCCGGGGGTGACAAGGAAGCCGGGACAGCAGCGCCAACGTGGAGCTGCCAACGGGGCAGGACAGGCCTGGTTCTTCCAGGACATCCCTAAGAGCTCGCAACAGAAGAAATGGAACAGAAAAAAAACAGAACAGGGCACTGAGGGCCTGGGCGCATCCAGATAAGGGAGCTGGAGTCTGGAGCACAGGAGTTATAAAGAGCAGCTGAGGACACTGAGGTTGTTGAACCTGAAGAGGAGGCTGAGGGGAGACCTCATTGCTCTCTGCACCTCCCTGAAAAGAGGTTGTAGTGAGGTGGGTGGTGGTCTTTTTTCCAAAGTAACAAGCAATAGGATGAGAGGAAGTGGCCTCAAGTTGCACCAAGGGAGGGCTTTAGGCTGGATCTCAGGAAAAAATTATTTACTGAAAGAGTGGTGAAACGCTGGCAGCAGCTGGTCAGGGTACTGGTGGAGTCTCCATCCCTGGAGGTGTTCAAAAAACGTGTAAAAATGGCACCCTTAAGGACATTGTTTAGTAGGCACAGTAGTACTGGGCTGAGAGTTGGACTGGAGGAGCTTAGAGGCTTTTTCCAACATCCGTGATTCTATGAAAATTATTCCAAGTCCATCATTTTCCCCTCAATTTTTTTAAGTTCTTTGGTTGGGGTTTTTTAATTATTACTTTTATTTATTTTTTTAACTACAGAAAAGAGCATTGAATACTACGCTTCTCACAGGGACCCACACTGACCCTGGCCTAGTAGAAGCCCCATGATGCCCGCTAAGTATGGCAGCCAGCCCAGCTCAGGGCAAAGGGAAGTTCTGACAAGAAGGGCCAGAGTTGAAATGGGTCTGTGCTTCTCTCAAGGGTGTGCATCTACCCACAAGGCCTTCAATGTGCTGATAGCAGCAGTGTTCCCACCTCAACCATTTCAGGAAGATGGAAGAGCTGGGAAGATACAACAAAAGATACAGCAGTGCCTTCGCCACCCTCCAGCACCTGTTTGGTTCCTAAACCAGCCCACATTAACTAGTTTGGAAGCAAAACAAATTGTGCCTGTGAACCAAGGAGACATCGCCAGCCCTTTGGTCCAGGGGAGGGTGCATCTGATTCACTCCACCTGTTGCACAAATGCCTTCCCTGTAATGAAGTGTACCAGCTCCTGGAACTTGGTGCATTAGGCATCCAGATCCAATATTTAAGGGAGAGGTCATAAGCTTAACATCCAGCAAAGGCTGAGGGCAGCCAATCCTTCATATATTAGAAGTACATTGGAATGGAAGCATCAGCATGTTAATGCACATACATGTTGCATACATCCCAGACAGGGTCTAGCCTTCCAGACTGTTAGTTATCCCCACCATGGCCTGTGAAGCAAGACCAGGATCCCTAGGAACTTCAGTGTGTTCTGAAGGATGGAGAGGACTGAAGACAGTGTGGCACCGAGATGGCTATGTTACTGTGAGCCAACAGCACCCACCCAACATGACTCCACACCCCTGCAGTACACAAAAAGCATCATTAGCCAAGAGCTCACAGAAAATTGTCATCTGGTGTGTGAATGGTGCTCCCTTAGCCACAGCAGCAAGCCTAGGAAACCAAGAGCAAGGAGATCTGCATGCATTATCAGCTTCAGCACCTTCCTCCCAAAGGAGGATGGCAAGCCACCCTCTGGCACCTCTACCTTCAGGTTCCCCTACTGCCTTTGGTAGGCTCTTCTCTTCCTGGGTGTCACATTCAGCACAAAGCTATCACAGCCTCCTGGCACCACAGAAAAATATAGGAAGTAATTAGTGTTAGACAGGTATCTATTAACAAATACATGCAGTTTAAATTGATGAGGCTAAGCTAAATGGCTTTTTCTTTGAAGCATAGGGGAGAGTGTTTTGAACATTGCTTACAAAGACATTTGAATTTCTCTCTTTTTCATCATTATTAACCTGCTCTGCTGCTGGGAGGCAATGCAGCTGTATTTTTAAAGGAAAAGCTGCTGGCAGAAGAGGGCTGCTGGCATGGAATTCAGTGTGATGCCAAGGGATGAACAGCAGTTATCCCTTTACATGGGCTGAGGATATGGCCCCTCCCTACACAATCCAGCAAACAATATTTGAAAACTACAAATTGTTAAAGAAAAATGGAAGTTGTAAAAAAAAAAACACCAACAAAACAAACAAAACAAAACAGCCTTTTTAGAGCTTTCTGCAGTTACAAAAAACAGAAGTTGAGACACAGTTTAGCAGGTTAATAGCCTACTTTTCCTGTTAATTGTTTCATGAATGACCACTTTCTTCATTACAAATCTGGCTCAGGAAACACTGCAAGTTTTACCAGACTCTCACTTTGTCTCTAGGCTAAAGCAATTGTAACCACAAGCATTTTCCATGATCATTCCATCCTCAGGGCTCCAGTCTCACATTACTGAAGCGCTAACAGTCCCTCTAGGCTTTCCACTTCAGAAAAGTTGACAAAGGATGTGTCAAGTCTACTTTTAAAGATGAAGAAACTGAGGCATACCTAGGGAAAGCAGCTAGTAAGAGCAGATGAACAACGAGACCATCTGGGCTGCAATTCTGCAGAGTTACACTCCTGCTTGAAGCTACAAATCCATCATTAAGTTGAGTTTCACATACTCAGTCTCATCATCACTGTTCCTCCATGAGGAGGAATCCTTCCCAGCCCTCCCCCTGTCCTCAAACAGGGTGCAGGGCTGCCTGCATAGCGGGGCTCAGAGTCCCAGAACTACCTCCACTGTTTTGTAGAGTGAAGACAAAGTTCAGCTGCAAAGCAGTTAGGAGTAAAGGAGGAACAGATGGAAGCAAATCCATGCAGTACAAGCTTTCACCTGAGGCTTGCTATTCCTGGAGACAAAGAATAGAATTTAAAAAACAGACCACCTCTGCAGAATGCAGGCAGATTCTCCAAAACCTTTCAAGAGCAGCTAACAGATCACTACAGTAAGGGTTAACAAAACTACCACAAGCACAGACCCAACACATCACAATGAACTCCAGTTACCCTGTCAAGGAGGACTGGAAATTTGATATGAATCAACTCCCAGACAGTGTTTTTTACAGCATTACTAAAAAGTAAGTTTTAGCAGCTAACCTAACCCTCTCCCTTCCCAGGTTCTTATTTCACTTCCTCAGTCCTGACCTTTACCCAGTTCATAGCAAATACCACCAGCATCTTAATTCAAACCTGCTTTTGTTAAACTTTTCCTTCCCAGCACTGAAAAAACCCCATAATACTTAGGAGTGTCAGAAGTGGCAGAGTTAAAAAAGCCTTTTTCTGAGTGATGATGTATTTCACCCATGTTCTGCAGAACCTTGAAGCTCCCAAGTAGCTGCTACATGTGACATTCCCCACAGGTTTGCTCAAAGCTCATCTTGGGCAGGTAGTTCCAGCCCCATCAGGCTGAGTAAGCCTATTCACATTTGCCAAACCACACTTTGCTGTCCAGCTTTGGCCCGGGTAGAGAAAAAGAAAACACCCCCAGTTACTCTTCACTCTAAGCAATGATCTTATTTTGCAAATTATTACATCACTAGGTAAAGGGACAGTCAGTTGTTAACAGAGAAAGTGGGCTCAGACAAACCTGAAAACTTATGTCATTGCATTTTTTCTTTGCCCAGATCTAATTTGCTGCACAGAACACACTGCTGCTGCTGCATGCAAGCCCTGTGGGAGTTCAGTTTGAGTGCAAATCCCTAATAGCTGAATTCTTACCACAAACAAATAGAAGCAACTGGAAATTTAATTCTCATATTGCAAATTTTAATTTTTCCTATTTTGATATCAATACTGTTACTCAAATACAATCCCAAACTGCTCTACGGCCCAAAGAAGGTGCCTTGCACCCCAGCAGTCACTTCTTACATACATGACGCCTCCTGAAGTCCAACTTGGGTCCCAACTATACAGTTTCTATGAAGCGCCATTTCTCTATTTTTGCAGGAGAAAATACCCAAGCAGGACACAAAACACAGCAATGAAAATACTATTATCTGCATGAAACTCAATAACAATTGTTACTATTGTTAGTTCTTACCTCCATGAAATGCAAGGAGTGGAAGGTACACCTGGCTAGGCAAGCCAGAAGTGTTCTGCTCAGCACCAGATTCTTGTTAAATCAGTCATACAAGAGTTTGTCTGCCTGCATGGCTCACTTTCTCTTCAATTAGACCAGAGGAGACAGTCTCACCTCTTTGGAGTGTAGAGTGCAGGAGACCCAGCCCTCAGCACCACAAGCAAGCATGCAGCAGGAGCACTTCTCTCCCAGTTTATGAGGATTTGGTGGTAGGCAGCTAATACAACTCACAATAGATGGCTAGCCAGGTTTCTTCATGGTTGCAGTAATCAACTCGAGCAGGAAAAGAGGCCAGCAGTTAGAGCCAGACATACTTTCTATAGAACCATTTTGTTTCTTCCCTCCGTTTAGGAGGGTAGCACCTATACAGTATCTATGGCAGTATATTATGAGATCTTATCCTGGGTTTTGCACTGGGTTTGGACTGGCCACCCATGACACATTCAGGTATTTTCTGATGTAAGCATTTTCACTTCATCTTGTATTTACATGATGAGGAGACTCAATGCTCATTCGCCTTCCAGCTTTTCAATACATGCAACAAGTCACATCTACTTACACCAGGGCTTAGTGTCAAACACAACAGGAATTCCTCCCCACAGACCACCATCAGCCAGCCTCCTCTCACTGCAAGCATGCCCTTAAGAGAAGCAGCTAATATCAAAGACTTGCATTCCCCATCCAAATCCCTCAGTCACCACAGAAGCGACACAACGTGCTTGCAAACAAAGAACCATCTGTGACAAGGCAAAGGGATTTGCTGCTCACGTTTTGAAGAGTTCTGTGTTCAGAAGAGTCCTGCAAGGGGCTGAAGACATGCAAATGTGGATATAACCTACACTATAGGGAGCAGGAAAGGACCCAAAGGGGCACTGAGATGTCCTCACACAGTAGTTTTAGCAGTAACATGGGCATAGCAAATACAAAAGAGTTTGCTCTTCAGATACTCAATCTGTGGATAATCCATATACAGCAGAATGACTTCAGCAGAAAAAGGGAACAGCAACAGGCAGTAAAAACCACCTCCACAAAAACACCCTTCCACACAACAACAACAAAAAAATTCTCACTAAAACATCCTTCTTCCACCTGCCTTAGAAGGAAGCCTCAAACAAGTACTTCAGAGCTCTGGACCCAAATACCCATCAGCACATCCATGGTCCACAACATTGACTGTTCATAATGCAGTTTTATTTTTTCCTTTGTACAAAAACAAATATAAAATTTAAATCCAATAGAAAGTGTATACTAGCAGTGACAAGTTTACATTACACCAGACAGGACAATGCGATGTGTATTTAACACCACATTAGTTGTTAAAACTCTCAGCAATACATGCACTATATAAAATAAAAATTGCAAGAACTTTTAATCTATTTCTACCAAGAATATCCAGGTATCAAGATACTCAAGAACCAAAAGTAATCTTGATAGGCAGTATCTACAAAATTAGACCCTTTCCACACACAAGAAACCAACATTAATAGAAACACTTATCATTCTTTAAAATCCTCTCACGAAAGCCATACATAAAATTCTTAGTAGATACAGAAAAAGCTCAAAAGTTTACTAGCATAGGTAACCATTCAGTAGTTCAGAGAATCTTTTAGACATTTTGAAGAGATACTGTAGTTTTCAATCTGTACTTTTCCCCACAAAGCCAGAACTACGTTGACTCCTGTTTCAAAACCTAGCCAGTGGTTAAAACTAGCTCTTGAGTGAAGTCAGAGTAGTGTACAAAATATTTAACAGAACAGGGGTGTGTCACAAGAGTCCGTTTACTTCTTGAAGAATGTCTTTTCCACATTCAAGGTTTGTTTATTTGTCCCATAAACAAGATTGTACCTGAGGGAAGAAATGAAAACAAGGATTACGATAGTCTGTAAATAGATTTAAACTTTTCCATGAAAGCCTGAAGTCCACAGAGGACAACCAAACTACCTCAGAGTGTGTAGCTTCCCTTAAGTTTGTGAGCCCAGGGCAGCATCTGTTTGGATAGGTGGCCAACTCTTATTTCTAGAGACACACAGTTCTGTTGATGTTCTGTGGAGCCTCGGGATGGGGACTGCTGCCAGGAGCCTACTTTTCCCCTGGTGCTGACAGCTGCATCTTGTTCCCTGTTAACTAGCAATGATCTACTATCATTCACATGTCACTGCAAGAAGCAGATGAGTTATTCAAAGTGCTAGGGCAGCTCTGCTCTAGGGGATTCAACCCATACTGCAAAGAAATCAGAATCACTGCATTTGAACACTCACTTCTGTTCACAGCTGGTAGGACAACAACCTAGATCTCTGAAGCTCCTATTCTAGCCTTTGCCCTAGCCCTATTTCACTGTCCATCAGAAAGCTGGGTCCTATTCACCAACATACAATCAGTTTCTCCGCTCAGGGCAACTATGCATATTAAAGACTCTTCTTTTGTAACCATGAGCCTGCCATGCTTGTTTCTTTTAACTTGGCAGCCAGTACCTGTATTTTTCCTGTTCCGAGTTGTATTCCAAACAAAATAATCTAATATTAAAGGCATAAAAATATTTGCTGTGGGTTTTTAAAAAAAAGTAGTTATTCAGTAGCTCCAAGCTTCTTTTGTCTCTCTTGCACAGCTGATATTCAACTTCAAAACAGAAGTGTACATAAAAATGCTGCTTACCTGTAGGATTGTGCCGGATGAAAAATACAAATGGCCTGTCTACTATGAACCAAGGAGGGGATGACCTGGCTATTAAAATTGCAGCTTGCAAGAAAGATAAGGTTTTAAGTTAGACAAAGCAAGTACCACAAAACATTATATACTCTATCAAAGCAAAGTTTTCCAGTGTATACTAGAAGCTCACACAGGAAGAGATAAATGCCTAAAACCTACTAATGTGGACAGTAACAGCCACACAGGTCACATTACTGTAGTATAGGAACTATATTAAAAAGACAACACAAGACATACAGAAAGCTAGAAGTCTTGGGTTGTCATACAAAGGATGTAGTAGCTCAGTCCTCTCTGCCACCTGGATAGCCGGGAGTATTACAGTGGTGGCCAAAGTGTTAGCTATCAGAAGACACTTCTCTAGAAGTAAGCCCGGTTTAGATTTCTTGGAGTATACCAATGGTCTGAACAATATTGGCAAGCTGGGATTTTCTTGAGAAGTTGTATAAAATCCACCCACTGATCTGAAGTCAGAACATGTTCCTGCAGAAGTCTCAAAGCATGCTATCTTTGCTTAGCAGTATAACCTTCTAATATAGTCTTCCCAAGTCTAACACAGTTATCAGTACAGTTGCTTACTTGTTGCTGCAGAAGCTTTGGTTCCATCTTCACTAACTTCAATTTTTGTCTTTTGCAGAATATGAGACACATGAAGACCTTCTGTTCCTGAAAAACCCAAGGAGAACACTTCTTCCAGTAAAACTAACTGCAAGAGTCCTGAAATACCATATAGCTAGCATCTAGGCTAGCTTGGCTAAGAAAAACAAAAGCTGCTACAATCCTGAAGCTACAGTAGAGAACACTACTGGTAATATCCTTGAACACAGTCACTAAGTTTGTAATTACAAAAAATAGGTTATTCCCTATCTTACTCCTCCCCATTTACTAAGTTTTTTTATTTGATGGTCTAAGTCAGAAATGTTCACTTGCATTTTTAGTTTTAATTAACAAAAATGTTATCTGAACTTAAGCTACACTCCCATTTATTTCCATGTCAGGGGGGAAAAACAAAACAAAACAAAACACACTTTAGCAAACCACTTTGCTTTCAATGAAACACAGGAACTTGTTTTCAAATTAAACCAGCACAAGGCAGGGTTTTTGTTAGAGCTCTCTGTAGAAGCTAATTGAGAGTTTGATAGAAGCAGAGAACAGAAATAAAATCATGGTTTAGAGCCATGAGTTCAAAGATGCCTATGCCACACTTTCAGATACTAACATTTAGAGCTCTGGTTTGATCCAGTTCCTTAAACTGGGAATTTATTCCTTGAGCTTCCCTAGAGCTCAAGAAAATTTAAATCATTAAACATGTTTCAGCAAAACGTTAAATACTGCAGTTGCAATACTTGTCACAGTCTACAGCATGGTATTGTTAGAAGTCCTGCTGTAGATTTTAGACAATGCTCGAGTCTCTCAGGTTGTAATATAAAATCTTAAGAAGCTGACCAACATGATTTAGTGCTGTAATGCAAGATAAGGGAAAAAAAGCCCTCTGCTGCATTTGGCAAAAGCAAGCAGTTGTGCTTGCCTGGCTAAAGAACAGAACTTTGCTCCAATGTCATGGTAACACTTTTTCAAGATACAACAGATAACCTTATTGGTAAAATAGAGCTTTATTCAGTGCCAGAAACTAGGAATAAGGACCACCATGAATTTAAAAAAACAAACAAACAACAAAACACAAAACACACAAAACCCACCCCAAACCAAAACAAAAAACCCCAAACTTACTTGTTATTTTTGCAAAGTTTGCCTTTGACTCGTCAAACATATCTGTAATCCCAAGTGCTTGCAGAGAGTCCTTTAAGTCTGTTTCTACTACTGCTGTAAATCTAGTTGGAACAAACAAAAAAGTTATCAGTATTACACAGGGAACATGCCTTAAGTTCTTTTTCTCCTGTATCAGAGGAGATACACACAACTCTGAAAACATTCTCTGAGGGAGAAATGGATTATATTTATTATATAAATGGAATATATTATTATAATATTATATATCAGTACTTACTTAGGTAAAATAACCTGCACTCTTCTTGCTACCATGGTTGTCATCCAGCTTCCTATTGTTTTTGTGCTGATGTGGGGAATGATGGCAGAGAGCGGCGTTGTGCTTTCCGTAGGCAGAGCAATCAACATGCTTATCATTTCACCATGGTATGGCAACTCAATGATGTTATACCACAGCTCATTCGGAGTACTCGCAGTGCCTAAAAAAATATGGCAAAAGAGCCATAGTTCTTACAGCCTTAAATCTGTTTTACCTTTAGACACCTACTGCTAGAAGACTCTCTTAGGAAAGCTTTGCCCACGCCTTTAAACTGACCCTAAAGAGTCACAGGCAGCCTGCCTTTCTGCTAGGCAAACTTCAGAAGTGGCATGGGGTCTAGTCACATGCTAGTCTGACAAAAAAAAAAAAAAAGAAAAAAACAGGGATGATACCATGAAGTAAACAGTATGCATATCAAAGTCAATGAGCGTTTCCCATATGTTATCAGCCTGGATTGATAAACCAGCTATGTTAGACATCACCAGGTCTGTGAATCCACAGGATCTCAGCTGTACCAGAGATCACTGGGCAGAGAAAAAACAACAACAAAAAAAGTAATCAAGAAAAAGCAGCAGACTTTCCAAGCTAAAGAGATCTGTTTACAAGCTCTTTTTCCTCCACAAGTTATTGGAAGAACTCCTGTTTGAAGTAGTCTGTTGCATTTACTTCATTGTCTTGCTTAATAAGACTGCTTCCTAATGAGATCCTTAAGTCCTTCAAGGTAGTGAAGAGCACTATTCTTTGAGGCAGTGCAGGAGGCCACTTAAATGAGTGAAATGGCAAAGCCTCTGTGAGTTACAGCAAGTGCTAAGACCACCGTCTTTGAGCAACTCTCTCCTCCTCCAAGTTCCCTTTGGCTACTGCAGGATTTCTGGCATGTAACTGGGAAGCAAATGCTTTTTCTAGGAGTTTCAAGTGAAAACTTGTCAGTTTAACTACAGACAGGGTTTCTGGGAAGTTTTTGGATAGCAATAAGATCTTATTATCTTTCCCCTTTATTCATGTAAGTCTGCACTTGTCAGTCCAAGCTGAAAATCTGCATATTCACTAGAAATTTCATCTTGTTGCCAGGTTTGTGCAACCTTAACTGAGCTCAGACTGCTAGAAATCTGGCAGTATTGCACTTACTCTGCGGGAATTGTTTCAAGCTTGGCAGTTTATTTCCTTTTATTATGGCAGTGGTTCTCAGACTATGGCCTACAGATCAATACTGGTTGCATGTGTCAGAAGAGTAACAAAAGGTAAACCGTCCAGCAGTGAAACTCTACTCTCCTGAACTGTTCTGTGCTATTATCATCACTACTCAGGCATATCACAGAGGAGGAGAATTCACCTTCACAATTACAGAATCACTGAACTATAGAGCAGTTTAGGTTGGAAGAAACCTGAAAGCTTACCAAATTCCAACTCCTTGCCACAGGCAGGGACACCTCCCACTGGATCAGGTTGCTCAAAGCCCCATCAAACCTGCCCTTGAACACCTCCAGGGAGAGGGCATCCACAACTTCTCTGGGCAACCTGTGCCAGGGCCTCACCATCCACACAGGAAAACACTTTTTCCCCCAAGATGCCATCTAAATCTTCCCTCCTTCAGCTTAAAACCATTCTCCCTTGTCCTATCCCTGCACTTCCCAGCTTTTCTGTAGCCCCCTTTAAGTACTGGAAGGCCACTATAAGGCCTCCCTGGAGCCTCTTCTTCTCTAGGCTGAACAATCCCAACTTTCTCAGCCTGTCCTCACATGGGAATTAACTGATAGGAATAAGATGCTTAACAGATTTAAACTTTTAAAGACCCCTTTGCAAGCATAAATAAGATAGAAGCCTTGTATAAGGTTATGCAAAGATACCTAACCTACAGTGAGTCCTAACTCAGTTCCCTTTTTCCTTTTTAATCTCAACACCTTTTCTGGCTTAAACATACGCCAACATAATAGAGTTTTAACCAGCATCAGAATCAGAAGTCAAAAGCCTTTAAGATAACTTATGATGGGTTTTCGCAAGACTTACTAACTTCTTTCAGACCCCACAGGTTAGCAGTATACACTGAAGTAGGCTTCCACACCTCCTCCAGCTCACATTTCCAGGAGCTACCTCAATGTACTAAGTTACACCTACTGTAATGCATATGTAGGTTTGGGACAGAAGGTTACAACTTTTCACTTTAACACAAATCTACTAGTATTAGTTGAGCACTACTGACAATAAACCAGGCATTTAAAAGCCCAGTGGGTCTTGTTTTTTAAATTTATAGCAAGCCATATTCCCAGCCCTATTTCTCAGACTGTATTCAGCACACATGGAAGTGAGTTCCAGGCAGCAGTGTTCTTTTCTTGTAAGGAAGTGCAGCTTCAGTCTCACTTCGACCAATAAAATCCCCACAGAGCTGCAACACTGAAGCTCTAAAGTACATGGTGAATCACATGAGCTTCCCATGTCAGCTCTGAGAGTCTCCAGTGGAAGTCTGGCTGAACCTGCTGAACTTCTTTTCACTTGTGACTCAAACTGAATTTGAAAAACAGCTTGACACCTTGAAAAATGCAGCCAATATAGTAACCCTGTGCTCCTCTGGCTCCCACAGGACTAAGGACTGTGGAAGTCCCACTTCTTTAATATACAGTAAAACATGGATTGATCCTACTCCAATCTCTTTCATACATAACTCATCACCAGATGAACCTCAGGGTTCTATTTCTGTTGCCAGTTTTCCTTTATTCTCACCTCTTAAAAAATAAGGATTTCTTCTTACTGTGAAGTAACATGCAAGGTTCTCAGTTTGAGTACTTCAGATTTTCCTTTTTGAAGACAACAGGGTATGTCAAGCACTCTGGCAGAGTACTCAACCTTAAGCAACTGTTCAATACTTTGCACAGAAAGCTCATCCATATCTGCAGAATGAGACACTTCTGCAACAGCCTCTCACATTGGCTACAAGAAGCAATACTATTTAAATACCACAGGTACAGCAATCTTCTGTTCAGTTTGAAGGAAGAGACCAAACGTTACAACCATTGTAGGTGGTAGTAGGAGTTACTGAGCTTACCACAGCGGAAGATAGATAACTGGGACAGCATAGGAACTTGGTAGGTCTTCCCATCAGCTCCATAAAATGGGCGTTTCTTTGTATTTTGAGGTCGAAATCGTGATTTCCATAAGCCCTTGAAATACACAGCATTTACTAGAACCAGCCTGGTCAAACTGCCACCAATATCATCTGGAGCTACAACCTGATCAATCATACCTAGAAGAAATAAAGAATGTCTGAGTGTTTGCTCTCAGAATGCTGGCCAACTGTTCATTAAGAACCTAAAGCACACATTACTTTAGGCCTCTTGATCTATGAGTGTGCCATCTCCTCCAGAGGCAACACATTTGAGAGTCATACAGCCAACAGTAGTATTTGTCAAAAAGTAAGCCTTTGCAATAAATAGAAAGCACATATACCTTGGTAATAGGCAGACTGATGTTATAACTCAGTGCCTTACCCTTTCCAGCATGTGAGCAGATCTAAGACTCAAACTAGGCATGTTACAGTGGTAATAGTTTCAGCTGAACCACTTTCCATTCACACACTGCTTGCAACATTGCTATGCAAAGCTAGTGATGTGGTAAAGAAAGAATTTGACAGCCTCATTTCAAATACCACATCCAACATTGCTAACAACACGCTCATCACATCCAGGAGGCACTGGCTTTAACTCCAAGAGATAAATAACACAGTTCACCCAGTCAATGAATATGTTGTGGAGCATTAACTCTGGCTTTAGCATAAGTAAGCTTAACAATTAGATGCCAAGCGGCTTGAATTATGAGTAGTTCTGTCAAGACAGGATTAATTAAGAATCCTCCACTAAACATGACTCCTAAGAACTTCACTGTATCTTGCAAGAGTTCAGGGCAGTAAAAGCAAAAACTGAACTGCTCTATAGCTTTCCACAAGTTTGTTTTACTGAGTCAAATGTGTGAGTTGCTTGAAAGCATCTGTTATGTTTGAGAAACTATAGCTCCAAGAGAACTCTGCTTGGATTTCTCATCAGTTGTACAAAGGCAGAGAACAGTATAAACTCCCCTGACCCCATGGGCAGATGCAGACACTGTACCCATCCCTTGAGGCCACAAGACAGACATCTGCCTGGGGCAGTGGGCCTCCAAATCCCTGGCCCATTAGCTCTAAAACATGCCAGCTGAAAGGCCGTTTTCAGCTAAAAGGCACAGCTTTTTCTCCCTCTCTATCTTTCCCCAGTATTTCCATCTGAATCTGAGACATCTCAGACACCACCCTGCCGTATACTAAAAGCACTTGCTAATACTTACCCCTTGTTTCATTTTTCACCCACTGGTTGATGGAATCACATGCTGCCTTTGGGTCATCAAAGTCCACACTGTTGACACTGCACTGAAACACCTCTTTGTTCCTTGTAACAAAAGGCACTTCCATTTTAAAGCCACTCTTCGCAAACACTGCATTAGCAATTGTAACAATGTCTTTATTCTTTTTTGAGACTATGAGCTTGTTTATCTTCTTTAAGGCTTTACCAACTCCTAGTTGGAAAAAACAGCAAGTTTAGAGTAAGATGATGAACAGTTACTTTATATGCAACTATTAATGGCAAAGATGAGACATTTTAAGTGGACTAGAAAAGGAGACCAAAGCAGGCATTTTAAGAGGCCTTCCAAAACATCCATTTCTAATCTCTCATTTGAAGAACCCTACTGTTTCCCAAGAAAAGCATGGCCTTTGCTCTGGTGAGTGTTGTCCCTCTAGCTGTCTGCTGAGAGTACTATAGACAGTGCTGGGGATAATACTGAGGTTCAGGTTTTAGTGTGGTGATACTAGCCACACTCTTCCACAGAAGAGGCTGTTCCAAAATTTATTTCACATCATACAATCCCAGATCACCTGTCAGTTCTGTGACAGCAGCAAAGCTGAAGGCTCAGCCTGCTCACTCAGAGCCAACAGGCCTGCAGGATTATGCAGGTGGTCTTGAACCTCGGAGTGCAAAGCAGAAGTTGTTTTGTCACCATCCTTCCTTTCCACTTACTGGATA